>CM056718.1:123478675-124800979 GCA_029844215.1 Przewalskia tangutica | reverse complement strand
CGGGTTGGAGCGCAAGGAGTAGGAGCTAAACCTTGCTCAGGATCGACATTTAATCTTGGATAATTTTGGGCTTATCGAGGTAAATAATCCTATCCTTCTAGTGTAATTGGAGATTACATACTGTAAGTGGTATAGAAATAAATATAAGATACATAGAAGGATATTTCAGAAGAGAATTGAACTGTAGTAGAAGGATATTACAGAAGAGAATTGAACTGAAATCGCATCAGAAGAATATTAAAGAAGAAAGTGATGTACTTACTTAGAATTTGTATTTCTGATGAGACTTGTATAATTTGTGGGTAGGGAAGTGCTGCCCAATTTTCCGTAGAATAAGGAATCTGTATCTAGAAGTATTCTACAGAGTAGTCTAGACGTTGATAGACTTTTATGACCATTATAGGTTGAAGTACTGCAAGTAGCGTATTCTACTCGAAGGGTGGAAAGGGCTAGCCGGATTCTGATGCTTTGGAGCTATTTGCTAATAGTCCATAATCGTCGCGAGGTATGTGATTCTTCCTATACTCTTGAGCATGATATTTTAAAAGTATATATATATATATATATATATATATATATATATATATATATATATATATATAGTCTGGTAGGCGTCGTGTGTTAAGCGAGCGTAGTTTTACGGCAATGTCTTTTGACTTAAGCCTGAATAATAAGAATCTTGAAGTATTTCAAAAGAATTAAGAAACCTTTTTGAAAGAAGAGTAACACTTGGTTTTAAAAGCTTAAGAGTTATACTAGCTTTATGGGAAGTTAGGTATAACGACTTAAGAGAGATAAAAAGAATGGGTTATTGATTTTAGAAGTTAAGAGACTTGATCTTAAAAGATAAGAGACTTGACTTAATTGATTTAATATGAATTTTGTTAAAAAGCGTGAAACCTCATTCATGAGTAATGAGTACTTGGTTTGTAAAAGGAATAATGTTTTACTGAATTCGGAAATGAGAATAAGTATCGAACAAACCACATCAGCGTTAATAAAGGGAAATGTATTGACTAATAAAGTATTATTAAAACCAGTAGAAACCTCCATCTGCATAGAAGCTAAGATGAGACAAAATGATATTACATTTCCTAGATCATGGCTGCTTTAATAAGATTGTTATGAACAAGAATAACCTACTCACACATAAGACATATATTACTCAGTTGTCTTAAAAGAGAATTATGTTATTAAAATGATTAAGATTATGAACTATGAAATCTTTCGAATAAAAGACGTGAATATTTGAAATTAGGCAAACTTGAACTTTTGAAAAAGAATGTTGTTACTTGACTTTAAGAAGGAAAGTGTTTTGGTTTAACAAGAAGGGCATAATATTACCTTAGTTGTTTTAAAGGGAAAATATGGTATTATTTTAATCTGTCTTAAAAGAGCGTTTAAATATATTTCACTCGACTACCGCGTCCATGGGATGGACCGGGAATGTATTTCACTCGACTACAGCGTTCATGGGATGAACCGGGAATGTATTCCACTCGACTACCGCGTTCATGAGATGAACCGGGAATGTATTCCACTCGACTACCGCGTCCGTAGGATGGGCCAGGAATGTATTCACTCGACTACGCGTTCGTAGGATGAACCGGAATGTATTCCACTCGACTACGCGTTGCGAGATGAGCGGGAATGTATTCCACTCGACTACGCGTCCGTAGGATGGGCCGGGAATGTATTTCACTCATTCTACGCGTTCGTGGGATGAGCGGGAATGTATTCCACTCGACCGCGTTCATGAGATGAGCAGAATGTATTCCACTTGACTACGCGTCCGTAGGATGGACCGGGAATGTATTCACTCGACTACGCGTTCATGAGATGAGCAGGAATGTATTTCACACGACTCCGAGTCCGTGAGATGGGCGGGAATGTATTCCATACGATGCGACATCGGGTCCATGAGATGGGCGAGATATGTTATACGTATCACACGATTTATACCTAGGCTGGCCTTGAGGAAGGAGTTCCACGGGCGTGAGGATGACTTGAGGCGTGAGTCACGACTTTACGTGGATCGCTTTTATATTGTGAGCGTAGTTTTGTTATCATACATGTCTCTGTTTTATTTAGATGTTGTGATTTCATTTCTGATATTTTGATTTCACATACTTGATACTGTTGTCTTGACCTCCTTCGCCGGGGCTGCGTTCATCCGCGGTAGAGTACACGATTGTTGATCCTCGCTCTTAGGATCACCGTTCAGCGTATTAGGAAGCTCCGTTTCTCGGAAGCTTATCTTTTGGTATAGTCCCCATCCTTTGTAGGTACTTGTACATTGAGGGTATGGCGGGCCACTGTCGTCATGTTGTATAAAAACTCTTAGAGGTGCATGTAAATCTTGTTGTGGGCAGGGTTTGTAAGGATGTAACTGTTCAAACTTTGTTTTTATATATATGCCGAAAGGCGACTTTCTCTCAGTTAAAATGTGCCTCATTTTACATTTGTTTCATATATTGCTTTAATTTCCGCTGATTTCTCTGATGTATGACTACTTGGGTGCCCGGGTAAGGCACCAGTCACGGGCCCCGGAACGGGTCATGACACTTATGGGCTTATGCGGGTGAAATAGTCCCATGCGGGCGGGTACATCCTATGCGAGGAATACCTCATACGGGTCCACACGACCTATGCGGGTGAAATAGTCCCAGGAGTAGGATTGCTTAATGATACTACGGGCGGATGGTCCTGCTTTGATCGTGAGCTTCCTATTTTTATGTTGTACGTATACTCTTAGTTACTCTCATTGTTAGTAAGGCACTGTGTACTGTAATTTTATTATCATACATGTCTCTGGCTTTGTTTTAAACTTATGATGTAATTCAGATATTTTCGATTTACATACTTAGTACATATTGTGTCGACCCCCTTCCTCGAGCTGCGTTCATCTGCGGTAGGGAGTAGCGGTGGTGGATCCTCATTCTTAGGATCACTTATCAGACGTCAGAAGCTCGTTTCTCGGAGGCTTGTCTTTTTAGTCTGATCTTTCCACGATGTTGTAGATTTATGTACATTTAGGGGTATGGCGGGCCACTGTCCATATGTTGTTATTCTAAGTGCGTAGTCACATGTTGTGGTTTGAAATTTGTAGCAAGAGTTATCTGATTTTGCTTTCGATTATGCATATTTTATGGAAGGCGGCCTTATCGGCTAACCTGTGATGTTATTGTCTAAACATGTTGTATGTTGTGTATGTTCCGCTGCTATTCTCTGATGTATACCTGTAAGGGGTGCCCAGGTAGGGCACTAGTCGCGGGCCCGGGGTCGGGTAGTGACATATGTCACGACCCGGCCGGCAACTGGTGCTGCACGGGCACCCTGCTCAGTATATCGTCAGAACATACATAAAATACTTAGACAAACAAATATCAACAGGCTGGCGATAAGGCCACCTTCCGTGAAATATACATAACCCAAAATAAAATAGTTACATCTTTATTCTTACAACCCAATCCACAAGATATGACTTCTGACCTAAGAATAACTGTCTTGAGACGAGGACCTCGCCATACCACGAATGTACATAATTCTACAATATCGTGGAAATCGTGCAAAAGACAAGCCTCGAGAAAATGAGCTTCGACAATCGATGGATCCTAAGAATGAGATCCACCACCGCTACCTACGGCGATTAACGCAACCCCGAAGAAAGGTCGATGCAACAGTGTACCAAGTATGTAAAACTTGAAATCTTGAAATGAAATCATAGAGTCTAAAATAAAGTGGGGACAGTATGATAACTTTCGAATAACGATGCGTGCGCCTTACTAACAATGAGTAATCAAGAGTATACTTTCTTGCATAAAAATATGAGACTCATGATCAAAGTAGGGCACCGACGATGTATCATTAAGCAATCCTACTCTGAGACTATTTCACCGCATAGGTCTGTGGACCATGATTAGGTCATCCGCGTAGGACTATTTCACCGCATGGGCGGTGGGCCGCAATGAGTACAAACGCCGCTTTCGCGTCATGGGTAGCAAATTCATGGAATAAGTAGCAACAGGGGTTTACCATGAGAATAACATAACCTAGCACAACCGGCTATCATACATAACATAAGAACCACCGGCTTATCATACATAACATAAGCACCACCGGCTTATCATTCATAACATAAGCAAGTTAAGAAATCCCCCTAACTTCTTATTAGCCTTATTCATATACACTCTCATTTTAGTTTACTTAAGACACTAACATGTCATTATAAAATCCGGGAATTTAACCCAAAGTACTATGTACTTCTATTCTTTTAAAATGACTCTTTTTCATATAAAACTTCAAGATAATAATAACCGTAGTATCAAGTCATATCTACCTTTCAAGACAAGTCACAATACCTTTTAGAAATACATTTATAGGCTTCTAAACCAAGTGACTTTTTACTTTAAAACTTTAAGCAATTGATGCCTTTAAATCAATTTGCCTTTCTTCATTTCAAGTCATTTATCTTTATTTACATCACTAGAGTAAACCATTGTTTTAACTTTCCATAAAGTTATTATAACCAACTTCCCATAAAGCCGTTATACTAACTTTATGCTTTAGACACTTTCATTCTTTTTATAACCAAGAGACTTATATTTTCAAAAACCAAGTATCATATACTTTCAAAATACTTCAAGTCTCTTAACTTTAGAAATCAAGTTTCTTAACTTTAGAAACTGGGATATCTTTAACCTTTAAAACAAGTGAGTTAATTCTCTAACTCAACCAACTTGGACATTCTTAAAACAAGTCAAGGATATCAAATGAAACTAAATTCATTTAAATTTCGTACGTCTACCGTACTATACATTTACAACTACTCATGCTCAAGAGATAAGAAAGTTCCACATACCTCTTCGGTTTAATCCACTTGCTAAGTCCAATATGCCGTACGTAGTATGTCAACCTATAATGACCATAATACGTCTATTAACCTCTATCTTCAAACGTAGAATATTCTAAGTGTAAAGTCACCAAATTCTACGGAAAATCGGGCAGCACTTCCTTTGTTTCTACGTACTTTTCCACCTTTTTCAAGGCCCGAAAATCAATAACCAAATGCCACATTTAAGGCTCAACAATTCAGCAATTCAAAGGGGATTACACGCCTTAACAGGACGTGTAAAATTTTGCCCCACAATTTATACAAAACAATCCATTAGTCAATGCCATTCTCGGCTAATATAAGCAACAATGCAAAGTCTATTCCAATTCTTTTTCAATCCATATTATCGTTCCAACATGTTATATAGTCGCAACCAACTTTAACAACTATAATCTCCTCTTTATATAACATGCAACGACTAAAACTAATAACTAAATTGAATTACAATCTTAAAGGTAAATCATGCTTGTTTCGGATTTTAGGCTTCCAAAATTCCACAACACTTATCAATCTTCATAATACATATCATATGATCATTCTAACTTATCAGAACATAAAATCTTCAATTACAATAGCAAGATGAAGATTTATACCTCATATAAGCCCAAATATTATCCAAGATTTCAAGTCAATCCTTAGCAACTTTTAGCTCCTTTTCTTATGTTCCAATCCGCTCTAAGCACTCCTTAGAAGCTCATAACCAACTCCTCTTCAATTTCCAACTTCGAAATTGAAGAACACCTTAGGTTTTCACCTTGCGACTAACGTGAAAACGTAGGTTTTTCGTTATTTTTCTATTGAGATATCCTTGTAATACCCTTAGGAACCTTGAGATTATTGAACCACAAACGAAAAAATTGTTCTTCCAATTGAGGCTCAAAGCCGAGAGCCTCCCTCAAGAACCATAATGTTTGTGAAATTTTCTAAGTGTTGAGAATTAGTCTTTCTACTAGTGTAATATATAACACATCTAAGGGCCAAGATTAATACACTTGAAGGGCTAGGATTGAGTCAAGAATGTCAAGCAAAGTTTGATCCTTGACTTGGTCCATTTTTAACAAGCATGCAACACTAGCCATAAATTTCGTCCAAGATGATACATGTGGAGGGTGACACGTGTCGCCCTCCCATTGGTCCATAACATGTCGTTTCCCGAAATTTTCATAATTGGTCAAAATATCGGAAACCTCGTGGGCCCCACAAAAACGTAAAATTTCTCGGGTGGCCCTACGTATCCAACTCTGAAAATAAAATTCCATAATTCCGATAAACTCTTAAAAGTCTTAATAACAATTTCGAGACTCAATTCTCATTAACAACCATTTCTCTTTCCCGAGATTCGGAAGATTTTTCCCTCGGAAAACAATTCTTTCTTTCGTTTAAATTTTTAAGTCTTGTGATCTCCCGTCTATTCTCTTATATATGCCCTGGAATTATGGGGTGTAACATTCTCCCCTCCTTAGAAACATTCGTCCCCGAATGTTCCTTCGAGGTTCCATCTAAACGGATATTGTCATAGTCCCCTGACTACACCTAACATAGTCATACTTGCCACACATGGCCACATAACAATACTTATACTAAAACGTCAACCTGAAATCCAACTGTCGACGTCAGTTATCTGCATAAAGCTTCTGCTGACTCTGATCTTTATTATAATATTTCCTGGATAAGCTCCGCCTTATCCACAACCCGCTGAATCAAGTCTGGGCCAATTAACTGAACCTCGCATACGTCGAACCAACCAATCGGCGATCTACACTTCCTTTTATACAAAGCCTCATACAGGGCCATCAGAATACTGGAATGGTAGCTATTATAGTACGTAAACTCAACAAGAGGCAAATGATCTTCCCAGCTACCCCTGAAAACAATAACACAGGCCCGCAACCTATCCTCAAGTGCCTGGATAGTATGCTCTACCTGCCCGTCGGTCTGAGGATGAAACGCAGTACTGAGACTCACCTGTGTCCCTACCCCTTTCTGGAAAGACCTCCAGAAGTTAGCCGTAAACTGGGCTCATCTGTCTATCATAAATAAATGTAGGGACCCCGTGCAGTCTCCCAATCTCTCTGCTATATAATCTAGTATAATCCTCAGCCGAGTAAGTGGTCCTGACCGGAAGAACATGGGATGATTTCGTCAGTCTGTTTACTATGACCCTTAGGGAGTCGCACTTCCTCTGAGTACGATACACCCCTGGAACAACTCCATATCAATTAACTCCCATATCTAAGTTGGGATCTCAATCGCCTGTAGTAGCCCACTGGGCTTCTGGTGTTCAACCTTGACCTGCTACTAATTCGGACACTAAGCAACAAACTCTGCTACGTCCCTCTTCAGGCCATCTTACCAATACATACATCTGAGGTCATGATACATCTTAGTCAACCCCGGATGAATAGAGTAACGAGCGCTGTGTGCCTCCCCCAGAATCTGCTGACGAAGTCCTGCAACATCGGGAGCACACAATTTGCCCTCGAATCTTAGCACCCCATCAGGCGCTACCTCAAATAAACTCTCCTCCTCTCGAAGAGTCGTATCTCGATACCGTATCATAACTGGATCCTCATACTGTCGCCTCTTTACCTCCTCAACGACGGAAGACTCAGCAACCTCTCGGATCTAAACTCCATTAACCTCGGAAACAAATAATCGAACCCCTCAGCTCGGTAGCTGATGAATCTCACGGACCACGTCCTGTCTATCTAGCTGCCCATCTGACAGACTACCCATAGATGTACGACTAAGAACATCTGTAACCGTCTTGGCTTTCCCCGGGTGGTATAAGATATCAATAACACAATCCTTGAGTAACTCTAACCACCGTCTCTGTCGCAAATTCAGATGCCTCTGTCTGAAGATATACCAGAGGCTCTTATGGTCTGCACAAATATCCACATGAAATCTATATAAGTAATGCCTCCAAATCTTCAAGGCATGATTAACTGCCGCCGGCTCTAAATCGTGAGTAGCGTAATTCCTTTCATGCTCCCGTAACTGCCGGGAAACATAGGCTCTAACCTTATCATGTTGCGTCAGCACACAACCTAGCCCAACACCCAAAGTGTTACAATAATAACCTAACCCTCTAGTCCTTCAGGCCTCAGGAGGGGTTAGAACTGTAGTCGTAGTCGGCTTATCTTCCCATAACTGAAAGCCTGTCTCATACTTCCGAAATATTCGGGGATCCTTAATCTCAATTATGATTCCTGTTTCTAATTCTCTGTTTCAACCAGACTTGGTCGCTATACTTAGATTCAATTCCTTTGCTTGTCTCATGGCCAAGACTTCGTGCCAATTACAATTTTTGTGGGAGACTTCCTTGATCTCGTCAAGTAGTAATCCTACTATTCTCTTCCAGCTCATAGAGCTTATAGTCAGGTGTTCAACCTCAATTCATGGTATTACATAATCCAATGGCTTGCCAAGATTTCTTATCGCTCGAGTATCTACTCGTCTTACCTTTATTTTTCATTACAAGTTACCCTGGGGTCTCTTACCTCCCTGTATATATATGGTCTGGTCCGTCATTACAGGCTTGCCACCTATCGTCGAGGTGTTCCTAACTGCCCATCATTTCTAATGGCCTTTACACTAGTCTGGTAATTATGCCTTGGGAAACCTTCATAACTGTAATTGCATTCTCCTTATTATTCTGGTCATAACCATTCATCATACTAATTACTAACCCAAAATATTCCTACCTCGCTCCTGGGTCATACATTTCCATTTATGCTTATAACTAGCATTTATATCCTTAAGACACATCCTCGACCATTTCCTAATGTCGTTCTCAATTACCCCAACACAATACCTTTTTCCAAGGTTATTTAAAATTATAACTTATTGCATAACGAAGCTGGGGACTTTACCAGTCCCATATCTATGGCTTAAATAAAAGGGTACGCATAACCCTCAATAATACGTACAACAATCCTGTTACGTGGGGGAGAGAGCTTATCTCCTTTTAATAATCTTTCCTTGAAGTCACAACCCTAATCACAGGGTCCTCTTGCGGTCCTGTAAATATCTAATCATCAAGCACCGCCTTAAAAATCGTGTAGATTCTCAAAACCTACCAAAGATGTCTTCAGTTTTCCGCAGACAGCACTCATACTTATCTTATTCTTGCCTTGTGCGCTTTCCTAAAATTATCCGGAAGGTCGTG
This sequence comes from Przewalskia tangutica, assembly GCA_029844215.1. Lineage (NCBI taxonomy): Eukaryota > Viridiplantae > Streptophyta > Magnoliopsida > Solanales > Solanaceae > Przewalskia > Przewalskia tangutica. The sequence goes on along the minus strand of CM056718.1, from coordinate 124,791,914 downwards.
GCTCTGACCGCCATACCAAACCAACTCCAAGTACCTCCAAGGGCACTTAACATAAACTCCTTCAAATTCAAGTATTACTTACTTTCTGCATCAATTTACCTCAAATGAACAAGTCACACAGACTTATTAAAATCAACGATGTCAAAGAAGGAAGGACAATTCACTGGTTACAACCAATTCCCTTCCTTTCCACTCGATAACCGGCTTACCGTAAAACCGGAACCGAACCAATCTCTCTCTGTAGTCAACGTTGGCATACCAAGAGGCCAACTAGACCGTACTCATAATGACCTCAAGGTCTGTCATATCAACTTTACTAGGTCTGCTAGGGTCCGACGACTGTGTCATCACCGGGCAATTATTATATACCCGCTCAGCTACCACCCATCACTCACGGGTGTAGTCACCTCGAAAGGTTCTCATGGATTCAGGCTCTATTCATGTACACTTGGTTGCCCTCATTCTTACTGGTCATACTCTTTCTGTACTTCCGAACTTATGCTAACATACATACATAACCTCCATACTGATTATTGCCTCCAATCATTGGAGTTACAATATCGAACAAAATAAGGCCATTTCCGGCTCTCACAACCTGGTTCCGGTGGAACGTGCCCACTAACCCGTAAAATGATTAACTAGACTTGGGCGCACTTTGTGACCTGTCACGTGACTACTACCAACCGATCCCACTCCATAGCGGCATGGGGCAACCTGCACAGTCCTCAACCCGACCCACCGTCGCACTTAATTCTTACCATTTGTCTGAATTAAGTCTTATTGCCGAGAAGGCCTTATATACCTAAGGTCTCGGCGGTTATCAATATTCTTAGGCTCGCATTTTCCATGCTCCAAGCCTACCTTATCAACCCCACCCCGTAAACGGGTAAAACAATTTCTCATAAGCTCTTAATCGTGTTGTCTTAATCATAACAACCATACTTACTTCATACAGATCTCATCCGTACAATTCTCTTAAGCATACTACGTGTCTTAATCTATAAAAATAGTCTTCCATTAAGTCCCTTAATCATAACTTCTTAAGGGTTCATTACCTCCTCATACATCTCATCATCTCCTAATTTCTCAAATTAGTACGTAAAACTTTGATGAGAATTCATTAAACTGTTTCATACCTTTTCCGGTATCTATTTAGTCCTTACCAACTCTTGATAATCCAAAATCATTCTAGGCAACACGCGTCTGACCCTCATACATAACTCCGTATAACTGTATGTCATAATACCAACTATACTACAATTATTACCAACCTGGATTCGCAATCCACATAATCTTCCCTGGGTCACTGCTGCCTTTCTCGTAGCTGCAATCAACATAACTCGTTAGGGAGAGACGACCCTAACCACACAGCTCTATCACACGATCTCAGAGTGAGAAAAATGGAAACCAATCATAAATGTCCTGCAGCCTCCTGGTTATAGATGTGGTACACAACACACCGATAACCAAGACTCTCCTAGACACGGTCTGTAGACACTTTCCGAGGACTAACTGCTTTGATACCACTTTTGTCACGACCCGACCCCTGGCCCGCGACTGGTGCCCTACCTGGGCACTCCTTACAGGTATACATCAGAGAATAGCAGCGGAACATACATAAAATACTTAGACAAACAAATATCAACAAGCTAGCCGATAAGGCCACCTTCAGTGAAATATACATAACCCAAAAATAAAACAGTTACATCTTTATTATTACAACCCAATCCACAAGATATGACTACAGACCTCTAAGAATAACAATTGTGATGGGACAGGGCCCTGCCATACCCCTGAATGTACATAATTCTACAATATCAGGGAAACCGTACCAAAAAGACAAGCTTCCGGAGAAATGGAGCTTCTGACAACTGATCAGTGATCCTAAGAATGAGGATCCACCACATGTTTACCCCTACCTGCGGCAACAACGCAGCCCCCGAGGAAAGGGGGTCAGTACAACAGATGTACCAAGTATGTAAAACTTGAAAGTACTGAAATAAAATCATAGAGTCTAAAATAAAGCTGGGGATAGGTATGATAACTCAAATAACAGTACACTGCGCCTTACTAACTGTTACAGCCCGTAATTCCAGGACATGTTTATAAGAACGTACATAAGAACTCAAAAATATTAAGATTTGAGACTAGTAAAAATTTATCGGAATTATGGAAATGTCGGAAAACGAAATATTGCGATGAATGGGAGGGTGACACGTGTCACCCCCCTTGGATGGTCTTGGTCGAATGGACCAAGGATAGGAAGGTCATTTGACCCAAGCAAGGATGATCAAGTCTTGCTAGGCTAGAGCTTGATAATATTGACTAAGTCAAAAGGGCCACTTGGCTAGATTTTTAAATGAATTGCATTCAAACCACCCATTTGTTCTAATCTTGACCCTCCATAGTGTTATATAAGCATACTACTAGCAAGACAAGTTCCCATACTTAGAAAATTTTCAAGAAATTTTGTTCTTGACTTCAATAGCTCTCGGGTTAGGGTTCTAAGGAACAAGAAAATATTTTGTTTGTTGTTCAATAATCTCCATACTTTAAACCAAGGTTCCTAAGGGTATTGTAAGGGTATCTCAATAGAAAGATCCCGGAAAAATGTCGTTTTTGCATTAGTCGCAAGGTGAAAACCTAAGTCGTTTTCATAGGTTTGGATTGGAAATTGAAGAAAAGTTGTTTGTGAACTTCTAAGGGCTTCAAGTGGAGGATTGGAGTGTCAAGGAGAGGAACTAAGTTGCTAGGGAGCGACTTCGGATCTTGAAGTTGGATTAAGGCTCGTCAATGTAACAATCTTGTTCTCTTAAGTGTTATAAGATTACATATTGTTGTAGCTTTACATTTTAACAAGCATGAGATATATGTATTGGAGGTTCATAAGTGTTATGGATATTGGAAGCCTAAAATCCGAAATGACCTTGTTAGCCATTTGAAATTGAAATACAATTTGGTCGATAATTAGAATCGTCGCATGTTATCTACTTGAAGATTGTAGTTATTGTAATCGATTGCGGATTTATAACATGTTATACTTAACAACTTGAATTGAAAAGGAATTGGAAAGGATGATATGTTGTTGCATCTATTGGCCGTGAATGGTATTGCCTTTTTGGATTAGTTTGATATCAATTGTGGGGCAGAATTTAACACGTCCTATTAGGCGTGTGATGCGAGAAAAGATGCACACACTTTAACGCAAGTGCACATTATCGTGACAAGTAATATAGTATAGGTAAGACCAAATATCGTTCACAAGGATTAGTGTTCAAGTACCAACTATCTATCTTTTGGTATCTATTTGGTAACCGATATTTGAGTTTGTTGATTATACTAACAATTATAAAGGCTAATTAACTATGTGTTTACTTCAGTAGTAATGGAAATAGGGCTTCCACGTCTCCTCAACTATCCGCTTATATTACTTATTAATGCCATGAATTATGGTTCCTCTTCTTTTAGAGCTAGCAGGTTTACTAAATCATTTTATACTCCCGTTAAGGCTATATAAACACTCAACCCCAGTATCGCTCCTTTCTACCTTTCGGTGATAAGGATGACTCTATAGGAGGATTAAGACCAAAAACCTAGTTAACTGTCACACGCCATGCGTAAAATTAGGTGTTTAAACCTCTCATTAACGCTACATAAGTAATTGAGGTATTTTCATCCCCAATCCAAAATATGTCTACCCAACTTACAGCATATTCACAACCTCCTCCTTTCGAAGTTTGATTAGAAATCATATAAATAATGATAATTAGTGATCAATTAATTACCAAGCATTCAAAGCAATTATTGGGTAAATCTCAACAATAAGAAGAATAACCATAAACATGCATCAATTCATAATATAAGGTTCTAGTGATTTAACATGGAAAACCCTATAAAGGAATTAGTTCCTAGCCATTGACATGACAAGAACTAATTCAATATCCAACATGAAAACTGAAATAAAGAAAGAAAGAAAAGAAAATTACTTAAGAACGAGTCTCCAAGCCTTCTAGCATCCAAGGGTTGTGTTGTGGAATATTTACAAGATGGATTGGTGGATGGATGGATGTAGAATGGTGAATGGTGGAATGGTGGAATGGAGAATGAATTCTTCTAATGATGTAGAGACTATTTATAGACCAAGAATCCTTTAGGTGAAGGGTTAAGGATTTGTAAGTAGGAAAAGTTATTAGAATCCTTTTAGGTAAGAGTTTTAAGGTAGGAAAAGTTATCCCTTTAGGTAGGAAAAGTTATCCCTTTAGGTAGGAAAAGTAATCTCTTTAGGATTCTGAAAACATGTCAAATTCGGCCCAGACTTCATAAATCCCGTGACGCGGCCATAGATCAGCCGCGGCGCTAAAAATCAGCAACTCTCGGTCTTTCAAGATTTTGCAGCCGCGGCCGCTTTCCAGTTCGCCCGGTGACATTTTTCAAAGTGATTGCTTGTCGTCCTTTTCTCGTCCGGACTTCGTCTGATCTCCTCTATAATTTCCGGAACTTCTTAGACTTCATTTCTTGGCCCTTTTAGTGTGCAATTCCATCTCTTTTATGCTCATTTCATCTCCTTTTCGCCATTTCTCCGTTTCTGACCGCTGTGACACAAAAGAAAGGAAAACGACCCTCATACTATACTAAACATAAATGAAATGAGTAAAATACTAACTAAAAATGACTCAAAACGTGTATATAAAATACACCGATCAGCGTGTAATCCCATTTTGTTAGCTACATTGTTGAGCCTTAAATGTGGCATGTTTGGTTATTGAATTCGGGCCTTGAAAAAGGTGGAAAAGTACGTAGAAACAAAGGAAGTGCTGTCCGATTTTCCATAGAATTTGGTGACTTTACACTTAGAATATTCTACATTTGAAGCTAGAAGTTAATAGACGTATTATGGTCATTATAGGTTGACATACTACGTACGGCATATTGGACTTAGCAAGTGTATTGAACCGAAGAGGTATGTAGAACTTTCCTATCTCTTGAGCATGATTAGTTATAAATGTATAGTACGATAGACGTACGAGCTTTAAATGAATTCAGTTTCATTTGGTATCCTTGACTTGTTTTAATAATGTCCAAGTTGGTTGAGTTAGAGAATTAACTCACTTGTTTTTAAAAGGATAAGAATGCCTTTGTGTCTAATGCATAAAGTTAGTATAACGACTTTATGAGAAGTTGGTTATAATAACTTTATGGGAAGTTAAAAGAATGGTTGCGCTAGTGATGTAAATAAGGATAAATGACTTGAAATGTAGAAAGACAAATTGATTTAAAGGCATCAATTGCTTAAAGTTTTAAAGTAAAAAGTCACTTGAATTAGAAGCCTATAAATGTAGTTCTAAAAGGTATTGTGACTTGTCTTGGAAAGTAAATATGGCTTGATACTACGGTTATTAGTATCTTGGAGTTTTATATGAAAAAGAGTCATTTTAAAAGAATAGAAGTACGTAGTACTTTGGGTTAAATTCCCGGATCTTTTATGATACGATAGTGCCTTAAGTTAAAAGAAATGAGAGCGTATGCTAATTAAGTCAAATGAGAAGTTAAGGGGTTTCTTAACTTGTTTATGTTATTTATAGTAGCCGGTTGTGCTTGTGATATATTGTTCATTACGGGGTCATTCCCCGGGATTGTGGCATTTGCATATTCCATGGATTTGCTACCCATGATGCGAGGAATACCTCATGCGAGTCCGTAGGGCTCATGCGGGTGAAATAGTCCTATGCGGGGTGGACCAGTCCTATGCGAGGAAGTTACCTCATGCGGGTCCATACGACATATGCGGGTGAAATAGTCTAGGAGTATGATTGCGTGATAATACTACGGGCGGATGGTCCTAGGTTAATCACATGTTTCCTATTTTTAAGAACCGGAAATGTATATTTTACTCTCATTGTTAGTAAGGCACATTATACTGTTAATTTGATTATCATACATGTCTCCAGCTTTCTTTTAGACTTATGATGTAAATTGCGATTTTTCCGATTTACATACTTGGTACATATTGTGTATCGACCCTTTTCGGGGCCGCGTCATGCCGCAATGAGGGTAAGCAGGTGGTGGATCCTCATTCTTAGGATCACTGATCACGTGTCAGAAGCTCCATTTCTCCGGAGGCTTGTCTTTTGGTACGGTTTCCCTGATGTTGTAGATTTATGTACATTCAGGGGTATGGCGGGGCCCTGTCCCGTCACAGTTGTTACTCTTAGAGGTCTGTAGTCATATTTGTGGATTGGGTTGTAAGAACAGAGTTGTGCTGTTTTATTTTTGGATTATGTATATTTCACGGAAGGTGGCCCTATCAGTTAGCTTGTTGATATTTGCTGTCTAATTATTTTATGAATTTGTGTATGTTCCGCTGCTATTCTCTAATGTATACCTGAAAGGGGTGCCCAGGGCACCGCCGCGCCCAGGCCTGGTCGTGACAAAAGTGGTATCGAGCGCTTAGTCCTCGGAAAGTGTCTACAGACCGTGTCTAGTAGAGTCTTGATTATCGGTGTGTTGTGCACCACATCTATAATCAGGAGGCTGCAGGACATTTAGGATTGGTTTCCATTCTTTTCTCTCTGAGATCGTACTGTAGAGCTGTCTTATTAGGTTGAATCCTCTCTGACCTATTCTTATGTATCAGTCATGCCTTCACGGAAGACGACCAGGGCCCAGAAGGGCAAGGCAACAGCAGGAGATGCTAGAGGTACGCAGAGGGTTACTAGGACTCAGGCCCAGACTATGCCTGAGGTTGTGGGCTGGTCGGCGAGTTCACCACGCCACAGACAGAGCCGAGAGCCGTAGCTCCAGAGGTTCCGACACGAACCTCGATTCGCGGCAGGGCGAGTATAGAGATTACGGAGAGCGCACTGTTATTGACTAGCATAGTAAGTGGCAGCGACAGAGCGAGTAGCTAACCCAGAGCCGGCGCTGAGGATTCGGGATTTTCTGGGTTGCAATCCACCCGAGTTCTATGGTTCGAGATCTGAGGAGGATCCTTAGGAGTTTATTCGGCAGTTACAGCGGACTATGCAGGTGCTTAGGGCCTCGGAGACGGAGTCGGTTATGTTATCTTCTTACCGGTTACGCGATATTGCGTTGAACTGGTTTGAGTCATGGGAGCTGTCTAGAGGTGTGGGTGCTCTTCCAGCTGTTTGGGATGAGTTCACAGCGGCCTTCCTTGATCACTTTTTACCTCTAGAGATGAGGAGAGCCCGCGTGGATAGATTCTTGACATTGAGATAGAATGGAAGGACTATCAGAGAGTACAACCTGGAGTTTGACTCTTTGTCCAGGTATGCGCTCACCATTGTGGCTGACATGGCAGACAGAGTTCATCGCTATGTGATGGGTCTAGACCGTTATATGATTACTGCATGCCTGGGAGTGGCCCTTCAGCCAGGTATGAATATTGCCGAGATGCGAGCTTATGCACGAGGATAGAGGGCGAGAGAGAGGATCGGCGGACCGTGCAAGCCCAAGAGGCGAGGACATCGGGTTCCAGGTAATTTTCGGGCGGCAATTTCGGCAGACTAGGTCTACATTTCAGCCGGCACAAAGTGCTCCTTCTCGGTTTTCTGGCAGGAGGTTTGATCAACCGGGTTATTCAGGAGCAGGTCAGGGCTCCAGGACTTCGGGGTTTCAGAGAGGTAGAGGCGTAATCGTCGAGACGCCAGTATCTCGGTGTTCGACGCGGTAGATCTCTATTACACCCCGTATTTACAGGACATGTTTTAGAACGTGCGTAGAACTCACATTGTTAAGATTTGAGACTTGTAAAATTTATCGGAAATTTGAAATTTGTCGGAAAGCGAATTATTGCGACGAGCGGGAGGCGACACGTGTCCCCTTAATGGACATGGACGAAATTTCATGGGTGGAATGGTCATTTGACCATAATTTATGATGAAGTCTTGCAAGGCTTAGAGCTTGACAACATTGACCAAGTCAATGACCCCACTTAGCTTGATATTTAATTAAAATGCATCCAAGCCACCCATTTGTTTTAATCTTGACCCTTCCTTGTGTTATTTAAGTATACTAGTAGCAAGACTTTGTCATTCTACACTTAGAGAAAAAAATTGAAAAAACTTGTTCTTGCTCTTAAGGAGCTCACGGCTTTGAGAATTTTCAAGAAGGAAAATTGCCAATTTTTGTCCAATAAGCTCCACTTTAAACCAAGGTTCATGAGGTGTTGTAAGTGTATCTCAATAGAAAAATCTCGGAAAAGATAGTTTTTGGGTTAGTCAAAGTGAAAACCTAGTTGCTTTCTAGGTTTTGGATTGGAAGCTTGAAGGAAATTATTGGTGTTGTTCTAGGGGTCTCAAAGCGGATTGAAGTGTCTTGGAGAGGTTCTAAACTACTAAGGAGCGATTTGGTTGGATGTTAGATTGAGATTCGTGGAGGTATAATCTTGTTCTCTTTAAGTGTTACAAGATTATGTATTTTGTTGTTAGCCTTACATTTTACTAGCATGAAGTATTTGTGTTGAAGTTTTATAAGTATTATGGATTGTTGTAGCCTAAAATCCGAAATGACATATAAGCCATGTTAAGTTGGATTACAATTTAATCGTTGTTAGAACCGTCGCATGTCATTGACTTAAGGATTATGGTTATTATAATCAAATGCGACTTGATATCATGTTATGCTACAAATTTGGGTTGAAATATAAATTGTGAGCCAATTGGGGCTGTTTAGTTAGTCACTTGTATTGGACTACTGCTTTGTATAAATTGTGAGCCAATTGGAAATTTAGTTAGTCATTTGTATTGGACTACCTGCTATATAAATTGTGAGCCAATTGGGGCTGTTTGGTTATTGTATTCGACCTTGAAAAAGGTGGCAAAGTAAGTAGAAACAAAGGAGGTGCTGTCCGATTCCCCGTAGAATTTAGTGACTTAGCACCTAGGATATTCTACGTTGAAGTAAGAGGTTAATGGACATATTGTGACCATTATAGGTTGAAGTACTTTGGAGCATTTTGCTGCTTGTCGACAATCGTCGCGAGGTATGTGAACCTCTTCCTTCCTTTGGCATGATTCTATGTATGGAATATACTTGTGGTATCATTTCATGTTTCCTTCTACTCTTAGAAGTTAAGAGGTAGTTGTGTGATCTACTCTATGTAGAACTTTTCCTATCTTTGAGCATGACTAGTTGCGGCGTATGTAGTACTGATGAGCGTATAACACCTTGATATCCTTTACTAATTTTATGAATAGCCAAGTCGGGTGAGTTAGGAGATTAACTCACTTCTTTGAAAGAATAAAGGATGTCTTGAGTTTTATTAAGTTAAGGGACTTGAAGAGTTTTAAAGTATGTGATACTTGTTCCGTTTTAATCGTATAAGTCGCTTGGATAGGAAATTGTTTTTGGCTAAGGTATAAAGTGAATATAACGGCTTTATGGGAAGTTAGTTATATTTGCTTTATGGAAAGATAAATGACTTGATTTTAGTGAAAAGGCAACTTGTTTTTAAGGCATTAATTGCCTAAGGTGTTATATAAAATGAGTCGCTTGTTTTCTAAAGGTTAAGAGACTAGTAGTATTTTTGAAAGGTATGAGAATTGATTTGAAAGTATTTAATACTTGGTTTCAAAAAGTAGAAGTCTCTTGGTTATAAAAGGAACGTGTTGGTCTAAACCATAAAGGGTTATAACGGCTTTATGGGAAGTTGGTTATAACGGCTTTATGGAAGGTTAAAAGAATAGTTTTCTCTAATAAAGTAATCAAAGAAATAACTTGTATTAAGGAACGGCAAATTGGTTCAAAGGTACCAATTGCTTAAGGTTTTTAATAAAAGAAGTCACTTGATTTAGAAGCCGGTATTTGTATTTCTAAAAAGATATTGTGACTTGTCTTGAAAGGTGAATAGGACTTGATACTACGGTTGTTAGTATCTTGGGGCTTTACATAGAAAAGAGTCTTTTATAAAAGAATGTACGTACGTAGTACTTTGGCTTGATAAATTGAGAATTTGTATAAGTGTGCCTTGATAAGTACTTTGACTCGTTAAAAGAGAATTATTCTATGTATGCCTTGATTAGTACTTTGGCTTGATAAATTGAGAATTTGTCTAAGTGTGCCTTGATAAGTACTTTGACTTGTTAAAAGAGAATTATTCTATGTATGCCTTGATTAGTACTTTGGCTTGATAAATTGAGAATTTGTCTAAGTGTGCCTTGATAAGTACTTTGACTTGTTAAAAGAGAATTATTCTATGTATGCCTTGATTAGTACTTTGGCTTGATAAATTGAGAATTTGTCTAAGTGTGCCTTGATAAGTACTTTGACTTGTTAAAAGAGAATTAGTCTATGTATGCCTTGATTAGTACTTTGGCTTGATAAATTGATAATTTGTCTAAGTGTGCCTTGATAAGTACTTTGGCTTGTTAAATGAGAATTTATTCTATTTGTGCCTTGATAAGTACTTTGGCTTGTTAAATGAGAATTTATTCTATTTGTGCGGATAAGTACTTTGGCTTGTTAAATGAGAATTTATTCTATTTGTGTCTGATAAGTACTTTGGCTTGTTAAATGAGAATTATCCTATGTGTGCCTTGATAAGTACTTTGGCTTGGTTAATTGAGAACTTGCCTATATGTCTGGTAATAGCCTTTGAGTGCAAGTATTATGTTTTATTAAGTTCCGCGACTCTCGGTTGAAGGTCAATTTGTCTTGTTGTAAGTTCTTGGGGACGCACAAGCGATGATGTGGGATTCCACGGGTATGCTTCCGTTATTTGGAGTACTTGGGTTAAATTCGGATTTTTATAAAAAGACATGTTAGTGCTTATGTCTTGTTTGATGGTCGGTCGAAATAGGGTAAGAGTATAAATGAGGGCAAGCCCAGGCGTTGTACCATACTCCCGGGGTAAGAGTATAAGTGAGGGTAAACCCCAGGCATTTGCCACACCTTTATGTGTTGATTGTCGGCGGTTGAGATAGGGTAAGAGTATAAATGAGGGCAAGCCCCAAGACGTTGTACCACCTTCTCGGGGTAAGAGTATAAATGAGGGCAAGCCCAGGCGTTATACCGCTTTACCACCTTCTCCGGGTAAGAGTATAAATGAGGCAAGCCCAGGCGTTATACCACTGTTTTGATTGATATTATGGGCGTGAGACCCATGGTTATGTTCTACACTTATAGTCGGCGGTGATGTGGGATTCCAGGCGGGAGATATATGTAGGTATGGTGTATGTACGACAAGCGGTGAGGTGGGATGCCACGGGCGCGTCACATGGTTAGGTTTTACACTTTTAGCTGTCGACAGTGATGGGGGATTCCACGGGCATGCTTTGATATTAGTGTGACTTGATCGCGTCCCAGATTGGCGGGTAGTATATGTGTCCTCCGTAATGGGCGGACTATGTTATGAAAGATAAGTAAGTTATATGGTAATGAACTTAATGATTCTTTTTCTAATAATGCGTAAGAATGTGACTATAACTTTTATCGGGAATGGAAAAGATAATAAGGTACGATTAAGTTCATAAGTGATAATGACACGGCAGGATCCGGTATGTATTTTTATACTTGTCCTTGTCATTCTTTTATACGATTGTGATACATTTCTTATGCGTTATTTACATTCCATATTAAATTTTGTTATCGACCCGCCTGGCTGCGTTAAATGCCGCGAGTTTAGGTACTGTGATTGTGGATCCGCGAGCTTAGGATCCCGGTTCGCAAGTTGAGATGGCTCGGTGTTCGGAGTTGTCACGTTATGTTTATTGAAGTGCGGCGGGGCCTTGTCCGCCACGATGAGTTAGGTCAAAACTCTTAGAGGTGCGTAGTCACATATTGTGGGTCGGTTTGTAAAGGAAAGCTTTACCGTTTATGTATATGACGTTCGGAAGGTAGCCACATCGGCTAACTTTGTTGTTTTATTCTTGTTGTTTTTATTTTATAAGTTTCATGTATGTTCGCTGATTTTCTCGATGTTTACTGTAAGGGTGCCTGTGTAGGGCACGATCGCGATCCCGGGTGGTCGTGACAAAAGTGGTATCGAGCGATTAGTCATCGGAAAGTGTCTCTGACCGTGTCTAGTAGAGTCTTGATTATCGGTGTGTTGTGCACCACATCTATAATCGGAGGTGCAGGACATTTAGGATTGGTTTCCATTCTTCTCACTCGAGATCGTGCGATAGAGCAGTATTGTTAGGGTCGTCCTCCCTAACGAGTTATGTTGATTGCATTCACGAGAAAGCGTGATGACCGGGAATGACTATGTGGATTGCGCGTCGGGTTGGTAATGATTACAGTATAGTTGGTATTGTGATATACATCTATACGGAGTTATGTATGAGGTCGACGCGTGTTGCCTAGAATGATTTTAGATTACGAGAATTGGTAAAGACTAACTAGATCTGGGAAGGTATGGAATAGTTAATGAATTTCGCGAGGTTTTGTGTTTTATTTCGAGATAATTGGGAAAGGATGAGGTATGCGATAGGGTAGTGAACCCAAGAAGCCATATTAAGGAACCTAACGGAATGTCATGTTAATAGATTAAGGCTGCGTAGTAGGCTTAAGAGAATTGTGCGGATGAGTCAGGTATAGAGTAAGTGATGGTTATTGTGATCGAGACAACATGGTTATGGTTTTATGAGAAGTTTTTGTACGTTCTTTGGGGATTGATAAGGTAGGCTTGGAGCATGGAAATTGCGAGCCTAAGAATATTGATTCTTCGAGACCTTAGTTATATAAGGCTTTCTCGCAATAAGATTTATTATAGACCAAGAATAAGAGTTAAGTGCGACGTTGAGTGGTTGAGGACTGTTGCGGGTCTCCCATGGCTGGAATGGAGTGGGATCGGTTGGTAGCGATTAAGCTACGTGGCCAGTCACGAGGTGCAAGGCCAAGTCTAGTTAATTGTTTTATGGGTTCGTGGGCGCGTTCCACCGAACCAGTCGTGGCGGAAATGGTCGTATATTGTCTTATAGAGTGACTCCAAAGATTAGAGGCCAAAATTGGTATGGAAGTTATGTATGTATGTTAGAAGGAGTTGGAAATGCGAAAAGGTAATCTCTTTTGGGCTTATGATGGACGGATGTGCGTGTGCAGTATTAGGGCCATGTGTGGCATTATTAGTATGTCGGGGTTGTGAAAGGGAACTATGTCGCTAATTATAAAGATTGACTCCGAAAGAACATTCGAGGACGAATGTTTCTAAGGGGGGAAGAATGTTACACCCCGTATTTACAGGACATGTTTTAAGAACGTACGTAAGAACTCACATTGTTAAGATTTGAGACTTGTAAAATTTATCGGAAATTTGAAATTTGTCGGAAAACGAATTATTGCGACGAACGGGAGGGCGACACGTGTCCCCCCCCCTTAATGGACATGGACGAAATTTCATGGGTGGAATGGTCATTTGACCATAATTTATGATGAAGTCTTGCAAGGCTTAGAGCTTGACAACATTGACCAAGTCAATGACCCCACTTAGCTTGATATTTAATTAAAATGCATCCAAGCCACCCATTTGTTTTAATCTTGACCCTTCCTTGTGTTATTTAAGTATACTAGTAGCAAGACTTTGTCATTCTACACTTAGAGAAAAAAATTGAAAAAACTTGTTCTTGCTCTTAAGTGAGCTCAAGGCTTTGAGAATTTTCAAGAAGGAAAATTGCCAATTTTTGTCCAATAAGCTCCACACTTTAAACCAAGGTTCATGAGGGTGTTGTAAGTGTATCTCAATAGAAAAATCTCGGAAAAGATAGTTTTGGGTTAGTCGCAAAGTGAAAACCTAGTTGCTTTCTAGGTTTTGGATTGGAAGCTTGAAGGAAATTGTTGGTGTTGTTCTAGGGGTCTCAATGCGGATTGAAGTGTCTTGGAGAGGTTCTAAACTACTAAGGAGCGATTTCGGTTGGAAGTTAGATTGAGATTCGTGGAGGTATAATCTTGTTCTCTTTAAGTGTTACAAGATTATGTATTTTGTTGTTAGCCTTACATTTTACTAGCATGAAGTATTTGTGTTGAAGTTTTATAAGTATTATGGATTGTTGTAGCCTAAAATCCGAAATGACATATAAGCCATGTTAAGTTGGATTACAATTTAATCGTTGTTAGAACCGCCGCATGTCATTGACTTAAGGATTATGGTTATTATAATCAAATGCGACTTGATATCATGTTATGCTACAAATTTGGGTTGAAATATAAATTGTGAGCCAATTGGGGCTGTTTAGTTAGTCACTTGTATCGGACTACTGCTTTGTATAAATTGTGAGCCAATTGGACATTTAGTTAGTTAGTCATTTGTATTGGACTACTGCTATATAAATTGTGAGCCAATTGGGGCTGTTTGGTTATTGTATTCGACCTTGAAAAGGTGGCAAAGTAAGTAGAAACAAAGGAGGTCTTTGTCCGATTCCCCGTAGAATTTAGTGACTTAGCACCTAGGATATTCTACGTTGAAGTAAGAGGTTAATTGACATATTGTGACCATTATAGGTTGAAGTACTTTGGAGCATTTTGCTACTTGTCGACAATCGTCGCGAGGTATGTGAACCTCTTCCTTCCTTTGGCATGATTCTATGTATGAAATATACTTGTGGTATCATTTCATGTTTCCTTCTCTTAGAAGTTAAGAGGTAGTTGTGTGATCTACTCTATGTAGAACTTTTCCTATCTTTGAGCATGACTAGTTGCGCGTATGTAGTACGGTGAGCGTATAACACCTTGATATCCTTTACTAATTTTATGAATAGCCAAGTCGGGTGAGTTAGGAGATTAACTCACTTCTTTGAAAGAATAAAGGATGTCTTGAGTTTTATTAAGTTAAGGGACTTGAAGAGTTTTAAAGTATGTGATACTTGTTCCGTTTTAAACGTATAAGTCCCTTGGATAGGAAATTGTTTTTGGCTAAGGTATAAAGTGAATATAACGGCTTTATGGGAAGTTAGTTATATTTGCTTTATGGAAAGATAAATGACTTGATTTTAGTGAAAAGGCAACTTGTTTTTAAGGCATTAATTGCCTAAGGTGTTATATAAAATGAGTCGCTTGTTTTCTAAAGGTTAAGAGACTAGTAGTATTTTTGAAAGGTATGAGAATTGATTTGAAAGTATTTAATACTTGGTTTCAAAAAGTAGAAGTCTCTTGGTTATAAAAGGAACGTGTTGGTCTAAACCATAAAGGGTTATAACGGCTTTATGGGAAGTTGGTTATAACGGCTTTATGGAAGGTTAAAAGAATAGTTTTATCTAATAAAGTAATCAAAGAAATAACTTGTATTAAGGAACGGCAAATTGGTTCAAAGGTACCAATTGCTTAAGGTTTTTAATAAAAGAAGTCACTTGATTTAGAAGCCGGTATTTGTATTTCTAAAAAGATATTGTGACTTGTCTTGAAAGGTGAATAGGACTTGATACTACGGTTGTTAGTATCTTGGGGCTTTACATAGAAAAGAGTCTTTTATAAAAGAATGTACGTACGTAGTACTTTGGCTTGATAAATTGAGAATTTGTATAAGTGTGCCTTGATAAGTACTTTGACTCGTTAAAAGAGAATTATTCTATGTATGCCTTGATTAGTACTTTGGCTTGATAAATTGAGAATTTGTCTAAGTGTGCCTTGATAAGTACTTTGACTTGTTAAAAGAGAATTATTCTATGTATGCCTTGATTAGTACTTTGGCTTGATAAATTGAGAATTTGTCTAAGTGTGCCTTGATAAGTACTTTGACTTGTTAAAAGAGAATTATTCTATGTATGCCTTGATTAGTACTTTGGCTTGATAAATTGAGAATTTGTCTAAGTGTGCCTTGATAAGTACTTTGACTTGTTAAAGAGAATTATTCTATGTATGCCTTGATTAGTACTTTGGCTTGATAAATTGATAATTTGTCTAAGTGTGCCTTGATAAGTACTTTGGCTTGTTAAATGAGAATTTATTCTATTTGTGCCTTGATAAGTACTTTGGCTTGTTAAATGAGAATTTATTCTATTTGTGCCCGGATAAGTACTTTGGCTTGTTAAATGAGAATTTATTCTATTTGTGTCCTGATAAGTACTTTGGCTTGTTAAATGAGAATTATCCTATGTGTGCCTTGATAAGTACTTTGGCTTGGTTAATTGAGAACTTGCCTATATGTGCTGGTAATAGCCTTTGAGTGCAAGTATTATGTTTTATTAAGTTGTCGCGACTCTCGGTTGAAGGGTCGGCTGTCTTGTTGTAAGTTACTGGGACGTACCGACAGTGATGTGGGATTCCACGGGTATGCTTCCGTTATTTGGAGTACTTGGGTTAAATTCCCGGATTTTTATAAAAAGACATGTTAGTGCTTAATAAGGTACGATTAAGTTCATAAGTGATAATGACACGGCAGGATCTGGTATGTATTTTTATACTTGTCCTTGTCATTCTTTTATGCGATTGTGATACATTTCGCATGCGTTATTTACATTCCATATTAAATTTTTGTTATGCGGCCCGCTTCTGCGTTCATGCCGCGAGTTTAGGTACTGTGATTGTGGATCCGCGAGCTTAGGATCGGTTCACAAGTTGAGATGGCTCGGTGTTAGGAGTTGTCACGTTTATGTTTATTCAGTGCAGGCGGGGCCTTGTCGCCACGATGAGTTAGTCAAAACTCTTAGAGGTCCGTAGTCACATATTGTGGGTCGGTTTGTAAAGGAAAGAGACAAGCTGCCGTTTATGTATGACGTTCGGGAAGGTAGCCTATCGGCTAACCTGTTGTTTTATTACTGTTGTTTTTATATTATAAGTTTCGTTTATGTTCCGCTGATTTTCTCTGATGTTTACCTGTAAGGGTGCCTGTAGGGCACGATGCGATCGAGTCGGTCGTGACACTCACCGGCGAGTGTCGTCTTGATTCGGAGCTTGTTTCTCTTGTGGCAGCAGGCCATATGAAGAGGATTATCGACGCAGCGTGAGAGTGGTATGGTTCGGTAAGCGAGTCGATTGTTGTGTCTTCTTACGTGGTTATGCGCCGGAGGCGGTGTTCACGGACGGCGGCGAGAGGTCGTGGTGGAGTCTAGTTCTAGCGGTCGACATAACGCGTATATTCCTTAGCGATCGGCGGGATCGTGAGCTTCCGGATGTCGTCACAGTACATTATTGATTTCATCTTTGTAGCGTTTATGCTTTGATAGATCCGGTTTCTACCTTGTCCTATGTGTCCTCTTATTCTTTGGTAGAATAGGGATAAGCCGGTGTCGATAGAGCCTTTTGAGGTTGCTACGCGATGGGTGATTCGATGTTAGGCGGCGGGTGTACAAAGATTGCCCGATGTTTATATACAGTCGTCAGACCCTAGCAGAATTGATAGAGTTGGAGATGACATATTTTGACATCATTATGGGTATGGACTGGTTGGCCTCTTATTATGCCAACGCGTTCGTAGAGACAGTTGGTCCGATTCGATTTCTGGTGAGCCGATTATCGAGTGTGGCAATACAACGTCTGGCGTGTAGAAGGTAGGTTTATTTCTTACCTCAAGGCTAGGAAGATGGTGCGAGAAAGGGTACATCAATCATCCGTTCGGGTATTCGATGCAGGTGAGTGCGATTCTTGATTAGTTTCGGTGGTTAGAGAGTTTCCGGATGTATTCCCAGATGATCTCCCAGGTATTCCTCCAGAGAGGGAGATAGAGTTCTGTATTGATACGTTGCCAGACACTCGGCCTATATCTATTCTGATGTACAGGATGACACCTGCTGAGTTGAGGGAGTTGAAGGACCAGCTGAAAGATTTGCTGGAAAAAGGCTTTATCAGGCCTAGTGTTTCTCCCTGGGGAGCACCGATTTTGTTTGTAAAGAAGAAGGACGAGATGATGCGTATGTGTGTTGATTACAGGCAGCTGAATAAGGTAACCATCAAGAACAGACACCCCCTCCCCAGGATTGATGATTTGTTTGACTAGTTGCAGGGTGCGAGGTGTTTCTCCAAGATAGACATGCGGTCTGGTTATCATCAGGTGCGAGTTAGAGAGGCAGATATCCCAAAGCGCATTCAGTCGGTATGGGCACTATGAGTTCGGTGATGTCTTTCCGGTTTGACCAACGCTCGTGGTATTTATGGATTTGATGGCTGGGTGTTCAAGCCATTTTGGATACGCTTGTTATAGTATTCATTGATGACATCTGGTTTATTCGCGCAGGCGAGGAGCATGCATATCACTGAGGCGGTACTTGGGTCCTCCGAGCGGCGATTGTTCGCCAAGTTCTCCAAGTTCTCCAAGTGTGAGTTTTGGTTAGCCTCAGTGGAATTCTTGGGGCACATTATTGGGGCTGACGGTGTTCAGGTTGATACGACAAAGATTGAGGCGGTTAAGTCTTGGCCGAGACCTACTACTCCGACGGAGGTGCGCAGTTTCTTAGGGCTGGCAGGTTATTATCGTAGGTTTGTGGAGCATTTTGCTTCGATATCAGCAGATTGACTAGGTGACTGAAGCGGCTAAGTTCCGGTGGATGAGCTTGTGAGAAGGGCTTCCAGTCACTGAAGGAAAAGTTGACGACGGCTCCAGTTCTTACTCTTCCCGAGGGGTTAGAGGGCTACGTGATTTATTGTGATGACTCGGGTATCGGGCTAGGGTGATTATTGATGCAGCACAACAAGGTAATAGCCTATGCTTCCCGGCAGTTACGGAAGCATGAGAGGAATTACCCTACTCACGACTTAGAGCTGGCCGCAATTATTCATGCCTTGAAGATTTGGAGACATTATTTATACGGGGTTCATATGGATATTTATATAGACCACAAGAGCCTCTAGTACATCTTCAGGCAGAGAGAGCTGAACTTGCGGCAGAGACTGTGGTTAGAGTTGTTGAATGATTATGATGTTGATATCCTATACCATCCGGGAAAAGCCAACGTGGTTGCGGATGCTTTGAGTCATAGATCGATGAGGATTTTGTCAGAGGTGCAGCCAGATAGACAGGACATGGTCCGTCAGATCCATTAGCTAGCGAGCCTTGGGGTTCGGTTGGTCGATACCGATGATAGTGGGATACGGGTTTGTGAGGTTGCGGAGTCTTCCATCATTGAGGAGGTGAAGAGGCGACAGTATGAGGATCCAGTTATGATACGGTATCGAGATACGGATCTTCGAGAGGAGAAGAGTCTATTTGAGGTAGCGCCTGATAGGGTGCTAAGATTCGAGGGCAGATTGTGTGTTTTCGATATTGCAGGACTTCGTTAGCAGATTCTGGGGGAGGCACACAGTGCTCATTACTCTATTCATCCGGGTTCGACTAAGATGTACCATGACCTCAGATGTATGTATTGGTGGGATGGCCTGAAGATGGACGTGGCAGGGTTTGTTGCTCAGTGTCCGAATTGTTAGCAGGTCAAGGTTGAGCACCAGAAGCCCGGTGGGCTATTGCAGGCGATTGATGTTCCGACATGGAAGTGGGAGGTGATCAACATGAATTTTTTTACAGGGTTACCTCGTACTTAGAGGAAGTGTGATTCCATCTGGGTTATTGTAGACAGGCTGACGAAATCAGCCCACTTTCTTCCAGTCAGGACTACATATTCGGCTGAGGATTATGCTAGATTGTATATCAGGGAGATTGTGAGACTGCACGGAGTTCCTATATCGATTATATCGCAGAGGAGCGGTTCTCGCTAACTTGGAGGTCTTTCCAGAAGGGGTTAGGGACACAGGTGAGTCTCAGTACTGCGTTTCATCCTCAAACCGACGGGCAGGCAGAGCGTACTATCCAGACACTTGAGGATATGCTGCGGACCTGTGTTATTGACTTCAGGGGTAGCTGGGAGGATCATTTGCCTCTTGTGGATTTTGCTTATAACAACAACTACCATTCTAGCATTCAGATGGCGCCATATGAGGCTTTGCATGGGTGGAAGTGTAGGTCGCCGATTGGTTGGTTCGACGTGGGCGAGGTTCAGTTGGTTGGCCCATACTTGATTCAGCAGGATGTGGATAAGGTGAAGCTTATCCAGGATAGACTCTTAGCAGCTCAGAGTCGGCAGAAGTCTTATGCAGATAATCGGCGTCGACATTTAGAGTTTCAGGTAGATGATTGGGTCTTCTTGAAGGTATCAGCCATGAAGGGTGTGATGAGGTTCGGAAAGAAGGGGAAACTTAGCCCAAGGTACATTGGGCTCTACCAGATCATCTGTAGAGTAGGCAAGGTTGCCTATGAGTTGGATCTGCCAACGGATTTAGAGGCGATACATCCGGTCTTCCATGTTTCTATGTTACGGAAGTGTATCGGAGATCCATCGAGAGTTTTCCCAGCTAGCGAGGTCCAGGTGATAGAGGGGTTATCGTATGAGGAGAGTCCCATAGCGATACTCGATCGCCAGATCAGGCGTCGCGGACCAAGGATGTGGCTTCCGTCAAAGTCTTGTGGCGGAATGATAATAGGGAGGAGATGACTTGGGAAGCAGAGGAGGACATGTTGAGGAAGTATCCTCACTTATTCTCTACACCTTCAGGTAATTCATTTCCCTTACTTGTCAAGTTTTAATTGAAGTATTTTGCTTAAGTGCTATTATGTGGCCACGTGTGGCATTATTGGTTTGTGGGGGTGAAAAAAATAGAACTATGTCGCTATTTATAAGGTTGACTCCGAAAGAACATCGGAGACGAATGTTTCTAAGGGGGGAAGAATGTTACACCCCGTAATTCTAGGACATATTTATAAGAACGTACGTAAGAACTCGAAAATGTTAAGATTTGAGACTAGTAAAAATTTATCGGAATTATGAAAATGTCGGGAAAAGAAATATTGCGACGAATGGGAGTGTGACACGTGTAACCCCCCTTGGATGGTCTTGGTCTAATGGACCAAGGATAGGAAGGTCATTTGACCCAAGCAAGGATGATCAAGTCTTGCTAGGCTAGAGCTTGATAATATTGACTAAGTCAAAAGGGCCACTTGGCTAAATTTTTAAATGAATTGCATCCAAACCACCCATTTGTTCTAATCTTGACCCTCCATAGTGTTATATAAGCATACTACTAGCAAGACAAGTTCCCATACTTAGAAAAATTTCAAGAAATCTTGTTCTTAACTTCAATAGCTCTCGGGTTAGGGTTCTAAGGAACAAGAAATTTTTTCGTTTGTTGTTCAATAATCTCCATACTTTAAACCAAGGTTCCTAAGGGTATTGTAAGGGTATCTCAATAGAAAGATCCCGGAAAAATGTCGTTTTTGCATTAGTCGCAAGGTGAAAACCTAAGTCGTTTTCATAGGTTTGGATTGGAAATTGAAGGAAAGTTGTTTGTGAACTTCTAAGGGCTTCAAGTGGAGGATTGGAGTGTCAAGGAGAGGAGCTAAGTTTCTAGGGAGCGACTTCGGATCTTGATGTTGGATTAAGGCTCGTCAAGGTAACAATCTTGTTCTCTCAAGTGTTATAAGATTACATATTGTTGTAGCCTTACATTTTAACAAGGATGAGATATATGTATTGGAGGTTCATAAGTGTTATGGATATTGGAAGCCTAAAATCCGAAATGACCTTGTTAGCCATTTGAAATTGAAATACAATTTGGTCGATAATAAGAATCATCGCATGTTATCTACTTGAAGATTATAGTTGTTGTAATCGATTGCGGCTTTATAACATGTTATACTTAACAACTTGAGTTGAAAATGAATTGGAAATGATGATATGTTGTTGCACCTATTGGCTGTGAATGGCATTGCCTTTTTGGATTAGTTTGATATCAATTGTGGGGCAAGATTTTACACGTCCTATTAGGCGTGTAATCCACTTTTGTTAGCTACATTGTTGAGCCTTAAATGTGGCATGTTTGGTTATTGAATTCGGGCCTTGAAAAAGGTGGAAAAGTACGTAGAAACAAAGGAAGTGCTCTCCGATTTTTCGTAGAATTTGGTGACTTTACACTTAGAATATTCTACGTTTGAAGCTAGAAGTTAATAGACGTATTATGGTCATTATAGGTTTATATACTACGTACGACATATTGGACTTAGCAAGTGGATTGAACCGAAGAGGTATGTAGAACTTTCCTATCTCTTGAGCATGATTAGTTATAAATGTATAGTACGGTAGACGTATGAGCTTTAAATGAATTCAGTTTCATTTGGTATCATTGACTTGTTTTAAGAATGTCCAAGTTGGTTGAGTTAGAGAATTAACTCACTTGTTTTTAAAAGGATAAGAATGCCTTTGTGTCTAAAGCATAAAGTTAGTATAACGACTTTATGGGAAGTTGATTATAATAACTTTATGGGAAGTTAAAAGAATGGTTGCGCTAGTGATGTAAATAAGGATAAATGACTTGAAATGTAGAAAGGCAAATTGATTTAAAGGCATCAATTGCTTAAAGTTTTAAAGCAAAAAGTCACTTGAATTAGAAGCCTATAAATGTAGTTCTAAAAGGTATTGTGACTTGTCTTGGAAAGTAAATATGACTTGATACTACAGTTATTAGTATCTTGGAGTTTTATATGAAAAAGAGTCATTTTAAAAGAATAGAAGTACGTTGTACTTTGGGTTAAATTCCCGGATCTTTTATGATACGATAGTGCCTTAAGTTAAAAGAAATGAGAGCGTATGCTAATTAAGTCAAATGAGAAGTTATGGGGTTTCTTAACTTGTTTATGTTATTTATAGTAGCCGGTTGTGCTTGTGATATATTGTTCATTACGGGGTCATTCCCCGGGCTTGTGGCATTTTGCATATTCCGTGGATTTGCTACCCATGATGCGAGGAATACCTCATGCGAGTCCGTAGGGCTCATGCGGGTGAAATAGTCCTATGCGGGGCGGACCAGGCCTATGCGAGGAAGTTACCTCATGCGGGTCCATACGGCCTATGCGGGTGAAATAGTCCCAGGAGTAGGATTGCGTGATAATATTACGGGCGGATGGTCCTAGGTTAATCGCAGGTTTCCTATTTTTAAGAACCAGAAATGTATATTTTACTCTCATTGTTAGTAAGGCACATTATACTGTTAATTTGATTATCATACATGTCTCCAGCTTTCTTTTAGACTTATGATGTAAATTGCAGTATTTTTCCAGTTTTACATACTTGGTACATATTGTGTACTGATCCCCTTTCCTCGGGGGGTTGCATTCATGCCGCAGGTAGGGGTAAGATGGTGGTGGATCCTCATTCTTAGGATCACTGATCAGGTGTCAGAAGCTCCATTTCTCCGGAGGCTTGTCTTTTGGTACGGTTTCCCTGATGTTGTAGATTTATGTACATTCAGGGGTATGGCGGGGCCCTGTCCCGTCACAATTGTTACTCTTAGAGGTCTGTAGTCATATTTGTGGATTGGGTTGTAAGAACAGAGTTGTGCTGATTTATTTTTGGATTATGTATATTTCACGGAAGGTGGCCTTATCGGCTAGCCTGTTGATATTTGCTGTCTAATTATTTTTATGAGTTTGTGTATGTTCCGTTGCTATTCTCTGATGTATACCTGAAAGGGGTGCCCAGGTAGGGCACCAGTCGCGGGCCCGGGGTCGGGTCGTGACACTAACAATGAGAGTAATCAAGAGTATACTTTATTGCATAAAAATAGGAGGCACATGATCAAAGTAGGACCACCCGCCCGTAATATCATTAAGCAATGCTACTCCTGGGACTATTTCACCCGCATAGGTTCTGTGGACCCGCAATGAGGTCATCCGCCTCGCATGAGACTATTTCACCCGCATAGGACTATTTCACCCGCATAGGACTATTTCACCCGCAATGAGTACAAACGCCGCACTCGCATCATGGGTAGCAAATCCATGGAATAAGTAGTAACCCAGGGGTTTACCCCGCAAGAATTACATAACCTAGCACAACCGGCTATCATACATAACATAAGCACCACCGGCTTATCATACATAATATAAGCACCACCGGTTTATCATTCATAACATAAGCAAGTTAAGAAATCCCCCTAACTTCTTATTAGCCTTATTCATATACACTCTCATTTTAGTTTACTTAAGGCACTAACATGTCATTATAAAAATACGGGAATTTAACCCAAAGTACTACGTACTTCTATTCTTTTAAAATGACTCATTTTCATATAAAACTTCCAAGATACTAATAACCGTAGTATCAAGTCATATCTACTTTTCAAGACAAGTCACAATACCTTTTAGAAATACGTTTATAGGCTTCTAAATCAAGTGACTTCTTTCTTTTAAAACCTTAAGCAATTGATGCCTTCAAATCAATTTGTCTTTCATTATTTCAAGTCATTTATCATTATTTACATTACTAGAGTGAACCACTCTTCCATATTTCCATAAAGCTATTATAACCAACTTCCCATAAAGTCGTTATACTAACTTTATACTTTAGGCAATTACATTCTTCCTTATATCCAAGGGACTTATACTTTTAAAACGAAACAAGTATCATATACTTTCAAAATACTTCAAGTCCCTTAACTTTTAGAAGCTAAGGCATCCTTAATCTTTTTAAACAAGTGAGTTAATTTCCTAACTCAACCAACTTGGACATTCTTAAGACAAGTCAAGGATATCAATGAAACTAGATTCGTCAAAATCTCGTACGTCTACCGTACTATATATTTACAACTACTCATGCTCAAGAGATAGGAAATTTTCACATACCTCTTCGGTTCAATCCACTTGCTAAGTCCAATATGTCGTACGTAGTATGTCAACCTATAATGACCATAATACGTCTATTAACTTCTAACTTCAAACGTAGAATATTCTAAGTGCAAAGTCACTAAATTCTACGGAAAATCGGACATCACTTCCTTTGTTTCTACATACTTTTGCACCTTTTTCAAGGCCCGAATTCAATAACCAAACACGCCACATTTAAGGATCAACAATGTAGTTAACAAGAGGGGATTACACGCCTAACAAGACGTGTAAAATTCCGCCCCACAATTTATATCAAACTAGTCCAAAAGGCAATGCCATTCTCGGCCAAAAGGTGTAACAACATATCATCCTTTCCCATTTCTTTTTCAATTCAAGTTGTTTAGTATAACATGTTATAAAGCCGCAATCGATTATAACAACTATAATCTTCAAGTAGATAACATGCGACGATTCTAATTATCGACCAAATTGTATTTCAATTTCAAATGGCTAACAATGTCATTTCGGATTTTAGGCTTCCAATATCCATAACACTTATCAATCTTTAATACATATACTTCATGCTAGTTAAAATGTAAGGCTACAACAATATGTAATCTTATAACACTTAAGAGAACAAGATTGTTACCTCGACGAGCCTTAATCCAACTTCAAGATCCGAAGTCGCTCCCTAGCAACTTAGAGCCTCTCCTTGACACTCCAATCCGTCACTTGAAGCCCTTAGAAGATCACAAACAACTTTCCTTCAATTTCCAATCCAAACCTAGGAAAGTGACTAGGTTTTCACCTTGCGACTAATACAAAAGCAATACTTTTCCGGGATCTTTCTATTGAGATACCCTTACAATACTCTTAGGAACTTTGGTTTAAAGTATGGAGGTTATTGAACAACAAACGAATTTTTTTTCTCTTGGTACCCTAGTGAACCCGAGAGGTCTTCTTGAGTTCTTCAAAGTTTTCTTGAAATTTGTCTAAGTGTGGGAACTAGTCTTGCTACTAGTATGTTTAAATAACAACATGGAGGGTCAATATGAGAACAATTGGGTGGCTTGGATCCAATTCACTTAAAAATCTAGCCAAGTGGCCCTTGGACTTAGTCAAAAATATCAAACTCAAGTCTTTGCAAGACTTGATCATCTTAACATTGGTCAAATGACCATTTAATCCATGTCCATTTCGTCCAAGACCAACTAAGGGGGGGTGACACATGTCACCCTCCCGTTCGTCGCAATATTTTGTTTCCCGACATTTCCATAATTCCGATAAATTTTTACTAGTCTCAATTCTTAACATTTGAGTTCTTACGTACGTTCTTATACACATGTCCTGGAATTACGGGATGTAATATTCTTCCCCCCTTAGAAACATTCGTCCCCGAATGTTCTTTCGGAGTCAAACTTATAGATAGCGACATATTCTCCTTTTTACAACCCCTACATACCAATAATACCACACGTGGCCACATAATAGCACTTAAGTGAAATACTTAAATTAGACAAGTAAGGGAAATGAATTACCTGAAGGTGTAGAGAATAAGTGAGGATACTTCCTCAACATGTCCTCCTCCGCTTCCCACGTCATCTCCTCCCTATTATCATTCCGACACAAGACTTTGACGGAAGCAACATCCTTGGTCCGCAATTGCCTGACCTGGCGATCGAGTATCGCTATGAGACTCTCCTCATACGATAAACCCTCTGTCACCTGGACCTCGCTAGTTGGGAAAACTCTCGATGGGTCTCCGATACACTTCCGTAACATAGAAACATGGAAGACCGGATGTACCGCCTCTAAATCCAATGGCAGATCCAACTCATAGGCAACCTTGCCTACTCTATAGATGATCTGGTAAGGCCCAATGCACCTTGGGCTAAGTTTTCCCTTCTTTCCGAACCTCATCACACCCTTCATGGGTGATACCTTCAAGAAGACCCAATCATTTACCTGAAACTCCAAATGTCGACGCCGATTATCTGCATAAGACTTCTGCCGACTCTGAGCTGCTAACAATCTCTCCTGGATAAGCTTCACCTTATCCACAGCCTGCTGAACCAAGTCTGGACCAACTAACTGAACCTCGCCCACGTCGAACCAACCAATCGACGACCTACACTTCCGCCCATACAAAGCCTCATAGGGCGCCATCTGAATGCTAGAATGGTAGCTGTTGTTATAAGCAAACTCCACAAGAGGCAAATGATCCTCCCAGCTACCCCTGAAATCAATCACACAGGCCCGCATCATATTCTCAAGTGTCTGGATAGTACGCTCTGCCTGCCCGTCGGTCTGAGGATGAAACACAGTACTGAGACTCACCTGTGTCCCTAACCCCTTCTGTAAAGACCTCTAGAAGTTATCCGTAAACTGGGCTCTTCTGTCTGATATAATCGATATAGGAACTCCGTGCAGTCTCACAATCTCCCTAATATACAATCTAGCATAATCCTCAGCCGAATACGTAGTCCTGACTGGAAGAAAGTGGGCTGATTTAGTCAGCCTGTCGACAATAACCCAGATGGAATCACACTTCCTCTGAGTACGAGGTAACCCTGTAACAAAATCCATGTTGATCACCTCCCACTTCCATGTCGGAATATCAATAGCCTGCAATAGCCCACCGGGCTTCTGGTGCTCAACTATGACCTGCTGACAATTAGGACACTGAGCAACAAAACCTGCCACGTCCCTCTTCAGGCCATCCCACCAATACATACATCTGAGGTCATGGTACATCTTAGTTAACCCCGGATGAATAGAGTAACGAGCACTGTGTGCCTCCCCCAGAATCTACTGACGAAGTCCTGCAACATCGGGAACACACAATCTGCCCTCAAATCTTAGCACCCAGTGGTATTACCTCAAATAGACTCTTCTCCTCGAAGAGTCGTATCTCGATATCAGATCATAATCGGGTCCTCATCGCCGCTCTTCACCTCATCAATGATGGAAGACTCGACAATCTCACGAACCCGTACCCCACTATCATCGGTATTGTCACGACCCGACCCCGGGCCCGTGACTGGTGCCTTACCCCGGGCACCCTAGTGATACAACATCAGAGAAAATCAGCGGAAATAAAAACTCATAAAAGATAAACAGTGAAATAAGAAAACAGGCTAACCAAAACGGTTACCTTTCTGCATATATATAAAACTGAACAGTTACATCCTTTACAAACCCTGGCCACAACAATACTACAAACCTCTAAGAATTTTATAACAACAATGACGGGACAGGGCCCCGCCATACCCCTGAATGTACAAGAACCTACAATCTCAGGGAATCATACCAAAAGATAAGCCTCCGGAGAAACGGAGCTTCCCAAACGCTGAACTGTGATCCTATGAGCGAGGATCAACAACCGGTGTACCTACTGCGGCGCATGAGCGGCCCAGGAGATCAAGACAACAGTACCAAGTATGTGAAATCGAAAATCAGTAATGAAATCATAACGATGCATATAAAATAGGAGACATGTATGATAACCAACTACGATTCACAACATATAAGCGATCATGTCTGAAGCGGGGACTCACGCCTCAAAGTCATCCTCCGTACGTGGAACTCCTTCCTCACTCTTGGCGATCACGATAAATCGTATGATACGTATAACATGTCTCGGCCCATCCCATGGGACTCGAGGTAGAATCGTATGGTATACATATCTCGGCCCATCCCATGAGACTCAAGGTAAAATCGTGTGGTATACATATCTCGGCCCATCTCATGGGACTCGAGGTAGAATCGTGTGGTACACATATCTCGGCCCATCTCATGGGACTCGATGTAGAATCGTCATATCTCGGCCCATCTCATGGGACTCGATGTAGAATCGTCATATCTCGGCCCATCTCATAGGACTCGATGTAGAATCGTCATATCTCGGCCCATCTCATGGGACTCGATGTAGAATCGTGTGGTATACATATCTCGACCCATCTCATGGGACTCGATGTAGAATCGACCATAACATTTAAACCCTCTTTTAAGACAGACTAAGACAATACCATGCCTTCCTTTTAAACCAAAACACTTTCTCCTTTAAAGTCAAGTAACAATATTCTTTTCCAATAATTCAAGTTGCATAACTTCAAATACTCAAGTCTCTTATTTTCGAAAGATTTCATAATTTATAGTCTTAATCACTTAACAACGTAATCTCTTTTAAAAATTGAGTAACATATGTCTTATGTGTGAGTAGGTTATTCTTGTTTATAACGATCTTATTAAAGCAGGCATGATCTAGAAAATGTAATACAATTTTGTCTTATCTTAGCTTCTATGCAGATGGAGGATTCTACTTGTTTTAATATAATTATTTGTCAATACATTTTCCTTTATTAACGCTGCAATGGTTTGTTCGATACTTATTCTCATTTCCGAAATCAACATAACATTATCCTTTTTAAGACCAAGTACCTATTACTCATGAATGCGGTTTCACAACTTTTTAATAATTCAAGTCCTTAACATTTCATAAAACGTCATTTATAAGTTAAGTCTCTTATCTTTTAAGATCAAGTCTCTTAACTTTTAAAATCAACAAACCATTTTTTTACCTACATAAAGTCGTTATAACTAACTTCCCATAAAGCTATTATAACACTTTATGTTTTAAACCGACCAAATTCGTTTAGCACACGTACGTCTACCGTACTACATAGTTCACAACAATCATGCTAGAAAGGATAGGAAGAGGTTCACATACCTCGCGACGATTTATCGACAAATAGCAAAATGCTCCAAGTACTTCAACTTCGTCGGCTACTCCTTAAGCCAAGTAGATCACGCCACACGTAGTACTTCAATCCTAAAATGGTCATAGTACTTCTATCAAACCTTACTTACCATTTAAGACTTATACCAATTAAAAGCCCTCTAATTCTA
Source organism: Przewalskia tangutica (assembly GCA_029844215.1). Lineage (NCBI taxonomy): Eukaryota > Viridiplantae > Streptophyta > Magnoliopsida > Solanales > Solanaceae > Przewalskia > Przewalskia tangutica. The sequence goes on along the minus strand of CM056718.1, from coordinate 124,762,474 downwards.
CGGAAAATCGGGCAGCACTTCCCCTGTTTCTATGTACTTTTCCACCTTTTTCAAGGCCCGATAACAGTAACCAACATGCCACATTTAAGGCGCAACAATTCAACAACTAAAGAAGGGGATCACACGCCCAAACGGACGTGTTAAACAATCTTCCCCTTAACAACAACAACTTAAAAACCGAAATGGAACAAGTCCATAGTCCAAAGTAAAGACAGTCCAATGTAAATACAGTCCAATGTAAATACAGTCCAATGTAAATACAGTCCATTAGTCCACTAGTTGGTGTTCTTGGCCAACTTACTATAATCACACTTTATCCAAAAATTTTCGGCTAGCATGCCGGAATTACTTCTTTAATCTTCCAACTTATAATCCAATCTTCATATAAGTTATAGTTACTTTGTTATTAGCTTTCAACAAGTAAGATACATTTTTACCATTTTGATGGCTTACTTGTCAATTTTCCATTTTAGCAACTTAACAAGATCCAAATCTTTCCAAACTTCTTTCCACATATCTCATACTTATATATATACTTCCAATATACATAATATCCAACTTCACAAAGAGGATTAAGATCATTACCTCAAAAAAAGCCCAAAAATTATCCAAGAACTTAAAGTCGCTCCTTAGCAAGTTTAGCTCCAAATCCTTACGTTCCAATCCGCTACAAGCAACCCTTAGAAGCTCCTAACCAACTTCTCTTCAAGATTCAACTCCAAAAAGTGAAGAACACTTAGGTTCCAAAGACACCAACTTTCGGCCAAGGCACACTTTTAAGGCTAGGGGTGTGAAATCTTGTCTAACTCTTGGTTCACCATCTTCCTAACACATCAAGGAAGAACACTTGAAATTTTAAGAATTGTTGGACAAATTTAGGTCAAGAAATGAGGCTATGGCCGAGAGCAACAATGAAGGGAGAGGGAGGGTTTTTCAAGTCTTGAAATGGTTAAGTGTGGAAGATTTCATCAACTAGTAGTGTATATATAGGAAAACCAAGGGCTAGGATGAAGGCAAGTGTGTGGTTGATATTGGGGACAAGTGTGTGTGGGTCCCACAAGCCACTTGTCCAACACAAAAATATCTTGCAAGACAAGGCCACTTGTCTTGCCACTTGGCACACAATTTCGGCCACAGGGCCACCTAGGGGGTGACACGTGTCGCCCTTCTATTCGTCCAAAATATTTCATCTTCCGAAAATATCCACAATGGCCAAAATCTAGAAAACAAAATGGGCCCCACAAAACCGTAAATTTCTCCCGTGGGCCCCACGTGACCAATTTCGGAAATAAAATTCCAAAATTTTCTAATATTCCAAGAAGTCCGAATACCAAAACTGGGAATCCAATTCCCATTAACGAACCTTTTTCCTTCACAAAATCCAGAAACTTTTCCGTCGAAAAATCACATCTTTCTTCCTTTCCATTTTTTATGTCGTATTCTCGAACGTACGTCCTCACATACATACCCTGGAACTATGGGGTGTAACAGATATCGACCAATCGAACCCCAAGGCTCGCTAGCTGATGGATCTGAAGGACCATGTCCTGTCTGTCCTGCGCACTCGCATGCACTCCCCATCGATCTACGACTCAAAGCATCTGCAACCACGTTGGCTTTTCCCGGATGGTATAGGATATCAACATCATAATCCTTTAACAACTCTAACCACCGTCTCTGCCGCAAGTTCAGCTCCCTCTGCCTGAAGATGTACTGGAGGCTCTTGTGGTCTGTAAAAATATCCACATGAACCCCGTATAAATAATGTCTCCAAATCTTCAAGGCATGAATAACCGCGGCCAACTCTAAGTCGTGAGTAGGGTAATTCTCTCATGCTTCCGTAGCTGCCGGGAAGCATAGGCTATTACCTTGCCGTGCTGCATTAATACGCACCATATCCCGATACCCGAGGCATCACAATAAATCACGCATCCCTCTAACCCCTCGGGAAGAGTAAGAACTGGAGCCGTCGTCAACTTTTCCTTCAGTAACTGGAAGCCCTTCTCACACGCTTCTGTCCACTGGAACTTAGCTGCTTTCTGAGTCAGCCTAGTCAACGGTGCTGATATCGAAGCAAACTGCTCCACAAACCTACGATAATAACCTGCCAGCCCTAAGAAAATGCGCACCTCCGTCGGAGTTGTATGTCTCGGCCAAGACTTGACCGCCTCAATATTTGCCGTATCAACCTGAACATCATCAGCCCCAATAATGTGCCCCAAGAATGCCACTGAGGCCAACCAAAACTCACACTTGGAGAACTTGGCGAACAACTGCCGGCTCCGGAGGACCCCAAGTACCGTCCTCAAGTGATTTGCATGCTCCTGCTCTGTGCGCGAATAAACCAGGATGTCATCAATGAATACTATAACAAACGTATCCAAAAATGGTTTGAATACCTGGTTTATCAAATCCATAAATACCGCTGGAGCATTGGTCAAACCGAAAGACATCACCCTGAACTCATAGTTCCCATACCGGGTCCTGAATGCAGTCTTTGGGATATCTGTCTCTCTAACTCGCACCTGATGATAACCAGACCGCAGGTCTATCTTGGAGAAACACCTCGCACCCTGCAACTGGTCAAACAAATCATCAATCCTGGGGAGGGGGTATCTGTTTTTGATGGTTACCTTATTCAGCTGCCTGTAATCAACACACATACGCAACGTCCCATCATTCTTCTTTACAAACAAAACTGGCGCTCCCCAGGGAGAAACACTAGGCCTGATAAAGCATTTTTCCAGCAAATATTTCAGCTGGTCCTTCAACTCCCTCAACTCAGCAGGTGTCATCCTGTACGGCGAAATAGATATAGGCCGAGTGTCTGGCAACATATCAATACAAAACTCAATCTCCCTCTCAGGAGGGATACCCGGGAGATCGTCTGGGAATACATCGGGAAACTCTCTAACCACCAGAACTTACTGAAGAGCTGGCACCTCAGCCTCTGTATCGAATACCCGAACCAGATGATAGATGTACCCTTTCTGCACCATCTTCCTAGACTTGAGGTAAGAAATAAACCTACCCCTCGGCGACGATGTGTTGCCATTCCACTCGATAACTGGCTCACCAGGAAACTGGAATCAGACCAACCTGTTTCTACAGTCAACGTTGGCATAACAAGAAGTCAACCAGTCCATACCCATAATGACGTCAAAATCCGTCATCTCCAACTCTATCAAGACTGCTAGGGTCTGACGACTGTAAATAAACACCGGGCAACCTTTGTATACCCGCTCAGCTAACACTGAATCACCCACTGGCGTAGCTACCTCAAAAGACTCTATCGACACCGGCTCTATCCCGATTCTACCAGAAATAAAAGGGGACACATAGGACAAGGTAGAACCTGGATCTATCAAAGCATAAATGTCACAGCATGAAATCAATAATGTACCTGTGACGACATTCGGGGAAGCCTCCTGATCCTGCCAGCTGGCTAATAAATATATGCGGTTCTGTGGACCGCTAGAACTAGGACCTCCACCACGACCCCTGCCGCGCGGCTGCTGTCGTGAACACGCCCTCGGCGCATAACCACGAAGAAGAAGACCCGAATCGACCATATCGGTGAACCATACCACCCATGCCGCCTGCCTGACAATCTCTCTTCAAATGGCCCTGCTGGCCACAAGAGTAACAAGCTCCTGGAGGAATACGACACCCCCCACGATGGGAACTACCACACCGAGGTAAAGGTGGCCTCATCTGATTGGGACCCCGGTTCCTCTGGGAACCCGAAGTCTTGGAGCCCTGACCTGCCCCTGAATAACCCGACCGATCAAACCTCCTGCCAGAAAACCGAGAAAGAACACTCTGTGCCGACTGAAATGTGGACCTGGCCTGCTGCTGAGGTTGTCCGCCTCGAAAATCACCCTGACACCCTGTTGTCCTGGCCCTCTTGGGCTGGCCTGAGTCTGGATGATCCTCTCTCTCTCTGTCCTCTATCCCCTGCGCAGAAGCCTGCATCCTGGCAATATCCATACCTGGCTGAAGGACCACTCCCAAGCATGCAGTAATCATATGACGGTCTAGCCCCATCACATAGCGATGAACTCTGTCTGCCATGTCAGCCACAATGGTGAGCGCATACATGGCCAATGAGTCAAACTCCAGGTTGTACTCTCTGATAGTCTTCTCATTCTGTCTCAATGTCAAGAATCTATCCACGCGAGCTCTCCTCATCTCAGGAGGCAAAAAGTGATCAAGGAAGGCCTCTGTGAACTCGTCATACACGGCTGGAAGAGCACCCACACCTCTAGACAACTCTCATGACTCAAACCAGTTCAACGCAATATCGCATAACCGGTAAGAAGCTAACACAACCGACTCTATCTCCGAGGCCCTAAGCAACTGCATAGTCCGCTGTAACTGCCGAATAAACTCCTGAGGATCCTCCTCAGATCTCGAACCATAGAACTCGGGTGGATGACAACCCAGAAAATCCCGAATCCGCAAACTGTCGGCTCTAGGGTTAGCTACCTGCTCCTGTCGGCGCTGCCCTGCCACTATGCTAGTCAATAACCTGATCTGCTCTTCGTAATCTCTATACTCTGTCCCTGGCTGCGGAGCTGGAGGGTCAGGTACCGGAACCTCTGGAGCTACGGCCGCTCTTGGCTCCTCTAATACTGCCGGCGTGGCTGAACTCGCCGACCCGCCTACAACCTCATGCATAGTCTGAGCCTGAGTTCTAGTAACTCTCTGCGTACCGCTAGCAGCTCCTGCTGCTGCCTTGCCCTTCTGGGCCCTGGTCGCCTTCCGTGGAGGCATAACTGATACATAAGAATAGGTCAGAGAGGATTCAACCTAATAAGACAGCTCTACTACACGATCTCAGAGAGAGAATAATGGAAATCAATCCTAAATGTCATGCATCCTTCTGATTATAGATGTGGTGTACAACACACCGATAATCAAGACTCTACTAGACACGGTCTGTAGACACTTTCCGAGGACTAACTGCTCTGATTACACTTTTGTCACGACCCGACCCCGGGCCCGCGACTGGTGCCCTACCTGGGCACCCCTTTCAGGTATACATCAGAGAATAGCAGCGGAACATACACAACACATATAAATACTTAGCCAACAAACATCAACAGGCTAGCCGATAAGGCCACCTTCCGTAAAATATACATAAACAAAAATAATAATCAGTACAACTATGTTCTTAAAACCCAATCCACAAATATGACTACAGACCTCTAAGAATAACAACTGTGGCGGGACAGGGCCCCGCCATACCCCTGAATGTACATAAATCTACAACATCAGGGAAAACCGTACCAAAAGACAAGTCTCCGGAGAAATGGAGCTTCTGACACCTGATCAGTGATCCTAAGAATGAGGATCCACCACCTGCTTACCCCTACCTGCGGTATGAACGCAGCCCCCCGAGGAAAGGGGTCGATACAATATGTACCAAGTATGTAAAACTGGAAAATACTGCAATTTACATCATAAGTCTAAAATAAAGCTGGAGACATGTATGATAATCAAATTACAGTACACGGTGTCTTACTAACAATGAGAGTAAACAAGTGTATACTTTACTGCATAAAAATAGGAGGCACATGATCAAAGTAGGGTCACTCGCCCGTAGTATCATTAAGCAATCCTACTTCTGGGACTATTTCACCCGCATAGGTACTGTGGACCCGCAATGAGGTCATCCGCCTCGCATGAGACTATTTCATCCGCATAGGACTATTTCACCCGCATGGGCCCGATGGGCCCGCAATGAGTACAAACGCGCACTCACATCATGGGTAGCAATTCCATGGAATAAGTAGTAACCCGGGGTCTACCCCTTAAGAATACATAACCTAGCACAACCGGCTATCATATGTAACATAAGCACTACCGGCTTATCATACATAACATAAGCACCACCGGCTTATCATACATAACATAAGCAAGTTAAGAGATCCCCTAACTTCTTATTAGCTTTGTTCATATACACTCTCATTTTAGTTTACTTAAAGCACTAACATGTCATTATAAAAATCCGGGAATTTAACCCAAAGTACTACGTACTTCTATTCTTTTAAAATGATTCTTTTTCATATAAAACTTCCAAGATACTAATAACCGTAGTATCAAGTCATATCTACTTTTCAAGACAAGTCACAATACCTTTTAGAAATACGTTTATAGGCTTCTAAATCAAGTGACTTCTTTCTTTTAAAACCTTAAGCAATTGATGCCTTCAAACCAATTTGCCTTTCAATGAAACTAGATTCGTCAAAATCTCGTACGTCTACCGTACTATATATTTACAACTACTCATGCTCAAGAGATAGGAAATTTTCACATACCTCTTCGGTTCAATCCACTTGCTAAGTCCAATATGCCGTACGTAGTATGTCAACCTATAATGACCATAATACGTCTATTAACTTCTAACTTCAAACGTAGAATATTCTAAGTGCAAAGTCACTAAATTCTACGGAAAATCGGACAGCACTTCCTTTGTTTCTACATACTTTTGCACCTTTTTCAAGGCCCGAATTCAATAACCAAACACGCCACATTTAAGGATCAACAATGTAGTTAACAACAGGGGATTACACGCCTAACAAGACGTGTAAAATTCCGCCCCACAATTTATATCAAACTAGTCCAAAAGGCAATGCCATTCTCGGCCAAAAGGTGTAACAACATATCATCCTTTCCCATTTCTTTTTCAATTCAAGTTGTTTAGTATAACATGTTATAAAACCGCAATCGATTATAACAACTATAATCTTCAAGTAGATAACATGCGACGATTCTAATTATCGACCAAATTGTATTTCAATTTCAAATGGCTAACAATGTCATTTCGGATTTTAGGCTTCCAATATCCATAACACTTATCAATCTTTAATACATATACTTCATGCTAGTTAAAATGTAAGGCTACAACAATATGTAATCTTATAACACTTAAGAGAACAAGATTGTTACCTCGACGAGCCTTAATCCAACTTCAAGATCCGAAGTCGCTCCCTAGCAACTTAGAGCCTCTCCTGACACTCCACTCCGTCACTTGAAGCCCTTAGAAGATCACAAACAACTTTCCTTCAATTTCCAATCCAAACCTAGGAAAGTGACTAGGTTTTCACCTTGCGACTAATACAAAAGCAATACTTTTCCGGGATCTTTCTATTGAGATACCCTTACAATACTCTTAGGAACTTTGGTTTAAAGTATGGAGGTTATTGAACAACAAACGAATTTTTTTTCTCTTGGTACCCTAGTGAACCCGAGAGCTCTTCTTGAGTTCTTCAAAGTTTTCTTGAAATTTGTCTAAGTGTGGGAACTAGTCTTGCTACTAGTATGTTTAAATAACAACATGGAGGGTCAATATGAGAACAATTGGGTGGCTTGGATCCAATTCACTTAAAAATCTAGCCAAGTGGCCCTTGGACTTAGTCAAAAATATCAAACTCAAGTCTTTGCAAGACTTGATCATCTTAACATTGGTCAAATGACCATTTAATCCATGTCCATTTCGTCCAAGACCAACTAAGGGGGGGTGACACATGTCACCCTCCCGTTCGTCGCAATATTTTATTTCCCGACATTTCCATAATTCCGATAAATTTTTACTAGTCTCAATTCTTAACATTTGAGTTCTTACGTACGTTCTTATACACATGTCCTGGAATTACGGGGTGTAACAACAATTATTTCTTTCATTCAAATTTTTAAGTCTTGTGATCTCCCGTCTATTCTCTTATACATGCCCTGGAATTACGGGGTGTAACAGTGTATCGACCTCAAGTCTAAAGAATTCTATCTCCCACACGTTGATGACACTTTAGACACATATAACAAACATCACATCAGCATGATATACCAATACTTCTACAAGTATCCATGTATCCATCACGAGTTGCCATAACTCGTAGCAAGTAAGACGTACTACATCCCTAAGAATATGATGCAAACCACATGTCGATGTATCATATATCATCGATATCCCATTCTCGACGATCATTAGTCGAGGCATTTTAAGAGTTACATTATAATATTAATCTCTCACATTATTAATAACTACTTAACTTCTAGGGATGCAATTATAGAATATTACAGACAATCAACAAATAATTCAATAACGGCAAATGTCATAATATTAATCTTCATTAATATAAATATGATTGTGTATAAAGTATATTTGTTCTAATACAGATTGTCTTTAGGACATAAATATACTTTCAATCTCCCACTTGGCCTAGAGCCAATCACCAACATATCTGATACCCATGTTCTCAAAATGACCATTATGCTTAACCAAGCTTAATGGTTTAGTAAATGGGTCTGCTAGATTATTATTTGTGGGAACATAATCTAATCTAATATCTTCAGTCTACACCATCTCTATGAGTATGTGGTACTTCTTTGGTACATGTTTGTTTCTGTTTGTTGATCTTGGTTCCTTTGCTTGTGCAATTGCACCAGTATTGTCATAATAAATGGTTATTGGACAACTAGCACTTGGAACTACCCCTAGCTCATTCAAGAACTCAAAAATCGTGACAACTTCTTTACCATCCTCCGATCCAGCAGTATACTCTGTTTCAGTAGTCGAATCAATAGTTGTAGCTTGTTTGGAACTCTTCCAACTCACTGCTCCATCATTGAAAATGAATGTATAACCAAACTGAGATTTGAAGTCATCAACATCTTTCTGGAAGCTAGCATCAGTGTATCCAGTAGCAACTAGTTTCTCATATCCACCATAGACCAAGAAGTAATCTTTAATACGTCTGAGATACTTAAGAATACTTTTGACTTCCTTCCAGTGTTCATCACCAGAATTCTGTTGGAACTTGCAAGTCATACTAAGTTCAAAGGTCATATCTGGCCTAGTACAAGTCATTACATACATGATTGATTATATAGCCGAAGCATATGGGGCCCTCTTCATGCTCTCAAGTTCTACAGCACTAGAAGGGAAATACTTCTTAGATAACTTGATGCCTTGACCCATTGGAAGACCGCATTTCTTGGAATTTTCCATAGAAAAACGTCTAAGCACTTTGTCTATATAAACCGACTATGACAACCCCAATAATCTATTAGGTCTATCTCTATAGATCCTAAATCCCAGAATGTAGCAGGCTTCACCTAAGTCCTTCATCATGAAGGTATTTGACAACCACTCCTTGACTGACCGCATGAGAGTCTTATTGTCTTCCATTATCAATATGTCATCAACATATATAACAATTAAGACAATACCTTTATCCTTGCGTTTGCTATAAACACAAGGATCTTCTTTGCTTCTGACGAAATCAAATGACTTGATAGCCTTGTCAAAGCAAATGTTTCAACTCCTAGAGGTTTGCTTAAGACCATAAATGGACTTCTGTAGTTTGCACACATCCTTTGGTTTGGACTCGGATGAAAAACCCTCGGGTTGTTTTATATACACTTCCTCAATTAGATTACCATTGAGGAATGCAGTTTTGACGTCCATCTGCCAAATGTCATAGTCATAATGTGCAGCTATCGCAAGAAAAATCTGAATAGACTTAATCTTAGCAACATGTGAAAAGGTTTCATCATAATCGACACTAGGCCGTTGATTATATCCTTTAGCCACCAGTCTAGCTTTATAAGTCTGAACCTTGCCAAATGCATCAATCTTCTTCTTGAAGACCCATTTGCATCCTATGGGTTTAACCCCATTTGACAAATCAACCAAGTTCCACACTTGATTGGCATACATAGATTCCATTTCGGATTTCATGGCTTCTTGCCATCTCTTCGAATTAATGTCCACCATTGCTTCATTGTAGATTGTAGGCTCATCATCATCTGGAATATATATCTCACTATGTGTTTCCACAAGTAGATTTAGTCTTTATGGAGGATGATGAGTTCTTACAGACCTACAGAGTTGATTATTTTGCAATTCAGTTCTAGGTATGTTCTAACTGTGAGAAGGTTATTATGTGTTGGTTGATCCACCAACATGAGAGCTTTCAGGAATATCACTTTCATGCCTTTCCTGAATGGGAGGAGGTGCACTCACTGCACTTTCTCCCAAGGTCTGTGTAGGAGGGTCTTGCATTTCTACATCATTCCTCACAACACTCCCAGTGGCCGAAGGGTGTATCCTAAGTATCCGATCTTCGCCAAAAGCTCCGACTGAATTCTTGCCCTGATCATTCGACAAAGATTCAACCTCTATGTTACTTTGTTTTCTTCAAGTTATATCTTTGTGCATGTCTCTTCCTTATAGACATATTCTCCTTCAAGGAAAGTTGTGTTCCTAAAAACAATGATCTTATGTTCGTTAAGAAGATAGAAATAGTATCCTTTATTTTCTTTTGGATACCCTACAAAGTAACATTTCTCACTCTTGGATTCCAACTTATCAGTGATCATCTTCTTGACATATGCAGGACACCCACAAGGCCTCATGTGTCTAAGAGCTGGCTTCTTTCCACACCATATCTCATATGGCGTCTTTTCAACTGATTTGGAAGGAACCCTATTCAGAATATATATCGAGGTTTGTATAGAATATCCCCAAAGGTATGTTGGTAGAGCTGTAAAGCTCATCATGGAATGAACCATATCAAGTAGGGTTCGGTTTCTCCTCTCGGCAACACCATTCATTTGTGGTGTTCCAGGAGGCGTCCATTCAGAATGAACTCCATGTAGCTTCAAGTAATCTAGAAATTCTTTACTTAAGTACTCACCTCCTCGATCAAATCGAAGAGTCTTGATACTCTTTGCTAGTTGTTTCTCCACTTCACACTTGTACTCCCTGAACTTTCCGAAGGCCTAAGACTTGTGTTTCATAAGATACACATATTCATACCTTGTCAAGTCGTCTGTAAAAAGTGATGAAGTAAGGAAAACCTCCTCTAGCTTGAGTCGAAAATGGTCCACAAACGTCAGTATTTACCAACTCAAGCACCTCATTGGCTCGTATCCCCTTTCCAGAAAGAGGCTTATTGGTCATCTTACCTTTCAAACAGGATTCACAGTTATCATAAGATTCTAAGTCAAATGGTTCGAGGTAGTTAAGTTTCCTCAACCGTTATATCCTTGTTTAATTGATATGACCAAGTCTACAATGCCACAGGTAGGTAGAATTTCTTTTACTTATTTTAGCTCGTTTATTTTGTATATTGAAAATTTCTCGACTACAGTTTAGTGTATACAATCCATTCACAAGAGACACAATTTCAAATACAACATCATTAAAAGACAATATCACACTGCCATTAAATATGCTCGAGGAAAAACCTTCCATGTCTAAAACAGGAATGAAAATGATGTTTCTTGTAACGAGGGAACATAAAAATATTTGTTCAACACTAAACATTTTCCAGAAGTAAATCTAGTCTATAAGTTCTCACGCGCTCATCATCAACTCGTGCTCCATTTCCAATGCGTAGGTCCACCTCTCGAGGTCCGACCTTCCTGCTGTCAGCTAGCCCTTGCACATTTGTACAAATGTGTGAGCCACAAACGGTATCTAGTACCCAGGAATAAAAATTATTTATAGATATATTTATTTCAATTACATACATACCTTGTCCACTAGAGGCTGAAGCACCAGGTGCCTTCCCTCCTCATAGAGCAGTGCAATATCTCTTCCAATGCCCCTTCCTATTGCAATTCATGCACACATCCTTAGACGGGATAACCTTCTTCTTCTTCGCCCCACTTGGGTGTTTCATTGCTGCGGGCGCAGCGTTAGCTTTGCCCTTCTTCTTCTTCTGTCATTCCTTAACTTTCGGTTTGGGATGACTAGAGGAGCTTACCATGAGCACAACTTTGCCCTTATAGATTGAAGATTCAAAAGACTTTAGCATATTATGCAATTTCGACAGATTCGCTTTAGTTCCATTACTATTGTAGTTAATGATGAAACTCTCAAATGAACGAGGAAGTGAATTTAGGATCATCGTGGAAGCAACTCTATTGCAGATCAATACCAATTGAGGTCAACCTTTCAATTAGCCATATCATCTTCAGCACGTGTTGAGACACTTGGCCCTCTTCGATCAACTTACACTTGAAAAGTTCTATCAACAACTCATATTCCAGTGTCTGGGACTGAGAGTCATAGAGACTCTTCAAATGTCCTAGCATCTCATTAGGACCCGTGTTCTCGTGTTGCCTTTGCAGTTCCACTGACATGGAAAATAGCATAACGCATTGTGCAGATGTGGCATCATCAAAATGCTTTTGATAAGCAACCTTGTCAAAAACAGCATACTCAACAGAGTCTTCAGCAAGCACTAGGGGGAAAACCTTGTCCAATACATACTCAATTTTCTCTTGCCTTAGGACCATCCTAATATTCCTAAGCCAGTCAAGAGAATTCGGTCCGGTGAGCTTGTTCATTTCAATTAGCATCTTTAGTGAAAAACTCGACATTCTAAAGATCTGAAGATATAGGAAATACAATCAAAATTTATTTTCCCTTTTATACACATTTATTTTAAACTAATTTATCATGACATTTTGTTTAATTAGCTCCCACTATTTTAGCATACTTCTACGACCCCAAGGTAGAATACGGACCTAAAATCATTTTAAGGTCATAATCGGCCAAGATCCAAACCTATGCTATATCCGTGTTTGCTTTGGCTGATAACTTCAATAGCACATTTTGGTAGTTCTTAAACCAATTGCAAAGCTTAGTTGCAACTCTTGGTTGATTAAATAATTTAATTTTAATCCTGCGTCCTTAGATTAGTCCGACACTTTGGCGCCAAGATTTGTCTAAGCAAGCCAACCCCATTATACGATTGCGTTTATGTATCTAAGTAAACTTGGCATTTACGAGAAAACACTTTGGTGTAAATACCCACAAAAGTTTCTCATCTACTTTTACATTTAACACATTTATGAAAGAGTCTGAGTCCTCGTAGACTTAGAGCAAATGCTTTGACATAAATACTCGTATCGCCGAAAAGGATTTTGCACTCTAACAATTATAATGGACGACACGTTTCAATTTTAGACTTGTATTTAATGTTTGAGGAACATTTTCCAGTTTTCGGGGATTTTAACCAAGATCAACATACATGTCATATTTCATACGACATCCTATCGTGCAATTTCTGAAACACATTTAGATGATAAATCATCAACCCAATATGCATGATATAAGATGGTTTTAATCAACTACTGGGCGCCGCCTACCCAGACAGTTACAACGGTCATTATGTAAATCAATTACTCAGTAAAGTGAAACATTTAACAGTGTATTACATGAGTCAAATGCATGTTAATAGCATAACGTGCATCAGATAATATAGATTCATGTGTCAAATATATGTAAATTCACAGGAACCAACCGCATGCTCCCATTTGACCATAGATTTCGAGAGCACATTTTCAAAATACTTCCCTACTAATCAAGAATACTTCAATCGTGAGAATTATACGAAGACTTGAAATTATCTCCTAAGCAGCGACTGTTTTTGTAATCCCAAAAGTAATGTCACGACTTGTAATGTCAAAAAAGTAATTATTGAATATTCATGTCCAAAGACGACTCACATTTGCTCATTTTAAAATGCAGAAAATAGTATGATTCAACAACAAAAAGTACACAAATTGAGATGCATTCAATAAGAAAATTACAAAACTAGTATAATAAGAGTACTCAAACCAAATTCTACGATAAAATTACAACAAATAGGAATAATTTTGGATTAGCATGTATGTTTGCTTGGTGTGGTTGAGTATTCAGTTTAGCTATTACAACTTGTGTGTATAAAAAGCTCCACGTTTTGAAAAATAAAAGTGAAATATTGAAATACTAAGGCGAAAGACATTTTCAAAAGTTGAAGAACTTCACCCAAATAAAGTTTTTCCATTTTCTTTTGGGAATCTATTGCCAAACTAAATGAAATCGAAAAAATGTTACAATATTTATCGGGGTTTCAATTGATTTTGAATTAGTACAAATCAAACATTAAAATTTAAAATGTGTATGGTTACGATATATTGTTACCTACCGTTAATAGATGATTCTTCTTCTTTGGAGTTGAGAGTGTGGGAGTGAAAGTACCAACTCCGGCAGTCGTTTTATGTTTGTGTATTCGACTGGTGGTCTAGGGTTTTTTTTCACTCAACTGTCAATATATAATTAGGAGTGTAGAGTTTTAACCACACTCTAGGCACAATAACCAATGTAACATTTTTCACGGTTAAATAGAGTAATGTTAAAAGATAATGAAAGAATATAAGAAATAATCTCTTGATTATTCTTATTAATGAAAGATATATATATACAAGTTACAAGGAAGATTCTCAATAGGACAATGAAGCTCTAAAAGAAGATTTCGTAACCAACGTGATTCGGAGACCATATTAGCTACCCCTCAATACTCAGTCTCTGCACTTGAACGTGAAAGCGTAGATTGACGCTTGACATACCATGAGACCAAGTTATTACCCAAAAACATACAATATCCAGACGTAGACCGTCTGGTGTCAGGACAACCACCCCAATCGACATCTGTATAGGAGACCAATGTAGACGTCGACCAAGTATACAAATGCAAACCATACTCAAGTGTTCCCTGAATGTACCTAAGAATGCGTTTGAGTGCATTCATATATTCAACTCTGGGATCATGCATAAACAAACACACATGTTGTACGACATATGTAATGTCAGGTCGCGTAAACGTCAGATACTGAAGGGCGCCTGCAAGACTACGATAGCTGGTCGAATCCTCATAGGGAGAGCCAACTGCAGCACCCAACTTGGGTTTAGTATCAACTGGAGTAGAAGTGGACTTACAGGATGACATCCCAGCCATCTCAATGATCTCTGCTTCATAATTCCTCTGTGATAAGAACAATCTACCTGCATGACGAGTGACTGCAATCCCTAAAAAATAACTCAATGGGCCCAAGTCTTTCATGACAAACTCAGAACTGAGCATTTTCATAATAGACATTCGCAAAGCATCAGAAGAGGCAGTCAAGATAATATCATCAACATATAACAATATATAAGCAATGGAAGAACCCCGATGATATATGAATAATGAATTATCAGATTTGCTGTGCGAAAAACCCATAGTCGAAACAAAGTCAGCAAACCTCTTATACCAAGCCCGTGGAGACTGTTTGCGCCCATACAACGACTTCTTCAATAAACATACATGATTATGATATCTAGTATCCCTAAACCCCAAAGGTTGATGCATATATATTGTCTCCTGAAGATCACCATGTAGGAAAGCATTCTTCATATCTAGCTGATGAATGGGCCAAGATTTCGAAAGAGTCAAGCTGAGCACAGTGCGAATGGTAGCTGGCTTGACCACGGGGCTAAATGTCTCACCACAATCCACACCAACATGTTGAGTCTTACCATCACCTACAAGTCTCGCCTTATGCCTTGCAAATAATCCATCAGAATTTTCCTTATGAACAAAAATCCACATAGACCGAATAATATTAACACCAGATGGACGGGGTACCAACTCCCACGTCTTATTATCAATAAGAGCATTATATTCCTCGGTCATGACAATTTTCCAATTAGGGTCATTTAAGGCAGACACAGGATTACGGGGTAAAGGGGATTTAAGAACATTAAAATTCAAATTGAAATGAGTTTTTGGCTTAAAAATACCCCGTTGACTACGAGTCTACGAGTGACTGGACCAAGACTCTGGGCTGGATTGAGTGAATTTCGAAAAGTTTGTGAAATGTCGGAAATTCCCGTCGACAGAGTCGCGGCACTGGGAACTGGCACCGCGGCGCCAGAACCACTGCAGGGCTCTCTGGACATTTGGCGCCGTGGCGCCTCTGTGCAGGGCCTTGGCGCTGCCTCGCAGGAATTTTGGCGCCGTGGAGCCTCAATGCAGGACCGCGACGCTGAGGACGGGTTTAACGTATTTTCTGGCAAACCTGAAAAATGACGGAGAACATAGGGGGAGATAGCATCATCCAAAAAATCATAAGAAGTAGATACGGGTTTTTCGGAAAGAATGTAAGAAATAATCCCTTGATTATTCTTATTAATGAAAGACATATATATACAAGTTACAAGGAAGATCCTCTTCCTATTCTACCTAGGAATCCTTATTCTATAAGAATACTAACTTTACAATTATGGTAATATTATACTACTAATTAAGGTACAACCCTAAGTCTAATATTTACCAAATATACAAGGAAAGGGCAAGGGCCCCACAATACACTTTATATGTGTATTGTGATGTTTAACAGATAACGACATTGATTATAAGTCATTATCAGCAATAATATTTAAGATGAGAAGTAATAGAAATTACTGTATTTTATAATATTAAGCTCGTCGTAGCCAAGATACACAATAACTGAATAAAATAAACAAGGAGTATGCATCAATCTACAATGCAAACATCCCTACCCATGGACATCACCCAACAAAACACAAAATGTATTTTCCGTCGGTTTATATTATCCCCATTTATTTTGATTAATTTAAATGTCGTAATGTATTTTCTTAATAAAAGATCACACAGTTCATTTACCGAAACAATGATAACAACGTTAGAGTTACAAAACTTTGCCTAATGCTATTTCAGGAAAACGGTAACGTGCTTAGATTCACACGCTTAGGTCACGAGTTCGATTTCAATCCCAAACAAATATAAACCTGCCATATTATTTATCTTTTCGTCAATTTTAATATGTAGTGTATTTAGCTTCTTTTTTAATCTCACAATTCATACAAAGTTTACTGAATGCGAGTAAATAGATGATATTATTAAATTTAACTCAGTTTTGATATGACCACTTTATTCTTCAATAAACTTACCAACAATTTTTCTCAGCTAATTGAGTATGTAATTTTTTCTAAATTGTGATAAGAGAAATGAAAAAAAGTTTTGTTATGACATTTCATCACCAGTTAGGGCACCATGGTGCAAATCCCACTAGGACTTGTCAATATCTTTGACAAATATGGAGGAAATCTCCTCCATTAAATGTATTTGACGACGTTTGTTTATATTGAACCTATTAATTCTTTTTAATTTAAATGTGGAAGAATTCATAGCATTAAAAATTGAGTAAATACTAGATGGTATATTATAGTAATAAATTTAACTAAGTACCCATGAAAAGAGTATTAAAACTGCAAAATATTTGATATACATATTAATCAGAAGATACATCATCACTTTCATAATCCTCATATGGTAATGGTAATGGTAATGGAAATGCAACCCTTCTAGTTTCAACATCTACTACATTCGTCGCAAGCTGTATCCAATTCTGTAAGACCAAATAAGACGTTCACATCATCGTGTGACCAGTGTGCAGGTCCATCCATGAGACTACAAAGGTAAGTCCAGCGTATTTTGAAGACATTTGGATGACCATGTGAGTTATAATGGATGTACGGGAATAGTATACAACTACTACTAGTGCTTCGAAAGGATAAACAATAATGAATTACAATACAACAGACTTGAAGCCTAACAAGAATTGTGACAACAACAATGAGTTTTGTGATCTTGATCTTTTGTCTTGAATGATTCTGAGTCCATCTTGAATCTTCGTTCCAGTTGTGGCAAGCTCCTAGATCTTGATAGGCTGAAACCAAGAGACACTAAATCTGATAGCGTTACAATTTCGCTGCTGAGTCGAGTGATATTCACTCTGTCCTTAAGATATTATTGTCCAGTATATATCCTTTAACGGTGATGGGCAACTGTCTCCCAAGATAAAACAACAACTAACAAATGAACAAAGGAAACTCAAGTGTTTCTCAAGAAGAACCTTTGAGTGTGTGAAAGTATGCTAGAGAGGAAGAACAGAAAATCAGAACTAAATAAGAGTGAAGTGTGTTCTACAATTGAGCTAAGGGTGTTACACCTCGTATTTCCAAGGAAATGATAGGAGAACGTACAAAAGGATATAAGATTTGAATTTTGGAAAGAAAGAAAAATTCTCGGAAAAATGTGAAGAGAAAATTATTAACTCGGAGTTAGATTCTCAAATTTGGATTTATGGACTTAGTATATTATTGTGAAGTCTTGGAATTGATAATACGGGGCCCGCCGAGAATTTCACAATTTTGCGGGGCCCTTCGATTTTAAGATATTTTGGACAAATATCTAGATATTTTATGAATGGGATTTTCGGCCAATGGGAGGGTGACACGTGTCACTCATCCACTTGTCATGCTAAATGAAATATCTATATAGAGAAAGAGATAAAGACTTAGATCATTTGTTACATTTTTCATCTTCCAAGCTCTCTTCTCTGTCCTCTTAACCCTAAATTTCGAAAATCCAAGAACAAATATTTCAAGAACAAAGGTTGATTATTATACAAGATTAAGAACACTAATCAAGTTCTAAGACAAGTTAACTCTCCAAGTTCTCCAAAAATCTATGTTGGCCGAAATTGGGGTTGAAAACCCTAGCTTGTTCATAGACTTTTTGGAGGTAAAACGTGAAGGGAAGTTGGTTATAGGCTTGTAGAGGATACATGTGTATGATTGGAACTTGAAGAAGTGGAGCAAAATGAAAACTGTGGGCCAAAGTTGAGCGTACTGCCTTGGACGGTTTTTGGGCAATTTTAAGGTAACAATTCTTCCTTCTCTTGAAGTAATTGGATATTACATATTGATATAATGTATATATGAGCTTGTGCTAAAAATAATGAAGGATAAAAAGTGTTTGGACAATTTTGGTAGGATTGGCCGAGAATGGCAATTTTCGGATGTTGGTGTCGTTGGCTATAATTGTGTTATTAACGTCACCTATTGCATGTTATAATGAAGTAATATTGTTGTTGACAAGTTGTCATGACTTGTATAAAAGTATTGGAACTTGAATTTGATTAAAAAAGATTATGGAAAGGGTAATCGTATCGGGGTTGTTGGCCGCATATTCTATGAAATTGTTGGACGTTGTTATACAATTTTAGGGACTGTTTTAGGGTGTTGGAATTCTGAAAATTCATCCCTCGTTATGCATGTTTAAGTGTGGTTATTGCTAATGAAAGTCCTAAGAGATTAAGAGTGTAAAAAGGTGTTAAAAGGCTTCACATTTTACCATTGTTGTTGTTGGATATTGGACTGATTTTGTGAACTGTTTTTATGTGATTATGGGGCAGCATTTTACACGTAAGGTAGACGTGTAATCCCCTTTGATTGCTGTTTGGTTGTGCCCTTAATTGGTGCCTTGGTTATTGATGAAATTGGGCCTTTGAAAGGTGGAAAAGTATGTATAAACAAGGAAAGTGCTGCCCAAATTTTTATAGAATAAGAGAACCTTTACTTGGTATTAACCTACACTGGTAAGCTTGAAGTTTATAGAAGTGTTGTTGTATTTATAGGTTGAAGTACATTGAGACGTATTCTAGATTGTAGAGTTGGTTTGTTCGTCAACAAGATATGTGAACTATCCCTTCTTCTTTTGGCATGATTTGATTTTATAAAGTGAGTGGATTTTAATCCTTATTGATATTTGATTTTATTTTATAAAATGAGTGGATTTTAATCCTTATTAATACTTGATTTGATTTTAGAAAGTGAGTGGATCCTAATCCTTAAACGATACTTGACTTGATCTTTATAGAGTTCTATTGGAATCTAATCCTTAGTGATACATTCTATTGATTGTACTTTGGGTTTCTAAAATGGAAGTTGTGTACATATTCTATTGATAGTACTTTGGGTTTCTAAAATGGAAGTTGTCTACCTATTTTAATAATAGTACCTTGGGGTTTTCTAAAAGGAAAGAGGTGGTAGTACCTTGGTTTTTCTAAAAGGAAAGAGGTGGTAGTACCTTGGTTTTTCTAAAAGGGAAGAGATGAGACGTGCTTTTGATTTTAGTATGTGGGTTGTATTCATATGTGGGTTGGACTTGCGTGAGTTGTACAATTGTAGTTCCTTTGGATTGTTTTATATATAATGGCGGCCTTGTCGGCTTTGCCTGTTTGTTTAAAAAAAGATGATGAAATGAGTTTTCTATAATTTCCGCTGGTTTATGTGATGTATAGGTAGAAGGGTACCCAGGTAGGGCACCAGTCGCGGGCCCGTGGTTAAGGCCGTGACAAGAGTGGTATCAGAGCAGTTAGTCCTCGGATTGTCTACAGACCGTGTCTAGTAGAGTCTTAGTTATCGGTGGGTTGTCGACCACACCTATAAACAGGAGGCTACATGACATTTAGGATTGGTTTCTATTCTTCTTACTCTAAGATCGTGCGATATAGCTGTGTTGTTAGGGTAGTCCTTCCCTAACGAATTATTGTGGTTGCAGCTATGCCTTCGAGGAAAGCAACAATGGCCCAGAAGGAATATATGGGCTTTGAATACAGGTTGGTTGAGCTTTACTAATTGATTGGAAGGTTTGGTAGGTTAAGAAAATCTATATATTTTAAGGTGACGCTTGGTGATTATAATTATAGAGGAAACGACAACAGGACCCTATGAATGTGGGTATTATTACAAAGGAAGTACAATGTGATAGAACCATCAGAGGTAGAAATATTTTGTTTAGTAATGAGAAGAATGAAGGATTTTGACAAGAATGATAAGGTGAACGAAACTATAGTTGTGTAGGTTCCACAAGGTATAATCACCCCAGAACAGTGTAAAGACCAATAGTAGATGATGGACAATAGGAACATTTCGGCCTAGGGTGATGAACCTTTAATGATCGAAAAAATAGTATGAGAAATACTTTGAGATAGGAGACCCCCGTGGCAACTTGAAATGGAAATGTAAAGGTAAGGCGAATGGGCACTCGGTCGATGAGAGACCTAATAGCGATAAGACGGAAGGTCTTGGCCATGAGGAAAGTGAAGGAAGTTGAATCTAAGTATAATGACCAAGTTGGATTTAGTAACGCCAAAGATTGAAAACAGGAGCTATAATTGAGATCTCGTATATAAATACCAGAGTATTTTGGAAGTATGAGAAAAGTACGACAAGTAAGAAAAGGAGTGAACAAGTGCTAAAAGAATTGAAGTTTTTTATAGTTTCGAGTAGTGAGAAGATATGAGAAATAAGAGAAAGATTCATTTCAGACCATGAATGAGACTATGTGTTATATTGTGGCCATGCAAGACATCTTTTGGGCTTGTTGAGTATGGTTGGAACTCATAGGAGAAGAAGAGATTGAGTGAGGAAATGCGAGCTGTGAATTTCAGGCACGGGACCGCGGTGCTGAAGTGTTAGAGGAGTGGCAGTAATTCAAGGTCGTGATGTCGACACTAATGAGTATAGGTTGGTAGGTATAGCTAAAGAAGACTATGCCAAAGTTTGTATAGCTTGAGACCGACTATGAACATTCGGGACGAATGTTTCTAAGGGGGTAAGGATGTTACACCCCGTATTTCCAAGGAAATGATAGGAGAACGTACATAAGGATATAAGATTTGAATTTTGGAAAGAAACAAAAATAAAAGAAAAATTCTTGGAAAAATGTGAAGAGAAAATTATGAACTCGGAGTTAGATTCCCAAATTTGGATTTATGGACTTAGTATATTATTGTGAAGTGTTGGAATTGATAATATGGGGCCCGCCGAGAATTTCACAATTTTGCGGGGCCCTTCAAATTTAAGATATTTTTCCAAAATATCTAGATATTTTATGAAGTGGGATTTTCAGCCAATGGGAGGGTGACACGTGTCACTCCTCCACTTGTCATGCTAAAGGAAATATCTATATATAGAAAGAGATAAAGACTTAGATCATTTGTTACATTTTTCATCTTCCAAGCTCTCTTCTCTGTCCTCTTAACCCTAAATTTCGAAAATCCAAGAACAAATATTTCAAGAACAAAGGTTGATTATTATACAAGATTAAGAACACTAATCAAGTTCTAAGACAAGTTAACTCTCTAAGTTCTCCAAAAATCTATGTTGACCGAAATTGGGGTTGAAAACCCTAGCTTGTTCATCGACTTTTTGGAGGTAAAACGTGAAGGGAATTTGGTTATAAGCTTGTAGAGGATACATGTGTGTGATTAGAACTTGAAGAAGTGGAGCAAAATGAAAATTGCGGGCCAAAGTTAAACGGACTGCCTTGGACGGTTTTTGGGCAATTTTAAGGTAAAAATTCTTCATTCTATTGATGTAATTGGATATTACATATTGTTAAAATGTATAGATGAGCCTGTGCTAAAAAGAATGAAGGATAAAAGTGTTTGGACAATTTTGGTAGGATTGGCCGAGAATGGCAATTTTCGGATGTTGGTATCGTTGGCTATAATTGTTGTTATTAACGTCACCTATTGTATGTTATAATGAAGTAATATTGTTGTTGACAAGTTGTCATGACTTGTATACAAGTATTGGATTAAAAATGATTATGGAAAGGGTAATCGTATTGGGGTTGTTGGCCGTATATTCTATGAAACTGTTGGACGTTGTTATACAGTTTTTAGGGACTGTTTTAGGGTGTTGGAATTCTAAAAATTCTGCCCTCGTTATGCATGTTTAAGTGTGGTTATTACTAATGAAAGTCCTAAGAGATTAAGGGTATAAAAAATTGGTAAAATGCTTCACATTTTACCCTTGTTGTTGTTGGATATTGGACTGATTTTGTGAACTGTTTTTATGTGATTATGGGGAAGAATTTTACATGTAAGGTAGGCTTGTAATCACCTTTGGTTGCTGTTTGGTTGTGCCCTTAATTGGTGTCTTGGTTATTGATGAAATTGGGCCTTTGAAAGGTGGAAAAATATGTATAAACAAGGGAAGTGCTGCCCAAATTTTTGTAGAATATGAGAACCTTTACTTGGTATTAACCTACACTGGTAATCTTGAAGTTGATAGAAGTGTTGTTGTATTTATAGGCTGAAGTACATTGAGACGTATTCTAGATTGTAGAGTTGATTAGTTCGTCAACAATGTGTGTGAACTATCCCTTCTTCTTTTGGCATGATTTGATTTTATAAAGTGAGTGGATTGTAATCCTTATTGATACTTGATTTGATTTTATAAAGTGAGTGGATTTTAATCCTTATTGATACTTGATTTGATTTTAGAAAGTGAGTGGATCCTAATCCTTAAACGATACTTGACTTAATCTTTATAGAGTTATATTGGAACCTAATCCTTAGTGATACATTCTATTGATTGTACTTTGGGTTTCTAAAATGGAAGTTGTGTACATATTCTATTGATAGTACTTTGAGTTTCTAAAATGGAAGTTGTCTACCTATTTTATTAATAGTACCTTGGGGTTTTCTAAAAGGAAAGAGGTGGTAGTACCTTGGGTTTTCTAAAAGGAAAGAGGTGGTAGTACCTTGGTTTTTCTAAAAGGAAAGAGATGGTAGTACCTTGGTTTTTCTAAAAGGGAAGAGATGAGACGTGCCTTTGATTTTATAGTAAAGAGTTCATTTTAATGAGTTTAAAAGTGTCACGACCCGACCCCGGGCCCGCGACTGGTGCCCTACCTGGGCACCCTTACAGGTATACATCAGAGAAAATCAGCGGAACATACATGAAACTTACAAAATAAAACAACAGAAGTAAAACAACAGGTTAGCCGATAGGGCTACCTTCCTGGACATACATATATAACCGAAGCAGTCGCCTCATTTCCTTTACAAACTGACCCACAATATGTGACTACAGACCTCTAAGAGTTTTTACATAACAACAGTGGCGGGACAGGGCCCCGCCATACGCCTGAATACACATGAATCTACTACCTCAAGGGGGGAAACCGTACCAAGAGATAAGCCTCCGGAGCAAATGGAGCTTTTTCCCAAAAACTGAACCGAGATCCTAAGAGCAGGGATCACCAACCTGTGTACCTAATATCTGCGGGCATGAACGCAACCCCCCGAAGGGGGTCAGTACAACAGGTACCGAATATGGAACGGAAGTAAGGTACAACAATTGAAACATATCTGTACAAAAGCATGACAGAGGTAAGTGTAAAAGAAGTAAATACCTGAACCTACCATGTCATTACCATCTCGTGAACTTAATCGTACCTTATTATCTTTTCCCATTTTTTTTATAAAAGTTATAGTCACTTTCTTACGTACATACTTCGGAAAATCATCAAGTTCACTACCATATAACTTACTTACCTTACATAACCTAATCCGGCCCTTAATGGATGGACGCCTATACTTCCCGGCCCAATCTGTGACGCGATAAAGTCACATAGTCTGCCCATAAAGGTATACTGCCCGGCCCATTCCTGGGGCGCGATAATGTCATATAGTCTGCCCATAAAGGTATACTGCCCGACCCATTTCTGGGACGCGATAATGTCATATAGTCTGCCCATAAAGGTATCTCGCCGGCCATTTCGACGCGATAATGTCATATAGTGCGCCATAAAGGTATCTCGTCCGCCCATTTCGGGACGCGATAATGTCGTATAGTCGCCCATAAGGTATCGCCCGCCCATCTCTCGACGCGATAATGTCATATAGAATCCGGGAATTTAACCCAACGTACTACGCACCTCTACTCCTTTAGAAAGACTCTTTTTCAAATACAACTTCCCAGATACTAACAACTATAGTATCAAGTCATATCTACCTTTCAAGACAAGTCGCAATACCTTTTTAGAAATACATTTACCGGCTTCTAAATCAAGTGACTTCTTCTTAAAAATCTTAAGCAATTGGTACCTTTAAAACAATTTGCCCTTCTTTATTTCAAATCATTTCTTTGCTTACATTACTGGAGAAAACCATTCTTTTAATCTTCCATAAAAGTTGTTATAACCAACTTCCCATAAAGCCGTTATAACTCTTTATGTCTTAGACAAATTCATTCCTTTTATAACCAAGAGACTTATACTTTCAAATCAAATCACATAGCTTTCAAAATACTTCAAGTCTCTTAACTTTTAAGAAAACAAGTTTCAAAGTCTTAAAAACTTCATACGTAAACTCTTTTAAATTAAGTAACATATACTTTGGTGCGTTGTGAATATACTTATTTATAACGATCCTATTCGAGTAGCCATGATCTAGAAAATGTAATACAATTTTGTCTTATCTTAGCTTCTATGCAGATGGAGAATTCTACTTGTTTTAATATAATTAATTGTCATTACATTTTCCTTTATTAACGCTGCAATGGCTTGTTCGATACTTATTCTCATTCATGTCGTAAATTAGCCAAGTCAACTCGACTCCAAATACTTCCTAACGACTCTTACCAACATCCCCCATAAGACTTGGTAAGAACTTAGGATTTCTTAGACGTAGCTTTTACATAGAGTAGATCAACATAACTACCTCTTAACTTCTAAGAGTAGACGGAATCATGAAATACTACTACATGTATATTTCATACATAGAATCATGCCAAAGGAAGGAAGAGGTTCACATACCTCGCGACGATTGTCGACAAGTAGCAAAATGCTCCAAAGTACTTCAACCTTGAGCTATTCCATTCTTCAAGTAGGATACGCTATACTTAGTACTTCAACCTATAATGGTCATAACATGTCCATTAACCTCTAGCTTTAGACGTAGAATATTCTAAGTGCAAAGTCACTAAATTCTACGGAAAATCGGACAACACTTCCTTTGTTTCTACATACCTTGCCACCTTTTTCAAGGCCGAATTCAATAACCAAACACGCCACATTTAAGGCCCAACAATGCAATTAACAATAGGGGATTACACGCCTACTAGACGTGTAAAATTCCGCCCCACAATTGATATCAAACCAATACAACAACAAGTGTAAATCCGGCAATCTTGGGCTACAACAATACCAATTCTTATCCAATTTCCTTTTCAATCCAAGTTGTTAGCATGACATGATATCAAGTCGCAATCGATTATAACTACTATAATCTTCAAGTAACATGCGACGATTCTAAATACGACCAAATTGTAATCCAACTTCAAATGGCTAATATGTCATTTCGGATTTTAGGCTACAACAATCCATAACACCTATAAAACTTCAACACATACTTCATGCTAGTAAAATGTAAGGCTAACAACAATATAAAATCTTGTAACACTTAAGAGACAAGATTATTACCTCAACGAATCTTAATCCAACTCTAAATCCGAAGTCGCTCCCTAGCAACTTAGAGCCCCTCCTTGACACTCCAATCCACTACTTGAGACCCTTAGAACAACACCAACAATTTCCTTCAATCTTTCAACCAAAACCTAGAAAGGCAACTAGGTTTTCATTTTGCGACTAATACGAAAACTCTCTTTTTCCGGGATTTTTCTATTGAGATACACTTACAATACACTCATGAACCTTGGTTTAAAGTGTGGAGCTTAATGGACAAGAAACAAATTTTTTTCTTTTCTAGGATGCTTGAACCCGAGAGCAACATCTAGGTGTTCTTCAAATTCTTGAAATTTTTTCTAAGTGTTGGACTATGTCTTGCTACTAGTATTACTATATAGCACAATGGAGGGTCATGATGCAAACAAATGGGTGGCTTGGATGAGGTCTTACTAAATATCAAGACTTTGTGGACCCTTTGACTTAGTCAATATTCTCAAGCTCACTACTTGCAAGACTTAGTCATCCTACAAAGGTCAAATGACCTTTTAACCCTTGCCTAAATCGTCCAAGGCAACTCTAAGGGGGGGGGGGGGTGACACGTGTCGCCCTCTCATTCGTCACAATATTACGTTTTCCGACAATTTCATAATTCCGATAAATTTTTACAAGTCTCAAATCTTAACACTTGTGAGTTCTTACGTACGTTCTTAAAGCATGTCCTGTAAATACGGGGTGTAACAAAAAGTGAAAGTACCTTGATGCTACAAGTGTTATTGTCTTGGGGGTGTTATAAATGAAAGGATGTACGACAGACGTACATGGTGCTATTGGGGTTTGATAATGCCTTGAGTTTTTCTAAAAATGATAGTTCATTCTATTTGTGCTAATGAGAGTCAAAGATGATTTAAATTACACATAGTTGCTTGTGATAGCTATATGTGTACAGTCCTTTATATTTGGACCGTGTCCTAGAAAGGGTCGGGTAGTATACCTTAATGGGCAGTGTATATTACATGACTTTACCGTGTCCTAGAAAGGGTCGGGCAGTACACCTTAATGGGCAGGGCATTGTATATTACATGACTTTACCGTGTCCTAGAAAGGGTCGGGCAGTATACCTTAATGGGCAGGGCAATGTATATTACATGACTTTACCATGTCCTAGAAACGGTCGGGTAGTATACCTTAATGGGCAGGGAAGTGTATATTATATGACTTTACCGTGTCCTAGAAAGGGCCGGGCAGTATACCTTAGTGGGCACGATAATATACGTTAATGGGCAGGGCAGTGTATATTACATGACTTTACCGTATCCTAGAAAGGGTAGGGCAGTATACCTTAATGGGCAGGGCAGTGTATATTACATGATTTTACCGCATCCCACAAGGGGCCGGGCAGAATACCTTACATGACTTTACCGTGTCCTAGAAAGGGTCGGGCATAATACCTTATTTTATTTCATGGACAAGGTCCATGCTGTGAATTTAGATACTCATGTGGTCACCTTATATTATAGATATATATGTGGATTGTACAGATAGGCATTCTTGATTTGACATGGCTCTCATATTTTTCAAAGGTACAGTTGAATCTCCCTTTTAAAAAGGAAGTACAGTTGGCTTTTATTTTTATATGGCACGGTTGGATCTGGTATTTGATTTTCATACTTGTCTCTGTCTTCTTTTGGCCAGTTTGATCTTATTTACTGTACTTTATGTTTACATAGTTAGTACATTAGTGTACAGACCCCCTTCTCTGGGGGGTTGCACTCATGCCCGTAGGTATTAGGTACTCAGTTGGGTGATCCGCGAGATTAGGATTTCCATCAAGCTTTTATTGAGATGACTCCACCATTCCGGAGTCTAGTCATTATGGTACAGGTCTTCCATTATGTCTTAGGTATATTCAGAGGTAAAGCGGGGCCTTGTCCCATCATAATTACTGTCAATCTTATAGGTCTGTATTCATATGTGGGCTGGACTTGCGTGAGTTGTACAGTTGTAGTCCTTTGGATTGTTTTATATATAATGGGGGCCTTGTCGGCTTTGCCTGTTTTGTTTAAAAAAAATGATGAAATGAGTTTTCTATAATTTTCGCTGGTTTAATGTGATGTATAGGTAGAAGGGTTCGCAGGTAGGGCACCAGTCGCGGGCCCAGGGTTCGGGTCGTGACAAGAGTGGTATTAGAGCAGTTAGTCCTCGGAATGTCTCCAGAACGTGTCTAGTAGAGTCTTGGTTATCAGTGTGTTGTCGACCACACCTATAAACAGGAGGCTACAGGACATTTAGGATTGATTTCTATTCTTCTTACTCTAAGATCGTGCGATAGAGCTGTGTTGTTAGGGTAGTCCCTCCCTAACGAATTATTGTGGTTGCAGCTATGCCTCAGAGGAAAGCGACAGTGGCCCAGAAGGAATATATGGGCTTTGAATACAGGTTGGTTGAGCTTTACTAATTTATTGGAAGGTTTGGTAGGTTAATAAAATCTACATGTTTTAAGGTGACGCTTGGTGATTATAATTATAGAGGAAACGACAACAGGACCCTATGAATGTTGTTGTGATTACAAAGGAAGTACAATGTGATAGAACCATCAGAGGTAGAAATATTTTGTTTAGCAATGAAAAGAATGAAGGATTTTGACAAGAATGATAAGGTGAACAAAACTATAGTTGTGTAGGTTCCACAAGGTATAATCACCTCAGAACAATGTAAATACCAATAGTAGAGGATGAACAGTAGGAACATTTCGGCCAAGGGTGACGAACCTGTAATGATCGGAAAGATAGTATGAGAAATACTTTGAGATAGGAGACTCCCGTGGCAACTTGAAATAGAAGTGTAAAGGTAAGGCGAATGGGCACTCGGTCGATGAGAGACCTAATAGCGATAAGACGGAAGGTCTTGGCCATGAGGCAAGTGAAGGAAATTGAATCTATGTATAATGACCAAGTTGGATTTAGTAACGCCAAGGATTGAAAACATGAGCTATAATTGAGATCTCGTATATATATACCGGTGTATTTTGGAAGTATGAGAAAAGTACGACAAGTAAGAAAATGAGTGAATAAGTGCTAAAAGAATTGAAGTTGTTTATAGTTACGAGTAGTGAGAAGATATGAGAAATAAGAGAAAGATTCATTTCAGACCATGAATGAGACTATGTGTTATATTGTAGTCATGCAAGACATGTTTTGGGCTTGTTGAGTATGGTTGGAACTCATAGGAGAAGAAGAGATTGAGTGAGGAAATGCGAGCTGTGAATTTCAGGAACGGGACCGCGGTGCTGAAGCGTTAGAGAAGTGGCAGTAATTCAAGGTCGCGGTGTCGCCACTAATGAGTATAGGTTGGTAGGTATAGCTAAATGAGACTATGCCAAAGTTTGTA
Organism: Przewalskia tangutica; assembly: GCA_029844215.1. NCBI lineage: Eukaryota > Viridiplantae > Streptophyta > Magnoliopsida > Solanales > Solanaceae > Przewalskia > Przewalskia tangutica. The sequence goes on along the minus strand of CM056718.1, from coordinate 124,733,132 downwards.
TAGCTTGAGACCGACTATGAACATTCGGGACGAATGTTTCTAAGGGGAAAGGATGTTACACCCCGTATTTTTAAGGAAATGATAGGAGAACGTACATAAGGATATAAGATTTGAATTTTGGAAAGAAAGAAAAATGAAGGAAAAATTCTTGGAAAAATGTGAAGAGAATTTTTTTAACTCGGAGTTAGATTCCCAAATTTGGATTTATGGACTTAGTATATTATTGTGAAGTCTTGGAATTGATAATATGGGGCCCGCCGAGAATTTCACAATTTTGCCGGACCCTTCGATTTTAAGATATTTTGGACAAATATCTAGATATTTTATGAAGTGGGATTTTGGCCAATGGGAGGGTGACACGTGTCACTGCTCCATTTGTCATGCTAAAGTAAATATCTATATAGAGAAAGAGATGAAGACTTAGATCATTTGTTACATTTTTCATCTTCCAAGATCTATTATCTCTCCTCTTAACCCTAAATTTCGCAAATCCAAGAACAAAGGATGATTATTATACAAGATTAAGAACACTAATCAAGTTCTAAGACAAGTTAACTCTCCAAGTTCTTCAAAAGTATATGTTGGCCGAAATGGGGGTTGAAAACCCTACCTTGTTCATCGGCTTTTTAGAGGTAAAACGTGAAGAGAAGTTTGTTATAAGCTTGTAGAGAATACATGTGTGTGATTGAAACTTGAAGAAGTGGAGCAAAACGAAAACCGCGGGCCAAAGTTGAGCGGACTGCCTTGGACAGTTTTTGGGAAATTTTAAGGTAAATATTCTTCATTCTCTTGAAGTAATTGGATATTACTTATTGTTATAATGTATAGATGAGCTTGTGCTAAAAATAATGAAGGATAAAAAGTGTTTGGACAATTTTGGTAGGATTGACCGAGAATGGCAATTTTCGGATGTTGGTGTCGTTGGCTATAATTGTTGTTATTAACGTCACCTATTGTATGTTATGATGAAGTAATATTGTTGTTGACAAGTTGTCATGACTTTTATAAAAGTATTGGAACTTGAATTGGATTAAAAGGGATTATGGAAAGGGTAATCGTATTGGGGTTGTTGGCCGCTTATTCTATGAAATTGTTGGACGTTGTTATACAGTTTTTAGAGACTTTTTTGGGTGTTGGAATTTGAAAATTCAGCCCTCGTTATGCATGTTTAACTGTGGTTATTGCTAATGAAAGTCCTAAGAGATTAAGGGTATAAAAATGTGTTAAAAGACTTCACATTTTACCCTAATTGTTGTTGGATATTGGACTAATTTTGTGGACTGTTTTTATGTGATTATGGGGCAGAAATTTACACGTAAGGTAGGCGTGTAATCCCCTTTGGTTGCTGTTTGGTTGTGCCCTTAATTGGTGTCTTGGTTATTGATGAAATTGGGCCATTGAAAGGTGGAAAAGTACGTATAAACAAGTGAAGTGCTGCCCAAATTTTTGTAGAATAAGAGAACCTTTACTTGGTATTAACCTACAATGGTAAGCTTGAAGTTTATAGAAGTGTTGTTGTATTTATAGGGTGAAGTACATTGAGACGTACTCTAGATTGTAGAGTTGGTTAGTTCGTCAACAAGGTATGTGAACTATCCCTTCTTCTTTTGGCATGATTTGATTTTATAAAGTGAGTGGATTTTAATCCTTATTGATACTTGATTTGATTTTATAAAGTAAGTGGATTTTAATCCTTATTGATACTTGATTTGATTTTAGAAAGTGAGTGGATTCTAATCCTTAAACGATACTTGACTTGATCTTTATAGAGTTCTATTGGATCCTAATCCTTAGTTATACATTCTATTGATTGTACTTTGGGTTTCTAAAATGGAAGTTGTGTACATATTCTATTGATAGTACTTTGAGTTTCTAAAATGGAAGTTGTCTACCTATTTTAATAATAGTATCTTGGGCTTTTCTAAAAGGAAAGAGGTGGTAGTACCTTGGTTTTTCTAAAAGGGAAGAGATGATACGTGCCTTTGATTTTATAGTAAAAAGTTCATTTTAATGATTTTAAAAGTGAAAGTACCTTGATGCTACAAGTGCTAGTGTCTTGGGGGTGTTATAAATGAAAGGATGTACGGCGGATGTACATGGTGCTATTAGGGTTTGATAATGCCTTGAGTTTTTCTAAAAATGATAGTTCATTCTATTTGTGCTAATGAGAGTCAAAGATGATTTAAATTACACATAGTTTCTTGTGATAGCTATATGTGTACAGTACTTTATATTTGAACCGTGTCCTAGAGAGGGCCGGGCAGTATACCTTAATGGGTAGGGCAGTGTTTATTACATGAATTTACCGTGTCATAGAAAGGGTCGGGCAGTATACCTTAATAGGCAGGACAGTGTATATTACATGACTTTACCGTGTCCTAAAAAGGGTCGGGCAGTATACCTTAATGGGCAGGGCAGTGTATATTACATGACTTTACCGTGTCCTAGAAAGGGCCTGGCAGTATACCTTAATGAGTAGGGCAGTGTATATTATATGACTTTATCGTGTCCCACAAGGGGCCGGGCAGAATACCTTATTGACTTTACCGCGTCCCACAAGGGACCGGGCAGAATACCTTACATGATTTTACCGTGTCCTAGAAAGGGCCAGGCAGAATACCTTATATTATTTCATGGACAAGGTCCATGGTGTGAATTTAGATACTCATGTGGTCACCTTATATTATAGATATATATGTGGATTGTACAGATATACATTCTTGATTTGACATGGCTCTCATATTTTTCAAAGGTACAGTTGAATCTCACTTTTAAAAAGGAAGTACAGTTGTCTCTTATTTTTATATGACACGGTTGGATCTGGTGGTTCAGGAAAGGGTCAACGCAAGGATCTTATTTCGAAGCAATCTCTGGAGTTTGCGGTAAAGAACCTCTACTTAAGAAAAAAGAATAAGAGAAGAAAGCTGCTAGCAGATTTGATTTTCATACTTGTCCCTGTCATCTTTTGGTCAGTTTGATCTTATTTACTGTACTTTATGTTTACATACTTAGTACATTTTTGTACTGACCCCCTTCTCTCGGGGGCTGCGCTTATGCCCGCAGGTATTAGTTACTCAGTTGGGTGATCCACGAGCTTAGGATTTCCATCAAGCTTTTATTGAGATGACTCCACCATTTTGGAGTCTAGTCATTATGGTACAGGTCTTCCATTATGGCTTAGGTATATTCAGAGGTACGGCGGGGCCTTGTCCCGTCATAGTTACTGTCAATATTAGAGGTCTGTATTCATATGTGGGTTGGACTTGCGTGAGTTGTACAGTTGTAGTTCATTTGGATTGTTTTATATATAATGGAGACCTTGTCGGCTTTGCCTGTTTTGTTTTTAAAAAAATGATGAAATGATTTTTCTATAATTTCCGCTGGTTTAATGTGATGTATAGGTAGAAGGGTGCCCAGATAGGGCACCAGTCGAGTGCCAGGGGTTCGGGTCGTGACAAAGGTCCTCAATTTATAGTGTGTGTAAGATGACCTCTCATCTAGCAATCTAATAGAAATCAATGGCCATGTAATGACACTTATGGAGTGGTGTTATTCTGCCAAATAATGGCTGAATTCAAGTGCCAAGTAATAGAGGATCAATGCTCCAAAACTAGCCCAAAAGTAAAAAACTTTCCATCTTCCGTCGAATATTCTGCCTCCAAAGCGTCGCGGCTCCAGTGACCAACTGACACCAAGGTGTCGCGGCTCTGACGGTGATGCGCCACGACCCTTCACGACTCTGCGGTAATTTCTGACTCATTTCATCTTTTACACATCGTACATTTCTTCCTTCTTTTACCGACATGGAACACGTGTCATTTAACCAACGACCGTCCATTATTTCATGTCGCAAACGTTTACTCACGTACCAATATCTCTTTCTCTAATGAAATTTACGATACTTGGCACTACGTGTGCACATGTGTGGAAATTATGTTTCCGACGTGCTAGGCCTCAATTATTCGAGTCATAAATAATGGGTTAAACTTAAGTCCACATTAGTAAATTTCCAACAATCCCCTCTTGAAAGAGATTTTGGCACACCCATATGGTGCCTTTCTAGAAATCTTTTGGCGGATTGATGTTGCATTGGATAGGTAGTTGTGGCTTTGAACCTTCCATAGTAGAATACCATCGGACTTATTTACTGCGCGATGGACGTGATGTCTTGAACCGTCAGTATTTAGTGTAAGAAATGGTACCAACACAACAACTTTCCTTACTCTATTCTTCTTAATGTTTTGTCCATTGTGGCTATGGACACACATGGATTCTTAAGTGCGTTCATTTGAGGCGGTCAATCCTCGCACTTAAATAGGTGGTCTCCTACAAGGTATCCTACTATACTCCACTTCACAAGTGTTAGGCACCATTAAAAGTTTCCCCAAGCCTAACCTCAACCGGTGAGGATCATTAAAGGTTTTGGAAACTTAACCTATACCCACCATGCAGGTAGCACTTTAAGGTCTTTCACGGGAACGACTTTGAATTCATGTTTCTTTACAGAAATTGTCATCCGAAGTTCTCTTGCTTCCACCGAAGCGTTTAACTGAACCTTTACGACTTAGTTTTCCCATTGAACCGAATTCCTGGGATCTCCAGTCAGTATGGTTGGGTATCCACCATATCAGTTCTTATAGTTTAGGTTTTAAGCCTATTCCCCTAGACCGGCAGAACTCTTGATATTTGGGTAATCCCTTAATTAAAGGGTATGTTATATCCTTTGATTAGTAATCAAGGATGTGTCACCCGAGACGATCAACTTCCATACGGTCTTATGTCTCTGACAGATATGTCCAGACTCCGTCATCCATACCCTTACAGTGTATAACTGACGAAGACACGAGTTACTCCCAGTAAGGGACATCCTCTAAGAGGTCGTGAAGTTATTCAACTTCTATTCCATCACGAATCGGCCGATGCAAGTTTTCTTAGATGATTTTGCAAAGACACACCATGCATATCCACTTGTGGCTTTGGTGTTCTTCAAGTCTGGTGTTCAGTTTGCATCACTGGGTTCTCCCAGAACCACTGGACATCCAGAATACCATAATCCATAGATAAGAAAATAGTTCAGATGTCGTCACAACCGATTTAACGCATTCTATTGATCATTATGAGTGAACCTTAGTTCAATCGATCTTCTTTATAAGCCGATACTAGGTTAGTTGTAGTGTGTAAAATACATTAAACTATATGTGACATGCGTCTGTCGCTCTTGATATATGGGTGCACCATGATTCCAATCAATTCTATGATTCATATCCATTGGTGACTTCAACGAGACTATCAAAACAACTCACAGATGAGTTTAGTTTAGACCAGTCCGTTAGATGTCTTAGAATTCCCAATTCCTAAGATGTCATCTGCAATACGCATATCATTCATACTGAAACATCATTTCAACATACTCTTAGTCTCTAGGATCAACCTATGACTTCTCTCTGTGATCAACATGTCGTCTACGTAAAGGTATATCATCACGAATGAGTCAGAATTATATTTCATGTAGACACATTTGTCACACTCATTAAAGGAGAAACCCTTCGATAGTAGAGAACTATCATAGTTTTCGCACCATTGCTTCGGGGATTGTGATAGCCCGCACAGTGATTTGACAAGTTGACAAAATTTCTTCTCTTCTCTGGAACCACATACCCCTCGGGTTGTTCCATATTATTTTCTTCTTCCACTTTCGGACTTTTGGTTTTCCAACTGTTTCTTTCTAGCTTCAAATCAATGTTTCTGTAGTCAGATTCATTATTTCTATTTTATCTGGAACTTCCAGGACCAAAATTTAAACATTTCAGGGACCAACAAGGAAGTTCAGGAAGAGGCCCAACAGTCCACTAAACTAACTCTCCGGTTAGAAAAGTTGTCTCAACATCCATGTCACGCAAGACTGCGATGGCCCTGGATGTTAATCTATTCTCATAGGAGCACGTGTCCGACTAGCCGAAGCCTTATAGTCGTCAGTAGATCCATCTACGTTTACTCAATTTGAGTATCCACTTTTATAACCAGAGGTTATTTTCTCGGAAGAAGATCAACCATCACACAAGTGTGGTTCTATCTGATGGAGTCTATTTCTCTATTTTTAGCTTCTTTCCAAAGCAGTGCTTCTGGAGATGACAATATTTTGTTAATTGTCCATGGTTCATTCTCAACCATATAATCTAGAAGGCCTGGAACAATTCTTTGTCCCCTCTTTTTGCTCCGGATAGTCATCAACTTTCGAGTCCTGTAGATCTGGAACGTCTAGTTCCGTACAATTAGGCACTCGCGGGTTATTGTTAACCTTGAGCAATGACTTCTTTTTCATTCTTAAGGAAAGTTATTTTCAAAGAATTCAACACTCTTTGACACCAAGATGCGATACAAACTACTATTATTTGCAGATCCAGAGGATATGCAATCTATAGTCTTAGGTCCAACTTGACCGCTTTGGCTTTGGTATTTCAACACTTGCCACACTAACCCATATCACAATTTTGTAGATGGGATCCTTTCCATGATTCACATGGAGGATTATCCTTATCCTTATGCGGAGTTCTCGATAAGACTCGTATTAGCGGTAAGGATCGCCTTGCCCATATACCTTGGAGCATATGACTTTATGCTTGACTAACACTGTTAGACTGAGGTGATCAAGGAGCAGTCATTTGATAAATGATGTTTCACATTCTCCCCCTCTATCACTACAAATTCCTCAATCCGTAGGCTTTTCAACTTCTGCTTTGAAGCGATCATCCGCTTCAACAACTTTGTTTTTGCTTTTCAATAAACAAAGGATGCAATGAATTGTACCATCGTCAATGAAGATCACAACGTACTAGTCTTCCCCCTCTATTTGTACAAGCATCAAATCACCCACGTAGGCATGACTATGTTATAGAGGAGCGGTGCTTCTTTTGCTATTCCTTCGACGGAAAAGGTGATTTTGCCTCTTCGCCTACCTCATACTTATTTTGAGGGTTTATGTCGACAGAAGGCAACAATATCAACTTAGTTAGCTTTTGAATGACTTTCTATTTAATGTGTCTTAATCTATGATGACATAGTATGCACAAATTACAAATATAACATCCATTTAGCTACAATCTTACTGTATAACTCTTAGTTATTATAGATCCGTTGGACTAGACTCAAACCATCTTGACCAACAACGTCCTTAAAACCAAGTTTGAGACATGTATCACCTCTTGTTAGAGTGATCCCATTCCGTGAAGTCCCTTGAGGATAACCTCTTCAACTCCTTTTACTTTTAGAAATGGTGTTGCTTCACATGAATAACCTCTTGCCCGTGGTTAGGGCGTAACCGGATCGTATGAGATCTAGATACTATGGCCCACTCCAGTTGCCTTGACAGACTAGCGTCCAATTTTTGCCTTTCTTTTGGCCTTCAAATCATTTAAGATCTGGAAACTCTGGCCCACTCCAGTTGCCCGTAGGCTTTGTATGACTGAGCGTCCAATAATATCTTGTCAAAAGAAGGATCTTCTGTTGGAAATGGTGACAGGGTTGTCTCTAGTCCTCTAGTCCCTGTCTTTAGTCCTCTTCCGTTGTGATTGGTGCACATGATAATTTCTGGCGCCAACTTAGGATTGTCCATAATTCTAATTTTATTACAACCTAAGTCCATAACTTTTAAATCGTTATTCACAACAGTCCAATCATAAACTGGAAGGAAAGTGAGATCAAACTTCTAATTTTAAGGTCAAGGGAATATATGTTTTAATGAAAACACTTCATATTCCTAGCCTTGCTTTATTCACTTTTATTCAGAAATTCTCTTTTAATCTCATTTTTGACAAGAAAGAATAATTGACTCATACCTTTGGAATCTCGCCCACGTCAGTCACGTGTCCAAACTATAAGAAGGAACGTCATATTCAATATTTTCTTCATGTCCCAGTTGACATTCTCAACCTCTCATGGACACTTGTTTCCACCACTCTCGGGAGTGGTGAAAACAACTCTTCCTTGATTCTTAGCCTTGCCATCATGACTATCAGTAGTATCTTCAAGTTCAGGATCAGCAACAGAGATCTCCCCTTTGATGGAAACAGATCTGTAACTATCATAAAAGAGAGATCCAAAACTAGAACCAGATTTATTAACAGAGACAATGTTTGAGCTGTTTATAGAACTATCAACATAATTGGTTTCAACAAGAAACCCACAGCCAGATATGAGACCATATCTACTGACATACATCTTTCTAGCACTAGTACAAATAATGTCTTAAGATTGTGAGTTACAGTGGATGTACGAGAATAGTATACAACTACTACTAGTGCTTCGAAAGGATAAATAATAATAAATTACAATACAGCAGACTTGAAGCCTAACAAGAGTTGTGACAACAATAATGAGTTTTGTGATCTTGATCTTCTTTCTTGAATGATTCTTGAGTCCGTCTTGAGTCTTCATTCCAGTTGTGGCAAGCTCCTAGATCTTGATAGCCTGAAACCAAGAAACACTAAATCTGGTAGTGTTATAATTTTGTTGCTGATTCGAGTGATATTCACTATATCCTTAAGACATTATTGTCCCGTATATATCCTTTTACGGTGATGGGCAACTGTCTCCCAAGATAAAACAACAACTAACAAATGAACAAAGAAAACTCAAGTATTTCTCAAGAAGAATATTTGAGTGTGTGAAAGTATGCTAGAGACGAAGAAGTTCAGAAAATAACTAAACAAGAGTGAAGTGTGTTCTACAATTGAGCCAAGAGCCTCAATTTATTGTGTGTGTAAGATGACCTCTCATCTAGCCAACTAATGTCAATCAATGGTCATGTAATGACACTTATGGAGAGGTTTTATTCAGCAAAATAATGGCTGAATTCAAGTGTCAAGTAATGGAGGATCAATGCTCCAAAACCAGCCCAAAAATAAGAAACCTTTCATCTTCCATCGATGCTTCCGAAGCGCCGCGGCTCCAGTTACCAACTGACACCAAGGTGTCGCGGCACCGCGACTCCGACGGTGTTGCGCTGCGGCCCTTCACGGCTCTGCGGTGATTTCCGATTCGTTTCATCTTTTACACATCATACATTTTTTCCTTCATTTACCGATGTGGAACACGTGTCATTTAACCAACGACCGTCCAATATTTCATGTCTCAAACATTTACTCACGTACCAATATCTCTTTCACTAATGAAATTTACGATACTTAACACTACGTGTGCTCGTGTGTGAAAACGATATTTCCGACGTGCGAGGTCTCAATTGTTCGAGTCATAAATAATGGGTTAAACTTAATTCCACATTATTAAATTTCCAACAGACCCAACATTTAGCTGAATTCATTTCGTAGTATAAACATGTGTTGGACCATTTGGTTCCCTCCACAGTTTGCTCAAAATTCTTTTTCCTTCTTCATAATTTTCCATTCTGAGCAAGGCCATTGCCACATTATACTTTGCCTGGTCAAAATATTTGACAGCAGCAACTTTCTGTAGGAGGTGCAACCCTTCTTCCAATCTATCCTCATAAAAGAATCTATATGTACCTAGAAGTAGAGTACAATGATCAATTCTTTCTATGTGCAACCTCTATATAAATTTGACTAACGGGAGAGGTTTGACATCAACAAAGAGCGTTGAAAATGCCGTGAAAAAACTATTTTCTAGAACCCCCAACACCTGAACAAGTATAGAATTATTTACATATAAAATATCTTTCAAAACTTAACAAAAAGATATAACAAACACTAACGCAACTGATATTATGTCTAGCGTCGTTCGTACTCCATAGTCGTCGTTCACAACTTTCTCTATGATGATATCTAAAATACCTGACGGAAGACTTGAAAAATATGTTTATGTTAATGTTGGGTTTGGTGTTGTGATATTTCGCCCAATATATCATTTTCAGCTCTAAGTTAAAATTAGAAATGTTGGAACAAATGTCACGACATTCGGATCAACATTCTGTGAAACAGTTTTGCCTTGCTTCACGGAACTGAAGATCTCGTGGGATTTTTACCACAATGGTAAAGTGACTTGGCAAGGAGTTTTGGAGCTGATGAAAAATGTGGGAAGACCAAGTCCAAGAAGTTAGAGGATCTTACTCCACAATCTTCTCCAACAAACCTTATCAGTTGCTCACCTTTCTCTCAACCTCTACAACGATTCAATGAGCATTTTAAGTAAGACTCTCTACTATAAATAGAGAGGCTGCATCAGTGAATCGATATCCAGAAAAATTTAGAAAAAATATCAAGAGAACTCTCCGATATATTCATCAGAAAACTGGATCACAAGTGTTGCATGAGCGTGTCGACAACATTCTGTCCAACATTATAGTTGCTGCCTAGATTCTAGATTTGTTCTTTATTGAAGCAATTATAATGAGATGTTGTCTATGTCTATTTAGGTAGATTTTTCATGCAGAAGTCATCTGCGACTTAATCTTTTTAATTCCTTTTGTATTATCTTGTAACATTGTAAAAGAAGGAATTTATTCAATTGTATATAAATATATGCAATACTTTCGGTCACTGACCATCATAGGTAATATCAATATATAACCTATGTAAATATTAAACATTTGTGTTCTTTATATTTCCGCTGCATTACTCTTAAGTTTTTCTGTTTTATTGAAGTGTTACCACTTATGTCAGACGACATTATAGCTGACATTTGTAAACTGTTTTAGCATTCGATTTTATTTTACTTCCAGTTTGTCTCTTACTATTCCATAGTTATCCCCGGGACCTAACAAGTGGTATCAGAGCCGACACTTAACATAATAAGTGCTTGATCCTGTTATTTACAACTATGGATTTGGCTAATCCAATAACTGGTTGACTTTCTATTTTAGATGGATCAAACTATGCCTATTGGAAGATTCGCCTACGCTCTCATATCAAATCAATTGATGTTAGGGCATGGAGATCTATTACCAACGGGTATGTTGTTCCAATGCTACCACCGGATGAGGAAGGTGATATATGCGGAAGAAACCAACAATGCAATCTTCAACGAAAAGACCTTAAATGCCATTTTTGGATGGGTTGATCATTACATGTTCAAACGCATACAAAACTGCTCCACGACCAAAGACGCATGAGATACTTTACAAACTCATTGTGAAGGCAGCTCTAGTGTTTGTCGAATGAAGCTTCGTATGCTCATGAGTAAATATGAACGTTTAAGGATTGAAGAAACGGAAGACATGAAAACCTATTTTGAAAAAAATTGCATCTCAAATGAATGTCAAGTACTTGGTGCTCCATTGACCAACACTCAATTTGTGGAAAAAACACTCCGTTCCCTTCTTGAAAAGTTCAATATAAAGATTTGTGCGATTGAATAAGCTCATAATATTGATACAATGGACCTTCATACCTTAATGAGTATTCTCAAAACTTATGAGATTAATATGGAGAATCAAATGACATTGTATAAAAGCAAAGACATGGTACTTCATGTAAAATCCTTAGAGAGTCAATCGAAGAAGAGAATGAGAACCTTGAAGAAATTAGTAATGGTGAAAATGTTGCCCTCCTTACTCGAAAGTTCAATTTGATGGTAAGGAAGTTCAACGATGATAGAAATAGATTCAAATCCAAAGAGCACCAAAACCAAGGCTTCAATCAAAAGTCCACTAAATCTCTTCATATAGTACAAAGAGGAAATCAACTAAAGAGAACTAACTTAGATCGTACCAAATTTGATCCTAAACAACTTGAAACTGTGCAATGTCATGCATGTTCAGGGTGGAGTCATTATGCTAATGAATGTGCAAATACCTTGAGGAAATTTGGTAAAAGTCGGTGGGTCTCTCTTAGTGACGACGAAGGAGAAGAGGAAGGAGATCGAGAAATAGAGTCACAACCAATGCTGACCACTATTTTTGAACCATCCTTATCAGATGAGGAAAATGTTGTCGACAGTGTTGTCCCGAATGTCACCACATTTGCTTCAACATCAACGACGACATCTGCATTTACAGCAACATCCGAAAGGTATGAATATTTTAACTATCCAGATGTTAATTGCTTTAGTAGTCTTGTTTATAGTAGTGAGAATAACCTTGAAAATCAAGTTGACTCCAAGGACGACATGATTAAGGAATTACAAAAACTCTGTAAAGACTTAATCTTAGAATCCAAAAAACTTGACACAAAGGTTAAATATTTAACTCTTGAAAATGCATATTTAAAAGGCACAATAACTCGTCTAGAAGTTGTACTTACCAAAGGACATTGATTTTGATAAGATAAGTGCAAAGTTGCGCGTAATACAGGTACTTCCAAACTGGATAAGATACTCAGATTCAGTAAACCACCACAAGCAGGTATTGGGTACAAAAACTCTCTTAACGCAATATGCTCTAATTTGTTTGACAAAAATTAGAAAATGGGGTTTGTAAAAGAAAAAGGATTGAATAATAGAGTCTCATATATGTCAAAGGTTATGAAGTTTGTGTGTCATTACTGTAACTCCCCTGGTCATTTAAAACCTTAATGTTACAAACTTCAGAAGTCTATGAGCAAAATGTTGCCTTAAAGGTTGTCAAACATTTCCGACAACATTCAAAGCAACATTTCTTAGCCTGAAATTAAAAAATGTTCTAAAAGAGTTTGGGTTCTCAAAATGAATGTAACTTGTAATGTTGCGATAACTACTTTAAGGACTAACATTGCAGGTTCTTGGTACTTTTATAGTGTGTGTTCACACCATATGACAGGTACAAATGAGTTGCTAAGGAACTACGAGTCATTCAATGGAGGTCATGTAGCTTATAGAGGTGGCAGTAAAAGTAATATAATTGGAAAAGGAATCCTAAATGCTCCTGGTGTTCCGGCCCTAAAGAATGTCTTACATGTTGAAGGTTTAATGACTAATTTGGTTAGCATAAGTCAACTATGTGACGACAATATTGAGTTAAAGTTTAATAAGAATGTTGTGTAGTTAAAAATAAAGCTAACGAATGTGTTATGTCAGGAACAAGGATATGTGACAATTGTTATCTAGTTGGAGAACAAGAAATCTGCAATAATGCTAGGGCAGATGACACAACTTTGTGGCATCAAAAGTTAGGGCATGTAAACTACCGTCACTTAGAAAGATTAATTTCTTATGAAGTTGTAAGAAGTATTCCTAAACTGTGTCCTAAAGATAAAACAATGGTTTGTGATGATTGTCTAAAAGGTAAGCAAACCCGTGTTTCCCATAATGTTGTCCAGAATAACGGACAACATTCAGGTACATCTCACTGTTTCCAATTACTACACATGGATCTTATGGGTCCAATCGAGGTAGACAGTTTAGGAGGCATGAGATATTACTATGTGATTGTAGATGATTTTTCTAGGTATTCATGGATCTATTTTTTGAAAGAAAACTCTCAAACTTTTGACATTTTTAAAGTATTGCACTCTAGGATAAGTAATTTATTTCATTCTCCTATTTTTAGATTAGGTCCGATCATGAAAAAGAATATGAAAATAATTTGTTCTCAAAATTTTGTGAGAAAAAGGGTATTTCCATGAATTTTCTGCTCCCAAAACTCCTCAGAAGAATGGTATAGCAGAGAGGAAGTATAGAACACTACAAGAGATGGCTACAGTCAATCTTAGTTCTAATAAATGTCAAAACGCTTTTGGGCTGAAGCCTTGAGCAGTTCAAGTCACATCACAAATAAAGTCTATCTAAGGCCTGGAACAAAATGATACCCTATGAGCTAATTAATGGAAAGAAACTCAATTTGTGTTACTTTCATGTGTTTGGGTGTGTTTGTTACATTTTAAATGATAGAGATCATTTGGCGAAGTTTTCCTCTAAAAGTGACAAAATAATTTTTGTTGGTTATTCTCAAAATAGTCATGCTTATCGTGGTTACAATCTTAGAACCAAAACTGTACAAGAGTCAGTAAATGTTGTTTTTGATGATTTTTCTGCTTTTACAGGAAATACATCTGAAAATTACACTATAGTTTCAGTGGAAAATGTGCAGACTACTGAAGAACCAGATGTTGCCCCAAATGTTACCACATCCGAAGCAACATCTGAGCCTGAACCCGAGAGCACAGAAGGTGCAGATGAGGAGTCGAATGCTGAATTGCTAGATCAAGTACGAAGGCACCCCTCATCTAAGATTAGAAAGAACCATCCTACATGTCAGGTGATAGGGGGAGTGTTTGAAGGAGTAAGAACAAGAAGAAAATAACCACTGAATTACAAAGATATGGTATATGTCTACCATGTACCAAAATGTCAGTTTTTCTTGTTCCATATCTACTTTAGAACCTAAGAATGTTTCAGAAGCACTCAATGATAATTGTTGTATTAAAGAAATGCAAGAAGAACTTGAATAGTTCACTCGAAATGAAGTCTTGGATTTAGTTCCACGACCAAATAATACCAATGTAATTAGAACTAAATGGATATTTAAAAACAAATCAGATGAATCAGGAACTATTGTGAGAAACAAAGCTCGCCTAGTTGCTTAAGGATACACTCAGGTCGAAGGGATTGACTATGACGAAACCTTTGACCCTGTTGCTAGAATTGAGTCAATTAGATTATTACTTGCCGTTGCTTGCTATCTAAAGATTACTCTTCATCAAATGGATGTTAAAGGTGCTTTCTTAAATGACTATCTTGATAAGGAAGTCTATGTTAAACAACCCAAAGGATTTGAAGATCCTCACCATCCACAATTTCTATACAAGCTCAAAAAGGCTTTATATAGATTAAAATAAGCTCCTCGAGCATGATATGATCATCTAACTAACTCATTCTTGAATTTGACTTTAAACGCGGTGAAGCTGATTGCACTTTATTTATAAAACATCACAGAGTAGATTTTGTTATTGCTGAAATCTATGTAGATGATATATTTTTTGGTTCGATTTCACAGTCCTACCTTAAGACATTTGTCGAAACAATGTCATCAACATTTGAGATGAGCATGATTGGGGAACTAACTTTTTTCTTTGGCTTGCAGATAAAGCAAAGTGAAGATGGAATCTTCATCTCCCAAAGTAAGTATGCCAAGAATCTAGTTAAGAAGTTTGGATTGAAAAATGCTAAACAAATGAATACTCCAATGGGATCGACACGGAAGATAAGCAAAGATGATGCTGGCGAAAATGTCGACCCAATATTGCACTGATCTATGATAGGTAGTCTTATATATCTCACTGTTAGTCATCGTAATATAATGTTTAGTGTTTGTGTTCGATTCCAAGCCTGTCCTAAAATCTCTCACTTAAATACCGTAAAACGTGTCATTAGATATGTTGTCGGCACATGTGAGTTGGGAATTTGGTATTTCAAAGACACTAATCCTAATTTAATAGGATATAGTGACTCGGATTGGCTGGTGATGTGGATGACAGAAAGAGTACGAGTGGAGGTTGTTTTTATCTTGGCAATAATTTTGTTTCTTGATATAGTCGTAAACAAAATTATTTCTCACTTTCAACTGCTGAATCTGAATATGTAGCAGCTGGAAGTTGCTGTTCTCAATTAATATGTTTAAGACACATGTTAGACGAATATGACTTTTCAAGTAATATCTTAGTTTTGTATTGTGATAATTTGAGTGCTATTAATATTTCCAAAAATCCAGTTCATCGCACACGTACAAAGCACATTGATATTAGACATCATTTTTAAGAGATTTGGTCGAAAAATAGCTAGTTCAAATTGAACATGTTGACACTCTTGATCAAATAGCTGATATTTTTACAAAAGCTTTGGACCGTGAGAGATTTTCTAGTTTGAAGAAATCTCTTGATCTCTGTAATCTCTAAAAAGGGCAGTTTAGGTGATTGTCGGCTAAAATATCCCTAACATTTTAGATGACATTTACCTATGTAATATCATAATCTGTTTTTTGTTACTGTATAATGACATGATTTTTGTTCACACACAAGTATGATCCTCAAGAAGAACATGATTCAAAAGTGATACCGTTCTCTGCAATGATTTTAGATATCATAAAAAGAGGGTATCAAAATGTTACGCCCCGTAATTCTAAGAGAATGAGATGAGAACGTATGAAAGAATATAAGATTTGAATGTGGAAAGATAAGTTGACAGAATGTTTTTGGACAGATCTTTTTAGTCAATTTTGGAGTGGTATATATCCTAGTATATTAAGAGTTTTAGGTGTTTCAAAAGCCTAATATGAAGATCGTTGAGTCTAGTTTCCAACGCAACAAACCACTCATCGATAGGACATCAGAGAATTATGGACGTTACCAGTTCAGCTGGCAGAAGAGAAGGAAAATGTTTCAGTCAGGCGCCACGGCGCCGTATCTCAGGGCCGTGGCTCCGTAATCCCTGAAACCTTCTGAAGTTGCAGCGCCACGGCGCCGGCTTCAGGGCCGTGGCGCCGAGGCGGGATATTTGCGGAAATTGGGTAAAATTAGAAGATATTTGTTGTAGAGGACCTATGGGAGGGAGACAAGTGTCCCTCCCAACTTGTAGAATAAGCATGACCCTATATTATGACTAAGACTTGCAAGACTTGGTCATTTGCAAGACTCCATCCAAAAAAAAAAGATTGCTCTTCTATTCTCTCTCAAAATGGTTACAACCCTTAGTGTAATGAATTTATTGGAAGGGCGACAAGAAGACAATATGTTGGAAAGCTTGTAGAGGGCCCGTGGGGGAAATTTTTAACGTGAAGAAAAGTTGCAGAAGGAGGGCTAAAGTAGGCGAGATTTTTGGGTTGTTTTGGAGGAAATTCCAAGGTAAATTTCCTCTCCTTCTGGAAGTAATTTAGGATACATGTAGTAGTGATTAGAGAACGTCATGTGGTAAATTTTAGTATAAAAGGGCAGTTTTCGAGCCTCTAGTTCATTGGATTTTTATGGTCATCATCTTCACTTTCTATGTGTGGTTTATTGAAGGGAGTTGGCCGTTAATTATAATCGTTACATGTTATATAAGAAAGGAAATAGAGTTGTTATAATTATGACTTATATAACATATTGGAATAATGATTTGGATTATAAGGAATTAAAAAGGGCTATATGTTGTATCAATGATTGGTTGTAGCCGAGAATGGCATTGAGTTTTGAACTAATTGATATAAATTGTGGGGCAGAATTTTACACGTCATGTTAGGCGTGTAATCCCCTTTGGTTAGCTGAATTGTTGAGCCTTAAATGTGGCATGTTTGGTTATTGAATCCGGGCCTTGAAAAAGGTGGAAAAGTACGTAGAAACAAAGGAAGTGCTGCCCAATTTTCCGTAGAATAAGAGACTTTATACTTAGTGTTATTCTACGATTGAATGCTAGAAGTTGATAGACGTATTATGTTTATTATAGGTTGATATTCTATGTGAGGCGTATTCAACCTAGCGAGTGGATTAAGCCGTGAAGGTATGTGGAACTTTCCCTATCTCTCGAGCATGATATATTGTAAATGTATAGTACAATAGACGTACGATCTTTAAATGAATTCGGCTTTGTTTTGATATCATTGCCTTGTCTCGGATTGTCCAAAGTTGGTTGAGTAGAGAATTAACTCCCTTGATTTTAAAGGATGAAAATGTCTTATTTTGCCTAATGCATAAAGAGTTATAACGGCTTTATGGAAAGTTAGTTATAACGGCTTTATGGGAATTTAAGAGAATGGTCTACTTGATTTAAAGGCATAAGTTGCCTAGGTTGTGAAAGTAGAGGTCATTTGGTTTAAAAGCCGTAAAATGTATTTCTAAAGGTGTAGTGGCTTGACTCGAAAAGTAGACTTACCTTGATACTACGGGCGTCTTGTGGCTATTTTATGAAATAAGTCCTTTTCAAAGGCTTAGAAGTACGTAGTACTTTGGGTTAAATTCTCATATTTCACGTAAAACAAAAGTGCCTTGAGTTTATAAAATGAAATTCATTTTTGTATGTTAATGAAAGTCTAAAGATTTTATGAACTTGCCTATGCTTGCTTGCGATAGCCTTTGAGTGCAAGTATTTTATTTCTACGCTGCCGTGTCTCTCAGTTGGGGGGGGGGGGGGAGAGGGGGGGGCTGTCTTGTTGTGAATTTACTTGGGCGTACCGACAGTGATGAAGGATTCCACGGGTATGCTTCCATTGTGATTGTTCCATGGACATGTTTATACGATGAGGGATTCCGGGGCATGCAACCATGATGCGGGTTAAACTCCAGGATGCTATTATTATTCCATGGACTAGCTCTCCAGGAAGACATGTACCCGAGATGAGTGATTCCACGGGCATGTTATATGTTATTATTATTCCATTGACTAGCTCTCCATGAAGACATGTACCCGAGATGAGGGATTCCACGGGCATGTTATATACCATTATTATTCCATGGATTAGCTCTCCATGAAGTCATGTACCCGAGATGAGAGATTCCACGGGCATGAGATATATACATATATTGTATATGTGCACGCCGATAGTGATGTAAGATTCCACGGGCGTGTTACATATATATATATATATATTTTACACTTGCGGCTGTCGATAGTGATTGAGGATTCCACGGGCACGCTTTGATGTTTGCGGGCTTGAGACCCTTACTGGACTGTGTGATGATTTTGAGGGATTGTGTCCCTAGCTTTGGAGTGACTATTGTTTATGTGTTGAAATAGTCTTTAAAAGGTAAAACTGACTTTCATTACTTTCGTTTCGTCAAGGCACGATTGTACTGTTAATTTGATTATCATACTTGTCTCCGGCTTTATATATCTAGACTTTATGATTTAAATTATAGTACTTTTATTTTCACATACTTGGTACATATTTTGTACTAACCCCCGTCCTCGGGGACTGCGTTCATGTCGCAGGTATGGGTAAGCAGGTTGCAGATCCTCGTTCTTAGGATCACTGATCAGTTCTTGGAAATCTCCATTTCTTCGGAGGCTTGTCTTTTGGTACGGTTTCCCTGATGTTGTAGATTTATGTACATTCAGGGGTATGTCGGGGCCCTGTTATGTCAAAAACTCTTAGAGGTCTGTAGTCATATCCAGTGGGTCGGTTTGTAAGGAAAAAAGATGTAACTGCTTTTTGGGTTATGTATATATTCCGGAAGGTGGCCTTATCGGCTAGTTGTCACGACCCGTTCCGGGGCCCGTGACTGGTGCCTTACCCGGGCACCCAAGTAGTCATACATCAGAGTAATCAGTGGAATATAAAAACAAGACATGAAACAAATGTAAAATGAGACACAGTTTATCTGAGAAAAAGTCGCCTTTCGGCATATATATATAAACCAAGTCCGCGATACATCCCAATCGCATAATAGCCTCTGCACCTCTAAGAAAGTGAACAACTATGTCGGGATAGGGCCCGCCATACCCTGAATGTACATATATCTACAACACCAGGGAGAACCATACCAAAAGTCGAGCCTCCGGAGAAGATGGAGCTCCTGACACCAAAGCAAAGATCCTAAGGATCTAGCACTCGCTTCCCTTACTGGCATGAACGCACCCGGCTGAGGTCGATAACAGTACCAAGTATGTGAAATCAGAAAGTACTTAAATGAAATCAAAGTATTTAAAACCATTTCACAAATACAATCAGTTCAATTGCACGTAGTGCCATATCACAAACAAGCGATAATAGAAAAGCAGAATGGTCTTTTCTAGGCCGCGAATGATCGGGCAAGGCCAATCGCCCATAGTATCATTCTGCGTGCCTAGTCCCGGACTTCCGCACCGCATAGGTCACACACGCACTCCGCATGAGGTATTCCTCGCGACGGGGTAGCTAACCCCTGCATTCTCCTCGACTCCGCTGTCCGCATAGTCTCGATAGACCGCGTAGTCACGCACCGCATAGGGCATCCCCCGCATAGGGATAAAACACCAGGAATGATCAATCACGGAACTCCCGCACTCGCGATAGTCACATAGATCGCATCGGCCGTATAGACCCGCATCAAGGGTGGCAAGCCCTCGGTATAACAAGTCAAGGGGGTAGGTGATATAATAACAGTACAACGGACTTACCGGTTAGCAACGTAAGCACAGCAAGAATGACCCCCTTTCACAACATTACAAGACACTAACACATGTAGCATCAAAACAATCTTACTACACTTAATGTAAATCAATACAAGGCTTTTAAAACAAACAAGTAAACAGTTCCTTTTTATCTTTCTTAAGTTGTTATACCTAACTTCCCATAAAGCTAGTATAACTCTTAAGCTTTTTGTTTAAAACCAAATATTACTCTTCTGTTAAAAATGATTCAATATCCTTTTTGAAATACTTCAAGATTCTTATTATTCAGGCTTAAGTCAAAAGACATTGCCAGAAAAACGCTTCGATTATCATACGTACGTCTACCGTACTATATATATACTTTAAAATATATCATGCTTAAGAGTATAGGAAGAATCACATACCTCCTCGGCTTAAACCCACTTGCCAAGTCGGATATGTCGCGTGCAAAGTGTCAACCTATAATAGTCAAAACATGACTATTAACCTCTAGTTTTTCGTGGAATTCTTCTAAGTGAGACTTCTCTTAGTCTACGGAAAATTGGGCAGCACTTCCCCCATTTTTACTCAATTCTTCATTTTTAATAAAGCCCGATAACAGTAATTGACGTGCCATAAATAAGACGCATTACTTTCAATTAGTAAGGAAGGGGATAACACGCCCAAACGGAACGCGATTAACAATCTCTCCTTCATAAATATAATAAGTAAAAGAAGGGGATTACGCGCCCAAACGGTAACGCGGTTTACTATCTCGCCTTCAAAATAACAATAAGTAAAAGGAAGGGGATTACGCGCCCAAATGGTAACGCAGTTTACTATCTCGCCTTCAAAATAACAATATGTAAAAGGAAGGGGATTACGCGCCCAAACGGTAACGCGGTTTACTATCTCACCTTCATAATAACAATAAAATAAAAGAAGGGGATTACCCGCCCAAACGTAGTATGTCAACCTTGATACGTGGAGCAAACTTTAACCAAAATAAGGATTTGTCCGAGAAGTTCCAAAGGCTAAAGTCTCTGTAGCATTGCTTTGAAAAACGTGAAAGGCTTAAAAATGTTTAAAAGGATTGTAGTATGTAAGGGCACGAAAGGTTTATTAAAATGGAATGTTGAAGAACTTGATGAATGTTTCACCAAGAGTTGCTGTACGTTTTTCTTCTAATCATTTCTTTTCAAACCAAAGTGAAATGAAATGTATCCCTCTTTTTTTTAAACAAAAAAATGACTTAAGGAGGAGGCTCATATTTCTCGTTTTGCTCCTATATATAAGACGTGAAACACTTGTAGATAAGCATTTAATTAATCCTCATGACTTAGTCTCCCACTATCCTGTTTAACCCCTCGTCAATTACCGCCACCTAATATAACTTTAGCTAGTCAATTAGGTGATCTACCTAGAGGCTTACACGTAATGGCCCTATTACCCCCCCTCCAATTAATAATCAATCCCATAATTAATTAATTATGGTTAATCTCTTGATCTCAGTTCACTTAAATTTAATATCTCATTATAAGACCTTCGTATACTTAAATGTCATAATTCCTGTAATATGAAACTAGTCCATCACCTCTCGTCTACTTGCCCCACAAATATCTTGCAAGACTTTGACCACTTGCCTTGTCCATGATGCCCTTCCTAGGGGTGACACATGTCGCCCTCCTATTGGTCCAAAATATTTTATTCTTAACCTAATTAGGGCTTATACATTCGCACGTCCGTCCTCACATACGTACTCCGGAACTACGGGGCATAACATTCTCCCCCCCTTAGAAACATTCGTCCCGAATGTTCCTTCAAGATTCCACAACTTAGATATGACATAGTCCCCTATAAATTGAACAATCAAAAAGCCATATATGGTCACAATGGAATACCTAAGTACAGGTGATATTTTAAATTAGCCAGTATGAAAGTGAGTTACCTCGAGGTGGGGAATAGGTGGGGATATTTGTCTCATGTCCTCCTCTGCTCCCATGTCATCTCCTCTCTGCTTCGCTCCGCCATAAGACTTTGACGGAAGCCACGTCTTTGTCCGCAGCCGCTAACTCGACGATCAAGTATCTCTATGGGAATCTCTCATACGATAAATTCTTCACACCGACATCATCAACCGTGCACTGGATGGATCTCCGATACATCTCTCAAAGATAGAAACATGAAACACGGATGCATCGCCTCCAGATCGGACGACAGATCCAACTCATAGGCAACCTTGCCTACCCTGCGGATAATCTGATAGGGCCCAATGTACCTTGGGCTGAGTTTCCCTTTCTTCCCGAATCTCATCACACCCTTCATGGGTGACACCTTCAGGAAAACCCAATCATCAACCTCGAACTCCAGATGCCGACGACGATGATCTGCATATGACTTCGCCGACTCGAGCCGCGAAGAATCGCTCCGGATAAGTTTTACCTTATCCATCGCTCCGCACCAACTGGTCCCACTAACTGCACCTCGCCTACATCGAACCAGCCTATCGGCGATCTGCACTTCCTCCCATATAAGGCCTCATAAGGCGCCATCTGAATACTGGAGTGGTAGCTATTATTATACGCAAACTCAACTAGAGGCAAATGATCCTCCCAGCTACCCCTGAAGTCAATAACACAGGCTCGCAGCATATCCTCAAGAGTCTGGATAGTGCGCTCTGCCTGTCCGTCTGTCTGTGGATGGAATGCAGTACTCAGGCTCACCTGTGTCCCTAAACCCTTCTGGAAAGACCTCCAGAAGTTAGCCGTAAACTGGGCTCCTCTGTCTGATATGATCGAAATAGGGACTCCATGCAGTCTGACGATCTCTCGGATGTAAAGTCTGGCATAATCCTCAGCCGAAAAATTCGTCCTAATGGGAAGAAAGTGGGCTGATTTCGTCAGCCTGTCGACGATAACCCAAATAGAATCATGCTTCCTCGGAGTACGAGGTAATCCTGTGATAAAGTCCATGTTGATCACCTCCCACTTCCAGGTCGGGATCTCTATCGTCTGCAACAAACCACCGTGCCTCGTGCTCTACCTTCACTGCGACAACACGCACCGAGCTACAAACTCGCAACGCCCCTCTTCAAGCCATCCCACCAATACACGATCTAAGGTCGTGGTACATCTTGGTCGACCGGATGGATAGTAACGCCGCCGTGTGCTTCCCTAGAACTCCTGCCAAGTCTCAAACATCCGGAACACACAACTCGCCTCAAACCTTAGCACCCCATCAGGTGCTACCTCAAAAGGACCCTTCCCCTCACGAAGAGCCGTATCACGATACCGTGTCAAAACCGGATCCTCAAACTGTTGCCTCTTCACCTCCTCGACGATGGAAGACTCGGCAACCTCTCGAAATCGAACCCCACTGCTATCAGAATCAATCAATCGGACTCCAAGGCTCGCTAGCTGATGCAACTCGCGGACCATGCCCCTCCTCTCTGGCTGCACTTCTGATAGACTCCCCATCGACCTACGACTAAGAGCATCTGCCACAACATTGGCCTTCCCCGGGTGGTACAGGATATCGACATCATAATCCTTGAGTAACTCTAACCACCGTCTCTGTCGTAAGTTCGGCTCCTCCGTCAAGATATACTGGAGGCTTTTGTGGTCTGTATAAATATCCACGTGAACCCCATACAAATAGTGCCTCCAGATCTTCAAAGCGTGAATCACCGCTGCCAACTCCAAATCATGGGTGGGGTAGTTCCTCTCGTGTTTCTTAAGCTGTCGGGATGCGTACGCTATAACTCTACCCTGCTGCATCAACACACATCCCAGCCCGATGCCTGACGCATCACAATACACGACATAACCATCTGGAAGAGTAAGAACGGGGCGGCCGCCTCCTTCAAGAATCGGAAACCCCGCCACAAGCATCACCATCAAACTTAGCCGCTTACGAGTCACCCTAGTCAATGGTGCAGATAGAAGCAAACTTCTACGAACCCGATAATAACTCGCAAGGCCCGTAAAGTCGCGAACCTCTGCCGAGTAGTAGGTCTAGGCCAAGTCCCGATCGCCGATCTTGGCCGTATCCACTCGAATGCCATCACCCGACAATATGCCCAAGAAAAGCCACCGGCTAACCAAAACTCACATTTGGAAAACTTGGCGATAATCGCTGGGTCCCGAGAATCACAAGACAGCCTCAAATGCTCCGCATGCTCTGCTCTGGCGAGAATAAACCAAGATGTCATCAATGAACACTATCACAAACGTGTCCAAAATGGCTTGAACACTCGGTCATCAAATCCATGAATACCACGAGCATTGGTCAACCCAAAAGACATGACTCGAACTCATAATGCCCGTCACGTCCGAATGCGATCCTAGGGACGTCCACCTCTCTGACTCTCACCTGATGATATCCAGATCGCAGATAAATCTACCATAAACATCTCGCACCCTGCAACTGATCGAACAAATCATCAATCAGCGGAAGCTGGTCTTTGATCTTAATGGTCACCTTGTTCAGCTGTCTGTAATCAACACACATGCGCAACGTCCCGTCCTTCTTCTTCACGAACAATACCGGCGCTCCCCAGGGAGAAACACTAGGCCTAATGAAGCCTTTCTCCAGCAAATCGCTCAGCTGGTCCTTCAGTTCTTTCAACTCAGCAGGTGCCATCCGGTATGGCGGAATGGATATAGGTCGAGTATCAGGTGGAATATCAATGCAAAACTCTATCTCCCTCTCCGGAGGGATGCCCGGGAGGTCGTCTGGGAACACATCCGAAACTCGACTACGGAATCGATCAGAGGTCCGTGTCGCCGCCTCCGTATCAAATACTCGGACAAGATGGTAAATATACCCCTTCTGAACCATCTTCCTGGCCTTGAGGTAGGAAATAAACTTTCCCCTCGGCGATAAAGTGTTCCCCTCCCACTCGATAACCGGCTCCCTTGGAAACTGGAACCGTACCAATCGTCTCCTGCAGTCTACATTGGCGTAGCAAGAAGCTAGCCAATTCATACCCATGATCACATCGAAATCAGTCATATCCAACTCTATCAAGTCGCCAGTGGTCCGACGATCGCAATGGTCATCGGACAAGCCCTATATACCCGCCGAGCTACCACCGAATCACCCATGGCGTAGCTACCTCGAAAGCGGTCTGGACTCGTGCTCTATCCCTATCCTACTAGCAATAAGGGGATATATAGGATGCAGTAGAACCCGGATCTATCAAAGCGTACATCATAACCGTAGAACCGATAAAGTACTGCGGATAACATCCGAGACGCCTCGTCCCGCCGGCCGACAAGGCATAAATGCGGTTCTGAGGACCGCTAGAACTGGGACCCGCGCCACGACCTCTGCCGCGACCGCTGGCCCATGAGTACCCCGCCCTCGGCGAGTAATCAGAGGAGATGAAGTCCCAACAGATCCTCGTAGGCGACCCTACCATCTCGCACGCCGCTTGGCCTGACAGCCGCAAAGTGACCCCGCTGCCACAAGTATAGCAAGCTCCTGTAGTACTACACTCACGAATGGAATCTACCACAACGGACACACTGAGCAGACCTCGATCGGTTAGCACCCTTGCTACCGTGGAAGTCCGACGTTCTGGGGCCCTGACCTGCCCCCGAATGCTCTGGTTGTACCGAAAACGATGTAGGAGTGCTCTGAGCCGGCTGTGGTGCAAATCTAGACTTCTGCTGATGCCGTCCACCTTGAGGGCTACCAAAAGAACCGGCCATCTTGGCCTTCTTCTGCTGCTGATATCGGTCTACCCGGCGGTCTCTACGCTCCTCGCATCCCAGTGCATGAGCCTGCATACGGGTAATGTCCATGCCAGACACACCCGCACAAGACTCGGCCATATAATCATCTAGCCCGGTGACGTAGCGGTGCACCCTGTCCTCCATATCTGCTACCAACGCAGGGACATATCGAGCCAACGAATCGAACTCAACGTTGTACTCCCTAACTGTGCGCCCTCTCTGTCTCAGCATCAAAAACTTGTCGGCCCGTGCCCTCCTCATCTGCGGAGGCAAGAAGTGAGTGAGAAAAGCCTCCGAAAACTCATCCCATACTGCTGGAGGTGCATGCTCTCCCCGGGAAAGTTCCCACGAATCAAACCAATCGACTGCGGTATCACGCAGCCTATGTGAACCGAAGATCACGGACTCGGTCTCCGAAGCCTTGATCACTCGCATGATCCTCTGTAACTGACGGATGAACTCCTGCGGATCATCCTCAGGCCTCGACCCGTAGAACTCTGGCGGGCTACAACTCAGGAAATCCCGTAGCCTCAAACTATCTGCCCTCGGGTGAACCACGGGTACGACTGGGGCTGGAACTGGAACTGCTGCATCCAGCCTATCCTCGTGTCTGGCCACAATCCTAGCCAATAGCTGGGCCATCTCCTTGTACCCTATCTCCTCCGCCCAGTGTAGAGGATGCGAGCGCGGCATCGTGGTCTCGCTGGGCCGGCGGGCGTCATGGGACTCGCCGTCTGTGTCTGATCGGGCACGAGCCTCGTGAATCTCGGTGTCCGACTAGCAGCCTCCTCGGCCGCTTTGCCCTTCGGGCCCGGGTTGCTTTACGTGAGGCATAATCGCATGAGAAGAGTACGTTAGAGGATCCAACTTATAACACGGCTCTAAGGCACGATCTCGAGTGAGAAGAATGGAAACCAATCCTAAATATCCTATAGCCTCACGATTATTGGTATGGTGCACAACACACCGATAATCAAGACTCTACTAGATACGATGCTGTAGACACTTTCAGAGGATTAATCGCTGCGATACCACTTTTGTAACGACTGCCCGGCACGTGGATCGTGCCTTACCCGCACCCAAGTAGTCATACATCGAGTAATCGGTGGAATATAAAAACAAGACATGAAACAAATGTAAAATGAGACACGCTTTATCTCGAGAAAAGTCGCCTTCGGCATATATATATAAACCAAGTCCGCGATTACATCCCAATCGCATAATAGCCTCTGCACCTCTAAGAAAGTGAACAACTATGTCGGGACAGGGCCCGCCATACCCTGAATGTACATATATCTACAACACCAGGGAGAACCATACCAAAAGTCGAGCCTCCGGAGAAGATGGAGCTCCTGACACCAAAGCAAAGATCCTAAGGATGCGGATCTAGCACCTGCTTTCCCTTACATGCGGCATGAACGCAGCCCCCCGAAGGAGGTCAGTACAACAGGTACCAAGTATGTGAAACTGTAAAGTACTTAAATGAAATCAAAGTATTTAAAACCATTTCACAAATACAATCAGTTCAATTGCACGTAGTGCCATATCACAAACAAGAACAGTAATAGGAAAACTGTAACAGGTCTTTTCTAGGCCGCGAATGATCGAAGCAAGGCCAATCGCCCATAGTATCATTCTGCGTGCCTAGTCCTGGACTTCGCGATCGCATAGGTCACACACAGACCCGCATGAGGTATTCCTCGCATCGGGGGTAGCTAACCCCGGTACCCTCCTGGACTCCCGCTGTCCGCATAGTCTCAATAGACCGCATAGTCACACAGACCGCATAGGGCATCCCCCGCATCGGGATAAAACACCCGGAATGATCAATCCTGGAACTCCCGCAGCTCCGCATAGTCACATAGACTGCATAGGCCGTATAGACCCGCATCAAGGGTGGCAAGCCCTCGGTATAACAAGTCAAGGGGGTAGGTGATATAATATGATACAGCGGACTTAGGTTATAGCGTAAGCACAGCAAGAATGACCCCCTTTTCACAACATTACAAGACACTAACACATGTAGCATCAAAACAATCTTACTACACTTAACAGAAATCAATACAAGGCTTTTAAAACAAACAAGTAAACAGTTCCTTTTTATCTTTCTTAAGTTGTTATACCTAACTTCCCATAAAGCTAGTATAACTCTTAAGCTTTTTGTTTAAAACCAAATATTACTCTTCTATTAAAAATGATTCAATATCCTTTTTGAAATACTTCAAGATTCTTATTATTCAGGCTTAAGTCAAAAGACATTGCCGTAAAGTACGTTCAGTTATCATACGTACGTCTACCGTACTATATATATACTTTAAAATATATCATGCTTAAGAGTATAGGAAGAATCACATACCTCCTCGGCTTAAACCCACTTGCCAAGTCGGATATGTCGCGTGCAAAGTGTCAACCTATAATAGTCAAAACACGACTATTAACCTCTAGTTTTTCGTGGAATTCTTCTAAGTGAGACTTCTCTTAGTCTACGGAAAATTGGGCGACTTCCCCGTTTTACTCAATTCTTCATTTTTAATAAAGCCCGATACTTGATTGACGTGCCATAAATAAGACGCATTACTTTCAATTAGTAAGGAAGGGGATAACACGCCCAAACGGAACGCGATTAACAATCTCTCCTTCATAAATATAATAAGTAAAAGAAGGGGATTACGCGCCCAAACGGTAACGCGGTTTACTATCTCGCCTTCAAAATAACAATAAGTAAAAGGAAGGGGATTACGCGCCCAAATGGTAACGCGGTTTACTATCTCGCCTTCAAAATAACAATAAGTAAAAGGAAGGGGATTACGCTAAACGGTAACGCGGTTTACTATCTCACCTTCATAATAACAATAAAATAAAAGAAGGGGATTACCCGCCCAAACGTAGTATGTCAACCTTGATACGTGGAGCAAACTTTAACCAAAATAAGGATTTGTCCGAGAAGTTCCAAAGGCTAAAGTCTCTGTAGCATTGCTTTGAAAAACGTGAAAGGCTTAAAAATGTTTAAAAGGATTGTAGTATGTAAGGGCACGAAAGGTTTATTAAAATGGAATGTTGAAGAACTTGATGAATGTTTCACCAAGAGTTGTCAGACGTTTTTCTTCTAATCATTTCTTTTCAAACCAAAGTGAAATGAAATGTATCCCTCTTTTTTTTAAACAAAAAAATGACTTAAGGAGGAGGCTCATATTTCTCGTTTTGCTCCTATATATAAGACGTGAAACACTTGTAGATAAGCATTTAATTAATCCTCATGACTTAGTCTCCCACTATCCTGTTTAACCCCTCGCCAATTACCGCCACCTAATATAACTTTAGCTAGTCAATTAGGTGATCTACCTAGAGGCTTACACGTAATGGCCCTATTACCCCCCCCCCCCCCCAATTAATAATCAATCCCATAATTAATTAATTATGGTTAATCTCTTGATCTCAGTTCACTTAAATTTAATATCTCATTATAAGACCTTCGTATACTTAAATGTCATAATTCCTGTAATATGAAACTAGTCCATCACCTCTCGTCTACTTGCCCCACAAATATCTTGCAAGACTTTGACCACTTACCTTGTCCATGATGCCCTTCCTAGGGGTGACACATGTCGCCCTCCTATTGGTCCAAAATATTTTATTCTTAACCTAATTAGGGCTTATACATTCGCACGTCCGTCCTCACATACGTACTCCGGAACTACAGGGCATAACACTAGTCTGGTGATATTTCATGACTTATATACTTTATGAGTTTATGTATGTTCCGCTGATTTTCTCTGATGTATATACCTGTAAGGGGTGCCCAGGTAGGGCACCAGTCACGGGCCCGGGGTCGGGTCGTGACAAAAGTGGTATCAGAACAGTTAGTCCTCGTAAAGTGTCTACAGACCGTGTCTAGTAGAGTCTTGGTTATCGGTGTGTTGTGCACCACATCTATAATCAGGAGACTACAGGACATTTAGGATTGGTTTCCATTTTTCTCTCTCTGAGATCGTGCAGTAGAGCTGTCCTATTAGGTTGAATCCTCTCTAACCTATTCTTATGTATCAGTTATGCCTCCATAGAAGGCAACCAGTGCCCAGACTATGCTTGAGGTTGTGGCCCAGGCGGCGAGTTGATTCTGGGCAAGATCTTAGAGGCCAAGGCGGCGCGACTCTAGAGGTTCCGATACCGAGCCTCCGTCTGCATGATCGAGGCGAGTATAGAGATTATGGAGTGCAAATCAGGTTATTGACCAGCATAGTGGCAGCGCAACGCCGATAGGAGTCGGTAGCGAACCCTAGGGCAGACAGTTTGAGGGTTCGAGACTTTCTGGGTTGTAATCCACCCGAGTTCTATGGTTCGAGACCTGAGGATGATCCTCAGGAGTTTATTCGGCAGGTGCAGCGGACTATGCAGGTACTTAGGGCCTCGGAGACAGAGTCTGTTGTGCTAGCTTCTTACCGGTTACGCGATATTGCAGTGAACTGGTTTGAGTCGTGGGAGCTGTCCAGGGGTGTGGGTGCTCCTCCAGCAGTTTGGGGCAAGTTCACAGAGGCTTTCCTTGATCATTTTTTGCCTCCTGAGATGAGAAGAGCCCGGGTTGATAGGTTTTTGACGTTGAGGCAGAATGGGAGGACCATCAGAGAGTATAACCTAGAGTTTGACTCATTTTCCAGGTATGCGCTCACTATCGTGGCTGACATGGCTGATAGAGTTTATCGCTATGTGATGGGGCTAGACCGCTACATGGTTACTGTATGCCTGGGAGTGGCCCTTCAACCAGGTATGGATATTGCCAGGATGCAGGCATATGCAAAGGGGATTTAGGACTGAGAGAGAGGACCCGACGGTCGAGGCCACCAAGAGGCGGGGCAGCGAGGTTTCGTGGTAACTTTCGAGGCGGACAACCTCAGCAGCAGGCTAGGTCTACACTTCAGCCGACACAGAGTGCTCCTTCCCAGTCTTCTGGCATGAGGTTTGATTGCCGGGGATATTCAGGAGTAGGTCAGGGCTGCAGGTTCACAGATGTCCGGGGGTATTAGCCACGGGAAGCCACCATTGCCTCGGTGTGGTCACTGTGGTAGATTCTATTTTGGGGAGTGTCGTACTACTTCGAGAGCTTGTTATGCTTGTGGCTATCAGGGCCATTTGGCGAGAGACTGTCCGACCAGAGGCGACACGGGTAGTGTGGCGCAGCCTACAGGGTTAGTTGTCGGGTCTTCATCTTCTATGGTTAGGCGCCCCGGAGGGCAGGTTACTCACGGGCCAGCACGTCGCCGCAGAGGTCGTGGCAGGGGTCCTAGTTCTAGCGGTCCACAGAACCGCATATATTCCTTAGCCAGTCGACAGGACCAGGAGGCTTCACCGGATGTCGTCATAGGTATATTGTTGATTTCATGTTGTGACGTTTATGCTTTGATAGATCCAGGTTCTACCTTGTCCTACATGTCCCCTCTTATTGCTGGTAGAATAGGAATTGAGCCTGTGTCGATAGAGCCTTTTGAGGTAGCTACGCCAGTGGGTTATTCGGTGTTAGCTGAGCGGGTGTATAAAAACTGCCCGGTGTTCATATACAGTCGTCAGACCCTAGCAGACTTGATAGAGTTGGAGATGACAGATTTTGATGTCATTATGGGTATGGACTGGTTGGCTTCTTGTTATGCCAATGTTGACCGTAGAGACAGGTTGGTCTGATTTCAGTTTCCTGGTGAGTCGGTTATTGAGTGGAAAGGGAATACCGCGTCGCCGAGGGGTAGGTTTATTTATTACCTCAAGGCTAGGAAGATGGTTCAGAAAGGGTATACTTATCATCTTATTCGGGTATTCGATACAGAGGTTGAGGTGCCAGTTCTTCAGTCAGTTCCGGTGGTTAGAGAGTTTCCGGATGTATTCCCAGATGATATCCCAGGTATTCCTCCTGAGCGGGAGATAGAGTTTTGTATTGATGTGCTGCCAGATACTCGGCCTATATCTATTCCACCGTACAGAATGGTACCTGCTGAGTTGAAGGACCAACTGAAAGATTTGCTGGAGAAAGGCTTTATTAGGCCTAGTACTTCTCCCTGGGGATCGCCGATATTGTTTGTGAAGAAGAAGGATGGAACGCTGCGTATGTGTATTGACTACAGACAGCTGAACAAGGTAACCATAAAAAATAAATACCCCTCCCCAGGATTGATGATTTGTTTGATCAGTTGCAGGGTGCGAAGTGTTTTTCCAAAATAGACCTACGATCCGGTTATCATCAGGTGCGAGTTAGGGAGGCAGATGTCCCGAAGACTGCATTCAGGACCCGGTACGGGCATTATGAGTTCAGGGTGATGTCTTTCGGATTGACTAATGCCCCAGAGATATTTATGGATTTGATGAACCGGGTGTTCAAGCCATTTCTGGATACGTTTGTTATAGTATTCATTGATGACATCCTGGTTTATTCTCGCACGGAGCGGAAGCATGCAGATCACTTGAGGACGGTACTTGGAGTCCTCCGGAGCCGGCAGTTGTATGCCAAGTTCTCCAAGTGTGAGTTCTGGTTGGCCTCAGTGGCATTCTTGGGGCACATTATCGGGCATTCGAGTTGATACGTCGAAGATTGAGGTGGTCAAGACTTGGCCGAGACCTACTACTCCGACGGAGGTGCGCAACTTCTTAGGGCTGGCGGGTTATTACCGTAGATTTGTGGAGCAGTTCGCTTCGATATCAGCACTGTTGACCAGGATGACTCAGAAAACGGCTAAGTTCCAGTGGACGGAAGCTTGTGAGAAGGGCTTCCAGTTATTGAAGGAAAAGTTGGTGACGGCTCCAGTTCTTACTCTTCCCGATGGATTAGAAGGTTATGTGATTTATTGTGATGCCTCGGGTATCGGGCTAGGGTGTGTATTGATGCAACACGACAAGGTTATAGACTATGCTTTCCGGCAGCTACGGAAGCATGAGAGGAATTACCCTACTCACGACTTAGAATTGGCCACAGTTATTCATGCCTTGAAGATTTGGAGGCATTATTTATACGGGGTTCATGTGGATATTTATACAGACCACAAGAGCCTCCAGTACATCTTTAGGCAGAGGGAGCTGAACTTGCGACAGAGACGGTGGTTAGAGTTGCTAAAGGATTATGATTTTGATATCCTATACCATCCGGAAAAAGCCAACGTGGTTGAAGATGCTATGAGTCGTAGATCTATGGGGAGTCTGTCAGATGTACAACCAGATAGACAGGATATGGTCCGAGAGATTCATCGGTTAGCGAGCCATGGGATTCGGTTGGTTGATACCGAGGATAGGCGGGATTCAGGTTCGAGAGGTTGTTGAGTCTTCCATTGTTGAGGAGGTGAAGAGGCGACAGTATGAGGATCCGGTTTTGACACGGTATCGAGATACGACTCTTCAAGAGAAGAAGAGTTTGTTTGAGGTAGCTCCTGATGGGGTGCTAAGGTACGGGGGCAGATTGTGTGTTCCCGATGTTGTAGGACTTCATCAACAGGTTCTAGGGGAGGCACACAATGCTCGTTACTCTATTCACCCGGGTTCGACTAAGATGTACCATGATATCAGGTGTATGTATTGGTGGGATGGCCTGAAGAGGGACGTAGCAGAGTTTGTTGCTCAGTGTCCAAATTGTCAGCAGGTCAAGGTTGAACACCAGAAGCCCGGTGGGCTATTACAAGCGATTGAGATTCCGACATGGAAGTGAGAGGTGATCAACATGGATTTTGTTACAGGGTTACATCGTACTCAGAGGAAGTGTGATTCCATCTGGGTCATTGTAGATAGGCTGACGAATTAGCCCACTTTCTTCCAGTCAGGACTACTTATTCGGCTGAGGATTATACTAGACTTTATATCCGGGAGATTGTGAGACTGCACGGAGTTCCTACATCTATTATATCAGACAGAGGAGCCCAGTTTACGGCTAACTTCTGGAGGTCTTTCCAGAAGGGGTTAGGGATACATGTGAGTCTCGATCGCATTTCATCCTCGATCGACGGGACAGCAGAGCGTACTATCCGCATACACTCGAGGATATCTGCGCCCGTGTTATTGATTTCGTGGGTAATGGAGGATCATTTGCCTCTTGTTGAGTTTGCATATAACAATAACTACCATTCCAGTATTCAGATGGCGCCATATGAGGCCTTGTATGGAAGGAAGTGTAAGTCGTCGATTGGTTGGTTCGACGTGGGCGAGGTTCAGTTAGTTGGCCCAGACTTGATTCAATAGGCCGTGGATAAGGTGAAGCTGATCCGGGAGAGACTATTAGCAGCTCAGAGTCGCCAGAAGTCTTATGCAGATAATCGTCGCCGACACTTGGAGTTTCAGGTTGATGATTGGGTCTTCTTGAAGGTATCACCCATGAAGGGTGTGATGAGGTTTGGGAAGAAGGGGAAACTTAACCCAAGGTACATTGGGCCTTATCAGATCCTCCTTAGAGTAGGCCAGGTTACCTATGAGTTAGAACTGTCGTCCGACTTGGAGGCAGTACATCCGGTCTTCCATGTTTCTATGTTACGGAAGTGTATTGGAGATTCATCCAGAGTTTTCCCAGCTAGTGATGTCCAGGTGACAGAGGGATTATCGTATGAGGAGAGTCCCATAGCGATACTTGATCGTCAGGTCAGGCGACTACGGACTAAGGACGTAGCTACCGTCAAAGTCTTGTGGCAGAATGATAATAAAGAGGATATGACTTGGGAAGCTGAGGAAGACATGATGAAGAAGTATCCTCACTTGTTCCCTACATCTACAGGTAATTCGCTTCCCTACTTGTCAATTTTAATCGACGTATTTACTTGGGTGTTATTGGGTGGCCATGTGTGGCATATTTGACTGTTCTGGGTATAGTTAAAGGGGACTATGCCGATATCTGTTTAGATAGAACTGTGAAGGAACATTCGGGACAAATGTTTCTAAGGGGGGAGAATGTTACGCCCCGTAATTCCAAGAGAAAGAAATGAGAACGTACGAAAGGAAATAAGATTTGAATGTGGAAAGATAAGTTGGCAGAATGTTTTTGGACAGATATTTTTAGTAAATTTTGGAGCGGTATATATCCTAGTATATTAGGAGTTTTTAGGGGTTTCAAAAGCCTAATATGAAGTTCGTTGAGTCTAGTTTCCAACGCAACAAACCACTCGTCGATAGGACATCGGAGTAGAGAATTATGGACATTACCAGTTCAGCTGGCAGAAGAGAAGGAAAATGTTTCAGTCAGGCGCCACAGCGCCACGACGCCGTATCTCAGGGCCGTGGCTCCGTAAGCCCTGAAACCTTCTGAAGTTGCAGCGCCACGGCTCCGGCTGCAGGGTCGTGGCGCCGAGGAGGGATTTTTGCGAAAATTAGGTAAAATTAAAAGATATTTGTTGTAAGGGACCTATGGGAGGGCGACAAGTGTCCCTCCCAACTTGAAGAACAAGCAAGACCCTATATTATGACCAAGTCTTGCAAGACTTGGTCATTTGCAAGACTCCGTCCAAAAAAATAATTGCTCTTCTCTTCTCTCTCAAAATGGTTACAAACCTTAGTGTAATGAATTTATTGGAAATGCGACAAGAAAACAATATGTTGGCAATCTTGTAGAGGGCCCGTGGGGGCGATTTTTAACCTGAAGAAAAGTTGCGGAAGGAGGGCTAAAGTAGGCGATATTTTTGGGCTGTTTTGGAGGAAATTCCAAGGTAAATTTCCTCTCCTTCTGGAAGTAATTTAGGATACATGTAGTAGTGATTGGAGAACGTCATGTGGTAAATTTTAGTATAAAAGGGCAGTTTTCGAGCCTCTAGTTCATTGGATTTTTATGGTCGTCATCTTCACTTTTTATGTGTGGTTTATTGAAGGGAGTTGGTCATTAATTATAATCGTTACATGTTATATAAGAAAGGAAATAAAGTTTTTATAATTATGACTTATATAACATGTTGGAATAACGATTTGGATTATAAGGAATTAAAAAGGGTTATATGTTGTATCAATGATTGGTTGTAGCCAAGAATGGCATTGAGTTTTGAACTAATTGATATAAATTGTGGGGCAGAATTTTACACGTCCTGTTAGGCGTGTAATCCCCTTTGGTTAGCTGAATTGTTGAGCCTTAAATGTGGCATGTTTGGTTATTGAATCCGGGCCTTGAAAAAGGTGGAAAAGTACGTAGAAACAAAGGAAGTGCTGCCCAATTTTCCGTAGAATAAAAGACTTTATACTTAGAGTTATTCTACGATTGAATGCTAGAAGTTGATAGACGTATTATGGTTATTATAGGTTGATATTCTACGTGAGGCGTATTCAACCTAGCGAGTGGATTAAGCCGTGAAGGTATGTGGAACTTTTCCAATCTCTCGAGCATGATGTATTGTAAATGTATAGTACAATAGACGTTCGATCTTTAAATGAATTCGGCTTTGTTTTGATATCATTGCCTTGTCTCGGATTGTCCAAAGTTAGTTGAGTAGAGAATTAACTCCCTTGATTTTAAAGGATGAAAATGTCTTATTTTTCCTGATGCATAAAGAGTTATAACGACTTTATGGGAAGTTAGTTATAACGGCTTTATGGGAATTTAAGAGAATGGTCTACTTGATTTAAAGGCATAAGTTGCCTAGGTTGTGAAAGTAGAGGTCATTTGGTTTAGAAGCCGTAAAATGTATTTCTAAAGGTGTAGTGGCTTGACTCGAAAAGTAGACTTGCCTTGATACTACGGGCGTTAGTATCTTGTGACTATTTTATGAAATAAGTCCTTTTCAAAGGTGTTACACCTCGTAGTTCCAGAATATGTATGTAAGGACGTACGTACGAATGTATAAACCCTAATTAGGGTAAGAATGAAAGAGTTGTTTTCCGACGGAAAATATTTCGAACCTTGCGAAGGAAATTTTACATTTTCAATTTTATTATGGAATTTTTCCGAGAGATGAATATTTTGGACCAATAGGAGGGCGACATGTGTCACCCCAAAAAGACTAAGTGGACGTTTTTTTTAGAGTTAGTGGGCTAGTCAAATGGTCAAAGTCTTGCATGGCTTTTGTGGGACAAGTGGAGAAAGGAACCTACACAAACACATCTATACCATACACATGTTTCAATCCTAACCCTTGGTTGTCCTATATAAACACCTCTAGTTGATGAAAATCTTCCACACTTAGAATATTTCAAGACTTGAAAATATTTTCCTCTCCTCCCTTGTTGCTCTCGTCCCACCCCCCTTTTTCTTGAGCAAATGTTGTCCAAAAATTCTTAAACTTATAAGTGTTCTTCCTTAATGTATTAGGAAGATTATTAACCAAGAGTTAGACAAGATTTCACATCCCTAGCCTCAAACCCCCTTGGCCGAGAGTGGACAGATTTTCGGGACTGTTTTGGACAGATTTTTAGTCAGATTTGGAAGGGAATATCTCCTAGCATATTAGGAGTTTTTGGGTGTTTCAAAATCGTAAAATGAAGTTAGTCGAGTCTAGTTTCCAACGCAACAAACCGCTCGTCGATAGGACACTGGAGTAGAGAGTTATCGACGTTACAAGTTCTTCTGACGAAGCAGTGGCTAAAAATCGGGACAGTCACGTTTTTTGGGCTATTTTGAGGTAATGAACCTTAACCTCTTTGTGAAGTTGATTATTATGTATATATGGATATTATACATATACTGGAAGTACATTATGAAGTATGAGACATAAGGAAAGATTTGGATCTTGTTAAGATGTTAAAAGGAGAATTGGCATATTAGCCATTAAAATTGTAAAAATGTATCCATTACTTACTAAGAAGTTAACAACAAAGAAACTATAACTTATATTAAGATTGGAATATAAGTTGGAAGACTAATGAAGTAATTGGATAAGTAAAATTGTAAAAGTTGGCCAAGGACCCCAACTTAAAGACCGTATTTACTTTGGACCGTATTTACTTTGGACCGTATTTACTTTGTTGTTATGAAGGAGAGATTGTTAATCGCGTTCCGTTTGGGCGTGTTATCCCCTTCTTTAATTATTGTTGTTATGAAGGAGAGATTGTTAATCGCGTTCCGTTTGGGCGTGTTATCCCCTTATTTAATTATTGTTGTTATGAAGGAGAGATTGTTAATCGCGTTCCGTTTGGGCGTGTTATCCCCTACTTTAATTATTATTGTTGTTAAGGAGAGATTGTTAATCGCGTTCCGTTTGAGCGTGTGATCCCCTTCTTTAAAATTCGGTATTATTGCACCTTAATTATAGTATGTTAATTACGGTTATCGGGCCTTGGAAAAAGGTGGAAAATTGAGTAGAAACGGGGGAGGTGCTGCCGAATTTTCCGTAGGATATGGAACCTTGTTCTTAGAAATATCCTACGAAGAGATCTAGAGGTTAATAGACGTTTCATGGCCATTATAGGTGGAAGTACTACGAGTAGCGTATTCTACTTGAAGGGTGGAAAAGGGCTAGCAAGGTTATAGTACTTTGGAGCGTTTTGCTAATTGTCGATAATCGTCGCGAGGTATGTGAACCTCTTCCTATCCTTTCTAGCATGATATTTGTGAAATATATATATATAGTGC
Source organism: Przewalskia tangutica (assembly GCA_029844215.1). Taxonomy (NCBI): domain Eukaryota; kingdom Viridiplantae; phylum Streptophyta; class Magnoliopsida; order Solanales; family Solanaceae; genus Przewalskia; species Przewalskia tangutica. Next base: position 124,694,969 of record CM056718.1, on the reverse strand, counting down.
GGTAGACGCACGTGTGTTGAAGGAGTTGATTTCCCTTTTATGTCCTTACGAATTTGGTTGGTTTAAAACATAAAGTGTTATAATGGCTTTATGGGAAGTTAATTATAACGACTTTATGTAGGTAAAAGAATGGTTTATTGATTTTTAAAAGATAAGAGACTTGACTTATATTTGACTTGTTGTAATGCTAAGAACTTGAATTGTGTTAAAAAGTTGTGAAACCGCATTCGTAAGTAATGGGTACTTGGTCTTTAAAAGGATAATTTCATATTGATTTCGGAAATGGGAATAAGTATCGAACAAACCATTGCAGCGTTAATAAAGGAAAAAGTAATGACAATTAATTATATTAAAACAAGCAGAAACCTCCATTTGCATAGAAGCTAAGATAAGACAAAATTGTATTACATTTCCTAGATCATGACTGCTCTAATAAGATCATTATAAACAAGTACTGATTTTCTTAAATTCCAAAGTAAGGAACTTGATTTCTAAAGGAAAGGAGACTTGAGGAATCAAGTATAAATTGGTTTAAAAGAAGGTATGGAAATTGATTTTGGTTTACTTAAAGAGATAGTTACTCTATTTTGATACTACGTATCGTGTGACCTTTATAAAAGAATTGGATCTGTTGAGAGAATTTAAGCACGTAGTACCGGGGTTAAAACCCGGATTTGTGGTTATAAAATGAACGCCTAAAAGTATGTTGAGCTTGCATGCTTGTTGTGATAGCCTTTGTTGTGCAAGTCTTGTGATTTACGTACTACCGCGTCTCGATGAGGTAGGCTATTTGGTTGATTGATGGACATACTGACACGTTGGGTGGCCCACGAGTATGCTTCCATTATGATTGTTATCTTGTTATTTCCTTTGGACATACTGACACGATGGGTGGCCCACGGGTATGCTTCCACTAGGAGTGTTGTCTTGTTATTTTCTTTGGATATACTGACACGTTGGGTGGCCCACGAGTGTGCTTCCACTATGAGTGCTATATTCTTATTTTCTTTGGACATACTGACACGATGGATGGTCCACGGGTATGCGTCCATTAGGATGGTTCCATGGCCACGCTTATACCGAGGTAAGATGCCAGGGCATGCGACCGTTGTGCGGGTTAAATTCCCGGGTTATATTTGAGTAATGACATTACGGGCGTGAGTCCCTGACTTGACATGACTGTGTATATATGTGTACTGTAGTTTGGCTATCATACATGTCTCCTGCTTTATATAGACTATTATGATTTCATCACAGTATTTTCGCCACATACTTGTTCTGTTAGATCGACCTCCTTCGGCCGCGTTCATGCCGCAGGTTGAGGTACGTAGCTTGCTGATCCGCACTCTTAGGATCACTGTTCAGCTCTTGGAAAGCTCAATTTCTCCAGAGGCTTTGTCTTTTGGTACGGTTCCCTGAGGTTGTAGACTTTTGTACATTCAGGGGGTATGGCGGGGCCCTGTCCCGTCATAGTGGTATAAAAACTCTTAGAGGTCTGCAGTACTGTTGTGGGCAAGGTTTGTAAAAAGGATTTAACTGTTCAAGTTTTTAATTTATATACAGAAAGGTAACCATTTTGGTTAGCCTGTTCTTATGTTAATCTATTGTTTCATGTCTTTGATTTTATTTCCGCTGATTTTTCTCTGATGTTGTATCACTAGGGTGCCCGGGGTAAGGCACCAGTCGCGGGCCCGGGAATGGGTTGTGACAAAAGTGGTATCAGAGCAGTTAGTCCTCGGAAAGTGTCTACAGACCGTGCCTAGTAGAGTCTTGATTATCGGTGTGTTGTGCACCACATCTATAATCGTGAGGTCAGACATTTAGGATTGGTTTCCATTCTTCTCACTCTGAGATCGTGCCTTAGAGCTGTGTTATAAGTTGGACCCCTCTGACGTACTTCTTTTTACCAGTTATGCCTCTGCAAAAGGCAACCAGGGCCCAGAAGGGCAAGGCAGCAGAGGGAGCTGCGAGTAGAGCACAGAGGGTTACGAGGGCACAGGCCCAGTCTTTACCTGAGGTGGTGCCACAGACGGCGAATTCTACGATGCCGCCAGCCCCAGCGGAGTTTAGAGCAGCAGCAGTAGCTACTGAGGCCACGATATCTGAGCCTCCAGTCCCACGACCAGGAACAGAGGATATGGGTCACAAGGAGATGGCACAGTTACTAGTTAGGCTTATGGCAAGACATGAGGATAGATGGGAGACGGTGGTACCAGTAGTGCACCCCAGAGCCGATAGTTGGAGACTTCGGGACTTCTTGAGTTGTAGTCCACCAGAGTTCTATGGATCGAGAGCTGAGGATGACCCTCAGGAGTTTATTCGACAGTTGCAGCGGATCATGAAAGTGATCAAGGCCTCAGAGACAGAGTCGGTGGTATTAGGTTCACATCGGCTGCGTGATACCGCGATGATCGTTTGATTCATGGGAACTGTCCCGAGGAGAGCATGGGCTTCCAGCTGGTTGGGACGAGTTCTCAGGGGCATTTCTTGCACATTTCTTGCCTCCACAGATGAGGAGGGCTCGGGCCGACAGATTTTTGATGTTGAGACAGAACGGGCGTACGGTTCGGGAGTACAGCGTGGAGTTTGACTCATTGGCTAGGTATGTCCCCGCACTAGTGGCAGACATGGAGGATAGAGTGCACCGCTATGTCACCGGACTCGATGATTATTTAGCGGAGGGTTGCACAGGAGTAGCTCTTCAGCCGGGCATGGACATTGCCCGTATACAGGCTTATGCACAGGGGATGGAGGAACGTAGAGACCGACGTAGGGACCATGATCAGCATAAGAGGCCCAAGACAGCAGGTCCTTTGGTAACTTTCGAGGCGCACTCCGCAGCAGATCGAATTTATACCTCATCCGCCAGAGTGGTCCTCCGCGCCTTCGTGGACGTCGAGTATTCGTGAGCGGTCGAGCTCGAGGTTCAGATTTCGGGGAAGCGGGTGTTAGCGGATGAAGCCACCCCTACCTCGTTGTGCGTTGTGGTAGGCTCCATTGTGGGAGTGTCGTGCTAGTTTGGGAGTTTGTTTTACATGCGGCAGGCCATTTTGAGAAATTGTCCAACCGCAGGTAGCGGATGTAGAGACTGGCCCCGGGATCAGGGCTGGTTCATCGCCTTCTTATGCTGCGCAGGCGTGACTATGATTAGAGGGAAGCAGTAGTCACAGGTATATCCTTAACCCTCTAGAGATTTGTATGCGTGATACGATGATTTTATGTTAAAGTGTTATGTTTGGATAGCACTGTGTAAAATTGTGATTTAGAAAACATGGTTAGTTGAAAAGGTAAGTTTAGGGGCAGGGAAATTGTGAGCCTTAGAATATTATAACAGTTGAGACCTTAGATGTAAGGCCGTCTTGAGTAGAAGATTTTACAGTTAGTCCTTGTCGAAGTACTTGGTTTGCGTGAAATGTGTTGTGGGATAATTCCATGGGTCGAGCAAGATAAAAGTGATAGCTTTCATGACGAGAATAGTAAGATTGTCCCGGACGGGAACAAGAATTTAGAGCGATAATGGGTCGGGTTGAGGCAAGATCGCGGGTCAACCCGCAGCCCGGAATAAGGTGGGGTCAGTTTGGGGTGGCTCCGCCAGATGATAGGGTCACAAGGGTGTTAAGCCCAAGTTTAGGTAACCATCGTACGAGTCCGCGGATGTGTTCGACCAGAATCGGATCGTGAAGGCCGGGAATGGCCTTAGAGGAACGAAAGGCTAGTAAAATGACCAAGTTGGGAGGTGGTAACTCCAAAGTTTTGGAAACTGAAGCGATGACTGAAGTATGGTACGTATACTAGAAAGAGTTCGAGTATACGAGGAGGGTACGACGAGTAAGAAAAGAGGCGAAGATGCGTTAAGAAGATAGAAGTGTTCTATTGTGGCCATATGTGGCATTTTGCAAATTGTTCAAGTTATGGGGGACTATGCCGTTATCTGAGTTAATTGAATCTTGAAGGAATGTTTCTAAGGGGGGGAGAATGTTACACCCCGTAGTTCCGGAATATGTATGTAAGGACGTACGTACGAATGTATAAACCCTAATTAGGGTAAGAAAGAAAGAGTTGTTTTCCGACGGAAAATATTCCGAACCTTGCGAAGGAAATTTTACGTTTTCAATTTTATTATGGAATTTTTCCGAGAGATGAATATTTTGGACCAATAGGAGGGCGACATGTGTCACCCCAAAAAGACTAAGTGGACGTTTTTTTTTAGAGTTAGTGGGCTAGTCAAATGGTCAAAGTCTTGCATGGCTTTTGTGGGACAAGTGGAGAAAGGAACCTACACAAACACATCTATACCATACACATGTTTCAATCCTAACCCTTGGTTGTCCTATATAAACACCTCTAGTTGATGAAAATCTTCCACACTTAGAATATTTCAAGACTTGAAAATATTTTCCTCTCCTCCCTTGTTGCTCTCGTCCCACCCCCCTTTTTCTTGAGCAAATGTTGTCCAAAAATTCTAAAACTTATAAGTGTTCTTCCTTAATGTATTAAGAAGATTATTAACCAAGAGTTAGACAAGATTTCACATCCCTAGCCTCAAACCCCCCCCCCCCCCCCTTGGCCGAGAGTGGGCAGATTTTCGGGACTGTTTTGGACAGATTTTTAGTCAGATTTGGAAGGGAATATCTCCTAGCATATTAGGAGATTTTGGGTGTTTCAAAAGCCTAAAATGAAGTTCGTCGAGTCTAGTTTCCAAGAAACAAACCGCTCGTCGATAGGACACTGGAGTAGAGAATTATCGACGTTACAAGTTCAGCTGACGAAGCAGTGGCTAAAAATCGGGACAGTCACGTTTTTTGGGCTATTTTGAGGTAATGAACCTTAACCTCTTTGTGAAGTTGATTATTATGTATATATGGATATTATACATATACTTGAAGTACATTATGAAGTATGAGACATAAGGAAAGATTTGGATTTTCTTAAGATGTTAAAAGGAGAATTGGCATATTAGCCATTAAAATGGTAAAAATGTATCCATTACTTACTAAGAAGTTAACAACAAAGAAACTATAACTTATATTAAGATTGGAATATAAGTTGGAAGACTAATGAAGTAATTGGATAAGTAAAATTGTAAAAGTTGGCCAAGGACCCCAACTTAAGGACCGTATTTACTTTGGACCGTATTTACTTTGGACCGTATTTACTTTGTTGTTATGAAGGAGAGATTGTTAATCGCGTTCCATTTGGGCGTGTTATCCCCTTCTTTAATTATTGTTGTTATGAAGGAGAGATTGTTAATCGCGTTCCGTTTGGGCGTGTCATCCCCTTCTTTAATTATTGTTGTTATGAATGAGAGATTGTTAATCGCGTTCCGTTTGGGCGTGTTATCCCCTTCTTTAATTATTATTGTTGTTAAGGAGAGATTTGTTAATCGCGTTCCATTTGGGCGTGTGATCCCCTTCTTTAAAATTCGGTATTATTGCACCTTAATTATAGTATGTTAATTACGGTTATCGGGCCTTGGAAAAAGGTGGAAAATTGAGTAAAAGCGGGAGGTCTTTAAGAATTTTCCGTAGGATATGGAACCTTGTTCTTAGAAATATCCTACGAAGAGATCTAGAGGTTAATAGACGTTTCATGGCCATTATAGGTGGAAGTACTACGAGTAGCGTATTCTACTTGAAGGGTGGAAAAGGGCTAGCAATGTTATAGTACTTTGGAGTGTTTTGCTAATTGTCGATAATCGTCGCGAGGTATGTGAACCTCTTCCTATCCTTTCTAGCATGATATTTGTGATATATATATATATAGTGCGGTAGACGCACGTGTGTTGAAGGAGTTGATTTCTCTTTTATGTCCTTACTAATTTGGTTGGTTTAAAACATAAAGTGTTATAATGGCTTTATGGGAAGTTAATTATAACGACTTTATGTAGGTAAAAGAATGGTTTATTGATTTTTAAAAGATAAGAGACTTGACTTATATTTGACTTGTTGTAATGCTAAGAACTTGAATTGTGTTAAAAAGTTGTGAAACCGCATTCGTAAGTAATGGGTACTTGGTCTTTAAAAGGATAATTTCATATTGATTTCGGAAATGGGAATAAGTATCGAACAAACTATTGCAGCGTTAATAAAGGAAAAAGTAATGACAATTAATTATATTAAAACAAGTAGAAACCTCCATCTGCATAGAAGCTAAGATAAGACAAAATTGTATTACATTTCCTAGATCATGGTTGCTCTAATAAGATCATTATAAACAAGTACTGATTTTCTTAAATTCCAAAGTAAGGAACTTGATTTCTAAAGGAAAGGAGACTTGAGGAATTGAAGTATAAATTGGTTTAAAAAGAAGGTATGGAAATTGATTTTTGGTTTACTTAAAGAGATAGTTACTCTATTTTGATACTACGGGTATCGTGTGACCTTTATAAAAGAATTGGATCTGTTGAGAGAATTTAAGTACGTAGTACCTTGGGGTTAAAACCCGGATTTGTGGTTATAAAATGAACGTCTAAAAGTATGTTGAGCTTGCCTATGCTTGTTGTGATAGCCTTTGTTGTGCAAGTCTTTGTATTTACGTACCGCTGCGTCTCGGCCGATGGCGGCTATCTGGTTGATTGATGGACATACTGACACGTTGGGTGGCCCACGAGTATGCTTCCATTATGATTGTTATCTTGTTATTTCCTTTGGACATACTGACACGATGGGTGGCCCACGGGTATGCTTCCACTAGGAGTGTTGTCTTGTTATTTTCTTTGGACATACTGACACGTTGGGTGGCCCACAAGTATGCTTCCACTATGAGTGCTATATTGTTATTTCCTTTGGACATACTGACACGATGGATGGTCCACGGGTATGCGTCCATTAGGATGGTTCCATGGCCATGCTTATACCGAGGTAAGATGCCGGGGCATGCAGCCGTTGTGCGGGTTAAATTCCTGGGTTATATTTGAGTAATGACTTTACGGGCGTGAGTCCCTGACTTGACATGACTGTGTATATGTGTGTACTATAGTTTGGCTATCATACATGTCTCCTGCTTTATATAGACTATTATGATTTCATCACGCATTTTCGCCACATACTTGGTACTGTTATCGACTCCTTCGGGCTGCGTTCATGCCGCAGGTTGAGGTACGTAGCTTGCTGATCCGCACTCTTAGGATCACTGTTCAGCTCTTGGAAAGCTCCATTTCTCCGGAGGCTTTGTCTTTTGGTACGGTTCCCTGAGGTTGTAGACTTTTGTACATTCAGGGGGTATGGCGGGGCCCTGTCCCGTCATAGTGGTATAAACACTCTTAGAGGTCTGTAGTACTGTTGTGGGCAAGGTTTGTAAAAAGGATTTAACTGTTCATGTTTTTAATTTATATACAGAAAGGTAACCGTTTTGGTTAGCCTGTTCTTATGTTAATCTATTGTTTCATGTCTTTGATTTTATTTCCGCTGATTTTTCTCTGATGTTGTATCACTAGGGTGCCCGGGGTAAGGCACCAGTCGCGGGCCCGGGAACGGTTCGTGACAAAAGGCTTAGAAGTACGTAGTACTTTGGGTTAAATCCCCGTATTTCACGTAAAACGAAAGTACCTTGAGTTTATAAAATGAAATTCATTTTTGTATGTTAATGAAAGTCTAAAGATTTTATGAACTTGCCTATGCTTGCTTGCGATAGCCTTTGAGTGCAAGTATTTTATTTCTACGCTGCCGTGTCTCTCAGTTGGGGAGGGGCGTCTTGTTGTGAAGGCGCATGGCGGTGATGAAGGATTCCACGGGTATGCTTCCATTGTGATTGTTCCATGGACATGCTTATACGATGTGGGATTCCGGGGCCTGCAACCATGATGCGGGTTAAACTCCAGGATGCTATTATTATTCCATGGACTAGCTCTCCATGAAGACATGTACCCGAGATGAGGGATTCCACGGGCATGTTATATGCTATTATTATTCCATGGACTAGCTCTCCATGATGACATGCACCCGAGATGAGGGATTCCACGGGCATGTTATACACCATTATTATTCCATGGATTAGCTCTCCATGAAGTCATGTACCCGAAATGAGGGATTCCACGGGCATGAGAGATATATATATATATTGCATATGTGCACGCCGACAGTGATGTAGGATTCCACGGGCGTGTTACATATATATATATTTTACACTTGCGGCTGTCGACAGTGATGGAGGATTCCACGGGCACGCTTTGATGTTTGCGGGCTTGAGATCCTTACTGGACTGTGTGATGATTTTGAGGGCTTGTGTCCCTAGCCTTGGAGTGACTATTGTTTATGTGTTGAAATAGTCTTTAAAAGGTAAAACTGACTTTCATTACTTTCGTTTACAGGCACGGTTATCGTTAATTTGATTATCATACTTGTCTCCAGCTTTATATATCTAGACTTTATGATTTAAATTACAGTACTTTTAGTTTTACATACTCTGTACATATTTTGTACTAACCCCCGTCCTCGGGGGCTGCGTTCATGCCGCAGGTACGGGTAAGCAGGTTGCAGATCCTCGTTCTTAGGATCACTGATCAGTTCTTGGAAAGCTCCACTTCTCCGGAGGCTTGTCTTTTGGTATGGTTTCCCTGATGTTGTAGATTTATGTACATTCAGGGATATGGCGGGGTCCTGTACCGTCACAGTTGTTATGTCAAAAACTCTTAGAAGTTTGTAGTCATATCCAGTGGGTCGGTTTGTAAGGAAAAAGGATGTAACTGCTTTTTGGGTTATGTATATATTCCGGAAGGTGGCCTTATCGGCTAGCCTTGTGATATTTCATGACCTATGTACTTTATGAGTTTATGTATGTTCCGCTGCTTTTCTCTGATGTATACCTGTAAGGGGTGCCCAGGTAGGGCACCACTCGCGGGCCCGAGGTCGGGTCGTGACACAAAATAAAGCAAAGCCTTCACTAATCCTTTGACAATTGTGCAAAATGGGCAAAGCCCGTGAAAGGATACCGCTCCTATTATATAGGAGTATCAAGTACTTAAACTGATATTATGAGGATACTAAATAAGTATTCTTATGTTTGACATAAAATTAATTTTGTATGTATTTTATGATTAGATCAAGGACACAATGGGAACATGTTACATTGGTCTAGTGGTCAAACTCATAAAATAGATATAAAATGTGTCTTGATTTGTTGACAAAACGAAAAGTTCATATGGGATTATAATACTGGTGTTTTCCAAAATGTTGCCAACATTACTGTTGACACTTTCAGATAATGATATTTGTTGGGATACTATTTGTAACTGATTTTTGAAATATCGATTTTTATCTTCCGTATTTTTAAGCCATTTTTCTGGAATTCATTTTTTAAAATGATTAAGATCAAATTCCAAATTTTGATGTCTATCTTGTTATTCAAAATTTTAGGTGCAAGTAGTTGAATATGATTCAAGCACATAAAATCAGGGAATGGTGTATTTGCCAATGATTATAAAACCTACTTCATTTGTTCTTCTTTTAGTTGTCTTTTTCTGATTTTTTTAAAAGGAAAAAGCTCACATCAATCTCGGTTTATTCAACCAAGACCGATGGAATCATCACATCCATCTTCTTCCAAAAACCCCAAAAACCCTAAACGTTCAAGAGTCTCCTCTCCATACTCACCCATGAATACATCCCCAATGTCGACACCCATGTCCTCCAATATCTCAGACAACACACCCATGAGTACCAACCCTCATATTTGCACTGACATTGTTATAAGTGCTTTTCAAGAACCCTTGGAAATAAGTTACCCTGGGGATGACAACAACCCCATTGATGTGGACAACACCCCTGATGTTTCTGTTCTTGGTAAAAGGACCAGTTCTACCTTTCCCACCAGAAGGTCCAACCGAGTATTTGAAAGAACATTCGAACCAGAGTTTGTTGCCAAGAGGTCCAGGTTCAAAACCAATGTTCCTGCTTGTTCGAGCAGTGACACAGATGATATGGACTTCGAACCATCTTCTGAGACAACTGGTGAAGAAACCCTTTCAGATCATCAAGGTGAACCACAAGTTTCAGATTCTCAACCTGAGCAATCAATCTCTGTTTCAGATGAAGAAATTCCAGATGACACTCCTTTGAAGAAATTTATCCTAGAGGAATCTCTCAAGAATCTAGATAGAATTCTTCTCCAGACGTCGTTTAAAATGTTTCCAACCCTGCCACAACATCTCAGTAAACATTTCAGCCAACTTCAGAAGAGACTTCAACACAATCCTCCTCCAGCGACACAAAATCAGAATCTGAAAAAGAGGTAAATACATTTTCTGACAAGTTATATTCCCAAGCAAACTTTGATAGATGGAATTGATATAAGAATAGAATATTTATGGCAGTAAAGGTAGTAGACTTAGCTTCGTGTTCTGAATATGAGTTGATTGACCTTTTAGATAATAAGCTTCTGAAATTTGTAACTGACAAAGTACCTTACATTGATGAAGTAATTAGACTATTTTACACGAACTTAAAATTCTGAGATAGACAATGCCTCCTCGAAAAAGTTTGAAAAGGTATTCCTCTATAACAAAGTTTACAAGTTTACTCCTCTAATTATCAATCAATTTTTTAGGACTGAGTGTGAAGCTACAAGTAGTACTAATGAAAGAATGACTGAAACCATGGACGAGATAATAGAATACCTCACAGGAGGAATTATGAAGAAATGGACATCTCGTTGCACTGCCTCAAAACTCACTGGCCTATTCTCCACCCTTTTTAAGATTGAAATTCACAATTGGCTGCCATCACTAAATGAGCCAATAGTATCAATTGAATAGGCTTCAATGTTGTACAAAATAGGAAAAGGATTAAGAGTTGACTTAGGGAAAATGATATTCTATCAGTAGCCAATTTGGCTGAAAAAGAGTCAAACCTAACCCTACCCTATCCATCACTGATCTACCAAATTCTAGTTACTCAAGGCTTTGAGCCTCAAGGTGATGATATTTTAGGGAAAGAACCAGAGGTGTATGAAGTGAATAAAGCAATCTTAAAGAGTAAAGAAAAAGTTATTGATCTCCCTTGGAAAAAAGAAGCTAACATTGAGAATGTTGTCAAGAATGTCTCTCATATTCAGGGCAACACTGGTTCAAGACAGTCTGTACTGTCCACCAAATGTCTTGTGGAGCAAATTACAAAACTCAACTCACAAATTGCTGAGATTGACACTACTAGGGATGCCTTAGTGAGAGCCAAATACCATCTTATATTGTTGCTTTCTTCCCAAAAAGGGGGAGATGATTCTCCTGTGCAGGGGAAGGAAAGAGCTGAGAGTTCTGTTGCTGCTGCTCATGAGACAGAGAATGACAATGCAGGAGGAGCTGAGGAAGAATGATGGAGGCTGTTGTTGTTACAGTTGCAGAGTCAAGTAAAAGTAGAAAGCGGCTGGAAGCTACTACCGATGCTTAACATGCAAGAGAGGTGTGAGAGATGATGCTGTTGTTAAAATGTTGCTAATTGGTTACTGATTATTACTGTTGGTATTTGGGATGTAATGATCTGATAATTATTTCTTTTTGCTATTTTTGATGATGTAAATATAAATGACTATGCTTTAGTCTTTCTAATCCTATATGAAAGGCATATATTTGTGGTGCTTGTACATGTTGTGTTTATATGCCATCATAGATTTAGGGGGAGCATTATTATAATCATAGATGTTGTCCCACTGCCATAAGTCACTTGCACATAATATAATAAGTTTTGTGAATAAAGGCAAAAAGGGAGAGAATGTTAATGTTGGGTTTTGTTTTGTGACATTTCGCCCAATATATCATTTTCAGCTCTAAGTTAAAATCAGAAATATTGGAACAAATGTCACGACATTCGGACCAACATTCTGTGAAACAGTTTTGCCTTGCTTCACGGAACTGAAGATCTCATGGAATTTTTACCACGATGGTAAAGTAACTTGGCAAAGAGTTTTGGAGCTGATGAAAAATGTGGAAAGACCAAGTCAAAGCCATTACTAAGCTTGGGGAACAAGTCCAAGAAGTTAGAAGATTTTGCTCCACAATCTTCTCCAACAAACCTTATCGACTGCCCACCTTTCTCTCAACCTCTACAACGATTCAATGAGCATTTAAAGGAAGACCCTCTACTATAAATAGAGAGGCTGAATTAGTGAATCGATATCCAGAAAAGATAGGAAAAAATATCAAGAGAGCTCTCTGATATATTCATCAGAAAACTGAATCACAAGTGTTGTCTGAGCGTGTCGACAACATTCTGTCCAATATTATAGTTGCTGCCTAGATTCTAGATTTGTTATTTATTGAAGCAGTTATAATGAGATGTTGTATATGTCTATTTAGGTAGATTTTTCAGGCAGAAGTCATCTGCGACTTTATCTTTTTAATTCCTTTTGTATTATCTTGTAACATTGTAAAAGAAGGAATTTATTCAATTATATATAAATATATACAATACTTTCGGTCACTTACCGTCATAAGTTATATCAATATATAACCTATGTAAATATTAAACCTTTGTATTTCCGTTGCATTTACTCTTAAGTTGTTCTGTTTTATCGAAGTGTTGCCACTTGTGTCAGACGACATAATCGCTGACATTTACAAACTGTTTTAGCATTCAATTTTATTTTACTTCCAGTTTGTATCTTACTATTCCATAGTTATCCCTGGGACCTAACAGTTTTCTCCCATGGAAGTGTTGATGTTCGATTGCAAGGCTTGTTTCAAGATGCTCAACAAATTTTTTTACAGAATACTATAATGTAAAAGTTCTACCACCGAACACATTGCTTTATAGAATGTAACTTTCCGCTTTAAACATATTTTTACGGGTAAACGTGAATACATAGTACAATACATAATCACCTTATAAATACTGTAGTAGTTGGTATAACACTCAATACACGAGCCACGAGTTTTGCATTTATGTTACGCGTTGAAGTTTATTAAATCGTATATATTTAAGACTCACACTAAAAACAAATTACTACTATAAAGTAGTGTTGTTTAACACACGAACGATGGTGTATCATATAAGAAAAATAACTAAACAAGAGGCAAATAAAATAAAACACTAGAGTACCTTTTATATCTAACTCATCCACTTCCATGAGTAGATGCATTTTCATTGTTCAAAAACTGATATACAGAAACAAAGGAGCAAACAACACTAGTTCATTTATAAAATCTACCACTACTTAATCGCACGCGGCCAACCTCACACTACTTTGGATACTATAGTACAATTCACAGAGTCGCACGACACGATCAAGGGATAGAGCATTTCTAGCAACCGCTACGAGTATATCTACTTGTTCTTGTTCCATCTTCTTCACTCTCACCAATTCCTTTAGCTCAATTTTGTTGTCTTAATTTCAACTTTCCACTTGAAGCATTGTACTTGTTTTCTAGTTTGTACTTTAGTTGAACTGCGTTGATGTTGGATGAGTGTTGTGACAACACCAGTTATCATTCAGAACATCGCTTATGAACATAAGGATGTTGCCTGCAGTGTCGTGACAACATCACATACAACATCTTTGTAAATGATTTTGTCTATTTTTCCGGCCAAAACAATGATTGTTACTGTGAGTTAAAAATGACCTAGGCAAGCTAATAAGGAAGTTGTGTTTAAAACGTGGGAAAAGAAGAAGTCATGCTTGAAAGAAAAGCAACGTGAAGACCAAATCAATATTGTTGAGGTTTTCATGGAGGAAGAATTGGTCCAAGATGCTGCCTACTTTCTCTCAACTCCCGCAACCAACCAGTGAGGATTTCAAGGAAGTTTCACACTATAAATAGAGGGGGAACTTCAGAGTATCGATATCCAAATCACAACGAAAAGAATCACCAAGAGAGCTCTCGAAAATTCACATCAGAAACTGGATCAACACCTTAGCCTAAAGTAGTATAACAACATCTAGTCCAACATTACTATTGCTGCTCAGATTCTAGATTAAGCTTATTGTTGAAGCAATTGTAATGAAGATGTTGTATGTTTCTTATAGATGTTTATCTTTAGGCTGAAGTCATTTGCGACTTCGTTTTATTTGTAATTTCTTTTTATTTCATTGCTACAAATTGTAAAAAGAAATTCAATTGTAATTGTATATAATATATACATTACTTCGGTCATTGACCATCAAGGGCTATATTAATATATACCCTTAAAAATATAAACCTTGTGTCTTTTACTTTTCCGCTGCATTTACTCTTTAAGGTGTATAAATGTTTTATCAAAGTGTTGCCTCAAGTGTTGACACAACAAAGAAGGAAACATCCAGAAACTGTTTAGTTGTTCAAGATTGTTTTAATTCTTATTCCCACTTGCTTATCTGTAGCCTCGGATCCCACCAAGTGGTATCAGAGCCAACACTTAATATAATAAGTGTTTGGTCCTGAATCTAACAGCTATGGACTCAGCTACTCAAAATATTGGTAGACTTCCAATTTTTGATGGAAGCAACCATGCCTATTGGAAGATCCGGCTATGTTCGCACATCAAATCAATTGATGTTCGAGCATGGAGATCTGTCTCCGAAGGTTATATTGTTCCCAAGTATCCAGCGGATGAGGATGGTGATGTTCTTACCAAACCCGAATCCGAATGGACCATGGAAGAAATCAATAGTGTCAGCATTAACGAAAAATCCTTAAATGCTATATTCGGATGGGTAGATCTATATATGTTCAAACTCATTCAGAATTATACAACGGCTAAGGTTGCCTGGGAGACCTTGCAAAATCATTGTGAAGGTACCTCAAGTGTACGACGAACAAAGTCACGCATGATTTTGAGCCAATATGAGCGCTTGAGGATGGAAGAATCTGAGGATATAAAGTCCTACTTTGAAATGTTAATTTACACTGCTAATCAGTGTCAAGTGTTTGGTTCTCCTTTGACCAACACACAATTTGTGGATAAAGCCCTCAGATCTCTCCCTGAAAAGTTTAACACTAAGATTTGTGCTTATGAGATGAACATCAAGAGTCAAAGGGATTTGTATAAGGACAAGACACTGGCACTCCAAGGACTAACCTCAGAAACAAATATTGAAAACGAGGATGAAAACCTGAAGGAACTGGGTAATGGTGCAACCGCTGTCTTACTCACTCGACGATGTAATTCGATGGTGAGAAATATCAACAATGATAGTAATAAATCTAATATAAGCAGCACCAAAATCTACTCTTTAATAAACAGCCAATAAGATCACCTCTAGAGCAAGGAAATAATAATCCACTGAGAAAAACCAACTCGGACAATACCAATTTTAATCCCAAATAATTCGAGGGAGTACAATGTCATGCATTCTCTGGTTGGGGAAATTATACTAATGAGTGTGCCAACACCCTTATAAAAGTTGGTAAGAGTACGTGGGTATCTCTCAGTGATGATGAAAACGAATAAGATGAAGGAGATCGAGAAGAAGAATCACAAGCAATGCTGGCAGCAATGTTCGAACACTCACTGTCCGATAATGAAGATGTTGTTGACAATATTGTGACAACATCTGTAACAACATTGGGCAAAACATTTGAAATTCCAGCAATATCGGAAATGTATGTATATTTTGACTATTCTGATGTTAATTATTTTAATGGTTTTATTTCTTCATGTGAAGCAATATACCTGGATCTAGTTGACCCTAAAGATAAAGTGATAAAGGAATTACAAGGCCTTTGTAAATCCTTGATCACAGAATTTGAGCAACTAGACTCAAAAGCGAAATCTTTGGCTCTTGAAAATAATAATCTGAAAGACACTGTTAACCGATTAGAGATGACACTTACCAAGAAGGACCTAGAACTTGGTAAGATTCGTGCAAGATTGAATTTAGCTGAGACCACTGTCACGACCCGACCCCGGGCCCGCGACTGGTGCCTTACCCCGGGCACCCTAGTGATACAACATCAGAGAAAATCAGCGGAAATAAAAACATACACATGAAACAAGATATACAATAATGAAATAAGAAAAACAGGCTAACCAAAACGGTTACCTTTATGAATATATAAATAAAACTTGAACCCGAACAGTTACATCCCTTTACAACTCGCCACAACAGATTTCTGCACTCTAAGAATGTTATAACAACAACGACGGGACAGGGTCCCGCCATACCCCTGAATGTAAGTACCTACAACGACAGGGGACTATACCCAAGATAAGCCTCCGGAGAAACGGAGCTTCCCAAAACGCTGAACTGTGATCCTAAGAGCGAGGATCGACGATCGTGTACTCTACCGCAGATGTAACGCAGCTTCGGGCGAGGTCGATAACAGTACCAAGTATGTGAAATCAAAATCGTAAATGAAATCATAACAATTTATATAAAATGAAGACATATATGATAACCAATTTACGATACACAATATGCGAATATGTCAAGTCGTGGACTTACGCCTTAAAGTCATTACTCAAATATAACCATGGGTCTCATGCCCACAATATCAATCATGCGTGGAATTCCTTCCTCACCGCTCGCCCATGATATAAAAGCACCAAGGAATACATGAACACCGTGTCCCACCTGTCATAATAAAACCGTGACGGGTAAGTACGAAGGCATAGCCGACTACTAAAACCCACAATACCAATAATGCTATAAAATCGTATCACGTGGTCTTTCTAGACCGCACTACATGATCGAAGCCGCCACTCGCCTCGGTATCAATGCGCGTCTAATCTCGAACTTACCGCGACTCCGATAGTCACACGCACCGCATGAGGTATTCCTCGACGGGGTAGCTAACCCGCGGTACTCCTCGACTCCCGCACCGCATAGTCACATAGACCGCATAGTCATACAGACCGCAGGCATCCTCGCGTCGGATAATACACGGAATGATCAATCACGGAACTCCCGCAGCCGCATAGTCATACAGACCGCATAGCCGTATAGACCGCATCGGTGGCAAGTCCTCGGTATCATAACAAGTCGTGGGTATGTGATATAATAACAAGATAACGCTTATCGTTTAACAACGTAAGCACAACAAGAATAACCCCCTCACACAAACATCACAAGACACTAACACACGTAGCATCGTAACATGTTTACTTATCAAACCATCTTACTACACTTTCCAGAAATCAATACAAGATTTTCATAAACAAATAAGTAAACCGTTCCTTCTATCTTCCTTAAGTCGTTATACCTAACTTCCCATAAAGCTAGTATAACACTTAAGCTTTTAAAACCAAGTATTTCTTTTCTTTCAAAAATGGTTAATAACTCTTTTGAAATACTTCCAGATTCTTATTATTTAAAACTCAAGTCAAAAGACATCAAAGTAAAACCAAAACAATTTCCATACCTTCTTTTAAAACAAAGGCACTTTTCCTTTAAAAGTCAAGTAGCAATATACTTTTTAAACCAAGTGTCTTACTCTTTTAAAAACAAGTAACCTATACCTCTAAATCAAGTTACTTCTCCTTTCCCAAAATCAAGTTGTTTATAAGTCAAGTTATCATTTTAAATCCAATTATAAAACCATTCTTATTTTCGAAATCAAGATAACTTTATTCTTTAAAAGACCACACACCCATTACTCATGAGTGAGGTTTTACAACTTTTTAACCTAATTGAAGTCCTTAATATTTCATAACAAGTCACTTAACTTTGAAATCAAGTCAAGGATACAAAAGGAAAGTCAAATTCCTTTAAACACACGTGCGTCTATCGCATTAAATATATTTCACAAATATCATGCTAGAAAGGATAGGAAGAGGTTCACATACCTCGCGACGATTATCGACAATTAGCAAAACGCTCCAAAGTACTCTAACCTTGCTCGCCTTTTCCACCCTTCAAGTAGAATATGCTACCCGTAGTACTTCAACCTATAAAGGCCACAAAACGTCTATCAACCTCTAGATCTCTTTCGTAGAATAATTCTAGATACAAGATTCCTTATTCTACGGAAAATTCGGCAGCACCTCCCCCCCCCCCCCCCGCAACCACATAAATCTCCTCCTCTAACGAGGCCTGCTACCAACCCAACAATCCCAGGGGGGGTTACACGTCTAACCGGACGTGTACAATTCTACTCCACAATAATACTACAAGTCATCAGAATACAAATCCTATGTAAATACAGTTCAATTCTTATCCATATTCATTCTACATATAGTATACTCAACTATACATTACAACAACATGTAATTTCCAATTACAATAGGGGGTAAAGATCATTACCTCGATAAGCCCAAAATTATCCAAGTTTTATAAGTCGATCCTGAGCAACGTTTAGCTCCACTTCCTTACGCTCCAACCCGCTCCAAACAACCCTTAGAAGTTTCTAAACAACTTCTCTTAACACTTCAACTCCAAAAAGTGAAGAACACTTAGGCTTGTTCTTGCCATGCTCTCGTCCAAGGGGGTAATTTAGGGGCTAGGGTGTGAAATCTTTTCTAACTTTTGGTTACTAATCTTCCTAATACACTAAGGAAGAACACTTAAAACTTTTAGAATTTTTGGAGAACAATTTGGTCAAGAACTTAGCCAAAAACCGAGAGCACTCACTAAAGGGGAGGGAGTATTTTCAAGCTTGGAAATCTCTAATTGTGGATGAAGTCTTGCAAGCTCAAAGGGTCTATTTATAGAACAATCAATGGCCAAGATGAAAGCAAGTGTATGGTGAGGATTAGGGACAAGTGTGTGTGAGTTCTTCCAACCAAATGTCCACCACAACTTTGTGACAAGTGTCCATCATTGACAATGAGACATGTGGCTAGCCACATGTCTCAAAAACGTCCAAGGCCACACTATTTTCGGCCATAGGGCCACATGGGGTGCCATGTGTCTCCCTCCTACTCGTCCAAAATATTTCATCTTCCGAAAATATCCGTAATGCCACAAATTTCGAAAATAAAGTGGGCCCTACAACCGTAAATTCCTCCAGCGGGCCCCACGTGACCAATTCCGGAAATAAAATTCCATAATTCTCAAATATCCCAAAAAGTCCGAATACCAAATCTGGGAATCCAATTCCCATTAACGAACCTTTTTCCTTCACAAAATCCGGAAACTTTTCCGTCGAAAAATCACATCTTTCTTCCTTTCAAATTTTAATGTCGTATTCTCGTACGTACGTCCTCGTATACTTACTCTGGAATTACGGGGTGTAACATTCTTCCCCCCTTAGAAACATTCGTCCCGAATGTTCTTTCTAAGTCTCCAAACATGCTTGCGCCGGCATAGTCTTCCCTACTATACTTACGAAACCAATTATGCCACACATGGCCATAATACGACATACGCGCAAAAATTCACATCCAAGCCAACGAAGAATCATCTCTAAAGTGTATAACAATACCATTAGCTCCACCCATGGTCCAAAGGATACTTTTTCACATCTTTACTTATAAAAAGGACACTTCCATCTTCTTAACACATCTACGCCTCTTTTCTTACTCGTCGTACCCTCCTCGTACACTCGAACTCTTCCTAATATACTTACCACATTTCTGTCATTGCTTCAGTTTTCAAAATCTCGGGGTTACTATCTCCAACTTGGTCATCATTAACTGGGAACACTCTGGATGGATCTCCGATACTCTTCCGAAACATAGCAATATGGAATACCGGACGTGCTGCCTCCTAAGTCGGACGGCAGTGCTAACTTATAGGCAACCTGGCCTATTCTACAATGATCTGAAAAGGCCCAAAGTACCTCGGGCTAAGTTCCCCTGCTTTCCAAATCTCGTCACACCCTTCCGGGGTGGTACCTTCAAGAAGACCCACCGTCAACCTGAACTCCAAGTGTCGACGCCGATTATCCGCACTACTTCTGTTGACTCTGATCTGCTAATAACCTCTTCTGGATAAGCTTCACCTTATCCACATCCTGCAGAATCAAGTATGGACCAACTATCTGAACCTTGCCAACATCGAACCAATCGACCGGCAACCTACACTCCCGCCCATACAAGGCTTCATAAGGCACCATCCGAATACTGAAATGGTAGCTAGTATAATACTCACTCAACAAGAGGCAAAATAATCCTCACAGCTACCCCTGAAATCAAAACACCGGCCCGTAACCTATCCTCAAATGTCTGGATAAAACGCGTTGTTCGTCCGTCGGCCCGAGGGTGAATGCAATACTGAGACTCAACTGAGCTCCTAACCCCGCCTGGTAAAACCTCCCGAAAAAGAAATAGCCATAAACTGGGCTCCACTGCCTGCCATAAAATAAAGTAGGAACCCCGTGCAGCCTTACAACCTTCCTGATATACAACATCTCGCATAACCCTCCGCCGAGTAAACAGTCCTGACTAACAGACAAGATGGGCTGACCCCATCGGCCCTACTACTGGTCGAACGCATCCACAAACTCGCACGATGGTTACCTAAACTTGGGCCCTAACACCCTCGTGACTTATCATCTAGCGACCACCTCAAACCGACCACCACATTCCGGCCGCGGTTGACTCGCGATATGGCCTCAACCCGACCCACTTCAGACTAAACTCGTTCCCGATCCGGAACAATCTTACCAGTTCACGTCATGAAAGCTACCACTTCCATCTCACACTACCCATGGAATTATCCCACAATATATACCACGCATACCAAGTACTTCGACAAAGACCAACGGTAAAATCATCCACTCAGGACGACCTTGCATCCAAGGTCCCAACTGTTATAAATTCTAACGCTCCCCATTTTCTCGTCCCCAGACTTACCCATGTTTTCTAATCACAACTTACACAATGCTAACCGAACATAGCACACCACATGTATCTACCATAACGATCTAAACAAGTCTCTTAAGGCTGAAGATATCTCTCAGAACTCATCGCTCACTTTCTCTTGTCGCTCTAATCAAATCCCGCTCTGTGGCGCATAACTACAGGGTGATGAACCACCATCGATCCCGGCGTCGAGTCGTAACATCCGCGCTACCTCCTGGACAATTTCCGCAAAATGGCCCCGCCGCCACAAGCCTAACAAGCTATCTAAGTAGTACGACACTCAACATAAGAACACCTACAACAACGGCCATACCGAAAGGGGTGGCCTCCTCAGCTAACACCCTTCCTCTCAACCATCGACCGCGAATCGACTGGTAGGCTAAGTCATCCCACTGTATCCTCCTACTAGGACATTCTCTCACATGGCCCCGACGGCCTGGTAAAACAAGCATTAGTAACAAGACGACATTTCCCGGGATGTCGTCTACCGCATAGTGAACACTGAGGGAAATCAACTGGCCGCTAGAACCTATGTAAATCGTGAACGAAACCACGGAGTTCGACCAACTCCTAAATACCCCGAACGCCCTAAAGTGCAGCGGAGGCCCACTCAGATCGGGCAGAGGCGCATAACCGATCTGGCGAGAGGGTTCGCCGAAAGTTACCAAAAGACCTGCCGCTCGCCCTCTTGCCGATCTTGGTTAATCCGTCGATCTCCATGTCCTCGGTCAGCGCGAAGCTCAGACGCGGGCAATGTCTGTGTCCGATCAAGAGCTACTCTTGTACAACTTCGCTAGATAATCGTCACGCCCCGTGACATATCGATACACTCTATCCTCCATATGCGCCACTAACGCGGACCTAACGAGACAATAAGTCAAACTCTATATCGTATTCCCAACCGTCCGCCTGCTCGCCTCAACCTCATAAACTGTCGCTCGAAGCTCTCCTTATCTGCGAGGGCAAGAAGTGTGTAAGAAAAGCCTCTGAGGTCTTGATCACTTTCATGATCGATCCACGAATCGTCGAATAAACTCACGATGATCTTCCTCGCCTCAATCCATAGGACTCGGGTGGTGCATGACTCGAAGTCCTTAAGTCTCAACTATCGGATATAGGGTGAACTATTTGTACTACCGGAACCTCCGGCTCCCGTCCGTCCTCATTCCCAGCCACCAGACTAGCTAGTAACTGGGCCATCTCCTTGTAACTAATATCCTCTGTTCCTGTCCGTGGGACTAGAGGCTCAGGTATCGTGGTCTCAGTAGCTACTGTTACTGCTCTAAACTCTCCTGGGGCTAGCGGCGTCGCAGAACTCCCCGAATGAAGCGCTGTCTCAGATAATGACCGCCTGCCACGTAACCTCTGTGCTCTACTCACGCCTCTCGCCGCTTGCCCTTACGGGCTCTGGTTGCTGCGTAGAGGCATAACGGGTGAAAAGAATACGTCGAGGAGTCCAACTTATAACACACTCTAAGGCACGATCTCGAGTGAGAAGAATGGAAACCAATCCTAAATATCCTGCGACCTCACGATTATAGGTGTAGTGCACAACACAATCGATAATCAAGACTCTACTAGATACGGTCAGAGACACTTTCCGAGGATTAATCGCTCGATACCACTTTTGTCACGACCAGGCGACCGCGATCGTGCCTTACCCCGGGCACCCTAGTGATACAACATCAAATAAAATCAGCGGAAATAAAAACATACACATGAAACAAGATATACAATAATGAAATAAGAAAAACAGGCTAACCAAAACGGTT
This sequence comes from Przewalskia tangutica, assembly GCA_029844215.1. Taxonomy (NCBI): domain Eukaryota; kingdom Viridiplantae; phylum Streptophyta; class Magnoliopsida; order Solanales; family Solanaceae; genus Przewalskia; species Przewalskia tangutica. Next base: position 124,672,549 of record CM056718.1, on the reverse strand, counting down.
ACCTTTCTGAATATATAAATAAAACTTGAACCCGAACAGTTACATCCCTTTTACAACTCTGCCCACAACAGTACTACAGACCTCTAAGAATGTTATAACAACAACGACGGGATAGGGCCCCGCCATACCCCTGAATGTAAGTACCTACAACGACAGGGGACTATACCCAAGATAAGCCTCCGGAGAAACGGAGCTTCCCAAAACGCTGAACTGTGATTCTAAGAGCGAGGATCGACGACTGGTGTACCTACCGCGCATGAACGCAGCACCGGGCGAGGTCGACAACAGTACCAAGTATGTGAAATCGAAAATATCAGAATGAAATCATAACAATCTATATAAAATAGAAGACATATATGATAACCAATTTACGATACACAATATGTAAGCAGTCATGTCAAGTCAGGGACTCACGCCCTTAAAGTCATTACTCAAATATAACCATGGGTCTCATGCCCACACAATATCAATCATGCCCGTGGAATTCCTTCCTCACTGCCGACAGTCCATGATATAAAAGCACCAAGGAATACATGAACACCGTGTCCCACCTGTCATAATAAAACCGTACGGGGTAAGTACGAAGGCATAGCCGACTACTAAAACCCACAATACCAATAATGCTATAAAACTGTATCACGAGGTCTTTCTAGACCGCACCACATGATCGAAGCTGGCCACTCGCCCTCAGTATCAATGTGCGCGTCTAATCCTGGAACTTACCGCAACTCGCATAGTCACACACGACCGCGTGAGGTATTCCTCGACGGTAGCTAACTCGCGGTACCCTCGGACTCCGCAGTCCGCATAGTCACATAGACCGCGTAGTCACATTGCCGCATGAGGCATCCCTCGCATCGGGATAATACACCCGGAATGATCAATCCTGGAACTCCCGCAGCTCCGCATAGTCACACAGACCGCATAGGCCGTATAGACCCGCATCGAGGGTGGCAAGTCCTCGGTATCATAACAAGTCAGGGGGGTATGTGATATAATAACAGTACAACGGGCTTATCGTTTAACAACGTAAGCACAACAAGAATAACCCCCTCACACAAACATCACAAGACACTAACACACGTAGCATCGTAACATGTTTACTTATCAAACCATCTTACTACACTTTCCAGAAATCAATACAAGATTTTCATAAACAAATAAGTAAACTGTTCCTTCTATATTCCTTAAGTCGTTATACCTAACTTCCCATAAAGCTAGTATAACACTTAAGCTTTTAAAACCAAGTATTTCTTTTCTTTCAAAAATGGTTAATAACTCTTTTGAAATACTTCCAGATTCTTATTATTTAAAACTCAAGTCAAAAGACATCAAAGTAAAACCAAAACAATTTCCATACCTTCTTTTAAAACAAAGGCACTTTTCCTTTAAAAGTCAAGTAGCAATATACTTTTTAAACCAAGTGTCTTACTCTTTTAAAAACAAGTAACCTATACCTGTAAATCAAGTTACTTCTCCTTTCCCAAAATCAAGTTGTTTATAAGTCAAGTTATCATTTTAAATCCAATGATAAAACCATTCTTATTTTCGAAATCAAGATAACTTTATTCTTTAAAAGACCACACACCCATTACTCATGAGTGAGGTTTTACAACTTTTTAACCTAATTGAAGTCCTTAATATTTCATAACAAGTCACTTAACTTTGAAATCAAGTCAAGGATACAAAAGGAAAGTCAAATTCCTTTAAACACACGTGCGTCTATCGCACTAAATATATTTCACAAATATCATGCTAGAAAGGATAGGAAGAGGTTCACATACCTCGCGACGATTATCGACAATTAGCAAAACGCTCCAAAGTACTCTAACCTTGCTCGCCTTTTCCACCCTTCAAGTAGAATACGCTACCCGTAGTACTTCAACCTATAAAGGCCACAAACGTCTATCAACCTCTAGATCTCTTTCAGAGAATAATTCTAGATACAAGATTCCTTATTCTACGGAAAATTCGGTGAACCTCCCCGCATGACCACATAAATCTCTCCTCTAACGAGGCTGCTACCAACCCAACAATCCCGGGGTTACACGTCTAACCTGACGTGTACAATTCTACTCCACAATAATACTACAAGTCTCATCAGAATACAGTCTATGTAAATCTGGTTCAATTCTTATCCATATTCATTCTACATATAGTATACTCAACTATACATTACAACAACGTGTAATTTCCAATTACAATAGGGGGTAAAGATCATTACCTCGATAAGCCCAAAATTATCCAAGTTTTATAAGTCGATCCTGAGCAATGTTTAGCTCCACTTCCTTACGCTCCAACCCGCTCCAAGCAACCCTTAGAAGTTTCTAAACAACTTCTCTTAACACTTCAACTCCAAAAAGTGAAGAACACTTAGGCTTGTTCTTGCCATGCTCTCGCCCAAGGGGGTAATTTAGGGGCTAGGGTGTGAAATCGTTTCTAACTTTTGGTTACTAATCTTCCTAATACACTAAGGAAGAACACTTAAAACTTTTAGAATTTTTGGAGAACAATTTGGTCAAGAACTTAGCCAAAAACCGAGAGCACTCACTAAAGGGGAGGGAGTATTTTCAAGCTTGGAAATCTCTAATTGTGGATGAAGTCTTGCAAGCTCAAAGGGTCTATTTATAGAACAATCAATGGCCAAGATGAAAGCAAGTGTATGGTGAGGATTAGGGACAAGTGTGTGTGAGTTCTTCCAACCAAATGTCCACCACAACTTTGTGACAAGTGTCCACCACAACAATGAGACATGTGGCTAGCCACATGTCTCAAAAACGTCCAAGGCCACACTATTTTCGGCCATAGGGCCACATGGGGTGCCATGTGTCTCCCTCCTACTCGTCCAAAATATTTCATCTTCCGAAAATATCCGTAATGCCACAAATTTCGAAAATAAAGTGGGCCCTACAACCGTAAATTCCTCCAGCGGGCCCCACGTGACCAATTCCGGAAATAAAATTCCATAATTCTCAAATATCCCAAAAAGTCCGAATACCAAATCTGGGAATCCAATTCCCATTAACGAACCTTTTTCCTTCACAAAATCCGGAAACTTTTCCGTCGAAAAATCACATCTTTCTTCCTTTCAAATTTTAATGTCGTATTCTCGTACGTACGTCCTCGTATACATACTCTGGAACTACGGGGTGTAACAACCACCTTCCAAAGGCTCAACACGGGGACCTCCAAATTGGATTTAATCTTAAACTTTAGCAAACCTACATAGACAGGGCTTGGGTATCTATCACCTAGTAAAACAAAGATTTCTAAGATCCATAGTAAAAGTGAGAGGATAAAATTTGTTAAAGAAAATGCTAACAATAACTCTCATAACACTAAGGATAGATTTAAGTTTGGATGCAGCTATTGTAAAAAGTTAGGACATCTAATGCCTTACTGCTACAAACTTCAAAACTCTACACTCAGATCATTATCGAGAATGTCATCACTAATGTTGTCCAACATTGCTGACAACACTCGAAACAACCAGCCTGAGAACAGAAAGAAGAAAAGGTTTGAAAGAGTGTGGGTACCTAAACTAAATCGGAGGTGTAATGTGTGCATAACTGCTTTACTTACTAACATTACAGGTTCTTGGTATTTCGATAGTGGTTGTTTACGACACATGACAGATACCAATAGCTTATTGAAGGATTATGATACATTCAACGGAGGATGCGTGACCTTTGTTAGGGGGAGCAAGAGTGTTACACCCCGTATTTTCAGGACATGCTTTAAGAACGTACGTAAGAACTCGCAAGTGTTAAGATTTGAGACTTGTAAAAAAAAATTATCGGAATTGTGAAATTGTCGAAAAACGTAGTATTGTGACGAATGGGAGGGCGACACTTGTCACCCCCCTTATTGATGCCTTGGACGAAATAGGCATGGCCAAAATGGTCATTGACCATAGTCTTTAGATGACAAAGTCTTCCTATTAATGAGCTTGAGTTTCTTGACCAAAGTCAAAGGTCCCAAGTCTTGATATTTTATAAGACTTCATCTAAACCACCCATTTGGTTACATCTTAACCCTCCATGCCCCTTTATTACACTACTAGTAGCAAGAGTATGTCATTACACTTAGAAAAATTTCCACAAAATTGAAGAACTCAAGGAAGAGCTCTCGCTTCCTCCACTTTCAAAAGGAAAATTTTGCGTTTCTTGTCCATTAAGCCCCACACTTTAAACCAAGGTTCATGAGGGTATTGTAAGTGTATCTCAATAGAAAAACCCCGGAAAAATAGAGTTTTCGTATTAGTCGCCAAGCGAAAACCTAGTGGCTTTCTAGGTTTTGGATTGGAGGTTTGAAGGAAAGTTGTTGGTGTGGTTCTAAGGGTCTCAATGAGCGGATTGAGGTGTCTTGACGAGGCTCTAGGTTGCTAAGGAGCAACTTCGGTTTTGAAGATTGGATTACAATTCGTTGAGGTATAATCTTGTTCTTTGAAAGTGTTACAAGATTATTTATATTGTTGTTGTTAGCTTTACATGTTGCTAGCATGAAGTTGTTAAGTTGAAGTTAATAAGTATTATGGATTACTTGTAGCTTAAGTTCGAAATGAAAAGTAAGTCATGTTAAGTTGGAATACAATTTGATCGTTACTAGAATCGTCGCATGTAATTGACTTGAAGATTCTAGTAGTTATATTTGGTTGCGACTAGATATCATGTTATGCTACCAAGTTGGATTGAAATGGAAATTGAATAAGAATTGGTATTGTTGAACTCAAGGTGGCCGAATTTGTACTTGTGGTTTGTAATAGTTAGTTAATTATTTGTATTGAACTACCTTTTCTATTGTGGTGAGCCAATTGGGGCTGTATAGTTAATTATTTGTATTGGACTGCCTTCTATATTGTTGTGAGCCAATTGGGGCTGTTTGGCTATTATATTTCGGCCTTGAAAAAGGTGGCAAAGTAAGTAAAAACAAAGGAGGTGCTGTCCGATTTTCTATAGAATTTGGCGACTTAGCACTTAGAATATTCTACGTTTGAAGTAAGAGGTTAATGGACGTATTGTGACCATGATAGGTTGAAGTACTTTGGAGCATTTTACTACTTGTCGACAAGCGTCGCGAGGTATGTGAACCTCTTCTTTCTTTGGCATGATCCTACGTATGAAATCTCAATGTGATAATATTTCAAGATTTCTTCTACTCTTAGAAGTTAAGTATTTGCATTGTTGAATCTAAGTTAAGAGTATGTTTAAATTGTCCTAAGTCCTTACTAGGTCTTATGGGAGGCGTTAGTAAGAATGGTTAGGAAGTTATGAGATTTGATTTAAAGGCTATGTGTCTTGATTTGGTTAAAGTAAGTAAGTGGATTTTATGTTCGAAAATGACTTGAATTTATATGTGAAAAGGTATTGCATTTAAAAAGTGGAAGTTATATGATTTTAAGAGAATAAGTTACTTGGTTTTGGAAGTGTATGGAACTTTATATTTTTATAAGTATAAGTAAATGGACTTTAAAAAATGTATGTTATGAAGTTTTAAGACTATGAACTTTGGTTGTCTTTGAAGGATTTTGAAACTTTATTTTTCAAGTTATGGGACTTGATTTCTAAAGTATTGATGACATGATTTTATAAGTATAAGCGACATGATTTTAAAGAGTGTATGCTACGAGGTGTTAAGACCATAAGCCTTGATTATAAGTGGAAAGGACTAAATTTTAAAAAGTATGGCTTCTTAATTTAGAAAGTTAAGAAGATGGTTTCCAAAAGAGTATGTGACTTGAGCTTTAAAAAGAAAGGAGGTTTTATGATTCTTTTAAGTATGTATGTACGTAGTATTTTTGGATCTAGTTTTCCTAATGTTGTAAGAATAAAAGTGTCTTAAGTTCTCAAAAATGAAAGGTTGTTATAATAGCTTTATGGGAAGTTGTTATGACGACTTAAGAAGAAGTGAAAAGATGGTTTAAAAATGTTATGTAAGGAAAATACACCGAGCCTACGAATTGGCGGACACGTTATAAAATACACCGAGCCTACAAATAGGCGGATTACGTTATGAAATACACCGAGCCTACAAATAGGCGGATTACGTTATGAAATACACCGAGCCTACAAATAGGCGGATTACGTTATGAGATACACCGAGCCTACAAATAGGCGGATTACGTTATGAGATACACCGAGCCTACACATAGGCGGATTCGCCATATTACCCGAGCCTACACATAGGGTTACGTCCTGACACCGAGCTCGCGGGCGGGCGGATTATGCTACATGATTTCACGATGCACCGAGCTCCGAGGCGGGCGGATTATGCTACATGATTCCACAAAGACACCGAGCTCCACAGCGGGCGGATTATGCTACATGATTCCACAAGATGCAAGGCCGGCAGCGGGCGGATTATGTCACATGATTCATGATGCACGTGTCCATAAATGGGCGGATTATGTTATGTAACAAAAGTAACTTATGTGGAAAAACTTCATTAACCTCTTAAGTATGTGTCTAAGAATCTGATCTTAAATCTTATGGAAAGAAGGAAAGGAACTGTTAAAATACGAGTGATTTCAGGAGTTAAAAATCGCATTCTTTTCTGATTATGATTTGATTCTTGCATTATTTACATTCCATATTAAATTTTTGTTATCGACCGCCCGAAGTGCGTTCAATGTCCGCGAGTTTAGGTACAGTGTGGATCCGCGAGCTTAGGATCCCAGTTCGGCATTTTTAGATGGCTCAGATGTTAGGAGTTGTCATGGCTATGTATATTCGGGGTATGGCGGGGCCTGTCCCGCGATTGTAATTCTTAAGTGCAGTAGTCACATTGTGGAGTGCATTTTGTAAAGAAAGGAGGCAATCGTTTATGTATGTGACGTCGGCGAAGGTAGCCTATCGGTGACTGTTGTTTTACTTCCGTTGTTTTATTTATAAGTTTCATGTATGTTCATTGATTATCTCGATGTTTACGTAAGGGTGCCTGGTAGGGCACGATCGCGATCGGGGTGGTCGTGACAAAAGTGGTATCGAGCGGTTAGTCCTCGGAAAGTGTCTGACCGTGTCTAGTAGAGTCTTGATTATCGGTGTGTTGTGCACCACATCTATAATCGAGAGGCTGCAGGACATTTAGGATTGGTTTCCATTCTTCTCACTCCGAGATCGTGCGATAGAGTTGTATTGTTAAGTCGTCCTCCCTAACGAGTTATGTTAATTGCATTTCTGAGAAAGGCGGTGACCGGGAATGACTATGTGGATTGCGTATCCGGGTTGGTAATGATTATAGTATAGTTGGTATTGTGACATACATCTATACGGAGTTATGTATGAAGTCGGGCGTGTGTTGCCTAGAATAATTTTAGATTACCAGGAATTGGTAAAGACTAACTAGATCACAGGGAAGGTATGGTATAGTTAATGAATTTCGCCAAGGTTTTGTGTTTTATTTTGAGGTAATTGGGAAAGGATGAGGTATGCGATAGGGTAGTGAACCCTTAAGAAGCCATATTAAGGAACCTAACAGAATGTCATGTTAATAGATTAAGCTGTGTAGTAAGCTTAAGAGAATTATACGGATGAGGTCTGGATAGAGTAAGCATTGGTTATTGTGATCGAGACAACATGGTTTTGGTATTATGAGAAGTTTTGTACCGGTTCTTGGGGATTTGGTAAGGTGGGCGTGGGCATGGAAATGCGAGCCTAAGAATATTGATTCTTGCCGAGACCTTAGGTATATAAGGTTTTCTCGCAATAAGATTTTAAGTCGGACGAGGATAAGAGTTAAGTGCGGCGAGTGGTTGAGGACACATTACGGGTCTCCCGGCTGGAATGGAGTGGGATCAGTTGGTAGTAGTTCCTGCGTGGCGAGTCACGAGCGCAAGGCCCAAGTTTAGTTAATTGTTTTACGGGTTCGTGGACGCGTTCCAGGAACCAGTCATGAAGCGGAAATGGCCTTATGTTGTTTTATAGAGTGACTCAAAGGTTTGAGGCGAGTTGGTATGGAAGTTATGTATGTATGTTAGAAGGAGTTGGAAATGCGAAAAGATAATCTCTTTTGGGCTTATGATGGGCAGATATGCGTGTGCAGGTATTAGGGCCATGTGTGGCATTGTTGGTATGTCGGGGTGGTGAAAGGAAACTATGTCGCTAATTATAAGTTTGACTCCGAAAGAACATTCGAGGACGAATGTTTCTAAGGGGGGAAGAATGTTACACCCCGTATTTTCAGGACATGCTTTAGAGCGTGCGTAAGAACTTCATGAAGTGTTAAGATTTGAGACTTGTAAAAAAAATTATCGGAATTGTGAAATTGTCGGAAAACGTAGTATTGTGACGAATGGGAGGGCGACACTTGTCACCCCCCTTATTGATGCCTTGGACGAAATAGGCATGGCCAAAATGGTCATTGACCATAGTCTTTAGATGACAAAGTCTTCCTATTAATGAGCTTGAGTTTCTTGACCAAAGTCAAAGGTCCCAAGTCTTGATATTTTATAAGACTTCATCTAAACCACCCATTTGGTTACATCTTAACCCTCATGCCCCTTTATTACACTACTAGTAGCAATAGTATGTCATTACACTTAGAAAAATTTCCACAAAATTGAAGAACTCAAGGAAGAGCTCTCGGCTTCCCTCCACTTTCAAAAGGAAAATTTTGCGTTTCTTGTCCATTAAGCCCCACACTTTAAACCAAGGTTCATGAGGGTATTGTAAGTGTATCTCAATAGAAAAACCCCGGAAAAAGAGAGTTTTCGTATTAGTCATGGCGAAAACCTAGTGGCTTTCTAGGTTTTGGATTGGAGGTTTGAAGGAAAGTTGTTGGTGTGGTTCTAAGGGTCTCGAGGCGGATTGAGGTGTCTTGACGAGGCTCTAGGTTGCTAAGGAGCAACCGGTTTTGAAGATTGGATTACAATTCGTTGAGGTATAATCTTGTTCTTTGAAAGTGTTACAAGATTATTTATATTGTTGTTAGCTTTATTTACATGGTGCTAGCATGAAGTTGTTAAGTTGAAGTTAATAAGTATTATGGATTACTTGTAGCTTAAGTTCGAAATGAAAAGTAAGTCATGTTAAGTTGGAATACAATTTGATCGTTACTAGAATCGTCGCATGTAATTGACTTGAAGATTCTAGTAGTTATATTTGGTTGCGACTAGATATCATGTTATGCTACCAAGTTGGATTGAAATGGAAATTGAATAAGAATTGGTATTGTTGAACTCAAGGTGGCCGAATTTGTACTTGTGGTTTGTAATAGTTAGTTAATTAATTGTATTGAACTACCTTCTATATTGTGGTGAGCCAATTGGGGTTGTATAGTTAATTATTTGTATTGGACTGCCTTCTATATTGTTGTGAGCCAATTGGGGCTGTTTGGCTATTGTATTTCGGCCTTGAAAAAGGTGGCAAAGTAAGTAAAAACAAAGGAGGTGCTGTCCGATTTTCTATAGAATTTGGCGACTTAGCACTTAGAATATTCTACGTTTGAAGTAAGAGGTTAATGGACGTATTGTGACCATGATAGGTTGAAGTACTTTGGAGCATTTTACTACTTGTCGACAAGCGTCGCGAGGTATGTGAACCTCTTCTTTCTTTGGCATGATCCTACGTATGAAATCTCAATGTGATAATATTTCAAGATTTCTTCTACTCTTAGAAGTTAAGAAGTATTTGCATTGTTGAATCTAAGTTAAGAGTATGTTTAAATTGTCCTAAGTCCTTACTAGGTCTTATGGGAGACGTTGGTAAGAATGGTTAGGAAGTTATGAGATTTGATTTAAAGGCTATGTGTCTTGATTTGGTTAAAGTAAGTAAGTGGATTTTATGTTCGAAAATGACTTGAATTTATATGTGAAAAGGGGATTGATTTTAAAAGTGGAAGTTATATGATTTTAAGAGAATAAGTTACTTGGTTTTGGAAGTGTATGGAACTTTATATTTTTTTATAAGTATAAGTAAATGGACTTTAAAGAATGTATGTTATGAAGTTTTAAGACTATGAACTTTGGTTGTCTTTGAAGGATTTTGAAACTTTATTTTTCAAGTTATGGGACTTGATTTCTAAAGTATTGATGACATGATTTTATAAGTATAAGCGACATGATTTTATAAGTATAAGCGACATGTATGCTACGAGGTGTTAAGACCATAAGCCTTGATTATAAGTGGAAAGGACTAAATTTTAAAAAGTATGGCTTCTTAATTTATTTCGAAAGTTAAGAAGATGGTTTTCAAAAGAGTATGTGACTTGAGCTTTAAAAAGAAAGGAGGTTTTATGATTCTTTTAAGTATGTATGTACGTAGTATTTTTGGATCTAGTTTTCCTAATGTTGTAAGAATAAAAGTGTCTTAAGTTCTCAAAAATGAAAGGTTGTTATAATAGCTTTATGGGAAGTTGTTATGACGACTTAAGAAGAAGTGAAAAGATGGTTTAAAAATGTTATGTAAGGAAAATACACCGAGCCTACGAATTGGCCGGATTACGTTATAAAATACACCGAGCCTACAAATAGGCCGGATTACGTTATGAAATACAGGAGCCTACAAATAGGATTGATTACGTTATGAAATACACCGAGCCTACTAATAGGCAGGATTACGTTATGAAATACACCGAGCCTACAATTATGCCGTATTACGTTATGAGATACACCGAGCCTACAAATAGGTCGGATTACGTTATGAGATACACCGAGCCTACACATAGGCGGATTCGCCATATTACCCCGAGCCTACACATGCGGGTTACGTCCTGATCTGCAGAGCTCGCGCGGGCGGATTATGCTACATGATTTCACAAGATGCAAGGCTCCACGGCGGGCGGATTATGCTACATGATTCCACAATTCACCGAGCTCCACAGGCGGGCCGGATTATGCTACATGATTCCACGATGCACGAGCCCCACAGCGGGCGGATTATGTCACATGATTCATCAAGACACCGTGTCGCAAATGGGCGGATTATGTTATGTAAGATAAGTAAGTTATGTGGAAAAACTTGATTAACCTCTTAAGTATGTATGTAAGAATATGATGTTAAATCTTATGGAAAGAAGGAATGGAGCAGTTAATATACGAGTGATTTGAGGAGTTAAAAATGGCATTCTTTTATGCGATTATGATTTGATTCTTGCACATTATTTACATTCCATATTCGCACTGTTATCGACCCCGCCGGCTGCGTTCATGTCGCGAGTTTAGGTACCAGTGTGGATCCGCGAGCTTAGGATCTGGTTCGGCATTTTTAGATGGCTCGATGTTAGGAGTTGTCATGGCTATGTATATTCAGGGTATGGCGGGGCCTGTCCGCCACGATTGTAATTCTTAGAAGTGCGTAGTCACATATTGTGGAGTGTTTGTAAAGAAAGGAGGCAAGCGCCGTTTATGTATGTCACGTCGAAGGTAGCCTATCGGTGACTGTTGTTTTACTTCCGTTGTTTTATTTATAAGTTTCATGTATGTTCCGCTGATTATCTCTGATGTTTACCTGTAAGGGTGCCCAGGTAGGGCACCAGTCGCGGTCCCGGGGTCGGGTCGTGACAAAGAGTAAGATAATCGGTAGAGGGACTCTCAATGTTCCTGATGTACCAGCCTTTAAGAATGTCCTTCATGTAGAAGGTTTGGTGGCTAAGCTTCTTAGCATAAGCCAACTATGTGATGACGATCTCGAGGTAAAATTCAACAAGCATGGATTTAAAGTTACAAATTCTGCCAATAAGTGTGTTATGTCTGGTACACGAACTGGAGACAATTGTTATCTCGTCGGTGGACAAGAATTCTGCAACTCTGCGAGGGTAAGCGACACCATATTTTGGCATCAGAAGTTGGGACGTGTCAACTATAGAAACTTGTAGAAACTAATCTCGTTTGAAGTTGTTAGAGGCATTTCCAAGTTGAACCCAAAAGATAAGACAATGTGCGAAGATTGTTTAAAAGGTAAGCAGACTCGTGTCTCTTATAATGTTGTCCAACGCGACAGACAACATTCAGGTACGTCTCATTGTTTTCAACTATTACATATGGATCTTATGGGTCCTATTGAAGTAGACAGCCTGGGAGGTATGAGATATTCCTATGTGATTGTAGATTATTTTTCCAGATATACATGGATTTATTTTCTAAAAAAAATCACAAACTTTTGACATGTTTAGAATACTACACTCTAGGATTAAGAACTTGTTTTGTTCTTCCATTTTTAGAATCAGATCTGATCATGTAAAAGAATTTGAAAACCAATCTTTTGCAACATTTTGCGAAAAGAAAGACATCTTCCATAAATTCTCAGCACCTAAAACTCCTCAACAGAACGGGGTAGCTTAGAGAAAGAACATAATATTGCAAGAAATGGCGAGAGTCATGTTAAGTTCTAAACAATTGTCAAAAAAAAATTGGGCAGAAGCCTTAAACACTGCTTGTCACGTCACTACTAGAGTTTATTTAAGGCCAGGTACCAAGATGACCCCCTATGAACTTTTAAATGGAAAGAAACGAACTTTGCATTAATTTCATTTCTTATGGTGTGTGCGCTATATTTTAAATGACAGGGACCAATTGACGAAATTTAACTCAAAAAGTGACAAAAGAATATTTGTTGGCTACTCACAGAATAGCCATGCTTACCGGATATACAATCTGAGGACTAGGACCATACAGAAGTATGTTAATGTTATATTTGATAATCTTCTGGATATCTCTGGAAAGTCATCAGAAGGTGACATTGTGGTTACAGTAGAAAAAGAACAACAAACTGAAGAAGCAGATGTTGTCCCAAATGTTGTCACAACATCAGAGGAAATATCTGAACCACAAGAAGAGACCACATGGGTTGAAGTGGAGGAGGAGTCTACAACTGAATTGCATGATCAAGTAAGACGAGACACTCCATCAAGGATTAGAAGGAACCATCCACCTGACTAGGTGATAGAGGGAGTTTTTTAGAGTGTGCGTACAAGAGGGAAAAACCCAATCAATTATCGTGAAATGGTAAGGTATGTGTGTATGTCCACCATATACTAACAGGTTAGTCTTTCTTATCTAATATCTACTTTTTAACCAAAGAACATTGAGGAAGCTTTAAAAGATAATTTTTGGATTCAAGCAATGCAGGAAGAGCTTGAACAGTTTTCCCAAAATGAAGTCTGGGACTTGGTTCCATATCCTAACAACAAAAATATTATTGGAACCAAGTGGATATTCAAGAAAAAATTAGATGAATCAGGGATAGTTGTTCGAAACAAAGCACGTCTTATTGCTCAAGGCTACACACAGGTTGAAAGAATTGACTATGACGAAATACCTTCGCACCTGTGGCTAGGATTGAGTCGATAAGACTACTACTTGCTATTGCTTGTTACCTAAAAATTACCTTGCATCAAATGGATGTTAAAGGAGCATTTCTCAATGGTTATTTAGATAAGGAGGTTTATGTTAAACAATCAAAAGGATTTGAGGATCCGCACCATCCACATTATGTATACAAGCTTAAAAAGCATTGTATGGGTTAAAACAAGCTCCTCGTGCGTGGTATGGTTGTCTAACAAACTTCCTTATAGAATTCGATTTCATGAGAAGCAGATAGAACATTATTCATCAAAAGACACGGTGTAGATATTATGATTGCCCAAATCTATGTTGATGACATTGTCTTTGGTTCGACCTCTAGAACCTATCTAGAGTCATTCATTGAAACAATGTCGACAACATTTGAGATGAGCATGATTGGAGAACTAACTTTTTTCTTAGGCTTGCAGATTAAACAGACTGAAGATGAGATCTTTGTATCTCAAAGCAAGTATGCCAAGAATCTGGTTAGAAAATTTGGCCTTGAAAATGCTAAACATATGAAGACACTGATGGACTCTACACAACAGGTATGTAAATACAATGTTAAACAGAATGCTGACTCAACATTGTACCGATCAGTGATAGGTAGTCTTTTATACCTTACTGCCAGTCGTTCTGACATTATGTTTAATGTGTGTGTTTGTGCTAGGTTCCAAGCTAGTCCCAAGGTATCTCACCTAAATGTCGTTAAACGTATCATTAGATATGTCGCCGACACAAGTGAGTGGGTATTTGGTAGACCAAGGACACTAATCCTAATCTAATAGGATGTAGTGACTCAGATTGTGCCGGTGATGTAGATGATAGAAAACTAGTGGTGGTTGTTTCTATTTAGGTAATAATTTAGTCTCATGGTATAGTCGTAAATAGAATTATGCATCACTTTTGACTGCCGAATCTGAATATGTGGCAGCCCGAAGTTGTTGTGCTCTATTGATTTGGTATTGCGATAATCTTAGTGCAATTAATATTTCTAAAAATCTTGTTCAACATTCACATACAAAGCACATAGACATACGACATCATTTTTTTGAGAGATTTAGTTGAAAAATAACTAGTTCAAATCGAACATGTTGATACACTTCGTCAACTAGCTGACATTTTTACCAAAGCTCTAGATCATGACAGATTTTCTAGTTTGAAGAAATCTCCTGGTCTTTATTTTATATGAGAATACGACAGTATAGGTAGATGTTGTCCTAAATGTTGTCTCAACATTCTAGATAACATTTACTGTTTTGTCAATATACATGGTAAATGTTGTGGCGATGTTGCATAGTTTTTATTATGCAAGTATGACTGTTTAAGGACAAGTTCTGAATGTGATTCTGCGATGTTATATATAGAACAATTATATATATCATAAAAAGGAGTATCATAAAGAGGCAAAGTCTCTACATAAGATTTGGATATATACAATAAGAGTAAAGCTCTAAGATTGGTATCGTTCCTATTTTATAGGAGTACCATATGCTTCAAAGAAGGTTAAAAATACCTCAAAATTTATTTTCAAAAAGAATTATGTACGTGTTCAACTAAGTTGATTAAGAACAATGGAAAAATGTTACATTGATCTAGAGATGAAACTCATAGGGAACATATACAGAATATGTCTGCCAAATCAGTAAATCCTTGGTGTCTTACACTACTTGTGTTGATTTGAAATGTTATCAACATCACTAACAACACCATCTCCCAGTATATTGATTGATATTTTTTTTGTCTTATTTTTATATTTTTTCGTCTCTGTTTTAAACTTCAAATCCTAATAAATTTGGATTGTGATAACTATTTTATTTTTCAAAATTTGTTTTCTATGTTATTCTTTTGTTTTAGGTGTAAAGAGTTTCAATTCTTCTACACTACCTAAATTTAAGGAAAAGAAGTTGAAGTGTATAAAATTTGCCATAATGATGAAACACCCCATTTGTCTTGGTATTGTCACATCAAAGTCGTCACCGGGTACATCAATCCGATGGAAGCCCAAACACCAGAAACATTTTTTCAAAATCAAAGCTTCTCCAAAACCCTCTCCTATGTCCATTTCTCCTAAATCTTCAAATTCAAAATAATATACACCAATGTCAACCAGCCCATCACACAATGAGATGGTATATAAACATTATGTACCAATTAATGACCTAAAACCAGTCCAGGAAGACGTCTCACAAGCAATGATTCTTATAGGTTCGGATGAAACATTAAAGATGAGTTATTCAGGGGATACTGAAAACCCCATTGATGTTGATGCAACATCAGATTTCTCGAACCTAGGTGCCCGACGCTCAACATCGACATTTTCTTTAAGAATGTCCAAAATGGTTTTCGAAAGCATGTTTGGTGATAATCAGTCTACTAAAAAATCAAGGATGGAGTCTACTCTCCCTGTTGACTCCAGCAGCAGTAGCAACAACACTGACACTGGTTTCAACATGCACAATATTCCTGAAACACCATCAACACCCACTACACAAGCTGAAACTAAAAAGAAAGAAGATGAGGTGTCTGACAACACACCTCTGAGAAGATTTATACCAAAGAAGGTTTGAAGAACGTACATATATGTTGCTTCGAATGTTGCCTCAACGTCGAAGACAACATACACATTAGTGGACCCAAAATATGTTGCCCAAAATCTCAGGCAACACCTGCACCAACCCATCAGATTCTGAGGTAATAGCTTACTCACCCTTATTTCAAACAAAATCATTCGCTGATAATTAGAAATTGTTCAAAAATATAATGATTAGGGGAGAGAAAGTTATTGACCTAAACTCATTCTCCGATAATGGCCTTGTTGATTTTCTAAGCAGTCGAAATATCTTAAATTCAGTAACAAGAAAAATTATTATTGTGAAAAGGTGATTAGAGTGTTCTATGCAAACTTGGCACCTGTTGTGAAAGACACTAGCTCAAAGAAATTTGGGAAAATGTACTTATACAACATAGTATATAATTTTACACCTGAAATCATCAACACCACTCTAGGGATAACCATAAATAAAAGAGCCTCTCAATCCAATCCCACTACAGATGAGCTTAATTCCATGATCAAATACCTTACAGGGAATTTGATCACAGTTTGGGCACCTCGTAGTCCTGTATCGAAACTAACTGCCCTGTTTACAACCTTGCACAAGCTTGCCATTTTCAACTGGCTACCTTCTCTTAATGAGACAGTAGTAACTCTAGAGCAAGAGACACTGCTTTATAATATTGAAAGAAATGAAAAAGTTGATTTAGGGACCATGATATTTGAACATGTTGCCAATTTGGCAGAAAGAAAGAACAACTCTGTCCTTCCATACCCCTCTTTAATCTATAAAATCCTGCTCAATCAAGGGTTCAAAATTAAAAAGGAGGAGAAACTGAGTCCTGCCTTAGATGTGTACTCAGTATATAGAGCAGTATTGAACTACAGGGATAGAATCATTGATCTGCCCTGGAGGAAGGAAAATTGGGACACAAAAATAACATCAGATGTTGCCAACACTTTAGGCAACACAGAACAGAGTAAGTTCCAATGTCCAGAGAATGGCTTCAAATGCACGTTGCTGAGCTAAACAGAAAGATTGAAGAGATAGTGTGAGCCAAAAACTATTATGTGGACATCATTTTTTCACATAAAAGGGGGAGAAGATGATGATCTACAGGGTCTAAGCAAAGGTACAGGGGGAGAGAGATGAGAGGAGATGCTAAGCAAAAGTATGAGACGAGAGTCCAAGCAAAGGTACAGGGGTAGAGAGATGAGAGGAGATGCCAAGAAAATGTACAGGAAAAGAGAGATGAGAGGACTCTTCAGGCGGATGAAGAAGGAGAAAAGCTGGCAGTCTTGAGAGCAGTTGGTTTGTCACGAAGCGGTGGAAGCTCTTTGTGACACAATCAATCTAGCTGATTATGTTAGGTCCATGGAATAGTGTTAGGTCTATGAATGAGAATGACAATTGTGTTGATTTGAATATTGATACATTGGTTTATTTATCTCTTTTTATTTGCTGGTTTGTAATAGTTTTACTGGGAATATGGCCTGATCGTGTAGATATTATTATTTTTCTTACTGTGTAAATAATATGACTGCTAGTTGTTGACTGTCTATGATTGTATTGTATGCAAGTCACGACTAATGGACATAAGTTCTTTCTAACCTAATCATCGATACAAAAATTAATTGAAATTTGTAACTGCAGGTTGAGGGGTCCCCGCATGGCCCCAATCCTACTGATCTTTAGATTATTAAGGAAAACATCTAGAATCAGTATCCTAGGCATTTTTAGGTTTGTCTGAAGTTTTGTGAAGAAAGGCAAAAATGAGGATATTGTAATTGTTGGATGAGTGTTGTGACAACACCAGTTATCGTTAAGGACAACATCACTTATGAACATAAGGATGTTGTATGCAGTGTTGTGACAACATCACAGACAACATCTCTATAAACTATTTTGCCTATTCTTCCGGCCAAAACATTGATTGTTACTGTGAGTTAAAAATGACCTAGGTAAGCTAACAAAGAAGCTGTGTTTAAAACGTGGGAAAAGAAGAAGTCAATCTTGGAAGAAAAGCAACGTGAATACCAAGTCAATATTGTTGAGGTTTTCATGAAGGAAGTATCGGTCCAAGCTGCTTCCTACTTTCTCTCAACTCCCACAACCAACCAGTGAGGATTTTAAGGAAGTTTCACACTATAAATAGAGGGGGAACTTCAGAGTATCAATATCCAAATCACAATGAAAAGAATCACCAAGAGAGCTCTCGGAAATTCACCTCAGAAACTGGATCAAAATCTTATCTTAAAGTAGTATAACAACATCTAGTCCAACATTACTATTGCTGTCCAGATTCTATATTAAGCTTATTGTTGAAGCAATTGTAATGAAGATGTTGTATGTTTCTTTATAGATGTTTATCTTTAGACTGAAGTCATCTGCGACTTCATTTTATTTGTAATTTCTTTTTATTTCATTGCTACAAATTGTAAAACGAAATTCAATTGTAATTGTATATAACAAATACATTACTTCGGTCATTAACCGTCAAGGGCTATATTAATATAAACTTTTTGTCTTTTACTTTTCCGCTGCATTTATTCTTTAAGATTTATTACTATTTTATAAAGTGTTGCCTCAAATTTTTACACAACACGGAAGGAAACATCCAAAAATAGTTTAGTTGTTCAAGTTTATTTGAATTCTTACTCCTACTTGCTTATTCGTAGCCTCGGATCCCAACAAACTGTATTCCTATGATAATTCATCTTGAAAAGCAAACCGATATGACTCCTCTGTACAAAAATATTGCAAATATTATATGTCCTGGACTATTATATCATACAAAAAGTTAAAATAAAACAAAATGACTAGTTAACCTCCATTTGTTTTAACGATGTTCCTCAAGACAATTATATCGTACAAAAAGTTAAAAAAACAAAATGACTAGTAAACCTCCATCTGTTTTGATGATGTTACTTCATCACTATGATCCTTGACGGAAGCTCATGGAAGCACACAACGCGAACTCCAGACAGGAGCATGCCATCGCGAATGCGAAGAAGGAAACCAGAACAAAAGAAATCAGATTTTGCTATTTTTTCTCCAACTTCGAGTCAACCCTCGAAAATCATTTGGAGGTTGAATAACACTAACAAAAAATTCATTACTATCAGAAAAATATTCCGGACACACTCGCATACTCAGAATTCCTAGAAGAGGTCTCTAAGGCTCAAGTTTGACTAAAGTCAACTTTTAACCTCAAATTTTATAATTTCACAACCAAACTCCTAAAACTCACTGGGATACCTCGGGAAACAAACCAAAGTTTCAACTAAGTCCTAAATGAGGTTCCAGATCTAATGGAACTGATGAAACTATAAATAGAGCAGATTACCCAAAAGTCAATTATTGATCAAATTTCTCTATTATCTTAACTTAGGATTTCTCAAACCAACCAAAGGGATCCAAAACATATCTAAACTCCTCGAGAGTCGTACCACATATCCCCTGCAAGTAAAAATAAGCAAATAAAGTCTCGGGGTAGGGTCACCGGGGGTAAATGGGTCAAGAGGGTTATAATAACCAAACGGGCCGTTATATCAAATACCAATTAAACAATCGCTCGTCCTCAAGTTACAAGGAAAGAATGGGGAAAAGTACCCTAGTAAACAAACAACTGGGGATATCTAGCACGCATATCGGACTTGATCTCCCATGTGGCCTCTTCAACAGTTTGATGCTTCCATTGCACCTTAACAGACGTTATCTGCCTAGACCTCAACTTCCTACATGCCTATCTAAAATCTCTATAGGCTCTTCCTCATAAGACATATTCTCATAAAATAAAAAAGGAAAATAATCCCAATGAATAATATAAGACCCATCTGAATGGTACCTCTTCAGTATAGAAATGTGGAAAACTGGATGAACACCCGACGTGCCTGATGGAAAAGTCAACTTATAAGCAATAGCACCAACACAATAAAAATCTTGAATGGACCAATATATCTCGGGCTCAACTTGCCTCTCTCCCTAAATCACATCACCCCTCATGGGTGATATCTTCAGAAGAACCTGCTCACCCTCCATAAACTCTATATCTTGGACCTTCCGACATAAATTTGTTGTTAACTTAGAGATTCTAGAAGATTTTCCTTAATAAACTTCACCCTGTCCAAAAACTCTCTAAACATTTTTTTACCCCATGGTCGAAACTTAAAAGTATCAAACCATCCAATAGGAGAATGACACTTCCTACCATTTAAGCCTCAAATGACGCCATATCAATGCTGGAATGGTAGTTATTATTGTATGTGAATGTAATGACCCATCTGGTTATTTTAGTTAAAACACTATTATTTGTCTATTTTACCCGTCCCACAGACTATGTGGGGTTTGTGATGCATGAGAATGGGTGACACACATCTCAAGGTCCATTTTATGAGTTTCATATAAAAACCCAAAGTTTAGGAACTTAGATTTGCTTAGTTTAACTCAAAGTTGACTTTTTTCTAGATGGGTTCGTTCTCGAGTTCTATCACTTTTGGAAGTTCTGGAGGGTCATTTATGACTTATTTGAGTTATTTTTTTGGTTGTTTGTCCTTTGTTGCTTTCTGGTGTCTGTCGCGGTAGACCAGTGTTTACTCTAGCAAGTCCACCCCGGTGAGAGTTTGCTCACCGAAGTAGATGTTTAGGTGATGGTGGGTTTCTGCCTCAGCGTATAACTTGTTCACCAGGGCGAGTCCGTTGCCGCGGAGTATTGTCCATTATGGCGTGGGTGAGATGTTAAGTGACATCGTCCCAACAAGGGTCTGGTCCGCTCTAGCGGAGTCGATTTTGCCGAAGCAGAAGTATTGTATTAGGTACCTATAAATGTATTTAGGTCAAAAATTATTTCCCTAAAATAAAAACCTCGAGATCATAACTGTCACTAGAGCATTTTCAAAATCCTAGGAGAAAATTCATCATTGAGGTAAGTGATTTTTCCTTGTGGATTAAGTTTATGATTTTAAGTTCTTCATTCATGGTGATATAGTATGAATATGAGTTGGGGAAGATGAGTTATGCATGTTGAAGAGATTAAGAGAGTTAGGTTATTAATTTTAATGGAGTTTTATGGATGAAATGATGTTAATATCATGAATTAGGATTGGATTACGTTATATTATCATGTTATAAGTCTTAATTTGGTTGTAGAAACCTATTTTCAATTGGGAGAAATTCTAGGATTTCAAATTGGTTTTTTTATTATTGTCCAATTGGGAGTTCAATTGTGGATAGTTTTTCAATTAACTTAAGGATATGATTACCTAGCATGTAGTAATGGTTTTTGAGTATTAAAGTTTGAGTCTTGAAATCGTGGGTCCAGGTTTGGTATCTGGAGTCTTGTCATGTTAAAGGTTATGTTCTTTTTGCTGAGTAAGTCCTGTATTAATGAATAGTTTATATGTGGATAGACTTTGAGCATCACGAGGTGTAAAGAAAAGGTTATCACTGAGGCTTGATCGTGCAGTGTTCCTGTTTGGTAATGAAGTAGGCTACAATTTAGTTTTTTGAGACTTTGATAGAAGTATGTAGTAGTTATAAATGTTGAGAGGTATTGAGCGTGTTCAGGGGTCCCACTCTGATAGTTTGATGAACGGTTGAGTGGGTACCAGTGTTGAACTTCGTTGATGGGTTATTTAGGGAATCAACCTTAAGATAATTTCGACTGCTTTTATATGGGCTTGTCGCCATTATGTGGGCTCATCGCCATATTTGATATTTTTGTATTTATTCATCACACATGCTTTGATATGATATGTTAATTGTACTTGAATTATTGTGGTTGGATTGTTTGATATGATATCCTTATTATACTTTGATTATTATGGTTGAACTATTTGATATGATATTCCGATTGTACTTGGATTATTGTGGTTGGACTTTTTGATATGATATCCTAATTTTACTTGGATTACATGTTGTTTAATTCTGAAAGCATGTGTTATTCATCTCCTATACTTGGTTGCATGTCATTCATTTTGATTTCTTGCCTTATAGTGTCATTTGCATTCATACACTCATGGTTCTAATGATATTGATATGAGAGTGGTATGAAATTATTGTGGATCTAAGAGACTGAAAAAGCAAGGTACTTATTAGATTATTGGAAATATTGAGATGATGATAATATTGTGGATGGCTGGAGTTGCATGCCACAACATATATGATGATATGCGAGGATCAGATTTGCACGCCTAATACATGATATTATTACAGCTAAGAGTTGGGCTTCATGATCCAATGAGTTATTCTGGAGTGGAGGGGTATATGGACTTCACGGGTCTCCCATGGGTCACGTTTATATGGCATACCCATGTGAAATATGTATACCAATTGATGGAATGGTACCTTGCATATGCATTGCATCCTTATTCATACATTCATCCCTACATTGATTACTTGGTGTGATAACATGACTTGGATTGGTGATTGAAAATTTGGTGAAACCCTGATTTAGTTGGATTGAATTGATTATATTGGAGCAGAATAGTCATTATGATTGAGCTTCTCTCTGTGGATACCTAGATAATAGAATCGATGAACATTTGGATAAATATTGAATTTGTTTTCAGGTGTGGCTTGATTTATTATGCATGGGTTTATGGTCATAATGTGTATGTATAAGCTTTGATGTCTACCGCTACTATAATCGAGAAGTGTCAATATGTCAAGGTTATTGTCTAGATCTAGGGAAAATATATGCATTATGTGTTATTTGATAATTGATTGTGTGATTGGGTATCGAGTCTAACTTGTGATACGTGCTGCTTTTGAGAAAGTAGACATGACTGATCTATGTATGTCAGACGGTACTTGTATAGAATCTTAACTAAGTCTAAGGCTAATGATAATAAGGGTGTTAAATTCTTCATGGCTAATTTAGTTATAATACTCTGGGTAAGCATTCTTAAAAGGCTATCGTGATCTAAGTGTTTTTGTGCTAATTGATGTGTTAAGTCAGATATGTGGGGTTAATCTTGAATATAACTTGGATAAGAGAAAGTACTAGTCGGTGGGTATAATGATAGTAAGGTCCATGTATATGTGAATGGATTGATTGTACTTGTTGTGATTGGAACCTTATATGAACAATGTGACTTGTTGAATAAGGGTATTGATGTGTACAATGTGACTTATGAGCTACTAAACTGTCTAGTATAGGCTTATTTGGTGTCAACTTGATATTTATATATGTTATGTATCTTCTGTCATTGTCGACTTATGATGTCTACGGGGGTACGTTGTGTACTCATGCTACACTTGGTGCATATTTTCTGATGCAGATACATATCACTCTACTAGTTTGCGAGCTCGAGTGTGAGTTCGGGCAGGTGGATTTCGGCATTCTAGGGTGAGCATACTTCTTCCGGCATGCCTTGTATACTTATTCTCTTACTCTGTCTTTTAAGTTTGGATTCGAAAGACATAGTTAGACATTTTCTTATGTTATTTAGTTTTGGCCTTTATTGCTTTCATTCAAACTTGTATTTCACATTAGTGCTCTTATATCACATACCAGATTTTGGGGGTACATTGATGTTTGTTTATATTTCCACATTTCTTTCATATTATTTTAATTTATATGGGAAGTGGTTCGCCTCCCAGTGAGAATGTGTAGGTTCCACCATGATTCCTGGAAAGGGGTCGTGACAGCGAACTCTGCCAAAGGTAAGAATTGGTCCCAATGAACACCAAAATCAATGACACGTGATCTCAACATATCCTCAAGAACTTGAATAGTCCTCTCAGATTGTCCGTCGATATGGGGATAAAATCGATACTAAGATCCAACTGAGTACCCAACTCTACCTGTAACGTCTATAAAAAATAAGAAGTAAATTGAGGACCTCAATGGAAGATAATATAAATAGGAACCTCATGCAGCCGCACAGCCTCACTGATGTAAATACTAGCCAACTTCTCTACATTATAGATAACCTAAATTGCAATGAAGTGCGCAGACTTAGTCAGCATATACACAATTGTTACACCTCATATTTTTGCGCTTGTATGTATCGTAAGTAAAGTAACATAAATCTGGTGAGGTTAAGATCTCATATTTGGATTTAAATAAGTTTAAACACGTGTTACGAAAGTTTTGTAAGAATTATGAGTTAAACAAATCAAAGAAAATTTAGTTTGTCGAAACTCGGGGAAGGGCAGGCCGAATTTCGAATAGGATTTTTGGCTAACCTTGGCGGGGGGTATATCTGATGGTATATTAATAATTATAGGGTGAATAACGTATCTACGTTCTAGTTCATGGAGTATTCTTTCCAATGAACAAACCATTTGTCGATATGATGTAAGAGTTGAAGGATATTCATGTTTTTGTCAGACTATGCAAATAGGCTGGCAAACAGCCGAGGGAGCTCACCCGGCGAGCTCCATAGAGAAATTTTTGCTCGCTCCGGGCTTCTCCCAGTGAGCTGGAGTGACAAAATTGAGGCGATGGTGATGACTTATTTAAGTTAAGTTGAGCCCTGATTCTGGATATAACATATTTGACCTAGGCAGCTCATATACACATCCAAACACCCTCCCAAGGGTTCTCCATCATGGCAGAGTAGTTTCATACTTGTGTGAAGTGATTTCCATCTCAAGAGATCAAGAACACCTAAATATCCTCTCTAGTTGGCTTGGCAAAAGGGAGAGTTCTCTTAAGCTTGAAGAAAAGTTGGTTATATAGAACATCTAGACTGATTTAAGGTATGATTTTACAATTTTTTTATGAGCTCTAGTTCCTCCTAGCTTAGCTTGATTCATTATGGAATATAGCTTGTAAGATTTGGATTGAACTTCTCTATTGAAAGATTACTTTTGTCGGGCTATTAAAACTATAAATTGAGACAAGTTGTTAAATCTTGTTAGTTGGGTTGAGAAATCATTGAGTAGAGTTGGTTGTTGTTGTTGTTATGTTGTTTTCCTTGTTGAAGAAGAGAAATTATGGCATTCGAATACTCTTGAAGAGATTGTTGAGAGATATGCACATAAGGTGTTTAACATAATGTCTAAGTGAAGGTTCTCCTTAGTTATTGATCCGAAATTGATCCGTATTATTAATTTAATGTTGACTATCGTTCGTAGGATGTTCGGAGCTCGTGAACTATCAAAATAAGGTATATAAGTCTCACTTCTTTCTTTTTGGTATGATCTATATTGAAACGACTATTACGGAATGAAATTCAATAAAACATCTACTATGAATTCCTTAAGAAAGTACTTGTGGTCTCCTATAAATGTGTTGTGATGTATACCTCATCCATCATCGAGATTACATCCTCATTCCAAGGCACTCTTTTGATGTCACTAAAAGTCAGTTCATTATTATTTCCTGAAAGCTAATCTAATAATGTGATCAATGGTTCTTATGAAGTCATTTAATAGAGTAACAGGTGATGTGTTAACCCTCATAAGAGAGTCGGAGGTGTAATAACCTTATATACTCCGATGAGTTCAAAAGAGTATTTGGTAATCCTTAAGAGGTCATCATATACATGTATCATATATCTATATTGCCCTCAGAGGTCAATAGTGTTATATACACAGTTATACAACTATGAGATTGATGATATTTCTCACAGAGGCATATGGTGCTATTGTGTAGTTTATACAAATATGATATTGATAATACTACCCCAAAAGGCCTACAAAGTTATATATACACGAGTATACTTCATTATGAATATTCTGTCCCACAAAGGCATTCAGAGTACATATTGTCTTTCTACTGTCTTACATTATAGTATGCATTCAGTTACACTTTCAGCTTATGCTTCATTTACAATGTTGCACTTGTTTAGAGTTTCAGCTTTACATATTCAGTACATCTTTCATATTGATATCCCTTTTGTTGGGGAACACTGCGTTTCATTCCTGTAGGTGCAGACATATGATTTGTTAAGCCTTCTCAAAAGGATTATTATTCAGCATTGGGTTGGAGCACTTCCCCTTTCTTCTGAAATTATTGTCTGAGTTTGGGTATGCATTTATATATACTTATTATGGGTATGGTGGTGCCCTGTCCCACCCTAGTTGTTGTTATATGACTCTTTGACGCTTGTAGACTAGTGGGTTATGTATTGATATGTGGTTTTACTATCATTTGTTCAGGTTGTTATTCTCAGTTTCTCTTGTGATGTCATTCTGAGGCCTTGTCGGCCCAAATAGTTATATGTTCACGCTATGATATACAGGTGGTACGCTTGGACCATTCAGGCGTCGGGTGTTGGCCACACCCCATGAAGCTGGGGTGTGACAAACTTGGTATCAATGTAAGTATGTCCTAGGGAGTCTACAAGTCATGTAGTTTATGGGTGTGTTGTGCATGACACTTATAAACAGCAGGCTAAAGGGCATTTAAGGATGATTTTTGTTCTTTCATCTCATAAATCATGCAATAGAGTTAAGTTGTAAGAATTCAAGTTTAACTCATACTATATACAGTTCCAGTACTTTCAGTTACTAGAAAGACTCCGGCCAGTCCGTATTCATTGCAAGCAAATTAAATCCCCCCCCCCCCCAAGAAGATTATTAATACGCTAGAGGATCAAGTGTTATAATATCGTCACGGAGTGTGGACACCTAAGATACGGAAGAATTCATAAATATCTGGAAAGGTGAAGTATTGGTTTTAGGATGTAGGAGAAGTAAGGAAAGGAAGGTGAAGAGTACCTGCATACAGGAGGTCATAACAAAATTGACATTATGATAGAATAATATAAGTATTCTTACCCTGGCTCTCCATAAGGGCAAGATTGCAATGAGAAGAACCTATAAGAGATCGAGACTTAGTAGAGGTTAGAATAGTCCTTAGCATGGACAGTAAAGGTAAGATAATACAGTTACGTTAAAGTCACTCCTTTGGAACATGCATGTCTGACGTACCCAGAAATTATGAGACAAATATGACTTTTATACAATCTTGATGCCCTGAGGGCCAAATATTGACTCCTTTGTATATAAGGTAAATATTTTCCTCAGAAAGGTTTTTGTCTGGAGTAAGAAAGAATAGTAAACTCCTAGAAGATAAGGTCAACTAAAGAAGATGAAGCTATAAAGAAGGAAATGTTTATTAAAACTAATACAAGAAATGAGATGGATGGAAAAGGATGAGATAGATGGCAAAACTCAACAGGTTGGCATGGATTGTGGAGAGACATTTAGTCTGGTTGGCATGGATGGAAAATAAGATGAGATGGATGGCAAAACTCAAATTGGCATGGATTGTGGAGAGATATTTAGTCCGGTGGTTAAACCAACAACTATTCAGACTGTTCTCAGTATGGTTATCTCCAAAGCTTGGCCCATTCATCAACTGTATCGAGGAGTAGTCAATGTGGTGTCTGAGTCTTGTAGGCTGTGTAATATCCTATTAGAGCTTCACTTCCTATTCAGAAAGCTACCTTGGTCTACTACGATAATGTTAGTGCAGACTATCTCTCTGAAAATCCGGTTCAACATCAGCACACTAAACATATCGAGATAGATATTCACTTTGTTCACGCAAAAGTAGCTCGTGGACAAGTATGTATCTTGCATGTCCCTTCACGATACCAAATTGCTGACATCTTTACTATGGGTCTTCCTTAGTTCTGTTTGAAGATTTTAGAGACAGTTTCAATGTGCAACAACCGCATGCTTTGACTGCGGGGGTGTGAAAGAATATACACTTATATATCGTGCATATTCCATATATACTTTGTATAGTCCTATTAGAATTCTTGTGTAAATGTAATTATGATAGTAGTTTTCTATTAAGAAAATGTAGTAGTCTTTTATTAGGAAAAGGTAGATTTAATATTCATAATTAAATATTATATATCATGTATATATATCTTTTACATTAATAAAAATAATCAAGGTGATTATTCTTTCAGTAAGTTATTCCTATTTAATAAAGGTAGATTAATTTTTCCTCTTAAATATTATACATACTTCTTTAACTTCAAGGTTATAGTTGGAAAATAATTATCAATTTTAGTCTTGAATTTTTAAAAAGGCAACTATTTTGGGATAATTTTGTTTAGCTAAAACGACCGTTAAAATGAAATCGAGGAAGTAAGATAATTTTGTAAGACTCGATCAGCTCATGACGAGTGAATGAGTTGTGTGTATTTGAACATCCATTCACTCAAATTATTTTTAACAGAGATAATAACACTTTTGGTCCTTAAGTTATTAGCAAATTTTGGTTTTTGTTTTTGTGATATGTGACTCAATATATTTAGCCTTTAATTAATTAAATTGTCTGTTCTTTGTCCCTTTACGTAGAAAATATGGTATATTTTACTATTTATAGAACTATATTACCGTCAAATATGAAGTAAAAGTATAAAAACATATAACATGATTAATTAAGTGGTAGAATGATTAATGATTATGGGAAATTGTGAATATTCACAAGCAATTGGATAAAAAATGCACAATTTAATTAAGGGAAAAGGAGCATATTTGCCCTCCAACTTTGAGAAAAGGGGCATATTTGCCCTCCGTCAAAGTTGGGGGACAAATATACACCTTCCGTTAATAAACTTCCACCATTTGCCCATATTTAACTTCGACGCACATGTCGATTCCACGTGGACGCCATCTGTGCGCCATGTGGATGACCTGACCCGACACATGGATTACCCGACCCGTTCCCTAAAAAACCCAAAACGCAGCAATTTAAAAGGAGAACACCCAGCAATTGTTCTTCAATTTTGTACCCTAAAATTCATCATCTTCAGCTATCTTCATTCTCCAACAACAGTCACACGGATTCCATTCTTCCAAAATATATATTTCAAGCTTTTTCCTCGAATTCAATCAGTAATCGTCCAGTTCAGCGAGCTCTTCTTCCCCAAAAGCGAAAATCGAAGCTGTCAACCCTCGAAATTTCATCAACTTCCGTCTTAACATTCAGGCGAATCCAACCTACTAATCGCGTACAAGAAGGTTAGAAATTCTTGAACTTTATGTGTTAATCGATACTTATATTGTTCTAAGTCTTTCGTCGACATATAAATGTCTAATCGATAGTTGAATTTCTGCAAATTTTTATTGTTGGAAGATTGAAATCCAGCATCTTATATATATGGTTATAATGTTTGGTTCATCTGGTCGCTAAGAAAACAGTGAACTCAATCGTCGACATATGCATATTTTTTCGGACTTGAGAACTCAATGTCGACTGGTTTTAAATCGGTAGTTGATTTTATTAGATTTGGTTGTAGAATTTCTGTGATTCTGATATGTTGTAGATTGAAAACCTATCTAGATTGAAAACCAGTCGAGATAAATTATGTTCGACAGTGTTTATTACTCGAGATAAACCAGTCTATGCTTCTTATTCTACTTTCGAAAGTGTAAATTTGGTTCGTCGATGAGTTTTGACAGTCTTTGTTTCGATTAAGTTATAGTGGATAGTGTTTGTTTAAGTTTATTAGTTAATACAATTGTGTTTATGTTCAGCAAGTAATAAATGTCTCAAGTTAGTTGTTTTTCACAAAGAAGGTGTCGTTGTGGTATGACTGCGAATCAATTTATTTCGAGGACTACTTCAAATCCCGGAAGGAAATTCTTCAAATTCCCCAAACCTAAGGTAAGTAATTTTAATGTAATACTTTGACGACATTTTTTGTTTGTTTAATTTTGTTTTTTTTTCTTTCTTCATTTTTTGCTTATAGAGAAGTTCTTGTGGATATTGGCAATGGGAGGATGAGGAACATATTGAAAGTTTCTCTGGCGAATTAATGTCGCCATTGGATGTGTTTAAGAATGTAATAGCAGATTTGAAGAGTGAAAGAGATATGTTGAAAGCAGAAATCGTTGTGTTAAAGGGTATAAATCAAGCTGAAATGAACAAAGTTTTGAAGATGCGCGTGTTTATGATGATTTCATGGGCGTTATTTGTTGGATTTGTTGCGGCATCGATTATGAAATGATTATGTATGTAGATGTGTAAGAACGTTTAATGTAATGTTATGAATCTTCTTTTATGCAATTTCAGTTGGATGTATCTAAGTCTTTTATATCACTGTTAGAAAACTAATTCC
The DNA here is from genome assembly GCA_029844215.1 of Przewalskia tangutica. Lineage (NCBI taxonomy): Eukaryota > Viridiplantae > Streptophyta > Magnoliopsida > Solanales > Solanaceae > Przewalskia > Przewalskia tangutica. The sequence goes on along the minus strand of CM056718.1, from coordinate 124,642,679 downwards.
TTAGCAGCCATATGAAGAAATTGTGTACACATTCCATTTTTCAATTCGGCTGTTAGCTTCCCACACCAAACACTTTTCAATATCCCATTGCTAGTTAATAGTGCTAATGTTTAAGTACTTATAAGCAGGACCATGGACACCGTTTACATCTACTCGTTTAGCTCTAGTTTTAATTGAACCAACATGCATAATGGCTCGAAGGACTGAGGACCATATTGTCCTGTCACTACATATATGTATCTTCCATCAGTAGCCACCCCTAACTGTACACATCAACATGAGAATGCACCTATACAAGCTATGATGATAAAAAGCTATAAATTCATTCACTGTAAAGAACATTACACAAAAAAACATGTCTTCATCATCTCAAAAAAAGCCGATACATTACACAAAAAAACATTACACTGTAAAGAACATTACAGTTTGATGGACTATGAAGACAAACACAAAAAAAGTTTGACAATGGCCAACGCATCAGTAATTCATGTCTTCGTCATGTGTCGGACTGCCTATTTCTCTTCCATATCTTCAATTTCTCTCTTATAACAAGAGTCTTGTTTGGTGGTTGATAAGGCAAGTTGGTTGGCTCACTCATTGAAGTAGAATCACCAACGATGGAGATTTTTCTTGTTGGTGTAGCTAATCTTTGTTTCATCCTTTCAAGTATTCTAGTATTTGCCTCAGAAAATGACCTTGGCCTTAATGATGGTTCTTCTTCTATCATAGTGGCGGTGCTGCTGCATTGAGTTAGACGTTCTTCTGGTTCTGCTGCTAAAAAACTTTCTTCTGGTTCTCGTTCTGCTGCCGGGAGTAAATATGTGCTGCTGCTGCTTTTATTCCTTGCAAGTTGTTTCCCTTTACTAGCCTGCTGTTTAAAAAATAACACTACGTCAAGACAAGGAAAAAAACACCACAACAGAAACTAAAAATTGAAAAAACAGGACAGCAGCAGCATATTTACAACTAAAAAAACACCACACCAGTAGCAACTAAAAATTGAAAAAAAAGGACACCAGCAGCAGCTAAAAAGGGGAATATTTGCAACTAAAAAAACACCACAACAACAACTGTTGACAGTCAATTTTGACCCGTTTTTCGTATATTTATTGCAATTTTAAGTATTTTAGCACACCGCATTTTAATCGTTATTTTGCATATTTTTTACCTAATATTCTGTGTTTTATTATTCACAAAATGGCATTTCATCTTAAATTAAGCATTATGTCTTTGTTAATATTATGTTTCTATTATAATTAATTGGCATCCCGTTTTTACTTTTAATTAGACATTAAACATTTGCTAAATATTGTATTTTATTATTATTGCATCGGCATTTGCATTTTTATAATTTCGCATCTTTTTAAATAATCTTTTCTTTTAAACAGTTAATCCATTTTGCATTTTTGTCAAACCAGTCCAGTCCAAGACACAATTTGAATCAGTCCAATCCAACACCATTTTTTAATTTCATCCAAACACTCTCTTTTATTTCCCCCCCCTAAAATCAAATATCACTTTTCATCTTTTCCCCCCAAAACCAAACACAAACCCTAAACCTAAATACCCCTATAAATAAAACATTACCCCCTCCTTTTAAAAAGAGAGGGCAGCCGCACACCCCTACCCCTTTGAACAGACCTCAGCCGACATATCTCCCTCTCTATACTTACCCCTCCCATCTCCCATGGTTCCCGTCGCCGCCGCCATTCGCCGGAGCTCCAACCTCCGGCGAACCCCCTAGCAACACCCTCAGCCACACAACCCTAAAATATAACACCCTCAGCCGCACAACCCTAAAATATAACACCCTCACACCCCTTTTATTTTCAGAGAAAGGAAAAACCATTCCCATTCCCCTCTCTCGTCGCCGCCGCCCAGAGCTCCGGCAAGCCTTCCCACACACACACCGCCTGCCGCCTCTTCCTGTCCCTACCTTCCACGCTGTCGGGCGAACCACCGCTTCCCACACCTGGCCGGCGAACACACCACTGGGGTGGCGTCGCTCCGGCATTTAGCTGTGGAAGTGACGCCGCCCATCTCCCCGTTTGTTCGGTTTATATCTTGTTTGGTATGTTGTTGGTTGTGGACTGATTTCTCCTTTTTTGCGGGTAACTAGCCGGAGTCTTTAAACTCTGGCGACCTCCATTGCTTTATATTTTATATATAACTGCTGTATATTTTGATTGTTGGGCTAATTTCTGGAGTTTCGGTATTTGGCCGGAGTTCGCAAAACTCCGGCGATGTTCGTCGGTTTGCTTCGCTTTGTCAATGATTTTGCACCATTTTAGTATTTTGGTAGGAGTTTTAGGCTCGTGATTTCTGGTTTATCGGTGATATTTTGCTACTGGTTATACTGTTTGGCGACCTTCGCTGGTATTATTTTGAAGGGACCTGTTTGTGGACTTGGTTATTGGACTGATTTTCAGTCATTTTTTGGACTGATTTTTGACATTTTTGGGCCCGGGTGATCTCAACGTTGTTTCTTACTTCTCTGGTTGTGCTATGGATTATACTTTGTTCTATTCCATTCGGGTGTTGTTTTATTCTTGTTTTCTGCTATTTCTCGACTGTTACTGCGCCTATTGTTATGATTTAGTTCGTGATATTTTCATAGTTCTAGCTGTTGGATATCCTGCTCAGTTGGTGTGTTTAGATGATGGATTTTGTTCCGTTTTGGGCTGCTTTGCCACTATTTCGCCATTTGTGTCGGTTGTTATTTGTTTCACAAACTATTGGACTGAATTCATTTTCTTTTCGCAAGAACTGATTTTTGAATAGATGCTACACTTGACGGTTGTTTTCATTTTTTTGATGCATTACTTGCACTGCTTTACTTGGGAAAAGTTTACTGATTTTGAACAAGATGCTACACTTGTTGGCCAATGAAAAAGTTATCCGTCGATTTTTGAGGCCTCCACAGTTGCAAAGACGGAAAATAAAATAAATGAAGCTTTCAGGGCGTTGATGATTTCTTCTACTTACACATGATAACCAACATGCGCTGGCAGGGCGAATTCTCGCAGCCGCACTTGTTTAGGATGTCCCACTTTATTTTTATATATATCTGAGCCCTCCGTGTTTAAAACTATTACTGTTTTGGCACGGATCTGAATGTTTTATTTATTTTATTGTTTTTAACAATACTGGCCGATGAAAGAATCTCTGTCTGATTTCCAAGTCCTCCTCTGTGCAAAAGACAGATTTATTTTTTGGCTTTACTTATTAATTCATGTCATTGCTTTAAAATTATTTATTCTATTACTAACACTTTTACTAAGTGTTTATGCAGGTACCCGGAGATCATTTTGTGCAGAAGGCCTAAAAAAGGCTAAAAGATGTCCCGGAGTTTTATTTTATGTCGCATTTAATTTTAGTTTTATTATTCTGTATTGCACTTTATTTTAATTATAAATTATGAAAAAATGCTTAGAATAAATAAAATAAAAAATGCAATAAATAATTAACCTAGGTTTGAACGAATAACCGCAAGTTAGCGGATCTTAAAGGATGCCTAACCCCTTCCCTTTAGGATAATAAAGAACTCTGATTCAGAATCTCATTAATTTCGCAGACCATTAAATGGAGATTAATTGCAGTATTTTTATTGCAATAAATCAAGTGTCCTAATTCACTTAACTAATTAGGTGGCGACTCCTCAAAATCAGCATTATTGCTCCATCCAGGGAACCGCGCCAAAGAGCAACGTTGCGGATACCGTTCAGATCCCGTGGTAAAAAACGGGCGCGACAGCATGACGACTCCGCTGGGGATATCAGGTTATTGATCATAGCAAACCCAGGTTAATTAAGTATTGCGCCTTATTTTGCTTTTATATTTGTTGTAAATATTTTATATTATTTGCTTTTATTTTGTAATTAACTACTTTAATTGCTACATTCTTTTACTGCTTACCTTAAATTGTCATTCCGCTCATATTTCCTCCATTCTGGAAAATTGACACTATCACACACTACACGCGAGGTGTGCTTTTCACACCCGCAAATTTCTTTAAAATACCCAAATTTAGGAGAGTTGGCATTTTACGCGGAGAATTCGGTCCAACCGGTGGCCGCGTAGCTTTCTCACTCGAGTAGTCCGCTCGGGAATCATTGTGTCTAGTAAGCCAAATTTTAGAAAATTTAAGATAGAGCTATACCGCCCTCTTTATTTTAAGTCATGCATACATACCCCTAGGTGGGTCGATCCTTGGTATCGTCTCCACGATTAGGAAATCCACCAAATTGTCGTTGGGTTTCACAACCCGTCGACCAATAAACATATATGTGTAGCGTGATAATGATAGACGGATCCAAGCCTGGTTATGACACGCCAAAATTGGAAAAAGTGCACCGTCATTTGGTCGTCATTTCCAACAAAACATTGCAGTTTAACGACTTGGACTTATTTATCATAATCTCGCATATTTGGCGTTTAGGCTCACCTCTGGCATAAGAGAGGTCACATACATATTAGGGCGCGTGCTTGATTTGCATGCTTTTATTTACTATTATTTGTCGCTAGCAATTCTGTACATATTATTTAATGCAATAATTACCCTTTTATGATTCCGGGCTCGAGCATTTGCATTTTTGCACTTTTTGCCGTCACATTGCAATCAGGACTTCTACTGCGTAAATCACTCTTGAATAGCGTGACTTGGACTTTGTGAAGAATCAACCACCAGTCCGGTCGAACCAATCAGGGGAGTCTTTGACTATATTGTCACACCTCTTCATTTTTATTATTTTGTCATTTTCCTACTCACCCATTTCTCATATTTTTTGTAGGAAGGTCGTTCTCGCAAACAGCCGAGGGCGGTCGGAAAAAGAAAAAAAAATCATCACAAGAATGAGCGAGAATTATGTTTACTAATAGAAATCAGTCTATACCATATTCAACGAGACATCGCTCTCAGTTCTTCTATATTTTGTATCTTTATACATATTTGCAAATTCAATTGATATGTTTAGCGTTGATTACATAGTTCTTTCATATCATGCATTTTACAGCATAATCGTTCCGAACTACGCGTGTCTGATTCTCACCACACGGTGTGATACGTAGGCAACCCATATTGGGTTCGACACCATAAAAATAAAAAAAATAAAAAAAAATAATAATAATAAAGAAGCATATTTTTCTCACTCATGCATCTCATTCATCATGTTTTCGGGCATTCATTTTCCCGTTACATTCATTTTACTTTGCATTCGTCCACAGTGGACAATAATTTCTTTTGCACAACTTTATATTGCTATTCTTCTTTGATAAATTCTTTTTAAGCATACATTTTATAGCATATTTGAATGAACTACGCGCATCTGATTCCCTTGGTGGGATACGTAGGCAGCCCTATTCGGGTTCGGTACTATTTATTCAAAAAATATATAAAAAAATTATTATTAAAAAAAAATGTTATTCAAAAATACAAAAAACTCATTTTTTAAGTATTATTGTTTGACTTTGTTGATACCAACACAGTTACCAGTGTGCATAAAAAAAAGAAGGTAATAATCAATATGAGTTGACTCTGTGGTAAACCATAGATTCTTTTGGTACCTCTTATTCACACCCGTAAATGATATTGTCTTGCGTGTTTTCAAGATAAGGACGAAACCAACCTCATCGTTTCATATGCATTGTGTGGTGAGTTTTTAGAATAAGTTCAATTGCATTGCATTGTGATCTAGAACTTGGCCTAAATGTTTGTTGAGGCGAAATCTTGAGTAACACTCGGTGTAGGAAATGATCGTAGGCTTTCTTTGACCCGTTTGAGCCTTTTCAGCCTAGCAAATAACATTATCCCTAGTACACCTCTTTGAGCCTAAAATCTATTTTTTGACAACCGCATATTACACCTATACCCTTTCTGAGTGCGTACGCACTATCCCTCTCTCGGCCCGACCTCCTTGAGTGCTTTAGAAATGTGCAAGTGGCTGATAAAATCCTGCGTTGAAGTTTGTAAAGACAAAAATTGTCAAAGTCTCAAAAAGAAAAAAAAAGACACAAATGACGACTTCACATAAAAGGGCTCCAAATGAAAGATTCAAAAGAAGTCAATACAGAAAAACTGGGACAAAAAGAAAGCAAGTCAGCATCAAAACGCATAAATATCAAGCACGGACATAGTCCAACTCTCGAGGAATGATTAGTCACTTTTACCCAAATGATATCCATTCCTTTCCCCAAGCCTACATTACAAGCCCGTGACAAGCCCTACATGATCTTATACTAAAGGTTCTCACATTAGTGGATACTTACATGACGGTCAAGCCTATGTTATCACAATTGCAGGCATTAAACATCTTTTTGAGTGTGAGTGTTTTTCTCTAAACGTCCCAAAATTCAAAATACTGGAATATATGTGAGAAATGGGACTTTCTTTCAGTGAGGGCATTTGAAACGTGAGATTACGTGTAGTTCGAAACATTGGATGCAAGCAGGTGTGTCGACACTCAGGTATATCTGAGGTACTATCTGAAGCTGTGTGAATTACACAGGAGTCAATCTCGGTTAGACTGAAAGCAATAAACGAAAATCCTTATGCACAATACTAATTGTTGGTATCAACTGAAGTCGGAATGTAATGATGTCTTCCATTTTTTCAGAAAAAACAACAAAATGCATATTACATAAATTCCTTATTTTTGCATCACGAACTACGTTTGAACTGATTCCCTCAGCGGGATACGTAGGCGGCCACATCGGCTTCAGTCCCACATCATTTTAAAATCATAAAAATCGTTATTTTGCATCACGAACTACGTCTTGACCTGATTCTCGTAAAAGATGAGATACGTAGGCGGTCACATTGGCTTCGGTCCCACATCATTTTAAAATCATAAAAATCCTTATTTTGCATCACGAACTACGCTCTGACCTGATTCCCTCGGCGGGATACGTAGGTGGCTATATCGGCTTCGGTCACACCATTAGAAATATTTCTTCCTTGTTTTGCACAGGACTCGATTTTGTCCATTAGAGAGTTTAGCATCCTCATATATTTTGCATCCATGACTACCTACACATGACTGGGGCATATTTTGAGGGTTGCATTCTCATCTACTCAATTGTACATTGTCCATATTCTCGCATTAGCTTTTCATTCATGATAAAAAAAAATTGCTTACCTGATCGTCTTGATAGCGTCAAGATTCAACCTTACCCAGTTGAAAGTTCAACATCTTCATTACCAGAAACTGAGATATTTTAAGGATTCACTGCAAGAAAATGGCAATATACAGGAAAAAAACAGGCCAACTAGGTCTTCAGTCCAAACCAAGAATGCAAGCATCAAGAGCCAAAGCTACAAAGTCGACACTAATCAACCACTCCTTTCCTAAAAAAAAAAACTCACTCACAAGTTTTCTTTGAGTGCAGGATCTTCATATCAGCAAAGTCGGGAGCACAACAATAAGCCTATGCAGGCTACAAACGCACAACGTCTATGCAATGACGTTATCTCAATCCAGACGGGTCACAAAGCAGGTACGCCCATAAACCGACGCATTTCATCTAAGTCTATGCAACGGCTTCATCTATGTTTCGTCTATGCAATGACGAGCATTTGCATCGCGTCTATGCAACGACGTCATTTCATTTAAGCCTATGCAACGACTTCATCCATGTTTCGTCTATGCAACGACGAACATCTGCATCACGTCTATGCAACGACGTCATTTCATTTAAGCCTATGCAACAACTTCATCCATGTTTTGTCTATGCAATGACGAACATTTGCATCGCGTCTATGCAACGACGCCATTTCATTTAAGCCTATGCAACGGCTTCATCTATGTTTCGTCTATGCAACGACGAGCATCTGCATCGCGTCTATGCAACGACGCTCTTTCATAAAAGCCTATGCAACGGCTTCATCCATGTTTCGTCTATGCAATGACGAACATCTGCATCGCGTCTATGCAACGACGTATTTCATAAAAGCCTATGCAACGGCTTCATCCATGTTTCGTCTATGCAACGACAAGCATCTGCATCACGTCTATGCAACGGCTTCATCTATGTTTCGTCTATGCAACGACGAGCATCTGCATCGCGTCTATGCAAAGACGCCCTTTCATCTAAGCCTATGCAATGGCTTCATCAGTGTTTCGTCTATGCAACGACGAGCATCTGCATCGCGTCTATGCAACGACGCCCTTTCATCTAAGCCTATGCAACAGCTTCATCTATGTTTCGTCTATGCAACGACGAGCATCTGCATCGCGTCTATGCAACGACTCCCTTTCATCTAAGTCTATGCAACGGCTTCATCAATGTTTCGTCTATGCAACGACGAGCATCTGCATCGCGTCTATGTAACGACGCCCTTTCATCTAAGCCTATGCAATGGCTTCATCTATGTTTCGTCTATGAAACGACGAACATTTGCATCGCGTCTATGCAACGACGTCATTTCATCTAAGCCTATGAAACGGCTTCATCTATGTTTCGTCTATGTAACGACGAACATCTGCATCGCGTCTATGCAACGACGCCATTTCATTTAAGCCTATGCAAGACTTCATCTCTGTTTCGTCTATGCAACGATAAACATTTGCATCGCGTCTATGCAACGACGTCATTTCATCTAAGCCTATGCAACGGCTTTATCCATATTTCGTCTATGCAACGACGAACATTTGCATCACGTCTATGCAACGACGCCATTTCATCTAAGCCTACGCAACGGCTTTATCTATGTTTCGTCTATGCAACGATGAGCATCTGCATCGCGTCCATGCAATGACGCCATCAACATCTACAACACCATGTCTTTTCCAGCACCACATCACCTGCAACCCAGTGTCAATCATACTTCGACACTGGGACAAATTTTGAATCTGCGTCGGCATTATCTTTAATTTTGCAAAGATCACGTTTCAATGTCATCATGATTCGACACTGGGACAATTTTGAACCAGCGTCTGCCTGCTTTAATTTTCTAACATCGCAGCAACCCAGTGTCCTCATAATTCGACACTGGGACATTTTTTTGAATCGATATTCGTTCGTCCATAATTTTAGCATCGCAGCAACCCAGTGTCCTCATAATTCGACACTGGGACATTTTTAAATCTGTGTCAGCTTTGCTTTTTATTTTCGCATCACAACGACCCAGTGTCATCATAATTCGACACTGGGATAATTTTGAGTCTGCATCAGCCCTACTTTTGAGTTTCTAGTTTATAAAACAGGACAAAATTGGCTACAAGTCAACATCTTTGTCCGAAGACTCTTCCATCATCTCCGTACAAAGAGGGACATGCTATTGACAGTCAATTTTGACCCGTTTTTCGTATATTTATTGCAATTTTAAGTATTTTAGCACACCGCATTTTAATCGTTATTTTGCATATTTTTTACCTAATATTCTGTGTTTTATTATTCACAAAATGGCATTTCATCTTAAATTAAGCATTATGTATTTGTTAATATTATGTTTCTATTATAATTAATTGGCATCCCGTTTTTTCTTTTAAATAGACATTAAACATTTGCTAAATATTGTATTTTATTATTATTGCATCGGCATTTGCATTTTTATAATTTCGCATCCTTTTAAATAATCTTTTCTTTTAAACAATTAATCCATTTTACATTTTTGTCAAACCAGTCCAGTCCAAGACACAATTTGAATCAGTCCAATCCAACACCATTTTTTAATTTCATCCAAACACTCTCTTTTATTTTCCCCCCTAAAATCAAATATCACTTTTCATCTTTTCCCCACAAAACCAAACCCAAACCCTAAACCTAAATACCCCTATAAATAAAACATTACCCCTCCTTTTAAAAAGAGAGGGCAGTTGCACACCCCTACCCCTTTGAACAGACCTCAGCCGACATATCTCCCTCTCTATACTTACCCCTCCCCTCTCCCATGGTTCCCGTCGCCGCCACCCTTCGCCGGAGCTCCAAGCTCCGGCGAACCCCCTAGCAACACCCTCAGCCGCACAACCCTAAAATATAACACCCCCACACCCCTTTTATTTTCAGAGAAAGGAAAAAACCATTCCCATTCCCCTCTCTCGTCGCCGCCGCCCAGAGCTCCGGCAAGCCTCCCACACACACACTGCCCGTCGCCCTCTTCCCTGTCCCCTACCCTTCCACTGCATGTCGGCGAACCACTGCTTTCCGACACCCAGTCGCCGGCGAACCCACCACTGGGGTGGTGTCGCTCCGGAATTTAGCCGTGGAAGTGACGTCGCCCATCTCCCCGTTTGTTCGGCTTATATCTTGTTTGGTATGTTGTTGGTTGTGGACTGATTTCTCCTTTTTTTCGTGTAACTGGCCGGAGTCTTTAAACTCCGGCGACCTCCATTGCTTTATATTTTATATATAACTGCTGTATATTTTGATTGTTGGGCTGATTTCTGGAGTTTCGGTATTTGGCCGGAGTTTGCAAAACTCTGGCGATGTTCGTCGATTTGCTTCTGTTTTGTTGGGCTGATTTTGCACCATTTTAGTATTTTGGCCGGAGTTTTAGGCTCCGGTGGATTTCTGGTTTATCGGTGATATTTTGCTACTGGTTATACTTTTTGGCGACCTTCGCTGGTATTATTTTGAAGGGACCTGTTTGTGGACTTGGTTATTGGACTGATTTTCAGTCATTTTCTGAACTGATTTTTGACATTTTTGGACCCGGGTGATCTCAACGTTGTTTCTCACTTCTTTGGTTGTGCTATGGATTATACTCTGTTCTATTCCATTCGGGTGTTGTTTTATTCTTGTTTGCTGCTATTTCTCGACTGTTACTGCGCCTATTGTTATGATTTAGTTCGTGATGATTTTCATAGTTCTAGATGTTGGATATCCTGCTCAGTTGGCGTGTTTAGATGATGGATTTTGTTCCGTTTTTGGCTGTTTTGCCACTATTTCGCCATTTGTGTCGGCTGTTGTTTGTTTCGCAAACTATTGGACTGAATTCATTTTTTTTCGCAAGAACTGATGTTTGAATAGATGTTACACTTGACGGTTGTTTTCATTTTTTTAATGCATTACTTGCACTACTTTACTTGGGAAAAGTTTACTGATTTTGAACAAAATGCTACACTTGTTGGCCAATGAAAAAGTTATCCATCGATTTTTGAGGCCTCCACAGTTGCAAAGACGGAAAATAAAATAAATGAAGCTTTCAGGGCGTTGATGATTTCTTCTACTTACACAGGATAACCAACATGCTACCGCGTGTGAATTCTCGCAGCCGCACTTGTTTAGGATGTCCCACTTTATTTTTATATATATCTGAGCTCTCCGTGTTTAAAACTATTACTGTTTTGGCACGGATCTGGAGGTTTTATTTATTTTATTGTTTTTAACAATACTGGCCGATGAAAGAATCTCCATCTGATTTTCAAGGCCTCCTCTGTGCAAAAGACGGATTTATTTTTTTTGCTTTACTTATTAATTCCTGTCATTGCTTTAAAATTATTTATTCTATTACTAACACTTTTACTAAGTGTTTATGCAGGTACCCGGAGATCATCTTGTGCAGAAGACCTAAAAAGGGCTAAAAGATGTCCCGGAGTTTTATTTTATGTCGCATTTAATTTTAGTTTTATTATTCTGTATTGCACTTTATTTTAATTATAAATTATGAAAAAATGCTTAGAATAGATAGAATAAAAAATGCAATAAATAATTAACCTAGGTTTGAACGAATAACCGCAAGTTAGCGGATCTTAAAGGATGCCTAACTCATTCCCTTTAGGATAATAAAGAACCCTGATTCAGAATCTCATTAATTTCGCAGACCATTAAATGGAGATTAATTGCAGTATTTTTATTGCAATAAATCAAGTGTCCTAATTCACTTAACTAATTAGGTGACGACTCCTCAAAATCAGCATTATTGCTCCATCCAGGGAACCGCGCAAAAGAGCAACGTTGCGGATACCGTTCAGACCCCGAGGTCAAAAACGGGCGCGACAACAACAACTAAAAATTAAAAAAACAGGACACCAGCTGCAACTAAAAAGGGGCATATTTGCAACTAAAAAAACACCACAACACCAACAACTAAAAATTGAAAAAACAGGACACCAGCAGCAACTAAAAAGAAACATCAGCAATGTTACCATATGTGTAGAGTGTTACCTTATCACATCCCCTTGCATTGTGTCCACTGTGATGGCATGTAGAACATGTCATAGGTTTTCCTTTCCTTGAAGCGGACCATTCACCTTGTCTTTTCAAGTTTTCATTCCTCACTCTTCTTTTCTTAACTTTGGGTCGACCCACCATCTTACACATTTCTGGTGGTTCCATATCATGATTCTTTTCATATTTCCAGAATTTAGACCCTCTAATTGGTTGAAGTTTGTGTGAATAGATTGACAAGTAGGTTGACTTATTATAATATGGGTGAAAGGCTCCCTCGACAATAGGATTTTTGTGTCTATGCTTGTATGCTCTTATAGCATGAGGACATGGGATACCACTAAGTTCCCATGTCCTACAACTACATTTCTTCGCCATTAGATCGACAATGTGTGTATCGGTTCCCTAAGACACTTCAAACCCATCATCACCACTGAAATGTACCTCACAATTTTCAGCAATAACCACAAAGTCCTTGTAAATCTCTAATATTGTAGGACTGTATTCCGTAGCCCATTTATGCCCTTGACTTTCATTCACTACCAGCATGTCCATTACCTACACAATGTTAAGGTGTTAATTCTGTGTCTTAAAACTAAATTGAAAGGGTCAAGTGTTACCTTTAATCTAATATCTTCAAGCATCTTGATAATTGGCTTGTGCCTTGCCTCCAGAATCCACTTGTTAAACGACTCTGTGATGTTGTTCTCCACATTTTGATTCTTGCAAGTTGTGTCGAAGTAGGCTCTAACCCAAGTCACAACTGGGTATGCCAATAAATTCTCAGCAGTTGACTGATCCATCTCACCTATAACATTCAAATGGTCACAAAACTCTTCATGATAAGAGCTCCATGCACAATGCCACATCTTCTTCTTCAATGCTTCAGAACCACCCTATCTTTTCAACCAATTGTGCTCTATATGTTTAGCACAAAACCTATACTTAGCTTCAGGTAACTTTGTCTGGATTACATCAATTAAACCCAGCATATATACATCAAATTTTTAGATTTTCAGATTTTCAGTTTTCAGAATTTTCAAGATTCCTGCATTTTCAGTTTTCACAATTTTCAATTTTCACAATTATCAGTTTTTCAGAATTTTCAGATTTTCAGAATTTTCAGTTTTAGCCATGGTGCTTAAATTAGAAATATTTTACCTTTTGCATATCAGACATGATGGTGATCCCTTGGCCTTGCTGCAGGTTTAGTGAATTCTTTAGTAGTCCTAAAAACCAATTCCAAGTGACCTTGTTCTCTTTAGAGACTACTGCCCAGGCTAGTGGATAAATATGGTTCATTGAATCTTGACCAACAACTACCAACAGTTGCCCTTTAGCCTTTCCTTTCAAGAATGTGTCATCCAATCCTATGAAAAGTCTTAACCCACCACTAAATCCATTCTTCATTGCATTAAAACATATATACATTCTTAGGAACTTTCGTACTCCCGTTTCAAGTGCATCTCTAGATATGTTGATTACAACATCATCACTTCCACGGTTGTTATTCCTCAATTTATTAGCATAACTCTCTAACTTATTATACTCATCATTGTAACTACCACTAAGTTCTCCCAAAATTATTCTCTTGGCCCTCTTACACTTATGAAGACTAACATTGGCATTAAAGGAGACTTTCAGTTCTACCCTCATCATCTCTTTGACCTTCACTTTTGGATAATTTTGTAGCTTGTTTTGGAAATAATGAGCTATTGTGTCACAATCTACTCTTTTGCATTCAAATGATGATGGACAATTGTGTTCATTAACCAATGTTTTAACTGAAACCCCGATCCCGTTCTTGCATTTACTGATGGAACATTTAAAAGGACATCCCTCAACACACTTGTACGTAACCCTAGATTTGTCACTTTTCAACAATACCAATCCTTTATTTTTCAACAAGGCATAAAGCTTCATAAACATTCTAGCCTCAATGATATCTTTGAAAGACATTCTAGGATATATAGTTTTGAAATGATCTAACTTTTGTGTAATCTCTCTTTTATTCTGAAGTCTACTAAGCTCTAATTCTTCAGCATCAAAATCATCATCACTAGACTCATTACCAGAAGAGTTTAATGATTCATTGGCACTGTCACAGTCTGTGCCAGCCTCAATATCAATACAATATGACTCAGAATGTTGTGCAATGTTAGTCGCATCAAAATCATCAACATCTAATTCACATTCAACTACGACATCAACATCTAATTCACATTCTACAAGTCTTTCCATGACAATGATCTGCAAAAAATAATACAACACTCGCGTCAAAAAAAATTGCTGGTTTACTGTCGATTAGAGATTTCAATCGTCGTCGGCATCGTCGAAATATAATATCTAACAAATACAACAAAAAAAAAACAAAGTCGTCAAAGTCTAATAACGTCACAATCTACAAGTCGATTTCAAAATTATTTTTTTTGCAGAAATTCGAATTTCACAGAGAGAGATTAGAACCATATAACTATCGTTTAACACATAAAGATAAGAAATTTCTAACCTTGAACGCGATTTATATGTCGACGAAAGACTTAGAACCATATAAGTATCGATTAACACATAAAGTTCAAAAATTTCTAACCTTCTTGTACGCGATTAGTAGGTTGGATTCGCCTGAATGTTAAGACGGAAGTTGATAAAATTTCGAGGGTTGACAACTTCGATTTTCGCTTTTGGGGAAGAAGAGCTTGCTGAACTGGACGATTACTGATTGAATTCGAGGAAAAAACTTGAAATATTGATTTTGGAAGAATGGAATTTGTGTGACTGTTGCTGGAGAATGAAAATAGCTGAAGATGATGAATTTTAGGGTACAAAATTGAAGAACAATTGCTAGGTGTTGTCCTTTTAAATTGATGCGTTTTGGGTGTTTTAGGGAACGGGTCGGGTAATCCATGTGTCGGGTCGGGTCATCCACATGGCGCACAGATGGCGTCCACGTGGAATCCACTTGTGCGTCGAAGTTAAATATGGGCAAATGGTGGAAGTTTATTAACGGAAGGGGTATATTTGTCCCCCAACTTTGACGGAGGGCAAATATGCACCTTTTCTCAAAGTTGGAGGGCAAATATGCCCATTTTCCCTTTAATTAATTAAAGGTTTTATGTGCTTGGTCAGATATCATAGAGATAAAATAAGAATTATTAATAACTAAGGGATCAAAAATACTATTAACCCCTTTGAAGGTTTAATGTGCTTAGTCATATATCATAGGATCAATAACTAAGGGACCAAAAATGCTATTAACCTTTGTTAAAGGTTTAATATGCTTAGTCATATATTATAGGGACTAAAATAAAAATTTATCAATAACTAAGAGATCAAAAATACAATTAACGTTTTTTTAAAAATATTGAATGTTAATATACAAACTTAGGAAAACCAAAAAGATAAATGCAACTATCAGTACTTGTAATGCTTTTATTTTAGCTGCTTTAATGATAGTAGTAGTGACAAGTGGTCTAGTGATGCTAACAGTCAGATCCATGAATAACCCAAGGAATGATCCTCTCTTCCCCTATTTTTCAAGGGTCTTATAATGAAACACTATGCTAAGCCTTAAGGATACCTGAATTTGAGAGTTACAGTGGATGTACGGAAATAGTATACAACTACTACTAGTGCTTCGAAAGAATAACCTATAATGGGTTACAATACAACAGGCTTGAAGTCTAACAAGAGTTAGGACAATAACAACAAGTTTGATGATTTTGTTCTTCGTTCTTGAATGGTTCTTGAGTCCGTCTTGAGTCTTCGTTCCAATTGCAGCAAGATCTTAGATCTTGATAGCCTGAAACCAAGAGACACTAAATAGTGTTATAGTTGCACTGTTGAGTCGAGTGATATTCACTCTGTCCTTGAGACATTATTTTCCCTTAAATATCCTTTTACGATATGGGCAACTGTCTCCCAAGATAAAATAATAACTAAACAAATGCGCTAAGGAAACTCAAGTGTTTCTTAAGAAGAACTTTTGAATGTGTGAAACTATGCTAGAGAAGAAGAAGTTCAGAAAAATCTGAACTAAACAAGAGTGAAGTCTATTCTACAATTGAGCCTAAGCCCTCAATTTATAGTGTGTGTAAGATGACATCTCATCTAGCCAACTAATGGCAATCAATGACCATGTAATGGCACTTATTGAGAGGTGTTATTCAACCAAATAATGGTTGAACTAAAGTTCCAACTAATGGAGGATCAATGCTCCAAAACCTGCCCAAAAGTCAGAAACTTTCCACCTTCCGTCAACCATTCTACCTCCGAAGCGCCGTGAAGCCAAAATATAAGTTACTAAACTGCCACTCAAGTGTCGCAGCACTGGTTGGAGGCGCCGCGACTCTGACGGCGTTGCGCCGCGGCCCTTCACGGCCCCGCGACAATTTCTAACCCATTTCATCTTTTACACAACGTACATTTATTCCTTCATTTTCCAACGTGGAATACGTGTCATTTAATCAACGACCATCCATCATTTCATGTCTCAAATGTTTACTCACGTATCTATATCTCTTTCACTAATGAAATTTTATGATACTTGGCACTACATGTGCACGTATGTGGAAACGACGTTTTCGACGTGCGGAATTCCAATTGTTCGAGTAATAAATAATGGAATAATCTTAATTACATATTAGTAAATTTCCAACAATCCCCTCTTGAAAGAGATTTTGGTGCATTCACAAGCTGTCTTTCTAGCAATCTTTCGGCGGACCGATGTTGCATCTGGATAGGTAGCCATAGCTTTGAACCTTCCATAGTTGAATATCACCGAACTTACTTACTGTGCGGTGAACGTGATATCTTGAACCGTCAGTGTTTAGTGTAAACCAAGACAACGGTACCAACACAACAAATTTCCTTACTATGTTCTACTTAATGTTTTGTCCGTTGTGGTCGTGGAAATACTTGGATTCTTAAATGCGTTCATTTGATGAAGTCAGTCCTCGCACTTAAATAGGTGGTCTCCTACAAGTTATCCTGCTATACCCCACTTCACAAGTGTTAGGCACCATTAAAAGATTCCCCAAACCTAACCTCAACTGTTGAGGATCATTAAAGGTTTTGGAAGATTAACCTTTACCCACCATGCATGTAGCACTTTAAGTTCTATTACGGGAATGACTTTGGATTCATGTTTCTTTACAAAAATCAGCATCTGAAGTGCTCTTGCTTACACTGAAGTGCTCAACTGAACCTTTACGATTTAGTTTTCCCATTAGATCCAAATTCTTGGGATCTCCAATTAGTATGGTTGGGTTTCCACTGTATCAGTTCTTATAGTTTGGGTTTTACGCCAATTCCCCTAGACTGACATAACTCTTGATTTTCGGGTAGTCCCTTAATTAAAGAGTCCATTATATCCTTTGATTTAGTAAGCAAGGATGTGTCACCCGAGATGATAAACTGCCATACAGTTTTATGTCTGTGACAGATATGTCCAGACGCTATCATCCGTACCCTTACAGTGTATAACTGACGCAGCCATGAGTTACTCCCAATAAGGGAATCCTCTAAGAGGTCGTGAAGTTACTCAACTTCTCATCATTCTTTGTACAAAGTGATAAACTCCTATTCCATCATGAATCGGCCGATGCAAGTTTTGCTTAGAAGATTTTCCAAAGACACACCATGCACATCAACTTGTGGCTTTAGTGTTCTTCAAGTCTGATGTCCAGTTTGCATCACTGAGTTCTTCCAGAACCGCTAGACATCCAGAATAAAATAATACATAGATAAGCAAATAGTTCAGATGTCGTCACATCTAATTTATCGCCTTCTATTGGTCATTTCCAGAATCACGAGTGAACCTTAGTTCAACTGATCTTCTTTATGAGCCGATGTCAGGTCAGTTGTAGTGTGTAAAATACATTAAACTACATGTGACCTGCGCATATCCCTCCTGGTATATGTGTGCACCATGATTCCAATCTATTCTATGATTCATATCCATTGGTGACTTCAATGAGACTGTCAAAAGACCTCACAAATGAGTTTTGGTTTAGACCAGTCCGTTAGATGTCTTGGAATTTCCAATACCTAAGATGTCATCTGTAATACCCATATCATTCATATCGAAACATCATTTCAACATACTCTTAGTCTCTAGGATCAACCTAGGACTTCTCTTTGTGATCAACATGTCATCTACGTAAAGACACGTCATGACGAACGAGTCAGAATTACCTTTCATGTAGACACATTTGTCACACTCATTAATGAAGAAACCCTTCGATAGTAGAGAACTATCACAGTTTTTGCACCATTGCTTTGGGGCTTGTTTTAGCCTGCACAGAGATTTGACACGTTGACAAAATTTCTTCTCTTCCCTGAAACTACATACCCCTCAGATTGTTCCATATACTTTCTTCTTTAACTTTCGGACTTTTGGTTTTCCAACTGTTGGTTTTCTAGCTTCAGAATCAATGTTTCTGTAGTCAGATTCATTGTTTCCATTTTATCTGAAACCTCCAAGACCAAAATGTAAACATTTCATGGAACAACAAGGAAGTTCAGGAAGAAGCCCAACAGTCCACTAAACCAACTCTCCAGTTAGGAAGGTTGTCTAAACATCCAAGTCACGCAAGACTTCGGTGGCCCTGGATGTTAAGCAATTTACATATGAGCATATGTCCAAGTAGTCGAGGCCTTATACTCGTCAGTAAATCCATTTACTTTTCACTCAACTTGAGTATCCACTTTTACAATCTAAAGGTTCTTTTCCCGGAGGAAGATCCACCATCACATAAGTATGGTTTTATCTGATGGAGCCTGCTCTCTTTGTAGCTTCCTTCCAAAGCAGTGCTTTTGGAGATGAAATTTTTTTAACTGTCCATGGTTCATTCTCAACCATACATGATAGAGACCTGACACAAGCCTTTGTCCCCTCTTTTGTTCCGGTTTGGTTCAACATCTAAAATCCATGAGTTCTGTAGATCTGGAACATTAAGTTCTGGATAGTCAGCAACTTCTGAGTCCTGTAGATATGGAACGTCTAGTTTCGTACAATCGGACACTTGCGGGTTCTTGTTAACCTTGAGAAAATACTACACTTTTCCTTCTTAAGGAAAGTTATCTTCAAAGAATTCACCATTCTTTGATACCAAGATGCGATACATACTACTGTTATTTGCAGATCCAGTAGATATACTGATCGGTGTATTTTATATACACTTTTTGAGTCATTTTTAGTTAGTCTTTTGTCCATTTTTGTACAAATACGTGTCGTCTTAGGATAGATTTTCTTTCTTTTGAGTCATATTGGTTAAAGTGACTCATTGGCGGAAAAGGAGCAAAAAGAGGGCAAAAACGGAGGTTCCAGAGCTCGAAATGCGAGAAAGTGGTGAACTGTGCACAAACAGAGGCACATGCGCGCTCCAGCCAGGCCAGGCGCCACGGCGCCTAATTTCCAGAGGACTGCAGAACTTCCGGCGCCACGGCGCCAGTTGCAGGGCCGCGGCGCCGAAGCGGGAAAAATCAGAAAATAGAAAGACAATGGGCCAGGCCTGAAGGAAAAACCCTGCACCACGTTTTGAGACTATAAAAAGAGAACCCTAGGGCAGTTTAAGGGTTCCCTTTCTTGGCAATTCACATCACTTCTTGGAATCAAGATTGGAGACCTTTCTTTAGTAATTTCTTGTTCTTCTTTTACTTTATTTTCAGTTTATGTTGGATATTGAATTAGTTCTTGTCATGTCTATGGCTAGGAACTAATTCTATTATAGGACTTTCCATGTCAATTCACTTGAACCTTATATTTATGAATTAATGCATGTTTGTGGTTTTTCTTCTTATTGTTGGGATTTATCCAATATATGTTTTGATTGCTTGGTAATTACTTGATCATTAATTATCATAATTCTTATGATTTCTAACCGAAATCCGAAATGGGAGGTTGTGAATATGTTGTAGTTGGATAGACATAGGTTGAATCGTGGATGAAAATACCCCGATTACTTGTGTAGCATTAATAAGGTTTTTGTTCTTAATCCTCCTCTAGAGTCAATGTTATCACCGAAAGGTAGAAAGGTGTTGTACTGGGGTTGAGTGTTTATATAACCTTAACAGGAATATAAAACGGATTAGTAAACCTGCTATCTCAAATAGAAGAAGAACCATAGTCAATTGCATTAATAAGTAAGTTAAGCGGATAGTTGAGGAGATTTGGAAGCCCTATTTCCATCATTACTGAGTAAAACAACATAGTTAATTAGTTTTCATAATTAGAATTATAAACAACAAATCAATTATCGGTCACCAAATAGATAACAAGGAATAGAATTTGGTACTTGAGCACTAATCCCTGAGGACGATAACTCGGTCTTCTAAGACTATATTACTTGACTCGACACGTGCACTTGCGTAAGTGTGTGCATTAAATCGCGCATCAAGTTTTTGGCGCCGTTGCCGGGGATTGACGTAGTTCAATATCAATTTTATCTATTCTTAATTTCTAATTTGGTTTTTATTTTTGTTTTTTATTTATTACTGTTTATTTTTATTTTTATTTTGTGAAACCCAGTGTGCCGTGATCCGTTTATTTATTTTTGATCTGTTTCAGGTACCCAATTTATGCGAAGAAGAAGAGGAGCATACACTCTTGTTCCATTCAACCCAGAAATTGAGAAAACTTGTAAACAGAACAGAAGGAACCAACGAATTTCAGCCTTAATTGAGATGGGAGACGTACAAAACAACAACGAGATGAATGAGGGGTTAGGTGATCATCATCCTAATCAAATAATGTCTCGAATAGTGCCAATGGATGTAGAGGAGAGAGTTCAGGTCCAAGCGGAGAGAAGCTTGGGAGATTATGTGCCGCCGAGGATAAATGGAGCACAAACTTGCATTAGGCTCCCAGCAATAGGAGCGAATAATTTTGAGATAAAACCTGCAATATTAAGTATGGTGCAGAATACGGTTCAGTTTGGAGGATTGCCGTCGGAGGATCCTCACATGCATATAGCTAATTTCTTGGAGTTGTGTGCAACATTCATATATAATGGCGTTACTGATGACGCTGTCAGATTGAGGCTCTTTCCCTTCTCACTCAGGGATAGAGCGAAAGTGTGGTTGAATTCTTTGCCAGAAGATTCGATATTTACATGGCAAGAGTTGACACAGAAATTTTTAGCAAAGTTCTTCCCACCATGCAAAGCAGCGAAGTTGAGAGTGGAGTTGAATAATTTCTATCAAGCCGATGGAGAGTCATTATATGAAGCTTGGGAGAGATTCAAGAACTTGCAAAGGAAGTGTCCACACCACAACATTGAGTTGTGGAATTTGGTGCACATTTTCTATAATGGGCTAAGCGGAACGACCAGAACGATCATCGATGCAGCCGCAGGTGGAACCTTTATGAGGAAAACAACCCATGAAGCTCATGATTTATTGGAGGACATGGCCACCAATAATCATGTCACAGAGGATAGACAAGTGAGTGGCAGAAGAACAGTAGGAGTTCATGAGATTGACGTTATCACTGCACTTAATGCCCAAGTTGCCCTTTTGACCAAGCAGCTACAACAAAATACAATGTCTGTAAATGCAGTGCAAATGCCAATGAGTTGTGAAATGTGTGGTGGTCCACATACCTTCGATAGATGCCATCAACTGATCCTAACAATATTTCGATCGAGCAAGCAGAGTGCCAAGCTGTAGGGAACTATCAGAGGCCCCAGAACAACCCCTACTCAAACACCTACAATCCAGGGTGGAGGAATCACCCAAATTTTTCATGGAGGGGTGAGCAAGGGCAGCAGAACCAGTTTAGAGGCCAGTACCAAAATCAGCATCCATTCACTCAGGCCTCATCTTCTCAACAATTCAGTGCCCCTGTCCAACCAGAAAAGCCAGACGAGCTGAGAGCAGCTTTGTTGACACTCACCAACTCCCAGACCCAGTTCATGGTAGAGACTAGATCCTCTCTCAGGAACTTGGAAACACAGGTGGGGCAACTGGCAAAGCTAGCGAACAACAGGACACAAGGTACACTGCCAAGCAATACAGAGATGAACCCTAGAGAACAGTGTCAGGCAGTGCAGCTGAGATGTGGGAAACAGTTGGAACAACGTGCACCTCAGCCTGTGGTTGAACAGAGGGTAGAAACAGAGAGAGAGAAGGGTGTTGAAGATCGCCCAATAGTAGAGAAATCTCCAGAAAAAGAGTACACTGAGAAGATTCCTTTCCCACAAATATTGCAAAGGAAAGTAGTTGATAAGCAATTCTCCAAGTTTTTGGAGACATTCAGAAAGTTACATATCAACATACCCTTCATCGAGGCGTTGGAGCAAATGCCTTCTTATTACAAATTTATGAAGGAAATTTTGGGAAAGAAGAAGAAATTAGGAGAATATGAGATGGTGGCACTGACTGAAGAGTGCAGTGCCATCCTGCAGAAGAAATTGCCCCCTAAACTCAAGGACCCAGGGAGCTTTACATTGCCTTGCACAGTTGGCAGGGTAACATGCAACAGGGCCCTTTGTGACTTGGGGGCTAGTATAAATTTGATGCCCTTGTCTGTTTTCAAACGGTTGGAGTTAGGTGAGGCAAAACCAACCACGGTGAGCTTGCAATTAGCGGACTGAACGGTGGTGCACCCCAGGGGGAAGATTGAGGATGTTCTTGTTAAAGTAGGAAAATTCTTTTTCCCTACGGATTTCCTCATTCTTGACATGGAGGAGGATGCAGAGATTCCCATCATATTGGGGAGACCGTTCCTGGCAACAGGGAGAGCCCTAATTGACGTAGAGAAGGGAGAGCTGACACTGAGTGTAGAAAGTGAGGAAATGGTGTTCAAAGTGTTTAAACACATTATTGAGCCCCCGGTCATGAGCAGGTGCTTTGCAATCAGCACTGTCAGAACTTCTTGTGAGCCAGTGCAAGCCAAAACAAGGGGGATAGGCCCACCAAAGCAGGTGCGTGATGTTGAACCTCCGCCAAAGCAGGTATGTGATACTGAACCTTCTCTTGAAAATAATTATAAGAAGAAAAACAAGGAAGAAAAAGGAGAATGTTAAAAAAAATGGATTGGTTGTAGGGTTAATCTACCCCACACATCTTGATTTAAAGAAGTTGCGTCCGGCTAAAAGACGTTAAAGACAACGCTACTTGGGAGGCAACCCAAGGTATTTTAATTTATTTTACTTTAATGCAGTTAGTTTTCACTAAGAACAGTCTCATTGAGGTATTGTTTATGTGTTGTGATGACAGGTGCAGGGCCAAGAATGAGGAGGGCGAAAACTGAAGATAAGCCAAAATGAGAAGAAAAGGGATTTCCAGAAAATCGGGTTAGCGCCGCGGCGCCCAGGAGCAGGGCCGCGACGCCAAAAGAGCAGAAAAGCGCAGGAGATTCAGTACGCCGCCTGGGCCAGGTGGCCGCGCCAAAAGTCCGTAAAAATTAAGATGAGCCATGGCGCCATTTCGTGCCGCAGCGCAGAAGTTCAGCAGAGCGCAAAGAAATCAGCCGCGCTGGGCCAAGTGGCGAACGCAGACAAATCGAAATTAAAAAAGCCCTAAATCCGATTTTTCCCATTCCAAATCAAAACCTAAACCATTCTTCTCCACAAAAACCCACGAAAAATCCACACTTTACCTAAAACCCTTCCATAAACTAAACCCAATCACACCAAAGTTCTTAAATTCCCTAAACCCTTAACCACCCTAAAACAACTACCCTCATCCCATTGCCTCAAATCATCATTAGGAGCAAGAAAATCTTGAAGAACACCGTCAAAGGTAACCTTTATCTTTTCTTGAAAGCTTTACTGTAGTCAGATGAGGTAGTAGATTGGAGGAGGTGTTGTATCTGTGAGGGTGTGTTGGGGTGTTGAAATTGGTTGTGAGATTTTGAGGAAGAGTATACGAGGTGAGTGTGGGTGTTGTGCATGATCTTCTTAAGTGAAGTTTGGGGGTGATAGGTGTCACGCCCCGAACCCCGGGCCCGTGACTGGTGCCCTACCTGGGCACCCTTCTATCTTAACAACTAAGTACATTGCGGAAATTAATAACAGCTCATTTTTTTTCTTCTTTTAAAACCAACGTACGTGCAAGGCAAAGCCGACTAGGCTGCCATATAATACATAAACAAGAGACACTACACCGTACATGAGTCCAATCCCACATATGAATACTGCACCTGCAGGAGTTAAATCAACTATGACGGACAAGGCCCCGCTGTACTCCATAATTGTACAAAAGCACAGATCGAAAGAACTTATACCAAAAGATAAACTCCCGAATGTAGGAGCTATCCAAAACTCGAGCGGTGGTCCTACACCGCCGATCACCAAATCGCATACCTAAACTCGCGGATGAACGCAGCCTTCAAGCGAGGTCAAGAAGAATGTACCAAGTATGTGAACGAGAAATCGTAATAAAATCATAACAGTCTAAACAAAGCAGGAGACATGTATGATATCCAACCTACAGTACATAACACATAAGCAGTCATATCAAGTCAGGGACGCAGGCCCTCAAAGTCATTACTCAAATATAACCATGGGTCTCACGCCCATAATATCAATCATGCCCGTGGAATTCTTCCTCACTGCCGACAGTCCATGATGTAATAACACACATAAGGATACATGAACACCAAGTCCCACCTGTGTCCTAAATACCTCGTGGTCTCATGCCCCGGAATCCTACCTCGTAAAAGCATGACCATAGGGTAACACAAACAAATCCGGGGACATATATGATACTCAAAATACAACACCTTGTGCCTTACTACAATGAGAGTAAACAGTAGTATCCTTACAATATAAAAATAGGAAGCTCATGATCAAGCAGGACCATCCGCCCGCAGTATTATTCAGCAATCCTATTCCTGGGACTATTTCACCCGCATAGGTCGCGTGGACCCGCGTGAGGTATTCCTCGCATAGGCTGGACCCGCCCGCATGGGACTATTTCACCCGCATAAGCCCTTTCGGACCCGCATGAGGTATTCCTCGCATAGGACTATTTCACCCGCATTAGCCCTTCCGGACTCGCATGAGGTATTCCTCGCATAGGCTGGACCCGCCCGCATGGGACTATTTCACCCGCATAAGCCCTACGGACTCGCATGAGGTATTCCTCGCATCGTGGGTAGCAAATCCACGGAATTATGCAAATGCCACAAACCCGGGGAATGACCCCGAAACGACTGATATAACAATAACACACAACCGGCTATTTCCAGCACACATAGGCAAATCCTTAATTACAAGCCAAAGTCCTTACCAAGGCACACTTAGAATAATTCTCTTTAACAAGCCAAAGTACTTATCAAGGCACACTTAGACAAATCCTCAATTTATCAAGCCAAAGTACTAATCAAGGCATACATAGAATAATTCTCTTTTAACAAGTCAAAGTACTTATCATGGCACACTTAGACAAATCCTCAATTTATCAAGCCAAAGTACTAATCAAGGCATACATAGAATAATTCTCTTCTAACAAGTCAAAGTACTTATCATGGCACACTTAGACAAATCCTCAATTTATCAAGCCAAAGTACTAATCAAGGCATACATAGAATAATTCTCTTCTAACAAGTCAAAGTACTTATCATGGCACACTTAGACAAATCCTCAATTTATCAAGCCAAAGTACTAATCAAGGCATACATAGAATAATTCTCTTCTAACAAGTCAAAGTACTTATCATGGCGCACTTAGACAAATCCTCAATTTATCAAGCCAAAGTACTAATCAAGGCATACATAGAATAATTCTCTTTTAACAAGTCAAAGTACTACATAATGCATTCTTTTATAAAAGACTCCTTTCTATGTAAAGCCCCAAGATACTAACACCCGTAGTATCAAGGCGTGTCTATTTTTCAAAGTAAGTTACTACTCTTTTAGAAAACTCATTTCAAAGCTTGAAATCAAGTAACTCCAAATTTTCACAATCTAGGCAACTTATGCCGATTAATCAAAATAGACAACTTTCTAAACCGTCCATAAAGCCGTTATAACCAACTTCCCATAAAGCCGTTATAACCCTTATGGTTTTAGACGTATCCATTCCTTCAATAACCAAGAGACTTATACTATTAAACCCAAGTATCACATACTTACAAAACAAGTTCTTAACTTTCAAAATACTTCAAGTCTCTTAATAGTTAGAAAACAAGTTTTCTTCCACATTTTAAACCTCAAGTAACTTCACCCTTAACGCAAGTTACTTCTCTTAAATCATGTCATTTCTCCTCTTTTAAATCAAATAAGTAAATCACTCCTTTGACTCCCCTAAAGTCACTATAATGACCTTTAGGTTTTAGAACTAAGGCACTAGCCAAAAGATTTGGAAACCACTTCCTTTTTAAGACTACATGTACTTTAAGTAAAAATACCTTCACTTTTAAGAATCCAAACTTCATCAAGAAAATGGATTCTACAACTTACAATTTAAACATCAAAGTACACTCAAGTACATAGAACAAATTCTATTTTAGGCAATCCAAATACAAGCAAGGAATGGATCATTCGAGTAGAACTTACTTTCTTTATTCTAAGGAATCATGCTAGAAGAGGAGATAGTTCACATACCTTTTCGGCTAAATCCACAAGCTAAGCCGAATACACCGTACGTAGAAGTGTCAACCTAAAATGGTCACAACAAGACTATCAACTTCTAGTCTCTATGTAGAATAATACTAAGTATTTAGTCTCTAATTCTACGGAAAATCGGGCAAAGACTTCCTTTGTTTCTACTCACTTTGCCACCTTTTCAAGGCCGAATACCATAACCAACAAGCCACATTTAAGGCTCCAATAACAACCAAACACGGGGATTACACGCCTTACAATACGTGTAAAATTCCGCCCCACAATTCATACGAAATAGTCTAAGGCACACTAGCCAATTTCTACCAACTTACAACCAACAACACTAAGTCTTTTCCAACCTTTTCCAAATTCCAAGTTCTTAGGTCAACATGTTATTTAGTCATATAACATCAACAACTACAATTTCCTTCTTTATTCAACATGCGACGACTTAAACTAATAATCAACTTGAATTCCAATCTTAAAGCTAAACATGCTAGATTTGGATTAGGGTTCCAATAGTCAAAATACTTATCAAACTTCATACTATATAACACATGCTTGCTAAAATCCATAGCTACAACAATAAGTAAGTCTTAACTACTAAAACGACAAAATTCATACCTTTCAAGCCCTTAAAATTTCCAAGATCCAAAGTCGCGCTTAGAAATTCTTAGCTCCTTTCCTTAGGTTCCAATCCGCTCCAAGCACTCCTAGAGGCCTATGAAGAACCCTTCTTCAAGTTCCAACTTCAAAGTTGAAGAACTCCCTTAGTTTCCGCTGCGACTAATGTAAAAATGCTTTTTCCAAATCTTTCTATTGAGATAACCTTACAACACTCTTAGGAACCTTGGGTTAAAGTCTTGTGAACAAAGGATCACAAACTAAATTTTTTGTGTGGGAGAATCATCAAACCCGAGAGCAAGTCTCCAAGAACAATTGTGTTGTGATATTTTCTAAGTGTAAAGTGAGCTAGTCTTGCACTAGTATGATACATATAACACATTGGAGGGTCTAGATATAAACAAATGTGAGGCTAGGATGAATATAACAAGGATTAAGCCATGTGGACAAGTTGACTAGTCAATTATGTCAAGCTCAAGACTTATCATCTACATAGGTCAAATGACCATTCTACCCTTGCATTTTCGTCCAAGACCACATAAGGGTGCCACGTGTCGCCTCTCTCATTCGTCCATAAAATTCAGAACCCTCGTGGCCCCACAAACGTAAAATTCCTCGGGTGGGCCCCACGTGACCAAATCCGTAAAAATAAATTTCCATAATTTTAATAAGTCCCATACTCTTGAAATAATGTATTTTGAGAATCCAATTCTCAACAACGAACATTTTTCCTTTCCGACGTTCGGAACATTTTCCGTCGGAAAAACAATTCTTCCGTTCGTACCAATTTCCAAGTCTTGATTCCTACGTACATTCTCTTTTACATGTCCCGAACTTACGGGGTGTAACATTCTTCCCCCCTTAGAAACATTCGTCCCCGAATGTTCTTAGTCGGTTGTCAAGCTATACAAACTCCGGCATAAACTCTATACTATGCCTAACAATCAAAACTGCACAAGACCAACGATGCCACATACGGCCACCATATCATACGTAGACATATCAATGGACCTTCCGTCGCGACCCTTCTCCCAAAACTCGAAGGTTACAGTCTTCCCAAACACGGGATCCTTAGAGGTTCCTTTCTTTCCTTACTTGTCATACTTCCTCGTACTATCAAACTCATCTAGCATACGTACAAAATCTCAAATTCTGTTTCTGTTCCCCAATCCTTGGAGTTACTATCCAAACTTGGCCATATAGTTACTTACATTCCCGATAAGGCTCTTCTCGGTCCTTACGACCTAGTTCCGGTGGAACGCGTCCACAAACTCGTACAACAATTAACTAAACTTGGGCCTGACATCCTCAGAACCCTATCACATAACGGGACCATTTCTAACTGACATCACCCCATTCCATACTATTGGCTGACCCGAAATGAGTCCAGAACCCGACTCATCGTCACACTTAACTTCTCATTCTTAGTCTGAAATAAATCTCTCTTATCTCAAGGTACTTCTTACCCTATCCCCTATTCACTAGAGGTTCGTCACATAAGCCAAAGTATTTCTACTGTACAATCTTCCCTATCGGTCTTACACTTATACGGGGTAATTACAACTTGTGAACTTTATACAACTATAGTCTCGGTTCACCTATCATTCTTGTCAACATTCTTACTTCTCACTTACTAATCAAAGTATCTACCTCCTGGGTACTATCACTTACAACCGCTAGCACCGCTTATCTTGGTCAATAACATAATCGCTTCCTCTCACGACCCTATAGTCTTCTCCTAACCGAGAAACTGGAGGCTCGTGCCGGGTCTCAAAACACGGCGCAAAAGAACTCGCCGATCGCGAATAACAACATCCAGATAACTCGGGCATAAGCCCTATCAACTCTCTCGAGTCCGACTAGTAGCTTCGCTACTCCTTTGCCCTTCTCGGGCGTGTTGCCTACTTGGAGGCATAATCAGAACACAATAATACGTCGAGAGGAATTATCTTACTAACACGACTCTATGGCACGATCTTAGAGTGAGAAGAATAGAAACCAACTCCTAAATGTCCTGTAGCCTCCTCGCATGGGTATGGCGCGCAACACACCGATAATCAAGACTCTACTAGACACGCCTCAGACATTCCGAGGATCGATCGCTCGATACCACTCACACGCCCGAACCGGGCGTGGATGGTGCCCTACCTGGGCACCCTTCTATCTTAACAACTAAGTACATTGCGGAAATTAATAACAGCTCATTTTTTTTTCTTTTAAAACCAACGTACGTACAAGGCAAAGCCGACTAGGCCGCCATATAATACATAAACAAGAGACACTACACCGCATACGAGTCCAATCCCACATATGAATACTGCACTTAGGAGTTAAATCAACTATGACGGACAAGGCCCCGCTGTACCCATAATTGTACAAAAGCACATCGAAAGAACTTATACCAAAAGATAAACTCCGAATGAAGGAGCTATCCAAAACTCGAGCGGTCCTACACTGCCGATCACCAAATCGCATACCTAAACTCGCAGATGAACGCACTTCGGGCGAGGTCAAGACGAAGAATGTACCAAGTATGTGAGCGATGAAATGCGTAATAAAATCATAACAGTCTAAACAAAGCAGAGACATGTATGATATCCAACCTACAAGCATATAACACATAAGCAAATATATCAAGTCGTGGACGCAGCCCTCAAAGTCATTACTCAAATATAACCATGGGTCTCACGCCCATAATATCAATCATGCCCGTGAATTCTTCCTCACCGCCGATACCCATGATGTAATAACACACATAAGGATACATGAACACCAAGTCCCACCGCGTGTCCTAAATACCTCGTGTCTCATGCCCTAATCCTACCTCGTGAAAAGCATGACCATAGGTAACACAAACAACCGGGACATATATGATACTCAAAATACAACACTCAGGCCTTACTACAATGAGAGTAAACAGAGTATCCTTACAATATAAAAATAGGAAGCTCATGATCAAGCAGACCATCCGCGCGCAGATTATTCAAAGAATCCTATTCCCGGGACTATTTCACCCGCATAGGTCGCGTGGACCCGCGAGGTATTCCTCGCATAGGTCGGACCCGCCGCACGGGACTATTTCACCCGCATAAGCCCTTTCGACCGCATGAGGTATTCCTCGCATAGACTATTTCACCGCATAAGCCCTTACGACTCGCGTGAGGTATTCCTCGTGATAGGTGGACCCGCCGCACGGGACTATTTCACCCGCATAAGCCCTACGGACTCGCGTGAGGTATTCCTCGCATCGTGGGTAGCAAATCCACGGAATTATGCAAATGCCACAAACCCGGAATGACCGAAACGATCGATATAACAATAGCACACAACCTGGCTATTTCCAAAGACACATAGGCAAATCCTTAATTACAAGCCAAAGTCCTTACTAAGGCACACTTAGAATAATTCTCTTTAACAAGCCAAAGTACTTATCAAGGCACACTTAGACAAATCCTCAATTTATCAAGCCAAAGTACTAATCAAGGCATACATAGAATAATTCTCTTTAACAAGTCAAAGTACTTATCATGGCACACTTAGACAAATCCTCAATTTATCAAGCCAAAGTACTAATCAAGGCATACATAGAATAATTCTCTTCTAACAAGTCAAAGTACTTATCATGGCACACTTAGACAAATCCTCAATTTATCAAGCCAAAGTACTAATCAAGGCATACATAGAATAATTCTCTTCTAACAAGTCAAAGTACTTATCATGGCACACTTAGACAAATCCTCAATTTATCAAGCCAAAGTACTAATCAAGGCATACATAGAATAATTCTCTTCTAACAAGTCAAAGTACTTATCATGGCGCACTTAGACAAATCCTCAATTTATCAAGCCAAAGTACTAATCAAGGCATACATAGAATAATTCTCTTTTAACAAGTCAAAGTACTACATACGTACATTCTTTTATAAAAGACTCCTTTCTATGTAAAGCCCCAAGATACTAACACCCGTAGTATCAAGGCGTGTCTATTTTTCAAAGTAAGTTACTACTCTTTTAGAAAACTCATTTCAAAGCTTGAAATCAAGTAACTCCAAATTTTCACAATCTAGGCAACTTATGCCGATTAATCAAAATAGACAACTTTCTAAACCGTCCATAAAGCCGTTATAACCAACTTCCCATAAAGCCGTTATAACCCTTATGGTTTTAGACGTATCCATTCCTTCAATAACCAAGAGACTTATACTATTAAACCCAAGTATCACATACTTACAAAACAAGTTCTTAACTTTCAAAATACTTCAAGTCTCTTAATAGTTAGAAAACAAGTTTTCTTCCACTTTTTAAACCTCAAGTAACTTCACCCTTAACGCAAGTTACTTCTCTTAAATCATGTCATTTCTCCTCTTTTAAATCAAATAAGTAAATCACTCCTTTGACTCCCCTAAAGTCACTATAATGACCTTTAGGTTTTAGAACTAAGGCACTAGCCAAAAGATTTGGAAACCACTTCCTTTTTAAGACTACATGTACTTTAAGTAAAAATACCTTCACTTTTAAGAATCCAAACTTCATCAAGAAAATGGATTCTACAACTTACAATTTAAACATCAAAGTACACTCAAGGAAGTACATAGAACAAATTCTATTTTAGGCAATCCAAATACAAGCAAGGAATGGATCATTCAAGGAGTAGAACTTACTTTCTTTATTCTAAGGAATCATGCTGTAAGAGAGATAGTTCATATACCTTTTCGGCTAAATCCACAAGCTAAGCCGAATACACCGTACGTAGAAGTGTCAACCTAAAATGGTCACAACAAGACTATCAACTTCTAGTCTCTATGTAGAATAATACTAAGTATTTAGTCTCTAATTCTACGGAAAATCGGGCAGCACTTCCTTTGTTTCTACTCACTTTGCCACCTTTTTCAAGGCCGAATACAATAACCAACAAGCCACATTTAAGGCTCCAATAACAACCAAACAAGGGGATTACACGCCTTACAATACGTGTAAAATTCCGCCCCACAATTCATACGAAATAGTCTAAGGCACACTAGCCAATTCTCGGCCAACTTACAACCAACAACACTAAGTCTTTTCCAACCTTTTTCCAAATTCCAAGTTCTTAGGTCAACATGTTATTTAGTCATAGACAACATCAACAACTACAATTTCCTTCTTTATTCAACATGCGACGACTTAAACTAATAATCAACTTGAATTCCAATCTTAAAGCTAAACATGCTAGATTTCGGATTAGGGTTCCAATAGTCAAAATACTTATCAAACTTCATACTATATAACACATGCTTGCTAAAATCCATAGCTACAACAATAAGTAAGTCTTAACTACTAAAACGACAAAATTCATACCTTTCCAAGCCCTTAAAATTTCCAAGATCCAAAGTCGCGCCTTAGAAATTCTTAGCTCCTTTCCTTAGGTTCCAATCCGCCCAAGCACTCCTAGAGGCCTATGAAGAACCCTTCTTCAAGTTCCAACTTCAAAGTCAAGAACTCCCTTAGTTTCCGCCATGCGACTAATGTAAAAATGCGTTTTTTCCGAAATCTTTCTATTGAGATAACCTTACAACACTCTTAGGAACCTTGGGTTAAAGTCTTGTGAACAAAGGATCACAAACTAAATTTTTTGTGTGGGAGAATCATCAAACCCGAGAGCAAGTCTCCAAGAACAATTGTGTTGTGATATTTTCTAAGTGTAAAGTGAGCTAGTCTTGCACTAGTATGATACATATAACACATTGGAGGGTCTAGATATCAACAAATGTGAGGCTAGGATGAATATCACAAGGATTAAGCCTATGTGGACAAGTTGACTAGTCAATTATGTCAAGCTTGAAGACTTATCATCTACATAGGTCAAATGACCATTCTACCCCTTGCATTTTCGTCCAAGACCACATAAGGGTGCCACGTGTCGCCCTCTCATTCGTCCATAAAATTCCGTAACCCTCGTGGGCCCCACAAAACGTAAAATTCCTCGGGTGGGCCCCACGTGACCAAATCCGTAAAAATAAATTTCCATAATTTTAATAAGTCCCATACTCTTGAAATAATGTATTTTGAGAATCCAATTCTCAACAACGAACATTTTTCCTTTCCGACGTTCGGAACATTTTCCGTCGGAAAAACAATTCTTCCGTTCGTACCAATTTCCAAGTCTTGATTCCTACGTACATTCTCTTTTACATGTCCCGAACTTACGGGGTGTAACAATAGGTGTTGTAGCTGCTGATTGTTGGGTAATAGTGTTGGGTAACATTGTTGATACAAAGGAAACACTGAAAAAAAGTTATCTAAAAATGTCTGTCAGAAAGAAAAGAGCTTCCACATCCACCTCAACCCCTCAATATGATGATACTAGGTTTGTCAGCCAAAGAGCTCATGATAGATACAAAAAACTTAGTACTAGGCCCTTAATCCCTGAAAGAGGAATGGATTATCAAAGGGAGTAGCTTGGGGAAGGGGATGTCTATGAGCCCATTCGGGCGATGATTGAGATGATGGGGTGGAAAAGATTTGTTAACCCGGAAAAGATAGCACCAATGAACACAGTGATGGTGAGAGAATTTTATGCTAACTTTCCGGAGAAGGTGGACGATAGATGCTTTGTGAGGGGACGATATGTGTCTGTGACGGCAGAAGTGGTGAATGTGTTATTGAAAACAGTTGATGTTGAAGGAGGAGATGACGAATGGAGCTATTTTAGAACATGGTCTAGAAACACCAACAACATCGACTGGAATGCCGTCGCAGTACGATAGCTACCCCGGGCCGTATGAAATTGTCAGAAATGGGTCAAGAGGACTGAGCAGGTGTTAGTTCAACAAAACGGCCAAGGGTTGGTTGTATTTCGTCAGTGCCCGCCTGATTCCATCAATGCACTTTACCAGAGTGCCAGAAGACATAATCAAATTGATATATGGAATTATGTCAGGGAAGACGATTGATGTTGGGAAGGAGATAGTGCAAAATATTGGAGAGACCAGCAGGTTGGTAACAACAGGTGGGTTGGGACATGGCTCACTTATTACATGTTTATGCTCCATAAATGGGGTCCCAACCCTACCCACTGATATATATGAGAAAAACCAACTTTCTGTGTCATACGGGATAGTGCACTCTTTCCCAGACTCAATCCCTCCAGCAGCAGCGAGAAGGAGACCAACACCACGGCGCGATGCGGCAGCAGAGGTCGCCATGGATGAAGATGAGCACGAGATAGAGGCTCGGATGAAGCGAGGAAGCGGCCACCGCGAATCAGAACCTCCAGTGTCTATGATGGAGCAGTTGCTCCTGAACCAGAGAAGGATGATGCAGAATTTTGACACGGTGATACAAGGACAACAAGAATTATGGCAGAGAATTGACGAGATGAGTTTCTTGTTCAACCAATGGTCAATGCACTATCCATCGCCACCGCCACCATTTTAAACCAAGTCTGTAAGTGTCCTGTTTCTTTTATTTTCTTTGAGTCTTGCACACATTGGGGATAATAATGTGTGATTTAAGTTTGGGGGGGGGGGGTGTCTTAGTGTTTTTGATATTGTTGAGTCTTTTTGATTTGTTTTGTGTATTTGTTGAGTCATAAAAAAAAATTGAGTCATAATTTTATGTCAAAGATCATGCATGCTGTAGTTACTAGAAACACCTAGTGAAGCGAGGTTGAATAATATAATGGAATTAGAAGCAACTATCTAAACACTTAGGTTAGATATGCCAAAAACTCATGAAATCTGTCTATTTGGGGTTTCTTGCTTGAATTGTGCATTGTTAAATGATTAAAACCTATGTGTATGATTGCTTGCTATTTGAGGCGAAATAGTTAGGATATGCATGTTAGGGAGATGACTCAGGCAATTCTTTGTTAGTCAATTCTTACCACTCTTTTCTATCCCTGACATTAAAAATATCCCTAGTCAGCCCGGTGAGCCTAAACATTGAACTTCTTCTTTGACACCCTATATTTCCACACTTGTGCCATAAGTAAAAATGTGAAATGGTTGGAATAGAAAGTGTTAAAAAAGAGACAGAAAGAGTGAACAAGTTTGATGCACCCCAATAAAAGAGTAATAAGAAATAGGCAAAAGCCTAAGTTTGGGGGTGCTTGTTATTCATAATACACTTCACTCTCTCAAAACAAAAGAGGGAAAGATAGATATGAAGTGAAGAAAGGAAATCAAAAGAAAAGAAAAAAATTGAAGAGCTAAAGATCTTATGGTACATAAAATGAGCCTAAATGCCTATTTTTACCTACCCATGCCTAAGCCTACATTACAACCCTGAAAAGTCCTGAAGATCTCTTATATGCATATCCATGATTAGTGGAGAATAACAAGTAAAAATGCCATAGGATTTTTTTGAAATTGACATGCATAATTCAGTATTCTTACTTCCATTAAGCATGATTAAAATGAGTTTGCGAAATATCTAGCTTAATGTGTTTAGAATGCTAAAAATTCATGTTATATGTTCCTGCATATTATTCTGCTAATCTTCATGTTTTTCTAAGTAACACCAATGCAGCAAAGTGATCAATGTCGTTGAGTCTTCTATTTTTCTTTCTCTGTGTGTGTCTTTATTTCTTTCTTTTTGATCTTTGCTCGAGGGCGATCAAAGGTTAAGTTTGGGGGTATTTGATCGGTGTATTTTATATACACTTTTTGAGTCATTTTTAGTTAGTCTTTTGTCCATTTTTGTACAAATACGTGTCGTCTTAGGATATATTTTCTTTCTTTTGAGTCATATTGGTTAAAGTGTCTCATTGGCGGAAAATGAGCAAAAAGAGGGCAAAAACGGAGGTTCCAGAGCTCGAAATGCGAGAAAGTGGCGAACCAGCACGAAGCAGGCCCGTAGGCGCCTCAGAACCGTGACTGCGGCTGATTCTGAACGCGGCGCCGAAGCGGGAAAAATCAGAAAATAGAAAGACAATGGGCCAGGCCTGAAGGAAAAACCCTGCACCACGTTTTGAGACTATAAAAAGATAACCCTAGGGCAGTTTTAAGGGTTCCTTTTCTTGGCAATTCACATCACTTCTTGGAATCAAGATTGGAGACCTTTCTTTAGTAATTTCTTGTTCTTCTTTTACTTTATCTTCAGTTTATGTTGGATATTGAATTAGTTCTTATCATGTCTATGGCTAGGAACTAATTCTAATATAGGGCTTTTCATGTCAATTCACTTGAACCTTATATTTATGAATTAATGCATGTTTGTGGTTTTTCTTCTTATTGTTGGGATTTATCCAATATATGTTTTGATTGCTTGGTAATTACTTGATCATTAATTATCATAATTCTTATGATTTCTAACCGAAATCCGAAAGGGGAGGTTGTGAATATGCTGTAGTTGGATAGACATAGGTTGAATCGTGGATGAAAATACCCCGATTACTTGTGTAGCATTAATAAGGTTTTTGTTCTTAATCCTCCTCTAGAGTCAATCTTATCACCGAAAGGTAGAAAGGTGTTGTACTGGGGTTGAGTGTTTATATAACCTTAACAGGAGTATAAAACGGATTAGTAAACCTGCTATCTCAAATAGAAGAAGAACCATAGTCAATTGCATTAATAAGTAAGTTAAGCGGATAGTTGAGGAGATTTGGAAGCCCTATTTCCATCATTACTGAGTAAAACAACATAGTTAATTAGTTTTCATAATTAGAATTATAAACAACAAATCAATTATCGGTCACCAAATAGATAACAAGGAATAAAATTTGATACTTGAGCACTAATCCCTGAGAACGATAACTCGATCTTCTAAGACTATATTACTTGACTCGACATGTGCACTTGCGTAAGTGTGTGCATTAAATCGCGCATCATATACAATCTACAGACTTAGGTCCAATCTTGACCTGCTTTGGCTTAGGTACTTCAACCCTAGCCATACTACCCCAATCACAACATTTGTATATGGAATTTTTTCCATGTATCACATGGAGGGTTATCTTTATCCTTATGCAGAGTTCTCGTTAAGACTCACATTAGTGGTAAGGATCGCCCTGCCCCACATATCTTAGGCGTACGGATCTATGATTGGATAACACCGTTAGACTGAGGTGAGTAAGGAGCAATCATTTGATAAACGATGCTTCACATTCTCCCCTCTATCACTATGAATTTCTCAATCCGTAGGCTTTTCAACTTTTGTTTTGTAGCGCTCATCCGCTTCAACAACTTCATCTTTGCTTTTCAACAAACAAATGATGCAATACGTTGTACCATCATCAATGAAGGTCACTATATACTTGTATCCCCCCTATTTGTACAAGCGTCAAAACACCCACGTAGGTGTGACTTAGTTATAGAGGAGCGACACTTCTTTCGTTATTTCTTTGACGGAATGGAAAGATGGTTGCCTCTTCGCCTACCTCACATTTACATTGAGGGTTTATATCGACAGATGGCAACAATCTCAACTTAGTTAGCTCTTGAATGACTTTCTATTTAACGTGTCTTAATTGATGATGGCATAGATGCACGGATTACAAATATATCATCCATTTGGCTACAGTCTTACTGTACCACTCTTAGTTATTATAAACCTATTGGACTAGACTCAAACCATATTGACCAACAGCGTCCTTGAAACCAAGTTTGGGACATGTATCACCCCTTTATAGTGATCCCATTCTGTGAAGTCCTTTGAGGACAACCTCTTCAACTCATTTTACTTTGGAGGTGGAGTTGCTTCACATGAACAACCTCTTGCCTGTGGTTAGAGCGTAACCGGATCATATGAGATCTAGATATTCTGGCCCACTCCAATTGTCTTGGCAAACTGAGTGTCCAATTTCTACCTTTTTTTGGCCTTCAAATCATTTAAGATCTGGAAACTCTGGCCCACTCCAGACGGTCATAGGCTTCGAATGACTGAGTGTCCAATATCGTCCTGTCATGTGACGGATCTATCCCACTCCAGTCACCCGTAGGCTTTATATGACTGAGTGTCCACTACTATCCTGTCAAAAAATGGATCTTTTATCGGAAACGGTGGCAGACTTGTCTCTAGTCCTCTAGTCCTTGTCTTTGGTCCTCTTCCCTTGTGATTGGTGCCCAGGAAAATTTCTGGCACTTACTTAGGATTGTCCATAAAACCAATTTATTACAACCTAAGTCCATATCTTTCAAACAATTGTTTAATGGTCCAATATTTAAATGGGAAGAAAAGAGAGATTAAACCTCTGATTTTAAAGTGTAGAGAATATAAGTCTTAACAAAAACACTTCATATTCCTAGCCTTGCTTCATTCACTTTTATTCAGAAATTATCTTTTAATCTTATTTTTTACAAGGAAGAATAATTGGCTTATACCTTTGGGATCTGGCCCACATCAGTCGCTTCGTTGAACTGAGTGTCCAAATACTTCTTACCATTCTTCAGATTCTTTGTCTGGGACAGATGTAGACCTTCTGCTGCAAGATAGAACATCATCTTCAGCCTTCTCCTCTTGTCCCAGTTGATATCATCCACCTCTCGTGGGCGCTTGTTTCTACCACTCTCGGGAGTGGCGACAACAACTCTTCCTTGATCCTTAGCCTTTCTAGCATGACTATCAGCAGTATCTTCAAGCTCATCATCAGAGACAAATAACTCCTCTTTGACGAAAATAGATCTGTAATTATCGTCAAAGAGAGATCCAAAACTAGAACCAGATTTGTTAGCAGAGACAGTGTTTAAACTGTTTATAGAACTGTCAACAGAACTGGTTTCAACAAGAAAACCACAGCCAGATCTGGGATCATATCGACTGATATATCTTTCTAGCACTAGTATAAATAATGTCTTAAGATTGAGAGTTACAATAGATGTACGGGAATAGTATACAACAACTACTAGTGCTTCGAAAGGATAAACTATAATGGTTTACAATACAACAGGCTTGAAGCCTAAGAAGAGTTGTGACAACAACAACAAGTTTGATGATCTTATTTTTCGTTCTTAAATGGTTCTTGAGTCCGTCTTGAGTCTTCGTTCTAATTGCAGCAAGCTCTTAGATCTTGATAGCCTAAAACCAAGAGACACTAAATAGTGTTATAGTTGTGCTGCTGAGTCGAGTGATATTCACTCTATCCTTAAGACATTATTTCCCCGTATATATCCTTTTACGATATGGCCAACTGTCTCCCAAGATAAAACAACAATTAAACAAATGAGCAAAGGAAACTCAAGTGTTTCTCAAGAAGAACCTTTGAGTGTGTGAAAGTATGCTAGAGAGGAAGAAGTTCAGAAAAATCTGAACTAAACAAGAGTGAAGTCTATTATACAATTGAGCCTAAGGCCTCAATTTATAGTGTGTGAAGATGATCTCTCATCTAGCCAACTAATGACAATCAATGGCCATGTAATGACACTTATTGAGAGGGTGTTATTCAGCCAAATAATGGTTGAATTCAAGTGCCAAGTAATGAAGGATTAATGCTCCAAAACCAGCCCAAAATTCAGAAACTTTTCACCTCGGCGATTTCCGACTCGTTTCATCTTTTACACATCATACATTCTTCCTTCATTTACCAACGTGGAACACGTGTCATTTAACCAACGACCGTCCATCATTTCACGTCTCAAACATTTACTCACGTACCAATATCTCTTTCACTAATAAAATTTTACGATACTTGGCACTACGTGTGCACGTGTGTGAAAATAATATTTCCGACGTGCGAAATCCCAATTGTTCGAGTCATAAATAATGGAATAATCTTAATTCCACTAATTTTCCATCAGAATGTCCCATATAGCATGATCCTTTACTTGCAAACTGTCCCAACTTATTACCAACTGGAATATGACCATGTGTGTGAGGAAATGTGAGCCTCAAACGTACTTAAAGATTATCCAATTTTTTATGTGTGTATGGGACCCAAACAGTCCATTTTATCTTCCTTCATGTTCATGCATAATATCCAAGAGACAAGGCAATATTTGGTCAAAAGGGAGTCAAAGTGAAAAAGATATTGATGTTTCAGTGGGAATTAAGAACAAAGAAAAGTAGCTATGAAGGTTCATTAGCTGGTCTTATTATTTAGGGAAATCTGGAGGATCCCCCACATGTCCAATGCAATGCATCTGCCTAAAAAGCTTTTCCATTTCAAAATACACATCCTTTTCTAATAAAGAAAAAGAAAGAGAGATTTTTTATGTTTTTTTAGTAGAGATAAAAAATATTTGGAAGTTTTCCCACATAATCATTCAGTTGATGAATTGGCAACATCCATTGGATTTTATGTACCAATCATATTTTAGAGGGGTTTTGCCGACGTGGGTCACTCAAGTGTTTGTTTCTGTGTCACCAAAAATTGATTTTTTAATTTCCTTGAATTGACACTTAATTATATCAAGACTTCTGGTCTTATGGCCTACTTGGGGGGTCATCACGTTTGATGTTTCTGTCCATCTTTGTAAGTGTTCCTTAATTATGCCTACAATCAGGATCTTTCTACAACTTGATGCTCACTATCAATGCCCCTACCAATTTTAGAATATTATTTGACGTGTAGACTTCTTATTTGTTTACTATATATGATCTCTCTTGGAACTGGAGTTGCAATGGTTCAACTTCACACAAGATTTGGTTAGAAACAAATTATTGTGGTATTATAATGACTGAATTGTTATATGGAATAAAATAATTTTAGAAATTATTTAGTTGATAATACTTTTATTAGTAGATGTTTGGTTTATTGATTAAAATTTAATGAATTATACGAATTATAATAGTGTATAATATGTCGGGGCGAATCTACTAAGGGTCGAGGGATTGCCACGGTACCCGCAAGCGGTTGAAATATTGTGTATATATGTATAAATATCTAAGGGATTGCCAACGTATTTTATTTTTTGTGGTTGTTGTTTGTGTTCTTCTTTCTCTTTTTGGTAATTGATTCTTGCCTTTTCTCTCATCTTTGTTTAAGACTTTTAAGTATAAAGTAGGTTGGAAATTTATTAAATGTGAAATAAATTAATTTTATTAATTATGATTCGAATAATTGAGGCCCCGTACGTCGAAAACATGATTTCCACAACTAGAGGATAACAAAAGTGTGTCATCTCAAGTTCAGGAATTTCAAATGATTCTACATCACCTGGATTTGGAAGGTTGAAGCCCAACGAACAATTTTTGGTTGGGGTGTTGATCAGAAAGTTGCCTCCCTCGTGGACTGAGTTTATGAACTATCTAAAACTCAAAACTAAGGAGATGACCTTAGATGAACTTATTGTCAAACTCCAGATTCAGGAGGACAATAAGAAGGCTATGTGTTACACCTCATAATTTTAAGGAGACAATTAGAGAACGTAATTAAGAAAATAAGATTCGAATTTTGGATATAAAATATATTTATACATGCTAATCCGGAAATTAGTATACAAAGGAAGTGATTCCGGAATAATTTTGGATGCAACAAGTGTGGCATGGACTAGTGCCGTGTATATATATATATATATATAAGGACATGAAATTCAGATGTTATATATATGATTGATTATGTGGTAGATTAATTAAATTGTGGGGTTAATTTTAGTGGAGATGATGATTAAAAATGTGGGAACGTGTGCCAAGCATGCAAAAAAGAAAATCAGCCCACATATACCCATATATCCTCATTCATTACCTTAGTTCAAAAACCTTTCCTTCACTCTCCCTCATCTCCTCTCCTCAGCCGAGAACACCCCCCATTCCATAGCTAAGTTCAAGACCAAATCAACTCCTCATTCCAAGATTAAGTTCCTCCACAATTTCTAAGCCATGGTAAACTTCTTACCCACTGTTTTTCAGCAATGAGCTGGACCGAAACTGTCCAAGAAATTGTGGTGTTGAAGATGAACATTTTGGAAGAAAAACATGTAAGAATGATTGATTAAACTTGTAGAATACATGCATGTCATTATAAGTTGAAAAAATGGTGAAAATGGTGCAAAACAAATGGAGCAGTGACCGAGACATTATGGACTGTTTTGGGCTAAACTAAGGTAAGATTTCTTATTATTACTTAAGTTATTGGAATTAAATGATGTTGTAGTTAAGAGATAAACTCAAGTTAAAGAGGAATTGGAAAAATGAGATTGTATGTGATTGTTGTTGATGTTGTTGAGCCGATTGGAATTGATATTACCGATTTTGGGGACTATTTTGGTATACCTTGGATTTGATTGTTGTTATTGTTATCATTGTCACTAATTGCATGTTGAAATTGAAGGAAACATTGATATTTAAAGTTGTAATTAGTTATATGAAAGTGTTGAAACATGAATTGGATTTTAAGGAAATTATGAGAAGAGTTATGGATTTTTTGTGGGTGGACCGCGACATTCAAATCGTTGGACATTGTTGTAATGTATTAGGGGTTGTTCTTGTTTAGTTATAATGCTTGAAATGTAAGTTATAAACATGTATATACTTTGTGGTAATTACTAATGTATGTCTTAAAGGAATTAAGGTGTAGAAAAGTGTTATGTTGCAAACTATAAGACTTGCACTCTTGTTGTTGTTGATGGATTGTTATAGGTGTATTAATCACCTTAGTTGTTGTAGTT
The DNA here is from genome assembly GCA_029844215.1 of Przewalskia tangutica. NCBI lineage: Eukaryota > Viridiplantae > Streptophyta > Magnoliopsida > Solanales > Solanaceae > Przewalskia > Przewalskia tangutica. Next base: position 124,599,882 of record CM056718.1, on the reverse strand, counting down.
GTTGTCTTCCATGAACGTAAAGAGAAGGAATGTATTATGATGACGTATATGGAGTATTTGGGATTGTTTTGGTTATATCTTTAAGTTGCATCTTGTTATTGGTATTGTTGGCTTTGTTTGTAAGTTGTGGATGTTCATATAAATAGGGGAAGTGCTGCCCAAATTTTTATAGAAAAGAGAGTCATCATTCGACATAACTTATACTAGAAATCATATAGTTGACAAACGAATTACTATTGTTATAGGTTGAAGTGCTAATCGAGACGAGTTTTAATTATAAAGTTGGTTAGTTCGATAATAAGGTATGTGAAACTATCCTTTCTTCTTTTGGCATGATTTATATAAAATGAGTGTACGACGGACGTACATAATTCTATTGAATCTTAATTCTTACTGATACATGATATGATAGTGCCTTGATTTTCTTAGTAATAGTTATTCTATTTATTCCATTGAGAGTCAAATAATGATTTAATTTGTATAAAGTTACTCATGATATTCTATTCGTGCTGATGTGATTATATGACTTCACCGAATCCCGGGCCGGGTATGTTTACATATATGATGATTTCATCGAGTCCCAGAATGGGCCGGGTATGATATAAGTGGACAGACATCCACGGTTTGTGGACAGATATCCACAGTTTATGGACAGGTATCTATGTATGATTTCATTCACCAAGTCCCATAATGGGTCGGGTACGGTATATGATATGATTTCACCGAGACCCTCACTATGGGAACGTGTACGGTATGTATATGTATGTGACTATATTCACCGAGTCCCACATTGGGCCGGGTACGGTATATTATATGGGCACACATGACTCTCATTTTTATAAGGCACAATTGACTCTCATTTTTATATGGCACAGTTGTATTGGTATTTTGATTATTATACTTGTCTCCTGACATCTTTTGGCCAGTTATGATCTTCTTTACAGTACTTCATGTTTTACATACTCAGTACATTATTTCGTACTGACCCCCTTTCCTCGGGGGGCTGCGTTCATGCCCGCAGGTACAGGTACTCAGTTTGGTGATCCTCCATTGATTCAGAGCTTAGTCATTTTGGTACAGAGCCTTATTTTAGGACTTATGCATATTTAGGGGCACGACGGGGCCCTGTCCCGTCATATTTCATTATTGTATTCTTAGAGGTCTGTAGACAGTTGTGGGTGGTAGATGTGTTTTTGTATATGTGTACGGTTGTGAGCCATTTTGGATATCTCAATGTACAGTGGCGGCCTCGTCGGCTTGCCTATTTTGTTATATGAATTAGTTGTGACTCCTTGGGAGACAGGTTTATTACTGATGTTTACATTATCCTTGGTATCCATGTGATTATATGTGACAGGTGGGTATAAGGGTTCCCAGGTAGGGCACCGGGTCGCGGCCCGTCGGGTCGGGTCGTGATTTAGTGGTATCAGAGCAGTTTGTCCTCGGAATATCTACATACCGTGGCTAGTAGAGTCTTGTGTATGGGTATGTTGTGCACTATACTTATACGCAGGAGTCTTCCAGACATTTAGGATTGGTTTCTATTCTTCTTACTCTAAGATCGTACGATAGAGCTATGTTATTAGGTTATTCCCTCTCTGACGTATTATTGTGTTTCCAGCTATGCCTCCGAAGAAGACGACAGCGGCCCAGAAGGGCAAATCAGTAGCAGGAGCTACTAGCTGACCGGAGAGTTACGGGACCCATACCTACCAATGCTCGAGATCGTACGGTCGAGCTATGCTACACCATCACCTCCAGAGGAGCTTAGGCGGCAGCGGCCAGACACACGAGCCTCCACCTCACCGGGGCGGAAGGGCCAGTCATGAGAGATGCGGTTCAACTGCTGACTAGATTAGTGGCAGGACAGACTCGCAGACAGGGACTGGGAGTTGACCACAGATCTGACAGTTTGAGGATTCGTGATTTCTTGAGTTGTAATCCTCCAGAGTTTTTCGGGTCAAAGCCCGAGGATGACACGCAGGAGTTTATCCGACAGATGCAGCGTATATTGAGGGTGATCAAGGCTTCGGAGACTGAATTTGTTGAGTTGGCTTCGTATCGGATGCGAGATGTAGCGATTAATTGGTATGAGTCTTGAAAGTTATCTAGAGGCGAGGGTGCTCCTCCAGCTGTATTGGATGAGTTTACAGAGGCATTCCTTGGCCACTTCCTGCCTCCAGAGATGAGGAGAGATAGGGTCGATAGATTCTTACAGTTGAGGCAGAATGGTAGGAGCATTCGGGAGTATAGTCTCGAGTTTGATTCGTTGGCTAGATATGCGTCTACTATTGTAGCTGAGATGGCAGACAGAGTGCATCGTTATGTGATGGGACTAGACCGCTATTTGATTGATGGTTGTATGGTGGTGGCTCTTCAGCCAGGTATGGATATTGCTGGGGTACAGGCATATGCACAGGGGTAGAGGATCGATACAGAGGACTTCAGTCAGATAGGGATCACGACAGAGGACAGCATAAGAGGGCTAGGTCGGCTGGGTATTCGGGTGAGTCTCGAGGCGGGCAGCCTGAACAACATGTCAGATATTCTTCCTAGCTAGCACAGAGTGCACCCCCACAGTCTATAGGTAGGAGATTTGACCGCATGGGGTAATCGAGTCGGTCGAGCTCGAGTCGCAGTTCACATGAAGCGATGGTTCGAGTCAGTCGAGGCCACCCTTGCCTCGGTGTTCTCGGTGTGGTAGGTCCTATTTTGGGGAATGCCGCTTTACTACGGGTGCTTGTTTTTCTTGCGGCCGTCAAGGCCATATGATGAGAGAGTGTCCTTATAGAAGTGGTACATGTGGTATGTCTCATCATACTGGATCGGTTGCTGGTTCATCATCTTCTATATCTATGCGCCCCGCAGGGCAGGGTGTTCATATGCCAACAGGCCGTGGCAGAGGTCATGGTGGAGTTTCTAGTTCAGGCGGTCCCTCGAACCGCATATATGCCTTGGCTAATAGGCAGGATCAGGAGGCATCACCAAATGTGGTTACAGGTATATTATCGATCTTTTTCCGAGACGTATATGCATTGATAGATCCAGGTTCCACGTTATCATATATATCTCCCCTTGTTGCTAGTAGAATCTGAATAGAACCTGAGTCGATAGAACCATTTGAGGTAGCTACACCGGTAGGAGATTCTGTCATAGCTAAGCAAGTATATAAAAATTGTTCGATGGTTATATATAGCCGTCCTACCATAGCAGATATGATAGAGTTAGACATGACTGACTTTGATATTATTATGGGTATGGATTGGTTGGCTTCTGTTATGCTAATGTCAATTGTAGAGAAAAGATGTCAGGCGAGCCAATTATTGAGTGGAAAGGAAATACAACATCGCCGAGTGGTAAGTTTATTTCATACCTCAAGGCAAGGAAGATGGTTAGGAAATGTTATATTTATCACTTGGTTTAGGTGCATGATATGGAAGCAGAGGTACCGGCTCTTCGATCAGTTCCGGTAGTTAGTGAATTCCCAGATGTATTCCCAGATGATCTTTCAGGTCTTTCTCCAGAACGGGAGATAAAGTTCACTATAGAGGTATTGACAGGTACCCAACCTATATTTATTCCTCCCTATAGAATGGAACCTACAGAGTTGAAGGAATTGAAGGATCAACAGAGAGACTTTTTAGAAAAAGGCTTCATCAAGCCTAGTACATCACCTTGGGGAGCACCGGTGCTATTTGTGAGAAAGAAGGATGGATCGCTACGGATGTGTATTGATTATAGGCAGATGAATAAGGTAACAATCAAGAACAGGTATCCCCTCCCCAGGATTGATGATTTATTTGACCAGTTGCAGGGTGCTAGGTGTTTTTCGAAGATAGACCTGCGGTCAAGTTATCATCAGGTGCGGGTAAGGGAGGTAGATATTTCAAAGACAGCATTCATGACCTGATACAGACATTATGAGTTTAGAGTGATGTCTTTTGGGCTGACTAATGCTCCAACAATATTTATGGATTTGATGAACCGAGTGTTCAAACCATTCCTGGATATGTTCGTTATTGTATTCATTGATGATATTTTGGTTTATTCACGTTCAGAAGAGGAGCATGCAGACCATTTGAGGACAATACTTAGGGTACTCTAGCACCAGAGGTTGTATGTCAAGTTTTCGAAGTTTGAATTCTGGTTGACTTCGGTGGCATTCTTGGGGCATATTATTGGAGCTGATGGTATTCGGGTAGATACGCAGAAGATTGAGGCAGTGAAGACTTGGCCCAGACCTACGACACCTACCGAGGTGCGCAACTTTCTGGGGCTAGCAGGATATTACAGGAGGTTCGTGGAAAAGTTTGTCTCGATTTCAGCGCCTTTAACCAGGCTAACTCAGAAGGCAGCTAAGTTCCAGTGGACTGATTCTTGTGAGCACAACTTCCAGTTGTTGAAAGACAAGTTGACTATGACTCCAGTTCTAACTCTTCCTGAGTGACTAGATGGGTATGTTATCTATTGTGATGCTTCAGGTGTTGGACTAGGTTGTGTGTTGATGCAGCATGGCAGGGTTATAATTTATGCCTCCCGACAGCTCAGAAAGCACGAGAAGAATTATCTTACTCATGATTTGGAGTTAGCAACGGTGATTCATGCCTTGAAGATATGGAGAAATTATTTTTATGGTGTTCATGTTGATATTTATACGAATCACAAGAATCTCCAATATATCTTTAAGCAGAAAGAGCTGAATTTACGATAGAGACGGTGGCTTGAGTTACTAAAGGATTATGATGTTGATATCTTGTACCATCCAGGCAAATCAAATGTTGTAGCGGATGCTCTTAGCCGTAGATCTATGGGTAGCTTGACGGATGTGCAACTAGAAAGAAAGGAGATGGTGCGTGAGATATACCAGCTAGCAAGCCTTAGATTCCGGTTGGCCGATTCTGGAGACAGTGGAGTTCTTGTTCGAGAAGTTTTTGAGTCCTCTATCATAGAAGAGGTAAAGATACATCAGTATGAGGATCCGGTTCTGGCACAGTATAGAGATGCATCTCTTCGAAAGGAGAAGACTCTGTTTGAGGTTACACCTGATGGAGTGCTACGGTATGAAGGTAGGCTCTGTCTACCGGATGTTGCAGGGCTACCCCGACAGGTTATGGGAGAGGAACACAATGCCCATTATTCTATTCATACAGGGTCAACAAAGATGTGTCATGACCTCAGATGCTTGTATTGGTGGGATGGCATGAAAAGGGACATAGCGGAGTTTGTTGCTCAGTGCCCGAATTGTCAACAGGTTAAGGTCGAGCATCAGAACCCTGGTGGTTTATTGTAGGAGATGGAGATCCCCACTTGGAAATGGGAAGTGATTAATATGGACTTCATTACAGGCTTACCTCGCACTCAGCGAAAGTATGACTCTATATGGGTTATTGTGGATAGGCTGACGAAATCAGCCCATTTTCTTCCAGTCAGGACTACTTACTCAGCTGAAGACTATGCGAGATTATACATCAGGGAGATAGTGAGACTTCATGGGGTTCCCACATCTATTATATCAAACAGATGAGCTCAGTTTACAGCTAACTTTTGGAGATCGTTCCAGAAGGGATTGGGGACACATGTGAGTCTTAGCACATCATTTCATCCTCAGACTGATGGGCAGGCTGAGCGTACTATAGATACTGGAGGATATGTTGAGATCCTGTATTATTGACTTCAGAGGTAGTTGGGATGATCATTTACCACTTATTGAGTTTTCTTATAATAATAGCTACCATTCTAGTATCCAGATGGCCCCGTACGAGGTCTTATATGAGAGGAAGTGCAGGTCACCTATCGGTTGGTTTGACGTAGGCGAGACTACGTTAATCGGCCTAGATATAGTTCAGCAGGTTGTTGATAAAGTGAAGCTTATTCAGGAGAGATTATTAGCAGTCCAGAGTCGACAGAAGTCATATGCAGATAATCGACGTCGACACTTGGAGTTTCAGGTTGGTGATTGGGTATTCCTAAAGGTGCCACCCATGAAGGGTGTGATGATATTCGGTAAGAAGGGGAAGCTTAGCTCAAGATACATTGGGCCTTACCAGATTATTCATAGGATAGGCAAGGTCTCCTATGAGTTGGATCTACCATCTGATTTGGAAGAGGTACACCCAGTCTTTCATGTATCGATGTTGCGTAAGTGTATTGGTGATCCTTCTAGAGTATTCCCGGTAGATGATGTCCAGGTGAGAGATGAGTTGTCTTATGAGGACAGCCCCATAGATATACTTGATCGCCAGGTAAGAAGGTTACGTACAAAGAATGTGTCTTCCGTCAAAGTGTTATGGCGAAAAATTAATAGGGAAGAGATTAATTGGGAAGCAGAAGACTAAATAAAGAAGAAGTATCCTCACTTGTTCCCTATGCCTACAGGTAATTTGATTCCTTACTTAACTATTTTGATTGGTGAATAACATATGTGATATATATTGTGGCCCTGTGTGGCATCTTTGGGTTTACTGAATATAGGTTGGTAAGTGTAATTATAAAGGAGACTCTGTCGAAATTTTTACACCATGAGACCTATGATGAACATTCGAGGATGAATGTTTTTAAGGAGGGAAGGATGTTACACCACATAATTTTAAGGTGACAATTAGAGAACGTAATTAAGAAAATAAGATTCAAATTTTGGATATAAAGTATATTTATACATGCTAATCCGGAAATTAGTATACAAAGGAAGTGATTCCGAAAAAAAATTGGATGCAACAAGTGTGGCATGGACTAGTGCCGTGTATATATATATATATATATATATAAGGACATGAAATTTTCAGATGTTATATATAAGATTGATTATGTGGGAGATTAATTAATTGTGGGGTTAATTTTAGTGGAGAGGATGATTAAAAACGTGGGAACTTGTGCCAAGCATGCAAAAAAGAAAATCAGCCCACATATACCTATATGTCCTCATTCATTACCTTAGTTAAAAACCTTTCCTTCGCTCTCCCTCATCTCTTCTCCTCCGCCGACAACACCCCCCCCCCCCCCATTTCATAGCTAAGTTCAAGACCAAATCAACTCCTAATTCCAAGATTAAGTTCCTCCACAATTTCGAAGTCATGGTAAACTTCTTACCCGCTGTTTTTCGACAATGAGCTGGACCGAAATTATCCAAGAAATTGTGTTGTTGAAGATGAACATTTTGGATGAAAAACATGTAAGAATGATGGATTAAACTTGTAGAATACATGCATGTCATTATAAGTTGACGAAATGGTGACAATGGTGCAAAACAAATGGAGCAGTGACCGAGACTTTAGGGAATGTTTTGGGCTAAACTAAGGTAAGATTTCTTCTTATTACTTAAGTTATTGGAATTAAATGATGTTGTAGTAAACTCATGTTAAAGAAGAATTGGAAATAAGAGATTGCATGTGATTGTTGTTGAGCCGATTGGAATTGATATTACCGATTTTGGGGATTATTTTGGTATACCTTGGATTTGATTGTTGTTATTGTTATCATTGTCACTAATTGCATGTTGAAATTGAAGGAAACATTGATATTTAAAGTTGTTATTAGTTATATGGAAGTGTTGAAACATGAATTGGATTTTAAGGAAATTATGAGAAGAGTTATGGATTTTTTATGGGTGGACAGTGACATTCAAATCGTTGGACATTGTTGTGATGTATTAGGGGTTGTTCTTGTTAAGTTATAATGCTGGAAATGTAAGTTATAAACATGTATATACGTTGTGGTAATTACTAATGTATGTCTTAAAGGAATTAAGGCGTAGAAGAGTGTTATGTTGCAAACTATAAGACTTGCACTCTTGTTGTTGTTGCTAGAGTTGATGGACTGTTTTAAGGATTGTTTTAATGTGGTTTAAGGAGCTGAATTAACAAGAGAAGTAGGTGTATTAATCACCTTGGTTGTTGTAGTTGTTGTCTTCCATGAACGTAAAGAGAAGGAATGTATTATGATGACGTATATGGAGTATTTGGGATTGTTTTGGTTATATCTTTAAGTTGCATCTTGTTATTGGTATTGTTGGCTTTGTTTGTAAGTTGTGGATGTGCATATAAATAGGGGAAGTGCTGCCCAAATTTTTATAGAAAAGAGAGTCATCATTCGACATAACTTATACTAGAAATCATAGAGTTGACGAACGAATTACTATTGTTATAGGTTGAAGTGTTAATCGAGACGAGTTTTAATTATATAGTTGGTTAGTTCGACAATAAGGTATGTGAAACTATCCTTTCTTCTTTTGGCATGATTTATATAAAATGAGTGTACGACAGACGTATATAATTCTATTGAATCATAATTCTTAATGATACATGATATGATAGTGCCTTGATTTTCTGAGTAATAGTTATTCTATTTATTTCACTGAGAGTCAAATGATGATTTAATTTGTATAAAGTTACTCATGATATTCTATTTGTACTGATGTGATTATATGACTTCACTGAGTCCCGGGCCGGGTATGTATACATATATGATGATTTCATCGAGACCCAGAATGGGCCGGGTACGATATAAGTGGACAGGCATCCACGGTTTGTGGACAGATATCCACAGTTTATGGACATATATCCATGCATGACTTCATTCACCGAGTCCCATAATGGGTGGGGTACAATATATGATATGATTTCACTGATACCCTCATTAGGGGGCCGGGTACGATATGTATATGTATGTTACTATATTCACTGAGTCTCATATTGGGTCGTGTACAGTATATTATATGGGCACACATGACTCTCATTTTTATAAGGCACAGTTGACTCTCATTTTTATATGGCACAGTTGTATTGGTATTTTGATTATTATACTTGTCTCCTAACATCTTTTGGCAAGTTATGATCTTTTTTACAATACTTCATGTTTTACATACTCAGTACATTATTTCGTACTGACCCCCTTTCCTCGGGGGGCTGCGTTCATGTCCGCATGTACAGGTACTCAGTTTGGTGATCCTCCAGTCTAGGATTCCTGTTCTGCTGTTCGGAGAGCTCCATTGATTCGGAGCTTAGTCATTTTGGTACATAACCTTATTTTCGGACTTATGCATATTTAGGGGCATGACGGGGTCATGTCCTTTCATATTTCATTATCGTGTTCTTAGAAGTCTGTAGATAGTTGTGTTTTTGTATATGTGTGCGATTGTGAGTCGTTTTGGATATCTCTATGTACAGTGGCGGCCTCGTCGGCTTGCCTATTTTGTTATATCAATTTGCTGTGACTCCTCGGAAGATATATTTATTACCGATGTTTACATTATCCTTGGTATCCGTGTGACTATATGTGACAGGTGGGTATAAGGGTGCCCAGGTAGGGCACCGGGTTGCGGCCCATCAGGTCCGGTCGTGACACTATGCCAAAGGGGAAACAACCCACTGAGGCTAAGGCGAACCTGACGGAAGTCAAAGTGAACTCAAGCAAGAAGCGGAAGTTCCAGAAGGAAGGCAAAGCCCAAACTACTGAAAAGTTCAAGGGAAACTGTAATCATTGTGTTATAGTTGGTCACATGGTGTTATACCCCGTAGTTCGGACCCTATGTATGATAGTGTACGAAAGCATGTAAGACTTAAAATTTTCTAAGGATAGGTTGACGGATTGTTCCGGACGGGTTTTAGTCAACTTTGAGGCGGGTTATGACCCGGTACATTGAAAGTTCCTAAGTATTTCAAAGGCATAGAGCGTAGTTCGTTGAGTCTATATTCCAACGCAACCAACCGTTCGTCGATAGGACGTCGGAGTAGAAAGTTATGGGAGTTACAAGTTCAGTGCGCAGACGGACAGAAATGCATTTCATGCAAAACAGCAGGCGCGGCGCGGATGCGAGGCATGGCGCGGAAATCTTGAGTCACTGAGATTGCAGCGCGCTGAGCAGCACATGGCGCGGAGAGAGAGGCTGCGGAGGTTTCAGCCGTGGCCAGAGGCGGATTTTTGGCGAAAAACTTAGGAAAGTCTGATTTCTCTTTTAAAAAGGCCATGGGAGGGTGACAAGTGTCCCCCCCCATCTGATTTTTCTTGCATGCCTTATATTGACCAAGTCTTGAAGACTTGGTCATCTTTCAAACCTCTCTCTCTCTCTAAATTAGCTCCCCCTTCTCTCTACATTTCCAAGAGAAATTCTAGCCTTAGGAAAAATCTGAAAAGTTAAGAACAAGAAGGAAGCTTGTGGCTAGCTTGTTGGTGTTGTTGTGGTGGTGTTCTTGGCAAAGAAGCTAGCAAAATATTTGGAATAAGTTTGGCTAAAACTTTAAGGTAACATTTCTTCCTTTAGAATTAGTTTCTAGTGTTGCATGTTAAGAAGAAAGAACTTGTGGTAGTAAATAATGCTCTTAGAGTCATTGCATGCAAGAAATGTGGTTTGGGTATGAAGGATTTGGCTAAAGAGGTTATGTGAGCATGTTGTAGCCTAAAAATTACCTTAAACTTGTTAAGATTAATTGTTATAACTTTTGGGGAAGAATTTTACACACCCAAGTTTAGGTGTGTAATCCCCTTTGTGTTGGTTGGGATGTTGGGCCTTAAATGTGGCGTTTGAGTGTTAAAAATCGGCCTTTGAAAAGGTGGCAAAGTGAGTAGAAACAAAGGAAATGCCGCCCAATTTTCCATAGAATTTAGTGACTTTGAACTTGGATTATTCTACATTGAAGTTAGAGGTTAATAAACGTATCATGATTATTATAGGTTGAAATATTACTTGCGGTAGTTGAGCTTAGCAAGTGGATTTACCAAAGAGGTATGTGGAACTTCCCTATCTCTTGAGCATGAGTAGTTGTACCTATGTAGTACGGTAGACGTACAAGATTTGATATCTTTCACTTGTTTTAAAAGTATATGCTACTTGTTTCATTTCAAAAGTATAAGTCCCTTGGTTTTAGGGAAAATGTATTTGACAAAGGGATAACACTAATATAATGACTTTATGGGAAGTTGGTTATATTAGTTTTCTTGAAAGGTTCACAAAGAAAGATTTACTCTAATTAAAACAAGTGCGGGTAAAGGATTTGAAACTAAGAAAGGTGAATTGATTTTTAGGCATTGGTTGCCTAAGGTTTTAAAGGAAATGAAGTCACTTGATTTAGAAGCCTACTATATTTCTAAAAGGAAATGTGACTTGTCTTGAAAGAAATCGTAACTTGATACTATGGTGATTAGTATCTTGGAATTTTTGTATAAAAAGAGTTATTTCTTAAAAGGTTAGAAGTACATGGTACTTGGGTTGAATTCCCGGATTTTCTATTAAAGGACATGTTAGTGCCTTAGGATACTAAAATGAGAGGATATATTAATAATGTTAATAAGAAGTTAGGGGATTTCTTAACTTGCTTATGTTATGATAAGCCGGTAGTGCTTATGTTATGATATGATAGGCCGGTAGTGCTTATGTATGATATGATAGGCCGGTAGTGCTTATGTTATGTATGATAGCCGGATGAGCTATGTTATATATTTATATTATTACGGGGTAAACCCCGGGTTATTATTTATGCCATGGATTTGCTACCCATGATGCGAGTGCGACGCTTGCACTCATGCGGATCCGGACCACAGGATCCATGCGGGTGAAATAGTCCCATGCGAGTACGGCGATGGTACTCATGCGGGTCCACAGGATCCATGCGGGTGAAATAGTCCCATGCGGGTGAAATAGTCCCATGACGAGGCGGATGACCTCATGCGGGTCCATAGGACCCATGCGGGTGAAATAGTCCCAGGAGTAGGATTGCTTAATGATACTACGGGCGAGGTACCCTGTTTTGATCGTGAGCCTCCTATTTTTATGCTATAAGTTTTATACTTGTTACTCTCATTGTTAGTAAGGCACGATCTGAGAAATTGATTTTTATCTATGACTCCAGCTTATTTTTGACTTATGATATTACTACAGTATTTTCCAGTTTTACATACTTGGTACGTTGTGTACTGACCCCCTTCCTCGGGGGCTGCGTTTATGCCGCAGGTAAGGGAAAATAGGTGGTAGATCCTCATTCCTAGGATCTTTTACTCAGGTGTCAGGAGCTCCATTTCTTCGGAGGCTCGACTTTTGGTATGGTTCTCCCTGGTGTTGTTGATGTTTTGTACATTCAGGGGCATGACGGGGCCCTGTCCCGTCATAGTGTTACTCCTTCTTAGAGGCCTGTAGTTTTGTCATAACTTGGTTTGTTTAAGGATGTAGCTGTTCGGTTTTATGTACTTTTGGGGTAGCCATTTTGGGCTAGACTATTTATATCATTATGGTTGCTTATTGTGAGTTTATATTCCGCTGGTTTTCTCTGATGTTGTGTCACAAGGGTGCCCGGGTTAAGGCACCGGTCACGGATCCGGGGTCGGGTCATGACACATGGCCAAAGACTGCCACAGGCTCAAACGTGACAATAAAGAGAAGGCCAAAGGCAAAGCCAAGGCTAACATCGTTGAAGACACGCTCGTCAACGCAGTGTTTCTTGAAGCTAACCTCGTTGAAAATCCGGTGCAATGTTGGCTAGATACGAGTGCTACTCGTCACATATGTTCTAATAAAGATGCCTTTTCCATATATACACCAGTCACAGATAAGAAATTGTTCATGGGCAACAATTCTTCTAGAGGTGCTGGGGGTAGGAAAGGTGACCCTAAAGATGACGTCTAAAAAGGAGCTAATTCTGAAGGAAGTGATGCATGTCCCAGAAATTCGAAAAAATTTAATTTCTGGACCTTTGTTAGTAAATGCTTGTTTTAGGCAAGTGTTAGAGGCTAACAATTCTGTAATCACTAAAAATGGAACATTTGTAGGAATGGGCTTCATCTGTGAAGGTCTCTTTAAGATTAATGATGCACCTGTAATGCCTTTTGTTTCAGCTATCAATAAAATTGCACCTTCTACTTACTTGATTGAGTCATCTAATTTATGGCATCATAGATTAGCACATGTTAACTATCAATATATCCAAAGATTGGTAAAGTTGGAATTATTGCCATCTAATGACATAAACCTTTAACGTAAGTGTGAGGTGTGCATAGAGGCAAAACTTTCCAAGAATCCATTTAGATCTGTCGAAAGGGAAACCACTCCTTTAGAACTTATACACACTGATATATGTGATTTGAAGTTGCTCAAACTAGAGGGGGGAATAAGTACTTTGTCACTTTCATAGATGATGGCACAAGTTTTTGTCACCTTTACTTACTAAAAAGTAAAGATGAAGCCTTTGAAGCGTTCAAACGCTACAAAGCAGAAGTTGAGAACCAACTAAGCGGACGGATTAAAACAATCTGTAGCGATAGAGGGGGAGAATATGTAGCGCCTTTTGAAGAGTTTTGTACCCAGTCTGGTATAGTTCATCAAAACGGCTCCTTACTCACCTCAATCAAACGGTGCGGCTGAACGCAAGAACAAAACACTTAAGGAAATGATGAATGCCTTACTCATCAAATCAGGCCTTCCCCAACACATGTGGGGAGAAGCTGTCCTTATTAAGGACAAAACTCCATACGAGTTATGGAAGGGAAAGAAACCTAACTAAAAGTATTTGAAGGTGTGGGGTTGTCTGGCCAAGGTAAAGTACTTATGCCAAAGCAGGTCAAAATTGGATCTAAGACTGTGGATTGCATATTCATCGGATATGCCAATAATAGTAGTGCTTATCACTTCATAGTGCATAAGTCGGATGTACCATATATTTATGAAGGTACGATCATGGAATCAAGGAACGTGTGGTTCTTTGAAGAGACGTTTCCATATAAGGAAAACAACATAACCTCTCACAAACGAAGTTATGATCAAAACTCTGATGATCAAGGAATCGATGACTACCTAGATCCAAACGGTTCAGATCTAGTGAATTCTGAAATATCTGATTTTCTGGAATCCAGTATTACATATTCTCAAGACTTGGAAGATTTAGAGATGGAACCAAGGAGAAGCAAATGGTCCCGTAAGTACAAGTCCTTAGGTCCAGACTTTGAAGATTATTTGGTTTAGGATGAACCACGAACAATCGCTGAAGCATTGTCAACTACAGAAGCACCGCTCTGGAAGGAAGCTTTAGGAAATGAGATAGAATCCATCCTGCATAACCACACCTGGGAGTTGGCTGAACTTCCCCTGGGACACAAACATTTGGGTTGTAAGTGGATCCTTAAACGAAAGTTAAAGGCAGATGGATCTATCGACAAGTACAAGGCTAGGCTGGTAGTCAAGGGCTATCGCCAAAAGGAGGGCCTTTGTTACACCCCGTAATTTTTAGCTAATAAGTTGAGAAACGTAATTAAGAGAATAAGATTCGAGTATTGGAAATAAAGTATATTTACATATGCTAATATGGAAATTAGTATACAAAGAATGTAATTCCGGAATAATCTTGAATACAATAAATGAGACGACGGGAATTAATATTAATAGTTGTATATTTTCAATGGGGCTATGGACTAAGTGTCGTGTATAACAAATTAGAACATGAAATTTTTAGAATTTTAGTAAAGTATGAGATTAATTTTAGTGGAAAAGATGATAAGTGGGAACTAGTGGACAAATTATGAGGACTTGTGTCTCGTGGAACGAGACCACACAACACCAACAAGTAAATGAATTTTCAGCATGCTCACTTAGACCAATGTCCCACACATTTTCTCCCCTACATTCGAAAATCATCCCTTTCAACATCCCCTCTCTCTTCTCAAATAGATTTTCATCTTCCATAGCTAAGTTATAGACCACATTAACTCCCTTCTCCAAGATTATGTTCTCTACAAATTTCTAAGTTATGGTAAGATCCTAAAACAGTGCTGAAAATCGGTAATTTGGCCGAGAATGGCCCAGAAAACTTCAAGCTTGGGAGATGAACATTTTGGAAGAAAAACATGCAAGTAAGATGGATTTAAGCTCCTAAGGAAGGCATGCATGTCATTGAAAGTTGAAGAAATGGTTCCAAATAGGAGCAGTGGTGCCGAGAAGTAGGGACTGTTTTTAGCTATTTGAAGGTAAGATTTCTTCTTATTATTTGAGTATTTGGAGTTAAATGATGTTGTAGTTAAGAGACGAACTCATATTAAGAGAAATTGGAAGTAAGAAATGCATGTGATTGTATTGATATTATAGTTGAGCCGATGGAAGTGTTGGTACCGATTTTGGGGCTGTTTTTAAGTGCATTGGGTTTGATTGTTATTGTTGTTATTATTGTCACTAATTGCATGTTAAAATTGAAGGAAGTCTTGAAAGAAATCTTGATATTTAAAGTTGTACTTGTTCGTATGAAATTGATGAAATATGAATTGGATTTTAAGACTTCAATTGGATTTTAAGGAATTATGAGAAAAGTTATGGTATTGTGTGTTGTGGCCGAGACATTCATGAAATTATTGGACATGTTGTGTTGTATTTAGGGGTTTTTTCGTGGAGATTAGAATGCTGGAAATTTAGTTATGAATATGCAGGTACATTGTGGTAATTTCTAACGTATGTCCTAAAGGAACAAAGGTATAGAATGGTGTAGAAAAGCTTCACGTTTCACTCTCGTTGTTGTTGAAGTATGTACTGTTTTAATGGCCTATCTTAATATGGATTAAGGGGCTGAATTAACAAGAGAAATAGGTGTATTAATCACCTTGGATTGTTTTGGTTGTTGTATTACATGAACGTAAAGAGAAAGAATGTATAATGATAGCGTATATGGAGTATATGAGACTGTTTTGGTATATTATTGAGTTGTATCTTGTTATTGGTATTGTTGGCCTTGTTTGTAAGTTGTGGATGTGTGTATTAGTAGGGGAAATGCTGCCCAATGTTTTATACGAAAAGAGAGTCATCATTTGGTATATAACTTACACTGGTAATCATAGTGTTGACGAACATATTACTATTGTTATAGGTCGAAGTGCTAATCGAGACGTATTCTAAATATTGAGTTGGTTAGTTCGACTATAAGGTATGTGAAACTATCCTTTCTTCTTTGCATGATTTATATAAAATGAGTGTACGGCAGACGTACATGATTCCATTGAATCTTAATTCCTAGTGATATTTGATATGATAGTTGCCTTGATTTTACAAGTGATAGTTCATTCTATTTATTCCATTGAGAGTCAAATGATGATTTAAATTGTATAAGGTTACTCATGATATTCTACTCGTGCTTGATGTGATTATATTATTTCACCGAGTCCCATATTAGGCCGGGTACGGTATGTATATATATGATGATCTTACCGAGTCCCAGAATGGGCCGGGTACGACATATGTGGACAGGCATCCACGAATATAATTATTTCACCGAGTCCAATGATAGGCTGGGTACGGTATGTGCGCAGTGGACAGGTATCCACGTATATATATGTGGACAGACATCCACGGATATGACTTCATTCACCGAGTCCCAGGATGGGCCGGGTACGATATATGTGGACAGGTATCCACGGATATGGTATATTATATAGACATGTATGACTCTCCTTTCATAAGGCACAGGTGCATTGGTATCTTGATTTATTATACTTGTCTCATGACATCTTTTGGCCAGTTATGATATTATTTACAGTACTTCATGTTTTATATACTTAGTACATTATTTCATACTGACCCCCTTTTCCCGGGGGGCTGCGTTTCATGCCCGCAGTTACAGGTACTCAGTTTGGTGATCCTCCAGCTTAGGATTTCCGCTCAGCTATTTGGAGAGCTCTATTGTTCTGGAGCTTAGTTATTTTGGGTACAAACCCTTTTGATATAAACTTATGGTACGACGGGGCCCTGTCCCGTCAGATTTCATTATCATACTCTTAGAGGTCTATAGACATGTGCAGTAGACATGTGTGGGTTGTGGTTCACTTTGGACATTTCCGTGCATAGTGACAGCCTTGTCGGCTCGCTTATTTTGTTATGATTGACTAGCTGTGACTCCTCAAGAGACAGGTTCATTTTGATATATATATATATATGCGGTATGAGTCAGCAGCCTACTTTTACAAGTTTTTTATATTATCCTTGGCATTAATCTGATTATATGTGGCAGTTCAGTATAAGGGTGTCCAATTAGGGCACCGGGTCGCGGCTCGTCGGGTCGGGTCGTGACAAAAGTGGTATTAGAGTTGTTCGTCCTCGAAATGTCTACAGACCGTGTCTAATAGAGTCTTATGTATGGATATGTTGTGCACTATACTTATACGCAGGAGGCTGCCGGATATTTAGGATGTCATCTTTTCTTCTTACTCTAAGATCGTGCGATAGAGCTATGTTATTAGGATAATCCCTCTCTGACGAATTATTGTGTTTTCAGCTATGCCTTCAAAGAAAGCGACAGCGGCCCAGAAGGGAAAATCAGTAGCAGGAGCTACTAGTCAAACCCGGAGAGTTACTAGGGCCCATACCTGAATCGTGCGATCGGCGAGCTCTGCTATCTGTCGCCTCGGGGAGCTTAGAAGCGGCGGCGACTCGATTCGTAGGCGGCATCACCGCCCGGCTCGAGGCCCAAAGACTGCGCCTCGGCTCCTCGATCGGCGGAGGATAGGGCCATGAGAGATGCGATTCGACTGCGACAGTTAGTGGCGGGGCAGACCGCGAGCGAGGACTAGGAGTTGACCATAGAGCTGATAGTTTGAGGATTCATGACTTCCAAAGTTGTAATCCTCCAGAGTTTTTTGGGTCAAAGCCCGAGGATGATCCGCAGGAGTTTATTCGACAGATGCAGCGTACATTGAGGATCATCAAGGCTTCTGAGACGGAGTCTGTTGAGTTGGCTTCATATCGATTGCGGGATATAGCTACTAATTGGTATGAGTCCTGGGAGTTATCTAGAGGCGAAGGTGCTCCTCCAGCAGTATGGGATGAGTTTACATAGGCCTTCCTTGGCCACTTCCTGCCTCCATAGATGAGGAGAGCTAGAGTTGATAGATTCTTCCATTAGAGGCAGAATAGCAGGAGCATTCGAGAGTATAGTCTAGATTTTGATTCCTTGGCTAGATATGCGCCTACTATTATAGCTGAGATGGCAGATAGAGTACATCGTTATGTGATAGGACTAGATCGTTATTTGACTGATGGTTGTATGGCAGTGGCTCTTCAGCCAGGTATGGATATTGCTCGGATACAGGCATATGCACAGGGGGTAGAGGACCGACACAGAGGACGTCAGCCTGATAGGGATCACGACAGAGGCCAGCATAAGAGGGCTAGGTCGGCTGGATATACTGGTGAGTTTCGAGGCGGGCAGCCTCAGCAGCATGTTAGATATTCTTCCCAGCCAGCACAGAGTGCACCCCACAGTCCACAGACAGGAGATTTGACCACACAGGGTATTCAGGAGCTGGTCAGAGCTCCAGGGCTTCAGGTTCACATATGAAAAGGGGTTCTAGTCAGTCGAGGTCACCTTTGCCTCGGTGTTCTCGGTATGGCAGGTCACATTTTGGGGAATGTCGTTTTACTACAGGTGCTTATTTTTCTTACGGTCGTGAAGGCCATGTGATGAGAGAATGTCCTTATAAAAGTGGTATGGCTCAGCCTACTGGATCAGTTGCTGGTTCATCTTCCTCTATAGCTATGCGCCCCGCAGGGCAGGGTATTCATATGCCAGCAGGCCATAGTAGAGTCCATGGCGGAGTTTCCAGTTCTAGCGGTCCCTCGAACCAGAGTCTGTTGAGTTGGTTTCGTATCGGATGCGGGATGTAGCGATTAATTGGTATGAGTCTTGGGAGTTATCTAGAGGCGAGGGTGCTCCTCCAGCTGTATTGGATGAGTTTACAGTGGCAATCCTTGGCCACTTCTTGCCTCCAGAGATGATGAGAGCTAGGGTCGATAGATTCTTACAGTTGAGGCAGAATGGTAGGAGCATTCGGGAGTATAGTCTCGAGTTTGATTCGTTGGCTAGATATGTGCCTACTATTGTAGCTGAGATGGCAGACAGAGTGCATCGTTATGTGATGGGACTAGACCGTTATTTGATTGATGTTTGTATGGTGGTGGCTCTTCAGCCAGGTATGGATATTGCCCGGGTACAGGCATATGTCTATAGGTAGGAGATTTGACCGCATGGGGTATTCAGGAGCTGGTCAGAGCTCCAGAGCTGCAGGTTCACAGGCGAACATGTGTTTGAGTCCGTCGAGGCCACCCTTGCCTAGGTGTTCTCGATGTGGTAGGTCCCATTTTGGGAAATGTCGCTTTACTACGGGTGCTTGTTTTTCTTGCGGTTGTCAAGGCCATATGATGAGAGAGTGTCCTTATAGAAGTGGTACAGGTGGTATGGCTCAGCCTACTGGATCGGTTGCTGGTTCACCATCTTCTATAGCTATACGCCCCGCAGGACAGGGTGTTGATATGTCAGCATGTCGTGATAGAGGTCGTGGTGAGTTTCTAGTTCAGGCGGTCCCTCGAACCGCATATATGCCTTGGCTAGTAAGCATGATCAGGATGTGTTGCCAAATGTGGTTACAGGTATATTATCGATCTTTTTCCGAGATGTATATGCATTGATAGATCTAAGTTCCACCTTATCATATATATCTCCCTTTGTTGCTAGTAGAATCGAAATAGAATCTGAGGCGATAGAACCATTTGAGGTAGCTACACCGGTAGGAGATTCTGTCATAGCTAAGCGAGTATATAGAAATTGTTCAGTGGTTATATATAGTCATCGTACCATAGCAGATTTGATAGAATTAGACATGACTGAATTTGATGTTATTATGGGTATGAATTGGTTGACTTCTTGTTATGCTAACGTCGATTGTAGAGAAAAGATGGTTCGATTTTAGTTTCCAGGCGAACCAATTATATAGTGGAAAGGAATACAGCTCCGCCGAGGGGTAAGTTTATTTCATACCTCAATGCAAGGAAGATGGTTAGAAAATGGTATATTTACCATTTGGTTCGAGTACATGATATGGAAGTGGAGGTACCGGCTATTCAGTCAGTCCCGGTAGTTAATGATTTCCCAGATGTATTCCAAGATAACCTTTCAGGCCTTCCTCCAGAACGGGAGATAGAGTTCACTATAGATGTACTACCAGGTACCCAACCCATATCTATTCCTCCTTATAGAATGGAACCTGCAGAGCTGAAGGATTTAAAGGAGCAGCTGAGGGACTTGTTGGAGAAAGGCTTCATCAGGCCTAGTACATCACCTTGGGGAGCACCGGTATTATTTATGAGGAAGAAAGATGGATCGCTGCAGATGTGTATTGATTATAGGCAGCTGAATAAGGTAACAATAAATAATAGGTATCCCCTCCCCAGGATTTAGGATTTATTTGACCAGTTGCAGGGTGCTAAGTATTTTTCGAAGATAGACTTGCGGTCCGGTTATCATCAGGTGCGAGTAAATGAGACAGATATTCCGAAGACAACATTCAGGACCCGATACAGACATTATGAATTTAGAGTGATGTCTTTTAGGTTGACCAATGCTCCAGCAAGATTTATGGATTTGATAAACCGAGTGTTCAATCCATTTCTAGATATATTCGTTATTGTATTAATTGATGATATTTTGGTTTATTCACGTTCAGAAGAGGAGCATGCAGACTATTTGAGGATGGTACTGAGGGTGCTCTCGCACCAGAAGTTGTATGCCAAATTTTCTAAGTGCGAAATCTGGTTGACTTCAGTAGCATTCTTGGGGCATATTATCGGAGCTAATGGTATTCGGGTGGATATGCAGAAGATTGAGGAAGTAAAGACCTGTCCCAGACCTACGACGCCTACTGAGGTACGTAGTTTTCTGGGGCTAGCTGGATATTACAGGAGGTTCGCAGAGAAGTTTGTCTCGATTTCAGCACCTCTAACGAGGCTAACTCAGAAGGCAACTAAGTTCCAATGGATGGATGCTTGTGAGCAAACTTCCAGTTGTTGAAAGACAAGTTGACTACGGCTCCAGTTCTAACTCTTCCTGAGGGACCAGATGGTTATGTTATTTATTGTGATACTTTCAGGTATTGGATTAGGTTGTGTGTTAATGCAGCATGACAGGGTTATAGCTTATGCCTCCCGACAGCTCAGGAAGCACGAGAAGAATTATTCTACTCATGATTTGGAGTTAGTGGCAGTGATTCATGCTTTGAAGATATGGAGACATTATTTATATGGTTTTTATGTTGATATTTATACGGATCACAGGAGTCTCCAATATATCTTTAAGCAGATGGAGCTGAATTTACGATAGAGGCAGTGGCTAGAGTTACTAAAGGATTATGATGTTGACATCCTATTGTTAGCGATTTATCCACACGCTTAACGTAAGTGCACGTATCGTGACACGTAATATAGTCTGGGTAAGACCGAATATCTTCCTCAGGGATTAGTGTTCAATTACCAATTTCTATCCTATGGTATCTATCTGGTGATCGATATTTTGATGGTTGTTTGTATCTATGACTACTAAATAATTATAAAAGTTAACTAAATGGCTTTACTTAAATCAGATATGTTGGAAATAGGGCTTCCAATCTCCTCAACTATCCGCTCGCTTTAATCTTTAATGCAATGATAAAGGTTCTTCTTCTATATTGAGATAGCAGGTTAACTAAGTCGTTTTATATTCCGGTTAGGATATATAAACACTCAACCCCGATGTTGAACCCTTCTACCTTTCGATGATAAGATTTACCACAAAGGAGGATTAAAAACAATAACTTATTAAACTACATAAGTATCGGGGTACTTTCGTCCACGATTTTAATCTAGGTTTATTCAACTATAGCATATTCACAATCTCCCCTTTCGGATCTCGATTAGAAATCATATATGTGATGATAATTAGTGATCAATTAATTACCCAGCAATCAAATCAATTATTGAATAAATCTCAACTATATAAAGAAGAAACCAAAACCATGCATTAAATCATAAAACGAGGTTCAAGTGATTCGAATGGAAAGCCCTAATTAAAGTTTAGCTCCTAGCCATAGACATGCTAAGAACTAAAATATTATCCAACATAAACTAAAAAATAATTAAAGTAAGAAAAAGAATTACTCAAGAACAAGCCTCCAATCTTGAAGCTTTCAAGAACTATGTGTTGTGTAGAGTTAGGGATTGTGGAACCCTTCAAAAATCTGCCCTAAGGCTTTTTTATATTCTCCAAAAACGTTCCCAACTTTTCCCTCTTGGACTTGGCCCATTTCCATTCGAATTTGGCTGAAAATCCGCGTCGGCGCCACGACCCTGAGACCGGTGCCGTGGCGCCGAAACTCCTGCGACTCATCAGATTTTTGGTGTCACGACCCGACCCCGGATCCGTAACCGGTGCCTTAACCCGGGCACCCTTGTGACACAACATCAGAGAAAACCAGCGGAATATAAACTCACAATAAACAACTATAATGATATAAAATAGTCTAGCCCAAAATGGCTACCCCAAAAGTACATAAAACCGAACAGTACATCCTTAAACAAACCAAGTTATGACAGGACTACAGGCCTCTAAGAAGGAGTAACACTATGACGGGACAGGGCCCCGTCATGCCCCTGAATGTACAAAACATCAACAACACCAGGGAGAACCATACCAAAAGTCGAGCCTCCGAAGAAATGGAGCTCCTGACACCTGAGTAAAAGATCCTAGGAATGAGGATCTACCACCTGCTTTCCCTTACCTGCGGCATGAACGCAGCCCCCGAGGAAGGGGGTCAGTACACAACGTACCAAGTATGTAAAACTGGAAAATACTGTAGTAATATCATAAGTCCAAAATACACGGAAGTTATAGATCAAAATCAAATTAGGTTGCATTGTGCCTTACTAACAATGAGAGTAACAAGTATAAGTATAATACTGCATAAAAATAGGAGGCTCATGATCAAAACAGGATCTCTCGCCCGTAGTATCATTAAGCAATCCTACTCCTGGGATTTGTTTCACCGCGTGGATCCCGTGGATCCGCATAAGGTCATCCGCCTCGCATGGGACTATTTCACCCGCATGGGACTATTTCACCGCGTGGGACTATTTCACCGCGTGGATCCCGTGGACCCGTGGGACTATTTCACCGCGTGGGACTATTTCACCCGCATGAGTACAAGCGCGCTCGCATCATGGGTAGCAAATCCATGGAATACTGTGATAATAACAATGATAATACATAAATCAGCACAACCGTAAGTATACATAAGCGCTACCGCTTATCGAATACTCGGTGATAACAATATAATACATAAATCAGACAACCGCTAGTATATAACATAAGCGCCACGCTTATCATAACATAAACAAGATAAGAAATCTTCTAACTTTTTATGAACATTATTAATATAAATCCTCTCATTTTAGCTCATTAAGGCACTACATGTCTTTTTCAGAGAAATTCGGGAATTTAACCCAAGTATCACATACCGTAAACCTTTTTCGAAATGACTCCTATTTATATAAAACTTCCAAGATACTAATACTCATAGTATCATGTCACAACCACTTTCAAAACAAGTCACAATTTTCCATTTAGAAAATATCCCAAGCTTCTAAATCAAGTGACTTCATTTCCTTTAAAACCTTAGGCCATTAATGCCTTAAAACAATTTACCTTCCACAAATTCAACTCATTCTCCCCTTGCTTATTTTATGTAAAGTAAACCCTTCTTTATTTACCTTTTTCCCAAACTAATATAACCAGCTTTCCATAAAGCCGTTATATTAACATTTTACGTTAGTCAAACACATTTCCCTATGTCCAAGGGACTTATACCTTTAAAACGAAACAAGTATCATATACCTCAAAACAAGTGAAGATTATCAAATCTTGTACGTATACCGTACTACATAGATACAACTACTCATGCTCAAAAGATAGGAAAGCTCTACATACCTCTTCGGTCAATCCACTTGTTAATTCCAACTATCGCACGTAATACGTCAACCTATAATGACCATAATACGTTTATTAACTTCTAGTTTCAAAGTAGAATATTTCCAAGTTCAAGGTTACTAATTCCTATGAAAAATTGGGCATCATTTCCTTTGTTTCTACATACTTTGCCACCTTTTTCAAGGCCGAATTCAATATCCAAACGCCACATTTAAGGCCCAACAATCCAACATTTCAAAGGGGATTACACAACCAAACTTAGGTGGGTAAAATTCTGCCCCAATAGGTAAAACAATACACTTAACAATTCTAAAGTAGTTCTTAGGCTACAACATGCTCACTTAACCCTTTTAACCAATCCTTTCATATCCAAACCACATTTCTTACATGCAATGAATCTAAGAGCATTATTTACTACTACAAATTCCTTATTCTTCACATGCAACACAAGTAACTAACTACAAGAGAGGAATAGTTACCTTAGAGCTTTAGCCAAAACTATTCCAACAATTTTGCTAGCCTCCTTTTCAAGAATACCACCACAATAACCTCCACAAGCTTGCAAGTAACTTTCCTTCTTAACACCCTTTCGATTTTCCTTAAGCTTGGGTTTCTCTTGATTTTCTAGAGAGAAGGAGAGCTTTTAGCTTAGAGAGAGATGAAAGATGAAAGATGACCAAGTCTTCAAGACTTGGTCAATATAAGGCATGCAACATTTCATATGGGGGGGACACTTGTCACCCACCCATGACCTCTTTTAAAACAAAACAGTGCAGAAATTTCCCGACTCGCAGATCCGCCTTGGCGCGGCCTGCGATCGGCCATGCGCTGAAACTCTTCCGCCTTCTTAGGACTTTCGGCGTGGTGGCCTCGCTTCCGGCCGCGACCCTACAATCACCCGCCTTGGCGCGCCTGCCTCGGCAGCCATGCGCTGAGACCCGACCGCGGTCGGACGAACCACGGGTATAACATTCTCCCTTAGAAACATTCGTCCCGAATGTTCCTTCTAGGCTTACTCAAATCACAATATCGACATAGACTCAAATAAAGACGCTCCACACGGCCACAACAAAACTCAAGCATAATTACTAAATTTAAAGACCAACAACTTAGGAACGTGGGTTACCTGGAGGTATAGGGAATAAGTAAGGATATTTCTTCATCATGTCATCCTCTGCTTCCCGCCATCTCTCTCTGTTCTCGTTCGCCATAAGACCTTGACGGAAGCCACATCCTTTGTCCGTGTCGCTAACTCGACGATCGAGTATCGCTATGGGACTCTCCTCATACGATAACTCCTCATTACTGAACCTTATGAATCGGATGTACTCAGATGGGTCTCCATACATTTCGCAACATAGACACATGAAACACTGGATGTCTCGCCTCTAGATCGGACGGCAGATCCAACTCATGGCAACCTTGCCTACCCTCCGACAATCTGGTAAGGCCCAATGTACCTTGGGCTAAGCTTTCCTTCTTCCCAAATCTCATCA
Organism: Przewalskia tangutica; assembly: GCA_029844215.1. Taxonomy (NCBI): domain Eukaryota; kingdom Viridiplantae; phylum Streptophyta; class Magnoliopsida; order Solanales; family Solanaceae; genus Przewalskia; species Przewalskia tangutica. The sequence continues at coordinate 124,574,645 of CM056718.1, read as the reverse complement.
CGCCTTCATGGGTGACACCTTCAGAAAACCCAATCATGTACCTCAAACTCCAAGTGTCGACGCCACGATCTGCATACGACTTCGCCGACTGGGCGCTAATAACCGCTCTGGATAAGCTTAACCTTATCCATCGCTGAACCAAGTCGGCCCGACTAATCGAACTTCTCCTACCTCGAACCAGCCTATCGGTGACTGCACTTCCTCCGTATAAGGCCTCATAAGGCGCCATCGAATACTAGAATGGTAGCCGTTGTTATAAGCAAACTCCACAAGAGGTAAATGATCCTCCCAACTACCTCGAAATCAATAACACAAGCTCGCACATATCCTCGAGTGTGCGGATAGTGCGCTCGGCTGTCCGTCGATCGAGGGTGAAATGCGATCGAGACTCACATGTGTCCCTAATCCCTTCGAAAAGACCTCCGAAGTTAGCGAACCGGGCTCCTCTATTCGATATAATCGACAGGGACTCAGTGGTCTCACAATCTCTCTAATATATAATCGGCATAGTCCTCGGTGAACGTCGTTACCGAAGAAAATGGGTTGATTTCACACCGTCGACAATCACCCAAATGGAATCATGTTTCCTCTGAGTGGTAGGTAGCCCTGTAATAAAATCCATATTTATCACTTCCCACTTCCAAGTCGGAATATCAATAGCCTGCAATAGCCCACCGGGCTTTTGGTGCACAATCTTGACCTACCAGACAATTAGGACAACAAAACTCGCCACGTCCTCTTCGTGCCATCCCACCAATACACACACCTGAGGTCATGGTACATCTTAGTCGACCCCGGGTGAATAGAATAACGAGCACTGTGTGCCTCCCAAAATCACGGCGAAGTCCTGTCACATCGGGAACACACAATCGGCCCTCAAACCTTAGCACCCCATCAGGCGCTACCTCAAATAGACTCTTCTCTCTCTGAAGAGCGGCATCTCGATACCGCACCATAATCGGATCCTCATACTGTCGCCTCTTCACCTCCTCGACGATGGAAGACTCGGCAACCTCTCGAACCCGAACTCCATTACTATCAGAATCAAACAAACGAACCCCAAGGCTCGCTAGCTGATGAATCTCTCGGACCATATCCTTTTTCCCCGGCGGTACATCGGATAGACTACCCATCGATCTGCGACTAAAGGCATCTGCAACTACATTGGCCTTCCCTGGGTGGTATAGAATATCAACATCATAATCCTTAAGCAGCTCCAACCACCGTCTCTGTCGCAAGTTCAGCTCCCTCTGGCTGAAGATATACTGGAGGCTCTTGTGGTCTGTGTAAATATCCACATGAACTCCATACAAATAGTGTCTCCAGATCTTCAAGGCATGAATCATCGCGCAACTCTAAGTCATGTGTGGGATAGTTCTTCTCGTGCTTCCTAATTTGTCGAGATCGTAGCTATAACTCTGCCGTCTTTGCATCGGCCAAGCCCGGCTTGACACGACGCATCGATAAACCACATATCCATCCAAACCCTCTGGAAGAGTAAGGACTGGGGCGGTCGTCAATTTCTCCTTCAGTAATTGGAAACTCTTCTCACAAGCATCCGTCCACCGGAACATAGCTGCTTTCTGAGTCAGCCTAGTCAAAGGTGCTGATATGGAAGCAAACTTCTCCAAACCTCCGATAATAACTGCAAGGCCCAAGCTGCGCACATTCGGTGTAGTGGGTCTAGGCCAAGTCTTGACTGCCTCAATCTTTGATGTATCAACCCGAATACCATCGGCCCCGATAACATGCCCTAAGAAAGCCACTGAAGCCAACCAAAACTCGCATTTCGAGAACTTGGCATACAACCGCCGGTCTCGGAGGACTCCCAATACCATCCTCAAATGATCCGCATGTTCCTGCTCTGTGCGCGAATAAACCAGGATATCATCAATGAATACTATAACGAACATATCCAAGAATGGCCTGAACACCCGGTTCATCAAATCCATGAACACTGCTGGGGCGTTGGTCAACCCGAAAGACATCACCCTAAACTCATAGTGCCCATACCGGGTCCTGAATGCAGTCTTCGGGATATCTGCCTCTCTAACTCGCACCTGATGATAACCAGAACGCAGGTCTATCTTGGAAAAACATCTCGCACCCTGCAACTGGTCAAACAAATCATCAATCCTGGGGAGGGGATATCTGTTCTTGATAGTTACCTTATTCAGCTGCCTGTAATCAACACACATACGCAGCGTTCCATCCTTCTTCTTTACAAACAACACTGGCGCTCCCCAGGGAGAAACACTAGGCCTGATAAAGCCTTTCTCCAGCAAATCTTTCAGCTGGTCCTTCAACTCTTTTAACTCGGCAGGTGTCATTCTGTATGGCGGAATAGATATCGGTCGAGTGTCAGGCGCCAAATCAATGCAAAACTCAATCTCCCTCTCAGGAGGGATACGAGCTCGTCGGGAATACGTTTGAAACTCGCTAACAACCGGAACCGACCAAGGTCGGATCTCACCTCGATATCAAACACCGAACCAAATGGTAAATATACCCTTTCGCACCATCTTCCTAGCCTTGAGGTAAGAAATAAACCTACCCCGGCGACGCAAGATTCCCTTTCCACTGATCAGCTCACCAGAAGCGGAACCGTACTAGTCTCTCTCATACCCACATTGGCATAGCAAGACGCTAGCCAATCCATACCCATAATCACATCAAAGTCGTCATATCCAACTCTATCAAGTCACAGAGTCGGCGACCATCTACGATCATGGCAAGCCTTATATACCCGCCGCTACCACCGAAGCACCTACGGCGTAGCCACCTCAAAAGATTCTATGGACTCGGGCTCTATCCCTATTCTACCAAAGAATATGAGGAGATATATAGGACAAGGTAGAACACGGATCTATCAAAGCATATACATCACAAAGAAGAAACCAATAATATACCGTGGCGACATCGGGTGACGCCTCGCGGTCACGGCCCGGGACATAGCATAGATGCGGTTCGAGGACCTGGAACTAGAACCCCGCCACGACCCACGCCACGGCCTGGCGGCGTGAACACCACGCCCTCGGGGCGCATTGCCAAGGCGAAGATCCACCCACGACCGCCGGTTGAGCCATCATATTCCGCCGCGGTCGGACAATCTCTCCTCAAATGGCCTGGTGGCGCAAGAATAACAAGATCACGGAGTAACACGGCAACCCCATAATGGCAATCGCCACATCGACACCGAGGTATAGGTGGCCTTATCGGCCGGAACTCGGTCCTGCGGGAACGAAGCCACGGAACCTGTCCCGCTCCCGAATACTCAGACGTCCGAAGATGGTGGAGAGTGCTCGGACCGGTGTGGTGCAAATCAGTGCTGTGTTGGGGTTGTCTACCCTAAAACTACCAGAGGACCTGCTGTCACGGCCTCTTCTGGCGATACACAGCCGATCCGTCGGCCCTGCGTTCACCGCAGTGCATATGCCTGCATGCGAGCAATGTCCATGCCCGGCTGAAGAGCCACTCCCGTGCAACTCTCGGCCAAGTGATCATCGAGTCCTGTGACATACCGGTGCACCCTGTCCTCCATGTGCGCTACCAGCGGGCACATACCGAAACGATGAGTCAAACTCACGTTGTACTCGGACCGTCGCCCGCACTCTGTCTCAGTGTCAAAAATCTATCGGCCCGAGCCCTCCTCATCTGCGGAGGCAAAAAATGACCAAGTAACGCCTCTGAAAACTCGTCCCAAACAGCTAGAAGCGCATGCTCCCCCCGGGATAGTTCCCATGAATCATACCGATCCAGCTGCGGTGTCCGCGGCCGATCTGAACCTAGTACCACCGACTCGGTCTCGAAGCCCCGATCACCTCATGATCCAGAATGGCGTCGGATAAACTCACGAGGATCATCCTCGGGCCTCGACCATAAAACTCGGTGGTGCAACTCAAAAGTCCTCGGTCTCAAGTTAGCGACTCTGTCTTTGAACTACGAATGCCGGGCTGCATCTCCGGCTATCTCGTATGCCGCCACGATCACGGGCGATGAATCGACCATCTCCTTGTAGCCCATATCCTGCGCCGCTGCTGGATGGAGGCTCAGTACGCGGTCTCGATGGCGGCCGCTGCCGCCTCGGACTCTTTGGGGTTGGCGACGTAGTAGAACTTCGCCGTCCAAACACCTCATCCGTAGGGCGGGCACGTGCCTGGTAACCTCGGTGCCCTACTAGTAGTTCCTCTACTTCCGCCGCCACGGGCGCGGTTGCCTTGCGTGGAGGCATAACTGATACAGGAAAAATACGTCAGAGGAAATTCAACCTATAACACAGCTCTATTGCACGATCTTAGAGTGAAAGAATGGAAACCAATCCTAATATCCTGCAGCCTCCTGATTATAGATGTGGTGCACAACACACCGATAATCAAGACTCTACTAGATACGACCTGTAGACCCTTTCCGAGGATTAACTACTCTGATACCACTTTTGTCACGACCCGACCCCGGATCCGTGACTGGTGCCTTAACCCGGGCACCCTTGTGACACAACATCAGAGAAAACCAGCGGAATATAAACTCACAATAAACAACTATAATGATATAAAATAGTCTAGCCCAAAATGGCTACCCCAAAAGTATATAAAACCGAACAATACATCCTTAAACAAACCAAGTTATGACAGGACTACACGCCTCTAAGAAGGAGTAACACTATAATGGGACAGGGCCCCGTCATGCCCCTGAATGTACAAAACATCAACAACACCAGGGAGAACCATACCAAAAGTCGAGCCTCCGAAGAAATGGAGCTCCTGACACCTGAGTAAAAGATCCTAGGAATGAGGATCTACCACCGCTTCCTTACTCACAGATGAACACAACCCGGCGAAGGGGGTCGAGACACAACGTACCAAGTATGTAAACCTGGAAAATACTGTAGTAATATCATAAGTCCAAAATACACGAAGTTCTGGATCAAAATCAAATTAGGTTGCAGACCGTGCCTTACTAACAATGAGAGTAACAAGTATAAGAAAAATACTGCATAAAAATAGGAGGCTCATGATCAAAACATGATCTCTCGCCCGTAGTATCATTAAGCAATCCTACTCCTGGGACTGTTTCACCCGCATGGATCCTGTGGATCCGCATAAGGCCATCCGCCTCGCATGGGACTATTTCACCCGCATGGGACTATTTCACCCGCATGGATCCTGTGGACCCGCATGGGACTATTTCACCCGCATGGGACTATTTCACCCGCATGAGTACAAGCGCCGCACTCGCATCATGGGTAGCAAATCCATGGAATACGCAGTAATAACAATGATAATACATAAATCAGCACAACCGGCTAGTATACATAACATAAGCGCTACCGGCTTATCAGAATACTCAGTGATAACAATATAATACATAAATCAAAGACAACCATTAGTATACATAACATAAGCGCTACCGGCTTATCATAACATAAACAAGATAAGAAATCTTCTAACTTTTTATGAACATTATTAATATAAATCCTCTCATTTTAGCTCATTAAGGCACTACATGTCTTTTTCAGAGAAATTCGGGAATTTAACCCAAGTATCACATACCGTAAACCTTTTTCGAAATGACTCCTATTTATATAAAACTTCCAAGATACTAATACTCATAGTATCATGTCACAACCACTTTCAAAACAAGTCACAATTTTCCATTTAGAAAATATCCCAAGCTTCTAAATCAAGTGACTTCATTTCCTTTAAAACCTTAGGCCATTAATGCCTTAAAACAATTTACCTTCCACAAATTCAACTCATTCTCCCCTTGCTTATTTTATGTAAAGTAAACCCTTCTTTATTTACCTTTTTCCCAAACTAATATAACCAGCTTTCCATAAAGCCGTTATATTAACATTTTACGTTAGTCAAACACATTTCCCTATGTCGAGGACTTATACCTTTAAAACGAAACAAGTATCATATACCTCAAAACAAGTGAAGATTATCAAATCTCAGACGATACCGTACTACATAGATACAACTACTCATGCTCAAAAGATAGGAAAGCTCTACATACCTCTTCGGTCAATCCACTTGTTAATTCCAACTATCGCACGTAATACGTCAACCTATAATGACCATAATACGTTTATTAACTTCTAGTTTCAAAGTAGAATATTTCCAAGTTCAAGGTTACTAATTCCTATGAAAAATTGGGCATCATTTCCTTTGTTTCTACATACTTTGCCACCTTTTTCAAGGCCGAATTCAATATCCAAACGCCACATTTAAGGCCCAACAATCCAACATTTCAAAGGGGATTACACAACCAAACTTAGGTGGGTAAAATTCTGCCCCAATAGGTAAAACAATACACTTAACAATTCTAAAGTAGTTCTTAGGCTACAACATGCTCACTTAACCCTTTTAACCAATCCTTTCATATCCAAACCACATTTCTTACATGCAATGAATCTAAGAGCATTATTTACTACTACAAATTCCTTATTCTTCACATGCAACACAAGTAACTAACTACAAGAGAGGAATAGTTACCTTAGAGCTTTAGCCAAAACTATTCCAACAATTTTGCTAGCCTCCTTTTCAAGAATACCACCACAATAACCTCCACAAGCTTGCAAGTAACTTTCCTTCTTAACACCCTTTTCAGATTTTCCTTAAGCTTGGAGTTTCTCTTGATTTTCTAGAGAGAAGGGAGAGCTTTTTAGCTTAGAGAGAGAGATATGAAAGATGAAATATGAAAGATGAAAGATGAAAGATGACCAAGTCTTCAAGACTTGGTCAATATAAGGCATGCAACATTTCAGATGGGGGGGACACTTTTCATCCACCCATGACCTCTTTTAAAACAAAGCAAAGGCGTAAATTTCCACCGACTCGCAGATCCGCGCCGCGCCGCGGCCGCGAATGGCCACTGAAACTCCTGCCGCCTTCTTAGGACTTTCCTGCCGCGCCCTATTTCCGCCATGGCTGAAACTTTAGCGACCCTCGATCTTCCGGCGCGCGTTCGCTTTACCGGCCGCGCCTACAATCACCGCTTCGCTGCCGCGGCCAAGCGGCGCTGAGACCCCGATCATGGTCGGACCGAACCACGGGGTATAACATTTGGGTACCGTGGCGCTGCTTTCACTGATAGAGTGGCGCCACGGCGCCGCCCTGTCCTTCATCCGGGGTGCCGACTTTTCGTCTCTTTTGGCTCTGGATCCTCTTTTTGCTTCCTTTCGCCAATGTGTCATTTTAAACCAATGTGACTCAAAAGAAAGAAAATATATACTAACATGCCACGTATTTGTACAAAAATGGGCCAAAGACTAACTAAAAATGACTCAAAAAGTGTATATAAAATACGCCTAACAAACACCCCCAAACTTAACATTTGCTCGCCCTCGAGTAAAGATCAGAAATACAGACAAAGACACGAAAGAAAAGAAAATAAAAGGACTCAAAGACACTGATCAATCTGCTGCACAATTGGCACTAGAAAAGTATGAAGGTTAGTATGATAATATGCAGGAACATATAGCATGGATTTTTAGCATTCTAAAACTCTTAAGTCAGATATTTCGCAAATTCAATTTAATCATTCTTAATGGACGTAAGAACACTAAACCTATGCATGTCAATATCAAAATTCTATGGCCTGTGTACTTGCTATTCTCCACTAATCATGGGTACACATACTAGAGATCTTCAGGACTTTTCAAGGTTGTACTGTAGGCTTAGGCAAGGGTAGGTAAACAAAATAGGCATTTATGCTCAACTTACGTACCATAAGCTCTTTTTCTTTCAACTCTTCCCTTTTATTTTGATTTCCTCTTTAATCTCATACCTATCTTTCCCCTTTTTTTGTTTAGAGAGAATAAGGTGCATTGTGAATAACAGACACCCCCAAACTTAAGCTTTTGCATTTTCTTTTTCATTGGTGTGCATAAAAAAAATCACTTCTCTTTTTGTCCTTTTTCAACACTTTTCATTCCAAACATCTTAATTTTCCACTTATGGCACAATTATGGAATTATAGGGTGTCAAAGAAAGATCTTATTTTTTGCTCAAAGGGGCTGACTAGGGATACAATTTTAATGTCATGGATAGGCAATGAATGGTAAGAAATGGCTAACAAAGAAATGTCTGAGTCATATCCCTAACATGTATATCCTAACTATTTCGCCTCAAATAACAAGTAAGCATACTCATAGGCTTAATCATTAATAAATGCATAAATCAAGCAAGATACCCCAAATAATTTGATTTCAAGAATTCTTGGCATACCTAACTTAAGCGTTCAGACTTTCTGCTTCTAATTCCATTACATTATCCCACTTTACTTCATTAGGCGTTTCAAGTAACTACAGCACGCATGATCATAAAAAGAAAAATTAGACTCATATAAGACATAAAAATAAACAATAACAAGACTCAAACACATAAAAAAAATAGACTAAAAAATAAACTATCAAAAATAAACTAAGAACAAAAATAAACTAAGAACCCCCCCCCCCCCAAACTCAAATCACACATTGTCCCTAATGTGTGCAAGACTCAAAAATAAAAGAAAGACGGGACAACTTACAGACTTGTGGTTTAAAATGGTGGCGGTGGGTAATGCGTGGCAGATAATTTCAGGGTGGCGCTGCGGCTCTGCATGTAGGCACCGTGGCGCCCAAAGTACTGCGAGGTCTGAGAACTCGGTGCCATGTTTTTGGCCTTGTACCTAGCATCACAACATCAAAAATAATACCAGACGTGAGAATGTTCTAACTAAGCTAAAAATGCATAAATTTAAAACCTTGGGTTGCCTCCCAAGTAGCGCTGTCTTTAACGTCTTGTAGCCGGACGCAGGTTCCTCTTCACACTGGCTTGAGATGGGTCACAGAGCTCACATGTTCCATGTCATTTATCAAGTACGGTTTCAATCTCTGTCCGTTCACTTTGAACGGTTCTCCCTCTTTTCCTCTTATTTCAACCGCACCATAGGGAAATACTCTTTCAATAGTAAATGGGCCTGACCATCGAGATTTAAGCTTACCTGGGAAGAGTCGCAACCTTGAGTTGAATAAGAGCATTTGTTGTCCTGCTTGGAATTCTTTAGGGATCAAGTTCTTATCATGCCATGCCTTAGTTCTTGCCTTGTAGATCTTTGCGTTCTCATAGGCGTTGTATCTGAATTCATCCAACTCACTCAGTTGTAGCAACCTCTTCTGTCCTGCTGCCTTGGCATCCATGTTCAGCTTCTTTATTGCCCAATAAGCCCTGTGTTCTAACTCCACCGGCAGATGACAAGTTTTCCCAAAAACCAATCGGTATGGTGACATTCCAATGGGAGTTTTGAACGCTGTTCTATAGGCTTAGAGTGCGTCATCCAACTTGATAGACCAATTCTTTCTTGAGCTATCCACTGTCTTTTCCAGTATGCTTTTCACCGCCCTGTTTGAAATTTCGGTTTGCCCATTCGCTTGAGGATGATAGGGCAGTGTGGTGCGGTGGTAGACTCCGTAATGACCAAGTAGTGTATCAAGCTGCTTGTTACAAAAGTGGCTTCCTTTATCGTTGATGATGGCTCTGGGAGTACCAAACCTTGTGAATATGTTCTTTTGGAGAAACTTTTGTACTGTCTTACTGTCATTCTCTTTAGTGGCTACTGCTTCTACCCATTTGGACACATAATCCACTGCAAGAAGAATGTATTGATTCCCAAAGGACGATGGGAAATGACCCATGAAGTCGATCCCCCACACATTAAGTAGCTCCACCTCCAAGATCTCATTCAGGGGCATTTCATTTCGCCTTGATATGTTCCCCGTTCGCTGACAACGATTGCAGCCCTTCACAAAGGCGTTGGCATCCTTGAATAGGGATGGCCAATAAAACCCACTCTACAATACTTTGGCGGCTGTCCTTGATGCTCCAAAATGCCCACCACATTGTAAGGTGTGACAATGAGTGAGAATCTGGTGCACCTCATCTTCTGGTACGCAGCGCCTAATGACTTGGTCGGCGCAGTTCTTATAGAGCATTGGCTCCTCCCAATAGTAATATTTTACCTCTGAGTGGAACCTCTTCACCTGTTGTCTTGTCAATCCTGGGGGTACTACCTTAGCTGCAAGAAAATTAACAAAATCAGCGTACCAAGCTAAATTAAAGGCAGCGCTTACTTGAAACAATTGCTCATCTGGGAAGTGATCATTTATCTGCACATTCTTGGTGTTTTGGCTCTCTTTGTTTTCAAGCCTTGACAGGTGGTCAGCAACTGAGTTCTATGTCCCCTTCTTGTCACGGATTTCCATATCAAATTCTTGTAATAGCAGTACCCATTGGATAAGGCGAGGTTTTGCATCCTTCTTTGTCATCAAGTACTTTATGGCAGAGTAGTCCGTGTATACTATCGCCTTATTGCCAATTAAGTATGGCCTGAACTTCTCAAATGCATATACTATTGCTAGCAATTCCTTTTCTGTAGTGGCATAATTCAATTATGCATCATTAAGGGTTTTGCTAGCATAGTAAATGAATCTGAATACCTTATCAACCCTCTGCCCAAGCACTGCTCCCACTGCATAATCACTTGCATCACACATTAGTTCAAATGGGAGCTCCCAGTTTGGTGCAATGACTATGATTGCTGAGATAAGTCTCTCCTTGAGTTTCTGAAAAGCATTCATGCATTCCTTATTGAATTCAAAAGAAACCCCAGTCATTAGCAAGGTGGAAAGAGGTTTTGAAACTTTTGAGAAGTCCTTAATGAATCTTCTATAAAAACCAGCATGCCCAAGGAAACTTGAATTTTTGTTGATCTTCGGAGGTGGTAGATTTTCGATTACTGAAATCTTTGCTTTGTCCACCTCAATACCTTGGTTGGATATTTTGTGTCCAAGGACAATCTCCTCTTTTACCATGAAGTGACACTTCTCCCAATTCAGCACAAGGTTGGACTCTTCACACCGTTTCAACACTGCTTCCAAGTGCCTCAAACACTAGTCGAATGAGGACCCAAAGACCGAGAAATCATCCATGAAAATATCTATAGTCCTCTCTACCATATCAGAGAAAATTGTCATCATACACCTCTGAAAGGTCGCATGTGCATTGCAAATCCCAAATGATATCCTTCTGAATGAAAACGTACCAAAGGGGCAGGTGAATATTGTATTTTCCTGACCCTTTGGTGCTATGGCAATCTGATGATACCCTGAGTAACAATCTAAGAAACAATAATAGTTGTGCCCTGCAAGCCTATCCAGCATCTGATCTAAAAAGGGCAATGGAAAGTGGTCTTTTCTGGTTGCCTTGTTCAACTTGCGGTAGTCAATGCAAATCCTTCACCCAGTGACTGTTCTAGATGGAATGAGCTCATTCCTTTCGTTGGTCACACTATCATGCCACCCTTTTTGGGCACCACTTGCACAAGACTCACCCATGCACTGTCAGAGATAGGATAAATTACCCCAGCGTCAAGCCACTTCATGATTTCTTTTCTTACTACCTCCTTCATGTTTGGATTCAGTCTCCGTTGTGCCTCAATGAAGGATCTGCTCTCATCTTCTAGACGGATCTTATGCATCACTATTGAGGGACTTATCCCCTTTATGTCTGCCAATGTTCATCCAATGGCACGCTTGTGAGCTCTCAGCACTCTCAACAGCTTCTCAACCTCCAATGTGGATAGCTGACATGATACGATCACTGGTAAGGATTGGTTCTCACCTAGATATCGGTATTGCAAATGATCTGACAGAGTCTTCAACTCTAACTCTGGGGCTTTTTCTGTGGATGTTACTGATCTCTCCGCATACGCCACTCTTCATATTTCTTCTTATAGCATTGCTCATACGAATCCATCCAATTTGCATACACCATCAATTTCGGGTCATTGTCGCTATTCTCACCCCATTGGGTCAGCACTTCTTCAAGAGCATCAGCACTCCTGACCCCATTTTCTGAAACTGTTTCTTCAATCATATCAATGGCATAACAATTGTCATTTTTCTCTGAGAAGGTTGCTGCTTGAAATACATTGAAAATCATCTCTTCTTCTTCCACACGAAGCCTCAGCTCACCTTTTCGAACATCAATGAGTGTCTATCCCGTGGCTAGGAATGGTCTGCCCAGGATAATGGGGGTCATGTCATTGTCTCTCATGTCTAAGATGATGAAATCAGCGGGAAAGATGAACTTGTCCACTTTAACCAACACATCCTCGATGACTCCTCTAGGATGGACGATGGAGCGATCAGCTAGCTGTAAAGTGATGTTTGTAGGTCTTGCTTCTCTCATTCCAAGTTTTCAAAGCACCAGATAGGGAATCAAATTTATACCTGCCCCCAGATCACACAACGCCTTCTGACATTCAAACTTTCCTATAGTGCAAGAGATGGTGAAGCTTCCCGGATCTTTCAACTTCTGAGGTAATGTTATACCCCGTATTTCCAGAGTATGTACGCGGGGACGTACGTAGAAAAGTTTGTGCCTTAAAGTGCTTGGCCGAATTTTATTTGTGCATAACACCCGGTTAGAGTCGTTTTTCGGCGAAACGTTTTCACAGCTTTCGTAGGGGAATTTCCGGCTATGTCATTTCTTATTTTTGCGGATTTTTCCGAGAGACGAAACATTTTGGACCAACAAGAGGGCGACACTTGTCACCCTCTCATTGGGACACCTTGGGCGGAAATGTAGTGGCCGAAAGTTGGCCATTGTGGTCAAGGGTTGGTAGGATATTTTTTGTGTTAGTTGGCTAGTGTGCACTTGGCAAGATCTTGGCCCTACACTTGCATAGCACTTGGCAAGATCTTGGCCATTGGTTGGCCTTCACTTGACCTATAAATACCCTCTGGAAGACTTATTCATCCTAAAATGTTCTAAGTCTTAGAAACCCTCCTCCCTTCATGTTGTTCTCGCCCTCTCCCTTGTGAGGCTTAGCCGAGAGTTCCTTCCCCACCCTCGGCCGAGTACCCTCAGCGGGGTAGGCCGAGGGTATACACCCCTCAGTGGTGTTGTCTCGTATATATACCCCCTCTTGGTAGAAATACTCTCAAAAGTATTGTTATAATGCCCAAATTACCTTAGCCATATACCTTGTAGTATTCTAAGGATACCTATAAAAAGCCAGAAAATACTATTATACTTCCGCTACCACAAAACCGAAACCCTAGGAAAATCTCCATAGTCCGTTGAGTATTGTGTAGAAGTTGGTTAGAACTTCTAAGGGTGGTTTAGAGCGGTTGAGCGCTCGGAGTCGAGCTAAACGATTGCCCGGGATCGACTTTATACTTGGATATTATGGGCTTATTGAGGTAAATATCTTGTCCTCTATTGTAATTGGAAATTACATATTGTTAGAATATATAGTTGAAGTATACTATATAGAATCGAACGTAGTTATTGGCAATGTCTTTTGACTTAAGCCCGAATAATACTTACGAATGTCTTGCGACTTAAGCCCGAATTTAAAGAAGATTATCAATCGTAATTACTTAGGGCAGACATGAGACTTGTGAAGTAGTACCGTGAGTAGAATTGTACGCAGTTAGGGTTAGATCATAACCCCTTGGTTGGCTTGGTAGCCTACCGATAGAGGATGAGATTTACGCTGCCATGGGGAGGTGCCGAATTTTATGTAGAATGTTCTACGAAGAGACCGTATGTTAATAAGCGCCTTGTGGCCTTATAGGTGGAAGTACTATGCGTGGCGCGATCTACTGGCTTAGGAGTAGCCGCGGTTTGAGGTACTTGAGCGTTTTGCTATTAGTCGATAATCGTCGCGAGGTATGTGAACCTCTTCCTATCTCTTCTAGCATGATATGTGTGAACTATGTAGTACGCAGACGCATACGTGCTAAATGTATGTGATTGGTTTAAAACATAAAGTGTTATAACGACTTTATGGGAAGTTGGTTATATGACTTTATGTTGGTAAGAAAATACATGTGGTTTTAAAAGGTCTTGATTTGAACTATAAGCGCTTGTTATGTGTTAATAAAGAACTTGAAGTATTTCAAAAGATTTTTGAATCATTTTGAAAGAAGTAATACTTGGTTTTTGAAAAACTTAAGAGTTATACTAGCTTTATGGGAAGTTAGGTATAACGGCTTAAGAATGTTTTTGATTTGGAAATCGAATGTATCGACAAACCACCGCGGCGTTAATAAAAGGAAATGTTTTGACTAATTAAGTATTATTAAAACCAAGAGAAACTTCCATCCGCATAGAAGCTTAAGATGAGACAAAATGATATTTCCTAGATCATGGTCATTGTAATAAGATTGTTATAAACAAGAATATCCTACTCACATATAAGACTTATGTTTCTCGATAGTTTTAAGGAGAATTATATTCTCAAATGAATAAGACTATGAACTACGAAACCTTTCTAAAATGAGAAACTTGAACATTGGAAATTAGGCAAACTTGATCATTGGAAAAGAATGTTGCTACTTGATTTTACAAAGAGAAGTAATTGATTTACTTTAAAAGGATAGTCACTCTATTTTATACTACGGGTATTGTGTGACATTGTGAAAGTAAGGATCTTTTAAAGAGTTGATGTATGAAGTACTTTGGGGATAAAAACCCGATTTTGTTAATCATATAGTAGAAGGTACCTTGTGTGAACAACTTGATTGTATTGGTTTGTGATAGCCTTGTAATACTTTCTTGATTGCGTTGATAAGTAAACGTGTTGGGATGCTACGTGTGTTAGTATCTTGTGATGTTTGTGTGAAGGGTTTCTCGATTGTGCTTATTAACTATCGGTCGTTATGATAGTATTGTGGCATTCATCTCGAGATGATTCCGGGTTAAGTCGCCTCTCACGCGGGTAGACTCAGCGGTCGATGGACCTATGATTCGAGAATACCTCACGCAGTCCCGGCCTATGCGGAGCTACGAGTTCCGTGTTAGTGTACGTCCTTTATGGGCACGCGTCCACGTGGCTACGCGATCGCGTGACGACGCCGGGAGTAGCTACCCTCGACGCGGGGAATACCTCACGGGCCGATGAGATTGGCCTACGCGAGCTGCGGAGTTCCAGGTGGTTAGACGCGTACATTGATATCTGCGCAAGCGCCGGCTTTGATCATGTGACGGTCAGACAGATCTTATGATACGATTCATGACCTTGTTGGTACCGTGGGTTTTTAGTAATCTGTTATGCCTTCGTACTTACCCCGCATTTTATTATGACACAGGTGGGACACGTGTTCATGTGTGTTCCTTGGTGCTTTTATATCATGGATCACGGCGGTGGCGGAAGGTATTCCACGCATGATTGATGTTGTGGCCCGAGACCCATTGTTGTACTTGAGTGATGACTTGAGGCGTGAGTCCCAACTTGACATGACTACCTTGTTGTAAATCGTAGTTTGGTTATCATACATGTCTCCCGCTTTATATGATCGCTATGATTTCATTTACTGATGTATTTTGATTTCACATACTCTGCACTGTTAGATCGACTCCTTCGGCCGCGTCACGCCGCAGTTGAGGTACACGATCGTTGATCCTAGCTCTCGTGGTCACGCAAGCTTTGGGAAGCTCCGCTTTCTCCGAGGCTTATCGATGGTATAGTCCCTGTCGTCGTAAGTGTTTACATTCGGGGTTTGGCGGGCCCCGCCCCGCCATTGTTGTCGTATCATTCTTGAGGTGCGTAGTAATGCTGTGTGGTTTGTAAAAAGGATTAAACCGTTCATATTGAAAAAGTTGCTATTTATATATATACCGTAACCGCTTTTTGGTTAGCTTTGTCTCCTTATTTCACTTGTCTTATTACACCGGTTTCATGTATTGTCTTTATGTTCGATTACTCGATGTATGTCTACTTGGGTGCGGGGTAAGGCACGATCCACGCCCGGTTCGGTCGTGACAAAAGTGGTATCGAGCGATTAATCCTCGGAAAGTGTCTACCGTATCGATGAAGTCTTGATTATCGGTGTGTTGTGCACCACACCAATAATCGTGAGGCTATAGGGTATTTAGGATTGGTTTCATTCTTCTCACTCGAGATCGTGCCTTAGAGCCGTGTTGTAAGTTAGACCCTCGACGTATTTCTTTCCTTTACCGCTATGCCTCCGCGTAGGCAACCCGCCCAGAGGCAAGCGGCGGGTGCGAGTAGAGTTCAGAGGGTTGCGAGGGCACAGGCCCAATCTTTACCTAGGGTGGTGCTTCATTCGGGGATTTCTGCGATGTCACTAGCCCCAGCAGAGTTTGGCACGGCGTGGCGATCCTGCTGCGCCATGATATATGAACCTTCGCCGATTCCACGAACAGAGAATTTAGATTGCAAAGAGCGACCATTTACTAGCTATAGATTTGGCTACGAGAGTATACCGATGTACCGCGAGTCTTGAGGACTATCTAAAAGAGGGTTGTGCAAGAGTAATTCTTCAGTTAGGCTTGAGCATGGCCTGTGTACGGGCTTATGCGCAGCAGGCCGAGACGTGTAGAGATCGACAGGTTAACGAAGGACACCAGAAGAGGGCCAGAGCAGCAAGGTCCTTTAGTAACTTTTGAGGCGAGTCGCCTCACCAGCAGATTAGATTATGCACATCCACCAGTGCAGCGAGGTCCTCCACGAATTTCAGGACGTTCGGGGTATGCGGGAGTTAGTCGAGCCCCAGCTTAGGTTCCGGCTCACGCTACACGTAGGTTCCACCATCCGATTCGATTTTTCTCGGTGTTAGCGGTGTACAGATGTCATCCCGGGGAATGTCATCTTTTAGGTTGGTACTTGTTGTACCTATGACCGTCAGGGTCTGGTATCGAAGAGTGTCCTTGTAGGAGGACTTAGCCTTCAGGATCGGTGGGTAGTTTGTCATCTCCCTCAGCTATGCGCCCTACGGGGCAGGTTTGATTAGAACGACTAAGGGGAGTGAAGCAGTAGATATAGATATATCTTTAACCCTCTAGAGTTTTGTTTATGTGATAAGGTGAGTATACCTTAAGTGCTATGTGTTAGTTGTGATTAGAAATCCTGGTTAGTTAACCAAGTAAGAATTGGGGGATAGAGAAGGTGTAAACCTTAGAGTCTTGTTACGCAGAGACCTCGAGGTAAGGTCATCTAGGTAAAAGACGTATAGTTATGTTGATCCTTATCGGGTGCCTAGCGACGTGAGCTATGTTTGGGATAGGTCCCTAGTAGTGTGGAATGAAAGAGGTAGCCGAGAGCTAAGAAGACCGCTAGGTTTTCGTAACATGTTTAGTGAGATTGTTCCTTCGGGAGATAGTATTTTGCGCCACGGTCGGGTTGAGGCCACGCCGCGTCAACCCGCGCATGTTTGGGGAGTGCGGTTGTGGTGGTCCCGCCGTGGTAGTGTCACGAGGGTGTTAGGCCCAAGTTTAGTTAACCAACAGACGAAGTTCGTGGACGCGTTCGACCGATGGTCGGGCCGATGGGGCAGCCCATCGTGTTCTTCGCTCGACCGTTTACTACCGTGTGTTGAGTTATCCGAAGGGTTGAAAGGTGCACGGTGCCTACCTTCACCTTATGTCGTGCGGAAGCCCGTGTGGCTATTTTCGCTTTCTAAAAGTTTACCAGCAGGTTAGGAACTCGGTGAGTCTCAGACCGCATTCGCCTCGCCGGTGTTTGGATTTCAGGGATAGTTGTGGGGATTGTTGTCTCCGGTGGAGGTAGTGTTTGATCTACCATTTCAGTGTTCGGATCTCGCCTTATGAAGCCTTGTAAGGGCGGAAGTGTAAGTTGTCCGATTGGTTCGATGTTGGCGCGTTCGCATAGTTGGTTGAGCTTGTTCCACAGATGGATAGTGAAGCTTGTCTAGAAGAGGTTCCGCAGCTCGGAGGAATCGTATGGATAATCGGCGACGACGCCAGAGTTCGTGTTGACGGTCGGTCTTCGAAAGTACCACCGGTTGGGGTGCGACGAGTTTTGGAAAACAGAGGAACTTAGCCCGAGTTACTTGGGCCTTTGTGAGTTCATGTGAAGGATAGGCCAGTTGCCTATATGTTAGCATTTGCCGTCCGACGTAGAGGCAGCAAGGTCCGGTCTTTTCAGATTGTGATGTTCGGAAATATCGAAGATCCATCCAGAGTGTTCCGATTAATGATGACCACGTTAGAGATAGTAACCCCGAGTTTGGGAATCGAAGCGATTTAAATGTGGAAAGAGTTCGAGTATACGACATCCTCGAGGATCGCATGCGGCCGGTACCATTTGTTGGGTCGTCGAGCAAGGCTCGCGACAAAGTGACAAAAGTGGTACCATTTGTTGGGTCGTCGAGCAAGGCTCGCGACAAAGTGACAAAGTGGTATCTACGAAGTAAAGAGAGAAGCGAGCATGTATGGCGAGCATAGGTGATCATTTCTTTTTGTAAAGAGAAGGCGAAGGAAGTATATTTTAGACCAGGTGAGAAGTGTTTTGTGGTGATGATTAGAGGTGTTTTCTCGTGGGCTTAGATAGAAGTATGTGCGCGGTGTTTTACGTGGCGGTGTGAGGATTGTTCTCGTAAGTATAGTAGTGAAGACTATCTTGGCGCGCTTGTTTGAGACTTAGAAGGAACATTCGGGACGAATGTTTCTAAGAGGGGAGAATGTTATACCTCGTATTTCCGCAGTATGTACGCGGGGACGACGTAGAAAGTTTGTGCCTTAAAGTGCTTGGCGAATTTTATTTGTGCATAACACCTTGCTAGAGTCGTTTTTAAACGTTTTCACGACTTTCGTAGGGAATTTCCGCTATGTCATTTCTTATTTTTATGGATTTTTCCGAGAGACGAAACATTTTGGACCAACAAGAGGGCGACACTTGTCACCCTCTCATTGGGACACCATGGGCGGTAAGGTAGGGGCCGACAGTTGGCCATTGTGGTCAAGGGTTGGTCGGATATTTTTTTGTGTTTGTTGGCTAGTGTGCACTTGGCAAGATCTCGCCCTACACTTGCATAGCACTTGGCAAGATCTTGCCATTGGTTGGCCTTCACTTGACCTATAAATACCCTCTTGGAAGACTTATTCATCCTAAAATGTTCTAAGTCTTAGAAACCCTCCTCCCTTCATGTTGTTCTCGCCCTCTCCCCTTGTGAGGCTTAGCCGAGAGTTCCTTCCCACCCTCGTCGAGAGTACCCCTAGCGGGTAGGCCGAGGGTATACACCCCCTTGTGGTGTTGTCTCGTATATATACCCCTCTTGGTAGAAATACTCTCAAAAGTATTGTTATAATGCCCAAATTACCTTAGCCATATACCTTGTAGTATTCTAAGGATACCTATACGAAAAGCCAGTAAAATACTATTATACTTCCGCTACCACAAAACCAAACCCTAGGAAAATCTCCATAGTCCGTTGAGTATTGTGTAGAAGTTGGTTAGAACTTCTGGGTGGTTTAGAGCGGGTCGAGCGCCGAGTTGAGCTAAACGATTGCCCGGATCGACTTTATACTTGGATATTATGGGCTTATTGAGGTAAATATCTTGTCCTCTATTGTAATTGGAAATTACATATTGTTAGAATATATAGTTGAAGTATACTATATATGAATCGAACGTAGTTATTGGCAATGTCTTTTGACTTAAGCCCGAATAATACTTACTGCAATGTCTTGCGACTTAAGCCCGAATTTAAAGAAGACATCGAATTGTAATTACTTAGGTCAGACATTACAGAGACTTGTGAAGTAGTCGTGGAGTAGAATTGTACAGTTAGGGTTAGATGCATAACCCCCGGTTGGCTTGGGCCAGCCTCGATAGAGAGAGATTTACGCCTGGCGTGAGAAGTCGCCGAATTTTCGTAGAATGTTCTACGAAGAGACCTTATGTTAATAAGCGCTTGTGGCCTTATAGGTGGAAGTACTATGCGTGGCGCGATCTACTGGCTTAGGAGTAGCGGCGGTTTGAGGTACTTGAGCGTTTTGCTATTAGTCGATAATCGTCGCGAGGTATGTGAACCTCTTCCTATCTCTTCTAGCATGATATGTGTGAACTATGTAGTACGGTGACGATACGTGCTAAATGTATGTGATTGGTTTAAAACATAAAGTGTTATAACGACTTTATGGGAAGTTGGTTATAACGACTTTATGTTGGTAAGAAAATACACGTGGTTTTTAAAAGGTACCGATTTGAACTATAACGGCTTGTTATGTGTTAATAAAGAACTTGAAGTATTTCAAAAGATTTTTGAATCATTTTGAAAGAAGTAATACTTGGTTTTTGAAAAACTTAAGAGTTATACTAGCTTTATGGGAAGTTAGGTATAACGGCTTAAGAATGTTTCTTGATTTGAAATCGAATGTATCGACAAACCACCGCAGCGTTAATAAAAGGAAATGTTTTGACTAATTAAGTATTATTAAAACCAAGAGAAACTTCCATCCGCATGAAGCTAAGATGAGACAAAATGATATTTCTAGATCATGGTCATTGTAATAAGATTGTTATAAACAAGAATATCCTACTCACATATAAGACTTATGTTTCTCGATAGTTTTAAGGAGAATTATATTCTCAAATGAATAAGACTATGAACTACTAAACCTTTCTAAAATGAGAAACTTGAACATTGGAAATTAGGCAAACTTGATCATTGGAAAAGAATGTTGCTACTTGATTTTACAAAGAGAAGTAATTGATTTACTTTAAAAGGATAGTCACTCTATTTTATACTACGGGTATTGTGTGACATTGTGAAAGTAACGATCTTTTAAAGAGTTGATGTATGAAGTACTTTGGGGATAAAACCCGATTTTGTTAATCATATAGTAGAAGGTACCTTGTGTGAACAACTTGATTGTATTGGTTTGTGATAGCCTTGTAATACTTTCTTGATTGCGTTGATAAGTAAACGCGTGTTGGGATGCTACGTGTGTTAGTATCTTGTGATGTTTGTGTGAAGGGTTTCTTGATTGTGCTTATTAACTATCATCGTTATGATAGTATTGTGGCATTCATCTCTTGAGATGATTCCGGGTTAAGCCGCCTCCACGCGGGGTAGACTCAGCGTCGATGGACCTATGATTCGAGAATACCTACGCAGTCCCGGGCCTATCGCGAGCTACGAGAGTTCCGTGTTAGTGACGCCCTTTACGGGCACGCGTCCATGTGGCCACGCGATCGCGTTCGTGACGACGCCGGAGTAGCTACCGACGCGGGAATACCTCATGCGCCGACGAGATTGGCCTACGCGAGTCGCGGAGTTCGAGGTTAGACGCAGCACATCGATATCTGCGCAAGCGGCGGCTTTGATCATGTGACGGCCTAGACAGATCTTATGATACGATTCATGACCTTGGTACTGTGGGTTTTTAGTAGTCGGTTATGCCTTCGCACTTACCCCGCACGCTTTATTATGACACAGTGGGACTCGTGTTCATGTGTGTTCCTCGTGCTTTTATATCATGATCGCCGGCAGAGGAAGGTATTCCACGCATGATTGATGTGGGCCCGAGACCCATTGTTGTACTTGAGTGATGACTTGAGGCGTGAGTCCCTAACTTGACATGACTACCTTGTCAGAATCGTAGTTTGCTATCATACATGTCTCGCTTTATATGATCGCTATGATTTCATTTACTGATGTATTTTCGGGCCACATACTCGGACTGTCAGATCGACCTCCTTGGCCGCGTCATGCCGCAGTTGAGGTACACCGCCGTTGATCCTAGCTCTCGTGGTCACAGCGTTTGGGAAGCTCCGTTTCTCCGAGGCTTATCAGCCGTATAGTCCGCCGCCGTAAGTGTTTACATTCGTGGTTTGGCGGCCCGCCCCGCCATTGTTGTCGTATCATTCTTAAGTGCAGGTCTTGTTGTGGCCAGGTGGTTTGTAAAAAGGATTAAACTGTTCATATTGAAAAAGTTGCTATTTATATATATACTGAAGGTAACCGTTTTTGGTTAGCCTGTCTCCTTATTTCACTGTCTTATTACACTGGTTTCATGTATTGTCTTTATGTTCCGCTGATTACTCTGATGTATGTCTACTTGGGTGCCCGGGGTAAGGCACCAGTCACGGGCCCGGGTTCGGGTCGTGACAGGTAACTTCCTCTGTAGGATGGCGCTGCATTCTTCAGTCAACAATATTATTTCATGGTCATCTATCCTCTTCTTTTTACTGAGAATCTCCTTCATGAACTTTACGTAACTCGACATCTGCTCTAGAGCCTCAGCAAACGGGATGTTGAGTTGCAGTTGTTTGAGAACTTCCAAGAATTTAGAGAACTGTTTGTCAATGGAACTTGTCTTTAGCCTCTGAGGATACGGTATCTTCACTTGGGGTGCGTTCACAACTGCTATCAGTCCTCCTTGTTCCGGATGAAGGTCTCCAGAAACTACTGCGCCTTCTGATCTTGCGGCTCCACGACCCTGAGATTCGGCGCCGTGGCGCCCAAAATCCTGCAAGGTCTCTGGACTTTCGGTGCCATAGCGCTGCTCAGTGGCGCCACGGCGCTGCAAATCCTGCGAGCATTCTGGACCATCCTTCTCTCGACACGGCGGTGGGGAGCTTGTTTCCATTGGTTCACCATTTCTTAGGTCAACCACCTGACATTGCTCTTTTGGATTTGCCCCAATATTTTCAGGGTGATTCCCTTGTATTCTGTTTCTTAGCATGCCCGTGAGTTGTCCTATTTGTGTCTCCAAATTATTTAGGGACACTCTTGTCTCATCCATGAACTGAGTTTGGTGCTTAGTTAGTCTGAGTATGGCCGTTCGCAACCCATTACGCTTCTTTACGTGGGACATGAGGTTACATTCTTGATAGTTCTCAGAACCCGTGGTAGTCCATGTTTGCTGGATCCCTGAGATGAATCAAAACCAACAAACGAATCACGGCGCATGATTCCACAAATAAAAGAAAATAAAATAAAAACCAAATTAGAAATTAAGAATAGATAGATTGATATTGAACTACGCCAATCCCCGGCAACGGCGCAAAAAACTTGTTAGCGATTTATCCACACGTTTAACGCAAGTGCACGTATCATGACAAGTAATATAGTCTGGGTAAGACCGAATATCGTCCTCAGGGATTAGTGTTCAATTACCAATTTCTATCCTATGGTATCTATCTGGTGATCGATATTTTGATGGTTTTTTGTATCTATGACTACTAAATAATTATAAAAGTTAACTAAATTGCTTTACTTAAATTAGATATGGTGGAAATAGGGTTTCCAATCTCCTCAACTATCCGCTCGCTTTAATCTTTAATGCAATGATAAAGGTTCTTCTTCTATATTAAGATAGCAGGTTAACTAAGCCGTTTTATATTCCGGTTAGGATATATAAACACTCAACCCCGATGCAGAACCCTTCTATCTTTCGATGATAAGATTTACCACAAAGGAGGATTAAGAATAATAACCTATTAAACTACACAAGTATCGGGGTACTTTCATCCACGATTTTAACCTATGTTTATTCAACTATAGCATATTCACAATCTCCCCTTTCGGATCTCGATTAGAAATCATATATGTGATGATAATTAGTGATCAATTAATTACCAAGCAATCAAAGCAATTATTGAATAAATCTCAACTATATAAAGAAGAAACCAAAACCATGCATTAAATCATAAAACGAGGTTCAAGTGATTCGAATGAAAAGCCCTAATTAAAGTTTAGCTCCTAGCCATAGACATGCTAAGAACTAAAATATTATCCAACATAAACTGAAAAATAATTAAAGTAAGAAAAAGAATTACTCAAAAACAAGCCTTCAATCTTGAAGCTTTCAAGAACTATGTGTTGTGTAGAGTTAGGGATTGTGGAACCTTTAAAAAATCTTCCCTAAGGCCTTTTTATATCCTCCAAAAACGTTTCCAACTTTTCCCTCATGGTCTTGGCCCATTCCCATTCGGATTTGGCTGAAAATCCGGACGCGCCACGACCCTGAGACCGGCGACGTGGCACCGAAACTCCTGCGACTCATCAGATTTTTGGGCACCGTGGCGCTGCTTTCGCTGATAGAGTGGCGCCGCCCTGTCCTTCGTCTGGGGTGCCCACTTTTTGTCTCTTTTGGCTCTGGAACCTCTGTTTCTGCCCTCTTTTTGCTTCCTTTCGCCAATGTGCCATTTTAAACCACTGTGACTCAAAAGAAAGAAAATCTATACTAACATGCCATGTATTTATACAAAAATGGGACAAAGACTTACTAAAAATGACTCAAAAGGTGCGTATATAAAATACGCCTAACACCTATACCATCTCGGGAAAGCAAATGTTCTGGCAGATGCTCTTAGCCGTAGATCTATGGGTAGCTTGACGGATGTGCTGCCAGACAGAAAGGAGATGGTTCGTGAGATATACCAGCTAGCTAGTCTTGGAGTCCGTTTGGCTGATTCTGGAGATAGTGGAGTTGTTGTTCGAGGAGTTGTCGAGTCCTCTATCATAGAAGGGGTAAAGAGACATCAGTACGAGGACTCTGTTCTGGCACATTATAGAAATGTAGCTCTTCGAAAGGAGAAGACCCTATTCGAGGTTGCACCTGATGGGGTGCTACGGTATAACGACAGATTGTGTGTACCTGATGTTGCAGGGCAACGACAACAGGTTATGGGAGAGGCACACGATGCCCGTTATTCTATTCATCCAGGGTCAACAAAGATGTATCATGATCTCATATGCTTGTATTAGTGGGATGGCATGAAAAGGGATATAGCGGAGTTTGTTTCTTAATGCCCAAATTTTCAACAAGTTAAGGTCGAGCATCAGAAGTTTGGTGGATTATTGTAGGAGATAGAGATCCCAACTTGGAAGTGGGAAATGATTAATATGGACTTCATTACAATCTTACCTCATACTCAGCGGAAGTATGACTCTATATGGGTTATTGTGGATAGGCTGACGAAATCAGCCTATTTTCTACCAGTCAAGACTACGTATTAAGCTGAAGACTATGCGAGATTATACATCAGGGAGATAGTGAGACTTCATGGGGTTCCCACATCTATTATATCGGACAGATGAGCTCAATTTACAGCTAATTTTTGGAGATCGTTCCAGAAGGGATTGGGGACACAGGTGAGTCTTAGCACGACATTTCATCCTCAAACTGATGGGCAGACAGAGCGTACTATTCATACGCTAGAAGATATGTTGTGAGACTATAATATTGACTTCAGAGGTAGCTGGGATGATCATTTACCACTTGTTGAGTTTGCTTATAATAATAGCTACCATTCTAGTATCCAGATGGCCCCGTACGAGGCCTTATATGGGAGGAAGTGCAGGTCACCTATCAGTTGGTTCGATGTAGGTGAGACTAAGTTAATCGGCCCAGTTATGATTCAGCAAGATGTGGATAAGGTGAAGCTTATTCAGGAAAGATTATTGGCAGCCCAGAGTCGACAGAAGTCATATGCAGATAATCGACGTCGACACTTAGAGTTTCAGGTTGGTGATTGGGTATTCCTGAAGGTGTCACCCATGAAGGGTGTGATGAGATTCGGTAAGAAGGGGAAGCTTAGCCCGAGATACATTGTGCCTTACCAGATTATTTGTAGGGTAGGCAAGGTTGCATATGAGTTGGATTTACCATCTGATTTGGAAGCGGTACATCCAGTCTTTCATGTATCGATGTTGCGTAAGTATATTGGTGATCTTTCTAGAGTATTCCCGGTAGATAATGTCCAGGTGACAGATGAGTTGACTTACGAGGAAAACCCCATAGCTATACTTGATCACCAGGTTAGAAGGTTACGTACTAAGGATGTGTCTTCCGTCAAAGTATTATGGAGAAATAATAATAGGGAAGAGATAACTTGGGAAGCAGAAAATGAAATGAAGAAGAAGTATCCTAACTTGTTCACTATGCCTGCAGGTAATTCAATTCCTTACTTGACTATATTGATTGGTAAATAATGTGTGATATATTGTGGCCCTGTGAAGCATCTTTGGTTTGTTGAATGTAGGTTGGTAGGTATAGTTATAAAGGAGACTCTATCAAAAGATTTATAGCATAAGACCTATTATGAACATTCGAAGACGAATGTTTCTAATGGGGGAAGGATGTTACACCCGTAAATTTTAGCCAATAAGTAGAGAAACGTAATTAAGAGAATAAGATTCGAGTATTGGAAAAAAAGTATATTTACATATGCTAATATGGAAATTAGTATACAAAGAATGTAATTCCGAAATAATCTTGAATACAACAAATGTGACGACGGGAATTAATACTAATAGTTGTATATTTTCAATGGGGCTATGGACTAAGTGCCGTGTATAACAAATTAGAACATGAAATTTTTAAAATTTTAGTAAAGTATGGGATTAATTTTAGTGGAAATGATGATAAGTGGGAACTTGTGGGCAAATTATGGGGACTTGTGTCTCGTGGAACGAGACCACACAACACTAACAAGTAAATGAATTTTCAGCATGCTCACCTAGACCAATGCCCCACTCATTTCTCCTCTCCATTCGAAAATCAGTCCTTTCAACATCCCCTCTCTCTTCTCAAACATATTTTCATCTTCTATAGCTAAGTTATAGACCACATTAACTCCCTTCTCCAAGATTAAGTTCTCTACAAATTTCTAAGCCATGGTAAGCTCCTAAAACAGTGCTGAGAATCGGTAATCAGGCCGAGAATGGCCCAAAAAACTTTAAGATTTGGAGATGAACATTTTGGAAGAAAAACATGCAAGTAAGATGGATTTAAGCTCATAAGGAAGGCATGCATGTCATTGGAAGTTGAAGAAATGGTGCCAAATAGGAGCAGTGGTGCCGAGAAGTAGGGATTGTTTTAGCTAATTGAAGGTAAGATTTTTTCTTCTTATTTGAGTATTTGGAGTTAAATGATGTTGTAGTTAAGAGACGAACTCATATTAAGAGAAATTGGAAGTAATAAATGCATGTGATTGTATTGATATTATAGTTGAGCCGATTGGAAGTGTTGTTACAGATTTTGGGGTTGTTTTTAAGTGCATTGGGTTTGATTGTTGTTGTTGTTATTATTGTCACTAATTGCATGTAAAATTGAAGAAAGTCTTGAAAGAAATCTTGATATTTAAAGTTGTAGTTGTTCATATGAAATTGTTGAAATATGAATTGGATTTTAAGACTTCAATTGAATTTTAAGGAATTATGAGAAGAGTTATGGTATTGCGTGTTGTGGTCGAGACCTTCATGAAATTGTTGGACATGTTGTGTTGTATTTAGGGGATGTTTTGTGGAGATTAGAATGCTGGAAATTTAGTTATGAATATGCATGTACCTTGTGGTAATTTCTAACGTATGTCCAAAAGGAACAAATGTATAGAAAAGTGCAGAAAAACTTCACATTTCACTCTCGTTATTGTTGAAGTATGGACTATCTTAATATGGATTAAGGGGCTGAATTAATAAGAGAAATAGGTGTATTAATCACCTTAGATTATTATGGTTGTTGTATTACATGAACGTAAAGAGAGAGAATGTATAATGATAGCGTATATAGAGTATATGGGACTGTTTTGGTATATCCTTGAGTTGTATCTTGTTATTGGTATTGTTGGCCTTGTTTGTAAGTTGTGAATGTGTGTATAAGTAGGGGAAATGCTGTCCAAATTTTTATACGAAAAGAGAGTCATCATTTGGTATATAACTTACACTAGTAATCATAGAGCTGACAAACATGTTACAATTGTTATAGGTCGAAGTGCTAATCGAGACGTATTCTAAATATTGAGTTGGTTAGTTCGACTATAAGGTATGTGAAACTATCATTTCTTCTTTTGGCATGATTTATATAAAATGAGTGTACGGCGGACGTACATGATTCCATTGAATACTAATTCCTAGTGATATTTGATATGATAGTTGCCTTGATGTTACAAGTGATAGTTCATTCTATTTATTCCAATGAGAGTCAAATGATGATTTAAATTGTATAAGGTTACTCATGATATTCTACTCGTGCTTGGTGTGATTATATTATTTCACCGAGTCCTACATTGGATCGGGTACGGTATGTATATATATGATGATCTTACCGAGTCCCGGAATGGGCCGGGTACGACATATGTGGATAGGCATCCACGAATATGATTATTTCACCGAGTCCCATGATGGGCCGGGTACGGTATGTGCGCAGTGGACAGGTATCGATGTATATATATGTGGACAGGCATCCACGGATATGACTTCATTCACCGAGTCCCAGGATGGGTCGGGTACGATATATGTGGACAGGTATCCACGGATATTGTATATTATATAGACATGTATGACTCTCCTTTCATAAGGCACAAGTGCATTGGTATCTTGATTTATTATACTTGTCTCATGACATCTTTTGGCCAGTTATGATATTATTTACAGTACTTCATGTTTTATATACTCAGTACATTATTTCGTACTGACCACCTTTTCCCGGGGGGCTGCATTTCATGCCCGCAGCTATTGTGTACTCGATTGGTGATCCTCCACTAGATTTCCGCCACCTATTCGAGAGCTCCATTGTTCCGGAGTTTAGTTATTTTGGGTACAGATCTTTTTGATATAGACTTATGCATATTCAGGGGTACGACGGGGCCTTGTCCTGTCATATTTCATTATCATACTCTTAGAGGTCTGTAGACATGTGTGGTAGACACGTGTTGATTGTGGTTCGTTTTGGACATTTCCATGCATAGTGGCAGCCTTGTCGGCTCGCCTATTTTGTTATGATTGACTAGCTATGACTCATCAGGAGACAGTTCTTTTGATATATATATATATATATATATATATATATATATATATATATATATATATATATATATATATATATATAAGAATTATGAGTCGACTTTACTTTTACATGAGTTTTACATTATTCTTGGCATTAGTCTGATTATTTGTGGCAGGTCAGTATACGGGTGTCCAATTAGGGAACCGGATCACGGCCCGTCGGGTCGGGTCGGGACAGCCTTGATTACTTCGACACCTACGCTCCGGTGTCTAGAATGACATCCATACGTATGGTAATAGCCATCGCCACCTTGCGGGATCTTGAAATACATCAAATGGATGTTAAGACAACCTTCCTAAATGGTGATTTGGAAGAAGAAATATATATGGACCAACCCGAGGGGTATGTGGTTCCAGGACAAGAGACAAAAGTGTTTCGGCTTGTCAAATTGTTGTACGGGCTAAAACAGGCCCATAAACAATGGCACGAGAAATTTGATAGTACTCTATTATCAAAAGGGTTCACCATTAATAAATGTGACAAATGTGTTTACATGAAAAGGAAATGCCGATTCGTTCGTCATGATATTCCTTTATGTAGATGATTTATTGATCACTGGTAGCAGTCCTAGGATAATCCTAGAGACTAAGAACATATTAAAACAATGTTTCGACATGAAAGATATGGGGTCGCAGATGTCATCTTAGGGATCAAGATCTCTATGACATCTAATGGACTGGACTTGTCTCAATCTCACTACATCGAAGATGTGCTGAAAAATTTTGAGATGTTTGACAGTTCACCAGTAAGGACACCATTGGATAGAAGTCAAAAGATTGACAAGCATTTTGGTGTACCTATACGCCAGGAGGGATACACAAAGGTGATTGGGAGTTTGATGTATCTCACAAACTGCACTCGACTTGATATCGCTTATGCAGTCAATAAATTGGCTAGGTTTACCCGAAATCCAAGTGAGGATCACTGGAAAGTGTTGAATAGGGTACTACGTTTCCTGAAGTTCACGCTTAATTTCGGGTTACACTATTCGAGATATCCAGGCACTAGTGGTACAAAGTGATGCAAACCGATATCCGTAGCGACGACATCAAGTCGACCAACGGATATATTTTTACAATCGGTGGTGGAGCAGTGTCTTGGAAATCCTCTCGACAAACAATAATTGCCCGATCCACGATGGAGTCAGAATTTATCGATTTAGACAAAGCGGGAGAAGAAGCTGAGTGGATTCATGATTTTCTAGAGGATGTTCCATGTTGGGATAAACCCGTGTCTTCTGTAATGATCCACTGCGATAGTCAGTCGGCTCTAGGAAGGGCACGAAGTTATATGTACAATGGAAAGTCTCGTCATATTCGACGGAGACATGAGTCTGTTAGGTAGCTGATCACCTTGAGTGTTATTTTCATTGATTACGTAGAATCAAAGGAAAATATTGCAGATCCCTTGACGAAGGGGATGACCAGAGATCAGATGTTCTTCATGTCTAGGGGAATGGGTTTAAAACCCAAACAATAAGAATCGATATAGTGGACACCCAACCTTACAGACTGGATATCCCAGAAATAAGGTTCAATGGAAAAACTAAACTGTAAAGGTTCCGCGAGCTCTTCGGAGGAAGCAAGAGAACTTCAGATAATATTTCTTTCTTAAGAAACATAATCCAAGGTCGTTCCCGTGATAGACAAAAAGTGCTACATGTAAGAGGGGTAAAGGATAAATTTTCAAACCTTTAATGATCCTCAACAATTGAGGTTAGGTTGCGGAAATTTTTAATGGTTCATAACACTTGTGTAGCGGGATATTGCAGGATATCTTGTAGGAGATCACATATTTAAGTGTGAGGACAGGCCGCCTCAAATGAACGCACTTAAGAAACCAAGTTTGCCCACGACCCACGATGGACAAAAACATTAGAAGGATTGAGTAGGAAAAGTGTTGTGTTGATATCATTGTCTTGGCATATACTAAACACTGACGGTTCAAGACATCACGTTCACTGCGCAGTAAATATGTCCGATGGTATTCTACTATGGAAGGTTCAAAGCTCCGGCTACCTCTCCAGATGCGACATCGATCCGCCGAGTGATTGCTCGAAAGACACCATGTGCGTGCGCCAAAATCTCTTCCAATAGGGGATTGTTGGAAATTTACTAAATGTGAAATAAATTAATCCTATTAATTATGCCTCGAACAATTGGGGCCCCGCACGTCGGAAACATGGTTTCCACACACGTGCACATAAAGTGCCAATGATCGTAATTTCCTTAAATGGAAGAGATATTGGTACATATACGAATTGTTTGAGACGTAAGAGAATAAACGGTTATTGGCCAAATGACAAATGGTTTCACGTTAGTAAATGAAAGGAAGAAATGTGTAAGAGATGAAACGAATCGGAAACCGCCACGGAAATACGGAGAGGTACCGCGGTGCCACAAGGACAGGACAGTCGTGCTTGGAGGCACCGCGGTGCCTCTACCTAGGACCGCGGTGCAAATTCGGTTTTCAGGTTCCAGTGACTTACTAGAATTTAGGCACCGCGGTGCCCTCCCGAGGGACCGCGGTGCTTTGACGTTTTTCAGTAACATTGAAGGCGAATTAAGGTTGATTGTTGAGCTGACTTTGGAGCAATTAATCTCCATTATTTGGCTATTGATTTCAGCCATTACTAGGCTGAATTAACCTCAATATCAATGGTCATTACTTGACATTGATGGCCATTCATTTGGTTAATTGAGAAGACAAATTCATCTACCTATAAATTGACGCCTTTGGCATAATTGCATAATACACATTCACTTAGCAATTCTCTGAAATTGTGTTCCTATCTTGCAATCACAAAACACTTAAAGATCCTTCTTTCTAAGTAAACACTTGAGTTTTCTTTGCTCATTTGTTTGATTGTTATTTTATCTTGAGAGATAAATTATCATTATACCGTTGAAAGGATATACGGGGCAATATTATCTTAAAGATAGATTGTTCATCCAATCGACACAATTTACTTTGTTCATTTTTCAGATTCTAACGTATTGTTATTATTGTTACATTTGCCATTTTCCTGTTTGACACATAATATCCAACAAAGTAAAATTGAAGATTCTTTCTTCCTTAAAATTTAGTCTCTTATGATAATGATTATGCTCGCTTGATATCATAATTGTTTAACAATATAATTATAAATATATGGTAACGGTTGATAATTATTTTGTTCTTTCATTCTAACTCACAAAATTTGATTAAAACTCTTATTTGCATCAAGTCGATCGTTCGTGGTAATTACATTGATCAATTTATCTATATAAATTGAAAAGATGAATAATCAAATCTAAACCCAATGTTGATGAAATTGATAAAAAAATTGTCTTATTTGGACAGTGTAAATAGCAATACATACTAGTAGGAAATCGAGATAGATGAATTTGGCTAGTCGATATCGTTTTTGACGAATTTACCGTAAAAAAATCCTTAATAACGAGTCAAATTCTGACGTGACATCCATTGAGAACTAGGGTTTTCTGATAGTAATTTTTACTTTCAAAGCGGTATGACACCCGAAACCTTCAAATAATGAATCCACCATAATATGGGTTCGCTTTTGAATTAAATAGATTAAGATAACTTTTATTTTGAATTCTAACCTTGTGTTTAAAAAAACTTTGGAGAAAAAGCTTTAGAGGAAGACAGATGTCTCATTGTTGTTTTATGTCCGGATTACTATCTACATGAAATATGGTACAGAAATAATAACATAATTAGGATATAAAAAATCTCGTAATTAAATACTACTCTGCAAATTATACCATTACATGAAATAAAATAATCTCTGAATTTATTCCGAAATTACAATACCCTATCCCACCAACCAAACCATTCCTAAGTGCATAGTTCAATATATCCTACTATGATATCTCCTCCTTTCCCTTCTACTTATTGTGTGACATAATTTGAATTTTAAGAGTTAAATTTTTAAATTTTAACCGTGAATACGGATATAAGACCACTATTAGAAAGTATAGAATTGACAATAAAAATTTTACAACAATAAATATATTGTTGCTAAAAACGTAAATGACAATAAAAATTTAATATATTGCTGCTAAAAACGTAAATGGAAATAAAAATTTAATATATTGTTGCTAAAAATGTAAATGACAATAAAAATTTAATATATTGTTGCTAAAAACGTAAATGACAACAAAAAATAACTTGTTTTTGCGAAAACTTTTTGCATCGGAGGTTATTACAACGGCATGCAACAATTTTTGTTAAAGTACTTTTGGCAACAACATGTAACATATGACAACAAAAATGTTGTTTCAAATGTCTTTCTTCTTATAGTGTACCTTTTAAGTTTTTTTAAAATAAATATACATATTTAAAAACTACGTAAGAAGTAGTATACGTCATAATAATTAATAACTCAAAATATCAAAAAGACACATAAAAAATCACAGTAAAAGAAAAGCTCCTTTAACTCTCGCAATCGGAAAGATGTCACAGGAATAGATAATTATTCCCAGTTATCAAATCACTTTTCAGTTGTTTCTATTTTTCAAAACAGTGATTCGTCGACTTCAATTTTCAAAGTCAAGCCAATGTCTGAGACAGCTGTTGCCATTGTGGTGTTAAAAGCAGACATAACAATCAAAGGATAAGTTAACAGGGTTAGGTCAACCCCAATTCACACAGCACACAACTGAACATACGTTAGGGTTTGATCCCTAATTACTAGTACTATTGAGTTAAACATTCTGAATTTTTCAACATAAAAAAAATATTCAAGGTAATAGAAAATTATTAATAGGTTGTTGAAAATTATATACTTGCAATATGCATTTTTGAAGTTGCATATTACATCAGTCTAAATCAATGATAGAAGCATCACTAAGCAATAACTTTTTCTATGTTAAATGATTGCAACTTGCGAGTAGGGGTGTACAAAATAGGACCGGACCGGAAAACCGGACCGGATGATTCCGGTCCGGTCCTCGGTCCGTCAAAATCAAGGATTCCGGTTTTCCGGTCCGGTCCGGGTAAAAACCGGAATTTTCCGGAATGGACCGGAATTTTTTTTTTTTTTTTTAAAAAAAAATTGAATTTTCAATACTGAAATTGACATTCTCGGACGCGGTGCCACGAAATTTTTACGTTGAAATCTATTGTACATCGCAAGATATTTAGATTTGAAAATGGGAAAAACGTAACGATTTGGGGGAAAAGAGAAATTGAGGGGCAAGATGGACGTTTTTGGAGAAATCGGACGAATCAAACGGACGTCCGAGCGCAAAGTTATGACTGTATAAAGTTTGGCCACCCCCGTATCGAAAAAATACGCGAAATCAAAAAAACATTTAGGTAAAACGGACGTCCGAGCGCAAAGTTATGACTGTATAAAGTTTGATCAATTTACAACCTATATTAGATATGTCAATACGTACGGCCGACGGGGTCAAGTGGGTGGTGGATGGGCCTGGTGGGCCCGGCGGGTGGGGTGGTGGTGGACCGGGGCAAATCATTGGCCCGAGTAATCAGAATTTCTGCCTTCTGCCTTCTGGTCCCATCGGTTTAACCTTTGGCACCTAGTTTCGTGAATGTCCAAATTCCAAATAGAAAATAAAAATATAAATGTGGTGTGTAACTTTAATTAATGAGTAGTTCAAGAGTTCGTATATGAACCAAGTACATTTGGTGATTTTCTTTAAGTTAGTCATATTAATGAAATAAAGTTTATTAAAGGATAAGGAAAAAAACAAACATATTTAATGAGATTGATAAACGAACACATTCTTAAAAATTTATAATTTATAAATTGCATTTAACAAAAAAAAAAACGGTCCAACCGGTCCAAAACCGACCGACCGAATTTTTCGGCCTGCATCGGACCGATCCGCCCCTGGTCCAAAAAATTTTGATTCCTGTTCGGCCCATTCTGCTCGGCCCGGCCCGGCCCTGCTCGACGGTGAACACCCCTACTTGCGAGGGTGCAAGATCATATGGAACAATAGTTTTGCTTGGTAGCATCCTCACATTTGGAGTCTCGAAGTCAAAAGGAACTTTGGCATTTATGAATTAGTATTTAGTTGAAACATTAAGATATACACAATACAGACACGTCCAGTCCAATTAATCAATTAGTCATTACGCATTTAATAACATGCTTATGAAAAGACTCTGTCGTGTTGGCCTGAGTCACTTATGATAATGAGTCATAATTACCGGGTGTTTGGTACGAAAGAAAATGTTTTCTTAGGAAAAAAAATAGGTTCTTTCTATTGTTTGGTAAGTAACCAAAAACATATTGCACGAGGCGCATTCATATATAATCTAGCAAAATATTATGGGATGGGAGGGGGTGGGGTGGGGTTGGTAACTTAGGGATAGGATGGTCAAGGAGTAGGGGTTTGGGTCGTTCACTACTAAAAAATTCTCTATTTTCCCACTAAATTTCCCATTGAAAAATGTTCAATGGCTATTTCGCATTAAATGTCAGTGGAAAAAATCTAAATAATACTCCATCTGTCCCAATTTATGTTATACACTTTTCTTTTTAGTCCGTCAAAAAAAGAATGATATATTTCCTTAGGGAAAAGGGGCATATTTGCCCTCCAACTTTGAGAAAAGGGGCATATTTGCCCTCCGTCAAAGTTGGGGGACAAATATACCCCTTCTGTTAATAAACTTCCACCATGTGCCCCTTTTTCCCTAACCATAACTGTGATGCACAGGTGGAATCCACGTGGACGCCACCGCGCGCCACATGGTCAATTCGTCACAGAACCGGACGAAATTAAAAGATAACAAACCACAGCGATTTCTTCAACATCCCTCTTTCTTCTTCACCATTTCAATGCGACGGGTATGCCATAGTAATAATGAGTTTCAATAACTATTACTTGTTGCTTCCACTTTATCGCTTCTTTTTACCAGAATCACATTGATGAATTTTTGGAGTTAAATGTGCTGCAATTAATTTAACACAGTTGAGGTTAAGAATTTACATGGGAAAGTAATACGTATTGGAAATGGACTAAAAAAATTCTAGACAAGGTTGATTTGTTCTCTGGAAGGGAAATACGACCCTTGCCGAAAAAGTAAATTCTAAACATTCTTGGTCTTTACATCTAATCACGTGACCAAGTTCTTTTCTAGCTGTGCAATCTCGACAACAACACAAATACTTCATCTCTTCCTTCTAGTGTTCAAGTTTTGTTTCGTTGTCTGTGGACTTTTGGCATCCCTCCAATGTTAGGTTGCTCGAATTTTCATGAAAAATATCTTCTTCTGCATTGCAGGATGCCGAAGCGAAGCCAGTATTTAGTTTTGTTCACAAGGCACCTACGCGAGTAAGTATTTGCTCTTGATTCTAATCGATTTAGAAAGAGGGATGTTGAAGAAATCGCTGTGGTTTGTTATCTTTTAATTTCGTCCGGCCTGTTACTGCCTGCCTGTTACGCGACGGGTCAGCCATGTGGCGCACAGGTGGCGTCCACGTGGATTCCACCTGTGCATCACAGTTATGGTTAGAAAAAAAGGGGCACATGGTGGAAGTTTATTAACAGAAGGGGTATATTTGTCCTCCAACTTTGACGGAGGGCAAATATGCCCCTTTTCTCAAAGTTGGAGGGCAAATATGCCCCTTTTCCCATTTCCTTATTTTGCAACAATTTAACTTTAACTTTTACTTTTACATTTTACACTTAACGAGATGATCTATAACCACACAAATATTTTTAACTTATTTTAGACCACAATATTTAAAAGTCTTTCTTTATTTCTTAAACTCCGTGTCGAGTCAAACTCTATCACATAAATTGGGACGGATGGAGTAGTGTTTTCACACAGAAAAATTAAGAAGTTTCACAGAGTTTCAATGGATCTTATTTTCCATCATGTGTTTTCTCATTGAGTTGGTTCAGTGGAAAAATTATATTTTATAGCACAGATTTTTCACTGAATGTTGATGGGAAAACTATGTTTTTAGTAATGGTTGGGGATGTGGAGAGTAGACAATGAACATGAAATGTCACTTGTGGAACTTGTTTTCCCTACATCTATTAGGAAAGTCATTTTTCTCATTTTTAAGGAACTTGTTTTCCTAAAGAAAATATTTGACCAATCAAACATGGGAAAATTGGAAAATATTTTCTGAAAAATATTTTCTTTCATACCAAACACACCCTAAGGTATAAATATTCGTATTTATTATACTGAGTGTATTAGTGAAATTACATATTCGACATATGGATAGGAGTGTCACATGGCAGTTCACATCTATTCAGATCCATCTCATTCAAGATAACTTCGGGCATAGTTAGATTCACATTAAATCAAATTTATTTAAAAATTTCCGTCAATTTAAATAAATTTTATTTAAAATTTCTCGCCAAAAAATATTATTTAATTAATAAAAGACATTCTGAAAGGGATTGTTTTATGCCAAATCTTGTTGATATAATTGTCCACATTTCTATCTTTTCTGACCAAATTCCATGCAGAGTAGTTGGAAAATAGGCCATCTTCAGTTTTAGTCCAAGTAGGATAATCATCTGCATCCTCACTGTCAAATTACTTAGAACATCACCTCGAACGATCCTCTATGCTAACTCTTCAACTACTGTTGTTTTACCGACACCAGGCTCACCAATGAGCATGGGTTAAATTGTATTCTTAAGACTCAGTTCTACTGCACGATCTATGATATGAAAGAATGAAAATCATCCCTAAATGTCAGATAGTCTCCTGCTTATAAATATGGTGCACAACATACGCATAAACAAGACTCTACTAGACACGGCTTATAGACTCCCTTGGATAGACATGCTCTGATACCAAGTTTGTCACGGCATAAATCGGAGGCCGCAACGGGCACCCGGATCCCACCCGTGGGTACCTCCATTCGTCACTTAACATCTAATCATAATTAAATACAGACTAAGCCGAACAAGATTATAGAAACTCTTAATTAGGAAACCCACGTATATACATACATATATCCATACCAAGATCGAAAAGGTCATACAAGTCTACTATACCCACAGGACATCATCTACAAGCCTCTAAGAAATATATGACATCAAGGGTCGGGACAAGGCCCCGTCATACCCATATGCGTATGCAAAAATACTGTATCGCGACTAGACTGCAACTCTGAAACAAATAGAGTGCTCCAATATCAGCTGAACCAGCAACCTGCTAGCATGAACCGTCGCCCCTTTAACTAAATATGCGGGCATGAAACACAGTGTCTCCCAATAAAAGGGACGTCAGTACGACTGATGTACTAAGTGTGTCATCCATAAGAAATAACATAGCAGAGATGTATCATAATCTAAAACGGGAACAACTAACCAACATTAATTAGCTATGAGGGGTCCAATGGACATGCCTAAATGTTATGCACAATGCAGTATACACATACCTCAGCCTCATCGGGCAATCTTTCTTACCTTAAGAGCTTATGTGGGCATCACATCGCAAGATGGTTAATAAATGTATGCATGATGCAATGCGGTACAATATTGGCCACACATGAATCTTTCTTTTCATAAATGGCTCTGTGGGCATCCCATCACATCATATTGGCCTCTTTGGGCTCTTTTCTGATAGTCTGTACCAACTGAAAGTGGTGTGCGTATATAATGTCATTTTCTCCTTTTTCTATTCCCCATACATAGATATAATATGCATACATATAGTAGAGTATATAACTCATTGGAGGTCCAGGGTAATAGATGAATGCAATGCAAATGAAATTGTATGAATAACAAGAAAATACCCTGAATTACACAACACCCTTTATACCTTTGGTTAACATTGGATACATCAACACTTTTTCCTGTATTGCCTCAATAAGGACTTAGAATCATACTTAGACATGCTTTTAGCATAGGAGTCAATAATATGATTGTTATTTAACTACTAAGAGTAGAGTAACTTATGGAACAACATGATAGTTATGTTTTTTATGTAGAATTATGTCAAAAGAAAGGAATGAATTGTCTTCACATACCTTCGTTAACACTTTAAGGTTCCTAAAATTTCCGTTTAAATGAGAAGTGGACTGTGATGGATCACAACCCGTAAGTAATTCCTTATTCTATTAAATCACCCACTAACAACGGCTGCCTGGTTGTTATTTCTATTATCGACACTACCAAGTAAGCAAGAGAAATTCTCTGGAGAACGCCACACCACCTTATCCTATTCATATTGACACCATATTTTAGTTTTTCAAGATCATGGAAATAACCACCTTGTAAAAGAAGGCCCCAAAATAGAATTTTGAGAGTCCTTAAAATCACTTTTCTGATGACCACTAGCTTTTCTGGTATTTTCTTCAGAGCAAGTGCTATGGCCATTCTTCAGAGCAACCGTTCCATGGAGCATGCCCGATAATAGGTCATTCTCCTTCCGCATCATTGTTACACCCCGTAATTCAGGTCCTGCTTATAGGGACGTACGAAAGGAGTTAAGATTTAAATTTTTGACGGAATGTTTCGGACGGATTTTTAGTCAACTTTGAGGCGGGTTATGACCCGTTACATTGAGAGTTCCTAGGTGTTTCAAAGGCCTAGTGCGTAGTTCGTTGAGTTTAGTTTCCAACGCAACTAACCGTTCGTCGATAGGACATCGGAGTAGAAAGTTATGGGAGTTACAAGTTCAAGACGCATTGACGTAAAAGTATTTCGGCCGTGAGCGCTGGCCGCGCCAAACGCTCAAAATTCGCTGAGTTGCAGCGCCGCGCCCGGTGCAGGCCGCGGTGCCGGAAGTTCTGGAGAGTCTCGGATGTTTCAGCTCCGCGGCGCCGGCTGCAGGGCCGCGGCGCCGAGGCGGGTTCTGCGAGACCGAGTGGAAAATCTGAATCGCTTTGTTTTAAAAAGGTCATGGGAGGGTGACAAGTGTCCCCCCATCTGATTTTTGCATGCACTATTTATTGACCAAGTCTTGAAGACTTGGTCATTCTTCAAGCTCTTCTCTCTCTCTAAATTAGAAGTTCTTCCTTCTCTCTAGAAAATCAAGAGGAAATCAAGGATTGAGAAAAATCTGAAAAGTGTGGCAAAAAAGGAAACTTGTTGGCAAGCTTGTAGGAGTTATTGTGGTGGTGTTTGTGGAAAGGAGGCTAGCAAATTTGTTGGATTAATTTGGCTAAAATTCTAAGGTAACAATTTCTTCTCTCTTTGTTAGTTTATGGTGTTGCATGTGAAGAAGAAAGAACTTGTAGTGGTAAATATTGCTCTTAGATAAATTGCATGTAAGAAATATGGTTTGGATATGAAAGAATTGGATAAGAAGGTTATGTAAGCATGTTGTAGCCAAAATACTACCTTAAACTTGTTAAGTTAGTTGTTATGCATTATGGGGCAGAATTTTACACATCCAAGGTTAGGTGTGTAATCCCCTTTATATTGATTGGATTGTTGGGCCTTAAAAGTGGCGTTTGGATGTTGACTTCTACTTGAAAAGGTGGCAAAGTATGTAGAAACAAAGGAAATTCTGCCCGATTTTCCATAGAATTTAGTGACTTTGCACTTGGAATATTCTACGTTGAAACTAGAGGTTAATGAACGTATTATGGTCATTATAGGTTGACGACACGTGTGTATTTTGGACTTAGCAAGTGGATTTACCCGAAGAGGTATGTGGAACTTTCCTACCTCTTGAGCATGAATAATTGCATCTATGTAGTACGGTAGACGTACAAAGGCTTTGGTATCCCTTACTTGTTTTAATGGTGTCTTAAGTTTTAAAGTTAAGGGACTTGGAGTGTTTTAAGTATATGATACTTGTTTCGTTTAAAAGTATAAGTCCCTTGGATATAGGGAGATGTGTTTGACTAGTGTATAATGGTAATATAACGACTTTATGGGAAGTTGGTTGTATTGGCTTTATGGAAGGTTAACAAAGAAAGGTTTACTCCAAGTAAAATAAGTACGGATAAATGATTTGAATTTGTGAAAGGCAAATTGTTTTTAAGGCATTAATTGCCTAAGGTTTTAAAAGAAATGAAGTCACTTGATTTAGAAGCCTATTGTATTTTTAAAGGTAAACGTGACTTGTTTTGAAAAGTTGTCGTGACTGGATACTACGGTTATTAGTATCTTGGGAGTTTACATAAAAATGAGTCATTTTCTTAAAAGGTTAGAGGTACGTGGTACTTGGGTTGAATTCCCGGATTTTCTGTTAAAATGACATGTTAGTGCCTTAAGTAACTAAAATGAGAGGATATACTAATAATGTTAATAAGAAGTTAGGGGATATTCTTAACTTGCTTACGTTATGATAAGCCGGTAGCGCTTATGTTATGTATGATAACCGGTTGTGCTGAGTTATGTATTATTATTATTACTACTACTTATGTCATGGATTTGCTACCCATGATGCGAGTGCGACGCTTAGATTCACGCGACCCACCGTCCACGCGGTGAAATAGTCCCATGCGGCGGATGACCTCACGCGGGTGAAATAGTCTCACGCGGTGAAATAGTCTCACGCGAGCGGATGACCTACGCGGTCCACAGGACCTATGCGGGTGAAATAGTCCCGTGATTAGGATTGCTTAATGATACTACGCGAGACCGCTTTGATCATGAGCCTCCTATTTTTATGCAGTAAAGTTTATACTTGTTACTCTCATTGTTAGTAAGGCACAGTGCAATGTAATTTGATCTTCATCTATGACTCCAGTTTATTTTAAACTTATGATATTATTGCAGTATTTTCCAGTTTTACATACTTGGTACATATCAGGTAATCGACCCCTTCCTGGGCCGCTCACGCCGCAGTAGGTAAGCAGGTGGTGGATCCTCATTCTTAGGATCTTGCTCAGGTGTCAGAAGCTCCATTTCTCCGGAGGCTCGACTTTTGGTACGGTTCTCCCTGGTGTTGTAGATGTTTTGTACATTCAGGGGTATGATGAGGCCCTGTTCCGTCATAGTGATTACACATTATTAGAGGTCTGTAGTCCTGTTATAAATTGGGTTGTTAAGGATGTAACTGTTCGGTTTTGTATATTTAGAGGTAGCCATTTTGGGTTAGCCTGCTTATATTTTATATGGGTTCTTGTTGTGAGTTTATTTTTCCGCTGGTTTTCTCTGATGTTGTATCACAAGGGTGCCCGGGGTAAGGCACCAGTCACGGGTCCGTGGTTGGGTCGTGACAAAAGTGGTATCGAGCGCTTAATCCTCGGAAAGCGGTCTACAGTGATCTAGTAGAGTCTTGATTATCGGTGTGTTGTGCACCACATCTATAATCAGGAGGCTACCGGATATTTAGGATTGGTTTCCATTCTTTCACTCTAAGATCGTGCAATAGAGCTGTGTTTTAGGTTGAACTTCCTCTGACATATTTTTATGTATCAGTTATGCCACCACGCAAGGCAACCGCGGCCCAGAAGGGCAAGGCAGCTGAGGGAGCTGCTAGTAGGACACATAGGGTTACGAGGGCACAGGCCCAGTTTGTACCTGAGATGATGTTTCGGATGACGAGTTCCACGACGTCTCCACCCCCAGCAGAGTTCGGCAAGAGCAGCGCCATCGAGACCGCGGTACCGAGCCCCCGCCATACACAACCTGGAGCAGAGGAGATGGGTTACAAGGAGATGGCCCAGTTATTATCCAGGATCGTGGCTAGGCAGGAGGATAGACGGGAGGCAGCGGTTCCGGTTGTACCAGTAGTCCACCACAGAGTTGATAGCTTGAGACTGCATGACTTTTTGAGTTGCAGCCCACCAGAGTTCTATGGGTCGAGACCTGAGGATGATCCTCAGGAGTTTATCCGACGATTCTGGATCACGAGAGTGATCGTGGCCTCGAGACAGAGTCGATATTGGGTTCACATCGGCCGCGGATACCGCAGCTGGATCGGTATGATTCATGGGAACTATCCTGGGGGAGCATGCGCTTCCCGCTGTTTGGGATGAGTTCTCAGAGGCGTTCCTTAGCCATTTCTTGCCTCCGCAGATGAGGAGAGCTCGAGCTGATAGGTTTCTGACGTTGAGACAGAGCGGACGGACGGTCCGGGAGTACAACGTAGAGTTTGACTCGTTGGCTCGGTATGTACCCGCTGGTAGCGTATACGAGGACAGGTGCACCGCTATGTCACAGTGGCTCGATGATTACTTGCAGAGTTGCACGGATAGCTCTTCACCGCATGGAAATTGCTCGACGCAGCATATGCACTGCGGCGAACGCAGGGCCGACGGATTGATAGGTATCGCCAGAAGAGGCCGTGACAGCAGGTCCTCTGGTAGTTTTCGAGGTAGACAACCTCAGCAGCAGACCGGATTTGCACCTCAGCCGGTTCAGAGCGCTCCTCCACCATCTTCCGGACATACAGGCATCTGAGGCGTAAGTGGTTCCAGACTTGGGTTCCTGCAGGACCGAGTTCCGTCGACGAGGCCACATATACCTCGGTGGTCGATGTGGCGATTGCCATTATGGTGTCGTGTTCCTCCGGAGCTTGTTACTCTTGTGGCAGGCCATTTGAGGAGAGATTGTCCACCGCAGGCGGCGGAATGCTATGGTTCACCGGCGGTCGATGGTCGGATCTTCGCTCGGTGGCGACGCGCCCGAGGCGTGGTGTTCACGGACCAGCAGCCGCGGCAAGGGTCGTGGTAGGGGTCTCAGCCTGGTCCTCGTAACCGCATTTATGCTATGTCCACCGCCATGACCGCGAGGCGCCACCGATGTCGCCAGTACATTATTGGTTTCATGTTGTGATGTATATGCTTTGATAGATCCGTGTTCTACCTTGTCCTATATATCTCCTCATATCTTTGGTAGAATAGTGGATAGAGCCCGAGTCCATAAAACCTTTTGGCGTGGCTACGCCATGAGTGATTCGGTGGTAGGCGGGTATATAAGGCTTGCCCAATGACTATAGATCGTCCGACTTCAGCCGATTTGATAGAGTTGGATATGACGGACTTTGATGTAATTACGGGTATGGATTGGTGGCTTCGCTATGCCAATGTGACCAGAGAGAGACTGCACGGTTCAAGTTTCTGCGAGCCGCTTATCGAGTGAAATGGGAATATCGCGCCGGCGGGTAGGTTTATTTCTTACCTCAAGGCTAGGAAGATGGTGCGGAAGGGTATATCTACCATATGGTTCGGTATTCGACATCGAGGTCGAGATACCGCACCTTCATTCCGGTTGTTAGAGAATTTCCGCACGTATTCCCGCACGAAGCCCGCATCCCTTCTGAGAGGGAGATTGAGTTTTGCATTGATATGTCGCCAGATACTCGACCGATATCTATTCCGCCATACAGGATGACACCTGCTGAGTTGAAGGAATTGAAAGATCACCAAAGATTTCTTCGAGAAAGGCTTTATCAGGCCAAGTGTTTCTCCCTGGGGAGCGCCAGTGTTATTTGTAAAGAAGAAGGATGGGACGCTGCGTATGTGCGTTGATTACAGGCAGCTGAATAAGGTAACTATCAAGAACATATATCCCTTCCTCAGGATTGATGATTTGTTTGACCAGTTGCAGGGTGCGAGGTGTTTCTCCAAGATAGACCTGCGATCTGGTTATCATCAAAGCGAAGTTAGAGAGGCAGATATCCCAAAGATCGCATTCAGACCCAGATGGGCACCATGAGTTCGTGTGATGTCTTTCGGGTTGACCAACGCCCCAAAGATTCATGGATTTGATGAACACGGTGT
This sequence comes from Przewalskia tangutica, assembly GCA_029844215.1. Taxonomy (NCBI): domain Eukaryota; kingdom Viridiplantae; phylum Streptophyta; class Magnoliopsida; order Solanales; family Solanaceae; genus Przewalskia; species Przewalskia tangutica. The sequence continues at coordinate 124,530,404 of CM056718.1, read as the reverse complement.
TCAAGCCATTATCGATATGTTCGTTATAGTATTCATTGATGATATCCCGTTTATTCGCGCACGAGCGAGCACGCAGATCACTGGCGGCGGTATCGAGTCCTCCGACCGATAACAGATGCCAAGTTCTCGAACGCGAGTTTTGGTTGGCCTCAATGGCTTTCTTAGTGGCATGTTATCTGGGCCGATGGTATTCGGTTGATACAAAGAAAGATCGAGGCAGCCAAGACTTGGCCTGCACTCCACTACACCGACGGAGTGCGCGCTTTGGGCCTCGCAGCTATTATCTGAGATTTGTGGAGAAGTTTGCTTCCATTTCAAAGACCTTTGACTAGCCGACTCGTAAGCCTATATTCCTGGGACGGATGCTTGTGAGGAGAGTTTCCGCCATCAAGGAGAAATTGACGACCGCCCAGCTTCTTACTCTTCCGCAGGGTTTAGACGGATATGTGGTTTATTGTGATGTGTCGCGTGTTGGGCTCAGCGCGGCCGACGCAAAGACGGTAAAGTTATAGCTACACATCTCGACACCAGAAGCATGAAGAACTATCCCACACATGACTTAGAGTCGCGCAGTGATTCATGCCTCAAGATCCGGAGACATTATTTATATGGAGTTCATGTGGATATTTACACGCACCACAAGAGCCTCCAAAGATATCTTCAAACAGTGAGCCGAACTTACGCAGACCGTAGTTAGAGCCGCTTAAGGATTACGATGTCGATATCCTATACCACCCGGAAGGCCAATGTAGTTGCAGACGCCTAGTCGCAGATCGACGGGTAGTCCGCCAGTGTGCAGCCTGCAGAAGAGGACACGGTCCGCGAGTTACATCGCCTAGCGAGCCTCGGGGTTCGCTTGGTTGGTTCCGATAGTAATGGAGTTCGGGTTCGAGAGGTTGCCGAGTCTTCCATCGCCGGCGAGTGAAGAGGCGGCGATGAGGATCCGATTATGGTACGCAGATCGAGACGCAGCCTCTTCGAGAGAAGAGTCCTTTTGAGGTAGCTCCTGATGGAGTTCTAAGATTTGAGGGCCGGTTGTGTGTTCCCGATGTGACAGGACTTCGTCAGCAGATTCTGGGGGAGGCACACAGTGCTCGTTATTCTATTTATCCGGGGTCGACTAAGATGTACCATGACCTCAGATGTGTGTATTGGTGGGACGGCCTGAAGAGGGACGTGGCAGGTTTTGTTGCACAGTGTCCTAATTGGCAGCAGGTTAAGGTTGAGCACCAGAAGTTCGCTGGCTATTACAGGCTATTGATATTCCAATGTGGAAGTGGGAGGTGATCAATATGGACTTTATTACAGGGTTACCTCACACTCAGAGGAAGCATGATTCCATTTGGGTTATTACAAGTCATTTAAATCAGCCCATTGTCTTCCAAATGATGACTTTTTCTACCGAGATTATGCTAGATCAGATACTAGAGATATTGTGAGATCGCACGAGTGCCTATATCGATCATTTCGCACCGGGAGCTCGGCTTTCGCTAACTTCCTGAGGTCTTTCCGTATGGGGTTAGGGACCCAAATGAGTCTCACATCGCGCTTCATCCTCGCATCGACGGACAGGCCGAGCGCATTATCCGCATACTGAGGATATGTCGCGGCTCAGGTTATTGATTTCGTGGGTACCGGGAGGATCATTTACCTCGTGGAGTTTGCTTATAACAACAGCTACCATTCTAGTATCCAGATGGCGCTTATGAGGCCTTATACTGGCGAAGTGCGCAGATCACCGATAGTCGGTTCGAGGTGGGAGAAGTTCGATTAGTCGGGCCAAACTTGATTCAAGAGCAGTGGATAAGCGGCTTATCCAGAGCGGTTATTGTCACCGAGTCGATGTAGTCGTATGCAGATCATCGGCGTCGACACTTAGAGTTTGAGGTAGATGATTGGGTCTTCCTGAAGGTGTCACCCATGAAGGGCGTGATGAGATTTGGGAAGAAGGGGAAACTCAGCTCAAGGTACATGGGCCTTATCAGATTGTCCGTAGGGTAGGAAAGGTTTCCTATGAGTTGGATCTGCCGTCCGATCTGGAGGCAGTACATCCAGTTTTTCATGTGTCTATGTTGCGGAAATGTGTTGGGGATCCTTCTAGAGTGCACCCGATTTGTGATGTCCAGGTGACAGAGGGGTTATCATATGAGGAGAGTCCCATAGCGATACTCGATCGTCAGGTTAGATGACTACGGACAAAGGATGTGGCTTCCGTCAAGGTCTTATGGCGGAACGAGAACAGGGAGGAAATGACATGGGAAGCAAATGAGGACATGATAAAGAAGTATCCTCACTTATTCCCTACACCTCCAGGTAACCCACTTTCCTAATTATTAGTTTTTAAATTTAGCAATTATGCTTAAGTATTGTTGTGGCCATGTGGAGCGTCTTTAGTTGCAAGAAGAATAGTTAAGAGGTTCTATGTCGATATTGTGATTTTAGTAAGCCTAGAAGGAACATTTGGGACGAATGTTTCTAAGGGGGGGAGGATGTTACACCCCGTAATTCTGGTCCTGCTTATAGGGACGTACGAAAGGAGTTAAGATTTAAATTTTTGACGGAATGTTTCGGACGGATTTTTAGTCAACTTTGAGGCGGGTTATGACCCGTTACATTGAGAGTTCCTAGGTTTTTCAAAGGCCTAGTGCGTAGTTCGTTGAGTTTAGTTTCCAACACAACCAACCGTTCGTCGATAGGACATCGGAGTAGAAAGTTATGGGAGTTACAAGTTCAGTACGTACTCGGACAGAAAAGTATTTCGGTCAGGAGCCACAGGGCCGCGGCGCCAAACGTTCTGAAAATTCGCTGGAGTTGCAGCGCCGCGGCTCCGAAAAGCAGGGCCGCGGTGCCGGAAGTTCTGGAGAGTCTCGGATGTTTCAGCGCCGCGGCGCCGGCTGCAGGGCCGCGGCGCCGAGGCGGGTTCTGCGAGACTGAGTGGAAAATCTGAACTGTTTTGTTTTAAAAAAAAGGTCATGGGAGGGTGACAAGTGTCCCTCCCCCCCCCCCCCCCCAGTTAGAGGTACGTTGTACTTGGGTTGAATTCCCGGATTTTCTGTTAAAATGACATGTTAGTGCCTTAAGTAACTAAAATGAGAGGATATACTAATAATGTTAATAAGAAGTTAGAGGATATTCTTAACTTGCTTACGTTATGATAAACCGGTAGCGCTTATGTTATGTATGATAGTCGGTTGTGCTGAGTTATGTATTATTATTATTACTACTACTTATGCCATGGATTTGCTACCCATGACGCGAAAGCGCGCTTGTACTCACGCGCGGGCCCACCGTCCACGCGGTGAAATAGTCCCACGCGGTGAAATAGTCTCACGCGTGGATGACCTCACGCGGGTGAAATAGTCCCATGCGGTGAAATAGTTCCATGCGAGGCGGATGACCTCACGCGGTCCACAGACCTATGCGGTGAAATAGTCCCGCGAGTATGATTGCTTAATGATACTACAGGCAGAGACCGCTTTGATCACGAGCCTCCTATTTTTATGCAAAGAAAGTTTATACTTGTTACTCATTGTTAGTAAGGCACAGTGCAATGTAATTTGATCTTCATCTATGACTCCAGTTTATTTTAAACTTATGATATTATTGCAGTATTTTCCAGTTTTACATACTTGGTACATATTGTGTACTGACCCCCTTCCTCGAGGGCTGCGTTCATGCTGCAGGTAGGGGTAAGCAGGTGGTGGATCCTCATTCTTAGGATCTTGCTCAGGTGTCAGAAGCTCCATTTCTCCGGAGGCTCGACTTTTGGTACGGTTCTCCCTGGTGTTGTAGATGTTTTGTACATTCAGGGGTATGACGGGGCCCTGTCCCGTCATAGTGATTACACATTCTTAGAGGTTTGTAGTCCTGTTATAAATTGGGTTATTAAGGATGTAACTGTTCGGTTTTGTATATTTAGAGGTAGCCATTTTGGGTTAGCCTGCTTATATTCTATATGGGTTTTTGTTGTGATTTTATTTTTCCGCTGGTTTTCTCTGATGTTGTATCACAAGGGTGCCCGGGGTAAGGCACCAGTTACGGGTCCGTGGTCGGGTCGTGACAATCATCAACCCATATCATCAGTGCAAAAGTGAGTCCTCTGAAAATATCCAGGGACGTCACTCGCTTTGTAATCTGAGGCTTTACTCTTCTTCTTTCTCTAATTCTTGAGATTCAACTACCACATGATGTTGTTTGTCATGCTATTCCATATCTATGTTTATATCAGCCATCATCAACTACACTGACGGTTTATGACTCAAAGGATGATAACCCATCATCTCAATCCAAATGATGAGAGGAGTTTGTTGAAGAAAAAAAATAACATACCATAAAAACAATTTTGTGTTATCTGATGGGGTTGGTTTTCTGTCTTCCACGTGTTGATTAGGTGCCACATAATCTATTGCTACCAAGTTCGAGAGGGAACTTTTTAATTGCTCCAAAGTGTTTGAGAATACGGGGAACATTCGAGTCACTACATATCATTTATTGAGTCTTCATAATAAATAATCAATCCCACGATTAATCAATCACACATACAATTAATCTCTTGATCCCAATCCACTTAAATCCCCGTGACTTATAAAACCTTCATATACTCCATGTCATAATCTTGTAGCATGACACTAGGTCATAACCTCTTTGTGCGCACACCAAATTTTTTCCTGATCCCCGTCATCACACTTGTTACGTCCAAAATTATTTCGGGACCTCATCCTTTTATATGCTAACCTCTTTATAGCATACGTAACTATAATATAAATTTCCCGAGGCTCGAGAAAACCTTCCTTCGTTTAGGTGCTCAAATTATCTCCCAAAATTTTGGAATGTTACACTACCTCCACCGCAACTGCCATCGTTTCCCCCGCTACCACCGTGGTCGTTGCCGCGGTTTTTGCCACTATTTTTTCAATTTTGGCCCCTTCTGCCGCCACCATTGTTACAATTTTGGCTAGAATTTTCTGAGAACGAGTGAGGGTCATCGGTGTCGTGTGATGTGGCCACCATCATGGCAGAATTGGCTCCAGTTGCTGCCTTTTTAGCCAATCCTGCTTCTTCTAAGGTGAGCATGGAACATGGCTGATAGAACAGCGGGAGAGGATTGTTTTGGCGAATAAGAGTGATAACACCATTGTACGCCTCTGATCGGTGTATTTTATATACACCTTTTGAGTCATTTTTAGTTCTTCTTTTGCCCATTTTTGTACAAATACGTGTCGTCTAGGATAGATTTTCTTTCTTTTAAGTCATAATGGTTTAAAGTGGCTCATTGGCGAAAATGAGCGAAAAGAGGGCAGAAACAGAGGTTCCAGAGCTCAAAAAGCTAGAAAGTTGGTTATCCGGACAAGAAAGGGTCGCCACGCGGCCGCCCAAAACCATCAAGATCGAGGCCGCTACCAAAGTACAGAGTCGCAAGAGTTTCGGCTGACGCTGGGCGCAGGGTCGCACACAAGCCGAATTTCGCCAAATTGAATGGAATGGGCCAAGGCCTAGAAGGAAAAGTTGGGAAACGTTTTGGAGGCTATAAAAAGGACATTCCTAGGTCAGATTAAGGGTTCCACCTTTTGCAATTCATCACAAACTTGGAGATCAAGATTGGAGACTACTTTTGTGTAATTTCTTTGTTCTTTATTTTATTTCTTTGTAGTTTATGTTGGATATTAGTTTAGTTCTTGACATGTTTATGGCTAGGAACTAACTTAATTTAGGGCTTTCCATATCAAATCACTTGAAACTCATTCTTATGAATTAATGCATGTTTTGGTTTCTTCTTATCATTGTTGAGATTTATTCAATATTTGTCTTGAATGCTTGGTAGTTAATTGATCACTAATTATCATAATCTATATGATTTCTAATCGAAAGCCGAAAGGGGAGATTGTGAATATGCTATAGTTGAATAAACATAGGTTAAATCGTGGATGAAAGTACCCCGATGCTTGTGTAGCTTAATAGATTATTGCTCTTAATCCTCCTTTATAGTCAATCTTATCACCGAAAGGTAGAAGGGTTCTATATTGGGGTTGAGTGTTTATATTACCTTAACAGGAGTATAAAACGGCTTAGTTAACCTGCTGTCTCAAAATAAGAGAAGAACCATAATTAATTGTATTAACAAATAAGATGAGTGGATAGTTGAGGAGATTTGGAAGCCCTATTTCCACCATATCTGAAGTAAAATAAAGTAATTTAGTTAGCATCTATAATTATAGTTATAAACAATTCATCAATTATCGGTTACCAAATAGATACCATAGAATAGAGTTTGATAATTGGACACTAATCCCTGAGGACGATAACTCGGTCTTCTAGACTATATTACTTGGCACGACACGTGCACTTGCGTTTAGTGTGTGCATAAATCGCGCATCAAGTTTTTGGCGCCGTTGGCGGGGATTGGCGTAGTTCAATATCATTTTATCTATTCTTAATTTCTAATTTGGTTTTTATTTTTGTTTTTTTATTTATTACTATATTTTTCTCTTTTATTCGTGAAACCCGTGCGCCGTGATCCGTTTGTTGATTTTGATATGTTGCAGGCATCTAGTTTATGCGAAGGAGAAGAGGAGCAAATACACTTGTTCCCTTCAACCCGGAGATTGAAAAGACTTGCAAGCAGAACAGGAGAAACAGACGAATTTTGGCCTTAATAGCAATGAGGGGCTTGCAGAACAACAATGAGATGAACGAAGGGTTAGGTGATCATCAACCTAACCAAAGGATGCCCCGGAGGTTACCAATGGATGTGGAAGAGAGGGTCCAGGTCCAAGCTGACGGTTCGAGATTATGTCTCGCTGGCGGTGAATGGAGCACAACTTGCATCAGCTCCCGCATGTAGAGCAAATAATTTCGAAATCAAGCCTGCGATCCTGAGTATGGTGCAAAATATTGTTTAATTCGGAGGGTTGCCATCGGAAGATCCTCACATGCACATAGCGAACTTCTTGGAATTGTGTGCAACTTTCAAGTACAATGGCGTTACTGACGACGCTATCCGATTGAGGCTCTTTCCCTTCTCACTCAGGGATAGAGAGAAAGTTTGGTTGAACTCCCTGCCTACAAATTTTATATTGACATGGCAGGAGTTGGCACAGAAGTTCTTAGCAAAGTTCTTTCCACCGTCCAAAGCCGCTAAGCTGAGAGGGGAGTTGAACAATTTTTATCAGGCTGATGGAGAGTCACTCTATGAGGCTTGGGAGAGATTTAAAGATTTTCAAAGAGAGTGTCCACATCATAGCATTGAGTTTTGGAATTTGGTCCATATTTTCTACAATGGGCTAAGCGGGACCACAAGAACTATCATTGACGCAGCCGCAGGTGGAACTTTCATGAGGAAGACAGCACACGAAGCCCATGATTTGCTAGAAGACATGTCCACCAATAATCATGTAACAGAGGACAGAGGGGTGAGTGGAAGAATAGCAATAGGAGTTCATGATATTGATGCCATCATAGCGTTAAATGCACAAGTTGCTCTCTTGATCAAGCAAATGCAACATAACACAGTTTCAGTGAATGCAGTTCAAATGCCATTGAGTTGTGAGATGTGTGGAGGTCCACATACCTTTGATAGGTTCCCATCAGCAGACCCCAACAACATCTCTATCGAGCAAGCAGAATGTCAAGCAGTAGGGAATTATCAAAGGCCCCAGAATAACCCCTATTCAAATACCTACAATCCAAGGTGGAGGAATCACCATAACTTTTCATGGAGGGGTGATCAAGGGCAGTAGAACCATTTTCGAGGCCAATACCAAAATCAGCAACCATTCACTCAGGCCTCATCTTCACAACAATTTAATGCACCTGCTCAACAAGCAGGATGAGTTAAGAGCACTGGCTGACACTCACCAACTCACAGACCCAGTTCATGGCAGAGACCAGATCCTCTATCAGGAATTTGGATACGCAGGTGGGACAATTAGCGAAGATGGAAAACAACAGGCCACAGGGCACTTTGCCTAGTAATACAGAGATGAACCCCTGAGGAATGGAAAACAGTTAAAATAGCATACACCCCAGCCTGTGGCAGAACAGAGAGTAGATGCAGAGAGGGAGAGGGTTACTGAAGACCGCCCTATGTTAGAGAAAACTCCAACAGTCCCAGTGAGGGAATACACTGAGAGGATTCCTTACCCACAGAGGTTGCAAAGGAAAGTGGTTGATAAGCAATTCTCTAAGTTCTTGGAGGTATTCAGAAAGCTACACATTAACATTTCGTTCATTGAGGCATTGGAGCAAATGCCTACTTATTTTAAATTCATGAAGGAAATTCTTGGGAAGAAGAAAAAGTTGGCTGAGTATGAGACAGTGGCACTGACAGAGGAATGCAGTGTCATCTTGCAGAAGAAATTGCCCCCCAAACTCAAGGATCCAGGGAGCTTCACATTGCCTTGCACAGTTGGCAGGGTGACATGTAATAGGGCCCTTTGTGATTTGGGGGCTAGCATAAATCTTATGCCCTTGTCCGTTTTCAAGAGGTTGGGGTTGAGTGAGGCCAAACCAACCACTGTGAGCTTGCAGTTAGCAGATAGGACATTGGTGCATCCCAGGGGAACGATTGAAGATGTCTTAGTTAAGGTGGGAAAATTCTTCTTTCCTGCGGAATTCCTCATCCTTGATATGGAGGAAGATGATGAGATCCCCATCATATTGGGAAGGCCATTCTTGGCAACCGGGAGAGCCCTGATTGATGTGGAGAAAGGCGAGCTGACACTCAGAGTGGAGAATGAAGAGATGGTGTTCAAGGTGTTCAAACACATCATTGAACCCCCAATCATGAGCAAGTGTTTTGCGCTTAGCATCACAAGACATCGGTTGAGCCAAAGACAAGCCAAAGCAAGGGAAATAAGTCCACAAAACAGTAAGCAACACTAAACCTCCTCTTGAGAAAAAGGAGAAAAAGAAAATGTAAGGCGCGAAAAATGTTGATGAAATGGATAGGCTGTGGGGTTAATCTACCCCATGCCTCTTGATAAGGAACTTGCGTCCGGCTAAAAGACGTTAAAGACAACGCTACTTGGGAGGCAACCCAAGGTTATTTTATTTTATTTTAGTTTTTGCAATTTAGTTTTAATTAGAACAGTCTCACGGGAGGTATTGTTTGCATGTTGTGATGCCAGGTACAGGGCCAAAAACTTGGAGGACGAAAATGGAAAAATCAAAAGAGAAAATCGGCTCAGCGCCACGGCGCCCAGAGGCCGTGGCGCGTGAAGTATGGCGCAGAAGTTCAGCGGCCACGCGCTAAAAGACTGGCGCCGGCTAAATCGAGCGCCACGGCACAAAGTTCGAGGTCGCAGAATTGGGCGCCACGACTGAAAGTTCAGGTCGCAGAGTTCAGCCGCGCGCTAATAAGGCGGCGCCGTGACGAAAAATCTGAATTTTAAAGGAGCCCTAATCCGATTTTCCTCTCTCCAAATCAAAAACCCAAACCTTTCCTCTCTCCAAAACCCACGAAATTAACCCTTCTACCTAAAAATCTTCCACAAACTAAACTCAATCACAACCAAAGTACTTAAATTCCTTACACCCTTAGCCATCTTAAACAACAACCCTCATTCCATTGCCTCAATACATCATTAGGAACAAGAAAATCTTGAAGAACACCATCCAAGGTAACCTTTATCACTTTTCTTAAAATATTCAATACAATCAGGGGTTGTAATAGGTTTCGGGAGGTGCTTTATTGGTGGATGGTGTGTGGTGTGTTGAAGTTAGGTGTGAAAATTTCGCGGAAGATTATACCTAGTGAGCGTGGGGTGTTGTACCGGTGCCTTGAGTGAAGTTTGGGGGTTGAAGAGTGTTGTAGTTTGCTGATTACACTGTGTGTTGATTGGTTTAATTGATAGTGCTGGGTAATATCACTGAAACAAAGGAAACGCTGCCGAATTTATCTAAAAATGTCTGCCAAGAAGAGGAGAGCTTCCACATCCACCTCTGCCCCTCAATATGATACTACTAGGTTTGTCAGCCAAAAAGCTGAAGATAGATATCACAAACTTAGTACTAGACCCTTGATCCCTGAGAGAGGAATGGAGTACCAAAGGGAGTCATTTGAGGAGGGAGATGTCTATGAGCCTATTCGGGCGATGATAGAGGTCATGGGGTGGAAGAGATTTGTTAATCCGGAAAGAATAGCACCACAGAACACCGTAATGGTGAAAGAATTTTATGCTAACTTTTCGGAGAGGGTAAATGGTAGATGATTTGTGAGAGGACAGTATGTGCCTGTGATGGCTGAAGTGGTGAATGTGCTATTAAGAACAACCGATATTGAAGAAAGAGGCGACGATCGGAGCTATTTCAGAACTTGGTCTAGAGACGCCAACAACATCGACTGAGATGTCGTCGCAAGCACATTATGCTACCCTGGGGCTGAGTATGATATTGCAAGAAATGGATCGAGAGGACTGATCAGATGTCAGTTCAACAAAACAGCCAAGGGTTGGTTATATTTCGTCAGTGCCCGCTTAATTCCATCAATGCACTTCACCAGAGTGTCAACAGATATAATAAAAATGATATATGGAATCATGTTAGGGAAGACGATTGACGTTGGGAAGGAGATATTGCAAAACATTGGAGAAACCAGTAGGTTGGTAACTACAGGTGGGTTGGGACATGGATCACTTATTTGCAGCCTATGTTCCAGACATGGAGTCCCAACCCTAGCCACTGATACATATGAGAAGGGCCAACCTCCTGTGTCATATGGGATAGTGCATGCCTTTCCAGAACCAATCCCTCAAGCAGCAGCACCAGCAGCAGCACCAGAGGTTGCCATGGATGAAGATGAGCCTGAGACAGAGGCTCAGCAAGAGACAGATAGCAGCCAACAGCAACCCCCAGAATTAGAACCTCCGGTGCCTATAATAGAGCAGTTGCTCATGAACCAGAGAAGGATGATGCAGAATTTTGACATAATGAAACAAGGTCAACAGGACCTGAGGCAAGGACAGCAAGAACTAAGGCAGGAGAAACAACAGTTGCACCAGAGATTTGATGAGATGAGTTTCTTGTTCAACCAGTGGTCCATGCATTATCCGCCGCCACCGCCACCACTTTAAACCAAGTCTGTAAGTTGTCCTGTTTTCGTTTATTATTTTTGAGTCTTGCACACATTGGGGACAATGTGTGATTTAAGTTTGGGGGGTGTCTTATTGTTTTTCAGTCTTTTTGATTTATTTTGTGTATTTTTGAGTATTTTTTTTGAGTCATAATTTTTTAAGATCATGCATGTTGTAGTTACTGGAAACGCCTAGTGAAGTAAGGTTGAATAATGTAATGGAATTAGAAGTAACCATCTAAACACTTAGGTTAGATATGCCAACAAATTCATGAAATTGGACTATTTGGGGTATCTTGCTTGATTTGTGCATTGTTAATGATTAAACCTATGTGTCTGCTTGCTTTCTATTTGAGGAGAAATAGTTAGGATATGCATGTTAGGGAGATGACTCAGACATTTCTTTGTTAGCCCTTTCTTACCATTTTTGCCTATTCCTGACATTCAAATTATATCCCTAGTCAGCCCTTTTGAGCCTAAAAATAAGACCTTTCTTTGACACCCTATAATTCCATATTTATGTCATAAGTGAAAAAAATTGAGATATTGGAATACAAAGTGTTGAAAAAGAAAAAAAAGAAAAAAGAACAGATTGAACAATTTTGATGCACCCCAATGAAAAAGTAATAATAAATAGGCAAAAGCCTAAGTTTGGGGGTGTCGGATATTCATAATACACTTCATTCTCTCAAAACAAAAGAAGGGAAATATAGGTATGAAGTGAAGAAGAAAATCAAAAGAAAAGGGAAGAGTTGAAAGAAAGAAAGAGCTTATGGTACGTAAGTTGAGCCTAAAAGCCTATTTTTACCTACCCATGCTTAAGCCTACATTACAACCCTGAAAAGCCCTGAAGATCTCTTATATGTGTATTCATGATTAGTGGAGAATAGAAAGTAAAAATGTCATAGGATTTTGAAATTGACATGCATAGTTAGGTATTCTTACTTCCATTGAGCATGATTAAAGTGAATTTGCGAAATATCTAACTTGATGTGTTTAGAATGCTAAAAAGACATGCTATATGTTTCTGCATATTATTCTGCTAACCTTCATGCTTTTCTAAGTGACAATTGTGCAGCAAAGTGATCAATGTCTTTGAGTCATTCTATTTTCCTTCTTCTCGTGTCTTTATTTTTTTCTTTTGATCTTTGCTCGAGGGCGAGCAAATGTTAAGTTTGGGGGTGTTTGATCGGTGTATTTTATATACACCTTTTGAGTCATTTTTAGTTCTTCTTTTGCCCATTTTTATACAAATACGTGTCGTCTAGGATATATTTTCTTTCTTTTAAGTCATAATGGTTTAAAGTGGCTCATTGGCGAAAATGAGAGAAAAGAGGACAGAAACAGAGGTTCCAGAGCTCAAAAAGCTAGAAAGTTGGCGATCCGGGCAAGAAACAGGGCGCCTACCCAAGAAGATCAGGCCGCGGCGCCAAAGCTGAGAGAGTTGCAGGAGTTTCGGCGCCTCGGCGCCGAGGCGGGAATTCTGCCAAATTCGAATGGGAATGGGCCAAGGCCTAGAAGGAAAAGTTGTGAAACGTTTTGGAGGCTATAAAAAGGACATTCCTAGGTCATATTAAGGGTTCCATCTTTTGCAATTCATCACAAACTTGGAGATCAAGATTGGAGACTACTTTTGTGTAATTTCTTTGTTCTTTATTTTATTTCTTTGTAGTTTATGTTGGATATTAGTTTAGTTCTTGGCATGTCTATGGCTAGGAACTAACTTAATTTAGGGTTGTTCATATCAAATCACTTGAAACTCATTCTTATGAATTAATGCATGTTTTGGTTTCTTCTTATCATTGTTGAGATTTATTCAATATTTGTCTTGAATGCTTGGTAATTAATTGCTCACTAATTATCATAATCTATATGATTTCTAATCGAAAACCGAAAGGGGAGATTGTGAATATGCTATAGTTGAATAAACATAGGTTAAATCGTGGACGAAAGTACCTCGATGCTTGTGTAGCTTAATAGGTTATTGCTCTTAATCCTCCTTTATAGTCAATCTTATCACCGAAAGGTAGAAGGGTTCTATATTGGGGTTGAGTGTTTATATTACCTTAACAGGAGTATAAAACGGCTTAGTTAACCTGCTGTCTCAAAATAAGAGAAGAACCATAATTAATTGCATTAACAAATAAGATGAGCGGATAGTTGGGGAGATTTGGAAGCCCTATTTCCACCATATCTGAAGTAAAATAAAGTAATTTAGTTAGCATCTATAATTATAGTTATAAACAATTCATCAATTATCGGTTACCAAATAGATACCATAGAATAGAGTTTGATAATTAGACACTAATTCCTGAGAACGATAATTCGGTCTTCTAGACTATATTACTTGTCACGACACGTGCACTTGCGTTTAGTGTGTGCATAAATCACGCATCAGCCTCAGAGAGGCCCACAACCATCTGAAGAATAAGACGATCATTTGTGATCGGCACGCCAATGTTTTTGAGTTAATCCGACAACTCTTTAAGCCTTTGACAATAGGCGGAGGCATTCGAAAAATCCTCCATATTAATGTGGGAGAATTTCTGCTCAAGGATATACGACATGAGAATTTTTGTTGTCTTGGAATATGTCACGCAACCTATTCCAGGCTTCCATTGTTATGACGTCATATTTGATAATTGTCTGTAAGATATCCGTTGATATGGTGAAATAAATACATTGGAGGACCGTAGCATCAAGAGCTGCCCACAACTCTATTTCATCATCGGTGGAAGGCACTTTCTCCTTGTTTTTTTTCATTTGACGACGTGATGGATGACTCTATTAGACCTTGCGTGAACTTTAAAAAATTCTGCCCACATTGCGTATTGGACGTTCTACATCTCAAGAACAATAGGGATGTTGTTCTTGAGTTGGAGACTGTAAGGCATGATGAAATGTATTCTTTGTTGTATACATGATTTAGGATTAAGAGGAGAATTAGGGTTTTCTAAAAACAATTAAGGGGGACGACAGACGTGGCATAGGCCGACGGGAGAGTAGGGCGGCGAAAGTGCTTTTATGGAGAAGGAAAATTTTGCCATAGACGAACAAAGAATTGGAATGGGTCTTGCTCTGATATCATGAAAGAGAATAATCTCTTGATTATTTTCACTAATGTAAAATGTTTATATACATGATATACAATAGTAAACCTAGCCTATAATTACGGAAATCAAATATACATTTTCTTAATACAAGACTACTACCATAATTACACATGTACAAGATCTCTAATAATATCAGAAGAATATATTGTGTAGATTCTATCATGTAGGTCGAGAGAACATTGAAAATCCTTAGAGATGGAATGGGGCAGGGCGAACTCTTAACGGGGCAGGGCAAGGAAAGACTTAAACAAGGTAGGGCAGGGTGGGGCAGGGCAAATTAGTTTTGTTAAAAATTGAAATAGGGCAGGTGATGGGTTTTGAAGAAAATTTTGGATCTTAGTGAAAAATCATTTACAAACCTGTTTAATTACTGGTTCCAAACACGGTGAATAACAGTATCAACCTACGCCATGCAACAATTACTTGTCGTACTGATCTTAGAGTAACATATATCCTTGCAACTGTTGTCTAAGAGAACGCTTAAAGAGATCAATTCCAAATTTACATAAAAACAAGCAGTCCAGTAACATATATCCTTGCAACTGTTGTCTTCCATTAGTCACAGACTAGTTTGTAGACACAGTCCAGTCACAGTCCAGTAACATATATCCTTGCAACTGTGGGCTGCTGTCACAGCGTTAGTTGATAACCTTTCTGGATCAGCACGGATATTTGACAAAACACTGAGATCAAGAATTGGAAAAACAGAACAACGACATCTAGGGCATTTCACGTTTAGGCGAAGCCATTCATCAATGCATGCAACATGGAAGTTGTGAGCACAAGGGAGACATTTTTGTAGAAAGAACGAAAAAGCTAAACGGGCGGGGCAGTGCAGGGCTTAGCGGGGCGGGGTAGGGCAGGTCATTTTTTTGGACAAAGCTAAACGGAACAGGGCAGGGCAAAATCTAAATAGGTAAAAGCTTGTCCCGCCCTAACCCGCCTATTTGCCATCCTAAAAATCCTTTTCTAGTTGTAATAGGATGGAAGAGTGGTGGCTGAGGAAAATTGAGGTTGAAGGGGTGGTGTGCATGATTTTTGGGATGGTGAACCAAGCAACAAAAGAGGTGGAGTAGAAATGACGGTATTCAACTATTTGTGGGAGATTGAGAATGGAGATTCACAGGGATTTTTGGGTGGTCAAAAGAAGTGGTGGATAGGTGTCTAATTCATGGTGGAATAGTGAGAAGATGTAGGCGTCTTTTATTAGGGTGTTGTAGGTGGCGAATCATTGCCGGAGGGTGGTGGAAAATATAAAGGAATAGAAAAAAGGAGAAAATCTTGATCCACATTGAGAACACAAAATGTATAACTTTAAGTGGTTCATGTGCTCAAAGAAAAGTGGAAAATACATATTTTGCAGAAACACATTTTTATCAAGAAGAGGTTTCTAATTAGTTGCTGCTATAATTAAGATTTTTATTGTTAGATGATATTAATCTTCCTTGGGGAGCCTTTCTCATTAATATCAATATATATAATGTACAATGTTCATCTCATATACAAGAGAAATCCTAGTCCCATATACAAGAGAAATTATAGTCTTACCATAATTATATTTACACAATATTCTAATTATGGGTAAGAATATTATTATACTACTATACAAGTTTACACACCCCCTCAGTCGGAGCGGGAGGAGGCCGGACGCTGAGACTGGATCTGAAGTCAGGAAACAACTTTCTGGGAAGTCCTTTGGTAAATATATCGGCATACTGATATGATGAGGGAACATGTAACACTCTGACATGGCCTAGCACAACTTTCTCACGAATGAAATGTATGTACATCTCAATGTGCTTGGTTCACTGATGTTTAACCGGGTTGTGAGAAAGGTAGATTGCATAGATGTTATCACAGTACACAATAGATGTCTGACGCAAAGGACACTGAAGTTCTAACATTAAATTTCTGAGCCAACAAATCACAGCTACCACATTTGCAATGCCTCTGTACTCAGCCTCGACACTGGAATGAGATAGGATGTCCTGTCTCTTGGCAGACTATGAAATCAGATTATCCCCTAAAAAACACAAAAGCAGGATGTCGAGCGTCGCGTGTCCGGACACCCTACCCAATATGCATCCATATATGAGAGCAACTTATTTGGTACAGATGGGTATATGTGCAAACCATAATCAAGTGTGCCCTTAATGTATCAGATGATACGCTTAAGGGCAGTGAAATGAGACTCTTTGGCGGCATGCATAAATAAGCATACCTGCTGAACAACATAAGAAATGTCTGGCCTTATAAATGTGAGATAGTGAAGTGCACCTGCAAGACTCCTATACAGAGTAGGATCAGAGACTGGAGCACCATCCATAACACTGAGCTTAGATTTTGAATCAACTGGAGTAGGCATAACTTTGCAATTCGCCATCTTAGCCCTATACACAATCTCCTCTGCATACTTACACTGACACAAGAATATGTGGTTGGCAGACCTGGTCACTGATATCCTCAAGAAATAACTCAGCTTTCCCAAATCAGTCATTGCAAATTCGGTCTTAAGCAAGATAATAATCTCATTTTTCAACCCATCGGAGGAGGCAGTAAGAATAATATCATCCACGTAAAGTAATAAATAAGCAATACTACTACCTTGATGAAAAATGAAGAGTGATGTATCACTCTTGCTGCATACAAACCCAATCTACAAGATATACCTGGCAAAACGATTATACCACGCACGGGGGGCCTGTTTCAGGCCATATAGTGACTTACGGAGATGACACACATAGTGAGGGACTGCACGATGAGTGAACCTAGACGGCTGATGCATGTAGATTGTCTCTCTCAGGTCCCCATGTAAAAATACATTATTCACATCAAGTTGATGTATCGGCCAGTTTCTGCCCATAGCTATGCTCAAAACTGTGCGAATGATTGCCGGTTTGATAATCAGGTTGAATGTCTTACCACAATCAATGCCCTCCTATTTATTCATGCCATTAGCCACAAGACATGTCTTATACCTCTCAAGATCCCCATTGTCTCTGAATTTGTGACAAAATAGCCACATACAACGAACCACATTCACCTCATCAGGTCTAGGTACTAGATCTCATGTGTGCTATTTAGTCAAAGCATTGAATTCCTCAGACATAGCCGCATTCCAATTAGGGTCCTGTTTGGCCAATTTGGGATTTTTGGGAAGTGAAGAGATAGTTTGGGCAGATAGGTTAAATTGGACTTTGGGTTTGAAAATCCCGTGTCTAGAACGAGTTTCCATATGGTGAGTTGGGACAGTGGGTGTCTGTGGTGGCTGAGTGGTGGGATCCGATACAGAAGGTGAGATTGGATAAGGGGAGAGTGGAGGAACTGCCGTCGGAGGCATCGCGGCACTTGAAATACAGTCCTCTCTTGAAGTTTTGGCGCCGTGGCGCCTCATCAATGGGTCGCGGCACTGACGACGGTGGTGGAGAATTTTGGTCACTGGAGTTTTGGCGCCGCGGCACCTCATCGATGGGCCGCGGCGCTGACGATGGGACAAAAACAACTGGGTCACTGGAAGAATGGCACCGCGGTGCCTCCATGATGGGCCGCGACACTGATAACGTTGATGACTGTATTTCATTGAGAATTATGGGAGAAATGGCAGTCTCATCAAGAAAGGAGTAATCCGGTTTCTGGAATTTTTGAATATTCGAAAACGGGAATGTAATCTCATCGAATGTGATGTGACGTGACGAGAGATGTGAATTTGACGAGTGGATAAGTCATAGCATAGATATCTCCTATGGTTCGGTGGGAAGCCTAAGTAGACACATGGAGTGGACCGCGGAGCTAATTTGTGAGAGGTGGTAGAGGCAAGGTTAGGATAGCATAGAAAACCGAATATTCAGAGATGATCACACGAGGGGACTCTATGATTGAGGATTTCGGTAGGGGTCATATTGTGAAGGGTGCTAGTTGGGAGAATATTTAGAATGTATTCTGACATTTTGCAGCATATACCCAGAAGGACGGAGGGAGAGATGCATGAATCAATACAGTGCGAATCATACTATTAATGATGTCGATGATTCTTTCAGTTTTACCATTTTGTGGGGAGATGTGAGGGCAGGAGAAGCGAAAGACCATGCCATTATTAGTATAAAATCGGTGAAACATAGAGTTGTTGAATTCACGACCATTATCACACTAAAATGATTTTATACCTTTTTCAAACTGTGTTTGAATGAATGTTCGAAACTCAAGAAATTTGGCAAACACTTCCGACTTATATTTGAGAGGATATAACCAAACATAGTGAGAAAAATCATCTAGTAAGACAAGATAATATTTATTACCGAGAGAACCAGCAATAAGTGATGTCCATAAATCGGCATGTATAATATCAAATGGTTCAAAGGTAACACTAGTAGATGATTTGAATGGAAGACGAGTATGTTTGCCTAAAGAATAAAAAACACAGTTTTGGGCAAACTTTCCATTATTACAAGTAATGAAATTATTGATGACCAAGCCTATTATGCCATGTTGATGAAGAAATAGCCGCTAGAGAGACGGGAGAGCAAGATCTAGCAGTGGAGGTGGAAGGGAATGGATAGAGATCCCCCTTAATATTGCATCTCGTAAGAGGTGTCCCCGTATACAGATCCTTCATAGTGAAACCAAAAGGGTCAAAGTCAACAGAGACAGAGTTATTACGAGTAAATTTGCGGACTGAAATTAAATTCTTAATGATGTGTGGGGCATATAGGACATTTTTAAGGGAGTAGGGTGGATGAAGAGGTGGTGTGAAGGATGTACCTATACCATATTAGAATGTGATGGCCATTGTCAACTATAATAAATTGAGAATGCTTTAAACTAAACATTTTAGGAATGTTACATGCAAACTGGGTGAGGTGAGATGTGGCACCGGAGTCCATGATCCAGTTGTTGCAGGTTGAGGCTGCTGAAGCCCTGACTTAAGTCAGAGGGGGGCATGCCGGAAGCGGCCTGCTGGAATTGTCCTTTCATGAAGTGGGCTTGCTGCGGGTACTGGGCTTGCCGAGGGGCTGAAGTTGGGCCCAACCACCCATGTTGAGAATACTGGTTGAAGGGTTCTTTGATGCTGGAAAGTGCGGCCTTGATCGGTGTCGCATCGAGGCGCCGCGATCATTGTCTTGTATCGCTGAGGCTCCGCGACCCAGTTTTTCTGCGGACCCTGCTGGTTCTGATGACCACGACCGCGACATCCTATGCCGCCGTGGCCCTGACGCGGTTGAGAGTTTTCGGTGACGTGGGGTCTTAGGGTTGCGTGTCGATAGCTAACGCCTGCTGATTGTGCTCATCTTGCTTAGCACGACATGTTTCATCGAGCAAAAACTGTGAGCGAGCTTTGTTAAAACTGGGTAACGGATCTGCCTGTTGAATCATGGTGGCCAAAGTATCATATTCGTCTTTAGGAAGGTCTGCAATCATTTGTAACACCATTTTAGTTTCAGAGACAGGCGTACCGACATTGGAGAGTTGATCCGCCATAAGTTTTAGCTTCTTGCAGTACTCAGTTACGTTGGAGAAGTTTTCAAGACGTGTTTTGTTAAACTGTTCCTCCAAATACACAACACGTGTGTGCTTGTTATCCTGAAAGATTTCTTTCAAATGAATCGACAATTCACTGGCGGTGGCCAGATTTCATGATAGTCATGAGAAGATCTTGAACGATACTACCATATATCCACTATTTGACGGCAGCGTCGATACGATGCCATGTAGAATCATCAACCTCCGGGGGACAAGAAATAGTGTTATCGATATGATCAAACACGTTATAGACACATGCATGAATGTGAAACAATTCAACCCAAGGATAATATTGACTGTTTTCTTGATCTAGAAGAATAGGAATGCAGTTCTTGATGTTGGTAACGGTTAGGGCTGGATTGTTTCGCATTCATGCATGTATCAATAACGTGCTTGATCAAATCGATAACGGTTATGGGATTCAGGAGGAGTCATGATAGTAGATGTAATTTAGAAGAGAAGAGAAGAAAGGAAGAAAAAACAAGAAAATTTTTGGGGAGGGCCGGCAGCTCAATGTAGAAAAAATTCTTTGGGTTTTGTTTATTTGACTCTTGATACCATGTGTGATGATATTAATCTGCCTTGGAGAGTCTTTCTCATTAATATCAATATATATAGTGTACAATGTTCATCTCATATACAAGAGGAATCCTAGTCCCATATACAAGAGGAATCCTAGTCTTACCATAATTATATTTACACAATATTCGAATTATGAGTAGAGATATTATTATACTACTATACACGTTTACATTTATTGACAATTGATGTTAACTTTAAGTGTCTATCTATAACTCCTTAGGTGAAATTCCAACACAAAATTGTATTGTGAGACTATTGATACATGTATATGTGTCCAATTTCTCAATTTCGCATGTGTACAAAAATTACAAATGTATAGCACAAAGTGAGATATATTGATCAGAAAAGGGAAAACTTCTGGATGAATCTTTTAAGTGTTGTAAGACAACTTGGGATAGCAGCCAAAACTGTGGTCAATTAAAGGGCCAACTTGATTTGAAGCCACCCCTTCACATCCTTCCTTCTTTAGCTTCTGCATTAATATGTGTGCTTCACATGCCTTTGCCCTCTGCAACATACAATTAAGCTAATGAGTTTTAAGTTTTATACTGTATAAAATTTATACAATCAAATCACTTATAAGACAATTACAAACTAATACTCTATTAGAAGTATTACTAACAGCCTAACATGATAAAAATGAAAATTGTTGCTATAATTTAAATTCAATCCTAATTAATCTTTAGCCAATGTATATTAAAATTTTCTTAAGTGAAAAAAGTACGCACGAGTAATAACAAAACAGTATTTAAAACTACGTAAAAGATGAAGTACTCTAGGAACCAAAGACTACTACCTGCATTGTCTCCAAAATGTCTGTCTCAGAGTTGAAGTCGTAATATGTGCTGGCCGCAGAAAGCTTCATGGAGAGGAACTGAATCCAACAAATGGAACAAATCAAATATTTCTTCTATTTTTTTAGGTCAGTCATAATAAACAACTCACCTCAACTTGATTTTGCAAAGATTGCACATAGTTAATTATTTCATCCAGCATTACTGCCATGCCCATAGACTGCAATTTGATTAAAATTGGAACGTTATTAGGTTAAAATTTTAAAATTTGGTGTGTTTATGTCTAAGGGAAATAGTATTAATATTCAATAAAATGACATTGTATTGTTAAAAGATACTTATAGAGAAAAAGATAACCTTGTAGCATCCTGGAACAATGTCTTGCAAACACCTAAGTCTTTCATTAATTTTCCCTCTTCTAACCTGAATCAGAAAAAGAAATACATTAGTCATTTCGAGTTCATATGTCGAGTATTAAAATCCAGCTAAAGGCCTGCAGCGTGAGTTCGAACCCACGTGAGAGCAATTTACTCTCTCTTCTGGGGTAGGACCTTGTAGGTGATATCAGTTGCTCTGTTCTTAAACCCTGGTCATTCAGACACATTACACAATTTACTGGTAGTAGTGTTGAGGGACGAGACTATTATCTCCAGAAACAGTCTGACGTAAGCTGGAAAGCTGGATATAAATAAAAATAGAAAATATTACAAGAGGGAGAGAGAAAAAGTAAATTACCCTTTCTGCTAAACTGTGACTATCAGTTGCTTGGCCTCTCTTGGCTCTTACATGCACCACTTTCCTTAGTTTCTCTTCTTCCTTTTCATCACTTTTTACTGTCTTTCCTCTTCCTTTACTCTGTAAAAGTGAAGGTATAGTACCATGTATATATTAACTGTGGCAGAGCTACATAGTCTAGAGAGATTAATTGAATCTTTCATCAGAAAATTACACCGTATAAATAGAGTAAAAATAATTATTTATATATGTCAAGAAAAATTAAAACTTCTAAGTGTAGCGGCAAATGTGACTCAAAAATTGCTTTAGGTTGGAGGTCTAATTCTCAGGTGTGACATTGTTGAACTCTTTTGAATCTCCTTATCATAATTAATGTTTCCGCGACTGCATACATGCAGTGGCGGATGCATGTGTATACATGGTGGTGCAGTTGCACCACCAGATTTTTTTTAAAAATTTGCCTTCTAGGTATAAAAAAAAAAAATTGCTATGCAAAATATTATTATTTCATATGTTTGCACCACCAAAATTTGTCGCCTGGATCCGCCACTGCATACATGCAGTGGCCTAAAGCACAATTTCAATGAGAGACCTTAAGGTCTTTGTTAAAAAAAAATAACTCCATATTTTATATTTATATTTTTATTTAAAGTCTATTTTTCTAATTATAGCAAAATTTAATCATTTTTTTTTTCAATTTCTAATATAACTAATCTTTTAAATCTCTCTTGCGATAGCAGTTTTTAACTACAAGTTTTCTTATTTGTTGAAAATTTGTCAATGACTTCTTTTTGGGATTTCATTAAAGTTTAATCCTTCTTTTTTAATGCTTTGGAGTTTTAAATAATTCTCAGGTCATCGATATCATATGCTCTACTGAAATAGACTTCACCGAAAATCAATTATATCTGATCTTGGTTTGTTCATATTTCTAGTTGATATATATAAATTCTAATAAATAACTAAAAAGACAATATGTACCTATGAAATGAAAATATCAAAAATAACAAACTTTAGATTCAAAATAATAAAACCAAAACTTGATTCAACATATCACTTTTGATGCTTTAATACACATCAAGCACGTAAGGTATCTTATCTTTAAGATTTCAAATCTCACATTTTAACAAGATATATATATACTATTAGGAAAATTTGGGGCCTAAAGCGACCGCTTTAATAACTAAAATATGTATAAATTATTAATTTAGAACCATGCATGTTACTTAAAAGGGCTAAAATTCTGAACACATACGTGATAAGTTTCAAATTCTGGTTTCGTAGAGTACAAACAACTCAAGAATAACTTACTGTTTTTCTTTTGGTGTCATTCCAAGAAACTACGGGGGATGAGTATGCAGAGCTGCTTTCTGGTGTCTCTATTGTTTTCCTTTTCTTGCTTTCATTTATAGCTAGTACTGGAAGGGCGGGCATAGCTTGAGCTACGGTATTCTTATCATGTTGTTGAAAATTTCCAGGGAAATTTTCTGTTAAACATACTTGGAATTCAGGAGCTTGGTTGAAAATATGTTCATTGGAGCTAAAATTTAAGTTTGACATCTCCAAGGAAGTGGGGCTCAAGTAATTTTGCTCTGGAAAGTGGTTATGGAAATTCAAAATTGAGCCAGTGTTAAATAAAGAGAATGGTGGATTAATGATTTGCATATCTGGATTGAACTGATGAAGAGCCATGACAACTTTGTATATTATAAAAAAACTTTGCTCACAAGGGATGTTAAGTGTGTGTTTTTTCCGATGATAAGAGAGGTTGTGACTGCCAATTATATATATAGAGCATATGGGCAAATATTGAGCATGGTTTTATGAATATTTCAATTTTCTTTTTCATTAAATGAAAGAATGGTATAGTGAAGCACTTTGAGGGTGCCACTTGGAAGCTTGGGCTTCTGTTGTTTTGTTCCCCATATGGACCATATTCAGGAGATATATATGATTTCATGGGATCCTGCATTAGCAGTTGGGTTTAAATGAGATTTATCATAACTTTTTTATTAAGAATTTGAAGAAAATACTTTTTGAAGGTCATAAGAAGTTGCCGAGGTATATAATGTTGAAGTGGTGTTTAAAGACATCAAAGAGGTATAAAAATCATTGAAGTCACTATTTTCATTGCCTAAGATATTGAATAAGATATCATCTTTTTAATATGGTAGTTGAACACAGAAAAATAGGGAGGTTCGAATTTCACACGTCCGCCTCAAATATTTTGGGGGCTCTGTTCTAATTCGTAAAAGTAGACCCTTAATATAAGTAAATATACGATTTCAATAATTAGAAATTATTTTAAATTGTAAATAACAACCCAGTACAACTTCAAATTAATCAACCTCTGATTTGATTGAGCTAAGACCTGCGAATTATAAGTCTTTACAGTAAATTTTGAATAATACTACTTAATAAATAATGAAAAAGGGGCCCCTAAAATGTGTCATTTTTCGGATGGCCTATGCAGTAGCACATCTCGACACGGATCCAAAGACGGCCTACAATTCCACCTCATGGACAACCACTCTACTAGAAAAAAGATTAGCTTAGTTTAAGTTTCTAATTTTACTTTTGAGGTCAGATTAGAATTTGTACCTTTTGGGTCAACGGTTGTGCCATAGTTAGATTTTAATAAAAGGATTTAAGTAAGATATATTGACAATGTAATGAATTTCTTATACTATTGGTGTAATTTATCACGTTATAACTGATGATATCTATCATGTTATAACTGGTTACTTACCATTTGTTTTATAATAGTTAATTGACGCTATTAAATAAAATTAATTACTTGTAATTACTGCTTAAATGATCTGATTGTGTAACTGTTATTTATTGTGCATAAAATTTAAACTCTTAGAGTGTGTTACGTATGAAGGAAAATATTTTCAATATTCTCATGTTTGGTTAGTAAAGTTCTGAAAATAAATTCCTTAAAGTGAGGAATGATTTCCTTAGTGGAAGTATGAAAAACAAGTTTCACAAATGACATTTCATATTAATGGTGTCTTTCCCACCCTCCAACGCATTTCCTCTTCACCTCACCGGTAGCCCACATCCTCACCACCCACACCCCTACCTGCAACCAGGGGCGGATTTAGTTGGGATGATCACCCTTAGCAAAAAATTACATTGTATATATAAGATAGATTTTCGGTATTTATGTACATATATTAGCTTTTGAACACCCTAAATAAATGCAAAATGTTAGCTAAGTGGTCTAGAGTGTTCAAATTGTCTCTAGCATCCTAGGTTCATTTCTCAATGACAACATTGTTTTTTATATTTAGCTTTTGTTATTTTTTTCGAACCCCTGAGTAAAAATCATGGATCCGCAACTGCCTCCAACCCACACATTTCATAGTATTTATCTTAGAATATATACGAATATTTTTAGGATAATATTTTTTATTTACATACCGAACATAAGAAAATAAATAAGAAACTAACTTATTTCCTGATCAACATTTTTCATGGAATATATTTTTGTTGAAGAAAGAAATAAAGAAAGAGTTGAAGGGTAGATTAGTCTTCTTACACTATAAGAAATTTACCATATACCAACAGACTCTTTAGTGATTGCCAATAAAATCGTTGGTATAGATAACATATGCCTATCGAAATTATGGTCGTTGGTATAGGCCTGCCTTAAAAAAAAAAAAAAGAGGCGCCCAAATTGTGAGATCCCCTCATTTTTTTCAATTATTTCCCTCATTTTTTACCTCAAATATTTAACTTCATACAATGAACTTTCTCCACTCTCTCTAAAATTCCCCCAATCTCTCTCCCTCTAAAATTTCCTCAATCTCGTTCTCTCTCTAAAATCATTGATATTTTCAGACTTTAAGTTACAAAAGGATACAAATTAGGTATTTATGTGAATCGAATTAGATTTCATATTTGATTCTTGTATTGCTTTAACCTTTGTGCACCTTCTATTTTTTTTCTCCTATTTGTTGAGCTTTGTTGTCGCTTCTTCTGTATACATGTGGGTTTTCTCTTTATGTTGTTGCCAACTTGCCGTGTCTCGTTTTTTGGTGTTTCTTTGCTAATTGTTTTTCATTTTGTCTACAGATTAATACTTTGCATGTTTCTTCAAATTTAGGGTGATGTTTTTGTAAATACTCTTGATTTCTTAGGTATGGATTTAAACTCTTTATTTCATATATAGATGCTCATATATTATGACTTTTTCATTCAATTGTTTTCTAATTTTGTGATTATTATTACTTACACGGTGTCAATTCAAGAATGACAAGTTTGTGCTAAAATAATTTAGGTTATATGGTTTGTAAAATTTGAGAACTTGTCGGTTCTGTTTTTTTAGTATGGGGATCTTGTTTATACCCATCAATTGATATTAATTGTTATAAGACTTTATGCCATTGGGTCAATTTGGTCATGGTGATTAAGACTTGTTTGTGGCATTTTATTTTGCTGACTAAGAAGATGTAAAAGCTTCAGCTTTGGTTGAGAAAAATTCATAGATTGCTACTCTATAAGTCTATGGATGTTGAAGGGACTATGTTGTTTTATTTTAATTTGTATGGTTGAATAGTTAATTTCAGGTCAAATTGGTTATGTTGATTAGACATTTTTATATGTTTCGTAATGAGGATTAAATATTGTCAAAGCTTCAGTTTTGGTTAGAAAATCTTAGATGTCTACGAGTTTATTAAAGCTGAAGGTACTATGTCAATGTTTCTTTCAATTTTTGTAGTTTATTGTCTTCTGTTTTTGCGGAGTGGGGGTGGGTTCACGATTGACGCTCCATCCGTCTCCTGCATGAGCATTATTATAAGAATCTTAAAGAATTAATGTATAGTTTCTTCAACTGTCATGCTTTTCTAAGTAAAGTTGGTAAGCTAAATTAACTTCTATGGAGCACTCTCATGCATTTTCTGCAACTTTTTAGTGATCGCCCAGAGTGAGTAGTAAGCAGAGTTGCAGTGTAATAAAATTATAAATAAATCATGACCTTTTATGTTGAATAAGTGTTTTTTCCGAATTCCATCAGCCGAGACTTGCTGCATTAACTATGAGTTTGATAACATTCAATGCAATGTGGCACTATTTGTGTGGTTTCGAAGGCATTGTTTTCTTCTCATTGCTTGGCCTCTTAATGGCTAGATAGGCTTTGACTATTTTGTACTGACCTGGCAGCCTCAATCAGAGTCGTATCCATTTTTCTTATAAGTTTAAGGGCATAAAAGAGTACAAATAATATTTTTGAATGGGAAACCCCACATCGTTGTATTTGCAAGCTGCTTCCGTTAGCTTACCGATTGGTTCTCTTGTTTGGGTGGAGGATCCTGATATAGCCTGGATAGATGGGGAAGTTGTGGAGGTTAATGGTTCAGACGTAAAAGTTCTTTGCACTTCTGGTAAAACGGTAAGTGAGCACATGGCATTTTATTGTAGGAAAGAAATAATGAGTTAGGTTCATTCAACTAATGGCATAAATGAGCCAAGGCATTGAGTTTCGGAAAATTGTGAACCTTGTCCACTTACTTGCTGAAATCTATGGTTACAGGTTGTTGTTAAGTCTTCTAATGTCTACGTCAAAGATGTTGAAGCTCCGCAGTCTGGCGTCGATGACATGACGAAGCTGGCTTATTTGCATGAACCAGGAGTCCTGCATAATTTAAAGGCCTAGATATGATATCAATGAAATATATGTGAGTTTCTTGTCATTTTCCTTTTAGTGTTCTGGGGTGATGGTATTTAGTCAAGTAACCTAATAAATGATGATTTCAGACATATACAGGGAACATATTAATCGATGTGAATCCTTTTAAAAGGCTACCTCACTTATATGATACTCATATGATGGCCCAATTGTTACACCCCGTAATTCCAGGACATGTTTAAGGGAGTGTACGTAAGGAAGCAGGACTTTAAAATTTTTGAACGAAAGAAGAATTCGTTATTCTTAAGGAAATCTTCCGAACCTCGGGAAAGAAAAATTATTCGTTAATGAGAATTGGGTTCTCAAATTAGTTATTTGAGACTTTTAAGAGTTTATCGGAATTATGGAATTTTATTTTCAGAGTTGGATACATGGGTCCCACCCGAGGAATTTTACATTTTTGTGGGGCCCACGAGGTTTTCGATATTTTGATCAATTGTGGAAATTTCGGGAAACGAAATGTTATGGACCAATGGGAGGGAGACACGTGTCACCCTCCACAAGGTCATCTTTGGACGAAAATAATCATATAAAGAATAGCCATTTGGCTTGATATTATTGACCAAGTCTTAGGATCAGGTTGCAAGCTTAGTCATCCAAATCTTGGCCACACATTTGGTTCAATCCTAGCCCTTGATGTTGTTATATATTGCACACTATTGCAAGACTAGTCTTCAAGACTTAGAGAAAAATCAAGAATGTTGGGAGAGTTAAGGGTGCTCTCGGCAATAGCCCTTCTCACACAAATATTTTTTGCAATCTTGCTTCATAAATCCCAATATTCAAACCTAAGATCCCTAGAGGTATTCTAAGGATATCCCAATACAAAAATCCCGGAAAAACTACGTTTTTACATTAGTCGCAACATGAAAATCTAAGGGGTTTTTTATAGTTGGAGTTGGAACTTGAAGAAGATTTCTTCATAAGCTTCCAAGGGTCACTTGGAGTGGATTGGGACGTCAAGAAGAGGAGCTAAAGTTGCTAAAGATCGACTTGGGGTTTTGGATGGTATTTGGGCTTTTGAGGTAATAATCTTGATCTTCTGAATGTAATTAGAGAATACATATTATAGGATTGATAGATGATCATGAGATATATATAATGAAGTTTGATAAGTGTTATGGATTATTGGAAGCCTAAAGTCCGAAAAATTCATGTTAGCCATTAAGTTTGAAATTCAATTTAATTGTTAGTTACGATCGTCGCACGTTATAGAAAAAAGGGATTATAGTTGTTATAATCGATTGTGGCTATATAACATGTTAGAAGAACAATTTGGATTGAAAAGGAATTGGAATGACCTTTATGTTGATACACAATTGAGCCGAGAATGGCCATTTAATATTGGACAATTTTATATTAATTGTGGGGCCGAATTTTATATGTCATGTTAGGCGTATAATCCCCTTTGATATGCTGATTTGTTTCCCCTTAAATGTGGCATGTTGGTTATTGATTTCGGGCCTTGAAAAGGGTGAAAAAGTACGTAGAAACAAAGGAAGTGCTGCCCAATTTTTTGTACAATAGGAAGCTTTACACTTAGAATATTCTACGTTGGAAAGCTAGAAGTTGATAGACGTATTATGGTCATTATAGGTTGACATTCTACGTGCGGCATATTCAACTTGACAAGTGGATTAAGTCGGAGAGGTATGTGAAACTTTCCCTATCTTCTTGAGCATGAGTTTTATAAATGTATAGTACGATGGACGTACATGTTTAAAATGAATTCGGTTTCATTTTTGTATCCTTTTCCTTGATTTCAAAAAGTGAGGTAACTTGGCTTTTAAAAGTATATGTGACTTGAGGTTACATGGAAAGACTACTTGACCTGAAAAGCATAAAATACTTGATTTGGAAAAGTATTGATTACTTGATTTCTAAAGTTAAGAGACTTGAAGTATTTTGAAAGTATATGAAACTTGGTTTTAAAAGTATAAGTCTCTTGGTTCCAAAAATAATGTAATTGTCTAAAACATAAAGAGTTATAACGACTTTATGGGAAGTTAGTTA
This sequence comes from Przewalskia tangutica, assembly GCA_029844215.1. Taxonomy (NCBI): domain Eukaryota; kingdom Viridiplantae; phylum Streptophyta; class Magnoliopsida; order Solanales; family Solanaceae; genus Przewalskia; species Przewalskia tangutica. The sequence continues at coordinate 124,500,887 of CM056718.1, read as the reverse complement.
TAACGACTTTATGGAAGGTTAAGAGAGTGTCTACTTGATTTATAGACATGAGTTGCCTAGGTTGTGATAGTGGAAGTTACTTGGTTGCAAAGCCTTGAAACGAATTTCTAAAGGTGTAGTAACTTGATTTGAAAAATAGACATGTCTTGATACTACGGGTGTTAGTATCTTGGGATTTTTATATAAAAAGAGTCTTTTTTTTAAAGGAACGAAAGTACGTAGTACTTTGGGTTAAACTCCCGGATTTTATGTGACATGATAGTGTCTTAAGTTTAAATAAAATGAGAGTGCATGTTAATTAAGTCTAATAAGAAGTTAGGGGATTTCTTAACTTTCTTATGATATTTATGATAAGCCGGTGGTGCTTATGTTGTGATATTCATGATAGCTGGTGGTGCAAGTGTTATATTATTTGTTACGGGGTAAATCCCCGGGTCATTTGCATTTTGTATTTCCATGGATTTGCTATCCATGATGCGAGTATAGCGTATATACTCATTGCGGGCCCATAGGGTCCATGCGGGTGAAATAGTCCTATGCGGGTGAAATAGTCCCATGGGAGCAAATTGCTCCATTGCGGGTCCAGAAGACCTATGCGGGTGAAATATTCCCAGGAGTAGGATTGCTTAATGATACTATGGGCGGGTGACCCTAATTTGATCATGAGCTTCCTATTTTTATGCAGTAAAGTATACTCTTGTTTACTCTCATTATTAGTAAGGCACAGTGTATTGTTAGTTTGATTATCATACTTGTCTCCATCTTTATTTTAGACCATATGATTTTATTACAGTACTTTCAGTTTCAAATACTTGGTACATATTTTGTCTGACCCCCTTTCCTCGGGGGGCTGCGTTCATGCCGCAGGTAGGGGTAAATAGGTTGCTGATCCTCACTCTTAGGGTCACTGTTCAGCTGTTGAGGAGCTCCATTGCTCCGGAGGCTTATCATTGGTTCAGATCCCTGGTATTGTCGGTTGTTGTACATTCAGGGATATGGCGGGGCCCTGTCCCACCACAGTTGTTATGTCCAAGCTCTTAGAAGTCTGTAGTCGTATTTTGTGGGTCGGTTTGTAAAGAAAAAAGATGTAACTGCTTTTTATTTTTATATATATATCCAGGAAGGCAGTCTTATCGGCTAGCCTGTTGTTGACTTCTTATTGATTTAAGTTGTGTGTTTTATGTATGTCCGCTGATTCTCTCTGATGGTTACCTGTAAGGGTGCCCAAGTAGGGCACCAGTCGCGGGCCCGGGGTGGGGTCATGACAAAAGTGGTATCAGAGCAGTTAGTACTCGGAAAATGTCTACAGACCGTGTCTAATAGAGTTTTGGTTATCGGTGTGTTGTGCACCACATCTATAACCAGGAGGCTGTAGGACATTTTGGATTGGTTTCCATTCTTCTCACTCTGAGATCGTGCGATAGAGCTGTGTTGTTAGGGTCGTCTCTCCCTAACGAGTTATGTTGATTGCAGCTACGAGAAAGGCAGCAGTGACCCAGGAAAGATTATATGAATTGCGTATCCAGGTTGGTAATAATTGTTGTATAGTTGGTACAAGGACATACAGCTATACAAATTTATGTATGAGGGTCAGACGTGTGTTGCCTAGAATGATTTTGGATTACCAAGAATTGGTAAGGACTAAATAGATACCGGGAAGGTATGAAACAGTTTAATGAATTCTCATCAAGGTTTTACATGCTAATTTTAATAATTAGATGATGATGAGCTGTCTGGGAAGGTAGTGAACCCTTAAGAAATCATGTTAAGAGACTTAATGGAAGACTATGTTAATAGATTAAGCTACGTAGTATGCTTAAGGGAATTGTACGGATGAGATCTGTATGGAGTAAGTATGGTTGTTGTGGTCAAGACAACACGATTGTGCGATATTGTAACTCCAAATATTGGAGGCCAGAATCAGTATGGAGGTTATGTGTGTATACTAGAATAAGTTTGGGTGTACGAAAAGAGTACGACCAGTAATAAAGAGAGCAATCAAGTGTAAAAGAATGGAGACGGAGTCCATAAGAACCTTTCGAGGTAGCTACACCAGTGGGTGATTGGGATGTAGCTGAGCGGGTACATAAGGATTGCCCGGTTATGATATACAATTGGCAGACCCTAGAAGACTTGATTTTAGTAAGTCTATGTGACTTGTTCATTTGAAGTAAATAAATTGATGTTGGAAGTATGTAGTACTTGAATTTGAAAGCTAAGAGACGGAGATAAGAACGTACGATCATTGAAGGATTTTATGTTAAGTACCCTTGGAGGTGCTTGGAGTTGTTTAGTGTGGCGGTCAAGGCCACGACTTTCCGAATGATTTCAGGAAAAATGCGCAAAGCAAGAATAAGATAAGTACAAGTGCTGTCTGCGGAAAACAGAAGATATCATTGGTAGGTCTTAAAAATCTATATGATTATAAGGTGGCGCTTGATGATTAAGATTTAGAGGGAGATAAGCTCTCTCCCCCACGTAATAGGATAGTTTTACGTATTATTGAGGGTTATGCGTACCCATATTATTAAGCCATAGATATGGAATTTGGTAAAGTCCAGACTTAAGTTATCTGATAGGTTACAATTTTAATTAACCTTGGAAAAAGGTATTGGGTTGGGGTAATTGAGGACGACACTAGGAAATGGTTGAAGAAGTGTCGTAATGATATAAATGCAGGTAGTATGCATGAATGAAACTGTATAATCAAGAATCAAGATAGAAATATTTTTTGCTAATAATGAGCATAAGGAAGGGTTATGACCAGAATGATAAAAGAGAATGCAACTAAGGTTATGTAAGTTGCACGAAATATGATTATCCCAGACTAGTGTAAATACCATTAGTGAGTGATGTGCAGTAAGAACACCTCGATTAAAGGTGGCAAAATCTGTACTGACGAGAAAGATAGTAGGAAAATACGGGGAGGAAAGAGACCCCAGGGCAACTTGAAATGAAGAATGAAGTTAAGACGAGTAGACACTCGAATGATGAGAGACCTAATCATGACAAGATAAGAAATCTTGGCAAGCCATTGGATTATGTAATACCATGAATTGAGGTTGAACACCTGACTATAAGCTCTATGAGCTGGGAGAGAATAATAGGATTACTACTTGACGAGATCAAGGAAATCTCCCCCTAAAATGCGATTGTCAGAAAGTCTTAGCCATGAGACAAGCGAAGGAATTTAATCTAAGTATAGTGACAAAGTCTGGTTGCAACAGAGTATTGGAAATCGGAACCAAAATTGAGATTAGTAATGCCCGAATATTTCGAAAGTATGAGGAAGGCTTCCAGTTATTGGAAGATAAGCTGACTATGACTACAGTTCTAACCCCTCCTGAGGGACTAGAGGGTTAGGTTATTACTGTAACACTTTGAGTGTTGGGCTAGGTTGTGTGCTGATGCAGCATGGTAATGTTATAGCCTATGCTTCCAGGAAGCTACCGGAGCATGAGCAGAGTTACCCTAGCCATGATTTAGAGTTGGCAGCAGTTATACATGCCTTGAAAATGTGGAGGCATTAGTTATGTGGAACTCAGGTGGATAGTTAGGCAGAGACGGTGGTTAGAGTTGCTTAAGGATTATGATGTTGATATCCTATACCACCCGGAGGAAGCCAATGTGATTACAAATGCTCTTAGTCGTAGATCTATGGGTAGTGCATCGGATGGACGACCGGATAGATAAGACACAGTCCGTGAGATTCATCACCAATGAGCCTAGGGTTGGTACCGGGTTGATTCCAATAATAGTGGAGTTCAGATACGAGAGGTTGTCGAGTCTTCCCTCGTTGAGTAGGTGAAAAGGCGATAGTATAAGGATACAGTTATAGTGCGGAATTGAGATACGGCTCTCCGAGAGGAGAAGAGCCTATTTGAGTAGCCCCGGATGGGGTGCTGAAATATGAGGATAGATTGTGTGTGCCCGATGCTGCAGGACTTGTCAGCATGTTTTAGGGGAGGCACATAGTGTTCGTTACTCTATTCATCCAGGGTTGACTAAGATGTACCCTGACCTCAGATGTATGTATTGGTAAGATGGCACGAAAGGGGCGTAGCGAGCTTCGCTTCAATGTCCGAGTTGGCAACAGGTCAAGGTTGAGCACCAGAAGCCCGGTGGGCTATTACAGACGATTGAGATCCCGACTTAGAGGTGAGAGGTGATTAATGTGGATTTTGTTACAGGGTTGCATCGTACTCAGAGGAAGTGCAACTCCCTGAGGGTCATAGTAAACAGGCTGATGAAATCAGCCCATTTTCTTCCGGTCATGACCACTTACTCGGCTGAGGATTATGATAGATTATATAGCAGGGAGATTGTGAGACTGCGCGGAGTTCCTACATTTATGATGTCAGATAGATGAGCTCAGTTACGGCTAACTTCTGGAGGTTTTCCAGAAGGGATTAGGGACACATGTGAGTCTCAGTGTTGCATTTCACCCTCAGACCGACGGACAGGCAGAGCGTACTATCCAGGCACTTGAGGATAGGTTGCGGGCCTGTGTTATTGATTTCAGAGATAGCTGGGAGGATTATTTGCCTCTTGTTGAGTTTGCGTATAACAATAACTACCATTCCAGTATTCAGATGGCTCTGTATGAGGCTTTGTATGAAAGGAAGTGTAGATCGCCGATTGGTTGGTTCGACGTAGGCGAGGTTCAGTTAATTGGCGGACTTGATTCACGGTGTGGATAAGCGAAGCTTATCCAGAAAGGTACATCGGGCCTTATCGGATCGTCCGTAAGTAGGCGGGTTGCTGTGAGTTGGGCGTCGTTCGACTTGGAGGCAGTACATCCGGTCTTCCATGTTTCTGTGTTACGGAAGTGTATCGGAGATCCATCCAGAGTTTCCCAGTTAGTGATGTCCAGATGGCAGAGGGGTTATCGTATGAGGAGAGTCCCATAGCGATACTTGATCGCCAGGTCGGGAAACTACGGTCTAAGGGCGTGGCTTCCGTCAAGTCTTGTGGCGGGATGAAACTAGAGAGGAGATGACTTGGGAGGCAGAGGATGACATGATGCAGAAGTACCCTCGCCTATTTTTTTTCCTACACCTCCAGGAAATTCATTTCCTTACTTGTCGATTATTATTGACGTGTTTGCATAAGTATTATTATGTGGCCATGTGTGACACATGAGATTATGTTGAGTGTAATTAAAGGAGACTATGCCGATATCTAGTGAGATAGAGCCTCGAAAGAACATTCGGGGACGAATGTTTCTAAGGGGGGAGAATGTTACACCCCGTAATTACAGGAAATTTTTAAGTGAGTGTACGTAAGAAAGCAGGACTTTCAAATTTTTTAACGAAAGAAGAATTCGTTATTCTTAAGGAAATCTTCCGAACCTCGGGAAGGAAAAATTGTTCGTTAATGAGAATTGGGTTCTCAAATTAGTTATTTGAGACTTTTAAGATTTTATCGAAATTATGGAATTTTATTTTCAGAATTATATACATGGGGCCCACCCGAGGAATTTTACGTTTTTGTGGGGCCCACGAGGTTTCCGATATTTTGACCAATTGTGGAAATTTCGGGAAACAGAATATTATGGACCAATGGGAGGGCGACACGTGTCACTCTCCACATGGTCATCTTTGAACGAAAATAATCATATAAAGAATAGCCATTGGGCTTGATATTGTTGACCAAGTCTTAGGGTCAAGTTGCAAGCTTAGTCATCCAAATCTTGGCCACACATTTGGTTCAATTCTAGCCCTTGATGTTGTTATATATTGCACACTAGTGCAAGACTAGTCTTCAAGACTTAGAGAAAAATCAAGAATATTGGGAGAGTTAAGGGTGCTCTCGGCAATAGCCCTTCTCACACAATTTTTTTTTTGCAATCTTGCTTCATAAATGCCAATATTCAAACCTAAGATCCCTAGAGGTATTCTAAGGATATCCCAATACAAAAATCCCGGAAAAACTACGTTTTTACGTTAGTCGCAACATGAAAACCTAAGGGGTTTTTCATAGTTGGAACTTGAAGAAGAGTTCTTCATAAGCTTCCAAGGGTCGCTTGGAGTGGATTGAGACGTCAAGAAGAGGAGCTAAAGTTGCTAAAGGTCGACTTGAGGTTTTGGATGATATTTGGGCTTTTGAGGTAATAATCTTCATCTTCTGAATGTAATTAGAGAATACATATTATAGTATTGATAGATGATCATGAGATATATATAATGAAGATTGATAAGTGTTATGGATTATTGGAAGCCTAAAGTCCGAAAAGTTCATGTTAGCCATTAAGTTTGAAATTCAATTTAATTGTTAGTTACGATCGTCACACGTTATAGAAAGAAGGGATTATAGTTGTTATAATCGATTGCGGCTATATAACATGTTAGAAGAACAATTTGGATTGAAAAGGAATTGGAATGAACTTTATGTTGATACACAATTGAGCCGAGAATGGCCATTTAATATTGGACAGTTTTATATTAATTGTGAGGCAGAATTTTATACGTCATGTTAGACGTATAATCCCCTTTGATTTGCTGATTTGTTTCGCCTTAAATGTGGCATGTTGGTTATTGATTTCGGGACTTGAAAAATGTGGAAAAGTACGTAGAAACAAAGGAAGTGCTGCCCAATTTTCCGTAGAATAGGAAGCTTTACACTTAGAATATTCTACGTTGGAAAGCTAGAAGTTGATAGACGTATTATGGTCATTATAGGTTGACATTCTATGTGCGGCATATTCAATTTGGCAAGTGGATTAAGTCGGAGAGGTATGTGGAACTTTCCCTATCTTCTTGAGCATGAGTTTTATAAATGTATAGTACGGTGGACGTACATGTTTAAAATTAATTCGGTTTCATTTTGGTATCATTTTCCTTGATTTCGAAAAGTTAGGTAACTTGGCTTTTAAAAGTATATATGACTTGAGGTTACATGGAAAGACTACTTGACCTGAAAAGCATAAATACTTGATTTGGAAAAGTATTGATTACTTGATTTCTAAAGTTAAGAGACTTGAAGTATTTTGAAAGTATATGAAACTTGGTTTTAAAAGTACAAGTCTCTTGGTTCCAAAAAGAATATAATTGTCTAAAACATAAAGAGTTATAACGGCTTTATGGGAAGTTAGTTATAACGGCTTTATGGAAGGTTAAGAGAGTGTCTACTTGATTTGTAGGCATGAGTTGCCTATGTTGTGATAGTGGAAGTTACTTGGTTTCAAAGCCTTGAAACGAATTTCTAAAGGTGTAGTAACTTGATTTGAAAAATAGACATGCCTTGATACTACGGGTGTTAGTATCTTGGGATTTTTATACAAAAAGAGTTTTTTTTACAGAAACAGAAGTACGTAGTACTTTGGGTTAAACTCCCGGATTTTATGTGACATGATAGTGCATTAAGTTTAAATAAAATGAGTGTGCATGTTAATTAAGTCTAATAAGAAGTTAGGGGATTTCTTAACTTTCCTTATGATATTTATGATAAGCCGGTGGTGCTTATGTTGTGATATTCATGATAGTCGGTGGTGCTAGTGTTATATTATTTGTTACGGGGTAAATCCCCGGATCATTTGCATTTTGCATTTTCATGGATTTGCTACCCATGATGCGAGTATGACGTATATACTCATTGCGGGCCCATAGGGTCCATGCGGGTGAAATAGTCTTATGCGGGTGAAATAGTCTCATGCGGAGTAAATTGCTCCATTGCGGGTCCAGAAGACCTATGCGGGTGAAATAGTCCCAGGAGTAGGATTGCTTAATGATACTATGGGCGGGTGGCCCTAATTTGATCATGAGCTTCCTATTTTTATGCAGTAAAGTATACTCCTGTTTACTCTCATTATTAGTAAGGCACAGTGTACTGTTAGTTTGGTTATCATACTTGTCTCTAGCTTTATTTTAGATCATATGATTTCATTACAGTACTTTTAGTTTCACATACTTGGTACATATTTTGTACTGACCCCCTTTCCTCGGGGGTCTGCGTTCATGCCACAGTTGTTATGTCAAAACTTGTAGAGGTCTGTAGTCATATCTTGTGGGTCGGTTTGTAAAGAAAAAAGATGTAACTGCTTTTGGTTATTTATATATATATATCTAGGAAGGCAGCCTTATCGGCTAGCCTGTTGTTGACTTCTTATTGATTTAAGTTGTGTGTTTTATGTATGTCCGCTGATTCTCTCTGATGATTACCTGTAAGGGTGCCCAGGTAGGGCACCAGTCGCGGGCCCGGGGTCGGGTCGTGACACCAATATAAAGGTGCAACTTTTGGGGAGTTGAGTCCAAACCCTTATGCTGTTGCAGATGCAACATACATGTTTGTGCTTCTCTTTTTTTATGAACCAAACACTCTATGTTTGAATTGTCATTAAAATATACTCCTTCTGTCCCAATTTATATGGCACAATTTTCTTTTTGGTCATCCCAAAAAGAATGTCACATTTGTATAAATATAATAATTTAACTTTGTGAGATGATTTACAGCCACACATTTATATAAGACTTGTTTTGGACCACACATTTGAAAAGTCTTCTTTCTTTCTTAAACTCCATGTCAAGTCAAATGGTGCCACATAAATTGGGATAGAGGGAGTATTATTTACGATGGATGCAGACTCACTGGGATGTTGTTGTTGTGGATGCAGACTTATGATCAATGATGGAGTAAGTCGGTCAATATTGATTAGTGGGGAGAGTGGGGCTGGTAAAACAGAAAGCACTAAGCAACTCATGCGTTATCTTTGCTTACATGGGAGGGAGAGCTGCATCTGAAGGTAGTAGATCAATTGAGCAGCAAGTCCTGGAGGTAATATGTCTTACACTCCTTATCAGCTGAGCGTGGAAATTGATTGCTTACTGGTCAGTCCAGGCTGAAAATACATACATAGATAGTGGTTTAATGCCAAGGTCGACGACGGAAACTCGGGATGGAGCAATAATCGTTCGTATGGATGTAAAACTAAAGATCATTTGTTGCCTTTATCTACTCTCTTATATGGTGACTAGGCTTTTGCATTTTGCAGTCTAATCCTGTTCTGGAGGCATTTGGTAATGCAAAAACTGTCAGAAACAATAACTCAGGGTTGGATTGAATTTTGTCAGTTTTCCAAGTGTTCAGAGGGCATATGTCTTTTTTTTCTGGGAAAAATTGCTACATTGTTGTAATATCTCTTGCATATTGCAGTCGTTTTGGTAAGTTCGTGGAGATCCAGTTTGACCAAAAGGGAAGGATTTCAGGAGCTGCTATCAGAACTTATTTACTCGAAAGATCTCGTGTTTGCCAGTTGTCTGATCCTGAGAGAAATTATCATTGTTTCTACATGATTTGTGCTGCACCACCGGAGGTAATACACTACTATTTACTTCATTGTATGGATTTGTATGAAGAATAAGCATTCTGAACCCAGAGTATTTCATATTGTTTTCCCCTTGAATTTTTGGTTCACTTCTCTGCCGTGTTGGAAAATTCAACCAATTTTTTCCATTGTTGTTGTACTATCGCTATGTTAAGCTTTTAGAGGTTGCAACTTGCAAATGCTTTTATTTATATTGGTATCTGAGACTCAGATACCAATATAAATAAAAGCATTTGCAACCTCTAAAAGCTTAGTGCACCGAGCTGCCCTTTTTCTTTTTGTCCTTTTTGGTATGTGAGACATTTTATCTTGTCCTCTGCTCTAAGTCTCTGACAGCTTATAATGCTGTTGGCTAATTTTATACTTTGCGATTAGCTTCAGAAGTTGAATAATAGAACAGATGTAACCTTCTTAGGTTATAGGACCTTCATGCCCTCAAGTTATATGTGTGTTTGCCTAGCTCACATGCGACTAGCAGTATTCTGATGGTGGCAATGCCTAGAGATTATTGCCCCAGGACTATAGGTTCTGTCAATGAAAAAGCCGCAAGATTGATTATAAGATTTTCTTTCATTCGTCCATTTTTTATTATGTAACTTATATTGTATTGCTATGTTATCGTTCGGGTTCTTAATTGTTGCTATGTTCTGGTTCAGAAAGTTTTTTTTTCAATCCACACTACACTTGCTAATATAGGTTCTGATTTAGTCAAAGATATGATAATTATGTTAAATAGTGTTCAAATGATATTAGATTAAGCTAGTTTTAGATGGTGAACCTAATATATGACTGTATGGCCTATTTTATTTAATATGTATGTTGTTCATGTTAATCTAAAGTTTGTTAAGCCATGTCTGAATTTGGTTATGATGAAATGATACTTAATGTGCCTTATGGAGTTGGACTGGTTAGTTCAAGACTTGTTTAGCCTAAGTAAACCACTCAAATGACATAAGGAGTATGGTATATTGGTTTTAAATCTATTATGGGCAAGTATGATCTGCTTGGAGTCAGTTGATTTTGTTTTTAAAGAATCTGGTTACTTGGTTTAAACAGATTTCAAATTTAAATGAAAAGTGTTTAGCTGATATTAATTAGCTCTATGTTTAAGAAGGTACTAATAATGTAGGCTGATAACATGTTTAATCTTCCTAAGCCATGTATAACATTCTAAGACTTTGTTTATATCTTTGAAATTAGACCCCTGCATATTTGCTAAACTTCCTTTGCTTATGAAAGTCCTATCCTTGTCCAAAACTGTGTTTTTAGGTTTAATTAGCTTCATAATTATGCTTGCTTAAAACTCAAAATCAATAGCCATAATTATAAGGTTCTTTAATGATATAAGGTTGTCCCACTTCTATGTCAATCGGTCCAAAAGACACAAAATCATATTCCTTGGAAGGATGACATTTATTCCCAATTAAAAGGACCTGAAAAGAGAGGATGTGTGCGTTGTATGAGCAAGATTCCCAAACCTAAAAAATCAAAAGCTTCCTTGTCTGAAAATCAAGAGTTGCGGGATGAACTTAAGAGAATGCAAGAAAGTCAAGAGAGAATGCGAGAAAGTCAAGAAAGGACAAACGTGTTTATGGAAAATATGATATTGATAGAAGATCGATTATCTCGAGAAGATTTGAATGTTATTTTACAAGTTGCAAGACATGTATATTATATTTTACTCTTCGAGTTCATATTCTAATATTATGAAAACATCTATTAAGTTGAGTTTGTAACTTATTTTCTTTTAATTTCAATAGGCTACATATGCTTCTAGTGTCCCCAACCGAATAAATTCTCCAAGTCCATACACTGATGAAGATGGAAGAGAGGAAGATTAGAAGTTGCTTTTATGTTAAATAGGTTTTTGCTCATCTAATGTATTGTGTGTTTTTGCTTTCGTAGAAGTTGTTTTGGTAGTTATTATAATTAACATTACTTTGTTAGTTTGATATGTTTGTAAGACATGTAAGTTTTGCATGTTTGTAAGACTTGTTAGTTTGATAATATAATTAAATTTTTCTTTTATTTTGCTTTAAATTTTGTGTGGTGCATATAAAAAATATTCTAAAACTTTTATTATTAAAAAAATATTTATTTGAGGTAAAAATATTATTTATAAAAGAAATCAGACCTATACCAACGGATAATGTGGTCTTATACCTATGAAAATAAGTCGTGGGTAAAGTTATTCAATAGGTGTCATTAACCGTTGGTATAGCTTCAAACCTATACCAATGGATTGAAACTGTAGTAGGTATAGGCTATTGCGACGGCTAATTTGTCGTTGGTATAGCGAATCAAAGTTGACGAAACTAAACTTCCGTTGGTATAGGTTTTATGAGCTATACCAACGGTTTTTGGACCTTTACCTACGGATTTCCGCCATTGGTATATGGAAAATTCCTTGTAGTGTTAGTTAATAGTAGTTAGTTAATAGATGAGGTCATTAACTATAAATAGGAAACTGTACTGCATGTAGAAATAGATTTTTCATTCCTTAACAATACTCAGTCGATTATGGCTTCATTCTTCTTCATCTCTTCATCGTGATCTTGTTAATATATTGTTATATTGCACATTATTTCATGGTATCAGAGTGGGACGTTGAAATTATTTCGATTTTGAATCTTCGATTGCTAAATTTCAATCGCAATAGTGAAATTCACATGATTTCAAGATTTTCGATCAAGTATCAATCAAATTAGGGTAAATTCAAATTTTCTGGTCAATTTCAATGGCGATTACGGGAATAGAATCGATACATCAAAGTAATTCATCTGGTTCAACTTATTCACATACCCGTGTGGTGGATTACAATCATCCAATGTATCTTCAATCAACTGATGTAAGTGGAGCATCTATAATTTCATTTCAATTGAAAGGTAACGAGAATTACACTGTTTGAAATAAGTCTATGAAAATTGCATTGTTAGGAAGAAATAAGTTAGGGTTCGTTAATGACAAATGTAAGAAAGAAAATGTAACAAGAGAGAAGGTTTCTTGTTCATTTGTGAAGAAATGAAGAGCTCCGGTGAGCTCATCAATGGAGAAAGTAGAGAAAGGGACGGAGAGAAGAAGAAGATAGAGGAAAGATTATATTTCTTTTAATTGATAATCCTGAAATATATTACACAGGGTATATAATACCTTTGATACACTAGGGACTAAATAGCAAATACTGAAATGACAACTTTAAACTTAAAAAGGACTAAACTAAATAATTAAAAACTTCCAATTTAAATTATCACAAAAGCTTTTGTGACAATCCATCCTCCTTAGAAAAAGACCTTGTCTTCAAGGATCTTCAAAATTTGGACGATTTAGTGCTAATGACACTGCCTTCTCCTCATATTCTTTCATACTGCTGACAATCATCTCATCTCCAAGTCCTGTGGCCAAACAAAGGAACCAGTAAGTCTAGTAACCATTTTCTCAAGAGGAAGTGTTATCATTGGAAAAACATTCCAAAGAGCGTATGTTCTTGTGGTATGTGCATTGCACAGTGGCGTGTCAAGGAAAGAATCAACCAAGATGCTCCGCCTGATGTGCTCTTGATTTATCACAACATCTATGACAATAATAATTTGGTCTGGTTGGAGGCCTTGTGTAGCAGCATGTGTACGGAGCCTCATCTCCCCTGTAGCGGAAAATCTGAGAAGCCAAAGAACACTGTTTAGTACACGCTCAAGGATATTGCACCATGTAATAAAATTCTCAGGACTTTTATATATATGACCAGCCCCGACAGTATCTTCCCCAGAAAGCAATACCACATCTCTAAGATGGAAAACTCATTCTAAGTACAGAAACGACATCAAGATCCGATGCTCGGGCTACGATCCCACCATCCAAAACACGACATGTCTCGTTTACAACAGGAAAGAGTATCATCTCAACAATTTCTTCATCAGTGACAGATATTGGCTTTCCTCCAGGCATAATATTAGTGAGCCTTCTGGATTCCTCAACAATTGGAAGAACTGAAGGATCAAATTTTGGCTTCTCTCCCTTCTTGTAAATGTCGTATCCTTTTCCATTATTTTTACCATTTCAACTTTTTACTAGAATGTCACGCAATGGAGACTTAAATGTTATATCAGGAAATATCGAAGCATACTGTTTCGCTGAAGCAGCAGCTACTCCATATCCAGCTAAATCTTGAAGTTGGAAGGGACCGATAGGAAAACCAAAACTAGTTATTTGTGAATCAATCATGTAGACATCCACTCCAAGATTGGCCAGAATCCCTGCGCTATGGGCATATGGACATAATGTCCTATTGACAGCAAAACCAGTACATTTTCCTACTACAACATGTACTTTCTTTATTGTTTTTCCAACAGCCGTGAGGTCAAGAATTGCTTGGGCAGATGTCTTCTCCGTTCGCACTATCTCCAGCAGAGGCATCACATGAACAAGACTGAAAAAGTGGGCCCCTATAACTCGGTCTTGAGATCTCGTCTTTTCCCCAATTATGTTGAGGTAGACAGTAGATGTATTGGTTGCCAAAACACAGTGGGGAGGACAAACCTTCTCAATATCAGTGAATATCTGTTGTTTTAGCGGAACATTTTCAATGACAGCCTCAATGACCATATTCACATCCTTAAATTCTGGGTAATCTAGTACACAGTTAACCATTGATAAGGCTTTGTTTGCTTTGTCCTGCTGCAACTTCTTTCTCCCAACCAAACCTCGGATATTTTCTTCAACTACTTTTATCCCCTTCTGAAGATACTCGGAATTAATTTCCCTGTTCTCGGCAATTTCAAAGCATAACTCAATGCACCTCTTCACCAAGTCCTTGCGTATAACCTTGAGGATCTTGTTCTGCTGCAGCATCTCTCTTGAGATGTTAAAAGGAAAGTCCTCTGAATCCACAATACCCTTCACAAAACTCAGAAATTCAGGAATCAACTCTTCAAAGTTATTCATGATGAACACACGACGGACGTACAACTTGATATTATTGGGTTTCTTTTTCGTGTCAAAAAGGTCAAAAGGAACCCTTTTCGGAACAAAAAGGACAGCTTTAAACTCCAACTGGCCTTCAACAAAAAAGTGTTTCACAACCAGGTGTTCCTCCCAGTCATTTGTCAGACTCTTGTAGAATGCAGCATACCCTTCCTTTGTGATCTCCTCGGGCTTCATCATCCAAATAGTTTTCTTCTTGTTCACCAGTGACCACTCCTTATAAACGTCATTGATTTTCTTCTCCTCTCCATCCTCATCATCATAAATCTCTTTTTCAATGGTATTCTCGACCCAAAGACAGATTGGGTAACTGATGAACTCTGAGTGCTTCTTAATCATGTCCTTTAGCCTGTGTTCTTCAAGATATTCAAGCTGATCCTCCTTGAGATACATGGTCATTTTTGTACCCCTCCCGAGGTTCTCACTAGAAATGTCCTGGGTGACAGTGAATGAACCACCGACTTGAGACTCCTACACATATTTTTCATCATTGTTGTGCTTTGTAGTCACAATAACTTTCTCAGCCACCAAGTAAGCTGAATAGAAACCCACACCAAATTTCCCGATCATGTCAACATCTGCACCGATTGCTAGAGTTTCCATAAATTTCTTGGTCTCTGACCTTGCAATTGTACCAAGGTTGTTCACAAGATCAGTCTTTGTCATCCCCATACCACTGTCAATGATAGTCAAGGTATTGTTGGTCTTGTCAGGAATAATATGGATAAAGAGCTCAGGATCAGGTTCCATAAATAGTTCAGATTTAGACATTATCTCGCTCTTCAGCTGGCCTTCTAAATGTGCCCTGAAGAGTGACTTACCGACATCCTTGTAAAGCCCTTTATACTCAAATGGACAGAGATTTGATCCTATAATGCCTTTATCCATTCTATCTACCATCGGCATATAAGCCACTGCCTCCAAGAGTTTTCATTTAGGGCCTTCTCGTGTAATATATCCAATAACAAGAGTATCATAATCATCTGATATTTCCATCACACGAATAACATGGAGCACGTTTTCCAGTTTAGTAGTCCCATCCTCACTTTTGGCCTTCACATACATGACAACTTCCACTCCCACAACCTCTTTAGCAGTCAATTTCACAACATCCAACAATAAAGCTTTCTTTTGGCTACACATAAATTGTATCTGCTTATTGCCAAAGATCATTATAGTCTCAGGGAACTCATACCCAAGTAACCATACATTTACAGCTGAAGATTTCAAGTATTCAAGGACATCAGAAGAAACCCAATAGCATTTGTAACAAGAGAAAGTGCTCCTATTTTCAAACAGAAAGTGTGGATATCTTACATGAATTGATTGCTTCTTTGCAGATCTGAGACTTGAACCTTCTGGTGGTACCAATTTGCACAAAGCTAAGGCCTCCTCAAAGTTTCCAGATATTGTTAGTTGTACAATCTGTGCACCACGAGGAGAAGGAAAAAGTCCAAAAACTGAATAATCAAGAGTAACAATAACATCATTATTGCTTTGAACAAGACGGCAGAACATTCCAAAGGACCGCTGTTTGAATCAAAGGATAAGGAACACGAAGAGAACGTATCTCAACATGTCGTGGTAAGAGACCTACTGCGTAGGGCTTCTGAATAACAAATATTATTGGAGCCTCAGACCAACAAACCCTCCCTTCTTGGATCACCTTTCCATTTTGGTCAACTAAGACATCAAAATTATCCTTGCTCAAAAGAAGTTCTCCAGAGGGAAGAGACACCACAAAAGATGCGGCGACCCTTACTGAAGGAAACACGACAATGCACCATTGGTGGTATTCAATATCACCCTTCCTGAAGGAAACACCTCAGACATCGACTTGACTGTGTCAGGGACTCCGAATTCTTTCACCTCTGTAATTTCAGCGCCATTACCATTAGGACATTTATCAAACACCTGGTCCTCCTCCGTAATTGAGGACTTTCGCTCGCCGTTTTCGAGCTCCAGAGACTCGTCTTCCTCACTTTTATCCCATTGTAAACCTGTCACATTAATTCCATACATTAGGAGAATTTGGTCAAGCATTTAATACTCGTTATCCTTTTCGGGAATTTTGTCAAACACCTGATCTTCTTTCAAATTTTCTTCCTCGTTTCTTTTAGGTTTTTTATCAAACAGTTTGTCTACATCATTCTCTGAATGTTTTCCATTGATATATTCCATTTCTAAAGGTAAATCCTCGTTCCAAGTATCATAGTAACGCTCTTGGGGGTTAAGTGTGTCGATCCAGTATCAATTATTTCTGGAGTTGTCTGCGTCCTCAACAATATCAGCATTGTTGCTCATTTGCTGCTTCTCTTTGGATCCTCTTGGTTGTATTATCATCTTGTCAAGTATACGACGTTGTTCTCTTATCAGTCTGAGAGCCTCCGAGAGATAGTCACTGGTAGATGGAGCTCTAATGTAACCATCACTGAACTCAACAAAACTAATTATGTCGTTCGAATAGTGATAAGCATATGGATATGGTTCATGGTGTCTAAACCCGAAATTAGTCATGGCAATAGAATCCAAACCGAGAATCGTCGGCTTTGATACCATTTGTAACAAGAGAGAAGGCCTCTTGTTCATTTGTGAAGAAATGAAGAGCTCTGGTGAGCTCATCAATGGAGAAAGTAGATAAAGGGAATGAGAGAAGAAGAAGATAGAGGAAAGATTATATTTCTTTTAATTGATAATCCTGAAATGGATTACAAAGGGTATATAATACCCTTGATACACTAGGGACTAAATAGCAAATACTGAAATGATAACTTTAAACTTAAAAAGGACTAAACTAAATAATTAAAAACTTCCAATTTAAATTATCACAAAAGTTTTTGTGACAGAAAATTACAATTTGATAGGTGGCATAGTGTATGCAATTAGTGCACAGTCTATGGGAAGATTTGAAAAAACAAAGTTTGAGAAGATTGATGATTCAATATCTTTTAACATTTATCAAGAAATTGTTGCTACAGTGCAAGGTACTCAGTCTGTGTCTGTGTATTATTTAAGATTAAAAGTATTGTGAAATGAGTTTAAGTCCATGGTTTCTATACCTGGATATAATTATGATAAATCTAAGAAATTTGTGATATGCATTGTATCAATTTTTATGGGGTTAAATGAGTCTTACTCACTGGAAAGAAGTCATATACCGTTGTTAAGTCCTCTTCCAAATGTTAACCAAGTCTATTCTATGATAATGAATTATGAGAATCAAAGGGGATGTAGCAAGTTCAAGTAACTCTATTAGGTTGTATGGATAAAATACTGAGAAATCTACTAGAATAAGTGAATCTGAAGTTGCGGCAATGTACTCTAGAGTAGGTGTCACGACCCGTTCCTGGGCCCGTGACTGGTGCCTTACCCGGGCACCCAAGTAGATATACATCAGAGTAACCAGCGGAATATAAACTTACAAACATAAAACAGTGTAAAATAAGAGACAGTCTAACCAAGAAAAAGTTGCCTTTCGGCATGTATATATATACCAAAAGCGACGATTACATCCCAATTTACAATGGAACTACAGGACCTAAGAGTTTATAACAACTATGACGGACGGGGCCGCCATACCACGAATGTACATAAACCTACAATGACAGGAAATCATACCAAAAGATAAGCCTCGGGAGGCGGGGCTTTCTAAAAGCGAGCGATGATCCATGGCGAGGATCAACAACCGAGTACCTCTACTGCGGCGTGAGCGGCCCCGAAGGAGGTCGATCTAACAATTACCAAGTATGTGAAAGCGTAAAAATCGAAATGAAATCATAACATTTTAAAACCAATTCACAAATATGTACGAAACAACCCAACTTAACCGCACATAGTGCCACAGCATAAACAAGAGAAAATAGATGTAACACAACCGGTCTTTTCTAGGCCGCTAATGATCGAAGCAAGGCCATTCGCCCATAGTATCATTATGCGAGCCTAATCCTGGACTACCGTAGCCCGCATAGGTCCCGTGGACCCGCATGAGGTACTCCTCGCATCGGGGGTAGCTAACCCGCGGCATCATCCTGGACTCCCGCAATCCGCATGGCCACTTGGACCGCATGAGGTATTCCTCGCATCGGCGTAACACACCCGGAGTGATTCCTGGACTACCGTAGTCCGCATAGGTCATACGGACCCGCATGAGGTATTCCTCGCATCGGGGGTAGCTAACCCGCGGCTCGTAACAAGTCAGGGGGGTAAGTGATATAATCATAAGCACAACCAGCTTATCGTAATCAACATAAGCTCAACCAGCTTATCGTAATCAACATAAGCACAACAAGATACCCCCTTACCACAAAAGTCATAAGACACTAGCACTCGTAGCATCATAACATGTTTACTTATCAAGCCAACTTACCACACATTCAAAAATCATTACAAGGCTTTCATAATCAAGTAAGTAAACCATTCATTTTATCTTTCTTAAGTTGTTATAACTAACTTCTCATAAAGCTAGTATAACACTTAAGCTTTCTAATAAATCAAAACATTCACATTTGTTTGGAAAACCAAAAGAACTTATTCCTTTAAAACCAAGTATTAATTTCCTTCCAAATAATAATTCATAACTCTTTTTGAAATATTTCAAGATTCTTAACATTTAGAACTCAAGTCAAAAGACATCAAAGTGAAACCAAATTCAATTAACACCCGTACGTCTACCGTACTATATATATTTCACAAATATCATGCTCAAGAGGATAGGAAGAATCACATACCTCCTCGGCTAAATCCAATTGCCAAGTCGAGTATGTCGCGCGCAGAGTGTCAACCTATAATAGCCAAAAACACGCCTATCAACTTCTAGTTCTACGTAGGATTCTTCTAAGTAAGATCTCTTATTCTACGGAAAATTGGGCAGCACTTCCCCCATTTCTACGCATTTTTCCACCTTTTTCAAGGCCCGATAACCGTAATCAACATGCCATAATTAAGGTGCAATAATTCAATAACTAAAGAAGGGGATCACACGCCCAAACGGACGTGGTAAACAATCTTCCCCTTAACAACAACAACAACTAAAGAAGGGGATCACACACCCAAACAGACGTGATAAACAATCTTCCCCTTAACAACAACAACTACTAAAGAAGGGGATCACACGCCCAAACGGACGTGATAAACAATCTTCCCCTTAACAACAATGTAAATACAGTCCAATGTAAATACAGTCCTTTAGTTGGGGTTCTTGGCCAACTATTACAATTTCACTTATCCAAGTTGGTTAGTGTGCCGGAATTACCTCATTAATATTCCAACTTATATTCCAATCTTAATATAAGTTATAGTTACTTTGTTATTAACTTCTTAGCAAGTAATGAATACATTTTTACCATTTTAATGGCTAACATGCCAATTCTCCATTTAACAAGTTAACAAGATCCAAATCTTTCCAAACCTTACTCCACATATCTCATACTCCATAATATACTTCCAATATACATAATATACAACTTCACAAAGAGGACAAGGTTCATTACCTCAAATAGCCCAAAAATATCCAAGATCTTAAAGTCGATCCTAAGCAAGTTTAGCTCCAAAATCTAATGTTCCAATCCGCCACAAGTCACCCTTAGAAGCTCCTAACCAACTTCTCTTCAAGAATAAACTCCAAAAAGTGAAGAACACTTAGGTTTCACTCCACACAACACTCGGCCAAGGGGGGTTTTTGAGGCTAGGGGTGTGAAAT
Organism: Przewalskia tangutica; assembly: GCA_029844215.1. NCBI lineage: Eukaryota > Viridiplantae > Streptophyta > Magnoliopsida > Solanales > Solanaceae > Przewalskia > Przewalskia tangutica. Next base: position 124,480,890 of record CM056718.1, on the reverse strand, counting down.
CTTGTCTAACTCTTGGTTACTAATCTTCCTAACACATCAAGTAAGAACACTTAGAAGTTTAAGAATTATTGGACAACAATTGCTCAAGAAAATGAGGCTTGGACGAGAGCAACTAGAAGGGAGAGGGAGGATATTTTCATGTCTTGAAATAATACTAAGTGTGGAAGATTTCATCAACTAGAGGTGTTTATATAAGACAACCAAGGGCTAGGATTGAAGCATGTGTATGGTATACATTGGGGACATGTGTGTGTGTGGGTCCCTCTTGTCCACTTGCCCCACAAATATCTTGCAAGACTTGGCCACTTGCCTTGGCCACTTGACCCTTAAATATCGTCCAACATGGCCCATTTGGGGTGACACATGTCGCCCTCCTATTGGTCCAAAATATTTCACCTCTCGGAAAAATCCATAATTAGTTAAAATATTGAAACCCTTGTGGTCCCCGCAAAACGTAAAATTCTCTTTACAAGGTTCGGAATATTTTCCGTTGGAAATTCAAAATTTTCATCCTTGACCTAATTAGGGCTATACATTCGTACGCACGTCCTCACATACATACTCTGGAACTACGGGGTATAACAGTAGGTTATCAAGAACAAAAGTTTTAAAAAGAGATATAATCTCAACTATAATCCTAATGTTTTTTCTAATCACTATAAGTTTAAAGGTCATTACATGGCTGACTGTTACAGATTAGTTGGATACCCTCCTGATCATCCTAAGGCCAATAAAGGGGATGTCAAGCTTAATAAAGTGGAGAATAATGTCAATGATAACATGTTTAAGTCAAAATTTGATAGAGTTTGAGGTCAAAGTACTCACCAGCTCATAATGCAGTGTCTGAACAGTGAAACTAAAATGAGTCGCATCAAAATGTTAATCAAGGTTCATCCATGAATATGAACAATTTTATGAATTTAGTGGTGCCTCATCCAAACACTGGGTATAACAACTATCAAGCAAGTATTGATTCGCCTAGTATGCAACAACAACTAGATCAATTTCAAAGGATTGAAGGCCATCTCTCATACTATCTCAGTATACTGAAATATGTAAAATGTCGGAGCAAAGTTAGTTGGCCACCCAAGCACCTTCTCAGTCAGTTCAACCAAGTGTTACCCACTCTGCAAATATGACAGGTACTTGTAGTGCCCTTCTAGTCGCAAACGGTCCACAAGAATGAATAATAGACTCAAAGACTACTGATCATATGACTTCAGATTTAAAATTATTAGATAAAACTAATTTGTCCAAATCAGAAGTAGAAAAAAGGGTAGTACTTCCTAGTGAATATGTAACATATGTTAAACATACTGGTACAAGTAACATATCTTCTAGAAGAAGAATTCATAATGTATTCTATATCCCTGATTTTAAGTTTAATATGATATATGTGTCAAAATTAACCAGGCAATTGAATTATTTAGTGAAGTTTATTTCTAATTTTTGTGTTTACCATGTCCTCTTTGTTGGGATGGTGAAGAAGATTGGTAAGAAAGTGGATGGTCCCTACTACCTCTTAAGATAAAAAATCAGACTTACTAAAGAACATAACATTCGTTGTGTTTTCTTCTACAAATGAAATTGTTAGTGATGAGGAGCTTAATCTTTGGCATAAGAGAATGAGTCATATACCAGCTATTGTTCTACCTCGATTGTTTCCTTCTAGTAAATTTAGTATTACTGAGTTGTTAAATAAATGCACAGTATGTCACGACCCGACCCCGGGGCCGCGACTAGTACCCTACCGGGGTACCCTGTCAGGTATACATAAGAGAATAGCAGCGGAACATACATAACACATAACTTATAAAAAGGGTAAACATCACTGGCCAGCCGATAAGGCTGCCTTCCATAAAACATACTTAACCAAAAGTATAAAAGTACAACTTGTTCTTATAGCCCAAAACATATATGTGACCACAAACCTCTAAGAATAGCAACTGTGGCGGGACAGGGCCCCGCCATACCCCTGAATGTACAAAATACCTATAGCATCGGGGAATATCCGTACCAATAAATAAGCTTCCGGAGGAATGGAGCTTCGACAGGACGGTGATCCTAGAGCGAGGATCCACACTGCTTACGCCTGCGGCGTGAACGCAACCCCAGGAAGGGTCGGTACCTGATATGTACCAAGTATGTAAAGCTGGAAAATACTGTAATAATGATATCATAAGTCTAAAAGTAAACTGGAGTCATGGAAGACAAACAAATACCTTTTACTGTGCCTTACTAACAATGAGAGTGACAAGTGTGTATAATACTGCATAAAATAGGGGCCTCATGATCAAAACAGGGTACCTCGCCCGTAGTATCAATAAGCACCCTACTCACGGGACTATTTCACGCATAGGTCCTGTGGACCCGCATGAGGTATTCCTCGCATAGGTTGTACCGCCCGCGTGGGACTATTTCACCGCGTAAGCCCATAAGGACTCGCGTGAGGTATTCTCCGCGTCGTGGGTAGCAAATCCACGGAACAGGTGGTATAACGATCTTGGGGACTTTCCCCTCAGATATACTCTTACCCTGAAGCAGATGGTATAACGATCTTGGGGATTTCCCCTCAGATATACTCTTACTGGCGGATGGTATAACGATCTTGGGGCTTGCCTGCCGGATATACTCTTACTGAAGAAGGTGGTATGGCGATCTTGGGGCTTGCCTCGGACATACTCTTACCTGGAGTAGGTGGTATAACGATCTTGGGGCTTGCCCGCCGGATATACTCTTACCACGGGTAGGTGGTATAACGATCTTGGGGCTTGCCGCCGGATATACTCTTACCCTAGCTCAGCGTCATCATATCATAATCATAAATAAGTTAAGAAAACTTATAACTTCTTATTAGTCTTGTTCATATACCCTCTCATTTTAGTTTACTTAAGGTACTTAATCATATCTTTAATAAAAGAAAACCGGAAATTTAACCCAAGTACTACATACTTCAACTCTTTTAAAAGTGACTCTTTTTCATACATAAAATCCTTGGGCAATTGATGCCTTAAAATCAATTTGCCTTTCATAAATCAAATCATTTGTCCTTACTTGTCTTACTTAGAGTAAACCTCTTCTCATTAATCTTTTATAAAGCTAATAAACCAACTTCCCATAAAGTTGTTATATTAACCCTTCACTTTAGTAAAATTACACTTTTCCCCTAACCAAGGGACTTATACATTCTTAAAACGAAACAAGTCTTTATATACTTAAAACAAGTAAGAATACCAAATCTTGTACGTCTACCGTACTACATAGTTACATTTATTCATGCTCAAGAGATAGGAAAGCTCCGCATACCTCTTCGGTCAATCCACTTGCTAAGTCCAACTACCGCAAGTAATATGTCAACCTATAATAACCATAATGCGTTTATTAACCTCTAATTTCAATGTAGAAATAATCTAAGTTCAAAGCCCCTAATTCTATGGAAAATTGGGCAGCATTTCCTTTGTTTCTACATACTTTGCCACCTTTCTCAAGGCCGAATTCAACATCCAAATGCCACATTTAAGGCTCAACAATCCAAACATATCAAAGGGAATTACACACCTAAACTTGGGTGTGTAAAATTCTGCCCCAAAAGGTACAACAATTCACTTAACAATTCTAAAGTAGTTTTTAGGCTACAACATGCTCATAATATCTTTTTAGCCAATTCTTTCATATCCAAACCACATTTATTACATGCAAGGATTCTAAGTGCATTATTTACTACTACACATCCCTTCTCCTTCACGTGCCACATTAATAACTAACCATAAGAGAAGAAGTGTTACCTTAAAGCTTTAGCCAAACTTATTCCAACAATTTTGCTAGCCTCCTTTCCAAGAACACCACCACAATAACACCAACAAGCTAGCCACGAGCTTCCTTCTTGTTCTTAACTTTTCAGATTTTTCTTAGGCTTGAATTCCTCTTGAAATTTTAGAGAGAAGTGAGAGCTAATTTAGAGAGAGAGAGAGATTGAAAGATGACCAAGTCTTCAAGACTTGGTCAATATAAGGCATGCAAGAAAATCAGATGGGGGGGGGGGGACACTTGTCACCTTCCCATGGCCTTTTTAAAAGAGAAAATCAGATTTTCCTAAGTTTTTCCGCCTGGAATCCCGCCTTGGCGCCGCGGCCCTGACGCCAGCGCCGCGGCGCTGAAACCTCTGCGGACTCTCGGAACTTCCGGCGCCGCGGCCCTGCTGTCCTGGCGTCGCGGCGCTGCAACTTCAGCGACCCCTCAGTACTTCCGGAGCCGCGGCCCTGCATCCGGCGCCGCGCCGCTTTGCTCGAAACGCATTTCTGTCGTCTGCGAACTTGTAACTCCCATAACTTCCTACTCCGATGTCCTATCGACGAACGGTTGGTTGCGTTGGAAACTAGACTCAACGAACTACGCCCTAGGCCTTTTAAACACTTAGGAACTCTCAATGTACCGGGTCATAACCCGCCTCAAAGTTGACTAAAACCCGTCCGGAACAATCCGTCAACCTATCCTTTGAAAATTTTAAGTCTTACATGCTTTAAATGCGCTCATACGTAGGGTCAGAACTACGGGGTATAACATTCTCCCCCCTTAGAAACATTCGTCCCGAATGTTCCTTCTAGGCTTACTCAAATCACAATATCGACATAGACCCTATTAACTATTCTTTTGCAAACAAAGAAGCTCCACGAGCCACAACATACTTAAGCGTAAATGTTAAATCAAAACTAACAAGCAGGAGAGTGGGTTACCTGGAGGTATAGGAAATAGGTGAGGGTACTTCTTCATCATGTCATCCTCTGCTTCCCACGTCATTTCCTCCCTGTTCTCGTTCCGCCATAAGACCTTGACGGAAGCCACGTCCTTCGTCCGAAGTCGCCTAACCTGTCGATCGAGTATCGCTATGAGACTCTCCTCATACGATAACTCCTCTGTCACTTGGACATCATGAACCGGGTGCACTCTAGATGGGTCTCCAATACATTTTTGTAACATGGACACATGGAAAACTGGATGTACCGCCTCCAAATCGGACGGAAGATCTAGCTCATAGGCAACCTTGTCTATCCTACGGACAATCTGATACGGCCCAATGTACCTTGGGCTAAGTTTCCCTTTCTTCCCAAACCTCATCACGCCCTTCATGGGCGATACCTTTAGGAAAACCCAATCATCTATCTCAAATTCCAAGTGTCGACGCCGATGATCTGCATCGACTTCGCCACTACGAGCCGCCAACCGCTCTGGATAAGCTTCACTTATCCATCGCACTGTGAACCAAATCTGGCCCGACTAACTGCACTTCTCCCACTTCAAACCAACCTATCGGTGACCTGCACTTCCTCCCATATAAGGCCTCATAAGGCGCCATCTGGATACTGGAATGGTAGCTGTTGTTGTAAGCAAACTCCACAAGAGGTAAATGATCCTCCCAGCTACCCCTGAAATCAATAACACAAGCTCGCATCATATCCTCAAGTGTCTGGATAGTGCGCTCGGCCTGCCCGTCGGTCTGAGGATGAAACACCGTACTGAGACTCACCTGTGTCCCTAATCCCTTCTGGAAAGACCTCGAAGTTAGCGTAAGCGGGCTCCTGCATGCGAAATAATCGATATAGGAACTCGTGCGATCTCACGATCTCTCGATATCTGATCTAGCATAATCCTCGGCGAAAAAGTCGTCTGGCCCGGGAGAAAATGGGCTGATTTCACAACCGTCGACAATAACCCAAATAGAATCATGCTTCCTCGAGTGGAAGGTAACCGTAATAAAATCCATATTTACCACCTCCCACTTCCAGTCGAATATCAATAGCTCGCAATGACCACCGGGCTTCTGGTGCTCAACCTTAACCTGCTGACAATTCGGGCACTGCGCCACGAACTCCGCAACGTCCCTCTTTAGGCCATCCCACCAATACACGCATCTGAGGTCATGATACATCTTAGTCGACCCCGGATGAATAGAATAACGAGCACTGTGTGCCTCCCCCAGAATCTGCTGACGAAGTCCTGTCACATCGGGAACACACAACCGGCCCTCAAATCTTAGCACCCCATCAGGTGCTACCTCAAACAGACTCCTCTCTTTCTGAACAGCGGCATCTCGATACCGTACCAAAATCGGATCCTCATACTGTCGCCTCTTCACCTCCTCGACGATGGAAGACTCGACAACCTCTCGAACCCGAATTCCATCACTATCAGAATCAACCAAACGAACCCCAAGGCTCGCTAGCTGATGTAACTCTCGGACCATATCCCTCTTCCCTGGCTGTACATCAGACAGACTACCCATCGATCTGCGACTAAGGGCATCTGCAACTACATTGGCCTTCCCTGGGTGGTATAGAATATCAACATCGTAATCCTTAAGTAGCTCCAACCACCGTCTCTGTCGCAAGTTCAGCTCCCTCTGGCTGAAGATATACTGGAGACTCTTGTGGTCTGTGTAAATGTCCACATGAACTCCATATAAATAATGTCTCCAGATCTTCAAGGCATGAATCACTGCTGCCAACTCCAAGTCATGTGTGGGATAGTTCTTCTCATGCTTCCTAAGCTGTCGAGATGCATAAGCTATAACTCTGCCGTGCTGCATCAGCACGCACCCAAGCCCGACACCTGACGCGTCACAATAAACCACATATCCATCTAAACCCTCTGGAAGAGTAAGAACTGGGGCGGTCGTCAATTTCTCCTTTAGCGGTGGAAGCTTTCCTCAAGTATCCGTCCGGAACATAGCGCTACGAGTCACTTAGTCAAAGGTCTTTGAAATAGAAGCAAACTTCTCCAAACCTCCGATAATAACTCGCAAGGCCCAAAAAGTTGCGCACTCCGTCGGTGTAGTGGTGCAGGCCAAGTCTTGATCGCCTCGATCTTCGTTGTATCAACCCGAATACCATCGGCCCGATAACATGCCCTAAGAAAGCCACGAGGCTAACGAACTCGCTTCGAGAACTTGGCATACTGTTGCGGTCTCGGAGGACTCAATACCGTCCTCAAATGATCTGTATGCTCGCCGCTCGTGCGCGAATACACCAAGATATCATCAATAAACACTATAACGAACATATCCAAGAATGGCTCGAACACCCTATTCATCAAATCCATGAATCTGCCAAGGCGTTGGTCAACCCGAAAGACATTACCACGAACTCATGGTGCCCATACGGGTCTGAATGCGATCTTTGGGATATCTATCTCTCTAACTCGTACTGATGATAACTGGACGCAGTCTATTTTGGAAAAACACCTTGCACCTGCGGTGGGTCAAACAAATCATCAATCACGGGAGGATATCATTCTTGATAGTTACCTTGTTCAGCTGCCTGTAATCAATACACATACGCAGCGTCCCATCCTTCTTCTTTACAAATAACACTGGCGCTCCCCAAAGAGAAACACTTGGCCTAATAAAGCCTTTCTCCAGCAAATCTTTCAGTTGATCCTTCAATTTCTTCAACTCGGCAGGTGCCATCCTGTATGGCGGAATAGATATCGGTCGAGTGTCTGGTGCCAAATCAATACAAAACTCAATCTCCCTCTCAGGAGGGATACCCGGAAGCTCTTCTGGGAATACGTCTGGAAACTCTCTAACGACCGGACCGATCAAGGTCGGTATTTCACCTCGATGTCGAATACCGAACCATATGATAGATATACCCTTTCCGCACCATCTTCCTAGCCTTGAGGTAAGAAATAAACTTACCGCCGGCGTCAAAGATTCCTTCCACTCGATAACCGGCTACCAGAAGCTGGAACCGAACTAATCTCTCTACAGTCCACATTGGCATAGCAAGACGCCAGCCAATCCATACCCATAATCACATCAAAGTCTGTCATATCCAACTCTATCAAGTCGGCTAGAGTCTGACGACTGTCTATAGTCACTGGGCAAGCCTTATATACCCGCTCAGCTATCACTGAATCACCTACTGGCGTAGCCACCTCAAAAGGTCTTATGGACTCGGGCTCTATCCCTACTCTACTGGCAATATGAGGAGATATATAGGACAAGGTAGAACCTGGATCTATCAAAGCATATACATCACAGCAAGAAACCAACAATGTACCTGTGACGACATCTGGTGACGCCTCCTGGTCCTGACGGCTGGACATAGCATATATGCGGTTCTGAGGACCGCTAGAACTGGAACCCCTACCACGACCTCTGCCGCGGCCTGCTGGCCCATAAGTACCCTGCCCTCCGGGGCGTCTAACCATCGAAGATGAAGATCCAGCAACAGACCCCGTCGGCTGAACCGTAACGCTTCCGCCGCCTAAGGACGGACAATCCTTCTTCAGATGGCCCTGCTGGCCACAAGAGTAACACGCTCCCGAACCCATACGGCACTCGCCCGGATGAGACCTACCGCATCGAACGCACCGAGAGGTAGGTGGTCTCGATTGGTGACGGTCGCCTCCTGAAACCACGAAGTCACGGAGCCACGACCGGTCTGAATAACCGGTGATCGGACCTCGCCAAAAATAGAGAAGGAGCACTCTGTGCTGGCTGGAATGTGGACCTAGTCTGCTGCTGAGGCTGCCCGCCTCGAAAACCTCCCTGAGACCCTACTGTCCTGGCCCTCTTGGGCTGGCCTAAATCTAGCGATCTCGCCTCTCTGTCCTCGATCCACTGCGGCGTGCGCTGCGTCTCAGCGCAATATCCATCCTCGGTGAAGAGCCACCCGTCACGATGAATCATATGACGGTCTAACCCCATCACATATCGATGAACCCTGTCTGCCATGTCAGCTACAATGGTGTGCGCATATCTGGCCAAGGAGTCAAACTCCAGGCTGTACTCCCTGATAGTCCTCCCGTCTTGCCTCAAGGTCAAGAATCTATCTACCCGGGCTCTCCTCATCTCAGGAGGCAAGAAGTGGTCTAGGAACGCCTCTGTGAACTCCTCCCAACCAGCTGGAAGAGCATCCTTGTTACACCCCGTAAGTCCAGGACATGTATAAGAGAATGTACGTAAGGAAACAAGACTTGGAAATTAGTACGAAAGGAAGAATTGTTTTTCCGACGGAAAATCTTCCGAATGTCGGAAAGGAAAAATGTTCGTTGTTCAGAATTGGATTCTCAAAATACATTATTTGAAGAGTATGGGACTTAGTAATATTATGGAAATTTGTTTTTACGGATTTGGTCAGGTGGGGCCCACCCGAGGAATTTTTCGTTTTGTGGGGCCCACGAGTTCTGAGAATTTTATGGACGAATGAGAGGGCGACACGTGGCACCCCCATAAGTGGTCTTGGTCGAATTAGGGGAGGGGTATTATGGTCATTGAACATCTTGGAAGATAAGTCTTGCTAAGCTTGACATTGTTGACTTGTCAACTTGCCACATAAGCTTGATCCATGTGATTTTCATCCTAGCCTCACATTTGTGGATATCTAAACCCTCCATTGTGTTATAAGTATACTACTAGTGCAAGACTTGTCATTTAACACTTAGAAAAATTTGAGAACACTTGTGCCAAGAACAAGAGACCTCTCGGGTTTGCTATTATTCCCACACAAAAAATTTTAGTTTGTGATCCATTAGCCACAAGACTTTAAACCAAGGTTCCTAAGAGTATTGTAAGGATATCTCAATAGAAAGATTTCGGAAAAAACGTATTTTCACGTTAGTCGCAAGGCGGAAACTAAGGGAGTTCTTCAACTTTGAAGTTGGAACTTGAAGAAGGGTTCTTCATAGGCCTCTAAGGAATGCTTGGAGCGGATTGGAACTTAAGGAAAGGAGCTAAGAATTGCTAAGGCGCGACTTTGGATCTTGGAAATTTTAAGGGCTTGGAAAGGTATAAATTTTGTCGTTTTAGTAGTTAAGACTTACTTATTGTTGTAGCTATGGATTTTAGCAAGCATGTGTTATATAGTATGAAGTTTGATAAGTATTTTGACTATTGGAACCCTAATCCGAAATCTAGCATGTTTAGCTTTAAGATTGGAATTCAAGTTGGTTATTAGTTTAAGTCGCGTATGTTGAATAAAGAAGGAAATTGTAGTTGTTGATGTTGTCTATGACTAAATAACATGTTGACCTAAGAACTTGGAATTTGGAAAAGGGTTGGAAAAGACTTAGTGTTGTTGGTTGTAAGTTGGCCGAGAATGGCTTTAATTATGGAACTACCTTGTATGAATTGTGGGGCGGAATTTTACACGTGGTGTAAGGCGTGTAATCCCCTTTGTTTGGTTGTTGTTGGAGCCTTAAATGTGGCTTGTTTGTTATTGTATTCGGCCTTGAAAAAGGTGGCAAAGTGAGTAGAAACAAAGGAAGTCTTGCCGATTTTCCGTAGAATTAGAGACTAAATACTTAGTATTATTCTACATAGAGACTAGAAGTTGATAGTCTTGTTGTGACCATTTTAGGTTGACACTTCTACGTACGGCGTATTCGGCTTAGCTTGAGGATTTAGCCGAAAAGGTATGTGAACTATCTCCTCTTCTAGCATGATTCCTTAGAATAAAGAAAGTAAGTTCTACTCCTGAATGATCCATTCCTTGCTTGTATTTGGATTGCCTAAAATAGAATTTGTTCTATGTACTTCCTGAGTGTACTTTGATGTTTAAATTGTAAGTAGTATAATCCATTTCCTTAGGGAAGTTTGGATTCTTAAAAGTGAAGGTATTTTTCTTAAAGTACATAGAGACTTAAAAGGAAGTGGTTTCCAAATCTTTTGGCTAGTGCCTTAGTTCTAAAACCTAAAGGTCATTATAATGACTTTAGAAGTCAAAGGAGTGATTTACTTATTTGATTTAAAAGAGGAGAAATGACATGATTTAAGAGAAGTAACTTGCGTTAAGGGTGAAGTTACTTGAGGTTTAAAAAGTAGAAGAAAACTTGTTTTCTAACTATTAAGAGACTTGAAGTATTTTGAAAGTTAAGAATTTGATTTGTAAGTATGTGATACTTGGTTTTAATAGTATAAGTCTCTTGGTTATTGAAGGAATGGATCGTCTAAAACCATAAAGGGTTATAACGGCTTTATGGGAAGTTGGTTATAACGGCTTTATGGAAGGTTTAGAAAGTTGTCTATTTTGATTAAATCGGCATAAGTTGCCTAGATTGTGAAAATTTGGAGTTACTTGATTTCAAGCTTTGAAATGAGTTTTCTAAAAGTGTAGTAACTTACTTTGAAAAATAGACACGCCTTGATACTACGGTGTTAGTATCTTGGGGCTTTACATAGAAAGAGTCTTTTATAAAAGAATGTACGTATGTAGTACTTTGGCTTGATAAATTGAGAATTTGTCTAAGTGTGCCTTGATAAGTACTTTGACTTGTTAAAAGAGAATTATTCTATGTATGCCTTGATTAGTACTTTGGCTTGATAAATTGAGAATTTGTCTAAGTGTGCCTTGATAAGTACTTTGGCTTGTTAAAGAGAATTATTCTAAGTGTGCCTTGGTAAGGACTTTGGCTTGTAATTAAGGATTTGCCTATGTGTGCTGGAAATAGCCGGTTGTGTGCTATTGTTATATCAGTCGTTTCGGGGTCATTCCCCGGGTTGGTGACATTTGCATAATTCCGTGGATTTGCTACCCACGATGCGAGGAATACCTCATGCGAGTCCGTAGGGCTTATGCGGGTGAAATAGTCCCATGCGGGCGGGTCCAGCCTATGCGAGGAATACCTCATGCGAGTCCGTAAGGGCTTATGCGGGTGAAATAGTCCTATGCGAGGAATACCTCACGCGGGTCCACGCGGCCTATGCGGGTGAAATAGTCCCAGGAGTAGGATGGCTAAATGATACTGCGGGCGGATGGTCCTGTTTTGATCATGAGCTTCCTAGTTTATATTGTAAGGATACTACTGTTTACTCTCATTGTTAGTAAGGCACAATGTGTTGTAATTTGATTATCATATATGTCCCCGGACTTGTTTGTGTTACCCTATGGTCATGCTTTTACGATGTGGGATTCCGGGGCATGAGACCACGTGGTATTTAGGACACAAGTGGGACTGGGTGTTCATGTATCCTTATTGGTGTTATTACATCATGGACTGCCGGGCAGTGAGGAAGGATTCCACGGGCATGATTGATATTATTGGGGTGATACCCATGGCTATATTTGAGTAATGACTTTGAGGCTGCGTCACGACTTGATATATCGCTTATGTGTTATATCGTAGGTTGGATATCATACACGTCTCTGCTTTATTTAGCTGTTATGATTTTATTACGATACTTATTGTTCACATACTTGGTACATTCTTCGTCGATCCTTGGGGCTGCGTTCATGCGCGAGTTTAGGTCTGTGATTTGGTGATCGGCAGTGTAGGGCCGCCTAATTTTGGATAGCTCTTTCTGTTGGAGTTTATCTTTTTGGTATAAGTTCTTTCGACTGTGCTTTTGTACGATTATGGGTGCGGCGGGGCCTTGTCCGTCATAGTTCGATTTAACTCCAGAGGTCCATTCATATGTGGGATTGGACTCGTATGCGGTGTAGTGTCTTTTGTTTATGTATATCCGGCAGCCTTGTCGGCTTTGCCTAGCACGTCGCACGTTAAAAAAAAATGAGGTGTTATTTAAGTTCCGCGATTTACTTGTATTGTTAAGGTAGAAGGTGCCTGGGTAGGACACGATCCACGGGCCCGGGTTGGGCGTGACATAGTGGTATCGAGCGATCGATCCTCGGAATGTCTGAGGCCGTGTCTAGTAGAGTCTTGATTATCGGTGTGTTGCGCGCCACACCCAAAAACAGGAGGCTACAGGACATTTAGGAGTTGGTTTCTATTCTTCTCACTCTAAGATCGTGCCATAGAGCTGTGTTAGTAAGAAATTCCTCTCTGACGTATTGTTGTGTTCTGCTTATGCCTCGAGGAGGCAACAGCGGCCTTGAAGGGCAAAGGAGTAGCGAGAGCTACTAGTCAGACTCAGAGAGTTGATAGGGCTTATGCCCAGGTTATACCGGATGTTGTTCCGCAGTCGGCGAGTTCTTTTGCGCCAGGTTTTGAGACCCCAGCACCAGAGCCTCCAGTTTCTCGGTTAGGAGAAGACTATAGGGTCATGAGGGAAGCAGTTATGTTATTGACCAAGATAGCGGTGCTAGCGATTGTAAGTGATAGTACCCTGCAGGTAGGATACTTTGATTAGTAAAGTGAGAAGTAAGAATGTTGACAAGAACGATAGGTGAACAGGACTATAGTTATGTAGAGTTCACAGTTGTAATTACCCGTATAAGTGTAAGACCGATAGGGAAGATTATCTGATAAGAAATACTTTGGCTTGTGTGAACCTCTAGTGAATAGGGGATGGGGTAAGAAGTACCTTGAGATAAGAGAAAGATTTATTTGGACTAAGAATGAGGAGTTAAGTGTGACGGTGAGTCGGGTTATGGACTCATTTCTGGTCACCGATAGTATGGAATGGGGTAATGTCGATTAGAAATGGTCAGATTATGTGATAGGGTCCCGAGGATGTCAGCCCAAGTTTGATTAATTGTTGTACAAGTTTGTGGATCGTTCCACCTAATTAGGTCGTAAGGACCGAGAAGAGCCTTAACGGGAATGTAAGTAACTATATGGCCAAGTTTGGTTAGTAACTCCAAGGATTGGAGAATAGAAGCAATATTTGAGATTTTGTACGTGTACTAGATAAGTTTGAAAGTACGAGAAAGTATGACAAGTAAGGAAAGAAAGGAACCTCTAAGGATCCGTGTTCTAGAAGCTGTAACCTTCGAGTTTGTGAGAAGGGTAGCGGACGGAAAGTCCATTGATATGTTTACGTATGTTAGGCGATGGCAGTGTGGCATCGTTAGTCTTGTGGAGTATTGATTGATAAGCATAGTAGAGATTGTGCCGGAGTTTGTATAGCTTGACAACCGACTAAGAACATTCGGGGACGAATGTTTCTAAGGGGGGAAGAATGTTACACCCCGTAAGTCCAGGACATGTATAAGATAATGTACGTAAGGAAACAAGACTTGGAAATTAGTACGAAAGGAAGAATTGTTTTTTCGACGGAAAATCTTCCGAATGTCGGAAAGGAAAAATGTTCGTTGTTCAGAATTGGATTCTCAAAATACATTATTTGAAGAGTATGGGACTTAGTAATATTATGGAAATTTGTTTTTATGGATTTGGTCACGTGGGGCCCACGAGGAATTTTTCGTTTTGTGGGGCCACGAGGGTTCTAATTTTATGGACGAATGAGAGGGCGACACGTGGCACCCCCATAAGTGGTCTTGGTCGAATTAGGGGAGGGGTATTATGGTCATTGAACATCTTGGAAGATAAGTCTTGCTAAGCTTGACATTGTTGACTTGTCAACTTGCCACATAAGCTTGATCCATGTGATTTTCATCCTAGCCTCACATTTGTGGATATCTAAACCCTCCATTGTGTTATAAGTATACTACTAGTGCAAGACTTGTCATTTAACACTTAGAAAAATTTGAGAACACTTGTGCGAACAAGAGACCTCTCGGGTTTGCTATTATTCCCACACAAAAATTTTAGTTTGTGATCCATTAGCCACAAGACTTTAAACCAAGGTTCCTAAGAGTATTGTAAGGATATCTCAATAGAAAGATTTGGAAAAACGTATTTTCACGTTAGTCGAAGCGGAAACTAAGGGAGTTCTTCACTTTGAAGTTGGAACTTGAAGAAGGGTTCTTCATAGGCCTCTAAGGAATGCTTGGAGCGGATTGGAACTTAAGGAAAGGAGCTAAGAATTGCTAAGGCGACTTTGGATCTTGGAAATTTTAAGGGCTTGGAAAGGTATAAATTTTGTCGTTTTAGTAGTTAAGACTTACTTATTGTTGTAGCTATGGATTTTAGCAAGCATGTGTTATATAGTATGAAGTTTGATAAGTATTTTGACTATTGGAACCCTAATCAGAAATCTAGCATGTTTAGCTTTAAGATTGGAATTCAAGTTGGTTATTAGTTTAAGTCGTCGTGTTGAATAAAGAAGGAAATTGTAGTTGTTGATGTTGTCTATGACTAAATAACATGTTGACCTAAGAACTTGGAATTTGGAAAAGGGTTGGAAAAGACTTAGTGTTGTTGGTTGTAAGTTGGCCGAGAATGGCTTTAATTATGGAACTACCTTGTATGAATTGTGGGGCGGAATTTTACACGTGGTGTAAGGCGTGTAATCCCTTTGTTTGGTTGTTGTTGGAGCCTTAAATGTGGCTTGTTTGTTATTGTATTCGCCTTGAAAAAGGTGGCAAAGTGAGTAGAAACAAAGGAAGTCTTTGCCGATTTTCCGTAGAATTAGAGACTAAATACTTAGTATTATTCTACATAGAGACTAGAAGTTGATAGTCTTGTTGTGACCATTTTAGGTTGACACTTCTACGTGCACGTGATTCGGCTTAGCTTGAGGATTTAGCCAGAAAGGTATGTGAACTATCTCCTCTTACAGCATGATTCCTTAGAATAAAGAAAGTAAGTTCTACTCATGAATGATCCATTCCTTGCTTGTATTTGGATTGCCTAAAATAGAATTTGTTCTATGTACTTCCTGAGTGTACTTTGATGTTTAAATTGTAAGTAGTATAATCCATTTCCTTAGGGAAGTTTGGATTCTTAAAAGTGAAGGTATTTTTCTTAAAGTACATAGAGACTTAAAAGGAAGTGGTTTCCAAATCTTTTGGCTAGTGCCTTAGTTCTAAAACCTAAAGGTCATTATAATGACTTTAGAAGTCAAAGGAGTGATTTACTTATTTGATTTTAAAAGAGGAGAAATGACATGATTTAAGAGAAGTAACTTGCGTTAAGGGTGAAGTTACTTGAGGTTTAAAAGTAGAAGAAAACTTGTTTTCTAACTATTAAGAGACTTGAAGTATTTTGAAAGTTAAGAATTTGATTTGTAAGTATGTGATACTTGGTTTTAATAGTATAAGTCTCTTGGTTATTGAAGGAATGGATCGTCTAAAACCATAAAGGGTTATAACGGCTTTATGGGAAGTTGGTTATAACGGCTTTATGGAAGGTTTAGAAAGTTGTCTATTTTGATTAAATCGGCATAAGTTGCCTAGATTGTGAAAATTTGGAGTTACTTGATTTCAAGCTTTGAAATGAGTTTTCTAAAAGTGTAGTAACTTACTTTGAAAAATAGACACGCCTTGATACTACGGGTGTTAGTATCTTGGGGCTTTACATAGAAAGGAGTCTTTTATAAAAGAATGTACGTATGTAGTACTTTGGCTTGATAAATTGAGAATTTGTCTAAGTGTGCCTTGATAAGTACTTTGACTTGTTAAAAGAGAATTATTCTATGTATGCCTTGATTAGTACTTTGGCTTGATAAATTGAGAATTTGTCTAAGTGTGCCTTGATAAGTACTTTGGCTTGTTAAAGAGAATTATTCTAAGTGTGCCTTGGTAAGGACTTTGGCTTGTAATTAAGGATTTGCCTATGTGTGCTGGAAATAGCCGGTTGTGTGCTATTGTTATATCAGTCGTTTCGGGGTCATTCCCCGGGTTGGTGACATTTGCATAATTCCGTGGATTTGCTACCCACGATGCGAGGAATACCTCATGCGAGTCCGTAGGGCTTATGTGGGTGAAATAGTCCCATGCGGGCGGGTCCAGCCTATGCGAGGAATACCTCATGCGAGTCCGTAAGGGCTTATGCGGGTGAAATAGTCCTATGCGAGGAATACCTCACGCGGGTCCACGCGGCCTATCACGGGTGAAATAGTCCCGAGTAGGGTGGCTAAATGATACCGCGGCGGATGGTCTGTTTTGATCATGAGCTTCCTAGTTTATATTGTAAGGATACTCATCGCTTACTCTCATTGTTAGTAAGGCACAATGTGTTGTAATTTGATTATCATATATGTCCGGATTTGTTTGTGTTACCTATGGTCATGCTTTACGATGTGGGATTAGGGCATGAGACCACGTGGTATTTAGGACACGAGTGGGGTGGGTGTTCATGTATCCTTATTGGTGTTATTACATCATGGATCGGCAGTGAGGAAGGATTCCACGCATGATTGATATTACGGGCGTGAGACCCATGGCTATATTTGAGTAATGACTTTGAGGGCTGCGTCCACGACTTGATATATTTGCTTATGTGTTATATCGTAGGTTGGATATCATACATGTCTCTGTTTTATTTAGATTATGATTTTATTACGATTTCATCGCTCACATACTTGGTACATTCTTCGTCTTGACCTCCTTCGGGGCTGCGTTCAATCTGCATGAGTTTAGTGCTGTGATTTGGTGATCGGCAGTGTAGGGCCCCGCTCGGAATTTTGGATAGCTCTTTCGTTGGAGTTTATCTTTTGGTATAAGTTCTTTCAAGATGTGCTTTTGTACAGATTATGGATGCATGGGGCCTTGTCCGTCATAGTTGATTTAACTCCAGAGGTCCGTATTCATATGTGGGATTGGACTCGTATGCGGTGTAGTGTCTTTTGTTTATGTATATCCGCGCCTTGTCGGCTTTGCCCTGCTGCGCACGTACGTTAAAAAAAAAATGAGGTGTTATTTAAGTTCCGCAGTTTACTTGTATTGTTAAGGTAGAAGGGTGCCCAGGTAGGACACCAGTCACGGGCCCGGGGTTCGGGGCGTGACATAGTGGTATCAGAGCAGTCAGTCCTCGGAATGTCTACAGACCGTGTCTAGTAGAGTCTTGATTATCGGTGTGTTGCGCGCCACACCCAAAAACAAGAGGCTACAGGACATTTAGGAGTTGGTTTCTATTCTTCTCACTCTAAGATCGTGCCATAGAGCTGTGTTAGTAAGAAATTCCTCTCTGACGTATTGTTGTGTTCTGATTATGCCTCGAGGAGGCAACGGCCTTGAGAAGGGCAAAGGAGTAGCAGAGCTACTAGTCGGACTCGAGAGTTGATAGGGCTTATGCCTGTGTTATACCGGATGTTGTTCGCGATCGGCGAGTTTTTGCGCCAGTTTTGAGACCCAGCACGAGCCTCCGCTTTCTGGTTAGGAGAAGACTATAGGGTCATGAGGGAAGCAGTTATGTTATTGACCAAGATAGCGGTGCTAGCAGTTATAAGTGATAGTACCCCAGAGGTAGGGATACTTTGATTAGTAAAGTGAGAAGTAAGAATGTTGACAAGAACGATAGGTGAACCGGGACTATAGTTATGTAGAGTTCACAAGTTGTAATTACCCCGTATAAGTGTAAGACCGATAGGGAAGATTGTCTGAGAAGAAATACTTTGGCTTGTGTGGCGAACCTCTAGTGAATAGGGGATGGGGTAGAAGTACCTTGAGATAAGAGAAAGATTTATTTGGACTAAGAATGAGGAGTTAAGTGTGACGGTGAGTCGGGTTATGGACTCATTTCGGGTCAGCCGATAGTATGGAATGGGGTAATGTCAGTTAGAAATGGTCCCGTTATGTGATAGGGTCCTGAGGATGTCAGGCCCAAGTTTGATTAATTGTTGTACAAGTTTGTGGATGCGTTCCACCTAATTAGGTCGTAAGGACCGAGAAGAGCCTTAACGGGAATGTAAGTAACTATATGGCCAAGTTTGGTTAGTAACTCGAGTTGGAGAATAGAAGCAATATTTGAGATTTTGTCGTGTACTAGATAAGTTTGAAAGTAGGAGAAAGTATGACAAGTAAGGAAAGAAAGGAACCTCTAAGGATCCCGTGTTCTAGGAAACTGTAACCTTCGAGTTTGTGAGAAGGGGTAGCGGACGGAAAGTCCATTGATATGTTTACGTATGTTAGGCGATGGCCAGGTGTGGCATCGTTAGTCTTGTGGAGTATTGATTGATAAGCATAGTAGAGATTGTGCCGGAGTTTGTATAGCTTGACAACCGACTAAGAACATTCGGGGACGAATGTTTCTAAGGGGGGAAGAATGTTACACCCCGTAAGTCCAGGACATGTATAAGATAATGTACGTAAGGAAACAAGACTTGGAAATTAGTACGAAAGGAAGAATTGTTTTTTCGACGGAAAATCTTCCGAATGTCGGAAAGGAAAAATGTTCGTTGTTCAGAATTGGATTCTCAAAATACATTATTTGAAGAGTATGGGACTTAGTAATATTATGGAAATTTGTTTTTACGGATTTGGTCACGTGGGGCCCACCCGAGGAATTTTTCGTTTTGTGGGGCCCACGAGGGTTACAGAATTTTATGGACGAAT
This sequence comes from Przewalskia tangutica, assembly GCA_029844215.1. NCBI lineage: Eukaryota > Viridiplantae > Streptophyta > Magnoliopsida > Solanales > Solanaceae > Przewalskia > Przewalskia tangutica. The sequence continues at coordinate 124,461,814 of CM056718.1, read as the reverse complement.
GAGAGGGCGACACGTGGCACCCCCATAAGTGGTCTTGGTCGAATTAGGGGAGGGGTATTATGGTCATTGAACATCTTGGAAGATAAGTCTTGCTAAGCTTGACATTGTTGACTTGTCAACTTGCCACATAAGCTTGATCCATGTGATTTTCATCCTAGCCTCACATTTGTGGATATCTAAACCCTCCATTGTGTTATAAGTATACTACTAGTGCAAGACTTGTCATTTAACACTTAGAAAAATTTGAGAACACTTGTGCCAAGAACAAGAGACCTCTCGGGTTTGCTATTATTCCCACACAAAAAATTTTAGTTTGTGATCCATTAGCCACAAGACTTTAAACCAAGGTTCCTAAGAGTATTGTAAGGATATCTCAATAGAAAGATTTCGGAAAAAACGTATTTTCACGTTAGTATGGCGGAAACTAAGGGAGTTCTTCAACTTTGAAGTTGGAACTTGAAGAAGGGGTCTTCATAGGCCTCTAAGGAATGCTTGGAGCGGATTGGAACTTAAGGAAAGGAGCTAAGAATTGCTAAGGCGCGACTTTGGATCTTGGAAATTTTAAGGGCTTGGAAAGGTATAAATTTTGTCGTTTTAGTAGTTAAGACTTACTTATTGTTGTAGCTATGGATTTTAGCAAGCATGTGTTATATAGTATGAAGTTTGATAAGTATTTTGACTATTGGAACCCTAATCCAAATCTAGCATGTTTAGCTTTAAGATTGGAATTCAAGTTGGTTATTAGTTTAAGTCGTCATGTTGAATAAAGAAGGAACTTGTAGTTGTTGATGTTGTCTATGACTAAATAACATGTTGACCTAAGAACTTGGAATTTGGAAAAGGGTTGGAAAAGACTTAGTGTTGTTGGTTGTAAGTTGGCCGAGAATGGCTTTAATTATGGAACTACCTTGTATGAATTGTGGGGCGGAAATTTACGTGGTGTAAGGCGTGTAATCCCCTTGTTTGGTTGTTGTTGGAGCCTTAAATGTGGCTTGTTGGTTATTGTATTCGGCCTTGAAAAAGGTGGCAAAGTGAGTAGAAACAAAGGAAGTGCTGCCCGATTTTCCGTAGAATTAGAGACCAAATACTTAGTATTATTCTACATAGAGACTAGAAGTTGATAGTCTTGTTGTGACCATTTTAGGTTGACACTTACGTGCAGCGTATTCGGCTTAGCTTGAGGATTTAGCCAGAAAGGTATGTGAACTATCTCCTCTTCTAGCATGATTCCTTAGAATAAAGAAAGTAAGTTCTACTCCTTGAATGATCCATTCCTTGCTTGTATTTGGATTGCCTAAAATAGAATTTGTTCTATGTACTTCCTTGAGTGTACTTTGATGTTTAAATTGTAAGTAGTATAATCCATTTCCTTAGGGAAGTTTGGATTCTTAAAAGTGAAGGTATTTTTCTTAAAGTACATAGAGACTTAAAAAGGAAGTGGTTTTCAAATCTTTTGGCTAGTGCCTTAGTTCTAAAACCTAAAGGTCATTATAATGACTTTAGGGGAGTCAAAGGAGTGATTTACTTATTTGATTTTAAAAGAGGAGAAATGACATGATTTAAGAGAAGTAACTTGCGTTAAGGGTGAAGTTACTTGAGGTTTAAAAAGTAGAAGAAAACTTGTTTTCTAACTATTAAGAGACTTGAAGTATTTTGAAAGTTAAGAATTTGATTTGTAAGTATGTGATACTTGGTTTTAATAGTATAAGTCTCTTGGTTATTGAAGGAATGGATACGTCTAAAACCATAAAGGGTTATAACGGCTTTATGGGAAGTTGGTTATAACGGCTTTATGGAAGGTTTAGAAAGTTGTCTATTTTGATTAAATCGGCATAAGTTGCCTAGATTGTGAAAATTTGGAGTTACTTGATTTCAAGCTTTGAAATGAGTTTTCTAAAAGTGTAGTAACTTACTTTGAAAAATAGACACGCCTTGATACTACGGTGTTAGTATCTTGGGGCTTTACATAGAAAGAGTCTTTTATAAAAGAATGTACGTATGTAGTACTTTGGCTTGATAAATTGAGAATTTGTCTAAGTGTGCCTTGATAAGTACTTTGACTTGTTAAAAGAGAATTATTCTATGTATGCCTTGATTAGTACTTTGGCTTGATAAATTGAGAATTTGTCTAAGTGTGCCTTGATAAGTACTTTGGCTTGTTAAAGAGAATTATTCTAAGTGTGCCTTGGTAAGGACTTTGGCTTGTAATTAAGGATTTGCCTATGTGTGCTGGAAATAGCCGGTTGTGTGCTATTGTTATATCAGTCGTTTCGGGGTCATTCCCCGGGTTGGTGACATTTGCATAATTAGTGGATTTGCTACCCACGATGCGAGAATACCTCATGCGAGTCCGTAGGGCTTATGCGGGTGAAATAGTCCCGGGTCCAGCCTATGCGAGGAATACCTCATGCGAGTCCGTAAGGGCTTATGCGGGTGAAATAGTCCTATGCGAGGAATACCTCACGCGGGTCCACGCGGCCTATGCGGGTGAAATAGTCCCAGGAGTAGGATGGCTAAATGATACTGCGGGCGGATGGTCATGTTTTGATCATGAGCTTCCTAGTTTATATTGTAAGGATACTACTGTTTACTCTCATTGTTAGTAAGGCACAATGTGTTGTAATTTGATTATCATATATGTCCCCGGATTTGTTTGTGTTACCCTATGGTCATGCTTTTACGATGTGGGATTCCGGGGCATGAGACCACGTGGTATTTAGGACACAGGTGGGACTGGGTGTTCATGTATCCTTATTGGTGTTATTACATCATGGACTACCGGCAGTGAGGAAGGATTCCACGGGCATGATTGATATTATGGGCGTGAGACCCATGGCTATATTTGAGTAATGACTTTGAGGGCCTGCGTCCATGACTTGATATGACTGCTTATGTGTTATGTATTGTAGGTTGGATATCATACATGTCTCTGCTTTATTTAGATCGTTATGATTTTATTACGATTTCATCGCTCACATACTTGGTACATTCTTCGTGATCGACCTCCTCGAAGTGCGCTCACGCCGCAGTTTAGGTACGCATTTGGTGATCGGCAGTGTAGGGGCCCGCTCGTAATTTTGGATAGCTCTTTCTGCTCGAGTTTATCTTTTTGGTATAAGTTCTTTCAAGATGTGCTTTTGTACGCTTATGGTTACTGGCGGGGCCTTGTCCCGCCATAGTTGATTTAACTCCTGAGTGCAGTATTCATATGTGGGATTGGACTCATGTACGGTGTAGTGTCTTTTGTTTATGTATATCTGGCAGCCTTGTCGGCTTTGCCCTAGCACGTACGTATGTTAAAAAAAAAATGAGGTGTTATTTAAGTTCCGCAGTTTACTTGTATTGTTAAGGTAGAAGGGTGCCCAGGTAGGACACCAGTCACGGGCCCGGGGTTCGGGGCGTGACAGAGTGGTATCAGAGCAGTCAGTCCTCGGAATGTCTACAGACCGTGTCTAGTAGAGTCTTGATTATCGGTGTGTTGCGCGCCACACCCATAAACAGGAGGCTACAGGACATTTAGGAGTTGGTTTCTATTCTTCTCACTCTAAGATCGTGCCATAGAGCTGTGTTAGTAAGAAATTCCTCTCTGACGTATTGTTGTGTTACAGTTATGCCTCCAAGGAGGGCAACAGCCGCCCAGAAGGGCAAAGGAGTAGCAGGAGCTACTAGTCAGACTCAGAGAGTTGATAGGGCTTATGCCCAGGTTATACCGGATGTTGTTCCATGATCGGCGAGTTCTTTTGCGCCAGGTTTTGAGACCCCAGCACCAGAGCCTCCAGTTTCTCGGTTAGGAGAAGACTATAGGGTCATGAGGGAAGCAGTTATGTTATTGACCAAGATAGCGGTGCTAGCAGTTGTAAGTGATAGTACCCCAGAGGTAGGGATACTTTGATTAGTAAAGTGAGAAGTAAGAATGTTGACAAGAACGATAGGTGAACCGAGACTATAGTTATGTAGAGTTCACAAGTTGTAATTACCCCGTATAAGTGTAAGACCGATAGGGAAGATTGCATGAAGAAATACTTTGGCTTATGTGACGAACCTCTAGTGAATAGGGGATGGGGTAAGAAGTACCTTGAGATAAGAGAAAGATTTATTTCAGACTAAGAATGAGGAGTTAAGTGTGACGGTGAGTCGGGTTATGGACTCATTTCGGGTCAGCCGATAGTATGGAATGGGGTAATGTCAGTTAGAAATGGTCCCGTTATGTGATAGGGTCCTGAGGATGTCAGGCCCAAGTTTGATTAATTGTTGTACAAGTTTGTGGATGCGTTCCACCGGAATTAGGTCGTAAGGACCGAGAAGAGCCTTAACGGGAATGTAAGTAACTATATGGCCAAGTTTGGTTAGTAACTCCAAGGATTGGAGAATAGAAGCAATATTTGAGATTTTGTACGTGTACTAGATAAGTTTGAAAGTACGAGAAAGTATGACAAGTAAGGAAAGAAAGGAACCTCTAAGGATCCCGTGTTCTAGGAAACTGTAACCTTCGAGTTTGTGAGAAGGGGTAGCGGACGGAAAGTCCATTGATATGTTTACGTATGTTAGGCGATGGCCAGGTGTGGCATCGTTAGTCTTGTGGAGTATTGATTGATAAGCATAGTAGAGATTGTCGAGTTTGTATAGCTTGACAACCGACTAAGAACATTCGGGGACGAATGTTTCTAAGGGGGGAAGAATGTTACACCCCGTAAGTCCAGGACATGTATAATATAATGTACGTAAGGAAACAAGACTTGGAAATTAGTACGAAAGGAAGAATTGTTTTTTCGACGGAAAATCTTCCGAATGTCGGAAAGGAAAAATGTTCGTTGTTCAGAATTGGATTCTCAAAATACATTATTTGAAGAGTATGGGACTTAGTAATATTATGGAAATTTGTTTTTACGGATTTGGTCACGTGGGGCCCACCCGAGGAATTTTTCGTTTTGTGGGGCCCACGAGGGTTACGTAATTTTATGGACGAATGAGAGGGCGACACGCGACACCCCCATAAGTGGTCTTGGTCGAATTAGGGGAGGGGTATTATGGTCATTGAACATCTTGGAAGATAAGTCTTGCTAAGCTTGACATTGTTGACTTGTCAACTTGCCACATAAGCTTGATCCATGTGATTTTCATCCTAGCCTCACATTTGTGGATATCTAAACCCTCCATTGTGTTATAAGTATACTACTAGTGCAAGACTTGTCATTTAACACTTAGAAAAATTTGAGAACACTTGTGCAAGAACAAGAGACCTCTCGGGTTTGCTATTATTCCCACACAAAAATTTTAGTTTGTGATCCATTAGCCACAAGACTTTAAACCAAGGTTCCTAAGAGTATTGTAAGGATATCTCAATAGAAAGATTTCGGAAAAAACGTATTTTCACGTTAGTCGCAGCGGAAACTAAGGGAGTTCTTCAACTTTGAAGTTGGAACTTGAAGAAGGGTTCTTCATAGGCCTCTAAGGAATGCTTGGAGCGGATTGGAACTTAAGGAAAGGAGCTAAGAATTGCTAAGGCGCGACTTTGGATCTTGGAAATTTTAAGGGCTTGGAAAGGTATAAATTTTGTCGTTTTAGTAGTTAAGACTTACTTATTGTTGTAGCTATGGATTTTAGCAAGCATGTGTTATATAGTATGAAGTTTGATAAGTATTTTGACTATTGGAACCCTAATCCGAAATCTAGCATGTTTAGCTTTAAGATTGGAATTCAAGTTGGTTATTAGTTTAAGTCGCATGTTGAATAAAGAAGGAAATTGTAGTTGTTGATGTTGTCTATGACTAAATAACATGTTGACCTAAGAACTTGGAATTTGGAAAAGGGTTGGAAAAGACTTAGTGTTGTTGGTTGTAAGTTGGCCGAGAATGGCTTTAATTATGGAACTACCTTGTATGAATTGTGGGGCGGAATTTTACACGTGGTGTAAGGCGTGTAATCCCCTTTGTTTGGTTGTTGTTGGAGCCTTAAATGTGGCTTGTTGGTTATTGTATTCGGCCTTGAAAAAGGTGGCAAAGTGAGTAGAAACAAAGGAAGTGCTGCCCGATTTTCCGTAGAATTAGAGACTAAATACTTAGTATTATTCTACATAGAGACTAGAAGTTGATAGTCTTGTTGTGACCATTTTAGGTTGACACTTCTACGTACGGCGTATTCGGCTTAGCTTGAGGATTTAGCCGAAAAGGTATGTGAACTATCTCCTCTTCTAGCATGATTCCTTAGAATAAAGAAAGTAAGTTCTACTCCTTGAATGATCCATTCCTTGCTTGTATTTGGATTGCCTAAAATAGAATTTGTTCTATGTACTTCCTTGAGTGTACTTTGATGTTTAAATTGTAAGTAGTATAATCCATTTCCTTAGGGAAGTTTGGATTCTTAAAAGTGAAGGTATTTTTCTTAAAGTACATAGAGACTTAAAAAGGAAGTGGTTTCCAAATCTTTTGGCTAGTGCCTTAGTTCTAAAACCTAAAGGTCATTATAATGACTTTAGGGGAGTCAAAGGAGTGATTTACTTATTTGATTTAAAAGAGGAGAAATGACATGATTTAAGAGAAGTAACTTGCGTTAAGGGTGAAGTTACTTGAGGTTTAAAAAGTAGAAGAAAACTTGTTTTCTAACTATTAAGAGACTTGAAGTATTTTGAAAGTTAAGAATTTGATTTGTAAGTATGTGATACTTGGTTTTAATAGTATAAGTCTCTTGGTTATTGAAGGAATGGATACGTCTAAAACCATAAAGGGTTATAACGGCTTTATGGGAAGTTGGTTATAACGGCTTTATGGAAGGTTTAGAAAGTTGTCTATTTTGATTAAATCGGCATAAGTTGCCTAGATTGTGAAAATTTGGAGTTACTTGATTTCAAGCTTTGAAATGAGTTTTCTAAAAGTGTAGTAACTTACTTTGAAAAATAGACACGCCTTGATACTACGGGTGTTAGTATCTTGGGGCTTTACATAGAAAGGAGTCTTTTATAAAAGAATGTACGTATGTAGTACTTTGGCTTGATAAATTGAGAATTTGTCTAAGTGTGCCTTGATAAGTACTTTGACTTGTTAAAAGAGAATTATTCTATGTATGCCTTGATTAGTACTTTGGCTTGATAAATTGAGAATTTGTCTAAGTGTGCCTTGATAAGTACTTTGGCTTGTTAAAGAGAATTATTCTAAGTGTGCCTTGGTAAGGACTTTGGCTTGTAATTAAGGATTTGCCTATGTGTGCTGGAAATAGCCGGTTGTGTGCTATTGTTATATCAGTCGTTTCGGGGTCATTCCCCGGGTTGGTGACATTTGCATAATTCCGTGGATTTGCTACCCACGATGCGAGGAATACCTCATGCGAGTCCGTAGGGCTTATGTGGGTGAAATAGTCCCATGCGGGCGGGTCCAGCCTATGCGAGGAATACCTCATGCGAGTCCGTAAGGGCTTATGCGGGTGAAATAGTCCTATGCGAGGAATATCTCACGCGGTCCACGCGCCTATCACGGGTGAAATAGTCCCGCGAGTAGGGTGGCTAAATGATCCGCGGACGGATGGTCTGTTTGATCATGAGCTTCCTAGTTTATATTGTAAGGATACTCTCATTTACTCTCATTGTTAGTAAGGCACAATGTGTTGTAATTTGATTATCATATATGTCCCCGGATTTGTTTGTGTTACCCTATGGTCATGCTTTTACGATGTGGGATTCCGGGGCATGAGACCACGTGGTATTTAGGACACAGGTGGGGTGGGTGTTCATGTATCCTTATTGGTGTTATTACATCATGGATCGCGGTGAGGAAGGATTCCACGGCGCATGATTGATATTATGGGCGTGAGACCCATGGCTATATTTGAGTAATGACTTTGAGGCTGCGTCACGACTTGATATGATCGCTTATGTGTTATGTCTTGTAGGTTGGATATCATACATGTCTCTCGCTTTATTTAGACGTTATGATTTTATTACGCATTTCATCGCTCACATACTTGGTACATTCTTCGTCTTGACCTCGCCCGGCTGCGTTCATGCCGCAGTTTAGGTCTGTGATTTGGTGATCGGCAGTGTAGGGCCCCGCTCGGAATTTTGGATAGCTCTTTCTTGGGAGTTTATCTTTTGGTATAAGTTCTTTCGATGTGCTTTTACGATTATGGGTGGCGGGGCCTTGTCCGTCATAGTTGATTTAACTCACAAGTGCGTATTCATATGTGGGATTGGACTCGTATGCGGTGTAGTGTCTTTTGTTTATGTATATCCGCGGCCTTGTCGGCTTTGCCCTAGCACGTCGTCGTTAAAAAAATGAGGTGTTATTTAAGTTCCGCGATTTACTTGTATTGTTAAGGTAGAAGGGTGCCTGGTAGGACACGATCCACGGGCGGGTTGGGCGTGACATAGTGGTATCGAGCGATCAGTCCTCGGAATGTCTACGAGCCGTGTCTAGTAGAGTCTTGATTATCGGTGTGTTTCGCGCCACACCCAAAAACAGGAGGCTACAGGACATTTAGGAGTTGGTTTATATTATTCTCACTCTAAGATCGTGCCATAGAGCTGTGTTAGTAAGAAATTCCTCTCTGACGTATTGTTGTGTTCTGATTATGCCTCGAGAGGCAACACCGCCCGAGAAGGGCAAAGGAGTAGCGAGAGCTACTAGTCGGACTCAGAGAGTTGATAGGGCTTATGCCTGTGTTATCTGGATGTTGTTCGCGATCGGCGAGTTTTTGCGCTGAGTTTTGAGACCCGGCACGAGCCTCGGTTTCGGTTAGGAGAAGACTATAGGGTCATGAGGGAAGCAGTTATGTTATTGACCAAGATAGCGGTGCTAGCAGTTGTAAGTGATAGATGTGGTGCACGACACACCGATAATCAAGACTCTACTAGACATGCGTGGGCGATTTCGAGGACTAGCGCTCACGATACCACTTTTTCACGACGACCGGGGCGCGACTAGTACCCTACGGGTACCGTCAGTATACATCGAGAATAGCGTGGAACATACATAACACATAACTTATAAAAGGGTAAACATCACCGTCACCGATAAAAATTTCTTATAAAACATACTTAACCAAAAGTATAGAAGTACAACTTGTTCTTATAGCCCAAAACATATATGTGACCACAGACCTCTAAGAATAACAACTGTGGCGGGACAGGGCCCCGCCATACCCCTGAATGTACAAAATACCTATAGCATCAGGGAATATCCGTACCAACAAATAAGCTTAGGAGAATGGAGCTTCGACAGGAAAAGTGATCCTAAGAACGAGGATCCACAATCGCTTACCTGCCTGCGGCATGAACGCAACCCCAGGAAGGGTCGATTACACATATGTACCAAGTATGTAAAGGAAAAAAATACTAATAATGATATCATAAGTCTAAAAGTAAACTGGAGTCATGGAAGACAAACAAATACCTTTTACTGTGCCTTACTAACAATGAGAGTGACAAGTGTGTATAATACTGCATAAAATAGGGGCCTCATGATCAAAATAGGGTACCTCGCCCGTAGTATCAATAAGCACCCCTACTCCTGGGACTATTTCACCCGCATAGGTCCTGTGGACCCGCATGAGGTATTCCTCGCATAGGTTGTACCCGCCCGCATGGGACTATTTCACCCGCATAAGCCCATAAGGACTCGCATGAGGTATTCCTCGCATCATGGGTAGCAAATCCACGGAACATGTGGTATAACGATCTTGGGGACTTACCCCTCAGATATACTCTTACCAGGCGGATGGTATAACGATCTTGGGGCTTACCCCTCAGATATACTCTTACACTGAAGCAGATGGTATAACGATCTTGGGGCTTGCCCCTCAGATATACTCTTACACTGAAGAAGGTGGTATGACGATCTTGGGGCTTGCCCCTCAGACATACTCTTACCCTGGAGTAGGTGGTATAACGATCTTGGGGCTTGCCCCTCAGATATACTCTTACCCTGGAGTAGGTGGTATAACGATCTTGGGGCTTGCCCCTCAGATATACTCTTACCCTAGCTCAAACTGTCATTATATCATAATCATAAATAAGTTAAGAAAACTGATAACGTCTTATTAGTCTTGTTCATATACCCTCTCATTTTAGTTTACTTAAGGCACTTAATCATATCTTTAATAAAAGAAAACCGGGAATTTAACCCAAGTACTACATACTTCAACTCTTTTAAAAGTGACTCTTTTTCATACATAAAATCCTTGGGCAATTGATGCCTTAAAATCAATTTGCCTTTCATAAATCAAATCATTTGTCCTTACTTGTCTTACTTAGAGTAAACCTCTTCTCATTAATCTTTTATAAAGCTAATAAACCAACTTCCCATAAAGTTGTTATATTAACCCTTCACTTTAGTAAAATTACACTTTTCCACAACGAGGACTTATACATTCTTAAAACGAAACAACTCTTTATATACTTAAAACAAGTAAGAATACCAAATCTTGTACGTCTACCGTACTACATAGTTACATCTATTCATGCTCAAGAGATAGGAAAGCTCCACATACCTCTTCGGTCAATCCACTTGCTAAGTCCAACTACCGCAAGTAATATGTCAACCTATAATAACCATAATGCGTTTATTAACCTCTAATTTCAATGTAGAAATAATCTAAGTTCAAAGCCCCTAATTCTATGGAAAATTGGGCAGCATTTCCTTTGTTTCTACATACTTTGTCACCTTTCTCAAGGCCGAATTCAACATCCAAATGCCACATTTAAGGCTCAACAATCCAAACATATCAAAGGGGATTACACACCTAAACTTGGGTGTGTAAAATTCTGCCCCAAAAGGTACAACAATTCACTTAACAATTCTAAAGTAGTTTTTAGGCTACAACATGCTCATAATATCTTTTTAGCCAATTCTTTCATATCCAAACCACATTTCTTACATGCAAGGATTCTAAGTGCATTATTTATTACTACACATCCCTTCTCCTTCACATGCCACATTAATAACTAACCATAAGAGAAGAAGTGTTACCTTAAAGCTTTAGCCAAACTTATTCCAACAATTTTGCTAGCCTCCTTTCCAAGAACACCACCACAATAACACCAACAAGCTAGCCACAAGCTTCCTTCTTGTTCTTAACTTTTCAGATTTTTCTTAGGTTTGAATTCCTCTTGAAATTTTAGAGAGAAGTGAGAGCTAATTTAGAGAGAGAGAGAGAGATTAAAATATGACCAAGTCTTCAAGACTTGGTCAATATAAGGCATGCAAGAAAATCAGATGGGGGGACACTTTTCACCCTCCCATGGCCTTTTTAAAAGAGAAAATCAGATTTTCCTAAGTTTTTCCGCACGAATCCCGCTTGGCCAGCGGCCAGCAGCGCGCGCGACCTAACCGCGCCGCGGCGCTGAAACCTCTGCGGACTCTCGGAACTTCCGGCGCCGCGGCCCTGCTGTCCTGGCGCCGCGGCGCTGCAACTTCAGCGACCCCTCAGTACTTCCGGCGCCGCGGCCCTGCATCCGGCGCCGCGGCCCTGTCGCCTTTGCCTGAAACGCATTTCTGTCCGTCTGCGCACTGAACTTGTAACTCCCATAACTTCCTACTCCGACGTCCTATCGACGAACGGTTGGTTGCGTTGGAAACTAGACTCAACGAACTACGCCCTAGGCCTTTGAAACACTTAGGAACTCTCAATGTACCGGGTCATAACCCGCCTCAAAGTTGACTAAAACCCGTCCGGAACAATCCGTCAACCTATCCTTTGAAAATTTTAAGTCTTACATGCTTTCGTACGCTCTCATACGTAGGGTCAGAACTACGGGGTATAACACAATATGTCCTTATGATAGGCAAACTAGATTGTCATTTTCTAACAGTACAACTGTTAGTTCTATGCCTTTTGAACTTGTACACATGGATATTTGGGGACCTTATAAAATAGTTATTTTTTATGTATATAAAACATTCTTAATTTTGGATGATTTCTCAAGGTTTACATGTATATTTTTACTTAGATTGAAATATGATATGTTTATACATATTAAGAATTTTCTGTCACTTATTAGAAATCAATATGACATAAATGTGAAGATAATCAGAGCTGACAATGGTACAAAATTTGTAAATTTTCTATGTCATAATATGTTTGTTGACTTAGGCATTGTGCCTAAAAAATCATGCCCCCTATACACCATAACAAAATGGCATAGCTGAAAAAAACACAAATATGTTCTTGAAGTTACAAGAGATATAAGGTTTCAAGCTCATATTTAAATAAATTTTTGGAGATATTGCGTTCAAGCTGCTATATACATTATTAATAGAATGTCTTTTACTGTTCTTGATAATTTCTCTTCATATTGAGTTGTTAAATACTGGAAAGTCAGCCTTGGTACATTGAAGAGTATTAGGTTGTCTATGTTTTACTAAGAACTTACAACAGACTAACAAGTTACCGTCTAGAGCAAGAAAAACTATTAATAAGGACTATTCTGAAACTCAAAAAGGTTACATATTCTATTATATGGAGAATAAATATTTCTTTGTATATAGAGATGTGATCTTTAAGGAAGAAATATTTCCTTTCTCTAAAATAACTAATTATGCTACTATATGTTCACCTCCTATACTTGTATATGAGGATGTCCATGTTCATCCCATCATACCAAGTTCTACTAATCATGAATTACCAATAGTACAAATATCAAGTGAGAACAGGCGAGGCAAGTTCGAGTCAGGAGGAGGTGTTCACATAAGAAACTACAAGCCCAAGTTAATCTATTGAGGCATTACCTCAAATGCAGGATGCGTATCAATACAAACACGCAATGAAGTACAAGCACAGCCACAGGCAGACCAGCCACAACAAATATAAAGGAAGTCCACAAGGTCAGTATGAATTGCCACAAGAAATGGGTGTGAATAATACCATTTTTCAAGGAGATCTACATGGAATTGCCACAAAAATTTAAGAATCAGTGGTAAACAAGTATACAGACTCATTAAATCCTTATATGGGCCCAATGTAGTGGAATATAAAGTTGCAAGAAGCCTTAATCAGATTCAAGTTTGTGCAAAGTCAGTATGATCACCCCCTATACACAAAGAATAATATATTGGTTTATGTTGATGACATGTTGATTACTGGAGATAGTCTAGAATCAATAATCAATACAAATACTGCATTGTAAGAAGCATTTAATATAAAGAATTTGGGGAGTTAAAATATTTTCTGGGAATTGAGTTTGCAAGATCAGAAAAAGATATTCTAATGCATCAAAGAAAATATGCATTAGAATTGATATCAAAATCAAGATTAAATGTTGCTAAACCTACAAACACCTATGGACACAAATACAAAGTTCACTACAAGAGAATATGACCAGCATGTCAAGACAATAACTAGTCAACAAAATGGAAGATATGATAAAGAAGTGAATTACAAGGAAGATGAATTAATTGGAGGTCAAGGAACGTATCAGAGGCTGAGGCTGATAGGGAAATTATTATACATAACATTCATAATACCTGATATTACTTATAGTGTGCATACTCTAAGAAAATTCCTACAACAACTTAAGAGGTCATATATGAAAGTTGCTTTAAGGATAATCAAATATATCAAAACACAATCAAGATAAGGAATTTTAATGTCAAGTACCAAAAGAGATGTAATCACAACATTATGTGATGCTGATTGGGTGGCATTTTGTTTCTCAAAGAAGTCAGTAACAGGCTTTCTAATCAAGTTAGGAGACTTCCTGGTGTCATGAAAATCCAAGAAACAAACTACTATATCAAGAAGCTCGAATGAAGCTGCGTACAGAAGCATTGCTACCACAATTTCATTTTAACATTGTTAACAGGCTTATTCAAAGACTTGGAAGTAAAACTTCAACTACATGTACCAGAAGAGATGTAATCACAACATTATGTGATGTTGATTGCGCTTCATGTTGTTTCTTAAGGAAGTTTTCTAATCAAGTTAGGAGACTCACTAGTGTCATCAAAATCCAAGAAACAAACTAATATATCAAGAAGCTTGAATGAAGCTGAGTACAGAAGAATTGCTACCACAGTCTCAGATTAACATGGTTAACAAGCTTAGTTAAAGACTTAGGAGTACGACTTCAACTACATGTGTCAAGTACTAGAAGAGATGTAAACACGTCATTTTGTGAAGCTGATTGGGCTGCATGTTGTTTCTTAAGGAAGTCAGTAACATGCTTTCTAATCAAGTTAGGAGACTCACTAGTGTCATGAAAATCCAAGAAACAAACTAATATATCAAGAAACTTGGATGAAGATGAGTACATAAGCATTGCTACCACAATCTCATATTTAACATGGTTAACATGCTTAGTCAAAGACTTAGGAGTACAACTTCAACTACCTGTGTATATCCACAGTGACAACAAAGCATCTATTCAAATAACAACCAACCCAATATTTTATTAGAGAACAAAACACATTGAGATTGACTGTCATTTTATAAGAAAAAAGATTTAGAAAGGGTTGATCAAGACAAAATATATTCATTCATCAGAACAGCCCACAGACATCTTCACAAAAGGGTTGAATAGAATTCAACATGAATATCTTGTATCCGAGCTATGATTTCTTACCATTTTATGGCACCTAGCTTGCAGATGAATGTTGAATAAAGAAATAAAGAAAGAGTTGAATGGTAGATTAGTCTTTTGGTTAATAGTAGTTAGTTATTTAATAGATGAGGCCATTAACTATAAATGGAAAAGTGTGTTGTATGTAGAAACACATTTTTCATTCCTCAATAATACTCAATCAACTCTAGATTCTTTCTTCTTCATCTCTTCATAATGATCGTGTTAATACATTGTTAGATTACACATTATTTTACTTTTACTTCGTACCTAACGGAATATGTTCCCATGCCTTTTATTGATTATTATGTACAATATCTATAGTGTTACATAATTATTTACTCCTTTACAAACTAGGTAACTAATCTTCCTAATTACAATTGGACTATACTTCATAATTATAATTTTACCTAATATAGGATATGTATAAATAATATTATATCATACCCCCCAAAGTCAAAGTGGGAGGTTTTCGTACGCTGAGACTGACTCGGAAATCATCAAAGAGTATGCACGGAAGCTCTTTAGTAAATATGTCAACAATCTGATATCAGGAAGGAAGATGAAGAACACGAACTTATCCACGAGAAACTTTCTCACATATAAAGTGAATATCTATTTCAATGTATTTAGTGCGCGATGTTGAACGGGATTGTCAGAAAGATATATCGCACTTACACATAATCATAATAGACCAATATATCCTTATGGATGGGGCAGTGAAGTTCCAGGAGAAGGATGTGTATCCAACAAGACTTAGAGACAACATTCGGTACACCACAATACTCGACTTCGACACTAGATCAAAATAGATTAGGTTATCTTTTAAAAGACCAAGAAAGCAAGTTATCTCCGAGGAACACACAATAACCTGAAGCTGAGTACAGAAGCATCGCTACCACATTCTCATAATTAACATGGTTAACAGGCTTATTCAAATACTTAGGAGTACAACTTCAACTACATGTGTATATCCATAGTGATAACAAAACATCTATTCACATAATAGCCAACCTACTATTCCATGAGAGAACAAAACACATTGAGATTGACTTCCATTTTATAAGAGAAAAGATTTAGAAAGGGTTGATCAAGATAGAATATATTCATTTATCATAACAGCCCGCAGACATCTTCATAAAAGGGTTGAATAGAATTCAACATGAATATCTTGTATCCAAGCTAGGATTGCTTAATATTTGTATGGCACCTAGCTTGAGGAGGAGCGTTGAAGAAACAAATAAAGAAAGAGTTGAATGGTATATTAGACTTTTTAGTTAATACT
Source organism: Przewalskia tangutica (assembly GCA_029844215.1). Classification (NCBI taxonomy): domain Eukaryota; kingdom Viridiplantae; phylum Streptophyta; class Magnoliopsida; order Solanales; family Solanaceae; genus Przewalskia; species Przewalskia tangutica. The sequence continues at coordinate 124,445,987 of CM056718.1, read as the reverse complement.
AGTTAGGTAATAGATGAGGCCATTAACTATAAATAGGAAAGTGTACTGTATGTAGAAACAAAATTTTCATTCCTCAATAATACTCAGTCGAATATGGCTTCATTCTTCCTCATCTCTTCATAATGATCTTGTTAATACATTGTTAGATTACACATTATTTCAATTTTCCTTCGTACCTAAAGATATATATTCCCCTGCCTTTCGTTGATTATTATATACAATATATATAGTGTTACATAATTATTTACTCTTTTACAAACTAGGTAACTAATCTTTCTAATTACAATTGGACTATACTTCCTAATTATAATTTTACCTAATATAGGAGATGTACAAAGAATAATATAGATATATTTTATCATACCCCCGCAGTCGAAGTAAGAGGTTCTCGTACGTTGAGACTGGCTCAGAAATCATCAAAGAGTATGCGTGGAAACCCTTTAGTAAATATGTCAGCAATCTGATATAGGAAATGAACATGAATAACATGAACTTATACACGAGCAACTTTATTTCATACAAAGTGAATATCTATTTCAATGTGTTTAGTGCGCTGATGTTGAACGAAATTACCGGAAAGATATATCGCACTTACATCATCATAATACACCAATGTAGCCTTATGGATGAGGCAGTGAATTTCCAGGAGAAGAATATGTATCCAACAAGACTTAGAAATAACATTCGCTACACATCGGTACTGAATCGAGACAAAGTAGATTGTATTTTAGAAGACCAAGAAATCAAGTTATCTCCGAGGAACACACGGTAACCCAAGGTGGATCGATGAGTGTCAGGACATATACCCCAGTCAACATCAGAATAAGACGTAAGGTCGGAGAGTGAGGACTTGTACAAGTGTAAGCCAACATGAAGAGTACCTTTTACATATCACAAAATTTGTTTAAGGGCATTCATATGTTCATCCATTGGGTTGTACATGTGTAAGCATATTTGTTGTACTACATATGATATATCTAATCTCACGAAAGTGAGATACAACAATGCTCCTACTAAACCGTGATAGTGAGTTGGGTCGGCATAAAGAGAACCCGAAGAGGCACTGAATTTGGAATTAGTGTCCACTGATGGGTGGACCGATTTGCAAGACGTCATGCCTGCTCGATAAAGGATCTCTTCGGCGTACTTCTTTTGACAAAGAAATATGCCACATATATGTGTCGTAATAGTAATGCCCAAAAAATAGCTTAGGGGGCCCAAATCCTTCATAAAAACTGAGAGAAATGTGACATAATAGATCAGCGAAGTGCATCAAAAGATGTAGTTAGGATGATGTCATCAACATATAACAAAATGTATGTCATGTCATTACATTTGCTATAAATAAAAAATGAGTGATCAGATTTGATATGTGAAAAATAGATAGAGGATACAAAGTCAGCGGACCGTTGGTACCACGCACGAGGATCCTATTTAAGTCCATAGAGCAATTTCTTCAATAATATGAATGGACTGGATTCCTGAATCCCAAAAGTTGATGCATATACATAGTCGCATGAAGGTCTCCACGCAAGAATGTATTTTTGATATCCAGCTAATGAATGGGCCATAATCTGGATAAAGAAATACTGAGAACGATTCGAATAGTCGTCGGTTTCACCACCGGGTTGAAGGTTTCATTACAATACATGCCCACCTGTTGAGACCTGACATCACCTAAAAGACGGGTCTTTTGCCTCTCAAAAGAACTGTCAGAATTCTTTTTATGTTTGAAAATCCACATCGAATGAATAACATTAGCATCAGGAGGACGGGACACTAGCTCCCACATCTTATTTTCAATAAGAGGATTATATTTGTCAATCATGGCAGATTTCCAATTAGGATCAGACAAGGCATTTGTCGAATTGTGAGGAGGTGAAGGGGCAATCAAAATTGATAAATTAAATTACCAATTGGGTTTGGAAATGTTGTGTATAAAACGGGTTTCCATCATCTCTATGGGTGCCATGTGTTACACCCCGGAATTTCAGGATATGTTTATAAGAACGTACGTAAGAACTCAAAAATATTAAGGTTTGAGACGAGTAAATTTATCGGAATTATGGAATTGTCAGAAAACAAATATTGCGACGAATGGGAGGGAGACACGTGTCACCCCCCTTAGGTTGTCTTGGATGAAATTTACCATGGGCAAAAGGGTCATTTGACCATTAAATTGATGAGTAAGTCTTGCTAAAGTCTTGAAGCTTGACATTGTTGACTAAAGTCCAAGGACCACTTGGGCAAGATCCATGTGAAACTCATCCAAGCCATCCATATGTACTAATCTAGACCCTCCATTATGTTATATATGTACACTAGTAGTGCAAGACTTTGTCATTCTCCACACTTAGAAAATATTTTGAAATCTTGTTCTTGTGCACTATGAAGCTCACGGCAATGCTAGGTTTTCAAGGGAAAAATTTTCAATTGTTGTCCAATAATTCCCATACTTTAAACCAAGGTTCCTAAGAGTATTGTAAGGGTATCTCAATAGAAAGATCCCGGAAAAGTGGAGTTTTCGTATTAGTCGCAAGGCGGAAAGTTAAGGAGTTCTTCAACTTTGAAGTTGGAACTTGAAGATGAATTCTTCATAAGCTTCTAAGGGTTGCTTGGAGTGGATTGGAACGTCGAAAGGAGGAGCTAAAGTTGCTAAGGATCGACTTGTAGTCTTGGATCATATTTGGGCTAAAAGAGGTATAATCTTCGTCTTACTTTTGTAATTGAAGATTCCATGTTATTATAAGTTAGAAATGATCATGTGATATGTGTTATGAAGATTGATAAGTGTTATGGAAATTTGGAAGCTCGAATCCGAAAATGACATGTTAAGCCATTTGAAATTGAAATACAATTTGGTCGATAGTTAGAATCGTCGCATGTTTATCTACTTGAGGATTGTAGTAGTTATAATCAATTGTGGCTAGATAACATGTTATATTAAACCACATGGATTGAAAAGAAATTGGAAGAAGAATTGGTATTGTTGCCCTAATTGCCGAATTGACATTGTAGTTTAGACTAGTTTGTTTTTTATTGTGGGGCGGAATTTTACATGTCTTGATTAAGCATGTAATCCCCTATTGTTAACTACTTTGTTGGGCCTTAAATGTGGCGTGTTTGGTTATTGAATTCGGCCTTGAAAAAGGTGGCAAAGTATGTAGAAACAAAGGAAGTCTTTGTCAGATTTTCCGTAGAATTTAGTGACTTTGCACTTGGAATATTCTACGTTTGAAGTAAGAAGTTAATAGACGTATTATGGTCATTATAGGTTGACATACTACGTACGGCGAATTGGACTTAGCAAGTGGATTAAACAGAAGAGGTATGTGGAACTTTCTTATCTCTCGAGCATGAATAAGTTGTAAATGTATAGTACGGTGAGCGTCTGAGATTTTGACAATCTAGGTCCATTTGATATCCTTGGCTTATTTTAAGAATGTCCAAGTTGATTGAGTTAGGGAATTAACTCACTTGTTTAAATATTAAGGATATCTTGGTTTTCAAAAGTTAAGAGACTTTAAGTATGTTGAAAGTATTATTGATACTTGTTTTGTTGGAAAGTTTAAGTCTCTTGGTTATAAAGAAGTATGTAAGTTGCTAATGTATAAAGCTAGTATAACGACTTTATGGGAAGTTGGTTATAATAGCTTTATGGAAATTTAAAAAGAGTGGTTTACTCTAAGTAATTTAAGTATGTTAAATGACTTGAAATAACGAAAGGCAAATTGATTTAAAGGCATCAATTGCTTAAGGTTTTAAAAGAAAGAAGTCACTTGATTTAGAAGCCCGAAAATGTATTTTCTAAAAAGGTATTGTGACTTGTCTTAAAATGTAGTTATGACTTGATACTACGGTTATTAGTATCTTGGAAGTTTTATATGAAAATGGGTCATTTTAAAAGAATAGAAGTACGTAGTACTTTGGGTTAAACTCCCGGATTTATAATGACACGTTAGTGCCTTAAGTAAACTAAAATGAGAGTGTATATGAATAAGACTAATAAGAAGTTAGGGGGATTTCTTAACTTGCTTATTTATTGTATGATAAGCCAGTAGTGCTTATGTTATGTATGATAAGCCGGTAGAGCTTATGTTATGTATGATGGCCAGTTGATATAGGGTAAGAGTATATCTGAGGGGTAAATCCCCAAGATCGTTATACCACCTTCTCCAGGGTAAGAGTTTATCTGAGGGGTAGCTCCCCAAGATCGTTATACCACCTGCTTTACCACCTTCCTCGGGGTAAGAGTATATCTGAGGGGTAGATGTTATACCGTGGTTCGGTCTGGACGCGGTGAGAACCTCAGCGCCACGCGCGCGAGGCATGGCGCGCCGCGGTGATTGTAGGGCATGGCGCGAGAAGGCAGGCGCGCGGAAGATCTGAGTCGCTGAAGTTTCAGCGCGCCTGAAAGCATGGCGCCGGAAAGTCCTAAGAAGCGGCGGGGAGTTTTACGTGCGCGCGCCGGCAGGCGCGGCCGGCGGGATCTGCGAGAGTTAATGGAAATTTCTGCACTGTTTTGTTTTAAAAGAGGTCATGGGTGGGTGAAAAGTGTCCCCCCCATCTGAAATGTTGCATGCCTTATATTGACCAAGTCTTGAAGACTTGGTCATCTTTCATCTTTCATCTCTCTCTCTCTAAGCTAAAAGCTCTCCCTTCTCTCTAGAAAATCAAGAGAAACTCCAAGCTTAAGGAAAATCTGAAAAGGGCGTTAAGAAGGAAAGTTATTTGCAAGCTTGTGGAGGTTATTGTGGTGGTATTCTTGAAAAGGAGGCTAGCAAAATTGTTGGAATAGTTTTGGCTAAAGCTCCAAAGGTAACATTTCTTCTCTTGTAGCTAGTTATTGGTGTTGCATGTGAAGAATAAGGAATTTGTAGTAGTAAATAATGCTCTTAGAATCATTGCATGTAAGAAAAATGGTTTGGATATGAAAGATTGGTTAAAGAGATATTATGAGCATGTTGTAGCCTACAAACTACTTTAGAATTGTTAAGTGTATTGTTTTACCTATTGGGGCAGAATTTTACACACCTAAGTTTGGTTGTGTAATCCCCTTTGAAATGTTGGATTGTTGGGCCTTAAATGTGGCGTTTGGATATTGAATTCGGCCTTGAAAAAGGTGGCAAAGTATGTAGAAACAAAGGAAATGCTGCCCAAATTTCCTTAGGAATTAGTAACTTGAACTTGGAATATTTCTACATTGAAATTAGGGGTTAATAAACGTATTATGGTCATTATAGGTTGACATATTACGTGCGGTATTTCGGACTTAGCAAGTGGATTAACCGAAGAGGTATGTGGAACTTTCCTATCCCTTGAGTATGAGTAGTTGTACCTATGTAGTACGGTAGACGTACAAGATTTGATATCTTTCACTTGTTTTAAAGTATATGATACTTGTTTCATTTCAAAAGTATAAGTCTCTTGGATTTAGGGAAAATGTATTTGACAAAGGGATAACGCTAATATAATGACTTTATGGGAAGTTGGTTATATTAGTATTTTTGAAAGGTTCACAAAGAAAGGTTTACCCTAATTAAAACAAGTACGGGTAAAGGATTTGAAACTAAGAAAGGTGAATGGATTTTTAGGCATTGGTTGCCTAAGGTTTTAAAGGAAATGAAGTCACTTGATTTAGAAGCCTATTATATTTCTAAAAGGAAATGTGACTTGTCTTGAAAAGAAATCGTAACTTGATACTATGGTGATTAGTATCTTGGAATTTTTGTATAAAAGAGTTATTTCTTAAAACGTTAGAAGTACATGGTACTTGGGTTGAATTCCCGGATTTTCTATTAAAAGACATGTTAGTGCCTTAGGATACTAAAATGAGAGGATATATTAATAATGTTAATAAGAAGTTAGGGGATTTCTTAACTTGCTTATGTTATGATAGGCCGGTAGTGCTTATGTTGTGATATGATAGGCCGGTAGTGCTTATGTATGATATGATAGGCCGGTAGTGCTTATGTATGATATGATAGGCCGGTAGTTCTTATGTTATGTATGATAGCCGGATGAGTTATGTTATATATTTATATTATTACGGGGTAAACCCCGGGTTATTATCTATGCCATGGATTTGCTACCCATGATGCGAGTGCGGCGCTTGCACTCATGCGGATCCGGACCATCGGATCCATGCGGGTGAAATAGTCCCATGCGAGTACGGCGATGGTACTCATACGGGTCCACAGGATCCATGCGGGTGAAATAGTCCCATGCGGGTGAAATAGTCCCATGACGAGGCGGATGACCTCATGCGGGTCCACAGGACCCATGCGGGTGAAATAGTCCCAGGAGTAGGATTGCTTAATGATACTACGGGCGAGGTACCCTGTTTTGATTGTGAGCCTCATATTTTTATGCTATAAGATTTATACTTGTTACTCTCATTGTTAGTAAGGCACAGTACAAGGAAATTGATTTCTATCTATGACTCCAGCTTATTTTTGACTTATGATATTACTACAGTATTTTCCAGTTTTACATACTTGGTACGTTGTGTCGACCCCCGCCGGGGCTGCGTTCATCTTGAGTAAGGAAAGCGGTGGTAGATCCTCATTCCTAGGATCTTTTACTCAGTGTCGGGAGCTCCATTTCTTGGAGGCTCGACTTTTGGTATGGTTCTCCCGGTGTTGTTGATGTTTTGTACATTCGGGGGCATGGCGGGGCCTGTCCGTCATAGTGTTACTCCTTCTTAGAGGCCTGTAGTCTTGTTATAACTTGGTTTGTTTAAAGATGTAACTGTTCGGTTTTATGTACTTTTGGGGTAGCCATTTTGGGCTAGACTATTTATATCATTATGGTTGTTATTGTGAGTTTATATTCCACTGGTTTTCTCTGATGTTGGGTCACAAGGGTGCCCGGGTTAAGGCACCGGTCACGGATCCGGGGTCGGATCGTGACAAAGTGGTATCAGAGCAGTTAATCCTCGGAAAGGGTCTACAGGACGTATCTAGTAGAGTCTTGATTATCGGTGTGTTGTGCACCACATCTATAATCAGGAGGCTACGAGATATTTAGGATTAGTTTCCATTTCTTTCACTCTAAGATCGTGCAATAGAGCGTGTTATAGGTTAAATTTCCTCGACGTAAATTTTGTATGTATCATTTATGCCTCGCGCAAAGGCAACCGCGACCCGAGAAGGGCAAGCGGCGGAGGAACTAATAGTGGGACACCGAGGGTTACGAGGCACGTGCCCGGCCTTTACGAGAGATAATGTTTGGACGGCGAGTTCCACAAAGTCGTCAACCCCAAAGAGTCGGGCGGCGGCGGCCATCGAGACTACGGTACTGAGCCTCGGTTATGCGGCTGGAAGCGAGAGGATATGGGCTCTGAGAGATGGCCCGATTATTGGCGAGATAGTGGCTAGGCATGAGGACGAGCGGGAGGCGGTTCATGTGCCGTAGTTCCTCCCGGATCGATAGCGTGAAACCGGGACTTCTTGGTGCGGCCGCGAGTTTTATTGGTGAGGCACGAGGATGATCTCGAGAATTTATCAAGCGATTCTGGATTATGAGGTGATCAAGGCCGGATCGAGTCGGTTGTACTGAGTTCGCATCGGCTGCGTGATACCGCGGATTGGTGGTTTGATTCATGGGAGCTGTTAGGGAGCATGCGCTTCCGGTATGTATGAGACGAGTTCTCGGCATTTCTTGGTCATTTCTTACCTCGCGGATGAGAGGGCGCGGACCGACATATTTCGACATTGAGACAGTGGGCGGGCGATCGGGAGTACAACGTCGAGTTTGACTCGTTGGCTCGATATGTACCCACTTTAGTAGCGATATGGAGGACGAGTGCACCGCCACGTCACGAGCTCGATGACTATTTGGCGAGAAAGTTATGCGGAGTAGCTCTTGTGGGCATGGACATTGCCGCATGCAGCTATGCACTAGGGTGTGAGAACGCGGGCCACGGATTAATAGGTATCGGCGAAGAGGCGGGACAGCGGCGTCCTCTAGTAGTTCTCGAGGTAAACGGCCTCGGCGAGACCGGGTTTGCATCACGGCCGGTTGAGCGCTCTCCACCATCTTCCTCGTCTGAGGTATTCAGAAGCGGCGAGGTCCTGTGGCTTGGGTTTCTAGAGAACGAGTTCCGGTCGAGATGAGCCACACATGCCTCGGTGTGGTCGATGTGGTGATTGCCATTATGAAGTGTCGTGTTCCTCCAGGAGCTTGTTACTCTTGTGGCCAGCAGAGCCATTTGAAGAGAGATTGTCCGTCCAGAGGCGGCGGGAATGCCATGGTTTAGCCGACAAGTTCGATTCTTGGGTCGCCGTTTTTGATGGTTGGCGCCCGGAGGCGGGGTGTTCACGGGCGGCAGCGCGGCAAGGGTCGTGGCGAGGGTTCGATTCACGGTCCTCGAACCGCATTTATGCTATGTCGGCCGCCCGGGACCGGGGCGTCACGATGTCGTCCAGTGTACATTGTTGGTTTCTTCTGTGATGTTTATGCTTTGATAGACCGAGTTCTACCTTGTCCTATATATCTCCTCATATTCTGGTAGAATAGGGTAGAACCGAGTCCATAAAACCTTTTGAGGTAGCTACCCGAGGTGATTCGGTGGTGGCGGCGAGTGTATAAGGCTTGCCCAGTGACTATATACGGTCGTCAGACTCTAGCCGACTTGATAGAGTTGGATATGACGGACTTTGATGTGATTATGGGTATGGATTGCCTAGCGTCTTGCTATGCCAATGTAGACTGTAGAGAGAGGTTAGTTCGGTTCCAGTTTCCCGGTGAGCCGGTTATCGAGTAGAATGGAATCTGCATCGTAGAGGGTAGGTTTATTTCTTACCTCAAGGCTAGGAAGATGGTACGGAAGGGTATATTTACCATTTGGTTCGGGTATTCGACATCGAAATGAGATACGGACCTTGATCGGTCCGGTTGTTAGAGAGTTTCAGACGTATTCCCGCACGAGCTTAGGGTATCCTCCCGAGAGGAGATTGAGTTTGCATCGATTTGACGCGGACACTCGACCGATATCTATTCCGCCATACGAGGATGCACTGCCGAGTTGAAGAATTGAAGGACCAATGAAAGATTTCTTTGGAGAAAGGCTTTATCAGGCAAGTGTTTCTCCCAGGAGCGCCAGTGTTATTTGTAAAGAAGAAGGATGGGGCCGCTGCGTATGTGTATTGATTCTGAGCGGTGAACAAGGTAACTATCAAGCAGTATATCCTCCCGGGATTGATGATTTGTTTGACGATTGCAGGGTGTGAGATGCTTTTCCAAGATAGACTGCGATGCGGTTACCATCAGTCACGAGTTAGAGGCGGATATCCCAAAGCGCATTCGGGACCGGTATGGGCACTATGAGTTCAGGTGATGTCTTTCGGATTGACCAACGCTCAGTGGTATTCATGGATTTGATGAATAGGGTGTTCGAGCCATTCTTGGATATATTCGTTATAGTGTTCATTGATGATATCTTGGTGTATTCGCGCGTGAGCAGAGCATACTGATCATTTGAGGCGGTATTGAGAGTCCTCGAGGACCGCGATTGTATGCAAAGTTCTCGAAACGCGAGTTTTGGTAGCTTGTGGCTTTCTTAGGGCATGTTATCGGGGCCGATGGTATTCGGGTTGTCTGACTAAGATTGGCGATCAAGACTTGGCCTGCACTCCACTACCGCGGAGTGCGCGGCTTTGGGCCTTGCAGTTATTATCGGAGGTTTGTGAGAAGTTTGCTTCCATGTCGGCGCCTTTGACTAGCCGACTCGAGCGGCTATATTTGGTGGGCGGATGCTTGTGAGGAGAGTTTTGATTCTTGAAGGAGAAGTTGGCATCGCCCGATTCTTACTCTTCCCGAGGTTTGGACAGATATGTGGTTTTATTGTGATCGTCGGGTGTCGGGCTTGAGTGCGTCTTTGATGCGGCCGCGACAAGGTTATAACTTACGATCTCGGCGGCTTAGGAAGCATGAGAAGAACTATCCCACACATGACTTAGAGTTGGCGTGATGATTCATGCCTTGAAGATCCGGAGACACTATTTGTATGGAGTTCATGTGAATATTTACACGGACCACAAGAGTCTCGGTATATCTTCACGGAGAGTGAACTTCTGGCGAGCGGTGGTTGGAGCCGCTTAAGGATTACGATGTTGATATTCTATACCACCCGGGAAGGCCAATGTAGTTGCAGATGCCCTTAGTCGCATATCGATGGGTAGTGCGTGCGATGTACGACCGGGGAAGAGGATATGGTCCGAGAGTTACATCAGCTAGCGAGCCTTGGGGTTCGTTTGGTTGATTCTGATAGTAAGGGAGTTCGGGTTCGAGAGGTGGTCGAGTCTTCCATCGTCGAGGAGGTGAAAGCGGCGATGATGAGGCTCCGATTTTGATCTGATATCGAGACGCCGCTTTGAAAAAGAAGAGTCTATTTGAGGTAGCGCGGATGGGGTGCTAAGATTTGAGGATCGGTTGTGTGTTCCCGTTGTGACGGGACTTCGTCAGCAGATTCTGGGGGAGGCACACAGTGCTCGTTATTCTATTCACCCGGGGTCGACTAAGATGTATCATGACCTCGAATCGTGTATTGGTGGGATGGCACGAAGAGGGGCGTGGCGAGTTTTGTTGCCTGATGTCCTAATTGTCGTGAGTTAAGGTTGAGCACGGATGCGGTGGGCATTGCGGACTATTGATATTCCGACTTGGAAGTGGGAGGTGATAAATATGGATTTTATTGCGGGGTTACCTTCCACCGGAGGAAGCATGATTCCATTTGGGTTATCGTCAGCGGTGTGAAATCAGCCCATTTTCTTCGATCGGGGCGACTTTTTGTACGAGGATTATGCTAGACTATATATCGGAGAGATCGTGAGGCGCGGAGTTCCTATATCGATTATTTACGGAGGAGCCCGATTTGGCTAACTTCGGAGGTCTTTTCCGAAGGATTAGGGACACGAGTGCGTCTCAAGATAACGTTTCATCCTCGGACCGACGGGACAGGCGAGCACTATTCGCACAACGAGGATATGCTGCGGGCTTGTGTTATTGATTTCAGGGGTAGCTGGGAGGATCATTTGCCTCTTGTGGAGTTTGCTTATAACAACAGCTACCATTCTAGTATCCAGATGGCGCCTTATTAGGCCTTATATGGGAGGAAGTGTAGGTCACCGATAGGTTGGTTTGAGGTGGGAGAAGTTCAGCTAGTCGGGCGGACTTGATGCGTGACGATGGATAAGGTAAAGTTTATCCAGGAGCGGTTATTGTCAGCTCAGAGTCGACAGAAGTCGTATGCGGATCATCGGCGTCGACACTTGGAGTTTGAGGTTGATGATTGGGTCTTCCTGAAGATATCACCCATGAAGGGTGTGATGAGATTTGGGAAGAAGGGGAAACTTAGCCCAAGGTACATTGGGCCTTATCAGATTATCCGTAAGGTAGGCAAGGTTGCCTATGAGTTAGATATGTCGTCCGATTTGGAGGCGATACATCCAGTTTTCCATGTGTCTATGTTGCGGAAATGTATTGGAGATCCATCTAGAGTGCACCCGATTCATGATGTTCGGTGTGGAGGAGTTATCGTATGAGAGAGTCCATAGCGATACTCGATCGTCGAGTTAGACGACTTCGGACAAAGGATGTGGCTTCCAAGGTCTTATGGCGAAGCGAGAACAGAGAAGAGATGGCGTGGGAGCGGAGGAGGACATGATGAAGAAATATCCTCACTTATTCCCTACACCTCGGGTGACCCACTTTCCGCTTGTTAGTTTTGATTTAGCAATTGTACTTAAGTATTGTTGTGGCCGTGAGGCGTCTTTATTTGCAAAAGAGTAGTTAAGGCGTCACGTCGATTGTGATTCGAGTAAGCCTAGAGGAACATTCGAGCGAATGTTTCTAAGGGAGAATGTTATACCCGTGGTTCGGTCCGGACATGATCGGGGGCCTCAGTGCGCGGCGCGGAGTGGGCGCGCCAAGACGGTGATTGTAGGCCGCGAGCGGAAGAGCGTGGCGCGGCGGAAGATCCGGAGGTCGCTGAAGTTTCAGCGCGCTGGAAGCAGTCCGCGCACCGAAAGTCCTAAGAAGCGGCAAGAGTTTCAGCGCGCCTTGGCAGTGGGCGCCGAGGCGGATCTGCGAGTTAGTGAAAATTTCTGCCTTTGTTTTGTTTTAAAAGAGGTCATGGGTGGGTGACAAGTGTCCCCCATCTGAAATGTTGCATGCCTTATATTGACCAAGTCTTGAAGACTTGGTCATCTTTCATCTTTCATCTCTCTCTCTCTCTAAGCTAAAAGCTCTCCCTTCTCTCTAGAAAATCAAGAGAAACTCAAAGCTTAAGGAAAATCTGAAAAGGGTGTTAAGAAGGAAAGTTATTTGCAAGCTTGTGGAGGTTATTGTGGTGGTATTCTTGAAAAGGAGGCTAGCAAAATTGTTGGAATAGTTTTGGCTAAAGCTCCAAAGGTAACATTTCTTCTCTTGTAGCTAGTTATTGGTGTTGCATGTGAAGAATAAGGAATTTGTAGTAGTAAATAATGCTCTTAGAATCATTGCATGTAAGAAAAATGGTTTGGATATGAAAGATTGGTTAAAGAGATATTATGAGCATGTTGTAGCCTACAAACTACTTTAGAATTGTTAAGTGTATTGTTTTACCTATTGGGGCAGAATTTTACACACCTAAGTTTGGTTGTGTAATCCCCTTTGAAATGTTGGATTGTTGGGCCTTAAATGTGGCGTTTGGATATTGAATTCGGCCTTGAAAAAGGTGGCAAAGTATGTAGAAACAAAGGAAATGCTGCCCAAATTTCCTTAGGAATTAGTAACTTGAACTTGGAATATTTCTACATTGAAATTAGGGGTTAATAAACGTATTATGGTCATTATAGGTTGACATATTACGTGCGGTATTTCGGACTTAGCAAGTGGATTAACCGAAGAGGTATGTGGAACTTTCCTATCCTCGAGCATGAGTAGTTGTACCTATGTAGTGCGGTGAGCGTCTGAGATTTGATATCTTTCACTTGTTTTAAAGTATATGATACTTGTTTCATTTCAAAAGTATAAGTCCCTTGGATTTAGGGAAAATGTATTTGACAAAGGGATAACGCTAATATAATGACTTTATGGGAAGTTGGTTATATTAATTTTTTTGAAAGGTTCACAAAGAAAGGTTTACCCTAATTAAAACAAGTACGGGTAAAGGATTTGAAACTAAGAAAGGTGAATGGATTTTTAGGCATTGGTTGCCTAAGGTTTTAAAGGAAATGAAGTCACTTGATTTAGAAGCCTATTATATTTCTAAAAGGAAATGTGACTTGTCTTGAAAAGAAATCGTAACTTGATACTATGGTGATTAGTATCTTGGAATTTTTGTATAAAAGAGTTATTTCTTAAAAAGTTAGAAGTACATGGTACTTGGGTTGAATTCCCGGATTTTCTATTAAAAGACATGTTAGTGCCTTAGGATACTAAAATGAGAGGATATATTAATAATGTTAATAAGAAGTTAGGGGATTTCTTAACTTGCTTATGTTATGATAGGCCGGTAGTGCTTATGTTGTGATATGATAGGCCGGTAGTGCTTATGTATGATATGATAGGCCGGTAGTGCTTATGTATGATATGATAGGCCGGTAGTGCTTATGTTATGTATGATAGCCGGATGAGCTATGTTATATATTTATATTATTACGTGGTAAACCCCGGGTTATTATCTATGCCATGGATTTGCTACCCATGATGCGAGTGTGGCGCTTGCACTCATGCGGATCCGGACCACAGGATCCATGCGGGTGAAATAGTCCCATGCGAGTACGGCGATGGTACTCATGCGGGTCCACAGGATCCATGCGGGTGAAATAGTCCCATGCGGGTGAAATAGTCCCATGACGAGGCGGATGACCTCATGCGGGTCCACAGGACCCATGCGGGTGAAATAGTCCCAGGAGTAGGATTGCTTAATGATACTACGGGCAAGGTACCCTGTTTTGATTGTGAGCCTCCTATTTTTATGCTATAAGATTTATACTTGTTACTCTCATTGTTAGTAAGGCACAGTGCAAGGAAATTGATTTATATCTATTACTCCAGCTTATTTTTGACTTATGATATTACTACAGTATTTTCCAGTTTTACATACTTGGTACATTGTGTCGACCCCTTCGCTGGGCCTGCGTTAAATCTGCAGTAAGGAAGCGGTGGTAGATCCTCATTCCTAGGATCTTTTACTCAGGTGTCAGGAGCTCCATTTCTTCGGAGGCTCGACTTTTGGTATGGTTATCCCTGGTGTTGTTGATGTTTTGTACATTCAGGGGAATGACGGGGCCCTGTCCCGTCATAGTGTTACTCCTTCTTAGAGGCCTGTAGTCTTGTCATAACTTGGTTTGTTTAAAGATGTAACTGTTCGGTTTTATGTACTTTTGGGGTAACCATTTTGGGCTAGACTATTTATATCATTATGGTTGTTATTATGAGTTTATATTCCGCTGGTTTTCTCTAATGTTGGGTCACAAGGGTGCCCGGGTTAAGGCACCGGTCACAGATCCTGGTCGGTCGTGATAGATCCCAGATCGTTATACCACCTTGGGGTAAGAGTATAAATGAGGGTAAATCCCAGATCGTTATACCACCTTGTTTAGTGGATTTGCTACCTATACTTTTGATTACTCTCATTGTTAGTAAGGCAATCGTGTATTGTTAATTGAGTTATCATACATCTCGATTTTATTATAGACTTATGATTTCATTCTGATCTTTCGGTTTCATATATTTGGTACATGTCAGATCGACCTCCTTCGAAGTGCGCTCACGCCGCAGTGAAGTCTGATTCTTGATCCTCGCTCTAGGATCAATGTTCACCGTTGAGAAGCTCCTTTATTAGGAGGCTTATCCCCGGTATTGTCTGGTCGTTGTACATTCAGGGTATGGCGGGGCCTGTCACTTGAGTTGTTATTCTTAGAGGTCTATAGTCACATTTGTGGATTGGGTTGTAAAGAAAAAAAAATGTGTACTATTTTATTGCGTATATTGTACGGAAGGTGGCCTTATCGGCTAGCCTGTTATTATTTTATGTTTAAGCATTTTATAAGTTGTGTATGTTCCGCTGTTATTCTCGATGTATCAGAAAAGTGCCTGTGTAGGGCACGATCGCGAGCCCGGTCGGGTCGTGACAAAGGTGGTATCAGAGCAGTTAGTCCTCGGAAAGTGTCTACAAACCGTGTCTAGTAGAGTCTTGATTATCGGTGTGTTGTGCACCACATCTATAATCAGGAGGCTGCAGGACATTTAGGATTGGTTTCCATTCTTCTCACTCTGAGATCGTGCGATAGAGCTGTATGGTTAGGGTCGTCTCTCCCAAACAAGTTATGTTGTTTGCAGCTACGAGAAAGGCAGCAGTGACCCAGAAAAGATTATGTGGATTGCGTATCCAGGTTGGTAATGTTTGTAGTATAGTTGGTATTGTGACATACAACTATACAGATTTATGTATGAGGGTCAGACGCGTGTTGCCTAGAATGATTTTAGATTACCAGGACTTGGTAAGGACTAAAAATATCGGCAATGTATGAACAGTTAAGGAACTCTCATCAAAGTTTTACGTGCTAATTTGAGATAATTAGGTGATGATGAGTTGTGTGAAAATGTAATGGACCCTTAAGAGGTTATAATTAAGGGACTAAATGGAAGACTATGTTAATAGGTTAAGCTACGTGGTATGATTAAGAGAATGGTACGGGTGAGATCCGTATAGAGTAAGTATGGTTGTTATGGTCAAGACAACACGATTATAGTATATTGAGAAGTTTTTGTACCCGTTTACGGGGGGACCGATAAGTTAGGCTTGGAGCATGGAAATTGTGAGCCTAGGAATGTTGATAACCACCAAGACCTTAGATATATAAGGCCTTCTCGGGTAGTAAAGTTAAGACAGACCAAGGAAAAGAGTTAAATACGACGCCGAGTCGAGTTGAGGACCTATTAAGGGTCGCCCCATAGCCTGAAATGGAATGGGATCAGTTGATAGTAGTCCCGCCACGTGACAGGGTCACGAGGGTGCAAGGCCCACGTCTAGTTAATCATTTTACGGGTTCGTGGACGCATTCCACCGGAACCAGGTTGTGAGAGCCGGAACTGGCCTTATGTTGTTTAATTTAGTAACTCCAAAGAGTACAGGCCAGAGTTAGTATGGAATTTATGTACGTATGCTAGTATAAGTTTGAAAGTATGGAAAGAGTACGACCAGTGAAAAAGAGAGCAACCAAGTGTAAAGAAATAAAGCCTGAATCCATGAGGACCTTTCGAGGTGACTACACCGTGAGTGTTGGGTGGTAGCTGAGCGGGTAGATAATAGTTCTGCGTAACGATCTGATCGTTGGACCCTAGCAGACCTAGCGGTATTATGTGACATTGAGGTCATTATGAGTACTGGCTAGTTAGCCTCTTGTTATGCCAACGTTGACTGCAGAGAGAGATTGGCTCGATTTCAGTTTTCTGGTAAGCTGATTATCCAGTGTAAAGGAAGAGAAGTGGTGGTAACCAGTGAATTATCCTTCCTTCTTTGACATCATTGTTTTTTTATAAGTCTGTGTGACTTGTTCATTTGAGGTAAATTGACGCAGGAAGTAAGTAATAATTGAATTTGAAGGAATTTATGTTAAGTGTCCTAGTAGGTACTTGGAGTTGGTTTGGTGTGGCGGTCAGGGCCACGACCTTCCGGATAATTTCAGGAAAACGTGCAAGGCAAGAATAAAATAAGTACGAGTGCTGCCGGCGGAAGGCTGAGGGCATCTTAGGTAGATTTTGAAAAATCTATACGATTAAGGTGGCGCTTGATGATTTTGATTTTGATAGAGAGATAAGTTCTCTCCCCCACGAAAAAGGACAGTTTTACGTATTATGGGGTTGTGTGTACACATGTTGTTAGACGAAGGATAGGAGAATGGTAAGGTCTTTAGAATCCTCATGCCATAGGTTACAGTTTTAGGTAACCGTGGGAAAAGTATTGTGTTGGGGTAATTAAGAACGACGTTACGAAGTGGTCGAGGAAATGTCGTAAGGAAAAATGCAGGTAGTACGCATATATGAAACTGTACGATTATGAACCAAGATAGAAATACTTTTGCTAATAATAAGCATAAGGTAAGGTTATGACCAGAATGATAAAGGAGAATACGACTATGGTTATGTAAGTTGCACGAGATATGATTACCCTGACTAGTGTAAGACCATTAGTAAATACTGGGCAGTAAGAACACTTCGCGGAAAGGTGGTAGCATCGGGTTACTACTGACGAGATCAAGTAAATCTCCCTAAATTATGATTGTGAAGTCTTAGCTGCGAGGCGTGCGAATAATCAATTCTAAGTTAGTGACCAAGGTGGGTTGACGCAGAGAAAGGGACACAGGAACCATAAGTGAGATTAAGGATACCCAATATTTCGCAGAATAAGAAAGGCTTTCGATTATTGGAAGATAAGTTGACCACGACTAGCTTCTAACCCCTCGTGAGACTAGAGGTTAAGTTATTATGATAACACGTTGGGTGTTAGGCTAGGTTGTGTCGACGCAACCGAAGGATAGAGCCTATGTTTTCCCGGTAGTTAGGGAAGCAGGAAAGGAAATTACGCCACTCACGATTTAGAGCTGGCGGCAGTTAAATCATGCCTTGAAGATTTGGGGGCATGACGTATATACAGACTTCATGTGGATATTTGTGCAGACCACAAAAGACTCCGGTATATCTGCAGACTGAGGCAGTAGAATTTGCGACAGCAATGGTGGTTAGAGTTACTCAAGAATTGTGATATTGATATCCTATACCATCCGGGGAAAGCCAAGACAGTTACAGATACTCTTTGTCGTGGATCTAAGGGTAGTCTGCGGACGGGCAGCGGATAGACGGGGCGTGGTCGTGAGATTCTTCAACACAGCCAGGGGTTCGATTATTGTTTCCAAGGTTAATGAAGTTTAGATCAGAGGTTCCGAGTCTTCCGTCGTTGAGGAGGTAAAGAGGCGACAATATGAGGATCGATGAAGCGATGTCGAGATCGGCTCTCAGAAGAGAAGAGCTCGCTTGAGTAACACCGGATGGGTGTCGTGAGATGAGGATAGATTGCGTGTACGTGCATCGCAGACTAGTCGCGAGTTTTAGGAGAGGCATACAGTGCTTATTGTTCTAATTGTTCGGGGTCGACTAAGTTGTGTCGTGACCTCAGATGTATGTATGGGTAAGATGACCGGAAAAGGGACATAGCGGATTTTACTGCTTAGTGTCCGAGTTAGTAGCAGGTCATGGTTGAGCACTAGAAGCCCAGTGGGCTATTGCAGGCGATTGAAATCCCAACCTAGATATGAGAGGTATTTAATATGGATCTTGTTACAAGGTGGCATCGTACTCGGAGGAAGTGCGACTCCCTGGGGGTCATGGTAAATGGGCTGGTGAAACCAGTCGTGTCCTTCCGGTTAGGACCACTTACTCGGCTGAGGATTATGCTAGCTTGTATAGCAGAGAGATTGTGAGACTGCACGGGGTTCCTACGCTTATGATGTCAGACAGATGAGCTCGATTACATATAACTTCTGGAGGTTTTTCAGAAGGGTTTTAGGGACACAGGTAAGTCTCAGTGTTGCATTACACCCTCAGACCGACGGACATGCAGAGCGTACTATCCAGGCACTTGAGGATAGGTTGCGGGCATGTGTTCTTTATTTCAGAACTATCCGGGAGGGTTAATTGCCTCTTGTTGTGTTACGTACGATAACAGATACCCTTCTAGTATTCTGATGGCCCTGTATGAGGCCTTGTATGTAAGAAAGTGTAGATCGCCGGTTGGATGGTTCGACATAGGCGAGGTTCAGTTATTTGGTCCAGACTTGATTCAGCGGGTTGTGGATAAGGCGAAGCTTATCCGGGAAAGATTATTAGTAAGCTTAGAGTCAGCAAAAGCTTTATGCAGATGACCGACGTTGACACATGGGGTTCAGCTTGACATTTTAGTATGAGTATTGTGGTGTGGCCTCGTGTGGTATTATTGGTATGTAGGGGTTGTAAAAGAAGACTATGTCGCTATCTTTAAGTTTGACTCCCGAAAGAACATTCAGGGATGAATGTTTCTAAGGGGGGAAGAATGTTACACCCCGGAATTTCAGGATATGTTTATAAGAACGTACGTAAGAACTAAAAAATGTTAAGGTTTGAGACGAGTAAATTTATCGGAATTATGGAATTGTCGGAAAATGAATATTGCGACGAATGGGAGGGCGACACGTGTCACCCCCTTAGGTTGTCTTGGACGAAATTTACCATGGGCAAAAGGGTCATTTGACCATTAAATTGATGAGTAAGTCTTGCTAACGTCTTGAAGCTTGACATTGTTGACTAAAGTCCAAGGGCCACTTGGGCAAGATCCATGTGAAACTCATCCAAGCCATCCATATGTACTAATCTAGACCCTCCATTATGTTATATATGTACACTAGTAGTGCAAGACTTTGTCATTCTCCACACTTAGAAAATATTTTGAAATCTTGTTCTTGTGCACTATGAAGCTCACGGCAATGCTAGGTTTTCAAGGGAAAAATTTTCAATTGTTGTCCAATAATTCTCATACTTTAAACCAAGGTTCCTAAGAGTATTGTAAGGGTATCTCAATAGAAAGATCCCGGAAAAGTGGTGTTTTCGTATTAGTCGCAAGGCGGAAAGTTAAGGAGTTATTCAACTTTGAAGTTGGAACTTGAAGATGAGTTCTACATAAGCTTCTAAGGGTTGCTTGGAGTGGATTGGAACGTCGAAAGGAGGAGCTAAAGTTTCTAAGGATCGACTTGTAGTCTTGGATCATATTTGGTCTAAATGAGGTATAATCTTTGTCTTACTTTTGTAATTGAAGATTCCATGTTATTATAAGTTAGAAATGATCATGTGATATGTGTTATGAAGATTGATAAGTGTTATGGAAATTTGGAAGCTCAAATCCGAAAATGACATGTTAAGCTATTTGAAATTGAAATACAATTTGGTCGATAATTAGAATCGTCGCATGTTTACCTACTTGAGGATTGTAGTAGTTATAATCAATTGTGGCTAGATAACATGTTATATTAAACCACTTGGATTGAAAAGAAATTGGAAGAAGAATTGGTATTGTTGCCCTAATTGCGAATTGACATCAGAGTTTAGACTAGTTTGTTTTTTATTGTGGCGGAATTTTACATGTCTTGATTAAGCATGTAATCCTATTGTTAACTACTTTGTTGGGCCTTAAATGTGGCGTGTTTGGTTATTGAATTCGCCTTGAAAAAGGTGGCAAAGTATGTAGAAACAAAGGAAGTCTTGTCCGATTTTCCGTAGAATTTAGTGACTTTGCACTTGGAATATTCTACGCTTGAAGTAAGAAGTTAATAGGCGCACGATGGTCATTATAGGTTGACATACTACGCACGCTTAATCGACTTAGCAAGTGGATTAAACCGAAGAGGTATGTGGAACTTTCTTATCTCTTGAGCATGAATAAGTTGTAAATGTATAGTACGGTAGACGTACAAGATTTTGACAATCTAGGTCCATTTGATATCCTTGGCTTATTTTAAGAATGTCCAAGTTGATTGAGTTAGGGAATTAACTCACTTGTTTAAATATTAAGGATATCTTGGTTTTCAAAAGTTAAGAGACTTTAAGTATGTTGAAAGTATTATTGATACTTGTTTTGTTGGAAAGTTTAAGTCTCTTGGTTATAAAGAAGTATGTAAGTTGCTAATGTATAAAGCTAGTATAACGGCTTTATGGGAAGTTGGTTATAATAGCTTTATGGAAAGTTAAAAAGAGTGGTTTACTCTAAGTAATTTAAGTATGTTAAATGACTTGAAATAACAAAAGGCAAATTGATTTAAAGGCATCAATTGCTTAAGGTTTTAAAAGAAAGAAGTCACTTGATTTAGAAGCCCGAAAATGTATTTTCTAAAAAGGTATTGTGACTTGTCTTAAAATGTAGTTATGACTTGATACTACGGTTATTAGTATCTTGGAAGTTTTATATGAAAATGGGTCATTTTAAAAGAATATAAGTACGTAGTACTTTGGGTTAAACTCTCGGATTTATAATGACACGTTAGTGCCTTAAGTAAACTAAAATGAGAGTGTATATGAATAAGACTAATAAGAAGTTAGGGGGATTTCTTAACTTGCTTATTTATTGTATGATGTTTCAGAGTGCTTATGTTATGTATGATAAGCCGGTAGGACTTATGTTATGTATGATGGCCAGTTGAGATAGGGTAAGAGTATATCTGAGGGGTAAATCCCCAAGATCGTTATACCACCTTCTCCAGGGTAAGAGTATATTTGAGGGGTAGCTCCCCAAGATCGTTATACCACCTGCTTTACCACCTTCTTCAGGGTAAGAGTATATCTGAGGGGTAGATCCCCAAGATCGTTATACCACCGCCTGGTAAGAGTATAAATGAGGTAAATCCTCAAGATCGTTATACCACCGCTTCCGTGGATTTGCTACCTATACTTTTGATTACTCATCATTAGTAAGGCACCGTGGTACCGTTAATTGAGTTATCATACCGTCTCCGCTTTATTATAGACTTATGATTTCATTACAATACTTTCGCCACATATTTGGTACATGTTGTGATCGACCTCCTGGGCCGTTCACGCCGCAGTAGAGTACGATTCACGATCCTCGCCTAGGATCACCGCTCACCGTTGAGAAGCTCCTTTATTCTCGAGGCTTATCCTCGGTATTGTCTGGCCGTTGTACATTCAGTGGTATGGCGGGCCCCGTCCCGCCGAGTTGTTATTATTAGAGGTCCGTAGTCACATTTGTGGATTGGGTTGTAAAGAAAAAAACGTGGTACTGCTTTATCACGTATATTGTACTGGAAGGTGGCCTTATCGGCTAACTGTTATTATTTTATGTTTAAGCATTTTATAAGTTGTGTATGTTCCGCTGTTATTCTCTGATGTATACCGAAAGGGTGCCGGTAGGGCACGATCGCGGGTCTGGTTCGGTCGTGACACCATGGGAGGTAGGCAGATCGAAGCAAAGTGAGTTGCATGCTGAGAGGGAGCATCGAAATCAGGGAGAAATGGAGGGACGTTGTTTGGGAGGAGGGATTGACCTCGGGCAACTGAGAGTGGTTATTTCCGAGAAGTATATGGCGGGGCTAGCTAGCCCACCCAATAGGGGGCAAAGGGAGGTGGGTCAGTCGTCGGTGACGGTAGTGATTGATTTTACAAGTGATGAATTAGAAGGGGATTAATGTCGTCATTTAAGAAGTTATAGGAATTCAGAGGTGGGGAATTGAGTTTGGTAAAGGGAAATTGATACTCATCAAATATGACATGATGAATTTATTTTTTTCCAGCTGGAAAGGTCGTAATAGTTGTAACCATGATGATTAGGGGGTAACCCAGAAATATACATGGGGTGGACCTAGGTTAAAAATTATTGATTTGTGTGGAGGGATGGAGGGGGTAGCATAGACATCTGAAATTTCTTAAATGCTTATTGGAAGGATCCCAAAGATAGAGAACTTGAGTGGAAGACTTGTATTTGAGAGACTTGTTAGGGAGAATATTTAAGAGATAAGTTGTAATGGATAAAGCTTAATGCCAAAGGGGGGGGGGATAGAGGCATGAGCAAGGAGGGCGCGAACTACGTTGTTTATGGTCTTAAGTTTTCATTCAACTTTGTCATTTTATGGAGAGGTGTGGGGACAGAAAAAATGAAAAATAATGCCATTTTTTGCCCAAAAAAATTTGAATTGGTTATTATCGAATTCCCTTAGATTGAAAACATTTGATATTCTTTTTAAATTGTATCTTAATGAAAGCGTTGAATGAAGAAAAAATAGAATAGACTTGGGATTTAAATTCAATGGAAAAGTCCACAGGAAGTTTGAATAATCATCTAAAAATAAAATATAATATTGATGCCCGACTGTGCTTAAAATAGAAGAAGTCCATAAATCATTGTGTATTATATCAAAAGACATTAAAGTACATGTAGATAAAGAATAAAATGACAACTTGACATGTTTCCCAAAAATATAAGATTCACAAACAGGAGGATAAGATACATTTTTGCAATCTATACATTTATTTTTGTGAAGGGAGTGTAAAATAGAGTCCCCCCGGATGTCCTAATCTATTATGTCATAAAGAGGAGAAAATAACTGCAAGAGATGACGGAGAGGAGGCTGGATGACTGACGGTGGTGATAATAGGATAAAGGTCCCCAGTGCTATCACATCACATTATGCACATACCTGTCATAATATCCTTAGGATGTCGTCATATGAGATGTGGCACCAGTATCCATGTACCAACTGTTGTCTGGAATGTTGAGGGATATTGTGTTCATAGCCACCTCAATATCTGTCGGTGTGTAGATTTTAGGAGGAGAGACATATGCACTTTTGATGTGCGATTTATACACACGCTAAATGCAAGTGCACGTATCGTTACAAGTAATATAGTCTGGGTAAGACCGAATATCGTCCTCAGAGACTGGTTTTCAAGTACCGATTATCTATACTTTAGTTTCTATTTGGTTAACGTTAATTGGTTTGGAATTCTAGACTAATATGCAGGAAATAAACTAATTATGAAAATACTTTTATTTAAATAAGTTATGACGGAGAATTAAGGCTTCCAAGATCATCAACTATCCACTCTATTCAATCCTTAATACAATTAGACTGACTTCTTCTTCTACATTAAGATAGCAGGTTAACCAGACCGTTTTATATTCTAGTTAGGATATATAAACACTCAACCCCGATGCAGAACCCTTCTATCTTTCGATGACAAGATTGACTACAAAGGAGGATTAAGAGCAATAACCTATTAAGCTACACAAGTATCGGGGTACTTTCGTCAACGATTTAAACCTATGTTTATTCAACTATAGCATATTCACAATCTCTCCTTTCGGATTTCGATTAGAACTCATATAAGTGATGATAACTAGTGATCAATTAATTATCAAGCAATCAAAGCAATTATTGAATAAACCTTAATCAAGTGAAAAAGAAAACAAACTAATGCATTAATTCATGAATAAGAGTTTCAAGCGAATCACAAGGAAATCCCTAATAAAGTAATTAGCTTCTAGCCATAGTCACGCTAAGAACTAATATAATCTCCATACATGAACTGAAATAAACAAAGAAAAGAGAAAGAAAAGAAAATACTTGAACTAGGTCTCAAATCTTCGCCTCCTAGAGTGGTGTTGTATGTACAATGGATGGAATCAATAATGAGCAGGGTTTTAGGATTATATAAATTTTGTAGGTAGAAAAAGTTATCCCTTTTGAACTCTGAAAACGTGTCAAATTCGGCCCAAAAGGTCAAAAATGTCGCGTCGGCGTCGTGGCCCTGCAGTCCGGCGCCACGGCGCCTGAAAATCAGAGAGTTTTCGAAAATTTCAGTGGTCGGCGCCGCGGAGCTTGAGGCGTTGTTTTCCTGATTTGTTTTGCTTCGACGTCCTTTTTTTTCGCCCGGACTTCGTCTGATCTCCTCTATACTTCCCGGAACTTCTTAGACTTCATTTCTTGGCCCTTTTGTGTGCAATTTCATCTCATTTATGCTCATTTCATCTCCTTTTTGTCATTTCTCTATTTCTGACCGCTGTGAGACAAAATAAAGGAAAATGACCCTAATACTATACTAAACATAAACAAAAATGAGTAAAATACTAATTAAAAGTGACTCAAAAAGTGTGTATAAAATACACCGATCAACTTTATACCTGTTGTGGACGTGTGTTGAGAATGTCGGGCTGGGGCTGTTGGGCTGGAGGTGGGCCCCAAGAGGCTGGAGGTGGGCCCTAGGAGGCTGGAGGGTATAGGTAGGTGGAGCATCCCAAGCCGGCTGGGCCTACGTAGCCTATAGTGGAGGCTGTTACCACTGCTTCCGCACGACTGTCACGGGCTTTGCCAGATTTTTGCCCTTTGTGATGATTTCGGGAAGGTGGACCGTGTGTCGGATCGTCGGGTTGCCAGTTTTCTGAACCGAAAACAGGACCCTGTTTTTTGTGGAGGGGCCACCGGTAGTGATGAGGGCGGTGTCGGTGGTGCTCGCATGAGCCGCGACCCGCTTTGTTTTTCATGTTTCTTTAAGGATGAGTCTCGAACGAGACTCGTAGAATGGAGACAATGATGTTCATTGTTGGAGGATGGTAGCGACGCCGTCATAAGTTTCATTCAAATCCGTAATAAGTTGCATCACCAACTGTTGATTAGTGACCGGTGCACCAACGTTGGAGAGTTGATCGACAATCATCTTATGTTTCTGACAATAAGCCAACGCATTTAAAAAATCGTCCTGCTGAATGTCCTTAAATTAATTTTCTAGGTACAAGGCAAGTTGTGTCTTATTATCCTGAAAAATACTTTTCAAGCGCTCTCACGTTTGTCAGGCAGTGGCGTCAGTTTCATTGATTGTATGCAATAGATCGTTCGAGATCGTATCCATTGTAGGACAACCGCATCTAAGCGGGAACAAAGGTCTTCATCAGAAACATCAGGATGTTCCAGGGGCTTTGATTTAGGAGGGATGATATGGTCGATGACTTTGTACACACGATAATGAATCTTAAATAATTTCACAATATTGATCCTTTTCCATCTCAAGATTTATGAGAATGAAGTTTTTGATGTTATTAACTGTAAGAGCAGGATTGAATTTAGGTTGTTCAGCCATTGAAAAGTTTGGGGAAGAGGAGAGGGAGGAAGCGGCCGAGAGGTGGTAGGAGAAAGTTTGGGGAGGGCGGCTGCCGAGAGTTGGAGCGGCCGAAAGGTTATGAGGAGAATTTTAGGTTTTGGCTTCTTATACCATCCTTAATAAAAGAGAAGAAGATTCTAATTACAAATCTCGTCAATCTTCCTATAACCCCTTATGCTAGGCATTAAGGTCCTGCCATCAAAGAAATAGTTCTATGTACGTAATTGGTTTTTTAAGAAACACTTGAGGAGTCGTCTCTTAAGCACAAAATTAGGTAAAAAATATTTTATTTTTAACGGTTTAAATTTTATTTGACACAATTCACAGCATTCAACTGAAGAGCATGTATAGCTGCAGTTTGGTGAGTTGGTCTCCATAGTACTATAGTTCAATTAGAATTAGTGTGGTACGAGTGGATTTAATAATCCTAAAAGTGGCAGTAAAAGATAAGCCATTAAGAGATTGAGATTGATTTGCATGCACTTCATATATATGGTTATAAATAATCAGTATCAAATTAGTGGTTGATTGGTGATTGGACATTCACCCCCTTAGAATTAAGAAGAATCATTTATTAAGGTCATATCTCATTCAATTACCTCAATTTTAAGGAACTAACTTAATTCAGAATTAGGTGACACCATTAAAATTGATTACAGGAATAGAGATTCATATTTATTTTTCCTGATAATAAGAGTTTGTGAATAATTGAGGCATATAATTATTTTATTTTTATACATACCGACTATGTAAAGAAAAATTTATACTAAATTAGTGTTCCTAAAAGGTTGGATTCTTAATTTTGAAAATTTAACTAGTTTTCTACTATAATAAATAATAATGTATAAAATTTCGTGGAACAGTATCAAAGAAAATGGTTATACTATTTTTCGCTCGCTTTAATATGCTAATTGTTGAGGATAACACCTAGTATACATTCATATACAATACTCGTATACATTCATATACAATACTAGTAGGTTATTTGATTAAGTGATAGATAGGGATAGGCCTGATACATTTCATATTCTTGGCCCATATTGTGAGGCCCATTTTTACTTTCCCTCTTGATTCTATAATGTAAGCATGTTGGACGTTTTTCTCATTATTCAGAAAATAAGAAAAACTCGCGCCTCTCCCTCTCCTTCTCTCTCGTGCTGCTTCAGACATTTCCATGGCAGAGCTCAATTCACTGAGCTTTGCATAGTTTTATCATGGTATCAGAGCCATACAGGACAAATCAGACATTGTTTCAAAGAGGCCTTTGATTTAGATCAGCGATCGACATATTCGTCGATCTCTGTGTTTACAATTTTTCATTTTTTTTTCTCTTCTTCCTGATTTCAATCCTGAGTTCCTGACAAACATTCAGCAAATTAGCTGTGAAATAGTAGATCCATGGAGAACACACCATCGGCGACTATAGAGAAAGGTTCGCATGCAGATTCCGAAACCATCGACCATAACCATCCTCTGCCTCGAGCGCCGACATGTCTGAGTAATCGCGGTGGATATCCAATCGATAGGGATGGAAAACTATACTCTGTAGTAGGCGATGGAACTAACACTGCTGATGAAGAACAAAACTGGTTTCATCGACGGATCTATAAAGCGCGACACGTATGGGCCCAATCACATGAGGCAGTGGGATAGATGCAATGCATTGGTGATGTCGTGGATAATGAGGAATGTAGACAAAAATCTGCTGAGTGGAATTCTGTATAGATCTAGTGCTGCTGCTGTATGGAAGGATTTGAAGGAAAGGTTTGACAAAGTCAACCTCTCACGAGTGTACCAGCTGAAGAAGGAATTAACAATGCTCAATCAAGGAGTTTCACCAGTAGCTCAGTACTACTCTCGAATGAAGGATTTATGGGACGAAATGGACTCGATCATACCACTCCCTACGTGTGAGTGCACAAATCCTAGAGAATACATTGTTCATCTGGAAAATCAGAGACTGCTGGAATTCCTTATGGGGCTGAACGATGATTATAATCAGGCGAGAAGTCATATCCTGTTAATGTCTCCTACGCCTAGTGTAAATCAAGCCTATGCAATGATAGCACAGGATGAAAGCCAAAAACAGATCTCATATTTGGGAAATTCAGTCGATAATATTGCACTCGCAGGCAGGGCCTCCTTCAACAACAACAAAAATAAGAAGTTCAATACATATGCATCGTGTGATTATTGCCATACGGCGGACACAATAGGGAAGGATGCCATAAATTGCTCTATTATTGTGACTATTGCAAGAAGCAGGGACACATTAAGGAAAAGTGCTACAAACTAGTAGGATATCCCACAGATTATAAAGGGAAGAGTAAGGTCAATGCAAATGAGCAACACGTAACGGCGGAATGGTTCAATTCAGTTTTCTACCTACCAACAGGAACAACTACATCAGATGGTGAGGAATCGCGCACTGCATGCGGAGAGGATCCGCCGATGATGAATCAATTCTGGGAAACAGCATGCACTGGTACCGCCGCAAAAGTGTGTATGGCAGGTAAATCTACTCATGTTGAAGGTAACAACAGTCCATGGATAGTCGATTCAGGAGCTACTAATCACATGGTAAAAAATAAGAACATGATTGAGACATCTCACTTGATAGAAAACTCAGGACATGTCCAACTGCCTAATGGAGGTTTTGCTCCAATTACACAACCGAAATTGTAGATCGACAGAGGTGAACTCATAGAACATGTCCTTTGTGTACCCAGCTTTCAATTTAACCTACTTTCAGTGTCTAAGTTGACTAAGGAGTTGAATTATAGTGCGAGGTTCTTCCCTGACTTCTTTGTGTTGCAGGATCTCTTCACTGGGAAGGTGAAGGAGATTGGTAGAGAAGTAGATGGCTTGTATGTGCTGGATTCAGCAAGGAAACAGGATAAACTAGTGGATGCAAAGGCTCACATGTCAAGAGTGAGCACAGGAGAGATGAAAGCTGCCTTATGGCACAAGAGATTAGGTCATGTCCCAATGAGTATACTTAGGAAAATTAATGTTTTCAATAATGATTCTAGGTTTACAATTCAACACTGTGATGTATGTCCAATGGCAAGGCAAACTAGGTTGCCATTTCCTACTAGCAGAAGTATGACTAGTTTTCCTTTTGAATTACTACATCTTGATGTTTGGGGACCATACAAGGTTCCCACATATACTGGAATGAGATTCTTTCTAACTGTAGTGGATGACTTTACTCGATGGACATGGATTTACCTTTTACATTTAAAGTCAGATGTGTCTTCTATGATAAACGAGTTATTCCTGATGATCAAAACTCAATTTGATTCACAAGTCAAATCTGTCAAGACAGATAATGGCTCAGAATTCATAAACAGTTCTTGTAAAGACTTGTTTACACAGTTGGGAATTGTACATCAAACAACTTGCCCCTATAGCCCCCAACAGAATGGAGTAGTTGAGAGGAGACACAGACACATACTTGAACTTGCAAGAGCAATCAAGTTTCAGAGTCATCTACCAGCCAGATTTTGGGGGGACTGTGTAGAAGCTGTTGTATACATCATGAATAGATTACCATCTGTGGTTTTGGACAATATCTCACCATTTGAAAAATTGTACAAAAGAGCACATGTTCTATCTCATTTAAGGGTTATTGGATGTCTTTGCTATGCATCTAATCTAGTGAAGGCTGACAAATTTGATACTAGAGCCATCAAGGCAGTATTGCTGGGGTACTCTACCAGACAGAAGGGGTATAGGTTGCTGAATCTTTCTAACAATGTTTTGTTTGTGAGCAGGGATGTTGCCTTTTATGAGGATATATTTCCTTTCTAGCAGCAGAAACCACTGACTGCTGAGGCTAATCTGAACTCAAGACAATCACAGCAAGGTGCAATAGACACTGACATTGATGCCTTCCAACAGATCCCAGATGATGTTGCTGCAGACCATAATATCTCAACAGCTGAAGAAAGGACACAGGAGGAAAACAATGTGCAATTGATAATACAACCAGATGATAGTTCCCTTCCTGATCCTGCAGATGCCAGCCCTTTTCCTGATCCTGCAGATAACAGTCATCTGCCTGATTCTGGAGCTGAACCACCATTGAGGAGATCAGATAGAAATAAAAGGCAACCTGCTTGGTTGAGAGATTTCATACAGGTGCCACACACAGAAGATGCAGAGAATAGACAGGGCAACTTATATCCTATGTCAAACAATCTTAGCTATGCTGGAATAGCTACAAAATATCAGAGTTATATTGCTAAGCTTGAGGTTGAACATGAACCAACTTCCTACTCTTCAGCAGTGAAGGATGCTAGATGGGTAGATGCAATGAAACTGGAAATGCAGGCCTTAGAAAACAACAATACATGGGAAGTCACTGATCTTCCAGCACATAAGAAAGCCATTGGATGCAAATGGGTTTACAAGGTCAAAAACAAGGCAAATGGAGAAGTGGAAAGATTTAAGGCTAGATTGGTTGCCAAGGGTTACAATCAAAAGGAGGGAGTTGATTACCAAGACACCTTTTCACCTGTAGCTAAGATGGTGACTGTGAGAGCAGTGATTTCAGTGGCTGCTTCTAAAGGCTGGAACATATATCAAATGGATGTATACAATGCATTCCTACAAGGTGACTTGAATGAAGAGGTGTACATGAGTATGCCTCAAGGTTTTGATACTCGGCAAGGAAAGGTGTCTAGGTTGATCAAGTCACTCTATGGATTAAAGCAAGCTTCTAGGCAATGGAATATAAAATTGACAACTGCTTTGCAAAATTCAGGATTTGTTCAAAGTCAATTAGATCACGCTTTACTCACTAAAGAGATTGGGGACAGAACAATCACTGTACTTATATATGTGGATGATCTCCTTATCACAGGAAGTGATGAAGGACTCATTCAGGAGACAAAGCAAGCTCTTCAGCAGAACTTCAAAATCAAAGACTTGGGGTTTTTGCGATATTTTATGGGGTTTGAATTTGCAAGAAATGCCACTGGTATCGTGATGCATCAGAGGAAGTATACAGTTGAATTGATTTCTGACCTTGGGCTCTCAGCTGGTAAGCCAGCAAGATCACCTCTGGAGCTCAATACTAAGCTGACATCAGTCGTATATGATCAACATGCTCCTGGTGGTTCATCTGCAACCAATGACCCAGTATTGGAAGATCCCACAGTCTATCAGAGACTTATTGGAAGGCTACTATACTTGACCAACACAAGGCCCGACATCTCCTTTGCTGTCCAAAGCCTAAGTCAGTTCATGCAATGTCCCAAAACTTCTCATCTCTTGGCTGCCTATCGAGTAGTCAGATATCTAAAACAAGCTCCAGGCCTTGGCCTCTATATGCAGGCAGGGACAACTACCAACCTTACTACCTATTGTGATGCTGATTGGGCATCATGCCTTAATACTAGAAGATCGGTTACTGGTTATCTCATTTTTTTTGGGAATTCTCTCATCTCTTGGAAGTCGAAGAAACAACCCACTGTTTCCAGAAGCTCTACTAAGTCGAATATAGGAGCCCGCCGCTACAAAGTTTGAAATTGTGTGGCTCTCTGGTTTGTTCTCAGCATTAGGTGTTCATTTTTCACCGCCGCCTCGCCCACGCGACAAGAATCGCCTCGCAGATCGCAAAGAAATCGCTTTTTCATGAGCGGACCAAACATATCGACATCGACTGCCACTTCATTCGCGAGAAAGTGCAGCAGGGACTGATCCACACTTGTTACATCCACACCAATGAGCAGCCTGCCGACATTCTCACAAAGAGTTTGACGCATGGTCGCCATGATTATCTGCTGTCCAAGCTAGGCCTAAAGAACTTGTTTTTAGGTCCTAGCTCGAGGGGGCGTGTTGAGGATAACACCTAGTATACATTCATATACAATACTCGTATACATTCATATACAATACTAGTAGGTTATTTGATTAAGTGATAGAGAGGGATAGGCCTGATACATTTCATATTCTTGGCCCATATTGTGAGGCCCATTTTTACTTTCCCTCTTGATTCTATAATGTAAGCATGTTGGACGTTTTTCTCATTATTCAGAAAATAAGAAAAGACTTGGCAGCTCTCTCTCTCCCTTCTCTCTCGTGCTGCTTCAGACATTTCCATGGCAGAGCTCAATTCACTGAGCTTTGCATAGTTTTATCACTAATAACTAATTGTTGGTTTAAAGTATACATTTGTAATTATAAACTACTATGGGATAGCGGAAACAAAGCTGTTGGTTCGAGCGTATGAACAACTACCCCACAAATATCTTTCGTCTTTTTATTTTGCAACTAAGTGGGAAAGACCATTAACCTATCATGTTCTCTATGATATTTGTATACTCTCAGATCATGATGATATCATGGGATACACCAGTAGAAAAATTGTAACAAAAAAATTCGTACTAAAATGAACCAAAGGTCAGTAGATAAATTGGGTACTGGTCAGTGGCCATGCATATATTTGCTCAACTTCTGCCATTGCTTAAACTTCTTCTCCTATTCGTGACTGTCACACTTGATCACGTACTCCTACTGGTCAGTGGCCATGCATATTTTTTACGCTTAATGAGATTATCTATAACCATACAAATATTTTTTGACTTATTTTAGACCATAAAATTGAAAAGTCTTTCTTTATTTCTTAAACTACGTGTCAAGTCAAACTACATCATATAAATTGAGATCGATGGAATAATATTTTCTACTACTGTTATTGAACTTACTATTATTGTTCTTGTTGTCACTATATAATACTCC
Source organism: Przewalskia tangutica (assembly GCA_029844215.1). Taxonomy (NCBI): domain Eukaryota; kingdom Viridiplantae; phylum Streptophyta; class Magnoliopsida; order Solanales; family Solanaceae; genus Przewalskia; species Przewalskia tangutica. The sequence goes on along the minus strand of CM056718.1, from coordinate 124,413,557 downwards.
CTCTGTTCTAATTTATGTGACATCATTCACTACTACATTTTTAATCTAATGCAACGGTTTATAGAAGACTAATGCAACGCCATATGTAGTACCGTTGCATTAGATATGGCTAATGCTACGAGTTCAAGTGTAACAAATTAGAAAATTATGCTAATGCAATGGTAGAACATGATCGTTGCATTAACATGTGTAATCTGTAATGCGACGGCTAAAATTGTCTAATGCAACGGTCAAAAATGATCGTTGCATTAGCCTATATAATGCAATGGTCAGTGTTTTAATATCCCCCAAATCTTCATTTTATTTGCTTATACCCGGCCGCGCCCCATCTTCTTCCTAAACCCTAACGCGCCTCATCCCATTTTTCTAGCCGTCGCATCCCCTTCCCCCCAGCTCGTCGTCGCATCTCCTACCACACCTCGTCGTCGCTTTACCCTTCCTCCACTGCTCGTCGTTGCCCTTTTCCACTTGTCGTCGCGTCCACTTCGTCGAACTGCTCTTCCCTTTTCTCCAAGGTTAGATTATGTTTTACCGTCGTTTTACCTTCCCCTTTTATGTTTTACCATTGTTAATTCAAGGTTAGATTACTGTATGTGTATAGATTTGCTCAAATTTTACCGTCGTTTCTTCGTCAAACTGCTCAAATCGAACTGCGCAGATTTTATTCATTGTTCTTCCCACATTTTGTTTATTTGTAAATTGTATTTCCAAATTAAATTACATAAAATATATGGAAGACTTACGTTAGTCTCTTAAATATTACATTGAGGAAATGGATTGTGGAACTAAGGGGTGGTGGATGACTGCCAAATGGAGTGATGAATATGAACGATGAGTAGATGAGTATATTAAAAAGGCTTTTGCTACAAAGTCTCAAGGAAATCAAATTTGTTGTCCATGTGATAGTTGTCACTATCGTTATTGGAACCATGAGAATGTTGTGAGAGATCACCTAATATGTAATGATTTTGTGCCAAGAACAAATAAGTTATCTGAATTAGGGATTGAAATTGAAAGAGAAAAAACTAATATGGATCATGATGAACAATCAAATATGAATGATTGCAATGATGACATTGCAGGGTTGTTGAATGATGCTCGTGATGTTTTTAGAGAGGGTCCGAATGACGAGGAAAAAAAATTCAAGTTAGTTGAAGAAGGTCAGGAGGAACTATATCCCGGATGCAAGAAACATTCAAGAGGAATTATATCCCGGATGTTTTGGTATGTTGCAATATTGTTCTTTGACATATTACGAGTATATTCTTGGTTCCAGACCTTTATCTATTACTAGTGTATCGCTTTAATGATTGATATAGAAAAAGTATATGGTTGCTGAAGATGAAAGGAAATATGTAATGAAGGCAGTTAATGCAAATTGGTTTAGTTATAAATGCAGATTTAAGAAGAATCATTTCTATAAATATGATAGTGATGAGTTAAGATGGTTTCACAAACCTGACACTATTTCAGTACTTCAGTTTCAGGACCTCTTAAATTATTGACATTGTGAACAGATTGAGGTATTCAATTAAATTTACTTATATTTTTGTGTAATAATGAGGTAATATTATTCTAACTTATTATTTTTATCTCACATGCAGAAAGTAAGACAAATAGAGACAATTGTCTATTGTTAGATGATATGCACACGATGGGTCGTAAGTCGTTTGCAATGTTACGTCATGAATTTGTATACACTTTGATTTTTCAATAATTGAGTTATCTCTTTGCTTCCATTAATTCTCACTAATTTTAATTTGTAAAAATTTAAGACTTAGGTATTTGTGTGCTAAATTTCATTTTGTTTTTTAGAGCAACAAGAGGATCCGAATAAGAAAGAACATTTTCAAGCAAAAGTCTACAAAGAATCAAGTAAAAGAATTTCAGGGAGAACATACCATACCAACAATGAGAAAACTGAACAGAATATTGTGAGTTAACAAATTGTATTATCATATATTTGCGTGCTTTTGATAATTTAGTAACACAATGACTTAACATTCTATAAATAGGCAAAGATAAACGTTATGGAGTCCACCCAAAACGGAGAAGGTAGCAACTCTAAAGATCTAGATCTTTACTCTGAAGTGCTTCAAGGTTCCAAAAGTAAAAATCGATTACGACTTGTCGAAAAAGGTGTGACAAAGACTGATTTGAAGAAAAATGAGAAAAAATCAGGTTTTCATAATTCCGGAGAAATTCTTGCAGAATATGAAAGCTAAGTTAGTGCAACAACTTGCACCGACCGTTGCATCGGTGATTATATCACAACTTCAAGAAGCTAATCATAGAATAAATCTTGTCATTCATGCTTTTGTTAGTCCATCAATTTCAAAGGATGTGTCTAGTGCACCGCATGTCAGTGAACCAAATGGGTAGTCTGCTGGGACAGTTAATCAGGTAATTTTTGTGTTTCCCTTCTTTCCAACACATAGTAATATTCTGGAGCTTGAAATTTTATATAGTATTATATTGTGAAATTATATGTTTTTATATGAGTAAACTACATTGAAGTTATTATTTATGATGTTTTGGCTAGTCTATCAATTTTTTATTTATGACTATTAATTATGTTAACTTGTAGGTGTGTGGTGAGCTAAATGGAGAAGAAATCTAGCAATCTAAAAAATGGTGGGTGGAGGCTCTTATCGCGCGTTTATTTTTGCGTCAATTTTTTGTTTCTAGTACTTATGCTAAATTTGTTATATATATGGAGATACTTTTGTGAACAATTATTTTATAATATGTCCTATAGGGTTTAATATTGTAATATCGTACTTTTTATGTCAATGACAATCATTTTTTATTATTATCTTTCTCTTTTTATTATTTATTTTGTCATTTTTTTTCTATAGTTGTTGCATTAGGTGACTCTAGGCTTGACAATAATTAATACAGTTTCGTTGCATTATCTCATACAGTCGTCGCATAAGATATCGAATAGCTAATGCAACACCTTCTTCAAATCGTCGCATTAGATATGCACCTAATGCGACGGTTAAATAACGCCGTTGCATTAGGTGCATATCTAATGCAACGGTTGTACCAGGCTGTCGCATTACGGCTGTACCTCGTCATTGCATTAGGTCTAATGCAACGGCGAAAGGCTCTATGATGACGATTTTGAGGCGTCACATTAGCCTTGAAATGTAGTAGTGATTTCTTTTTTAATTTGTCCCGAAAAATGTCATATTTCTATATTTATAAACAATTGAACTTTATAGACACACAAATATCTAAGATTTATTTTGGACCATAAATTTTAAAAGTCTTTTATTCTTTCTTAATTTTCATGAATTAAATAATGTCATATAAATTAGAACGGAGAGAGTATATCTCAATTCCCCGTACTCAAGCCGTGATCATCTTTCAATAACCATCTGCATTTACCAAGGCATGTCAATTATTGTCAGTACTAAGAAAGATTATAACTTATAAGAGCCGTCTACTTTTATTGTTTGTTCTACCTGCTTTTATTTCTAGGTTACATAATGGATTTTGTTGACTGAATATTACCCCCTCCATTTTATGATATGGTAAGTGGTGTTTTTAATTTGAACACATCTCTTAAGAAAATTACTCACTGATAGAAAGTAAAATGTATTTTTACTAATTTATCCTTGATTAAATATCTTTAAAAAATATTATTTCTTTAATGGTTATGTAAAACTTTATTTATTTAAATAAAGGTAAAATTGAAAGAAAACAATTAATGATTTCTTACTTTTGTGAAACACCACTTATTTTGAAAAAAAAATAAAAAGATAAAAACACCATTTATTTTGAAACCGTAGCAGTATATGGACAATAAATACTACTAGTGTAACTTTAGATATAGTTAATTTGAACGTTCATATGGCCTAGACTTTATGGAAATTAGAGTGAGGTCTACTTACTAGCAGCACCTGGTCTACTACAGCAGTCTTTGGAATTAATTTATATATATCATCTATGTACTTATATACTACTCAACTAGACGTTATGGGTGCACCTCTTTTCTTAGGCTTCAAAGATCTTATATAAGTGTTGGAAATTTTACGAGGGAGATTTGTCATTCAAGTTAATGACCTTCATCTTTTCATGTCTCAAACATCTTATTTTGTGTATCAATATCTCTTTCATTTCTTAACGAAATTTGACGATAACTGGCACTAACATTATCTACTCACTTGGTAGATTAAGCATGTGCGAAATAATAAGGTTTCCGACATGCGGGGCCCACGTGTTTAAGTTATCAAAGATGGGATAAACTCAATCCCACATTAGTAAAATGGGGTTAAAGTGCATTCGAAAGGTTAAACAAACAGAACGATGAGTTAAGAGATGACTCTCTGTCTTTAAGACAAAATTGCCCCGTATAAATGCTTTTACGGTAATGGGCAATAGTCTCGCAAGATAAAACAACAATTAATCAACTGTACAAAGCAAATACAGGTGATTCTAGTGAAGAAGATGAATAAGAACAGATTATTGAAGAAAGAGCGCGAAAAATGTTTTCTGCCTGCTTTTCATATTTCCGTTCTCTGTGTGTTCTTGACGAAGAACAAAACAATAGACAAGTTTGAGTTGTGTTCGGCCTACGCCTTTCTGTTTGGTTGGTCTCTGTATTGTTTGAACTGAAGTGTTCAACGTAGAGAGCCTCAAGCTTCGCTAGTGAGCCGATTTGTGGTGGGATTGTGCCAGAAATCTGATTGAACGACAAGTCAAGATAGACAAGATTATTGAGTTTACCAATTTCAAGTGGTATGGTGCCAGAGAGATTGTTCATGATAAGATCAATATATTCAAGAAAAGAAAGAGATGAAAATGGAAAATCATAGTGTGTACCAATGATACTAGCATCTGTAATATTCAACTTGTTTACCCTATCATTAAAGCATATAACTCCATACCAATGCCTGCATGCGTTAGAATTTGGTCTCCATGAAGCCAATAAGGAATTATTCTGATTCTTGAAAGTTGCTTTCCATTTTAGGAGGGCAGTTGCTTCCTCTGTGGAAGCAAAAGTAACTGCAAAGAGGTAAAAGATGGTGAAAAACTAATGTAAAGAGAATAGTTTGCTGGGAAGCATCATCATATTTTGAGTTGATTGTGCAGGGTACACTTTTTATATTCTAGTAAAGCATCATAATTCAGTGGGTTAGGTAAAGACCAAGGAAAATGTATTTGGAAACGACTTCGAGGTGAATTGAGTATTTGTCTCATTCTCTAGGGAAAAGACTAAAGACAGAATCTAAATGTGTGTCGATTACTTGTCAAATTAGTCAAACGGTTGGAAACATCACTATCCATGGAAATTAAAGAAAAGACCAAAAAGCAAGCATCTGATTAGGTAACAATATGAAGATTAATACATCGATTTTAATTATATTGGATATCGATAATCTATATTTTTAAAATAAAATTTGCATAATTAGAAACCACATACGTTTAACCCGTCAAACAGTAATATGTGTAATTTTTCAAGAAAGAATCATTTTATGTCTTTGTTAAGCTGGTGGCATCATGACTGCAATAAGTGTAAATGTGGTATAGTTGTTTATTTTCCTTTTAAACAACAATAATCTTCTCCTTACTCTTCACCTTGCTTTTTTGAATAGTTACCATCGGAGTCACTTTTAGTTGAGAAGTAACTACATTAAAAGAAACTGCAATATTAAAGGCTAATCAAGTCCTTCATAGAATCCTAGCCTTCCTCGTATTGCTGTAATGATTGTCTTGGTGAGATAGAGTTAACTAATATCTTTATGAGGGTGACTGGTGAGAGGTAGCGGATATTTAGTAGAATAGTCGAGGTGCGTTGATACAAGCTTTGACGCCAACCATTAAAAAAAATATAGAGTAAAGACAATACTGGATTTTTTGAAACAGGTCTATCCAATATAACGGATGGGTAATGTTTCATACAACAATTAAGTTTAGTGTCCTGTACACAATAGACTATACAGATTAGCCAATGCTCTCCTCAGAATTCTGGAACACAATACAAAAGAAAACTATCACACAACTAGGTGCCCAAAACAACAAAGAGAGGCTTGATATATTTGTTTCAGGCAAGCTGTAAATGATATCGCAAACAATTACTTGCATTACTGAATAGACCCATGGAAGGTTGCATATAATAGACCCTTGTGGTCCGGCTCTTTCCAGCCGCGCATAACGGGAGTTTAGTGCACCGGACTGCCCTTTTACTGAATAAAATAATTCATTACCAATATCGCCGCTGTAACAATCATAACAGATGTAACCAGAAACTTCTTAAAAGTATAAAGGTTTTTCCACTTTCACATACAAAGTTATTGGAATGTTGGGACTCATGAGCCTCCATAAATCAGTTATCTTTCTAATATTGCAAATAAACCGTAATATACACGGTTGATATACACCATGTATATCACGGCCCAACAGTCCATTTACACGGCGTATATTTCGTGTATATCACGGGTATATTTACCATATTTAACAGGCACTTATTGCAATTTTTTGTGAATCAAACAATGTAAAGAAACCTTTGCTGCCACACATTTTAGCCTTTTATTTGTGATTATGTAATGCAGGGAGGGACTGATGTATACATTGAACATATACCTTTCTTAGGGTAATTAAATGACCAATTGATGCGTTGGAAGGAAAGTATATTTACATTTTCTATATGGAAAAAATTTGGATACTACAAATGTGACGACGAAAATTTATTAACTAGTAGTTAAATTCTTTTCAATGGATTTATGGACTTAGTATTGTATTGTGAAGTCTTGGCATTGATAATATGAGGTCCACCAAAAATTTCACAATTTTGTGGGCCCATCGAAATTTTAAGAATTTTGGCCAAGTGTGGAAGATATTTTTGTGAAGAGAATTATGGACCAATAGGAGGGTGACACGTGTCCCCCCTCCACTTGTATTGTAAAAGCTCCACTTGTATATATTGATATGTATTGCAAGACTTGTTGACTCACAAATATCTTCTCTTCAAGCTCTTCTCTCTTCCTTAAGCTCCAAGATTCGAAATCCATAGCAAAACTGAAGAACAAGTTTATTTATTTTCCAAGATTAAGCTCCTTAACTAAGTTCTAAGCCAATGTTAATACACCAAATAGTTGGTCACGAATTTTGGGCCAAATAATGTCGTGAAACCCTAAGCTTGGAGATGAACTTGTTGGAAGGAAAACATGGAAGCAAGATGGTTACAAGCTTGTAAATGATACATGCATGTTGGGTGACTTGAAGAGATTGTGAAGGAAAGGGAAGAAGTGGCCGTGTATAGGGACTGTTTTGGGCTCGAAATTAAGGTAAGATTTATTCCTTCCTATGGTATAAATGGAGTTACATGATGTTATAGTTAAGAGATGAACTTGTGCTAAGTAAAATGGAGAATAAGAAGTGCATGTGACATTTGACATGTTAGCCGATTTAATGGACTGTTTTGTTCATTTTGGATTCGTTGGTTGTTATTGTTATTATCGTCACTAAGTGCATGTTAGGTTGAAGGAAATCTTGTTATTGAAAGATGAAATGGTTTATATAAAAGTGTTGAAATATGTATTGGATTATAAGACATTACGAAAAGGGCTTTGGATTGTTGTTGTTGGCCGAAACTATCTTAAAACCGTTGGATATTGTCGTGCTGTTTTAGGGGCTGTTTTATACGCGTATAAAGCTGTAAATTCAGTTACCATTATGCATGTTTAAATGTGGTAATTGCTTATGTATGTCCTAAAGGAATAAGGTTGTAGAAAAGTGTAGAAAGGCTTCACATTCTACCCTCGTTGTTGTTGGAATATGAACTGTTTTTGTGGACTGTTTTAATGTGATTAAGAGGCCGAATTTACATGAGAAGTGGGTGTGTAAATCCCCTTTGTTGCTGTTTGATTGTGCCCTTAATTGGTGTTTGGTTATTGATGTTATTGGCCTTAATTGTAAGGTGGAAATGTATGTATAAATAGGGGAAGTGCTGCACGAATTTTTATATGAAAAGAGAACCATTATGTGGTATATGACTTACACTAGTATCATGAGGTAGATAGACGTGTTATTGTTGTTATAGGTTGAAGTACCTATTTGAGACGTATTCTACTTATCGTGTTGGTATAACCGATAAGGTATGTGAACTATCCTTTCTTCTTTCGGCATGTTCTACGTATGAAATATACCTGTGGTATTGTTTCATAATTCATTATGCTCCTAGAAGTTAAGGGTTATTCATGTTATTGATTTTATGCTAAAGACATGTCTAAATTGTTTCTAAGTCCTTATTAAGGCATATGAGGAGAGATGTTAATATTCATAAGAGTTCTTAGTAAGCGCTAGATGTCGGTTCGACTTTGCTAATTTAAAGTAACTGATAAGTATTAAGCGCTGAGACTGTTTTAATAAATAATTGGGTATGTTTTAATAGACGTGTTGAAATAAGCCATTGCAGCGTTAAATGAAAAAGGTATCGACAAGCAATTATATTAAAATGATTAGCACGCCATCTGCATAGAAACTAAGATATAACCAATTTGTTTTACATTTTCTAGTTCACAACTGATTAGATAAGGTTTCATAATATGAATTACTAACGGCTCATATAAGAATTAATTAGGCAAATTCGGATCCGTTATCACCAATCAAATACAGGATTATTGGAAATATTCGAGGTATGTGAAACTCTTCCTTCTTTCTTTGACGTGATTCATATGAAAGTGAATGCACGACAGACGTACATAGTTCTATTGGATCTTAATCCATATTTGATATATGATATGATAAGTTCCTTGATTTCTCGAATGATGATTTAAAAGTATATATGATATGATAAGTACTTTGAGTTTTCAAATGATGGTTTCAAAACGATACCTGATATGATAGTGTCTTTGAGTTTTCAAAAGATTATTTCAAAATGATACTGATATGATAGTGCCTTGGTTTTTCTAAAATGAAAGTTCATTTTAAGGATTTTATTGAGAGTCAAAAGAGGATTTAAATTGCACAAGGTTGCTCATGAAAAGTTATCCGTGCAAGTGTTATTATGAAAGTACACCGAGTCCCACAAATGGGTCGGGTACGTTATGTGCTAAATAACACCGAGTCCCACAAATGGGCTGGGTACGTTATGTGCTAAAGTACACCGAGTCCCACAAGTGGGACTGGTATGTTATGTGCTAAAGAACACCGAGTCCCACAAATGGGTCGGGTACGTTATGTGCTAAAGAACACCGAGTCCCACAAATGGGTCGGGTACGTTATGTGCTAAAGAACACCGAGTACCACAAATGGGTCGGGTACGTTATGTGCTAAAGAACACTGAGTCCCACAAATGGGCTGGGTACGTTATGTGCTAAAGAACACCAAGTCCCAGAATGGACCGGGATATGTTATGTGTAAAAAGACACCGAGTCTCAGAATGGGCCGGATATGTTATGTGTAAAGAGACACCGAGTCCCAGAATGGGCCGGGATACGTTATATGTTAAATGTTCACCGAGTCCCTCACTAAAGGGCCGACAATGTTTATATGTATATGATTTCATGGACATGTATCCATGATGCGAGTATAGATACTCATGGCAGTATATGATTCTATGGACATGTATCAATGATGCGAGTATTGATACTCATGACAGTATATGATTCTATGGACATGTATCCATGATGCGAGTATAGATACTCATGATAGTATATGATTTCATGGACATACATCCGTGATGCGAGTATAACTACTCATGACAGTATATGATTATATGGACAGACATTCACGAGTTTGATATGACTCTCACTTTTAAAAAAAAGGTACATTTGACATTATTTTAAATGGCACGGTTGGATATGGTATTTTAATTTTCATACTTGTCCCTGTCATTTTTTGGCCAATCATGTTCTTATTTATTGTACTTTATGTTTACATACTTGGTACCTTGTTGTACTGACCTCCTTCGGGGGGATGCGTTTATGGCCGCATGTATAGGTACTCAGTTGGGTGATCCTCGAGCTTAGGATCTTTGCTCAGCTTTTGGGATAGCTCCATTATTCCGGAGCTTGTCATTTTGGTACAGATCTCCCATTGTGGGCTTATGTATATTCAGGGGTACGACGGGGCCTTGTCCCGTCACATTTCATATCATACTCTTAGAGGTCTATAGACAGGTGTGGGTGGTTAATGTGTATTTGGGCATATGTACAGTTGTAGTTCGTTTGGACTATTCTATGTAAAGTGGCGGCCTTGTCTGTTTGCCTGTTTTATTATACAAATTTGTTATGTGATTATGAGTTGTTTCTTAGCTTCCGCTGGTTATATGTGATGTATGGGTATAAGGGTGCCCAGGTAGGGCACCAGTCGCGGCCCGTCGGTTCGGATCATGACAAAGGTGGTATCAAAGAAGTTAGTTCTCGGAATGTCTACAGACCGTGTGCAGTAGAGTCTTGGTTATCGGTGTGTTGTGCACCACACCCATAAACAGGAGGCTACAATACATTCAGGATTGGTTTCTATTTTTCCTTACTCTAAGATCGTGCGATAGAGCTGTGTTGTTAGGATAGTCCCTCTCTAACAGTTATTGTGGTTGCAGCTATGCCTCTAGAGAAAGCGATAACGACCTAGAATGGAATATATGGACTCTATATACAGGTTGGTAAGATTGTTGTATAGTTGGTGTGATGATGATGCACATCTATACGAACATATTATTTATGACTATGTGTGTGTTGCTGAAAGTGATTATGGGGTATCATGAGTTGTTAATCTTTACTAATTGCTGGGGAGGTATGTAACAGTTTAATGAATCCACATTAAGGCATACTGGGTGTGCTAATGTGGAATATTCAGGAGGTAATGAGCTGTCTGAGCTTGTGATAGACTCTTAAAAGATCATGTTCAATTGACTTAATGACATACCATGTTGTTAGATTAAGCTATGATGTATGCTTAAGTGATACGCGCGAATAATATTTGTATGCAGTAAATAGAGTTGTTATGGTTAAGACAACATGATTTTGAGATTATGAGGTGCTATCTTACCCGTACACGGGAAGTGATAATGTAAGTTTGGGACAGGGAATATTTGAGGATCTTAGAATATTGGATGATCGTTGAGACCTTAGAATTACAAGGCCTTCTTGAGTAAGATATTTTTATGTGTGATCTTGGTTAAGGTACATAGTATACATGAAGTATATTAGTTGTGATGATTCCTTGGGTTGAGTATAAGCCACTTGTGTGGTTAAAAGTTGGAGTTATTATTGAAATTAGAAATAAGACCTTTGAAGGATTTTATGTTAAGCATCCTTTGGAGGTACTTGGAGTTGGTTTAGTGTGGCAGTCATAGCCACGACATTCCGAAGTGTCTCAAGTTGATGCGCAAAGTAAGAATAAGATAAGTATAAGTGGTACAGATGAAAAACAGAGGTGCAAAAAAGTATCCCACGACTTGAAAAGAAAAACAAGGAGGGGTGCGATTATAATATTCAATATAAAGGACTAAAAGGGCGATACTGCGTATTATTAAGAATTACATGTATCAAGGTTAGTAAGCTAAGGTATGCTATAGATATTGGGGTGGAAAGGTCGTCGGTTTCGGCTACGTGGTACAATATGTTACAATTCTACATAAGCTCGGGATTAGCACCAAAATAGTTGAAAAGAGGCCAATGGCGCCTATGGATATAAGTATAAGGTATAAATTAGAGATATATGGCAAGAGATGGTGACAGAGGAGGTGGGTTATGAGGAGAGTCCTATAGCCATACTTGATCGCCAGAAGGTTGCGGACTAAGGATGTGGCTTCCGTCAAGGTATTGTGGCGGAACAATAATAGGGAAGAGATGACATGGGAAACAGAAGATAGGATGAAGAGAAAGTATCCTCACTTGCTCCCGACGCCTACAGGTAATACCATCCCGTGTTTGACTATTTTGATTGGTGAATAAGACCGATGTGTTATATTGTGGCCCAGTGAGGCATCTTTGGGTTGCTGGGTATTGTTGGAACTTGTAGAGAAAGAAGAGATTAAGTGATAAATCGTCTTTGTGAATTTCGTGCACAGACTCGGTACAATAACGGGATCGCGGTCTGAAACTTGAGAATCTGCAGAATTCGCATCACGCGTGCCGACGCCAAGACCGCGATCGACACTAACAAGTATAGGTTGATAAGTTTGGTTAAAGGAGAATATGCCGAAGTTTGTATATCTTGCGACCTAATATGAACATTCGGGGACGAATGTTTCTAAGGGGGGAAGAATGTTACACCCCGTAATTCCAGGGCAATAGATTGAGAACGTAAGTAAGGAAATAAGATTTTATGGTTGGAAGGAAAGTATATTTACATTTTCTAAATGGAAAAAATTTGGATACTACAAATGTGACGACGAAAAATTATTAACTAGTAGTTAAATTCTTTCTAATGGATTTATGGACTTAGTATTATATTGTGAAGTCTTGACATTGATAATATGGGGTCCACCGAAAATTTCACAATTTTGTGGGCCCAGAAAAATTTTAAGAATTTTGGCTAAGTGTGGAAGATATTTTTGTGAAGAGAATTATGGACCAATAGGAAGGTGACACGTGTCCCCCCTCCACTTGTATTGTAAAGGCTCCACTTGTATATATTGATATGTATTGCAAGACTTGTTGACTCACAAATATCTTCTCTTCAAGCTCTTCTCTCTTCCTTAAGCTCCAAGATTCGAAATCCATAGCAAAACTGAAGAACAAGTTTATTTATTTCCCAAGATTAAGCTCCTTAACTAAGTTCTAAGCCAATGTTAATACACCAAATAGTTGGTCACAGATTTTGGGCCAAATAATGTCGTGAAACCCTAAGCTTGGAGATGAACTTGTTGGAAGGAAAACATGGAAGCAAGATGGTTACAAGCTTGTAAATGATACATGCATGTTGTGTGACTTGAAGAGATGGTGAAGGAAAGGGAAGAAGTGGCCGTGTATAGGGACTGTTTTGGGCTCGAAATTAAGGTAAGATTTATTCCTTCCTATGGTATAAATGGAGTTACATGATGTTATAGTTAAGAGATGAACTTGTGCTAAGTAAAATGGAGAATAAGAAGTGCATGTGACATTTGGCATGTTAGCCGATTTAATGGACTGTTTTGTTCATTTTGGATTCGTTGGTTGTTATTGTTATTATCGTCACTAAGTGCATGTTAGGTTGAAGGAAATCTTGTTATTGAAAGATGAAATGGTTTATATAAAAGTGTTGAAATATGTATTGGATTATAAGACATTATGAAAAGGGCTTTGGATTGTTGTTATTGGCCGAAACTATCTTAAAACCGTTGGATATTGTCGTGCTGTTTTAGGGGCTGTTTTATACGCGTATAAAGCTGTAAATTCAGTTACCATTATGCATGTTTAAATGTGGTAATTGCTTATGTATGTCCTAAAGGAATAAGGTTGTAGAAAAGTGTAGAAAGGCTTCACATTCTACCCTCGTTGTTGTTGGAATATGAACTGTTTTTGTGGACTGTTTTAATGTGATTAAGAGGCTGAATTTACATGAGAAGTGGGTGTGTAAATCCCCTTTGTTGCTGTTTGATTGTGCCCTTAATTGGTGCTTGGTTATTGATGTTATTGGCCTTAATTGTAAGGTGGAAATGTATGTATAAATAGGGGAAGTGCTGCACAGATTTTTATATGAAAAGAGAACCATTATGTGGTATATGACTTACACTAGTATCATGAGGTAGATAGACGTGTTATTGTTGTTATAGGTTGAAGTACCTATTTGAGACGTATTCTACTTATCATGTTGGTATAGCCGATAAGGTATGTGAAATATCCTTTCTTCTTTCGGCATGTTCTACGTATGAAATATACCTGTGGTATTGTTTCATAATTCATTATGCTCCTAGAAGTTAAGGGGTATTCATGTTATTGATTTTATGCTAAAGACATGTCTAAATTATTTTTAAGTCCTTATTAAGGCATATGAGGAGAGATGTTAATATTCATAAGAGTTCTTAGTAAGCGCTAGATGTCGTTCGACTTTGCTAATTTAAAGTAACTGATAAGTATTAAGCGCTGAGACTGTTTTAATAAATAATTGGGTATGTTTTAATAGACGTGTTGAAATAGGCCATTACAGCGTTAAATGAAAAAAGTATCGACAAACAATTATATTAAAATGATTAGCACGCCATTTGCATAGAAACTAAGATATAACCAATTTGTTTTACATTTTCTAGTTCACAGCTGATTAGATAAGGTTTCATAATATGAATTACTAACGGCTCATATAAGAATTAATTAGGCAAATTCGGATCCGTTATCACCAATCAAATACAGGATTATTGGAAATATTCGAGGTATGTGAAACTCTTCCTTCTTTCTTTGGCGTGATTTATATGAAAGTGAATGCACGACAGACGTACATAGTTCTATTGGATCTTAATCCATATTTGATATATGATATGATAAGTTCCTTGATTTCTCGAATGATGATTTAAAAGTATATATGATATGATAAGTACTTTGAGTTTTCAAATGATGGTTTCAAAACGATACCTGATATGATAGTGTCTTTGAGTTTTCAAAAGATTATTTCAAAATGATACTGATATGATAGTGCCTTGGTTTTTCTAAAATGAAAGTTCATTTTAAGGATTTTATTGAGAGTCAAAAGATGATTTAAATTGCACAAGGTTGCTCATGAAAAGTTATCCGTGCAAGTGTTATTATGAAAGTACACCGAGTCCCACAAATGGGTCGGGTACGTTATGTTCTAAAGAACACCGAGTCCCACAAGTGGGACTGGTATGTTATGTGCTAAAGAACACCGAGTCCCACAAATGGGTCGGGTACATTATGTGCTAAAGTACACCGAGTCCCACAAATGGGTCGGGTACGTTATGTGCTAAAGAACACCGAGTCCTACAAATGGGCCGGGTACGTTATGTGCTAAAGAACACCGAGTCCCAGAATGGGCCGAGATATGTTATATGTAGAATGACACCGAGTCCCAGAATGGGTCGGGATACGTTATTTCTTAAATGTTCACCGAGTACATCACTAAAGGGCCGACAATGTTTATATGTATATGATTTCATAGACATGTATCCATGATGCGAGTATCTTCCATGGACATGTATCCATGATGCGAGTATAAATACTCATGACAGTATATGATTCATGGACATACATCCGTGATGCGAGTATAGCTACTCATGACTGTATATGATTATATGGACAGACATTCACGAGTTTGATATGACTCTCACATTTTTTTAAAAAGTACAGTTGACTCTATTTTATATGGCACAGTTGGATCTGGTATTTTGATTTTCATACTTGTCCCTGTCATCTTTTGGCCAATCATGTTCTTATTTATTGTATTTTATGTTTACATACTTGGTACCTTGTTGTACTGACCCCCTTCGGGGGGCTGCGTTCATGCCCGCAGGTATAGGTACTCAGTTGGGTGATCCTCGAGCTTAGGATCTTTGCTCAGCTTTTAGGATAGCTCCATTATTCCGGAGATTGTCATTTTGGTACAGATCTCCCATCATGGGCTTATATATATTCAGGGGTACGGCGGGGCCTTGTCCCATCACATTTCATATCATACTCTTAGAGGTCTGTAGACAGGTGTGGGTGGTTAATGTGTATTTTTGGGCATATGTACAGTTATAGTTCGTTTGGACTATTCTATGTAAAGTGGCGGCCTTGTCGGCTTGCGTGTTTTATTATACAAGTTTGGTATGTGATTATGAGTTGTTCCTTAGCTTCCGCTGGTTATATGTGATCTGTGGGTATAAGGGTGCCCATGTAGGACACCAGTCGTGGCCCGTCGGTTCGGGTCGTGACACTAAGTGTCATACACCATCAAAGTCACAACACATGATCGGTACACCCTGATCCACCACTACGAAATCCCCAACAGGAGTAGAAACACTAATAGGGAAATCAAGCTACTCACGTATCATACCTAGACTGGAATCAAAATAAGTAGACACATAAGAGCATGTAGTCCCGGGATCAAATAATGTTATATCTTGTCGATGATAGACTAAAATAGTACCTTTGAAGACAGCATCAGAACCCTCTATCTCTGATCTACCAAGGAATGTATAGCACTGAGCAGGAGCACCCTGAGCCTGAGAACTTCCATGACCTCTGCCACGGCATAAATGAGAACTACCCATACTAGAATGGGAAACTTCTCTACCACTCTATGCACTACCTCTAATCAGCTAAACTGGTGCTTAGATCCCGAACCTTAAGAACCAAAGTACTGACCACTGCCATACCCTGGGGCAGTCCCTCGCAAAATTATACAAGTCTCTACACTCATAGCATGCACGAGGAAACATAGGCAGTTGGGGCGAGCTAGAATAACCAGAATGGCGATCTCAATCTCCAAGTCCAAAATACGAACCTTAAGAACTCTAACCCGAGTTGTAACCACCATGAATCAAAAAACCACCGGTCCAAGTCTGAATCACTACCTAAACCAGGGGTAATAATCCTACCTTAATAACCTCTACCTCTAGATGAGGTTCCTCCAAAACTACCTAAGCTGCGAGGCTTCTTGCCTAACTTGTCCCCAAACTCCTGAAGCCTCTTAACACTCCTAGCAGTATCTACCACTACCTGATAAGTACCTCATAAGGTTGTCACATGCATCACTGCAACATTAATATGATAG
Source organism: Przewalskia tangutica (assembly GCA_029844215.1). Lineage (NCBI taxonomy): Eukaryota > Viridiplantae > Streptophyta > Magnoliopsida > Solanales > Solanaceae > Przewalskia > Przewalskia tangutica. The sequence continues at coordinate 124,396,913 of CM056718.1, read as the reverse complement.
GACAAACTTTTTACAAACTTGTGAATCCTCTCTATCTCATTTGGCAAGATAGAAAAGGCATGATGAGACAAGGAATGGAACCTTATCTCGTACTCAGTCATGGTCATGCCATCCTGTTCCAACCCGTCGAACTGCTCTTTTCTTTTGTCCCTCAAGCTACAGAGGACCCGTATCTCCAAGAACTCTTTAGAAAACTTAGCCTAAGTAAGTGGAGGCAACCCAGTTGTCCTAGTCTCAACAAACACCTTCCACCACTGCTTTGCAGGGCCAATCATCTGCATTAGTACAAAGTCAACTTTTTTGGACTCAACAAACCCTAAGTTGTGCAGCCTCTCATGATAAGACAATAAGAATTCATAAGCATCATCATCAGGATGTCCATCATACTGTGATGGCTTCATCTTCTCAAATATATCCCACCTCTTCTGCTCATCAGCTATCATAGTGGGATGAATAACTATAAGTAGCAACACCCTGAAGGGATAACCTATAAACTGAGGAGCCACAACAACAGTTGGTTGTGCCTCGGGGGGTCCTATAACCTGCAGCCCCCTAATTGCAAGTCTGACCCCAACTCTGGTATATGAACCATGTGGAGAAAATGATGGTGTTGCTACCTGAGGTCAACCCTCAAATACCCTTAGAATACGCGTCAGGGTATCCTTAAGAACTAGAGTAGCAATAAATCCCTCAGGTGCCTGGGCGAGTAAAAAAAATGGTGTCGGGACTCGAAACAGGGACATGATCTGGGCTAGTCCCGCCCATGCCCATCCCTCCCCAAACTATCCCAGGCATATCCCGCCCCAACCCCTCATTTGTAAAAATGATCGTTGCACAATGGCCAATTTATACTTTGGTCGTTGTACAACTATCAGTTTTTTCCCCCACCCCATAAAACTCTCATACCCCCTTAAAATTTATTTTAACCCCTAAGTTAGTATATTTACACTTTAATTCAATTTCTCAACTATAAATAACTCATTTTCTTTTCATTTTATCTCACAAATCTTCCTACAAACTCTCCCAATCTATCTCTCTATAAGTCTACAATTACATTGCCTACTAAATATTTTATTTTATTTGCTCATTTGTATAATTATATCAAACTTCAAAAATTGGGACTGAAGTTGACAACTAGCTTGAGGATAATCCATCGAGCAAAGTTTCAATTTTCAACTTCGTTTACAAGTCAATGTTATGTCGGCATGTGGTACCTTCATTTATTCTTTTAAATTATTATTGTTACTTTATTTTAATTATCGCACTTAATTTTGTTATCTTTAATTATTTATTTGCATAATTAAAATGCAAGGATTAAGAGGTATGTTTAAGGGTAAGAGTGCTTCTTCTAGTAGGGGTAACAAGAGGAGATGTACTTCTTCTAGTCATCATATTTCTAGACATGATGATTTGATTGATTACACTCATTTAGATGAAACTGATTATTTAATGATATACTGATCGATGTATTTTATATACACCTTTTGAGTCATTTTTAGTTAGTATTTTACTCATTTTGTTTATGTTTAGTATAGTATTAGGGTCGTTTTCCTTTCTTTTGTGTCACAACGGTCAGAAATGGAGAAATGACGAAAAGAAGAGAAAATGAGCTTAATTGAGATGAAATTGCACACAAAAAGGGTCAATAACTGAAGTCTAAGAAATCCCGGGAAGTATAGAGGAGATCTGACGAAGTCCGGACGAAAAAAGGAGGACGAAACGAAAATCCGCCAGAAAAACGCCTCAGGCGCCGCGACGCTGAATGTTCAGAAAGATGATTTGACTGCAGGTTTCACAGCGTCGTGGCGCCGGACTGCAGGGCCACGGCGCCGACGCAGTATTTCTGAGTTTTGGGCCGAATTTGACACGTTTTCAAAGTCCAAAAGGGATAAGTTTTCCTACCTACATATTCCTTAACCCTTTACCTAAGGGATTCCATAAAATTTCCTTATCCTTTACCTAAAAGATTCCATAACTTTTCCTACCTACATAATCCCTAACCCTTTACCTATAGGATTCTTGGGCTATAAATAGTCTCTACATCATTAGAAGAATTCATTCCATCCCACACTTGACAAATTTCATTCTCCATCCATCATTCTACCACAATTCCATCTTGTAAATATTCCACAACACAATCCTTGGATTCTAGAAGGCTTGGAGACTTGTTCTTGAGTATTTTTCTTTTCTTTCTTTTGCTTTGTTTATTTCAGTTCATGTATGAAGATTATATTAGTTCTTAGCGTGACTATGGCTAGAAGCTAATTACTTTATTAGGGATTTCCTTGTGATTCACTTGAAACTCTATTCATGAATTAATATATTAGTTTGGTTTCTTCTTCACTTGCTTAAGATTTATTCAATAATTGCTTTGATTGCTTGATAATTAATTGATCACTAGTTATCATCACTTATATGAGTTCTAATCGAAATCTGAAAGGGGAGATTGTGAATATGCTATAGTTGAATAAACATAGGTTTAAATCGTGGACGAAAGTACCCCGATACTTGTGTAGCTTAGTAGGTTATTGCTCTTAATCCTCATTTGTAGTCAATCTTGTGATCGAAAGATAGAAGGGTTCTCCATTGAGGTTGAGTGCTTATATTACCTTAACAGGAGTATAAAACGGTCTAGTTAACCTGCTATCTTAACGTAGAAGAAGAAGTTAGTCTTATTGTATTAAGGATTTAATATAGTGGATAGTTGATGATCTTGGAAGCCCTAATTCTCCATCATAACTGATTTAAATCAAAGTATTTTCATAATTAGTTTATTTCCTGCATTATTAGTTTAGAATTCCAACTCAATTAATGTTAACCAAATAGAAACTAAAGCATAGATAATCGGTACTTGAAAATCAGTCTCTGAGGACGATATTCGGTCTTACCTAGACTATATTACTTGTCATGATACGTGCACTTGCGTTTAGTGTGTGCATAAATCGCCCATCAAGTTTTTGGCGCCGTTGCCGGGGATTGGCGTACTTTCAATATCGATTTATCTATTCTTATTTCTAATTTGTTTGCTCCAAGAACAAGTTGCTCCAAGAACAAGTTTTTAACTTGTTCTGCGAGCATCTTTTTATCACATTTTGTTGTTTTCTTATTTTGCAGGTTAAATTCAGAAAAAAAAAATCAGGACACATGGACTACTATTTCTATCAGGGGCATCAAATTTATCAACAACAGCCTAACCCGCAGGTTCTGGAGGAAGATCTAGATGAGTTGCAGGCAAGCATACTCAGGCTCACCAAGTGCCAGGCTCAGTTTATGGCTGAGACAAGGGTGTCCCTCAGCAATTTGGAGACACAAATAGGGCAGCTAATGGAAAGGATGAGCAATACACCTCAAGCAAATTTTCCTAGCGACACAATTGTGGGAAGTGATAAGCAAATTGAGGAGCCTGAACCACACCCAGCTGTTGAGGAATCTGACGAGATAGTTGGTGTAGAGAAGGAAAATATTACTGAGATCCAATATTCACCTTTTTGGATTCTGTGGAAATTCTTTTTCCTGTACCTATTGCAGAAGAAACACCACCATCTGTCACTGTTGATCCCCAAATAGGAAGTCCATACCATCAAGGGCACCCCCTAGAGTTGAGAGGTGTAGGGAGATTCACTGATCTCTACATTATAGAGAGCCTAAAACACAAGCATATCTTGTGGAATTGGGGGATAATCTTAGATCTGAGGCCCTTGTTCGACAAATGTATTGTAGGAAAAGTGAGACCTGCTGTCGCGCCCATTTTCGACCGCGACTTTTATTTTCTAACTCCTGCTTAAATAAAAGGTTAGAAAATAAATAACAAAATGCTAAATGTTAAAAGAATACTAAAATTTAAAAGGGTTGCTAAAGTGTTAAAAAAGTGTTTTAAAAATGCTAAAGGGTTCGGGAGTCGCCACCTAATTAGTTTGGGTGAATTAGGACACCTAAATGTTTAACTAGTTTAAAGTAAACATTAACTCCATTTTTAATGGTCTGCTAAACTTTAATGAGATTCTGGGTAAGGATTCTTTATTATCCTAAAGGGAAGGGGTTAGGCACCCTAAAGGATCCGCTAACTTGCGGTTATCCGTTCAAACCTAGGTTAATTATTATGGCTAAAGAATGCATGTTTTAAAGGGTATTTAGAAATTTAAAACATTTGAGATGTATTTTTGACTAAGAGAAATGTAAGATTATGTTTTAAATGTCCTTAGTGCGAAACATGTGTTCATAAAGAAAGTGTTTTAGTGACATATAAAATGTGTTTTTTTTTGCAGCATCATATGAAAATACCTATTATGCAAAGACTAAAAAGGGATTTATTATGCATGTTAGCAAGAGTTCATAAAAATAGATTTCTACTGTTGTTAATAATATCTTAGCTACCTGAATATTTATGCCGGTGGAAAATTGTTAGATGATCTAATATGATTTAAGCAATGCTAAAAATAATTAACTTAAAGGAACAAACCAATTTCTAATGTTGAACTAATTTCTAATTGTGACCCAAAGTTTAATTATTCTAGGCAACTTACTGCTAATGTACGAGTGTTAGACAGTTAATTACACAATAAATAAATGAATGGGAGCGGGGTAGAGAATAATAAGACGACTCGAGGAATGGCGAAGTCACTTCGCCTATGACTTAGAATTTCCGATGCGGAGATAAATGCATGTAGATGCGGGTCTTCGCGTTTGCCACGATGAGTCCCGCTATGAGACTCTTTGTTGCTCCGGTGCATTTCATGTAAAAAAAAAAAAAGAAAAGAAGGATTAATACTTATCCTAACCTTGTCAAATAATAAGCATTTATATAAAAATTAAGCAGCTGATAAATTACTTCATTTTTTCGCAGGACAATGCAGGCCCAAACATACGGCACTTCAGATTTGAAAACAAGGGGACAAGTACATCTGATGATCCCAACTATTTCTGACTTAAAGGAAAATGGTAGGCCTAGGACATAAACTCTTTTAGATTTAAAGGGAGAAACTGATTAGCTCAATGCGTGCAACAAACCCATTTATACGAACATGTAGGTAAAGATATTCGCTATATACATACATATTCCGACTATATAAAAAAAAAGGGGGGAACCTGAATATGCAAATACGTGTATGATCATGTCTGTATATCCTGTATATACTATCCCTAAACAGACTCATGGGTGTGGTCAAATCCTTTTGGTAATATTCAATTAATTACGAAAGCATTCGCGCAGATTAATAAACAGACCTTACAAATCACGATCTCGGAGGCGGAACAACATTATATTCATCGCCTATTCCATCTCAGCTATTCTAAACAAATATAACAGGTTGCAAATAATCAAAACGTTATTGTGACTGCTTCTTCTAACATGTATGACACTACCTCCACCGACGGAATGAATCCAATTTACGCACAGGTAAACCACAGATTACTACCTAGCAAACAGCACAGAAATATATGTATATGAAATAACAGAGAGGTGTATTAACGGAGGCATCAACATGAGTGACTAACACAAATTTAACACCCAAAACACACAGGAGATACAAAATGGACTGAGGGGAATTTAAGTTTACCTTCTCCGGACAGCGAACCGAGGCAGTGTATCAAGTCGCCAGTCCACTCGACGGGTTATTGCAATGCTATTAAAAGGGAATGACGATTTTGCTTTGTAATGCTTACTGGTTCGCCACTGATCTTGCGAGGAAGAAGAAGGGTTTTTTATTTATGTTCTTGCTCTTCACTCTGTCTTTTTCGGATGCCCAGGGATGCCCTTTGCATGTGCAAATCGACCCATTTATATAGTCACCATTTGGGGTTCCAATTTAGGTATGTATTTATGGCGATTGTTGGTGTTAATTTTAAGGCGAATTTTGGTGCTGATTTGGTGCAATTATTGGAACGATTTTAGAATGATTTGTGGAATAATTTGAAAGCTTTCGACCTATTTTGGGATGTTTTAGGTATGTAGATTGGAAAGGTTTTTGATATGGTAAACTTTGGAAGATGATTCGTGGTCAAAGGGGATATCGTGATTTGGTGGCTTTGTTTTGAAATTTGCATTTGAATTTGCAGCTGCTGTGAGGATGAAGGATTATTTTGGATTAGGTCTTTTTTTTTGTCTTTAGGGATATTAAGAGGCTGGGCTGCGTGTAATTGGGCTTGCTGGAAAAAAAAAAGTTGAATGAAAGGTATTTTTGGGTTTAGGTTTTAAAGATGGTTGTGTTTTTCTTATTTGTTTTTGTCTCCTGGACGATGGGTAAATGTTGGTATGTTTTTTTTAAGAAAGGGGGAGGACTGACGGGCCTGGGCTGATAAAGGGAAAAGTTGGGCCTGCGGTAGTGGGTATTAAGTTTTGGTTTGGGTTTATTATTAATTAATTAGGTATTTTAGGTGGGTTATTAGTTAATTAGTGGTAAATTAAATTAACAAATTGTGCTTAAATTATTTTAAGTGATTTGCTAGCCTAAGTTTAAATTTAAATAATAAATGCGGGTGTGCTATTTAGTTAATGCTTAATATTTTAGAATGCGATGCCGTTATTAAAATCTATTTATTATGCGTATTTTATTATTATTTTAAGCTAAGATTGAATTATCTTAATGTGACTTTAGGCGCTACAATAATTATTAACTTATTTAAATACTAAATGCAGGTATGATATTTAAGGATTGCTTAATGCTCTTACTCAAAATGCGGTACTATTATTTTAAAATCTTATTTATTGTGCGTTATTATTTAGAACAAGTTATGAAATTACTTTGCGTATTAATAAATGCGACTATGCTACTTGACACGGCGTCATTGCTAAATTATTTATTTTATGTACTTATTATTAATGACAGGGCTTAAAATCAATTAATGCGGACGCGGGACTCTAAGTGTTTAAAACACTACGTAAGACGCGATGCCATTATTAAATTAATTATTTATGCCTGTATTTATGTTTTATCGCTACATTTTATTATAAAAAATCATAAAAATTATTTTACAAAATTAGTGTAATTTTATGGTTAATGGCTGGACGGGAGGGTCAAAATTGGGTGTCAACAGCTGTCCCTCTTTGTATGGAGATGATGGAAGAATCTTCGGACAAAGACGTTGACTCATAGCCAATTTTGTCTCGATCTTCAGAATTGCAAAAAATGCTGGGCAGGTAGACAAGGCTGACGCAAAAAATCAAAATCTGTCCCAGTGTCGAGTTATGACGACACTGGGTTACCATGGTCGAAACACCAGGGCGGGCTAATGCGGACTCAAAGCTGTCCCAGTGTCGAGTTATGACGACACTGGGCTACCATGGTCAAAACACCAAGGCGGGCTAACGCGGACTTAAAGCTGTCCCAGTGTCGAGTTATGATGACACTGGGCTAGGGTGCAAAAGTAAAAAATAAAAATAACTGGCTTGAACCTGGGGTGTACCGCTATGGCTTATGGTGCTGGGTTCTATGGTGATGTGGAGCGAGTGGACCGACGCTTGAGGCCGCTTCTGCCAATCGTTGGGAAGGTTGGCCCCCCAACAGATTGCCCCGGTTCGCTGTAAGAGAAAATCCACGTTGTGCTCCTGCTCCTGCATGCTAAGACTTAACAAACGGTTAGTGCATAACTGTTAAGGCAAAAAATGATGATGTATAATTTTTAAAAGTAATGCAACTGTGAGTAGAAAAGGTTATCCTGCAAAATGTGATGCCTGCTGTGTTGATGCGATGTTGTGAATGCTGTGATTTTCGTCCTTGCACAGACGTGTTGCGATTGTGAACGCGGGTATGTTGTTCTTGCTGCAATTGCCCCCTGCGTGGATGTGATATGCTGATGATGGCGTCGTTTTTGGGCTTGTTGTGCTGATAACGTCGTTGCCTGGACGTGTTGCTGCTGGCGTTGTTGCGTAGACTTGTTGTGCTGATAACGTCGTTGCCTGGACGTGTTGCTGCTGGCGTCGTTGCGTGGACTTGCTGTTTACGTCGTTGTCTGGACGTGTTGCTGCTGGCGTCGTTGCATGGACTTGATGTGCTGATAACGTCGTTGCCCGGACGTGTTGCTGCTGGCGTCGTTGCGTAGACTTGCTGTGCTGATAACGTCGTTGCCTGGACGTGTTGCTGCTGGCGTCGTTGCGTAGACTTGCTGATAACGTCGTTGTGTTGCTGCTGCCCCTGTAGACTAAAGCTCAAGAAGGAGTTAGTGCATAACTGCTAAGACAGAACAGTAATAAAGCATGAAATGAGAAAAATGCAGTTTTGAGAATAGAGAAAATCGTCCCTGCGTAGATGTGATATGTTGATGACGGCGTCGTTTTCGGATTTGGCGTCGTTTTCAGACTTGGCGTCGTTTTGGACTTGGCGTCATTTTCGGACTTAGCGTCGTTTTCGGACGTGGCGTCGTTTTCGGACGTGGCGTCGTTTTAGGACGCGGAGTCGTTTTTGGACTCGGAGTCGTTTTCGGACTCGACGTCGTTTTTGGACGTGGTGTCGTTTTCGGACTTAGCGTCGTTTTCGGACGTGGCGTCGTTTTAGGCGAGTCGTTTCGGACCGAGTCGTTTCGGACTCGACGTCGTTTTTGGACGTCGTGTCGTTTTCGGACTTAGCGTCGTTTTCGAACGTGGCGTCGTTTTCGGACGCGGAGTCGTTTTCGGACTCGACGTCGTTTTTGGACGTGGTGTCGTTTTCGGACTTAGCGTCGTTTTCGGACGTGGCGTCGTTTTCGGACGCGGAGTCGTTTTCGGACTCGACGTCGTTTTTGGACGTGGTGTCGTTTTCGGACTTAGCGTCGTTTTCGGACTCGACGTCGTTTTCGGACGTGGCGTCGTTTTCGGACGTGTTGTTGATGCTCCTGTATAATAAATGCTCCTGCAAGCTAAGCTTGAGAAAAATTAGTGTATAACTGGTAAAAACAAAATGATAAATATATGAGAAATGCAATTACGTGAATAAGGATGTCTTCCCTGTATGATATGTGGGGTGTTGTGAATGCTGAGGTGTTGTCCTTGGGCGGACATGCTAGATCTTTGCCATCGAATTGCCATGATGCCTTTGTTGTGATGCATTTGTGAACCATATGGATTGATATGATGTCTTTGTGGTGCGTTTGTGCACTGCATGAGTTGCAATTTGACTCTAGGCCCGAGCTGATGTGCTATAATTTGTTGCGGGATTTGAACTCTGATTGTTGATGTCTGTTTCTGCTGCTTCTGAAGAATTTTGTCATATTTTCTGCTTCTACTAGTATGAAGAACTTTGTTGTACTTTCTGCTAATATGAAGGACCTGCGCTCAAAGAAAAATTTGTGAGTTTGAGGGGGGGCGGTTGATTCGCGTTGACTTTGTAGTTTTGACTCTTGATGTCGGACGTCTGCCTTGTTTGGGACTCATAACCCCTGCCTGGTTTCCTACCTTGTCCCAGTTTTGAAAAGGGTGTTTGGCACGAGGGGTCTCGATGGAGTTGCTTGTATGTTATGTGCATTCTTGTTATTTTAGAACGAAGGAAAGTTTCCTAATGGTGTGGCCAAGCGATTTAGGCGCCACGTATCCCCATGAGGGAATCAGTCATGGCGTAGTTCTTTACAAGCGAATATTGGGTGAAATTAAAAATTTCTAAATGTGGGACCGAGGCGATGTGGCGCCACGTATCCTTGAGGAATCGGTCGAACGTAGTTCCTCTTACAAGCAAGGAGAAATCGGGATTTTGTAAAGGTGGGACCGGCCGATGTGGCGCCACGTATCCGCGAGGAATCAGTCTAACGTAGTTCGATTACATATAAAGGGCAAAATGCATTAAACTAACTATTTCGGGACTCGGCGGGCGGCGAGCACGCAGTCCACTTCTTCGCTTTGTGTCTTCGATGGTGAGTCTTGGCAGGACCATCTCTTGCGGCGCACAACTAGACGAATGACCTATTCAATAGTTAAACAATCTCGTGAGCGAGCAACTCCTTTTCTCTGGCGGTTGGTTGATGATTCGACTTTCTTCCGCTTTACGGGCTAAGCGTAGTAGTCCCTTCCTGCATCTTCTTCATTTTCAGCTATCATGCTAACATGGGCATCTTCATAACCCGGTGAAAGTTATTGTTTGCATTGAGAGGACCATCTTTCAGTAGAATGACTCCTCTCCGATTAACTCTCTATTACGTCCGAGGGTATAACAATTTCCGATGTCGTGTCATACCGCAGGAGTGGTATGCCTGATGTTTAGTTTTATCGTGCCTCGGGAGGTAGGCACAGGGTATTTACGGGTGGATGGAGTATTCCTGCGGCTTCGACTTCATACACTTGGGCTATGGGTTCGGCTAAAGGTGTATAGGTTTTGTCGGTTTTCTTTCGGCATCTATGCGGGGTTTGGGTCCGTTTAGAGTGCGGGTTCGTGATTGTGGTGAGTATTTTGGGTATCTTTGGTTGGGTATGGTAAGCAGGATATGGGGTAGCGTGATCTTGATAATATACCGTGGATTTTGAGTGTTTTGGTAAGAAGGCGGTGGGCTTTGATATCTTGGATGTTGTTCGGCTATGCTCGCGAATGACCGTGATGGAGGGTGATCGTCTCTTCTCGCCGGGAGGTACCTCGATGGAATTTGGCGCCTTTGCTCGCTAGTTGCACAGAAATTTGTCAAGTTTGTAATCCCGCTGTCTTAATGCCTTCTTCCGAAGTCGCCCGTTCTTACGACTTACGCAAAACTTCGCCCAATTACACTAATCATCCTTTCATAATACGTCGCGTCTTTTAACTTGCATGCGAACAAGGTGGTCATTTCGCTCTGCCGTTGGGGTTGAACCTTTCTTCTTGACCGCCACCTCAGGGCGTATTCTCTGAAAGTTTCTGTAGATTTCTTTTCAAGTTTCATAAGATAAAATCTGTCGGGGCGATGTCGATGTTGAACCTGAATCTATCCATGAAATCTTGTGCCATGGCGTTCCAACCGTCCCATTTTCGAGGGTCTTGGCATGTGTACCAATCCAGCGCCTCGCCAGTTAGACTCCTGATGAATAGCTTCATGATGATTGCTTGATTTTTACCAACTCCAATCAATTTATCGCAATATGACCTTAGATGAGCTCGAGGATTCCCTTTCCATCAAACATGTCAAATTTGGGCACCTTGTACCCCATAGGTAATTCAACGTCGGGGTGCATGCATAAGTCTTCATATTCTAAACCTTCCTCCCCCTTGTTCATCTGAATGCTTTTGAATGCCTCTTTCAAGCTACGAATTTCTTTTGCCACATTTTCATCAGCTCTAGCTCGGAGTGCGCTCCATTTCCTTGTATTGATCGTCTCTTGAGATGATGCATACCTGATAAATGGTTGGCTTTGGTCGGATGTGCTAATCCCTCATATTGTTTGTGTGCCATCTGCTCGTATTGGGTGGCTTGGCAATTTGGGTTGAGTCGGGAGATATAAGTAGGTGGAGGTTGAGATGTGTATGTAGTGAACGGATCAGTTTGGAGGTCGGCTTGCAAATTGACCGGGCGAGTGACATTTTGGTGTGAGCTGGTATGTTGCGGCCTCTGCGGGGAGCTCTGGAGAAGTGGAGGCTCAAGGGCTTGTGACACGATTGCATTTGTCCCTTGCTCTGGGAGTGGTGCATTCAAGCTAATAGACATGTTTGTGATATCTCGGAGCCTTTCTATTTTTGCGCATGATTTCCATTTCTTTGCGATAGTTTGGCGAGTGTTGATCATTGGTGTTTCTGCTTTCTGACGCCTCTGCATCCTCTACATGAACGGGGATGAGTTCTAAGTTGTTTCGTTCTGGTGCTTCTGGATTAGTCATTCATTGGATGATTGCTTACTAATCAGCGAATCAACCTTTTGGGGATAAGCTAAAAATAAACCTTTAATAAATGAAGCAAACCAAGTTAGTATAATATGCAAAAGTTGCAGACCATATATACTAATAAGCAAATTGTAAATCAAGTGCGTGTTCTAACATGTTTGGGACCTCTTTTAATGCCAGAGGTGGGCCTAAACGCCAGATATGCGAGGTTATGACGGATTTGTCCAAGTCGCCCAACTGTAATGCTTTCGTTGGAAATGGCGACCAAATGACGGTGCACTTTTCCCAATTTCAGCATGACATGATTAGGTTTGGATTTGTCTATCATTGTCACGCTACACATAATATGCTGGTTGGTCGTTGGGTTGAGAAACCCGTCGACAAGTTTGGTGTCTTCCTAATTGTGGTGTCAATGCCAAGGATTGACCACCTAAGGTAAATGCATGCATGCCTAAAATAAGGGTGGTATAGCTCATCTTAAGTTTCTAAGATTTGGCTTTTTCTAGGCGCTTGAGTTCCCGAGCGGACAACTCAGTGAGAAGGCTACGCGCCACGGTTAGGCCGCACTCCACGTATATTACCGACTCTCCTAAATTTGGATTTTGAAGAAAGAATTTTGCTGATGCACCAAGCGCACCTCGCATGTAGTGTGTGATTGTGTGAATTTTCCAGAGTGGAAGAAATATGAGCGGAATGCCAGTTTAAGGAAAGCAGTAAAGCATGTAGCAAAAAATAAACAAAATACAATACACAAAAAATTAAATGCAAAATAATTGCCAAATAATTATCCTAGGTCTGTTGTGGTTAAGAACCTAAAATCCCCAGTGGAGTCGCCATTTCTGTCGCGCCCATTTTCGACCGCGACTTTTATTTTCTAACTCCTGCTTAAATAAAAGGTTAGAAAATAAATAACAAAATGCTAAATGTTAAAAGAATACTAAAATTTAAAAGGGTTGCTAAAGTGTTAAAAAAGTGTTTTAAAAATGCTAAAGGGTTCGGGAGTCGCCACCTAATTAGTTTGGGTGAATTAGGACACCTAAATGTTTAACTAGTTTAAAGTAAACATTAACTCCATTTTTAATGGTCTGCTAAACTTTAATGAGATTCTGGGTAAGGGTTCTTTATTATCCTAAAGGGAAGGGGTTAGGCACCCTAAAGGATCCGCTAACTTGCGGTTATCCGTTCAAACCTAGGTTAATTATTATGGCTAAAGAATGCATGTTTTAAAGGGTATTTAGAAATTTAAAACATTTGAGATGTATTTTTGACTAAGAGAAAAATGTAAGATTATGTTTTAAATGTCCTTAGTGCGAAACATGTGTTCATAAAGAAAGTGTTTTAGTGACATATAAAATGTGTTTTTTTTTGCAGCATCATATGAAAATACCTATTATGCAAAGACTAAAAGGGATTTATTATGCATGTTAGCAAGAGTTCATAAAAATAGATTTCTACTGTTGTTAATAATATCTTAGCTACCTGAATATTTATGCCGGTGGAAAATTGTTAGATGATCTAATATGATTTAAGCAATGCTAAAAATAATTAACTTAAAGGAACAAACCAATTTCTAATGTTGAACTAATTTCTAATGGTGACCCAAAGTTTAATTATTCTAGGCAACTTACTGCTAATGTACGAGTGTTAGACAGTTAATTACACAATAAATAAATGAATGGGGGCGGGGTAGAGAATAATAAGACGACTCGAGGAATGGCGAAGTCACTTCGCCTATGACTTAGAATTTCCGATGCGGAGATAAATGCATGTAGATGCGGGTCTTCGCGTTTGCCACGATGAGTCCCGCTATGAGACTCTTTGTTGCTCCGGTGCATTTCATGTAAAAAAAAAAAAAAGAAGGATTAATACTTATCCTAACCTTGTCAAATAATAAGCATTTATATAAAAATTAAGCAGCTGATAAATTACTTCATTTTTTCGCAGGACAATGCAGGCCCAAACATACGGCACTTCAGATTTGAAAACAAGGACAAGTTACATCTGATGATCCCAACTATTTCTGACTTAAAAGAAAATGGTAGGCCTAGGACATAAACTCTTTTAGATTTAAAGGGAGAAACTGATTAGCTCAATGCGTGCAACAAACCCATTTATACGAACATGTAGGTAAAGATATTCGCTATATACATACATATTCCGACTATATAAAAAAAAGGGGGGAACCTGAATATGCAAATACGTGTATGATCATGTCTGTATATCCTGTATATACTATCCCTAAACAGACTCATGGGTGTGGTCAAATCCTTTTGGTAATATTCAATTAATTACGAAAGCATTCGCGCAGATTAATAAACAGACCTTACAAATCACGATCTCGGAGGCGGAACAACATTATATTCATCGCCTATTCCATCTCAGCTATTCTAAACAAATATAACAGGTTGCAAATAATCAAAACGTTATTGTGACTGCTTCTTCTAACATGTATGACACTACCTCCACCGACGGAATGAATCCAATTTACGCACAGGTAAACCACAGATTACTACCTAGCAAACAGCACAGAAATATATGTATATGAAATAACAGAGAGGTGTATTAACGGAGGCATCAACATGAGTGACTAACACAAATTTAACACCCAAAACACACAGGAGATACAAAATGGACTGAGGGGAATTTAAGTTTACCTTCTCCGGACAGCGAACCGAGGCAGTGTATCAAGTCGCCAGTCCACTCGACGGGTTATTGCAATGCTATTAAAAGGGAATGACGATTTTGCTTTGTAATGCTTACTGGTTCGCCACTGATCTTGCGAGGAAGAAGAAGGGTTTTTTATTTATGTTCTTGCTCTTCACTCTGTCTTTTTCGGATGCCCAGGGATGCCCTTTGCATGTGCAAATCGACCCATTTATATAGTCACCATTTGGGGTTCCAATTTAGGTATGTATTTATGGCGATTGTTGGTGTTAATTTTAAGGCGAATTTTGGTGCTGATTTGGTGCAATTATTGGAACGATTTTAGAATGATTTGTGGAATAATTTGAAAGCTTTCGACCTATTTTGGGATGTTTTAGGTATGTAGATTGGAAAGGTTTTTGATATGGTAAACTTTGGAAGATGATTCGTGGTCAAAGGGATATCACGTGATTTGGTGGCTTTGTTTTTGAAATTTGCATTTGAATTTGCATTTCTTTGTGAGATGAAGGATTATTTTGGATTAGGTCTTTTTTTTTGTCTTTAGGGATATTAAGAGGCTGGGCTGCGTGTAATTGGGCTTGCTGAAAAAAAAAAAGTTGAATGAAAGGTATTTTTGGGTTTAGGTTTTAAAGATGGTTGTGTTTTTCTTATTTGTTTTTGTCTCCTGGACGATGGGTAAATGTTGGTATGTTTTTTTTAAGAAAGGGGGAGGACTGACGGGCCTGGGCTGATAAAGGGAAAAGTTGGGCCTGCGGGTTGGGCTGCGGTAGTGGGTATTAAGTTTTGGTTTGGGTTTATTATTAATTAATTAGGTATTTTAGGTGGGTTATTAGTTAATTAGTGGTAAATTAAATTAACAAATTGTGCTTAAATTATTTTAAGTGATTTGCTAGCCTAAGTTTAAATTTAAATAATAAATGCGGGTGTGCTATTTAGTTAATGCTTAATATTTTAGAATGCGATGCCGTTATTAAAATCTATTTATTATGCGTATTTTATTATTATTTTAAGCTAAGATTGAATTATCTTAATGTGACTTTAGGCGCTACAATAATTATTAACTTATTTAAATACTAAATGCAGGTATGATATTTAAGGATTGCTTAATGCTCTTACTCAAAATGCGGTACTATTATTTTAAAATCTTATTTATTGTGCGTTATTATTTAGAACAAGTTATGAAATTACTTTGCGTATTAATAAATGCGACTATGCTACTTGACACGGCGTCATTGCTAAATTATTTATTTTATGTACTTATTATTAATGACAGGGCTTAAAATCAATTAATGCGGACGCGGGACTCTAAGTGTTTAAAACTCTACGTAAGACGCGATGCCATTATTAAATTAATTATTTATGCCTGTATTTATGTTTTATCGCTACATTTTATTATAAAAAATCATAAAAATTATTTTACAAAATTAGTGTAATTTTATGGTTAATGGCTGGACGGGAGGGTCAAAATTGGGTGTCAACACCTGCAACAATAATTGTGCGGATTGCAAGCAGTTCGCAGAAGAAGCAGCTGGGCACTAGTAAAGGTTAACTGCGTCCGGCTAAAAGACGTTACAAACATCGCTTGTTAGGAGGCAACCCAATGTTTTTAATTATGTTAGTTTGATTTTTGTCTTTAGTTTGTTTTATTTTGTCTTGAACAGTCTCACGGTCTTGGGTTCTTGTTTTGTATTGTTGGATGACAGGTGGACTGAAAGCTAAATCTGAGGAAAAAGAAGCAAAAATACTGAAAAAAGGAAAAGTCGTCGTCGTGCCCATGGCTGAGAATCAGTGTGTGGCGGAACTTGAGAGCCGCGAGACTTGGGCGCCACGGCGCCGAATCTCAGGGTCGTGGCGCCGAAGGTTCAGAAACCCAGATTCTGTGCAAATTCCAGAATTTTTCCTCCCAGACCTCCGTTATGACCGATGTGTTGTGTCAGTAAGTTGTCCCTATTTTTTTTTTAGTCTTCACACATTGGGGACAATGTGTGATTTAAGTTTGGGGGGAGTTCTCAGTTTATTCTATGTGTTTTTGAGTCTTTTTGTTGTTTATTTCTATGTTTTATGAGTCTAATTTTTTATTTTTTATTTATTTTTATGATCAAGCATATTGTAGTTACTTGAAACGCCTAGTGAAGTAAAGTGAAATAATGTAATGGAATTAGAAGCAACCATCTGAACACTTAGGATAGATATGCCAAAAATTCATGAAATCGAACTATTTGGGGTATCTTGCTTGATTTATGCATTGTTAGTGATTAAGCCTATGTGTCTGCTTGCTTGTTATTTGAGGCGAAATAGTTAGGATATGCATGTTAGGGAGATGATTCAGACATTTCTTTGTTAGCCCTTTCTTACCATTCTTTGCCTATCCCTGACATTATAATTGAATCCCTAGTCAGCCCCTTTGAGCCAAAAATAAGATCTTTTCTTTGACACCCTATAATTCCATATTTGTGCCATAAGTGAAAATTGAGATGATTGAAATATAAAGTGTTGAAAAAGAGACAAAAGAGAGTGAATAATTTTGATGCACCCCAAATGAAAAAATAATAATAAATAGGCAAAAGCCTAAGTTTGGGGGTGCCTGCTATTCATAATACACCTCATCCTCGCAAAACAAAAGAGGGGAAAGATACGTATGAAGTGGAAAAGAAAATCAAAAGAAAAAGGAAGAGTTGAAGCAAAAGAGCTTATGGTACGTAAATTGAGCCTAAATGCCTATTTTTACCTACCCCTGCCTAAGCCTACATTACAACCCTGAAAAGCCCTGAAGATCTCTAACATGTATATCCATGATTAGTGGAGAATAGCAAGTGAACATGCCATAGAATTTTGAAATTGACATGCATAGTTAGGTATTCTTACTTCCATTAAGCATGATTAAATTGAATTTGCGAAATATCTGACTTGAAGTGTTTAGAATGCTAAAAATCCATGCTATATGTTCCTGCATATTATTCTACTAACCTCCATGATTTTCTAAGTAACAATGATGCAGCAATTTGATCAATGTCTTTGAGTCATTTTATTTTCCTTTCTTTCGTGTCTTTGTTTATATTTTTTATCTTTGCTCGAGGGCGAACAAAGGTTAAGTTTGGGGGTATTTGATCGGTGTATTTTATATACACCTTTTGAGTCATTTTTAGTTAGTATTTTACTCATTTTGTTTATGTTTAGCATAGTATTAGGGTCGTTTTCCTTTCTTTTGTGTCACAACGGTCAGAAATGGAGAAATGACGAAAAGAAGAGAAAATGAGCTTAATTGAGATGAAATTGCACACAAAAAGGGCCAATAACTGAAGTCTAAGAAATCCCGGGAAGTATAGAGGAGATCCGACGAAGTCCGGACGAAAAAAGGACGACGAAACGAAAATCCGCCAGAAAAACGCCTCAGGCGCCGCGGCGCTGAATGTTCAGAAAGATAATTTGACTGCAGGTTTCACAGCGCGTGGCGCCGGACTGCAGGGCCACGGCGCCGACGCGGGATTTCTGAGTTTTGGGCCGAATTTGACACGTTTTCAGAGTCCAAAAGGGATAATTTTTCCTACCTACATATTCCATAACCCTTTACCTAAAAGATTCCATAACTTTTCCTTATCCTTTACCTAAAAGATTCCATAACTTTTCCTACCTACATAATCTCTAACCCTTTACCTAAAGGATTCTTGGGCTATAAATAGTTTCTACATCATTAGAAGAATTCATTTCATCCCACACTTGACAGATTCCATTCTCCATCCATCATTCTACCACAATTCCATCTTGTAAATATTTCACAACACAATCCTTGGATGCTAGAAGACTTGGAGACTTGTTCTTGAGTATTTTTCTTTTCTTTCTTATGCTTTGTTTATTTCAGTTCATGTATGGAGATTATATTAGTTCTTAGCGTGACTGTGGCTAGGAGCTAATTACTTTATTAGGGATTTCCTTGTGATTCACTTGAAACTCTATTCATGAATTAATATATTAGTTTTGTTTCTTCTTCACTTGCTTAAGATTTATTCAATAATTGCTTTGATTGCTTGATAATTAATTGATCACTAGTTATCATCACATATATGAGTTCTAATCGAAATCTAAAAGGGGAGATTGTGAATATGCTATAGTTGAATAAACATAGGTTTAAATCGTGGACGAAAGTACCCCGATACTTGTGTAGCTTAATAGGTTATTGCTCTTAATCCTCATTTGTAGTCAATCTTGTCATCGAAAGATAGAAGGGTTCTTCATTGGGGTTGAGTGCTTATATTACCTTAACAAGAGTATAAAACGGTCTAGTTAACCTGTTATCTTAACGTAGAAGAAGAAGTTAGTCTTATTGTATTAAGGATTGAATAAAGTGGATAGTTGATGATCTTGGAAGCCCTAATTCTCCATCATAACTGATTTAAATCAAAGTATTTTCATAATTAGTTTATTTCATGCATTATTAGTTTAGAATTCCAACTCAATTAACGTTAACCAAATAGAAACTAAAGCATAGATAATCGGTACTTGAAAACCAGTCTCTGAGGACGATATTCGGTCTTACCTAGACTATATTACTTGTCACGATACGTGCACTTGCGTTTAGTGTGTGCATAAATCGCGCATCATATACCATTAGATGATGTAATGTATTTTGCAACTGATCCAGACATTAATTTAGAAGATTGAAACTTGAACGCCTCATATTTCCCCTAGTATGAGACGAGGCCCAACACAACGGAAATTAAAATCAGATGCATGAGATTTTTTTGATAGAGACCAAGAGAATCAAGTAGTTAGATGTCAAATTTGTAAAAATATTTATAAATTTAAAATGGGAAAAGGTCAAGGTCGGACGGGAGGTTTATTGAGACATGTACAAAACTTTCACAAAACTAGGTGGGATGAATACGAAGCTACAAAGTCGGGTGCGCTAATCGCTCTCAATCGGGACAAGGTTCACATAGTGTCTCAGACCAAGTACATGGTCAAATTAACCGGATGACGGGGGGAATTGTAGGTCCTAAATATGATAAACATAGTGATAGAGAATCAATAGAAAAATTAGTTGCGGTGGAGGGTTTGCCTTTTTCATTTTCTTCCTCTCCTGGTTTTACTCATTACATTAGAGAAAGGCAAACCCTCCACCGCAACTAATTTTGCTATTGATTAAGAGAGATGTTTTTAAATTTAAAAATCGTTAATTGTTAAGAGAGACATTTTTAAATTTGCACAAAAATATCAACAATAAATTATGTAATTCATTATATCATTTTCCTAGAAAATATCTATCACGTCTGATATAGGACGTAGTACTAATGACCATGATTATTTAACTGTAACATGTCATTGGATAGATTATAAACGGTCTATGCAAAAATATATTTTAGCATATAGATATATTGATGATAGCACACTGAAAGTTTTATTGCAGAAAATATTCATCAAGTTTGCGATTATTATGGTATAACTGACAAAATAATGACTGTTATGTTAGATAATACTTTTTTCAATAATTATGCTATTAGACTTTTAAAGATCTTCTAACTCCATCTCTTCCTAATCATTTTCATATAAAATGTGTGTGTCATATTTATAATTTAGTTGTAAAGGATGGTCTATAACTTTTTGAAGACATTCTTAAAATTTTACAATTTGCTATAACTTTTATTTTTAGAAGTAATAGAATACAAAAAAAAAAAAAACTTGTCACGCTTGTGGACTACCTTATTGAAAAAATTCTGAAGAAGTAGCGACTATGTGAAATTCTCTATATGAACAACTACTTGTTGCTTATGATTATAGAAGACCTATAACTTTATTTTTTAACGTCCATAATCGAAATCCAACTGATATTCTTATAGATAACAATTGGAACAAAAATTCAAAACTTATTGTATTTTTAGAGAAATATTTTCAAGCAACTAAAGAAATTTTTGGTATATATTTGATCGGTGTATTTTATATACACTTTTTGAGTCATTTTTAGTTAGTATTTTACTCATTTTATTTATGTTTAGTATAGTATTATGGTCGTTTTCCTTTCTTTTGTGTCACAGCGGTAAAAAATGGAGAAATGACGAAAAGAAGAGAAAATGAGCTTAATTGAGATGGAATTGCATACAAAAAGGGCCAAGAAATAAAGTCTAAGAAGTTCCGGGAATTATAGAGGAGTTCAGACGAAGTCCGGACGAAAAAAGGGCAACGAGACGAAATCGCGAAAACGTCACCGGAACGCGGCGCTGGCAGTGGCCGCGCGCCATAGTCTTGAAAGTCGAGAGTTGCTGAATTTCGGCGCCATGGCTGATCTGGCCGCGGCGCAGACGCGGGAATTATGAAGTGCTGGGCCGAATTTGACATATTTTCAGAATCCTAAAGGGATAAATTTTCCTACCTAAAGGGATAACTTTTCCTACCTTAAAACCCTTACCTAAAAGGATTCTACTAACTTTTCCTACCTACAAAATCCCTAACCCTTCACCAAAAGGATTCTTTGGCTATAAATACTCTACATCATTAGAAGAATTATTCATTCTCCATTCCACCATTCACCATTCTACATCCTTCCATCCACCAATCCATCTTGTAAATATTCCACAACACAACCCTTGGATGCTAGGCTTGGAGACTCATTCTTAAGTAATTTTCTTTACTTTTTCTTTTCTTTATTTCAGTTTTTGCATGATGAACTTTGAATTAGTTTTTGTCATATTTATGGCTAGGAACTAATTCTCTTATAGGGCTTTCCATGTTAATTCTCTAGAAACTTATGTTATGAATTAATGCATGTTTATGGTTATTCTTCTTCTTTGAGAGATCTATCCAATAATTGCGTTGAATGCTTGGTAATTAATTGACAACTAATTATCCTTATATGATTTCTAATCAGACTCCGAAAGGAGGGGATTGTGAATATGCTGTAAGTTGGGTAGACATTCTTGGATTGGGGATGAAAATACCTCAATTATTTATGTAGCGTTAATGAGAGGCTTAACAACCCTAATTTTGCGCATGGTGCGTGTGTGATTAACTAGGTTTTGCTCTTAATCCTCCTATAGAGTTATCCTTATCACGAAAGGTAGGTAAGGTGCGATCTTTGAGGTTGAGTGTTTATATAACCCTAACGGGAGTATAAAGCGATTTCAGTAAACCGCTTTCTCAGAAAGAAGAAGACCATAGTTCGTTGCATTAATAAATAACATAGCGGATAGTTGAAAAGACATGGAAGCCTATTCCATCACAACTGAAATAAACCTATAGTTAAATTAGCTTTTATAATTACTAGTTATAAACCACAAACTCAAATATCAATCACCAAATAGATACCAAAAGATAGATAGTTGGTACTTGAACCCTAATCCTTGTGGACGATATTCGGTCTTACCAGGACTATATTACTTGTCACGATAACGTGCACTTGCGTTAAAGTGTGTGCATCTTACCGCGCACCAAGTTTTTGGCGCCGTTGCTGGGGATTAGGCATAGTTCAATATCAAATTTATCTATTTTTAATTTCTAATTTGGTTTTTATTTTTGTTTCTTTAAATTATTTATTTTATTTTCTTTTGAAAAAAAAAAAAAATGTGCCATGATTCGTTGTTGGTTTTGATTCATCTCAGGGATCCTTAAGACATGGATTTCTACTGTCAATATGATCGAGCTCCAACCATAGAGGAAGAGAGGGAGGAATTACGAGAAGTTATACTCAGTCTCACGAGGTACCAAAATCAGTTCATAGACGAAACGGGAATGGCCATGAAGAAGTTGGAAACGCAAATAGCAGAACTCGCGATCATATTCAACAGCGAAATGCAAGAAGAGCAATCTTCACCTGGGGTAGGCAATGAGGAAACACAATGTCAGGCAATTGACCTGAAGGATGCCGAATCAGGGGAGATCGAGAGTTCGCAGCAGCAGCATGGCGCCGATGGCGAGGCGCGGCGCGAAGATTCTAAGACGATGCAGGAGAGTGAGCGCGGCACCAAAGAAGCGAGGGCGCGACGCCCGAACCCGTAAATCGAGGTGATTTTGAACAATGACAGCAAATTGAGGAGCCTGAACCACACCCAACTATTGAGGAATCTGATGAGATAGTTGGTGTAGAGAAGGAAAAGATTGCAGAGATCCAATTATTTACCTTCTTGGATTCTGTGTAAATTCTTTTTCTTGCACCTATTACAGAAGAAACACCACTAGCTATCACGGCTGATTCCCAATTAGGAAGCCCATACCATCAAGGGTACCCCCTAGAGTTGAGAGATGTAGAGAAGTTCACGGATTCCTACATTATAGAAAGCATAAAAGACAAGCCTACTTGGGGGATAATTGGATATTTAAGGCTCTTGTTTGAACAAATGGTCGTAGGAAAATTGAGACCTACAACAATAACTCTGCGGATTGCAAGCAGTTCGCAGAAGGATCCAATGGGCACTCGGAAAGGTTAATTGCGTCCGGCTAAAAGACGTAAAAGACAACGCTTGTTGGGAGGCAACCCAATGTTTTTAATTATGTTATTTTAATTTCTGTCTTTATTTTATTTTATTTTTCTTTGAACAGTCTCACGGTCTTGGGTTCTTGTTTTGTGTTGTTGGATGACATGTGGACTGAAAGCTAAAACCGAGGAAAAAGGAGCAAAAACGCTGAAAAAAGGAAAAAGCGATCGTCGGCAGCTGAGAATCGAGGGCAGCGGTCGTAATTTGGAAGAGCCACGATTACTAGCACGGCGCGTCGAATCTCGGGGCGCGCCAACTTCGAGAGCCATATTTAGTGCAAATTCGAATATTTCCTCCTAGACCTCGTTATGACCATTGTGTTGTGTCGATGAAGTTGTCATTTTTCTTTTATTTTCTTTGAGTCTTGCACACATTGGGGACAATGTGTGATTTAAGTTTGAGGGTGTTTTATTTGTGTCTTGTTATGTTTCAATTAAGTCTTTTTTTATTTGTTTTGTGTTTATTTTTGAGTCACAATTTTTTTTTTCTTTTTAAGTCATAATTGCCTGTCAAAGATCATGTATGCTGTAGTTGCTAGAAACACCTAGTGAAGGAAGGAGGAATAATGTAATGGAATTAGAAGCAACTATCTAAACACCTAGGTTAGATATGCCAAAAACTCACAAAAATCTATCTATTTGGAGTTTCTTGCTTAAATTGTGCATGCTAAATTATGAAAACCTATGTGTTATGATTGCTTGCTATTTGAGGCGAAATAGTTAGGATATGCATGTTAGGGAGATGACTCAGACATTTCTTTGATAGCCAATTCTTACCACTCTTTTCTACCCCGAACTTTAAAAGTATCCCTAGTCAGCCCCATTGAGCCTAAAAATTGAAACTTCTTCTTTGACACCCTATATTCCCACAGATTGTGCCATAAGTAAAAATGTGAAGTAGTGGAATCAATTGTGTTAAAAAAGAGACAAAAAGAGTGAATGAGCTTGTTGCACTGATAAAAAGTAATAAGAAAGAGGCAAAGCCTAAGTTTGGGGTGCTTGTTATTATAATACCCTTCATTCTCCCAAAACAAAAGAGGAAAAGATAGAAGTGAAGTGAAGAAAAGAACCCAAAGAAAAGGGAAATCCTGAAAACCTACCGAGCTTATGCGACACAAAAATGACCCTAAATGCCTAATTTGACCAACCCCTACCTAAGCCTACATTACAACCCTTAAAGTCCTGAAGATCTCTTTTATGCATATCCAGGATTAGTGGAGAATAGCAAGTAAGCATGCCATAGGATTTTTGAATTTATATGCATGATTTAGTATATTGACTTCCATTAAAACATGATAAATATGAGTTTGCGAAATATCTAGCTCAATGTGTTTAGTGTGCTGAAAAATTTCATGCTACATGTTCCTGCATATTATTCTGCTAACCTTCGTGTTTTTCTAGATAACACTAAATGCAGCAAAAGTGATCAATGTCAGTGAGTCTTTTATTTTTCGTTTCTTGAGTCTTTTATTTCTTTCTTTCTATCTTTGCTCGAGGGCGAGCAAATGTTAAGTTTGAGGGTATTTGATCGGTGTATTTTATATACACTTTTTGAGTCATTTTTAGTTAGTATTTTACTCATTTTATTTATGTTTAGTATAGTATTATGGTCGTTTTCCTTTCTTTTGTGTCACAGCGGTCAAAAATGGAGAAATGACGAAAAGAAGAGAAAATGAGCTTAATTGAGATGAAATTGCATACAAAAAGGGCCAAGAAATAAAGTCTAAGAAGTTCCGGGAATTATAGAGGAGTTCAGAAGAAGTCCGGACGAAAAAAGGGCAACGAGACGAAATCGCGAGCGTCAGAACGCGGCGCTGGCAGCGGCGCCGCGCCATAATCTTGAAAGTCCCGAGAGTTGCTGAATTTCCGTGGCGCTGTTCGATCTGCGAAGGCGCCGACGCGGGAATTATGAAATGCTGGGCCGAATTTGACATGTTTTCAGAATCCTAAAGGGATAAATTTTCCTACCTAAAGGGATAACTTTTCCTACCTAAAGGGATAACTTTTCCTACCTTAAAACCCTTACCTAAAAGGATTCTAATAACTTTTCCTACCTACAAAATCCCTAACCCTTCACCAAAAGGATTCTTTGGCTATAAATACTCTACATCATTAGAAGAATTATTCATTCTCCATTCCAACATTCACCATTCTACATCCTTCCATCCATCAATCCATCTTGTAAATATTCCACAACACAACCCTTGGATGCTAGGCTTGGAGACTCATTCTTAAGTAATTTTCTTTACTTTTTCTTTTCTTTATTTCAGTTTTTGCATGATGAACTTTGAATTAGTTCTTGTCATATTTATGGCTAGGAACTAATTCTCTTATAGGGCTTTCCATGTTAATTCTCTAGAAACTTATGTTATGAATTAATGCATGTTTATGGTTATTATTCTTCTTTGAGAGATCTATCCAATAATTGTGTTGAATGCTTGGTAATTAATTGACAACTAATTATCCTTATATGATTTCTAATCAGACTCCAAAAGGAGGGGATTGTGAATATGTTGTAAGTTGGGTAGACATTCTTGGATTGGGGATGAAAATACCTCAATTTTTTATGTAGCGTTAATGAGAGGCTTACCAACCCTAATTTTGCGCATGGTGTGTGACGGTTAACTAGGTTTTTGTTTTTAATCCTCCTATAGAGTTATCCTTATCACCGAAAGGTAGGTAAGGTGCGATACTGGGGTTGAGTGTTTATATAACCCTAACGGGAGTATAAAACGATTTCGTAAACCTGCTTTCTCCGAAAGAAGAAGACCATAGTTCGTTGCATTAATAAATAACATAAGCAGATAGTTGAAGAGACATGGAAGCCCTATTCCCATCACAACTGAAATAAACCTATAGTTAAATTAGCTTTTATAATTACTAGTTATAAACCACAAACTCAAATATCAATCACCAAATAGATACCAAAAGATAGATAGTTGGTACTTGAACCCTAATCCTTGTGGACGATATTCGGTTTTACCAGGACTATATTACTTGTCACGATAACGTGCACTTGCGTTAAAGTGTGTGCATCTTACCGCGCACCAATATTATCACACTATTTCAACTATGTTGTTTTATATAGCTCTAATAGTTTTGTTACTTAGTGAATATATGAAAAAATCATCTTATAGGACACCTATTAAAAATATGTTTATCAAATTAAAAAAATATTTTTTCCTATTCTCACTATTTATATTATTGGTGTTGTATAAAATCCGACTATTAAAATAGACGGTTGTAAATCACTTATTGAAACTATTTATGATTGTATAACAATACTTCCACCTCCAACTCTAAAAATATCAATTGAACAATCACCTAAGGAACCAACTAAAGAAGTTTTGTCTAGCATACACGATAAATGCAAAAAAGTATATAGGCATTACCAACAAGAAAGTGCTAGCAACCAATCGACTTTTATACCATCTTCTTCTTCTTCTTCTTCTTCTTCTTCTTCATCATCATCGTCATCATCTTCTTCTTCTTCATCGTCATCATCATCATTTTCTTCTTCTTCTTCCTCCTCTTCATCATCTTCTTCTTCTTCTTCTTCTTCTTCTTCTTCTTCTTCTTCTTCTTCTTCTTCTTCTTCTTCTTCTTCTTCTTCTTCTTCTTCTTCTTCTTCTTCTTCTTCTCATTCTTCTTCTTCTTCCTCTTCTTCTCATTCTTCTTCTTCTCCTTCCTACTCTTCCTCTTCCTCCTCTTCTTCTTCCTCTTCCTCTTCATCCTCTTCCTCTTCCTCCTCTTCTTCTTCTTCCTCTTCCTCTTCTTCGTCTTCTGCTTCTTCGTCTTCCTCTTCGACTTCTTCTTCTTCTTCATCTTCTTCTTCCTCCTTTTCCTCTTCTTCCTCTTCTTCTTCCCATTCTTCTTCTTAAAGACATGTTGTTTCTGTGGCTAGTATTGAATTTCTTAGAAATAGTTAGTGGTACCACTACTAATCAAGTTAGCGAGTTTGATGTTTTTGTTTTGCAGGGTGTTGTACTTCTTCTTCTTCTTCTTCTTATTCCTCTTCTTCTTCTTGATCCTCTTTTTCTTCTTCTTCTTCTTCTTCTTCTTCTTCTTCTTCTTCTTAAAGACATGTTGTTTCTGCGGCTAGTATTCAAAGTCTTAGAAATAATTAGTGGTACCACTACTAATCAAGTTAGCGAGTTTGATGTTTTTGTTTTGCAGGGTGTTGTACCGTACCAAACAATTCTCAATGAAGAAGGACGTGAAGACTTGCTTAAATACTGGAGGGAAAACGAGAAGACATTTCCAACACTAGCAAATATGGCCCGAGATGTGTTGAACATTCAAGTGTCATCAACAGCATCTGAAAGCGCTTTTTCTGCAGGAAGATTTTAAATAGGAGAGCACAGACACTCATTAGCGGGAGAAAGCTTCAAGATTGCAGTTTTATTCAGATATATGATACGAGCGGAGCATAGAAGGTTCGGTCAACCAGAGATCAATGAAGAAGACGATTTAAACTACAATGAAATCTTGTCCGACGGAACTGGAAGTGACGTCGACCAATTTGACCAACAAATTCCGATTTCAACCGAAAAACCACAAGACATTGTGAAGAAATTAGAAAAGGTGTTTAAGAGACACAAAAACAACATTGGAATGTTTTTATTACACTATCTTGTTCAATTATTGAGGTGTTTATATATATTATTTTTTAAAATTAAGTGCCAACAACAAAAATCGGAAATCTCGATACCGCCCCGCCCCCGCCCGCCAAGACCGGTCCCCTTTTCTGACGGGATCGGGAAGGGACATCGGCGGATCCCGCCAGTCCCGCCGGAGGACCGGTCCCGCCCTCCCCAGTCTCGTCGGGTCCCGTCTCGCCCGGACTCGCCCCGCCCAAACCCGGCTCACTGACCACCCCTAACTACATATGAATTTCATGCGCTATAAGTAGCTAGTATGGTTCACCATATATTTTTGCACCGTAAAAAGATTCATTTAATTTTTTTCCCTCGCTTAGGTTCAAAGCTGGAATCAAACAAATCAAGTTCTTTAGTTTTAGCAAAAACTTAACTGAAAAACACATTTGGAGTAGTTAATTTTTCAGTTTTTAAAATATATTGGTGTTTGATCTAAAACAATTTAGTTTTTGCAAAAGCTGGAAAAACAAATTCACCTCCTTTTATAACAAATGCCACCTATATAGCAATTAGTAGGATTTGAGTCTGTCTATATAGTACTACTGTCAATTTTAACCAATAAATATTTAATCCATCCAATCCAATTACGTTTGAATAGGTTCACAAAGTGTAAATGTTAAAAGCAAATGAAAAATTGTTTTATCTCTTAATGGATAATCAATTCATTTTCAAAATTTTCTTCTAATTCATCTTCTATGACAAATTTAAGTTTATTTCTGACGTCCCACGAAAGTTCGACTAGTAGCACTGATTGTGGGGATTAATTATACTATATATGACGACCCCTCTCATATTAGCCTTATAAATCTTGGATTCGTTGATTCATCTAACCTATTCATCTACTCAATCTATTTTAATGTTTACCCGTAAAATAGTACAATTGAATTTGTATATGCGGTCAAGGACACATGGATCCCAATTGACAAGTACATAATAGTTCGAGATAAAATACATTGTAATTAAGAAATAATAATATAAAGAAAATCAACGATTAGCCTGAGTCTTATGATAGCTTCTGGGCAAATTTACGACAGCTTGTATTCAAGCACAAAGATTGAGAGAATATGAGTAAGTGTATTGTAACAACTTGAATCTGGTGTCCTTACAATGGAATAATGTGTCATATTTATACATAAGCTACACGAGTACAAACCCCATGAAATATTCTCTCATTAAAGCAGGAGAATGCATATTGTAATAATTGGATAATTAGTGTCTCAATAAATGACATCACTGCTCGGTTGGAAAACATGTTACTTGTTTAGTAACGGTCGTCCATTGTGATCCAAATGGTTCTCCTGACCTTTTGAGTCACCAGTACTAGTCATGCATACAACGTTCCCGGTTCCGCTCATATCTAATCGGTAGCGCATCAAACTGACATGGACTTATCTCAACACCGCGTACCACATGCCACACTATAATTCATACAACTGTCTTATACAAATTTTATTCCATATATATAGTCCTACACTTTTCGGTATTGTGCACCCGGAAAGTGGATTTGAACCTTGAACCGAATGATCTCCGCAATTCGATGGAAAATTTAAAACATAATGATTTTAAGACTTGTCAAACTTCACATCCATTTTATACTTCTGAAATGGCAGCAACTTGAAAAACTTGCACTGATCAACATGAAGTTTGGCAATTATGATACACAACTTTCCATGTCCATAAGTTATACTTTGTTACCATAAATAAGAATCCAAACCCTACACAGAAAGCAATTATAATCTTCCTCAAATTTTTAATTTTCAAAAAATTTTCTTCTCTCTTAAAATTTCCTTTCATAATGTTTTCTACCAAATCCTCTCCTTCTCTTTCTCCACACAACAACGATGACCTTCCCAATCATCGTTGAGGGAAAAAACCCATTACCCCTATGACTCAGAAGATTGACTTACACTCTACTGCTGCAAATATTCTTCCTTTGAGTTTTGACTTCTTAGGAGACCTCCATGTTCAAAGAAACTTCGAACATGTTGAAGAGATTGAGTTTTATATTACTGCCAATATTCTTCTCGATGTTGTGAAGGATTGCAACTTATTTTTTAATACAGTCATTAGAATAGTCGGCCTAGTTGATCGAGTTCACCGCCATGTTGAATGGTTTTCTATGACATATACATACCCTTTTACTATTGGCTTCAAGCTTCATATTCCCCAAATTATCAAAGACATTTGCCGAAGATACATAGTCTGGTTGGGGCAAATTGATCCATAAATCTGGAGATTAGCTTATTACATATAGATGCTGGCAGATAATGATAATGCCCCATTCATCATTGACCACATTTTCCTTTTCTACTACCCCTGTATTTACCTAGGTGGTATTATTCATTTATACCCCTATGGAATTCGGAGACTTGTTAATGCCGAGGATGATTTTGACTGAGGTTGGCTTACCCGGTTTATTTTGATCAAGATTGACCAAATCCACCGTTCATCTACAAACCCTTTTTCGGAAGAGTGAGTCCCTTCTCGTGAGTATTTCTAGTCACGAACTTGTTTATTTTGTTTTTTAAAACTACCATTTT
Source organism: Przewalskia tangutica (assembly GCA_029844215.1). Lineage (NCBI taxonomy): Eukaryota > Viridiplantae > Streptophyta > Magnoliopsida > Solanales > Solanaceae > Przewalskia > Przewalskia tangutica. Next base: position 124,366,850 of record CM056718.1, on the reverse strand, counting down.
TCATGCAAACATCGTATTTTCACAGTAGTTCTAGTTGAGACTCAACTGCTCGAAGGAATTTTTGAGTAGGTTGTCAGCATTCTCCGTGCCTCCACCAACATCACCCAATCATGGAAGAGTATTACTTCTGAGTGATGGAAGGGAAAGTACCACGGTAAGTCCTAACCCTAATAGGCTTCATCGGGGCCTATGCACCGAGCTATGGGACTATAAAACATATTCGATAAAGTTTTTCATCTATGATATAGTACCGAGCAACTTTGGTCCTTTTAGCTCTAGATGCTTCCGGGTCCTCCGAGAGCTCTGCCTTCACAAGATAGTCTAAGAATTCATCCTCCAGTCCCAAGTTAGGATGGTTGAATTTACCTCATCGTACCCGACGAGATCTAGTGGAAAATGCAATAGCTGAACAACAAATTTGGTTTTAAAACCCTCGATTTCTGTGTTGGAACCTAAGTTAGTTAGTGCATTGCCTCTGTGTTTTCTTCCTGGGGTATTTGCACCACCGTCCATTCTTGAAAACGAGATAGAAACTTCAGAGCCATCTCGAGGTATCTTTAAATGTGCTCTTCTTTGGCCTCGAATAACCAGTGAATTTGGTTCACTACCAGCAGCGAGTCACACTTGACTTCAATAATTTGAGAACCTAGGCCCCGAGCTAGTTCCAAACCTGCAACCAAAGCCTCATACTCGGCTTCATTGTTAGTCAACTGAGTGATATGTATTATTTGCCTTAAAATTTGACCGGTGGGAGTTCATAAAACCACTCCCAGACTGATCCCCTTAACATAGGAGGAATCATCTATATGAAGTGTCCAAATCCCGAGGGCACTCTTTGAGACCAAGATAGCTTCATTTTCCGTCTGTGGAGTTACTCCTCGACTTAAATCGGTAACAAAGTCTGTAAGGACTTACAACTTTATCGAAGTCTGGAGTCTATATTCAATGTCAAACTCACTTAATTCTACTGCCCATTTATCCATGTGCACAGAAAGTTTGGGCTTATGCAACACATTCTTAGGAGGGAATGTAGTTACTACGACAATTAAGTGACATTGAAAATATGATCAAAGCTTTCACGACGACATTACTAAGGAAAAAGCTAGCCGTTAGAGTAATGTGTACTAGGTCTTAACCTCTGACATTACTCTACTTATGTAATAAACAGGAAATTATGTACATTTTCCTCCCATCCCAGAACTGTACTTTCTGTGACCTTCGACATCGCCAGATATACGATTAGTTGCTCTTCGTCCTTTGGATTTGACATGAGCGGAGGACTAGATATGTAATTTTTAGGTCCTGTAGGGCCTACTGGCATTTCTTTTTCTTTAAAAGTAAAAAGAACATGTGACATTTTTCTGATGATCAGGAGATAAACCTTTTCAGGGCCGCCAATTGCCCGTTCAGCCGTTGTACTGCTTTCACATCTTCAAGAGTGTCCGGTATATATTCGATAACCTTTATTTTATCAGGCTTTATCTCGATCCCTCTATGGGAAACCATGAAACCCAAAAATTTGCCAGAGCGCACTTCAAAATCACATTTCTTGAGGTTTAGATTCATAGTGTACTTTCTTAACACCTCAAAGGTTTCCTATAAATGACTTAAATTATCCTATGCATGAAGACTCTTAACAAGCATATAATCTTTTATATACTTCCGTTGTTTTTCCTATTTTATTGACTAACCTTTGATATGTAGCCCAGATATTTTTTAATCCAAAAGGCATTATGTTATAACAATATGTACTGAAGTAGTTAAGAAATATATTTTATCTTGGTCTTCCGAGTGCATCCTTATTTGGTTATACCCGAAATACTGATCGGTGTATTTTATATACACCTTTTGAGTCTGTTTTAGTTAGTCTTTTGTCTCATTTTGCACATATAAGTGTCATATTAGGATAGTTTTTCTTTCTTTTGAGTCAAAGTGGTTAAAATGGCCAAATGGCGGAAAATGAGCAAAAAGAGGGCAAAAGAGGAGATGTCAGAGTAGCAGAAAGTAGTGACGAGGCTAACATCCGGACCGTCGCGGCGCCTCCTGCAGCAAGCGGTAGCGGCGCCACTATCGAAGGGACAGAAGACTCAGCGCGGCTACCTCGAAGACCGGATCACGGCGCGGCGCTAAACATCCGAGAAGCCACGGGAGTTGCGGCCCGCGGCTCCGACAGCGAATATCGGGGCGCGGCGCCAAAACACCGACGGATTGCAGAACTTGGCGCGCGGCGCATGCTGCGAACGCGGCCGCGACACGACAAAAATAGGTTTTTAGACGGATTTTGGGCCTGGCCTGCAGGGAAAAGTTGAGGCGGTTTTCAGCCTATAAAAGGAGAACCCTAGGCAGTTTTTGAGGGTTCCCCTTCTTGCACAACACAAGATTTTTTGCTTGGAGATTGGACACCATTAGTTTAGTAATTTCTTTTCCCTTTCTTGTTCTTTATTTCAGTTTTGCATGATGAACATGGAATTAGTTCTTGTCATGTCAATGGCTAGGAACTAATTCTCTTATAGGACTTTCTATGTTGAATTTCTTGAAACTTATGTTATAAATTAATGCATGCTTATGGTTATTTTTCTTATTGAGAGATCTATCCAATAATTGAGTTGAATTCTTGGTAATTAATTGACAACTAATTATCACTATATGATTTCTAATCAGATTCTGAAAAGGGGGGATTGTGAATATGCTGTAAGTTGGGTAGACATTCTTGGATTGGGGATGAAAATACCTCAATTATTTATGTAGCGTTGATGAGAGGCTTAACAACCCTAATTTTGCGCATTGTGCGTGACGGTCAACTAGGTTTTTGTTCTTAATCCTCCTATAAAGTTATCCTTATCACCGAAAGGTAGGTAAGGTGTGATACTGGGGTTGAGTGTTTATATAACCCTAACGGGAGTATAAAACGATTTCGTAAACCTGCTTTCTCCAAAAGAAGAATACCATAAGTTAATGCATTAGTAAGTAACATAAGCGGATAGTAAGGATACATGGAAGCCCTATTCCCATCACATCTGAAGTAAATCTTTATATTTTACATAGTTTTCATAATTCTTAGTTATAAACAACCAAATCAATTATCAATTCGCCAAATAGATACTAGAAAATAGATAGTTGGTACTTGAACCCTAATCCCAGAGGACGATATTCGGTCTTATCAAAGACTATACTACTTGTCACGATAACGTGCACTTGCGTTTAAAGTGTGTGCATCTTACCGCGCATCAAGTTTTTGGCGCCGTTGCCGGGGATTAGGCATAGTTCAATATCAAATTTGTCTATTTTTAATTTCTAATTTGGCTTTTATTTTGATTTTAATTTTTACGTTTTTCTTTTGAAAAATTCGAGGTCTAAGTGATTTGTTATGCATTTTTGATCTATTTCAGAAGTCGGTTTATGCGAAGGAGAAGAGGAGCGGACACTCTTGTTCCTTCAATCAGAAATTGAAAACACGCAAGCGAGCGAAAGAATCAGCGGAGTGCAACCTTGTTAGAGATGAACGGCGTTCAGAACAACAACGGGATGGGAGAAGGGTTAGGAGAGAATCAACCCCATCCAGGAATGCCTAGGCAAGCGCCAATAGACGTGGAAGAGAGAGTCCAAGTCCAGCCAGAACGAAGTTTGGGAGACTATGTGCTACGAGTGAATGGAGCCGCAGGCGTGCATTAGGCTCCTGCGGTAGAGCCAACAACCGAGATAAAACCGGCGATTACGAGCATGGTACGGCCTGATGCAATTCGGAGGCGCCGGAGGATCCACATATGCACATAGCTAATTTCTTGGAGCTATGTGCAACTTTTAGATATAACGGCGTTACTGATGATGCCGTCAGATTGAGGCTCTTTCCCTTCTCACTCAGGGATAGAGCAAAAGTATGGTTGAATTCCCTGCCGGCCGATTCGATTTTCACATGGCACGGTATGCGAAATTCTTAGCCAAGTTCTTTCCTCCGTGTAAGCGGCAAAACTAAGAGGAGTTGAACAACTTCTACCAGCGGATGGAGAGTCCTTATATGAAGCTTGGGAAAGGTTCAAAGATCTCTGAGAAAGTGCCCACACCATTGCATTGAGTTGTGGAACTTGGTCCACATCTTCTACAACGGTGGCGGTACTACCAAAACTATCATAGATGCGGCATGTGGAGCATTCATGAGAAAAGCAGCGGCGCTCATGAGTTATTAGAAGACATGGCCACTAACAACCGTATCACGGAAGAGGTCGACGAATGGGAGAAGAACAGTGGGAGTCCATGAAATAGACGCTATTGCTGCCTTGAATGCCCAAGTGGCCCTTCTAGCTAAACAGTTGCAGCAACATACAGTGTCAGTGAATGCGGTACAGATGCCTAAAAGCTGCGAGATATGTGGTGGCCCACATACATTTGATAGGTGCCCTTCAGCGGATCCCAACAATATACGATGGGCGGGCGGAGTGTCGGGCCATAGGTAACTATCAAAGGCAAAGAACAACCCCTACACTAACACTTATAATCCGGGATGGAGGAATCACCCAAATTTCTCATGGAAAGGAGCCGAGGCGTGAGAATCGATTACGAGGCGGCGAGAATCGATCTGATAACGGGCAGAACCAATATCGAGCAGCGAGAACCAATACGAGGCGATGCGAGCAGGCGAGAATCAGCAACCCTTCATTCAAGCCCCACAACATCAACGATTGATGCACCGGTTCGAAAGAAAAGCGGATGAGTGGCGGTATGTGAAGACTTGCCAATGCCTGACCGATTCGTAGCGAAGCTAGATCCTCATTCAGGAACTTGAAACTCAAGTGGGTCGGTAGCAAGCGAGCAAACATCGGACCACGAGGCATTGCGAAGTAACACGAAGGTAAATCGAGGAAGCGATGCGAGCGGTGCAATTGAGAAGCGGCAAGCGGTTGGAGCAACGGCCACGCCGGCCGGTAGTTGAGAAGAAATCGAGTTAGAAAAAGAAGGTGATTGAGCCTAGCCCGGTGATAGAAAACTCCGGAGAAGGAGTATACTGAGAAAGATCCCTTTCCCCGAGATATTACAGAGGAAGGCGGTCGATAAACAATTTTCCAAATTTTTGGAAGTATTGAAAGCTGCGTATCAACATACCTTTTATAGAGGCTTTGGAGCAGATGCCTTCCTATTTCAAGTTCATGAAAGAAATCTTGGGAAAAAGAAGAAAGGTGGCGGAATATGAGATAGTAGCACTAACGAGAAGAGTGTAGTGCTATCACGAAAAGAAGTTGCCACCCAGCTAAAGGATCTGGCGACTTTACACTACACTTGCGATGGCGGGGTGACTGCAACATGAGCTCATGCGATTTAGGGGCAAGTATAAACTGATGCCTTATCGGTTTTAAAAGATTGGAGTTGGGAGAGGCCAAACCAACCACCGTGAGTCTGCAACTAGGCGGGGCGGTGGTTCATCCATGAGAAAAATTGAGGGCGTGATTGTGAAAGTAGGAAAATTCTTCTTTCTGCAGACTTCCTCATTCTTGATATGGAAGAAGACGCGGAAATCCCTATCATATTGGGGAGGCCATTCCTAGCGGGGAGAGCTTTGATTGATGTTGAAAGATGAGAATTAACACTAAGGGTGGAGTCCGAAGAAATGGTGTTTAAAGTTTTTAAACACGTCATTGAGCCACCAACAATGAGTGAGTGCTTTGCAATCAGCACCATCAAACCATGCGAGCCGATACAAGTCAACCAAAGAGCGATGAGCCCAAGAAAGCAGGCATGGTTTGCTGAAATGCCACTAAGGGAGGTAAGTTTTCCTGAACTCCCTATTACTGATAATGCCAAGAAGAAAAGAAGAAAAAGAAAACGCCAAATGTGGAGGAAATGGATAGGTTGAGGGCTTAATCCACCCCAGGGTTATTAAGGCTAAGGAACTGCGTCCGCTAAAAGACGTTAAAAACAGCTACGTGGGAGGCAACCCAACGCTTTCAATTTTGTTATTTTAATTTCTCTTTAGTTAATTTTATTTTGTCTAAGAAACGATCTCACGGTCTTGGGGTTTTGTGTTTGTGCTGTGATTGATAGGTACAGGGAAATAAACTGAAGAAAAGCAAGAATTTCGAAAGCGAAAAGCGTCGCGACGCCAGGAAGCGGCAGCGCGCCAAAAGAAGCTGAGCAGTTTGCGCCGCGGCCAGAGAAGCGCCAGGCTAAAAGAGCTGAAATTTGCCTAGCAAGCCGGCGCCAGAATGTGGCCGCGACGCTAAAAGTCCCGGCGAGCGCAGATTGGCACCGCGCCAAAGCTGGGGCGCGCCAAGCTGAATTCAGAAACTTAAAAACGCCCAAAAATCAGATTTTCCCCAATTCCAATATCAAAAACCTAACTTTTCCTCTCCAAAAACCCACGAAATTCCAGAACTTTGCCCACAAATCCTCCACAAATCCAACCCAACCACAACTTAAACTCTTAAATTCCTAAAAACCCCCAACTATCTCAAACAACGAAGCTCCATTCCATACCCTCAAGCCAACCAATTGAAACAAGAACAGCGTGAAGCTCTCATAAAAATGTAATCCCTTTCTTGGTTCTTGAATCCTTTTACTGAAGTCATAGAAAGTAGTAGTTTGGAGGAGTATTATAGTTGGAGTAGTTTGGGTGCTGAAAAGTGATTGTGAAGTTTGGAGAAAAGAGTAGAAAGGTTGAAGTTTGGGGGTGTTGTATTCGCTGCTAGTGTTGAGTGTGTAGGAGACATTTGTGCCACTAAATTGAAAGCTCCAGAAACTGTTTTAACCATGGCCACCAGAAAAAGAAGAGGCTCCACATCCACCCCAACCCCACAATATGACGAAAGTAGGTTTGTAAGCTACGAAGCCTCTCAAAGATACAAAAAGCTTGATACCAGACCCTTAATACCAGAAAGGGGAATGGACTACCAGAGGGCGTCATTTGGAGAAGGAGATGTTTATGAGCCCATTCGGGCGATGATTGAGTTAAGGGAGTGGAGAAAATTTGTGAACCCGGATAAGATAACACCAGCAAACACAACAATGGTGCGAGAATTTTATGCCAACTTTCCGGAGAAGGTGGAAAGGGGATGCTTTGTAAGGGGAAGCTATGTGCCTGTGACAGAAAATATTAATATACAATTGAAAACAGTTGATGTTGAAGAAAGAAGTGATTGGAATCACTTTAGAACATGGTCTAGAAGCATTGACCACATCGACTGGAATGCCGTTGCAGACACCGTGAGCTACCAGGGAGCTGCTTTTGAGATTGGAAGAAATGGATCGAGAGCACTGAGCAGGTGCCAATTCAACAAGGTAGCTAAGGCTTGTTGTATTTTGTCGATGCGCGTGATTCCATCCACGCACTTCACGAGTGCGGAAGATAGGATTAAGTTGATTTATGGAATTATGAGGTGACAATTGATGTGGGAAGAGAAATAGTGCATAGCATTGAAGAAATCAGCAGGTTGGTGACAACAGGTGGATTGGGACACGACTCGCTTATTACCAGTCTATGCCACATGAGTGCAGTCCCACAACTACCCACGGATACTCATGAAAGAAACCAACCGGGTGTCCATGGGATAGTGCACTCCTTTCGGACTCTAGCCCCCAGCGTGACGGAGAGTACAACCACGGCAGCAGCAGCAGAGGCCGCCATGGATGAAGATGAGCCTGAAATAGGGCTCATATGAGGCAGACCCACCACCGCCAACCACGAGGCGAGAACCTTCAGAGCCCACAATGGGAAATTGTACCAACATCGAGGAGATGATGCAGACCTTGCAAACAGTAGTACAAGGACAGCAAGAAACGAGGCAACAAATCGACGAACTGAGTGCCTTGTTCAACCAATGGTCGATGCATTATCCACCGCCACCACCACCATTTTAGCCGAAGTTTGTAAGTATCTTTTTTTTCTTTTTATTTTTCTTTGAGTCTTGCACACATTGGGGACAATGTGTGATTTAAGTTTGGGGGTGTTTTATTTGTGTGTCATGTTATGTTTTATTTAAGTCTTTTTATTTGTTGTATGTTTATTTTGAGTCACCAAAATTTTTCTTTTTTGAGTCATAACTGCCTGTCAAAGATCATGTATGCTGTAGTTGCTAGAAACTCCTAGTGAAGTAAGGTGGAATAATGTAAAGGAATTGAAGCAACTATCTAAACACTTAGGTTAGATATGCCAAAAACTCATAGAATCTGTCTATTTGGAGTTTCTTGCTCGAATTACGCATACTAAATGATAAATGCTTATGTGTTATGATTGCTTGCTATTTGAGGCGAAATAGTTAGGATATGCATGTTAGGGAGATGACTCAGGCATTTCTTTGATAGCCAATTCTTACCATTCTTTTCTATCCTGTACTTTAAAAATATCCCTAGTCAGCCCCATTGAGCTTAAATTTGAAACTTCTTCTTTGACACCCTATATTCCCACAAATTGTGCCATAAGTGAAAATATGAAATAGTGGAGTACATTGTGTTAAAAAGAAGAAACAAAAAGAGTGAACAAGTTTGATGCACCCCAATGGAAAAGTAATAAGAAAGAGGCAAAAGCCTAAGTTTGGGGGTGCCTATTAGTATAATACACTTCACTCTCCCAAAATAAAAGAGGGGAAGGATAGAATTGAAGTGAAGGAAAGAATCAAAAGAAAAAGGGAAAAATTGGAAAGCCAAAAGAGCTTATGGTACAGAAAAATGAGCCTAAATGCCTATCTTTACCAACCCCTACCTAAGCCTACATTACAACCCTTAAAGTCCTGAAGATCTCTTTTATGCATATCTAGAATTAGTGGAGAATAGCAAGTAAGCAAGCCATAGGAATTCTTGAATTTATATGCATGATTTAGTATATTGACTTCCATTAAGCATGATGAATATGAGTTTGCGAAATATTTAGCTTCATGTGGTTAGTGTGCTGAAAATTTCATGCTATATGATTCCTGATATTATTACGCTAACCTTCATGTTTTTCTAGTTAACATTTATGCAGCAAAAGTGATCAATGGCAGGGAGTCCTTTTATTTTTCGTTCTTTGAGTCTTTGTATTTTATTTCTTTCTATCTTTGCTCGAGGGCGAGCAAAGGTTAAGTTTGGGGGTATTTGATCTGTATTTTATATACACCTTTGAGTCTGTTTTAGTTAGTCTTTTGTCCCATTTTGCACATATAAGTGTGATATTAGGATAGTTTTTCTTTCTTTTGAGTCAAAGTGGTTAAAATGGCCAAATGGCGGAAAATGAGCAAAAGAGGGCAAAAGAGATGCAGAGTAAAACAGAGAAAGTGGCGAACGAGGCTAAAATCAGACCACACGCGCGGCCTCCTGCAGTAAAGCGAGGCGCGCGCCACTATCGAGAGACGAAGACTTCGCCGCGGCGCCCTCAGAGACCAGATGCAGGGCCGCGACGCCTAAACATCCGAGAAGCCACAGGAGTTGCAGCGCCGCGGCGCCCTCAGACAGCAGATATCAGGGCCGCGGCGCCAAAACACCCGACGGATTGCAGAACTTCCGGCGCCGCGGCGCCGGTCTGCAGGGCCGCGGCGCCGACGCGAAAAAAATAGGTTTTTAGACGGATTTTGGGCCAGGCCTGCAGGGAAAAGTTGAGGCGGTTTTCAGCCTATAAAAGGAGAACCCTAGGCAGTTTTTGAGGGTTCCCCTTCTTGCACAACACAAGATTTTTTGCTTGGAGATTGGACACCATTAGTTTAGTAATTTCTTTTCCCTTTCTTGTTCTTTATTTCAGTTTTGCATGATGAACATGGAATTAGTTCTTGTCATGTCAATGGCTAGGAACTAATTCTCTTATAGGACTTTCTATGTTGAATTTCTTGAAACTTATGTTATAAATTAATGCATGCTTATGGTTGTTTTTCTTATTGAGAGATCTATCCAATAATTGAGTTGAATTCTTGGTAATTAATTGACAACTAATTATCACTATATGATTTCTAATCAGATTCTGAAAAGGGGGGATTGTGAATATGCTGTAAGTTGGGTAGACATTCTTGGATTGGGGATGAAAATACCTCAATTATTTATGTAAGCGTTGATGAGAGGCTTAACAACCCTAATTTTGCGCATTATGCGTGACGGTCAACTAGGTTTTGTTCTTAATCCTCCTATAAAGTTATCCTTATCAGAAAGGTAGGTAAGGTGCGATCTCTGAGGTTGAGTGTTTATATAACCCTAACGGGAGTATAAAACGATTTCGTAAACCTGCTTTCTCCAAAAGAAGAATACCATAAGTTAATGCATTAGTAAGTAGCATAAGCGGATAGTAAGGATACATGGAAGCCCTATTCCCATCACATCTGAAGTAAATCTTTATATTTTACATAGTTTTCATAATTCTTAGTTATAAACAACCAAATCAATTATCAATTCGCCAAATAGATACTAGAAAATAGATAGTTGGTACTTGAACCCTAATCCCAGAGGACGATATTCGGTCTTATCAAAGACTATACTACTTGTCACGATAACGTGCACTTGCATTTAAAGTGTGTGCATCTTACCGCGCATAAAATACGCATCAAGAAAACTTATTATATCATGTCCGGCTGTAGAATCAATCATCTGATCTATGTTCGGCAACAGAAATGAATCATTCGAACATGCTTTATTCAAATCTTTATAATCAATACATATTCTAAATTTGTTTCTCTTTTTTATACTACGACTACATTTGCTAACCAGTCCGGGTACTTCACTTCTCGGATTGATCCTATATTACGCAACCTAGCTACCTCTTCTTTAACAAACCTATTGCGAAGTTCGACAATTAGTCATTTTTTGTCATATAGGAGGGAAACTGAGATCCAGGGCCAACTTATGAGTTATGACTTTCGGAGGGATACCTGTCATATATTCTTGAGACCTAACAAAGCAATAAACGTTAGATATAAGATATTTAAGGATTAAACTCTTGAGCTCCAGGGTTAATTATGTGCCCAGATATACCTTTCTATCGGGAGTTTCCGAGTGTAGAACAATATGTTCAAGTTTCTCTACTGTGGACTTGGTGGCATCGGACTCATCTGGTATTTGAAAGTATCTAGGCACTTGGTACCGATCTAAAAAATCCTTTCTGGATAGGTCGATTCTTTTTTCATCGGCGGAACCTGGTGAGCATCAATCGGTACCAGCTTCGCCTCTTTTAATTGTTATTTAGGATTTATCACTGCCTCTTGTTCTTCAATGGTGAACATTTCCCTAGCAGTGACAATTCAACTCGAATATGTTGAATCCCTTCTGGTGTAGGGAATTTAACCAACAGATGCATTGTCGATGGGATAACCTTCATATCATGTATCCACGGCCTTCCGACTATTGTATTATATCTCATGTCACCATCGATGATATAATTTTTTGTTATTTTAATAACTCACATTGCGTCCACTGGTAGATCTACTTCTCTCTTTGTGATTTTGCTTGACATGTTGAAACATGAGAGGGTTCTGTTAGCCGGAACTATCTTGTCTGTCATATTTATTTCCTCTACCAACTTCAGTCGGATTATATTAGCCGAGATTCCTGGATCGATCAGGACTCACTTCACATGGAAGTAGTCGATAGGTATTATGACCACCAGTGTGCCATTGTGATGGAACATTACCTTGTCAGCATCTTCTTCAGTGAATGTGATAGTATGTTCATCGGGTATCTGCCAGAACCTCTTCCACCGGTCACCGTGTTTTTTGTCTTTTTGGCCACAGTAAAAAATGTAGAGGCAATCATTCACCCACCATAGATCATATTTATAACATGAGGTGGGAAGCTGAATTTGATTTATTTTCGACGAAAGGTGTCCGCTCATACTTATTGCGAGCTCTCTCACTCAAATATTCTCGGAGGTGGCCCTTACTTAGCATTCTTGTTACCTCTTCTCGTAAACATCTGCAATTCACATTTGTATATCTGTGAGTGACGTGGAAGTCACTCCAGATAGACTGATCTCTTTTGCTAGGATCAGATTGCAATGATGTCAGTGGTCGGGATATCAGATGAGTTCTCAGTACTGCCACCATTTGTTCTTCATCGATGTTGAAGTTATACTCGGATAATTTTGGGTACCTAGTAACCTTAACATAGGTAAATGAGTTACCTTCATCGGAATTCGTCAATCCTTGATTGTTTCGTCCGTGATTTCCTTTGTAATTTGACTTTTCAAAGAAACACAAACCTTTTCCACCTCTCTGCTTTATGTGGGTAGGACAAGGTTGGAAGAGATTTGTCACGACCCGAACCCGGACCCGTGACCGGTGCCTTAACCCGGGCACCCTAGTGACACAACATCAGAGAAAACCAGCGGAATGTAAACTCAAGATAAACAACCATTAAGATATAGAATAGTCTAGCCCAAAATGGCTAACCCAAAAGTACATAAACCGAACAGTTACATCCTTAACGAACCAAGTTCTGACAAGACTACAGCCTCACAGAATGAATAACACTATGACGGACAGGCCCCGTCATGCCTGAATGTACAAAATATCAACGACTCGGGAGAACCATACCAAAAGTCGAGCCTCCAAGAAATGGAGCTCACGACACTGAGTACAAGATCACAGGAATGAGGATCTACCACCGCTTCCCACTGCGCAGTGACGCATCCCAGGAAGGGGTCGACACAACGTACCAAGTATGTAAAGGCGGAAAATCTTGTAGTAATATCATAAGTCCAAAATACCAAGTTATAGATAAAACCAAATTATGTTGCACTGTGCCTTACTAATAATAAGAGTAACAAGTATACATTTTATAGCATAAAAATAGGAGGCTCATGATCAAAATAGGGTACCTCGCCCGTAGTATCATTAAGCAATCCTACTCCTGGGACTATTTCACCCGCATAGGTCCTGTGGACCCGCATGAGGTCATCCGCCTCGTCATAGGACTGTTTCACCCGCATGGGACTATTTCACCCGCATGGATCTTGTGGATCCGCATGAGTACCATCGCGTACTCGCATGGGACTATTTCACCCGCATGGATCCTATGGTCCAGATCCGCATGAGTACAAGCGCCGCACTCGCATCATGGGTAGCAAATCCATGGCATAAATAATAACCCGGGGTTTACCCGTAACAATATGAATATATATAACATAGCTCATCCGGCTATTAAACATAACATAAGCACTACCGGCCTATCACATCACAACATAAGCACTACCGGCCTATCATAACTTAAGCAAGTTAAGAATCACCTAACTTCTTATTAATAGTATTAATACATCCTCTCATTTTAGTATACCTAAGGCACGATCATGTCTTTTAATAAAAATCCGGGAATTTAACCCAAGTATCATGTACCTCTAACCTTTTAAGAAATAACTCTTTTTTATACAAAAAAAAAAATCCCAAGATACTAATCACCATAGTATCAAGTTACGATTTCTTTTCAAACAAGTCACATTTCCTTTTAAAACTATCTCAAGCTTCTAAATTAAGTGACTTCATTTCTTGTAAAACCTTAGACAATTCATGCCTTAGAACCATTTTCCTTCCACAAGTTCAAATCATCAAAACCTTTCTCCATTAAACTTTCACAAACTAATATAACCAACTCCCCATAAAGCCGTTACATTAGAGTTAAACAATAGTAAAACACATTCCTTAAGTCGAGGATTTTTATACTTTTCTTTTAAAGCGAAGCAAGTATCAAATACTTATAACAAACGAAGATTTCCAAATCTTGTCGTCACCGTACTACATAGGTACAACTAATCATGCTCGAGAGATAGGAAAGCTCCACATACCTCTTGGTCAATCCACAAGCTAAGTCCAATTTACCGCACGTAGTATGTCAACCTAAAATGACCACAATCGTTTATCAAGCTCTAATTACAATGCAGAATTTTTCCAAGTTAAAGTCACCAATTTCCTACGGAAAATTGGGCAGCGTTTCCTTTGTTTCTACATACATTGCCACCTTTTCCAAGGTCGATTTTTAACGCTCAAATGCCATGTTTAAGGCTCAACAACCAACCAACACCAAGTGATTACACACCTAAACTTTGGTGTGTAAAAATTCAGCCCCACAAGTTACAACAACTAACCCAACAAGTCTAATGTAGTATTTAGGCAACAACATGCTCATAAAATCCCCCTAACCAATTCTTTCATAATCACACCCCATTTCTTACATGCAACTACTCTAAGTGCATTTTTCCAACTACAAGTTCTTCCTATTAAACATGCAACACCCAATACCAACTACAAGAGAAGAAATGTTACCTTAAGTTTTAGCCAAACTTATTCCAACACCTTGCTAGCCTTTTTCTCCAAGAACACCACCACAATAGACTTCTAAGCTAGTCACAAGCTTCCTTCTTGCCTTTAACTTCTCAGATTTTCTTAGGCTAGAACACTTCGAGGTTTTAGAGAGAAGGGGAGCTCGAGCTTTGGAGAGAGAGAGGAGAGAGAGTAAAGATGAAAGATGGAAAAGTGACCAAGCCTTGGTCAATTATATTGCATGCATTCGAAAATCGGATGGGACACTTGTCACCCTCCCATGGCCCCTTTTAAAAAAAAAATCAGATTTTCTAATTTTTTCCCCAAAATTTCCGCCTCGCCGCATGGCTCGGCGCGCGCGGTGCGCAACTCCTGCGGACCCTCGGATCTTTGCGCGGCCCTGCTTCCCGGCCACAGTGCTGGAACTTCGCCACCGCACTCACGCGCCTTGGCGCGCCTCGCTCCGGCGCGCGGCTGAGGCCCCCGAACGTGTTTCTAATTTCTCGCCCCACACGCACGGCCCGAACCACGGGTATAACATTCTCCCCTTAGAAACATTCGTCCGAATGTTCCTTCTAGCCTTACACAAAACACAATATAAACATATCTTCTTAACTATTCCTTTGCAAATAAGAATGCTCCCGAGCCACAACATTACTCAAGCATAATCAACTAAATTAACACCAATCGTAGGAAAGGGGGTTACACGGAGGTATAGGGAATAAGTGTGGGTATTTCTTCATCATATCATCCTTCGCCCCACGCCATCTCCTCTCTGCTCGTTCGCCATAAAACCTTGACGAAGCCACCTCCTTCGTCCGAGTCGTCTAACTTGACGATCGAGTATCGCTATGGGACTCTCCTCATACGACAACTCCTCTGTCACTGGATATCTGAATCGGGCGCACTCTAGACGGATCTCCAACGCATTTCCGTAACATAGACACGTGAAAAGCGGATGTACCGCCAAGATCGGACGGCAGATCCAACTCATAGGCAACCTTGCCCACTCTTCGACAATCGACACGCCCAATGTACCTTGCGAGTTTCCTTCCTCCCAAATCTCATCACACCGCTTCATGGGTGACACTTGAAAGACCCAATCATTAACCTCAAACTCTAAGTGTCGACGCCGATGATCTGCATCGATTGGCCGACTGGGCTGCCAATAACCGCTCACGGATAAGCTTCACCTTATCCACTGCCCGCTGAACCAAATCTGGCCCGATTAACTGCACTTCTCCCACTTCAAACCAACCTATCGGTGACCTGCACTTCCTCCCGTATAAGGCCTCATAAGGCGCCATCTGAACACTAGAATGGTAGCTGTTGTTATAAGCAAACTCCACAAGAGGTAAATGATCCTCCCAGCTACCCCCGAAATCAATAACACAAGCCCGCAAAGATATCCTCGAAGTGTCCGATAGTGCGCTCCGTCCGTCCGTCTGAGGATGAAACGCCGTGCTGAGACTCACCTGTGTCCCTAATCCCTTCTGGAAAGACCTCCAGAAGTTAGCCGTGAATTGGGCTCCTCTATCTGATATAATCGACACCGGGACTCCGTGCAATCTCACAATCTCTCTAATATATAATCTGGCATAGTCCTCGGCTGAAAACGTCGTCCTGACTGGAAGAAAGTGGGCTGATTTCGTCAGCCTGTCAACAATAACCCAAATGGAATCATGTCTCCTCTGGGTGCGAGGTAACCCTGTAATAAAGTCCATGTTGACCACCTCCCACTTCCACATCGGAATATCAATAGCCTGTAATAGCCCAGCGGCTTCGTGCTCAACCTTAACTCTTGACAATTAGGACAGGCAACAAAACCGCCACGCCCTCTTCAAACCATCCCACCAATACACGCACTGAGGTCATGGTACATCTTAGACCGGATGAATCGAATAACGAGCGCGTGTGTGCCTCCCGAATCTGGCCGCGAAGTCTGTCACATCGGAACACACAACCGCCTCGAATCTGCACCCGTCCGGTACCTCAAATAGACTCTTCTCTTCCTGGAGAGCTGCATCTCGGTACCGTACCAAAATCGGATCCTCATACTGTCGCCTCTTCACCTCCTCGACGATGGAAGACTCGGCGACCTCTCGAACCCGAATTCCGTTACTAACGGAATCAACCAAACGAACCCCAAGGCTTGCTAACTGGTGTAACTCTCGGACCATATCCCTTTTCTCTGCCTGAACATCAGATAGACTACCCATCGATCTGCGACTAAGGGCATCTGCAACTACATTGGCCTTCCCTGGTGATGCGAATATCAACATCGTAATCCTTAAGTAGCTCGAACCACCGTCTCGCCGCAAGTTCGGCTCCTGCGGTGAAGATGTCGGAGACTTCGTGTGCAATGTAAATGTCCACATGAACTCCATATAAATAATGTCTCGGATCTTGAGGCATGAATCACTGCTGCGGCTCAAGTCATGTGTGGGATAGTTCTTCTCATGTTTCCTAATTTGCCGGGATCATAAGTTATAACCTTCTGTGTCTTTGCATCGACGCACCCAAGACCGACACTGGCGTCACTGATAAACCACATATCCATCTAAACCTGCGGAAGAGTAAGAACGAGGCGGTCGTCAACTTCTCCTTTAGCAACCGGAAACTTTCCCACAAGTATCCGTCCACGGAACATAGGCGCATACGAGTCGACTTAGTCAAAGTCTTTGAAATAGCAACCGCTCCACAAACCTCCGATAATAACCTGCAAGGCCCAAAAGGCTGCGCACCTCTGTCGGCGTAGTAGGTCTAGGCTAAGTCTTGACTGCCTCAATCTTTGCTGTATCAACCCGAATACCATCGGCTCCGATAACATGTCCTAAGAAAGCCATGAAGCCACCAAAACTCGCATTTCGAGAACTTGGCATACAATCGCCGGTCCTCGAGGACTCGAACATCGCCCTCAAATGATCGTATGCTCCTCGCTCATGCGCGAATACACCAAGATATCATCGATGAAAACTATAACGAACATATCCAAGAATGGCACGAACACCTATTCATCAAATCCATGAATACCATTGAGCGTTGTCAACCCGAAAGACATCACCACGAACTCATAGTGCCCATGCAGGTCCTGAATGCGATCTTCGGGATATACGCCTCTAACTACTTTTGATGATAAACGAGCTCATGTCTATCTTGGAAAAACATCTCGCACCCTGCAACTGGTCAAACAAATCATCAATCCTGGGGAGGGGATATCTATTCTTGATAGTTACCTTGTTCAGCTGTCTGTAATCAATACACATACGCAACGTCCCATCTTTCTTCTTTACAAATAACACCGGTGCTCCCCAGGGAGAAACACGCCTTTGATAAAGCCTTTTCAAAGAAATCTTTGATTGGTCCTTCAATTCCTTCAACTCGGCGGTGTCATCACGTATGGCGGGATAGATATCGGTCGAGTGTGCGTGCCAAATCGATGCAAAACTCAATCTCCTCTCGGGAGGGATACGAGCTCGTCTGGGAAAGCGTCTGAAACTCTCTAACCACCGGGTGATGAAGGTCGGTATCTCACCCTCGATGCTCGAATACCGAACCAAATGGTAAATATACCTTCCGTACCATCTTCCTAGCCTTGAGGTAAGAAATAAACCTACCTCGGCGATGCGATTCCCTTCCACTCGAGCAACTGGCCACCAGGAAACCGGAACCGAACTAACCTCTCTCTGCAGTCCACATTGGCATAGCAAGATGCTAGCCAATCCATACCCATAATCACATCGAAGTCTGTCATGTCCAACTCTATCAAGTCAGCTAGAGTCTGACGACCATCTATAGTCACTGGGCAAGCCTTATATACCCGCTCAGCTAACACCGAAGCACCGACCGGCGTAGCCACCTCAAAGGATTCTATGGACTCGGGCTCTATCCCTATTCTACCAGCAATATGAGGAGATATATAGGACAGGGTAGAACCTGGATCTATCAAAGCATAAACATCACAGCAAGAAACCAACAATGTACCTGTGACGACATCGTGGCGCCTGTCCGCGGGCGGCCGGACATAGCATAAATGCGGTTACGAGGGAGCTGAATCGAACCTCTACCACGACCGCCGCGCTGCTCGTCCGTGAATACCACGCCTCCGGGCGCATCGCCACTGACGATGAAGATCCGACCATCGACCGCAAGCCGAGCCATCATATTCCCGCCACCTCTGGACGGACAATCTCTCCTCAACGGCCCTCGCTGCCGCAGAATAACAAGCTCACGAGAACACGACACCCCTATAATGGCAATCACCACATCGACCACACCGAGGCATGTGGCCTCATCCCGATCGAACTCTGGTCCTCCGAAACCCAAGCCACGGAACCGTCCCGCTCCGAATACTCAGACGCCCCGAAGATGGTGGAGCGCTCGACCGGCCATGGTGCAAATCTGTCTTCTTGGGGTTGTCTACCCCTAAAACTACCGGAGGACCCTGCATCACGGCCTCTTCGCCGACACCGCCGATCCGCTTACCTCGCTCTCACACCCGAGCATGTGCTCGCATGCGGCAATGTCCATGCCCTACCGAGAGCCACCCCGAGCAACTCGGCAAAGAGATCATCGAGTCCTGTGACATATCGGTGCACGGTCCTCCATGCGCTACCAATGCGGCACATACCTAGCCAATGAATCAAACTCCACGTTGTATTCGGACCGTCCGCCCATTCTCGCCTCGGGTCAAAAATCTATCGGCCAGCCCTCTCATCCATGGTGGCAATGGCCAACGCCTCCGAACTCGTCCCAACAGCCGGACGCGCATGCTCCCGACGCTCCCACGAATCGTACCGCCAATCGCAGCTGTGTCCCGCAGCCGATGCGAACCTAATACCACTGACTCGGTCTCCGAAGCCCCGACCACCCTCATGATCCTCTGCAACTGTCGGATAAACTCCTGCGGATCATCCTTAGGCCTCGACCCATAAAACTACGGTGGGTCAGAATCAAAAGTCTCTCGCCTCGCTAGCTAGCAATGGTTGAACTACGGTGCCGAACCATCTCCAACCTATCCTCCTGTCTTGCCACGATCTCGCCGAATCGGGCTATCTCAGTAGCCATATCCTCTCGCCCAGGCTGCTGGATCGAGGCTCAGTACCGCTGATCGGCCGCCACGCTTCCCGACTTCTTTGGGGTTGGCGTCGTCGAGAACTCGCCGCCCAAAACACCTGCTCGTAAGGACTGCTCATGCTCTGGTGACTTCTGTGCCCTATGGTAGTTCTCATCGCTTTGCCCTTCTGGGCTGCGGTTGCCTTGCGCGGAGACATAACTGATACAGGAAAAATACGTCAGAGGAAATTCAACCTATAGCACAGCTCTATTTCACGATCTTAGAGTGAAAGAATGGGAACCAACTAAATATCCTGCACCGCGATTATAGATGTGGTGCACAACACACGATAATCAAGACTCTACTGTACGGCTCAGACTAGACTTTCCGAGGATTAATCGCCTGATACCACTTTTGTCACGACCGAACTCGGACGGTGACCGGTGCCTTAACCCGCACCCTATTGACAACATCGAGAAAACCAGCGGAATGTAAACTCAAGATAAACAACCATTAAGATATAGAATAGTCTAGCCCAAAATGCTAACCTAAAAGTACATAAACCGAATCACATCCTTAACGAACCAAGTTACGACAAGACTACAGGCCTCTAAGAATGAATAACACTATGACGGGCAGGTCCCGTCATGCCACGAATGTACAAAATATCAACGACTCGAGAACCATACCAAAAGTCGAGCCTCCGAAGAAATGGAGCTCGACACTGAGTACAAGATCCTAGGAATGAGGATCTACCACCGCTTCTCTTACTGCGCAGATGAACGCAAACGAGGAAGGGTCGACACAACGTACTGTAAAATCGAAAATATTGTAGTAATATCATAAGTCCAAAATACACCGAAGTTATAGATAAAACCAAATTATGTTGCAGATCGTGCCTTACTAATAATGAGTAACAAGTATACATTTTATAGCATAAAAATAGGAGGCTCATGATCAAAACAGGTACCTCGCCTGGTAGTATCACAAGTTATCCTACTCCTGGGACTATTTCACCCGCATAGGTCCTGTGGACCAGCATGAGGTCATCCGCCTCGTCATAGGACTGTTTCACCCGCATGGGACTATTTCACCCGCATGGATCCTATGGTCCAGATCCGCATGAGTACAAGCGAACTTATAACAAACGAAGATTTCCAAATCTTGTACGTCTACCGTACTACATAGGTACAACTAATCATGCTCAAGAGATAGGAAAGCTCCACATACCTCTTCGGTCAATCCACAAGCTAAGTCCAATTTACCGCACGTAGTATGTCAACCTAAAATGACCACAATACGTTTATCAAGCTCTAATTACAATGCAGAATTTTTCCAAGTTAAAGTCACCAATTTCCTACGGAAAATTGGGCAGCGTTTCCTTTGTTTCTACATACATTGCCACCTTTTCCAAGGTCGATTTTTAACGCTCAAATGCCATGTTTAAGGCTCAACAACCAACCAACACCAAGGGGATTACACACCTAAACTTTGGTATGTAAAAATTCAGCCCCACAAGTTACAACAACTAACCCAACAAGTCTAATGTAGTATTTAGGCAACAACATGCTCATAAAATCCCCCTAACCAATTCTTTCATAATCACACACCATTTCTTACATGCAACTACTCTAAGTGCATTTTTCCAACTTCAAGTTCTTCCTATTAAACATGCAACACCCAATACCAACTACAAGAGAAGAAATGTTACCTTAAGTTTTAGCCAAACTTATTCCAACACCTTGCTAGCCTTTTTTCTCCAAGAACACCACCACAATAGCACTTCTAAGCTAGTCACAAGCTTCCTTCTTGCCTTTAACTTCTCAGATTTTCTTAGGCTAGAACACTTCTTGAAGTTTTAGAGAGAAGGGGGAGCTCAAGCTTTGGAGAGAGAGAGAGAGAGAGAGTAAAGATGAAAGATGGAAAAGTGACCAAGCCTTGGTCAATTATATTGCATGCATTCTGAAAATCAGATGGGGGGGGACACTTGTCACCCTCCCATGGCCCCTTTTAAAACAAAAATCAGATTTTCTAAGTTTTTCGCCAAATTTCCCCGCGTTCGCTTCCCGCATGGCGCCGAACTCCTGCGACTCCGGATCTTTCGGCGCGCGACCGCTTCCGGCCATGCGGCTGAACTTCAGCGCCTCACCGCACTTCACCCGCCTTGGCGCCGCGGCCCTGCCTCCGGCGCCGCGGCTCTGAGGCCCCTTAACGTGTTTCTCTAATTTCTCGCACGGCCCCACACGCACGGCCCGAACCACGGGGTATAACAAGATTCTTCGAGGAGTTCCAGTCAGCTCCGATTCCTTTGTCAGTCTTCCCAAAGATACTTCCGACGTTAGATCCAAGCATGTTATCTTCAATCTGGATCTTGAATTCATACCGGTTATGCACTTCTTCCCAAGTTGTAGCTTGGAATTCCAAGAGATTTTCCTGGAGCTTCTGGGAAGCATCTGAACTTGAAGGATTCAAACCCTTTGTGAAAGCCATTGCAGCCCATTTGTTCGGGACTGCAGTGAGAAACATTCGCTCTTTCTAAAACCGTCAAAAAAAGTTCCTAAGGAGTTATGTTTCTCATTGTACAATACGAAATATATCCACCTTGCGTGTCTTCACCTTCCGAGCCCCTGAATGAGCTTTTATTAACATATCGCGAGCTGGGAGAATGATCTGATGGAATGCTTAGGGAGTTGTGAATACCATGTCAAAGCTCCCTTAGCAAGTGTTTTAGCAAATTTCTTGATAAGAATCGATTTCCCTTAGACCATTTACTTTTAAGGTCGTAATATAGGCCATTATGTGCTCTTATGGATCAATAGTTGCATCATATTTGGCTACATAAGGCATTTTGAACCTTTTAGGGATCAGTTCGGGCGCAATCTTTGGTTTATATGCCAACTGAATATATTTCTTTGTATCTGGACCGTCAACCACATGAGGCTCCCCTGGTATTTGACTGAATCGGTGTCAGAACTCCATAGTGGTTTTCTTCGCCTTCTCTACATTAGAGTCGACTTTATTGGTCATCTCTTTTATGAATTTTAAGACCTTTTCCTGAAATGAATTTTCAGAGGCGGCATCACTTTTTGAACCATCATTTCTTGATCTACCCTGGTTATTACCGGTTTTTTCATTAGCATTTGGTAGAGGCACTAGTTCGTCTGTTGGAGTACTACCATCATTCTTCCACATATAATCCACTTGAAATCGCATCAGACGCTCCAACTGCTCACTCATAGCATCATTCTACGACATAATATTATGTATGACTCAGGTGTTTCGTCGGTGGGAACATTCTCATGCTGAGTCTGTCCACCTCTGAAAGTGGCACCATTCACAAACATCGAGTCCTTTGGTACCGTGGCTCCTATTGGTAAACCATCCAGTCCTAGTAGGACGTTGCTTGTATTGTCCCCGATGTTGCGACTGCTTCCTTGTTCTCATATTCCTGTGATATGTTTGATCTGAATAAAAAACAAGACTTAAAGGGAAGATTAGATTAGTAAATTAGTCATTTGTGATAACACAATTGTCCATTCCCCACGATGGGTGTCAAACTGTTTACATGTAAAACAATATAGTTAAATTTGTATATGTGGATCTCAAGTGGCACGTTAGATAATTGTTCAAGATAAAATATATTGTAATTAAGCAACAATAATATAAAGAAAAACAATAATTAGCATGAGCCTTACGATACCTTTTGTGCCAAGTTATGACAAGTTGTATGCAAGCACAAAGATCAAGAGAATATGAGTAAGTGTATTGTAATAACTTGAATCTGATGTCCTTACAATGGAATAATGTGTCATATATATACATGAGCTACACGGGTAGAAACTCCATGAAATATGCTCTCATTAAATTAGGAGAATGAATGTTGTAATAATTGGACAACTAGTGTCTCAATAAATGTCATCAATGCTCTGATGGAAGACGTGCAATCGGTTTAGTAACGACCGTCCATTGCAATCCAAACGGTTGTCCTGACCTTCTGAGTCACCAGTACCATCCAAGCATACGACGTACCCGGTTTCGCTCATATCTAACCGTTAGTGCATCAAATTGATATGGACTTGACTAAGCATTGTGTTCCACGTGACACACTATAATTCGTACAACTGTCTTATGCGATTTCCCCCCATACATTTAACTTGTCCAAATTTTAACATATAACATGAATATGATGTCCTTACAATGAAAAAATGTGTCCTATTTATACATGAGCTATACGGGTACAAACTCCATGAAATATGCTCTCATTAAAGCAGGAGAATGGATGGTGTAATAATTGGACAACTAGTGTCTCAATAAATGCCATCAACGCTCTGTTGGAAGACGTGCAACCGGTTTAGTAACGATGTGATCCAAACGATTCTCCTGACCTTCTGAATCACCAGTACCAGCCATACATACGACTTACCCGATTCAACTCATATCCAACCGGTAGCGCATCAAACGGACATGGACTTGACTCAACATCGTGTTCCACGTGGCACACTATAATTCATATAACTGTCTTATACAAATTTTTCTCCATAAATTTAACTTGTCCAAATTTTAACATAATTAGCCTATCCAGATGTATGGTATATATATATATATATATATATATATATATATATATATATATATATATATATATATATATATATATAAGGAATGAAAAAGTACATGAAGACACAGACACATTGCATGACAAATGAAAAAGAGTATTATAATAGCACGTATCTATTTCCTGATTATCCAACATCAGCTAAGTTTATTGTAAGTGTTGGAACTTGTAAAAAAAAGTGAAAAATGATTGAAAAACTGGAAAAAAAAGTGACCGTCGACAGCGCCACGACGCTGGGAAGCGGCGCCACGACGGTAAAACTTCAGAGAGGTCTGCAGGTTTTGGGGCGCCACGGCGCTAATTCAAAGGAAAATTCCAGAATGCCCAAAAGATGTGTCTCTTCATGAAATATCACAACCTTTGATGAATGACTGCTTAATGGACGAAAATTCAGGCTATATAAGTATGTTGATCACTTGTTGGAAGATAGATAACACATAATACATTACAATCAAATCATTAAACTTAATGAATGATCTAAGATTGTGCTATATCTTCATCTTCTTCTTCAAAAGAAATTTCTGAAGAACACATAAAGTAAATTCGCCAGAAGTGAAGTTCTTGTGCTAGAACTCTCACTTATATAGTTGTATCTTCAAGGCAGATGTCCGTAGAACTACAACACAAGTGGGGATACATTTTTGTCTTAGGACACTGCGTCATTGCAGACCTCTATCTACACCAAGTTAGTATGAGATTATATACTTGCTGTTTTTGTTATTGTTGATTTTAATTTACATTGAGTATTTTATTATATTATTATGGTTTTCATTGAAAGATCTAGATTGGTACTAACAATCTAAGACAAAAATTCTCAGAAAATTGATTTTCTGACTGTGTGAAGCTTGCAAAATTTTCATAGAATACATCTTCCTGATTTGCAAAAGAATGGATCAATCTGGATCATCAATGGTGAAAAACCATGTGGGGAAACCCGACAAATTCAAGGGTTCTGATTTCAAGTGTTGGCAACAGAATATGTTGTTCTATTTGACAACTCTTCACGTGGCAAGCGTGTTGACTGCTGAGGCTTCTTTGGCATTGCCAGAAGGAGAAGGGGAGAATGTTCCTACTGAGGAAGCAAAAGCCGAAAGGCTGAAGGCAATTCAAACTTGGGAAAGTCAGGAGTTTCTGTGCATAAACTATATTCTAAATACCTTGGATGATTCTCTCTATGATATCTACTCCATGTTCAGACTGGCGAGAGAGTTGTGGCAGTCACTTGAGAACAAGTACAAGACAGAGGTTGCTTGTTCGAAGAAGTTCATCATCGGCAAGTTCTTAAACTTCAAGATGAGTGATGCAAAACTAGTTGTCAAGCAAGTGGAGGAACTTCAAGTCATTTTTCATGAGTTAGAGGTTGAAGGCATGGGTATTAACCCGGATTTCCTTGTTGGTGCTATTATTGAGAAATTACTTCATTCTTGGAAGAATTTTAAAGGTTTTCTTAAGTATCTAACTGAGAAAATAAATTTTGAGCAATTGGTTCTTAAAATTCGAGTTGAAGAGGATAACCGGAAGAATGAAAAGGCTGATGCAGGTTTCATTGGTGTTGTTATTGCATAAGAAAATCTGGTTACAAATTAAACCGATTGGTGGATGGACACGGGTGCTACAAGACATGTATGTTCTGAAAAGGACATATTTTCATCATACCAAGCCATCAAAGATGGAGAACCACTATTCATGGGGAATGCCGCTGCTGTAAAAGTAGAAGGGAAAGGGAAGGTGACGTTGAGACTCACTTCCGGGAATGATCTTGTGCTCACAAATGTGTTGCACGTGCCCGAAATTTGTAAGAATTTAATTTCTGGGCCTGTTCTTAGTAACAAAGGCTTCAAAGTTGTAATTGAATCTGACAAATTTGCACTCACCAAAGGTGGGGTGTATGTAGTAAATGGTTACCTCAGTGAGGGGCTCTTCAAACTAAATATTGTACCTACTCAGGCAATTACCATTATCAATGAAAATGCAGGCACTAGCACTGCTTCTATGTATATGGTTGATTCTCATTCTCTATGACATTCTCGATTAGGCTATGTAAATTATCGCTCCTTACAAAGAATGGTAAAGATAGACATGTTGCCAAAATGTTCTATGAACAAAATGACCAAATGTGGGGTATGCATAGAATCAAAATATGCAAGTCATCCTCATAAATCTGTTGTAAAATCAAATGAAGTGTTTGGTCTAATTCATAGTGATTTGTGTGATTACCAAGCAACCCCCTCTCGTGGAGGAAAGAATTATTATATATCATTTATTGATGACTGCAGTAAATTTTGTTATATATACTTAATATATACCAAAGATGAGGCTTTGAACATGTTTAAAACATACAAAGAAGAAGTGGAAACCAACTTGACAAATAATTAAGATTCTAAGTGTCACGACCCGACCGCGGGCCCGCGACTGGTGCCCTGCCTGGGCACTCTTACAGGTAAACATCAGAGATAATCAGCGGAACATGCATAAACTCAAAAGCAGTTACCTCTTTTTTTTCAAACCGACCCACAAGATATGACTACAGACCTCTAAGAGTTTTGACATAACAACTGTGACGGGACATGGCCGCGTCATACCCCTGAATGTACATAAAACTACAACCTCAGGGAACTGTACCAAAAGACAAAGCCTCCGGAGAAATGGAGCTTTCCAAGAACTGAACAGTGATCCTAAGAGTGAGGATCAACAAGCTATGTACCTCAACCTGCGGCATGAACGCAGCCCCCCGAAGGAGGTCAGTACAAAATATGTACCAAGTATGTAAAACTGAAAGTACTGTAATTTAAACCATAAAGTATAGATATATAAAGCTGGAGACAAGTATGATAATGTTATACCCCGTAGTTCTAGGGTATGTATGCGAGGACGTACGTACGAGAATACGACAGAAAGATTGGAAAGGAAGAAAGAGGCGATTTTTCCACGGAAAAGTTTCCGGTTTTTGTGAAGGAAAAAGGTTCGTTTATGGAATTGATTCCTGATTTGGTATTCGGACTTCTGGAATATTAGAGAATTATGGAATTTTATTTTCGAAAATGGTCACGTGGGGCCCACGGAGAAATTTACGATTTTGTGGGCCCGCTTTGATTTTGAGATTTTGGCCGCTTTTGGATATTTTGGAAGACGAAATATTTTGGGCGAATCGGGGCGACACGTGTCACCCCATGTGGCACCTTTGGGCGAAATATGTTTGTGCACAACACCTTGCTAGAGTCGTTTTTCGACTAAACGTTTTCACGACTTTCGTAGGGAATTTCCGGCTATGTCATTTAGTATTTTGCGGATTTTTCCGAGAGGCGAACATTTTGGACCAACGAGAGGCGTGCACTTGGCACCCTCTCGTCAGTGGGCATAGTGGGCGCATACGGACGATTGGGAAGGCAAGTGGGAGATATTTTTGGTAGATATTTTGTGTGCAAGTTGGCTAGGTACACATGGGTGAATCTTGGCCCTACACTTGCCTAACACTTGGTGTAATCTTGCCATTGGTTGGCTTTCACTGACCTATAAATACCCTCCTTGGAAGACTAATTCATTCACAATTTGCCTAAGTCTTGAAAGCTTCTTCCTTCCCCCTTTGTGTGGTGTCTTGGCCGAGAGCCCCTCCCCTCGCCGAGAGTCCCCAGCTGGTAGGCCGGCGGTAGACACCCCCCCTCCTTTGGGGTGCTTGCCGTGTGGTACCCCCCCCTAGCCTAGTTGCTTTCGTATAATACCCCCCTTTGTGGTATAGAAATACTCTCCAAGTATTGTTATAATGCCCAAATTACCTTAGCCTTATACCTTGTTGTATTCTAAGGTTATACCTTTATGAAAAGCCCAGAAATACTATTATACTTCCCGTCAATCACAAAACCGAAACCCTAGGAAAATCTCCATAGTCCGTTGGAGTATTGTGTAGAAGTTGGTTAGAACTTCTAAGGGTGGTTTAGAGCGGTTGGAGCGCTGAGTTGGAGCTAAACGATTGCCCAGGATCGACTTTTACTTGGATAATTATGGGCTTATCGAGGTAATTATCTTGTCCCTATTGTAATTGGATATTACATGTCAGAGGAGTATATAGTCAAGTATACTATATATATATAATCGAACATAGCTTGTGGCAATGTCCTTGGACTTAAGCTCAAGAATCGAACTGTTTTTACATAGGATCAGACATGAGACTTGTGTAGTAGTCTTGTGGAGTAGAATTGTACCCGTCGTTAGATGTATAACCCCGGTTGGCTTGATAGCCGCCCGATAGAGAGATTTACGCTGTTATGGGGAGTCTTTGTCGAATTTTGGTAGAATGTTCTACGATAAGATCTAGATGTTAATAAGCCTTGTGGCCTTATAGGTCAAGTACTACGTGTGGCGCTCTACTTGGCTTAAGGAGTAGCCGACGGCTTGAGGTACTGAGCATTTTGCTATTAGTCGATAATCGTCGCGAGGTATGTGAACCTCTTCCTATCTCTTCTAGCATGATATGTGTGAACTATGTAGCACGGTGAGACGATACGTGCTAAATGTATTCGATGGGTTTAAAACATAAAGTGTTATAACGGCTTTATGGGAAGTTGGTTATAACGACTTTATGTAGATAAGAAAACACTTTGTGGTTTTTAAAAGGTAAATGATTTGTTTATAAGCGGCTTGATGTGTGATTATAAAGAACTTGAAGTATTTCAAAAGATTTCAAATCGTTTTGAAAGAGAAGTAATACTTGGTTTTGAGAACTTAAGAGTTATACTAGCTTTATGGGAAGTTAGGTATAACGGCTTAAGAACGCTTTCTCGATTTTGGAAATCGATGTGTATCGACAAACCATCAGCGTTAATAAAAGGAAATGTTTTGAATAATTAAGTATTATTAAAACTAAGAGAAACTTCCATCCGCATAGAAGCTAAGATGAGACAAAATGATATTTCCTAGATCATGGTCATTGTAATAAGATTGTTATAAACAAGAATATCCTACTCACATATAAGGCTTATGTTTCTCATTGTTTAAAAGAGAATTATATTCTTAAATGAATAAGACTATGAACTTTAAACCTTTCTAAAATAAGAAACGTGAACATTTGAAATTAGGCAAACTTGGACGTTTGGAAAATAATGTTACTTGATTTTACAAAGGTAAGAGTTTTGGTTTCTTAAAAGGAGTACTCTATTTTATACTACGGGTATTGTGTGACTTATGTGAAAGAAACAGATTTTTTTTAAGATTTTAATGTGTGAAGTACTTTGGGGATAGATACCCGAACTTGTTAGTAGAAAGTACCTTGTGTGAATAACTTGATTGTATTGGTTTGTGATAGCCTTGTAATACTTTCTTGTTGTCTTGATAAGTAAACGTGTTAGGATGCTACGTGTGTTAGTATCTTGTGATGTTTGTGTAAGGGGGTTTCCCTTGATTTTGCTTATTAACTATCAGTCGTTATGATAGTATTGTGGCATTCATCTCTTGAGATGATTCCGGTTAACGCCTCCGACGCGGGGTAGACTCAGCGATGCAGGACCATGATTCGAGAATACCTACGCGGTCCCGGGGCCTATGCGCGAGCTACGAGAGTTCCGTGTTAGTGACGCCTTACGGGCACGCGTCGCAGGCTGCGGATCGCGTCGTGACGATGCCGGGAGTAGCTACCCTCGATGCGGGAATACCTACGCGGGCCGATGAGATTGGCCTACGCGAGTCGCGGAAGTTCCAGACTAGACGCGCACATTAGATATCTGCGGGCAAGTGGGCCGCTTTGATCATGTGGCGGTTCAGACAGATCTTATGATACGATTTATGACCTTGTTGGTACTGCTGGTGTTAGTAGTCGGCCAGGCCTTCGCATTTACCCTGCAGCTTTATTAGGACACAGTGGGACACGGTGTTCATATGTATTCCTTGGTGCTTGTATATCATAAATCGCCGGCGGTGAGAAGGTATTCCACGCACGATTGATGTTGTGGCGTGAGACCCATTGTTAAATTGAGTGATGACTTGAGGTGTGAGTCCCCGACTTGACATGATCGCTATTTATAGTGAATCGTAGTTTGGTTATCATACATGTCTCCCGCTTTGTATAGACTACTATGATTTCATTTACTGATTTATCTTTAGTTTCACATACCTGCACTGCAGATCGACCTCCTTCGGGGCCGCGTTCATGCCGCAGCAGTTGAGGTACATCGCCGTTGATCCTAGCTCGTGGTCACGCTCAGCGTTTGGGAAGCTCCGCTTTCTCGAGGCTTATCGGTGGTATAGTCCCCGTCGTAGTAAGTGTTTACATTCGTGGTTTGGCGGGCCCCGCCCGCCATTGTCGTGATCATTCTTAGAGGTCTGTAGTAATCTTGTGGCGGGTTGGTAAAAAGGATTGCCGTTCATTTGTAAAAGAGTTGATGGTTATATATATGCCGAAAGGCAAGTTTTCACGCATTATTGTTTTATATATTTCATTATCTCATGTCAGGTTTTATGTTCACGATTACTCGATGTTGTGTCACTAGGTGCCCGGTAGGCACGACCACGCCCGGTTCGGTCGTGACAAAAGTGGTATCGAGCGCTTAATCCTGAAAGTGTCTACGCATCGATCCAAGAGAGTCTTGATTATCGCGTGTCGCACCACACCAATAATCGTGAGGCTATAGGATATTTAGGATTGGTTTCTATTCTTCTCACTCGAGATCGTGCCTTAGAGCCGTGGTTGTAAGTTGACCTCCGACGAAATTCATTCCCTTATCGTTATGCCTCGCGTAGGCAACCCGCCCGAGGCGGGCAATGGCGGAGCCGAGTTGAGTTCGGCGTCATGAGGGCACAGCCCAATCATTACCTAGGGTAGTGCTTCATTCGGGATTTCTGCGACGCCACTAGCCCCAGAGTTTAGCACGATGGCAGCTTCTACTGCGTCCCACGATATTTGAACCTTCGCCCACGGCAGCGAAGTGAATATAGATTGCAAAGAGGCGACCCTGTTACTAGCTATAGATTTGGCTACCAGAGATTATACCGATGTACCACGAGTCTTGACTACCTAAGAGAGGTTGTGCAAGAGTAATTCTTGATTGGGCTTGAGCATGGCACGTATGCGGGCTTATGTACAGCCGAAAACGAGAGATTGACGGGTTAACCAAGGGCGAGAAGAGGCAGAGCAAGTGTCCTTCGGTAACTTTCAAGCGAGTATACCTTAAGTGCTATGTTCGATAGCGGTGTTAGTTGTGATTAGAAATCATGGTGGGTTAACCGAGTAAGATTTTGGAGGATAGAGAAAGTGTGAGCCTTAGAGCTTTATACGCAAAGACCTTAGAGGTAAGGCCATCTCGGGTAGACGATGTTTATGTTTGACCCTTTATCTGAGTGCATAGTGCACGTGAGTGTGTTTGGGATAAGTCCCTATGTAGTATGAAATGAAAGAGGGTAGTTGAGCTAAGAAGACCGCCAGGTTTTCGTAACGTGTTTAGTAAGATTGTTCCTTCGGGAGATGGTATTTCGCGCTTGCCGGGTCGGGTTGAGGCTACGCGCGTCAACCCGCGGTAGGTTTGGTGGTGGGTCAGTTGTGGTGGTCCTCTTTGTGTTAGGGTCATGAGGTGTTAGGCCCATGTTTAGTTAGCCGTGCAAGTTCGTGGATGCGTTCGACGGTGGTCGGGCCGATGGGGCAGCCTATCGTGTTCTTCTGGCCGTGTCGTTCTCGGCGGTGTTGATGTTATCCGAAAAGGTTGTGAGGTTGCACGGTGCCTACCTTCACCTTATGACGACAGTGGAGCCTGTGGTATCACTGCTTTCTTCTCGAGTTTGTACCAGCGGGGCTAGAACTCGTGAGTCTCCAGACGCATTCGCCCCGCCGTTGTTTTGATTTCGGGGTAGCGAGGATCGTTGTTCCTGGTTGGGAGTGTTTAAGCTACCATTTCGTTGTTCGGATGTCGTCTTGCGACGCCAGAGGGCGTAAATGCAAGTCACGGCCGATTGGTTCGATGTTGGCGGTGGTTGAGATAGTTGGTTCAGCTTGTTCCGCAGATCGTGGATAGTGAAGCTTGTCAGAAGAAGTTCGCACTCGGAGGAATCGTGCGGTAATCGACGACGCCAGAGTCGCCGACGGTCTTCTTGAAAGTACCACCCCGGGTGTGACGAGTTTTGGAAGCGAAGGAACTTAGCCCGAGTTACTTTGGGCCTTTGTGAGTTCATGTGAAGAATAGGCCGTGCCTATATGTTAGCATTTGCCGTCCGACTTGGAGGAAGGGCGTCCGGTCTTTCGTATTGTTATGATCGGAAAGTATCGAAGATCCATCCGTAATGTCCCCGATTAATGATGACCACGTTAGAGATAGTAACCCGAGTTTTGGAAACCGGCCGACGTAATGTGGTAAGAGTTCGAGTGTACGAGATCCTCCGGATCGCAGTTGGCACCATTTGTCGGGTCGTCGAGCAAGGCTCGCGACAAAGTGACAAAAGTGGTATCGTGACTAAGGAAGTATATTTTTGACCCCGGAAGAGGTATTTGTGGTGATGTAGAGGTGTTTCTCGTGGACTTAGATGTAAGTTTTGCGCAGTGTTTCCATGGCCGTGTATGGCAGTTTGTTCTCGTAAGTATAGTAGTGAAGACTATATTGGCGCACGCTTGTTTTGAGATTAGAAGGAACATTCGACGAATGTTTCTGGCGAGGGAGAATGTTATACCCGTAGTTCTAGTGGTATGTATGCGAGGACGACGCATTTGCGAGAATACGACGTAAAGATTGGAAAGGAAGAAAGAGGCGATTTTTCCACGGAAAAGTTTCGGTTTTGTGAAGGAAAAGGTTCGTTTATGGAATTGATTCCCGATTTGGTATTCTGACTTCGAATATTAGAGAATTATGGAATTTTATTTTGAAAATGGTCACGTGGGCCCACGGAGAAATTTACGGTTTGTGGGGCCCGCTTTGATTTTGAGATTTTGGCGTTTTGGATATTTTCTAAGACGAAATATTTTGATTTAATCGGGGCGACACGTGTCACCCCATGTGGCACCTTTGGGCGAAATATGTTTGTGCACAACACCCGGTTAGAGTCGTTTTTCGACGAAACGTTTTCACAGCTTGCGTAGGGGAATTTCCGGCTATGTCATTTAGTATTTTTACGGATTTTTCCGAGAGACGGAACATTTTGGACCAACGAGAGGGCGGCACTGCACCTCTCATTGGTGGGCATAGTGGCGCATACGGACGATTGGGAAGGCAAGTGGGAGATATTTTTGGTAGATATTTTGTGTGCAAGTTGGCTAGGTACACATGGGTGAATCTTGCCCTACACTTGCCTAACACTTGGTGTAATCTTGGCCATTGGTTGGCTTTCACTGACCTATAAATACCCCTCCTTGGAAGACTAATTCATTCACAATTTGCCTAAGTCTTGAAAGCTTCTTCCTTCCCCAGTGTGGTGTCTTGCCGAGAGCCCTCCTCCCCTTGGCCGAGAGTCCCCAGTGGGGTAGCCGAGGGTAGACACCCCCTCCTGAGGTGCTAGCCGTGGGTACCCCAGCCTAGTTGCTTTAGTATAATACCCCTTTGTGGTATAGAAATACTCTCCAAGTATTGTTATAATGCCCAAATTACCTTAGCCTTATACCTTGTTGTATTCTAAGGTTATACCTTACGAAAAGCCCGTAAATACTATTATACTTCCGTCACCACAAAACCGAAACCCTAGGAAAATCTCCATATCCGTTGGAGTATTGTGTAGAAGTTGGTTAGAACTTCTAAGGGTGGTTTAGAGCGGGTTGGAGCGCTGAGTCGAGCTAAACGATTGCCCAGATCGACTTTTTACTTGGATAATTATGGGCTTATCGAGGTAATTATCTTGTCCCTATTGTAATTGGATATTACATGTCAGAGAGTATATAGTTGAAGTATACTATATATATATAATCAACATAGCAGGCAATGTCCTCGACTTAAGCTCAAGAATCACTTTTTTACATAGGGTGTATTACATGAGACTTGTGTAGTAATCTTGTGAGTAGAATTGTACACTGTCGGGTTAGATGTGTAACCCCCGTTGGCTTGATGGCCGCCCCGATAGAGAGGAGATTTACGCTTGCGGGGAGGTCTTGTCGAATTTTCGGTAGAATGTTCTACGATAAGATCTAGATGTTAATAAAGTCGCTGTGGCCTTATAGGTTGAAGTACTACGTGTGGCGCGTTTCTACTTGGCTAAGGAGTAGCCGACGGCTGAGGTACTCGAGCATTTTGCTATTAGTCGATAATCGTCGCGAGGTATGTGAACCTCTTCCTATCTCTTCTAGCATGATATGTGTGAACTATGTAGTACGGTAGACGCATACGTGCTAAATGTATTCGATGGGTTTAAAACATAAAGTGTTATAACGCTTTATGGGAAGTTGGTTATAACGACTTTATGTAGATAAGAAAACACTTTGTGGTTTTTAAAAGGTAAATGATTTGTTTATAAGCGGCTTGATGTGTGATTATAAAGAACTTGAAGTATTTCAAAAGATTTCAAATCGTTTTGAAAGAGAAGTAATACTTGGTTTTGAGAACTTAAGAGTTATACTAGCTTTATGGGAAGTTAGGTATAACGGCTTAAGAACGCTTTTCGATTTTGGAAATCGGGATGTGTATCGACAAACCACCGCAAATACATTAAAAGGAAATGTTTTGAATAATTAAGTATTATTAAAACCAAGAGAAACTTCCATCCGCATGAAGCTAAGATGAGACAAAATGATATTTCCTAGATCATGGTCATTGTAATAAGATTGTTATAAACAAGAATATCCTACTCACATATAAGGCTTATGTTTCTCGATTGTTTAAAAGAGAATTATATTCTTAAATGAATAAGACTATGAACTACGAAACCTTTCTAAAATAAGAAACGTGAACATTTGAAATTAGGCAAACTTGACGCTTGGAAAATAATGTTGTTACTTGATTTTACAAAGGTAAGAGTTTTGGTTTCTTAAAAGGATACCACTCTATTTTATACTACGTATTGTGTGACTTATGTGAAAGAAATGATTTTTTTAAGATTTTAATGTGAAGTACTTTGGGGATAGATACCCGAACTTGTTAGTAGAAAGTACCTTGTGTGAATAACTTGATTGTATTGGTTTGTGATAGCCTTGTAATACTTTCTTGTTGTCTTGATAAGTAAACGTGTTAGGATGCTACGTGTGTTAGTATCTTGTGATGTTTGTGTAAGGGGGTTTCCCTTGATTTTGCTTATTAACTATCAGTCGTTATGATAGTATTGTGGTATTCATCTCTTGAGATGATTCCGGTTGTCGCCTCCACGCGGGTAGACTCGGCGATGCAGGACCATGATTCGAGAATACCTCACGCGGTCCCGGGGCCTATGCGCGAGCTACGAGAGTTCCGGTTAGTGACGCCCTTACGGGCACGCGGTCCTCGCGCTATGCGATCGCGAAGTCGGTGACGACGCCGGGAGTAGCTACCTCGACGCGGAATACCTCATGCGGCCGATGAGATTGGCCTACGCGAGTCGCGGAAGTTCGGACTAGACGCGCGACATTAGATATCGCGCAAGTGGCCGCCTTTGATCATGTGGCGGTCAGACAGATCTTATGATCTGATTTATGACCTTGTTGGTACTGTGGTGTTAGTAGTCGGCCAGGCCTTCGATTTACCTGCATGCTTTATTAGGACACAGCGGACCGTGTTCATATGTATTCCTTGGTGCTTGTATATCATAACCGCCAGCTGGCGGGAAGGTATTCCACGCACGATTGATGTTGTGGGCGTGAGACCCATTGTTAAATTGAGTGATGACTTGAGGTGTGAGTCACGACTTGACATACGATCGCTTATTTATGGTGAATCGTAGTTTGGTTATCATACATGTCTCCCGCTTTGTATAGACTACTATGATTTCATTTACGATTTATCTTTAGTTTCACATACTTGCACTGCCAGATCGACCTCCTTCGTGGCCGCGTCATGCCGCAGTTGAGGTACATCGGGCCGATCCTAGCTCTCGTGGTCATTCAGCGTTTGGGAAGCTCCGTTTCTCGAGGCTTATCGGTGGTATAGTCCCCGTCAGAGTAAGTGTTTACATTCAGGGGTTTGGCGGGCCCCGTCCCGCCATTGTGGTCGATCATTCTTAGAGGTCCGTAGTATCATGGGCGGTGGTTGGTAAAAAGGATTAAGCTGTTCATTTGTAAAAGAGTTGATGGTTATATATATGCCGAAAGGCAAGTTTTCACAGATTATTGTTTTATATATTTCTGTTATCTCATGTTGTGGTTTTATGTTCCGCTGATTACTCTGATGTTGTGTCACTAGGGTGCCCGGGGTAAGGCACCAGTCACGGGCCCGGGTTCGGGTCGTGACAGATAATCAAATTAACAGTACAACCGTGCCTTGCCGAAACGAAAGTAATGAAAGTCAGTTTTTACCTTTTTAAAGACTATTTCAACACATGAACAATAGTCACACCAAGGCTAGGGACACAAGCCCACAAAATCATCACAAAGTCCAGTAAGGGTCTCAAGCCCGCAAAACATCAAAGCGTGCCCGTGGAATCCTCTATCACTGTCGACAGTCGTAAGTGTAAAATATATTCATGTAACACGCCCGTGGCATCCTACATCACTGTCGGCGTGCACATATGCAACATATATATATATATATATCTCATGCCCGTGGAATCCCTCATATCGGGTACATGACTTCATGGAGAGCTAATCCATGGGGTAATAATAGTATATAACATGCCCGTGGAATCCCTCATCTCGGGTACATGTATTCATGGGGAGCTAGTCTATGGAGTAATAGTTTATAACATGGTCGCATGCCCCGAAATCCTTCATCGTATAAGCATGTCCATGGCGTAATCATTGTATATAACATGCCCGTGGAATCCCTTATCTCGGGTACATGTCTTCATAGGGAGCTAGTCCTTGGAGTAATAATAGCATCCGTGAATTTAACCCGCATCATGGTCGCATGCCCCGGAATCCTTCATCGTATAAGCATGTCCATGGATCAATCACAATGGAAGCATACCCGTGGAATCCTCCATCACTGTCGGTACGTTCAAGTAAATTAACAACAAGACAGCCGACCCTCCAACTGAGAGTCACGGCAACGTAAAAATATAATACTTGCACTCAAAGGCTATCACAAGCAAGCATAGGCAAGTTCATAAAATCTTTAGACTTCCATTATCATACAAAAATGAATTTCATTTTATAAACTCAAGGCACTTTCGTGTCACATAAAAATCCGGGAATTTAACCCAAGTACTACGTACTTCCATTCTTTTCAAAAGACTAATTTTTATATAAAACCCCAAGATACTAACACCCGCAGTATCAAGATTTGTCTACATTTCAAACAAGTCACTACACTTTTAGAAATACATTTTTAAGCTTCTAAAATCAAGTGACCCTTATTTTAAAACTTTAAGCAATTGATACCTTTAAATCAAATTGCCCTTATTTATTTCAAGTCATTTCTTTGTTTACATTACTAGAGAGAACCATTCCTTTAACCTTCCATAAAGTTGTTATAACCAACTTCCCATAAAGCCGTTATACTAACTTTATGTTTTAGAAACTAAGACATCTTTAACCTTTCATAAAGCTGTTATAACTAACTTCCCATAAAGCCGTTATAACTCTTTATGTCTTACACAAATTCATTCTTTTTATAACCAAGAGACTTATACTTTCAAATCAAGTTACATAACTTTCAAAATACTTCAAGTCTCTTAACTTTAGAAATCAAGTTTCTTAACTTAGAATATCAAGTCTCTTTAACTTAGAATATCAAATTTCTTAACTTTAGAATATCAAGTATCTTAACTTAGAATATCAAGTTTCTTAACTTAGAATATCAAGTCTCTTAACTTAGAATATCAAGTTATCAATACTTTTCCAAATCAAGTATTCTATACTTTTCAAGTCAAGTAGTATATACTTCTTTGAAAACAAGTTACTACACTTTCGAAAATCCAAACAAGGATACCAAAATGAAACCGAGTTCATTTAAAACACGTACGTCTACCGTACTATACATTTCATAAGATTCATGCTCAAGAGGATAGGAAGAGTTCACATACCTCTCCGGCTCAATCCACTTGCCAAGTTGAATACGCCGCGCGTAGAATGTCAACCTATAATGACCACAATACGGCTATCAACTTCTAGCTTTCAACGTAGAATATTTCTAAGTATAAGGACTCTTATTCTACGGAAAATAGGGCAGCACTTCCTTTGTTTCTACGTACTTTTCCACCTTTTTCAAGGCCCAAAAATCAATAACCAAATGCCACATTTAAGGCTCAACAATTCAGCTAACCAAAGGAGATTACACGTCTAACAGGACGTGTAAAATTCTGCCCCACAATTAATATACAACTATCCAATAATCCAAAGTCATATTCGGCTACAATGTATCACAACAATATCAATTCTCTTTCAATTTCCTTTTAAATCTAAGTTGTTATTCCAACATGTTATATACGCTATAACAATTATAACAACTATAAATTCTTTCTTCCTTATCATGCGACGATTGTAACTATCGACCAAATTGATTACAACATAAATGGCTAACTTGCCCATTTTCGGTTTTTAACATGTCGACATGATCCAAATCTTTTCGAACTTCAATCTATATATCACATACTCATTTATCAACTACTATAACATGTAATCTTTAATCACATTAAGAAGATGAAGATTTTACCTCAATAAGCCCTAATAATATCCAAGCGTCAAAGTCGATCCTTAGCAACTTTTAGCTCCTCTTCTTACGTTCCAATCCACTCCAAGCCCTCCTTAGAAGCTCATGAAGAACTCCTCTTCAAGTTCCAACTACAAAGTTGAAGAACACCTTAGGTTTTCACCTTGCGACTAATGTAAACATGTAGCTTTTCCGGGATCTTTCTATTGAGATAACCTTACAATACCTCTAGGAACCTTGGTTTAAAGTATTGGGAATTATGGAGCAAGATTGCAAAAAATTTCTATTTTTTTCTCACCATTGCCGAGAGCTCACTCAACAAGAACAACAAGTTCTTGATTTTTTTTCTAAGTATGGAAGAAGTCTTGCACTAGTATAGGATATATACTACAATGAAGGGTCTAGATTAAAATATTTGTGTGGCTTGGATTTATCAATACTAAAATCTTTGTCATGTTGACAAGTTGACTTAGTCAATTTTGTCAAGATTGTCTTCAAGACTTGCACATTTGTCCTTGGTCAAATGACCTCTTTACCCTTGGCTAAAATCGATCAAGCCCATGTCGGGGGTGACACGTGTCGCCCTCCCATTCGTTAAAATATTTCATTTCCCGACATTTTCATAATTCCGATAAATTCTACAAGTCTCAAATAACAAATTCGGGAACCCAATTATCACTAACGAACAATTTTCCTTCCCAAGGCTCGAATTCATTTTCCGTAGGAAAAAGCAATCCTTCTTTCATTTCAAACTTAAAGTCGTATCTTCTCACGTACATTCTCTTAAACACGTGCCCTGGAATTACGGGGTGTAACATTCTTCCCCCCTTAGAAACATTCGTCCCCGAATGTTCTTTCAGAGTCAAACTAATTAGATAGCGACATAGTCTCCTTTAACTATACTCAACATAAACTCGTGCCACACATGGCCACATAATGTGCCATCCGAATACTGGAATAGTAGTTGTTATAATACGTAAACTCAACAAGAGGCAAATAATCCTCCCAGCTACCCCTGAAATCAATAACACATGCCCGCAACATATCCTCAAGGTTTTGGATAACATGCCCTGCCTGTCCGTCGGTCTGAGGGTGAAATGCAACACTGAGACTCACTTGTGTCCCCAAACTCTTCTGGAAAAACCTCCAGAAGCTAGCCGTAAACTGGGCTCATCTGTCTGTCATAAATAAATGTAGGAACCCCGTGCAGTCTCATAATCTTCCTGATACATAATCTCGCATAATCCTCAATTACCTCAACAGAATACTTTTTCCCACAATTATCTAAAACTGTAACCTATGGCATGACGACACTAAAGATCTTACCAGTCTCACATCCATCGCATAATAACATGGGTACACATAACCCCATAATACGTAAAACTATCATTTTACGTGGGGGAGAGAGATTATCTCCCTTTCATAAACTTGATCATCAAGTGTCACCTTATAATCGTATAGATTTTCAAAACCTACCAACGATGTCTTCTGTTTTCCGCAGGCAGCACTCGTACTTATCTTATTCTTGCTTTGCGCATTTTCCTGAACTTATTTGGAAAGTCGTGGCCCTGACCCCCACACTAAACCAACTCCAAGTACCTCCAAAGACACTTAATATAAAATCCTTCAATAATCGTACGTTCTTATCTCCGTCTCTTAACGTTCAAATTTAAATCAATCATTTCAATAAAACAAGTCACATAGACTCCACAACTTATCATGTCAAAGAAGGAAGGAATAACTTGCATATTACTAACACTTCCATTCCTTCCCCATCGATAACCGGCTCACCGGAAAACTGGAATCGAACCAACCTCTCTCTACAGTCAACCTTGGCATACACGAAGCCAACTAGTCCATACTCATAATGACCTTAAAGTCTGTCGTATCCAGCTCTACTAGATCTGCTAGGTTCTGACGACTGTATCATCACCGGGCAAATCTTATATACCCGCTCAGCTACCACCCAATCACCCACTGGTGTAGCTACCTCGAAAGGTCCTTATGGATTCAGGCTCTATTCCTCTACACTTGGTTGCTCTTATTCTTACTAGTCGTACTCTTTCCGTACTTCCAAACTTATACTAGCATACGTACATAACCTCCATACTGATACTGGCCTCCAATCTTTGGAGTTACTATTCTAAACAATATAAGGCCATTTCCGGCTCTCACGACCCGGTTCCGGTGGAACGCTTCCACGAACTCGTAAAACAATTAACTAGACTTGGGTCTTGCACCCTCGTGACCCTGTCACGTAGCGGGACTACTACCAACTGATCCCACTCCATTTCAGGCTATTGGGCGACTCGTAATAGGTCCTCAACCCGACCCACCGTCGTACTTAACTCTTACACTTAGTCTGAATTAAATCTTATTGCCCGAGAATGCCTTATATACATAAGGTCTCGGCGGTTATCAATATTCTTAGGCTCGTAATGTTCATGCTCCAAGCCTACCTTATGAGTCCCCCCCGTAAACGGGTACAACAACTTCTCATAATACCATCAATCGTGTTGTCTTAATCATAACAACCATAATTACTCCATACGGATCTCATCCGTAAAATCCTCTTAATCATACCACGTAGCTTAATTTATCAACATAGTCTTCCATTAAGTCCATTAACATGACTTCTTAAGGGTTCATTACCCTTTCAGACGGCTCATCATTTCCTAATTATTTCAAATTAGCACGTAAAACCTTGATGAGAATTCATTAAACTGTTTCATACTTTCCCGGTATCTAATTAGTCCTTAGCAATTCTTGGTAACCTATAATCATTCTAGGCAACCCATATATGACCCTCATATATAAATCTGTATAGTTGTACGTCATTATACCAACTATATAACAATTATTACCAACCTGGATACGCAATCCAAATAGTCCTTCCTGGGTCACTGCTGCCTTTCTCATAGCTACAATTAATATAACTCGTTAGGGAGAGACGACCCTAACAACACAGCTCTATCGCACGATCTCAGAGTGAGAAGAATGGAAACCAATCCTAAATGTCCTGCAACCTCCTGGTTATAGATGTGGTGCACAACACACCGATAACCAAGACTCTACTAGACACGGTCTGTAGACACTTACCGAGGACTAACTGCTATGATACCACTTTTGTCACGACCCGACCCCGGGCCCGCGACTGGTGCCCTACCTGGGCACCCTTACAGGTAAACATCATAGATAATCAGCGGAACATACATAAACTCAAAAGCAGTTACCTCTTTTTTATTCAAACTGACCCACAAGATATGACTACAGACCTCTGAGAGTTTTGACATAACAACTGTGACGGGACAGGGCCCCGTCATACCCCTGAATGTACATAAAACTACAACCTCAGGGAACTGTACCAAAAGACAAAGCCTCCAGAGAAATGGAGCTTTCCAAGAACTGAACAGTGATCCTAAGAGTGAGGATCATCAAGCTATGTACCTCAACCTGCAGCATGAACGCAGCCCCCCGAAGGAGGTCAGTACAAAATATGTACCAAGTATGTAAAACTGAAAGTACTGTAATTTAAATCATAAAGTCTAGATATATAAAGCTGGAGACAAGTATAATAATCAAATTAACAGTACAACCGTGCCTTGCCAAAACGAAAGTAATGAAAGTCAGTTTTTACCTTTTTAAAGACTATTTCAACACATGAACAATAGTCACACCAAGGCTAGGGACACAAGCCCTCAAAATCATCACACAGTCCAGTAAGGGTCTCAAGCCCGCAAAACATCAAAGTGTTCCCGTGGAATCCTACATCACTGCCGACAGCCGTAAGTGTAAAATATATCCATGTAACACGCCCGTGGCATCCTACATCACTGTCGGCGTTCACATATGCAACATATATATATATATCTCATGCCCGTGGAATCCCTCATCTCGGGTACATGACTTTATGGAGAGCTAATCCATGGGGTAATAATAGTATATAACATGCCCGTGGAATCCCTCGTCTCGGGTACATGTCTTCATGGGGAGCTAGTCCATGGAGTAATAGTATATAACATGGTCGCATGCCCCGGAATCCTTCATCGTATAAGCATGTCCATGGCGTAATCATAGTATATAACATGCCCGTGGAATCCATCATCTCGGGTACATGTCTTCATGGGGAGCTAGTCCATGGAGTAATAATAGCATCCGAAAATTTAACCCGCATCATGATCGCATGCCCCGGAATCCTTCATCGTATAAGCATGTCCATGGATCAATCACAATGGAATCATACTCGTGGAATCCTCCATCACTGTCGGTACGTCCAAGTAAATTCACAACAAGACAGCCGACCCTCC
This sequence comes from Przewalskia tangutica, assembly GCA_029844215.1. NCBI lineage: Eukaryota > Viridiplantae > Streptophyta > Magnoliopsida > Solanales > Solanaceae > Przewalskia > Przewalskia tangutica. Next base: position 124,324,014 of record CM056718.1, on the reverse strand, counting down.
AACTGAGAGTCACGGCAGCGTAAAAATATAATACTTGCACTCAAAGGCTATCACAAGCAAGCATAGGAAAGTTCATAAAATCTTTAGACTTCCATTATCATACAAAAATGAATTTCATTTTATAAACTCAAGGCACTTTCATATCACATAAAAATCCGGGAATTTAACCCAAGTACTACGTACTTTCATTCTTTTCAAAAGACTCTTTTTTATATAAAACCCCAAGATACTAACACCCGCAGTATCAAGGCTTGTCTACATTTCTAACAAGTCACTACACTTTTAGAAATACATTTTTAAGCTTCTAAAATCAAGTGACCCTTATTTTAAAACTTTAAGCAATTGATACCTTTAAATCAAATTGCCCTTCTTTATTTCAAGTCATTTCTTTATTTACATTACTAGAGAGAACCATTCCTTTAACCTTTCATAAAGTTGTTATAACCAACTTCCCATAAAGCCGTTATACTAACTTTATGCTTTAGAAACTAAGACATCTTTAACCTTTCATAAAGTCGTTATAACTAACTTCCCATAAAGCCGTTATAACTCTTTATGTCTTAGACAAATTCATTCTTTTTATAACCAAAGGACTTATACTTTCAAATCAAGTTACATAACTTTCAAAATACTTCAAGTCTCTTAACTTTAAAAATCAAGTTTCTTAACTTAGAATATCAAGTCTCTTTAACTTAGAATATCAAGTTTCTTAAATTTAGAATATCAAGTCTCTTAACTTAGAATATCAAGTTATCAATACTTTTCCAAATCAAGTATTTTATACTTTTCAAGTCAAGTAACATATACTTCTTTGAAAACAAGTTACTACACTTTCGAAAATCCAAAAAAGGATACCAAAATGAAACCGAGTTCATTTAAAACACGTACGTCTACCGTACTATACATTTCATAAGATTCATGCTCAAGAGGATAGGAAGAGTTCACATACCTCTCCGGCTCAATCCACTTGCCATGTTGAATACGCCGCGCGTAGAATGTCAACCTATAATGACCACAATACGCCTATCAACTTCTAGCTTTCAACGTAGAATATTTCTAAGTATAAGGACTCTTATTCTACGGAAAATCGGACAGCACTTCCTTTGTTTCTACGTACTTTTCCACCTTTTTCAAGGCCCAAAAATCAATAACCAAATGCCACATTTAAGGCTCAATAATTCAGCTAACCAAAGGGGATTACACGTCTAACAGGACGTGTAAAATTCTGTCCCACAATTAATATACAAATGTCCAATAATCCAAAGCCATATTCGGCTACTATGTATCACAACAATATCAATTCTCTTTCAATTTCCTTTTAAATCCAAGTTGTTATTCCAACATGTTATATACCCTATAACAATTATAACAACTATAAATCCTTTCTTCCTTAACATGCGACGATTGTAACTATCGACCAAATTGATTACAACATAAATGGCTAACTTGCCCATTTTCGGTTTTTAACATGTCGACATGATCCAAATATTTTCAAACTTCAATCTATATATCACATGCTCATTTATCAACTACTATAACATGTAATCTTTAATCACATTAAGAAGATGAAGATTTTACCTCAATAAGCCCTAATAATATCCAAGTGTCAAAGTCGATCCTTAGCAACTTTTAGCTCCTCTTCTTACGTTCCAATCCGCTCCAAGCACTCCTTAGAAGCTCATGAAGAACTCCTCTTCAAGTTCCAACTTCAAAGTTGAAGAACACCTTAGGTTTTCACCTTGCGACTAATGTAAACATGTAGCTTTTCCGGGATCTTTCTATTGAGATAACCTTACAATACCTCTAGGAACCTTGTTTTAAAGTATTGAGAATTATGGAGCAAGATTGCAAAAAAAATCTATTTTTTTCTCACCGTTGCCGAGAGCTCACTCAACAAGAACAACAAGTTCTTGATTTTGTTTTTCTAAGTGTGGAAGAAGTCTTGCACTAGTATAGGATATATACTACAATGAAGGGTCTAGATTAAAACATTTGTGTGGCTTGGATTTATCAAGACTAAAATCTTTGTCATGTTGGCAAGTTAGTCAATTTTGTCAAGCTTGTCTTCAAGACTTGCACATTTGTCCTTGGTCAAATGACCTCTTACCCTTGGCTAAAATCGATCAAGCCCATGTGGGGGGGGGGGGGGGGACACGTGTCGCCCTCCCATTCATTAAAATATTTCATTTCTCGACATTTCCATAATTTCGATAAATTCTACAAGTCTCAAATAACAAATTCGGGAACCCAATTCTCACTAACGAACAATTTTCCTTCCCGAGGCTCGAATTTATTTTCCGTAGGAAAAAACAATCCTTCTTTCATTTCAAACTTAAAGTCGTATCTTCTCACGTACATTCTCTTAAACACATGTCCTGGAATTACGGGGTGTAACACTAAGGTCAGACCGAAGTGGTGAATATATGTCAAATGAATTCAAAACATTATGTTCTACTCATGGTATAGTTCATCAAATTACTGCGCCATATACTCCACAATAAAATGGAGTTACCGAACGAAAGAATAGAGCATTGATGAATATAATAAATTCAATGTTGATTAGTTCGGGTGCACCTCTTAGTCTATGGGGTGAGGCATTAATTACTGTAAATATGATATCGAATAGAATTTCTCAAAAGAAAAATGATCAATCTCCATACGAATTGTAGAATGGAAGATTGCCTACTTTCAAAAGGATGAAAGTATGGGGTTGTCTAGCGAAAGTTCAAGTTCATTTACCAAATAGAACTAAACTTGGACCAAAAACGGTGGATTGCATATATATTGGTCATGCCAATAATAGTGCAGCATATAAGTTTTTAGTGTATCATTCCGATGTTAAAGGTATCTACAAAAATACACTTATGGAATCTGCGGAAGCAGAATTCTTTGAGGAGATATTTCCTTACAAAGACAAGGATAAAAGTGTTCCTAATCATAAGAAGAGGACACTGCCTCAAGTTGAATCAAACCAAAATGATTATAATTTTACTTCAGCAGTTCAAGAAGAAAATTCTGAACCAAGGAGAAGTAAACGTGGTAAAATGGCCAAATATTTTGGACCATACTTTATGACCTTTTCCGTTGAAGGGGAACCTCAAACGTATAGGGCTGTTATGTGATCGATGTATTTTATATACACTTTTTGAGTCGTTTTTAGTTAGTCTTTTGTCCCTTTTTGTACAAATAAGTGTCGTATTAGGATAGATTTTCTTTCTTTTGAGTCAAGTTGGTTAAAATGGCCCAATGGCGGAAAAGGAGCTAAAAGAAGGCAAAAGTGGAGGTTCCAGAGCTGAAAAGACGAGAAAGTGGCGAACGAGGAAGAAACACGGACTTGCCGCGCCATCGCAGACAAGCCGGCACGCGCGCCAATATCCGTAAGGCGCGCAGGTTGCAGTGGCCGCGCGCGCCAATATCCGTGGCCACAGCAGCGCGGCCGCCAAATCATCCGGTATCGCAGACTTCAGGCCGCGCGCCGATAGCGTGGCCGCTGGCGCCGACGCTGGAAAATCGAGTTTAATGACGATTTTCCGCCAGCCCGGCGGAAAAGTTAGAGGCGATTTTGAGCCTATAAAAGGAGAACCCTAGGCGCTTTTAAGGGTTCCTTTCGCACAACACAAGGCTTCTTGGATTGAAGATCGAGACCATAATTTAGTAACTTTCTTTTCTTTTCTTTTCTTTATTTCAGTTTTTATGATGAACATTGAATTAGTTCTTGTCATGTCAATGGCTAGGAACTAATTCCATTATAGGGCTTTCCATGTTAAATCACTAGAAACTTATGTTATGAATTGATGCATGGTTATGGTTATTCTTCTTGTTGTTGAGATTTATCCAATAATTGCTTTGAATGCTTGGTAATTAATTGATCACTAATTATCATTTTTTATATGATTTCTAATCAAACTTCGAAAGGAGGAGGTTGTGAATATGCTGTAAGTTGGGTAGACATATTTTGGATTGGGGATGAAAATACCTCAATTACTTGTGTAGCGTTAACGAGAGGTCTAAACACCTAATTTTACTCATGGCGCGTGACGGTTAATTAGGTTTTTGGTCTTAATCCTCCTATAGAGTCATCCTTATCACCGAAAGGTAGAAAGGAGCAATACTGGGGTTGAGTGTTTATATAGCCTTAACGGGAGTATAAAACGATTTAGTAAATCTGCTAGCTCCAAAAGAAGAAGAACCATAATTCATTGCATTAATAAATAACATAAGCGGATAGTTGAGGAGACGTGAAAGTCCTATTCCAATCACTACTGAAGTAAACATATAGTTAATTAGCCTTTATAATTGTTAGTTATAATCAACAAAATCAATATCGGTTACCAAATAGATACCAAGAGATAGATAATTGGTACTTGAACACTAATCCTTGTGGACGATATTCGGTCTTACCAAAACTATATTACTTGTCACGATAACGTGCACTTGCGTTAAAGTGTGTGCATCTTTTCGCGCATCAAGTTTTTGGCGCCGTTGCCGGGGATTAGGCATAGTTCAATATCAATTTTATCTATTTTTAATTTCTAATTTGGTTTTTATTTTTATTTTTTTTTACATTTTTTTGTTATTTTTCGGTAAAAATCAGGGTGCCGTGATCTGTTTGTCTGTTTTTGATCTGTTTCAGGAAATCAGTTTATGCGAAGGAGAAGAGGGGCAGACACTCTTGTTCCCTTCAATCCAGAGATTGAGAAAACCTGTAAACTGAACAGAAAGAACCAGCGGATTGCAGCCTTAGTTGAGATGGACGGTGTCCCGAACAACAATATGATGAGAGAATGGTTAGTGAAACCAACCTAACCTGTGAATGCCTCGCGAGTACCGTGGATGTCGAGGAAAGAGTTCAAGCCTGTGCGCAGAAGCTTGGGAGACTACGTCGCCAAGGGTGAACTGAGCACGACATGTATTAGGCTCCTACAATAGAGCAAACAACTTTGAGATCAAACCGCGATTCGAGCATGGTGCGTAACACGCAATTCGAGGATCGCCATCGAGGATTCACATATGCACATAGCTAATTTCTGGAGCTATGTGCAACTTTCGATATAACGGCGCATCGATGATGCGATCAGATTGAGGCTCTTTCCTTCTCACTCGTGTGGATAGAGCAAAAGTATGGTTAAATTCCCACACCGATTCGATTTTTACATGGCAAGAGCTGGCACAAAAATTTCTAGCCAAATTCTTTCCCCCGTGCAAAGCAGCGAAATTGAGAGGGGAGCTGAATAACTTCTACCAAGCAGATAGAGAGTCATTGTACGAAGCGTGGGAAAGGTTCAAAGATTTGCAGAGAAAGTGCCCACACCATCGTGATTGAAGTCAGGAACTTGGTCCACATCTTCTATAACGGGCTGAGCGGAACAACCAGAACTATTATAGATGCAGCAGCAGGTGGGACATTCATGAGGAAAACAACCCATGAAGCTCATGAATTATTAGAAGATATGGCCACCAACAACCATGTCACAGAAGATAGACCAATGAGTGGGAGGAGAACGGTAGGAGTCCACGAAATAGATGTCATTCTTGCCAATGCCCAAGTGGCCTTGTTGACGAAAATACCGCAAAGAACACACGGTGTCGAAGAATGCAGTGCAGATGCCTAAGAGCTGTGAAATATGTGGTGGCCCACATACATTCGATAGGTGTCCTTCAGTTGATCCTAATAATGTGCCAATCGAGCAGGCAGAGTGTCAGGCCGTGGGTAATTATCAGAGGTCACAGAACAACCCATACTCCAACACATATAATCCAGGGTGGAGGAATCACCCAAATTTCTCATGGAGAGGAGACCAGGGGCAGCAGAATCAATATAGGGGCGACTAAAACCAAGCAGAACCAAAATCAGCACTCTTCACTCAGCCTCACCTTCTCAACAATTTAATACACCGCCCAGCGAAAAGCCGTGACGAAGCCGAGAGAAGCTTATTGGCACTCACCAACGCCCAGACCCAGTTCGTGACAGAAGCTAGATCCTCGTTCAGGAACTTGGAAACACAAGTGGGTCATCTAGCAAAGCAAGCAAACAGCAGGCCACAAGGTACACTGCCAAGCAACACAGAGGTGAATCCGAGGGAGCAATGCCAGACAGTACAATTGAGAAGTGGCAAACAGTTGGAGCAGCAGTCACCTCAGCCAGTAGTTGAGCAAAGGGCAGAGATAGAAAGAGAGAAGGTGGTTGAATCTCGCCCAGTAGTAGAGAAAACTCCAGAGAAGGAGTATACAGAGAAGATCCCATTCCCACAGAGATTGCAGCGGAAGGCTGCTGATAAATAATTCTCTAAATTTTTGGAGACATTCAGAAAGTTGCATATCAACATACCTTTTATAGAAGCGTTGGAGCAGATGCCCTACTATTTCAAATTCATGAAGGAGATCTTGGGGAAGAAGAAGAAACTGGCAGAGTACGAGATGGTAGCACTAACGGATGAGTGCAAGCTATCTACGTAAGAAGTTGCCCTCAAACTAAAAGACCTGGAGCTTTACACTACCTCGCACGTTGGCGAGTGACACGCAATGGGCTCAGGCGATTTAGGGGCAAGTATAAATCTGATGCCTTTATCGGTGTTTAAACGGTTAGAGTTGGGTGAGGCCAAACCAACCACAGTGAGCCTGCAGCTGGCCGATAGGATAGTGGTTCATCCAAGAGGGAGGATTGAGGACGTGATTGTTAAAGTAGGAAAATTCTTTTTTCCTGCGGACTTCCTCATTCTTGACATGGAAAAGGATGCAGAAATCCCTATCATATTGGGGAGACCATTCCTGGCGACAGAGAGAGCATTGATCGATGTAGAAAGAGGAGAGCTGACATTGAGGGTGGAGAATGAAGAAATGGTGTTTAAAGTATTTAAACACATCATTGAGCCACCAACCATGAGCAGGTGCTTTGCAATCAGCACCATCAAAACCCCCTGTGAGCCAATACAAGTCAAACCAAGGGAGATGAGCCTACAAAAGCAGGTATGTGACGCCGAACCTTCACAAAAGCAGGTATGTGTTCCTGAACCTTCCCTCGAAGATAATTCTAAGAAGAGAAGAAGAAAGAACCGAAAACGAAAAATGTGGAGAAAATGGATTGGTTGTGGGGTTAATCCACCCCACACTTATTGAGTTAAGGAACATGCGTCCGGCTAAAAGACGTTAAAAACAGCGCTACTTGGGAGGCAACCCAAGGTATTTTGATTTATTTTACGTTAATATAGTAATTTTTATTAAGAACGGTCTCACGGAGGTAGTGTTTATGTTGTGATTGACAGGTGTAGGCCAATAAATTGAAGGGCGAAAAACTGAAGAACAACAGGGATTTCCAGAAAAACGGTAGGCCAAGCGCTAAAAGAGCGTAGCGTGTCGAAGATTGCGCCGCGCGCCAGAGCAGTGGACGCGCGCCAAAAACCGGAAAAATTGCTGTCAAGTCTAGCCGCGCGCTCAGCAGTGGTCGCGGTGCGAAATTCTGAAGTAGTGCAGACATCAGCCGCGCGCTAAATGCAGGTCAGCTACTGGCGGAAATCCAGAAAGTAATAAAACGCCCAAAAATCCGATTTTCCCCAAATTCAAACCAAAACCTAACCTTTCTTCTCCACAAAACCCACGAAAATTCAACCCTCACCCACAAATCTTCCATAAAATCAAACCCAACCACAACCAAAAACTCTTAAAGTCCCTAAACCCTTAACCATTTCAACCAACAAAACCTCATCAAAGTGTGTCACGCCCCAAATTTTCCTAAGTCTTTACTTAGGGCGTGATGGCACCAGGACAATTATTTTCCACCAGGAGCACCATTTAATTCTCTTTATTTAGAAATTTAAACTTATATTCAAATACGGAGCTATTAATAAAATAACAATAAAGAAATTTGTTTATGACTTTATTAAAAATATAACGCGAGCCCATGCTCGTACAAATATTGTCTCTACATAGACATACTGACAAATATTATTCTAAGTTGGAAGGGAGACCATTCCACACGGGCATTTTCCGAGACATTGGAACTGACATTCTGAACCTGACGAGTACCAAGCCCAAAACAATGGACTTGGTATGACAAGAGGGTGTGGGACGATCGCTAGCCTTGGCGTGGAACATTTCCTCTATCATGCTTTCCTGAAACATGTTAAATAAAGAGTCAGCCCTACCATCCAATGAGGAGAACCTTACCCTGCAATTCAAAGTAACACCACAATATTCCAAGCGCAATCACATTATAACGTAATAAGCATATTGCAAAAACATATCAGGTTACAACATTTTTAAATATGCAACAACTCCTCATAGGAAATTCTCGATTTAACTAACACTTCATTTTATCTCGTATTATACGTTGAGACATTCCCCTGCATTTCCACATGTTTATTACATTTATATATTTGTGAACGCGTATTCACTTTTCATATTTATATATAGGTGAACATGTATTCATCTTTCATATTTGTTGCGGCAACCCGATCCATTATATTTACGTATTTGTGAACACGTATTCACTTTACGTTTTGTTGCGGCGCAACCCGATCCATTATGTTTACGTATTTGTGAACGCGTATTCACTTTACGCTTTGTTGCGCGCAACCCGACCCATTATATTTACGTATTTGTGAACGCGTATTCACTTTACGTTTTGTTGCGGCGTGCAACCCGATCCATTATGTTTACGTATTTGTGAACGCGTATTCACTTTACGTTTTGTTGCGGCGTGCAACCCGACCCATTATATTTATATTTATATATTTATGTGAACACGTATTCACTTTTCATATTTTTCAGAAGATCGAATAAATAATAATCTATTTCCCAACATTCTGTCATTCATACTTGTAACAATTATAACTTTTTAACCATAACTCCAACTAAGGTGTTTCTCAAGCGGAAACTAAGGTAAGACGGGGATATTTCACTGTACCAAATTTCATTTAAAACTACTTTGGGTAACTAACACAAATTTATCCTCAAAACAGCCACATGAAATTTGTTTCGGCGGAATTTTTATTAAACAGAACCCAATCTTAGAATAGTCATAACTCCTAATATGTAAACCCGTTCAAGCCCCATAAAATCTCAAAATGACGAGAACAGAGAGCTACACATCTCCATGTGAACCATCCTTTCATATTCTGTACCATTTGGTACAGTTTTACCCTTTTATTCGCTGCCCTTCCTGGATCTCGATAGATCCGAGGCAGAAACTTTAAACAGCGATAACTCTCAATACGTAAGTCGGATATACCCCCGTAAGATCTCCAAATGTCCACAACAGAGAGATCTAGAACTTTCATTTAGCAACAATTTTCATATTCCCCACAGATTAGTACAGTTTTACGTTTCAACGTCCTCCCCTTCTGGATTCCGATGAATCCGAGGCAGAAACTTCAAACTACAATAACTCTCAACTCGTAAGTCCTTTTTAATAACTATTTATCTATATCTGTACGTAACAGAGATATTTACAACCATGTAAATTTTCATATGATTCTAATAAGTAAAACTCAATAAAACAGTCCGTAATTATGCATTTCCGAATTTCGGCCATATCTAAGGCAGGAACTTTGAACTATGATAACTTTCAAACCGTATGTCCATTTTACCTCATTTTTGGTTCTATATGATCATATTAGAGAGGTGTACCACTCCTCCGAATTTCATCAAATTCTAACAATTATAACTCAGTGAGAACAGTTCGTAAAGTTCATGACGCAACTAGTTGTCTAAACAATAAAAAGTTCAATATTTCTTTTCAACACTCAATTCTTATTCTAACATGTATTGAACTTAAAATAAAGGATGTTACCAAGAATTTCTGAGTGAGAAAACTCACCTTGTAAGTGTGAAGATTATTGTTGTGTGGTTGCTAAAATTATCTTTACTCTCTAGTATTTTGATTCTTGTTCTTCTTGCCCTCTTGGTATTTTTTCCAGATTTTTTCCTCTTCTTTTCACTTGTTTTTTTCTGATTTTCTATTTTTTGTGCTATGTACTTTGTTTGTGTGTAAATACAATGTATAAGTGGAGAGTTTTCTATAACCTATGGGAGGTGGAATGACAAGAGTTAGAGGGAAAATGAAAAAGGGGGGAAGGGGTGGAAAGGACGTGCAACTTCTGCATGTGTTTTTTTTTTCTTTGTTTTCTTTTGTTTCTTTGTTTTCTTATTTTCATTTTATCTATCTATTTATCCAACTTTAACAATAACTCTATCTCATGCAATTTATTCTTTGTTTTCTTATATATATATATATATATTTTTTTATTAATTCAACCACAACTATATATTATTTTTTTTCCGGATTTTACATTCTCTCCTCCTTAAGCAACATTCGTCCTCGAATGTGAATAAGGTCGTAACATAATAACATAGACACAATAATGTTTATTGTTATTGTAACAAATTTGGGGCTTCACATTCTCCCTTCCTTAAGAAGCATTCTTCCTCGAATGGGAATATGGTTGTAACACATGGATATAGACACGCAAATGACACACATATGAAGTACTATGTAACACATTTTTTTTATTACCTTAGTCAAATAGGAATGGATATTTGACTTTCATCGCTTCTTCAGCTTCCCAGGTGGCTTCCTCTGTGGAGTGATTCCTCCATAGGACTTTCACGGAAGCAATATCTTTATTTCTAAGGCGTTGGACCTTTCTATCAAGTATTTCTACCGGAGCCTCTTCATATTGAAGCTCATTATTAAGAATTTTCTCCTGGGGAAGGATGACGTGACTTGGATCGTGCAAGTATTTTCGTAACATTGACACATGAAATACCGGATGCATCGCCTACTTTCTTGTGGAAGTGCTAATTCGTAAGCCACATTCCCCACTCTTCGCAAGATCTCATATGGCCCAATAAACCTTGGGCTCAATTTCCCTTTCTTACCAAAACGCATCACTCCCTTCATTGGGGACACTTTTAAAAATACTTTCTCCCCCTCTTGGAATTCAAGATCTCTTTTCCGATGATCCACATAGGACTTATGACGGCTATGAGCTGTTTTGATCCGCTCTCGAATCATCTATACCTTATCATTTGTTTCTTGAATGACTTCAGGTCCGAATAGTTGCGTCTCACCCACCTCGAACCATCCAAGTGGAGACCTACACTTTCGTCCATATTATGCTTCAAACTGGGCCATTTGTATGCTAGAGTGAAAACTATTGTTGTAGGCGAACTCAATTAGACATAGTTGGTTCAACCAGCTTCCCTGAAAATTTAACACACAAGATCGCAACATGTCCTCAAGTGTTTGAATTGTTCGCTCAGCTTGCCCATTTGTTTGCGGGTGGAAAGTCGTGCTTAACTTAACTTTTGTCTCGAGACCCTGCTGGAAACTTTGCCAAAAGTGTGAGGTGAACTGGGAACCCCTATCTGAAATAATTTGTAAGGGAATCCCGTGTAACCGCACAATCTCCTTCAAATAAATCTGTGTGTACTGTGGTGCGCGATACGTAGTCTTGATCGGTAAGAAATGGGCTGACTTTGTAAGCCGATCAACAATCACCCAAATAGAATCATACCCTTCTCGAGTTTTGAGACCGATTCTGAAATCCATATGAATCGCCTCCCATTTCCACATGGGGACTCCAATGTCTGAAGTAATCCGCCAGTTTTTGATGTTCACTTTTCACCGCCGACATATAAGACACCTCCGACAAACTTCGCAACGTCTTTCTTCATCCCGTCCCACCAGAATTTGCCTTGAGGTCTGATACATTTTTGTTGATCTGGATGAATGGAATATCTTGTGTTGTGACCTCATCTAAGATCTTCCTCCTTAGATCCTTTACCTTAGGAACACATAACCTACCTTTATACCGGGCGGTTCCGCCATTATCTCCCAATGTAAATCGTGAAGGTTTTCCTGTTGATCCTCTCCGAAATCCAACAAACTCCGTATCCTCAAACCGACTTTCTTTTATTTCAAGCTAAGGCATCGCGAGGTATCATGTACAACCACCCTACCTTCACCGATCTCGATTAAGCTAACCCCGAGGTTTCCCAATCTTTGTACCTCCCGAACAATACCTCTTTTGTATTGCCAAACGAGCCAAGCCCATTGATCTCCTATCGAGTGTGTCACCCACCACGCTGGCTTTCCTGTGATGGTAAAGAATACTAAGGTCATAATCCTTAAGCAACTCTAACCATCTTCTTTGTCTGAGATTCAAATCCTTCGCGTGGTTATGTAATCGCAAACTCTTATGATCTCAGAATATGTCCACATGCACACCATACAAATAATGTCTCCATATTCGTAAGGCAAACACCACCGCAGACTAATTCCAAGTCATAGTTGGGTAATTCTTCTCATGTATCTTCAATCGTCTAGATGCACGCAATAACCTTTCCAAATCGCATCAAGACACATCCTAACCCAACTCTGAGGCATCGCAATAGATCGTGAACCCTTCTTGTCACGATGGTAAGGTTAGATCGTGCGAGAGTCAACAATTCCTTTAGTTTCTGAAAACTTGCTTCACATGCTTCTGACCACTGGTACTTAACCGCTTTTTGAGTCAACCGGGTCAAGGGAGCAGCAAGACTAGAAAAACCTTTTACGAATCTTCTATAATACACAGCCAAACCCAAGAACTTCTAACCTCTGTCGGAGTGGTCGGTTTTGGCCAGTTCTTCACTGTTTCTATCTTCTGGGGGTCTACCATAATTCCATTCCTTGACACAACATGACCCAAAAAGGCTACCTTTTCCAACCAATATTCACACTTTGAAAATTCAGCATATAGTTTCTCCTGTTTCAAGACTTGAAGCACTACCCTCAGATGCTCTTCATGCTCTTCAACACTCTTACTGTAGATTAGGATATCATCTATGAACACAATCACGAACAAATCTAGGAATGGTTTGAAGATTATGTTCATTAAATCCATAAAAGTCGCTGGGGCATTGGTTAACCCAAAAGATATGACCAAGAACTCATAATGGTCGTATCGGGTTCTAAAGGCTGTTTTGGATATATCATCCGGATTTATTTTCAGCTGATGATATCCCGAACGGAGATCAATCTTGGAAAAATAGCTAGCTCCCTGAAGTTGGTCAAAAAGATCATCGATTCTTGGTAATGGGTATCGGTTCTTGATTGTGACCTTATTGAGCTGCCGATAATCGATGCACATTCGGAGCGATCCGTCTTTCTTTTTCACAAACAGGACTGGTGCACCCCAAGGGGAAACACTAGGCCTTATAAAGCCTTTATCCAGAAGATCCTTCAATTGTTCTTTTAACTCCCTCAATTCAGCTGGGGCCATTCGATATGGAGGAATATAAATGGGTCTTGTACCCGGAATTAACTCTATAACAAACTCCACTTCTCTATCCGGAGGAAGGCCTGGAAGATCTTCAGGAAAAACCTCCGGAAAATTTCGAACAATAGGGACATCATTCACTGTTGGGGATTCTTTTTGGGTATCCACTATATTAGCCAGATATGCGTACTCCACTCTGCGACTTCTCAATAACTTTTGAGCCCCAAGGTAGGAAATAAACTGACCTGAGGATATTTCAATTCTACCCCTTATAACAACTTCTGGTTCTCCGGAAAAAGTTAATCTCACTATCTTTCGCCGACAATCTAACATGGCATAACATGCCGACAACCAATCCATACCAAAAATGACGTCGAAATCTACCATATCAAGTAGTACTAGGTTCACCATTGTTCCCCTGCCATTCACTTCTAATGGAAAATTATTTACCACCCGAGAGGCCCAAATTGAGGCCCCTACTGGTGTCATAACCTCAAAAGGTTCACTTAAATAAGAAGGTTCTACATGTAAATTCTTAGCAAAGCCCATTGACATATATGAAAATGTAGAGCCAGGATCGTATAATACAAATGCAGGAATACTCGAGACAACAAAATACCTGTGACCACCGCATTAGATGCTTCTGCCTCATTCCTCTGGGGAAAAGCGTAGAGCCGATTAGAATTGTTGGGTTGTTGACCTCCCTGACTCTGGCGGGGTTGGTTTTCCTGATTTCCCCTGTAGGCAGTTGTGGTTGCTTCTGACCTCCCCTGAATAGATTGTATTTGAGTCCTCTTTTTGCAATCCCCGACATAGTGGCCTGATTCTCCACAGTTATAACATGACTTCGTTAAGAGCCGACATTCTCCATTGTGTTTCCTTTGACAAATCTTACAAATCGGTTTGTCACCTCCCGTGTTAGGGTTGGTGGCCTTGTCCTTGCTACCTTGGTAATTAGACCAACTGTGCCCTTTAGGCTTGAAATAAGATCGCCCACGATTGGTCTTGGTCCCAAGATCCTTTACTAAACTCCTGCTTCTGATTTTGACTCTGGTTAAATGATCCTGACGTCCGAAACCTTTTCAACGAATACTTTTTTTTTTTTTTTTGCTTTAGCAAAACCTTCTATCCTCATTGTCATACCGACGATCTGAAGGTATGCCCGATAATGGGCTAATTCCACTACCTTCTCTTCCAAGTTTGGGTTTAAACCCTTAACAACTCTTTTGACCTTCTCCTTTTCTGTAGGAATAATATGTGCGTTGTATGATGACAATCAGATGAATTAGGTATTGTATTCTATCACATTGCGGTCTCCTTGTTTCAACAGTTCAAACTCATGTCTGAGCGCATCCTTTCGGGAGTTAGGCATGTACTTTTCATCGAACGCGCTCAACTCCCACGCCATCGGTGGTGACATCGGAAAATGATTTCTTCTAAAATTTCTCCACCACACCCGTGTCGCCCACTAACCGTGCGATTACCAAATTGACGTCACGCTGCCTCCACACATCCTCGTAAGCGATGAGGTTTTCTACCTCATCGAGAAATACTATTGGGTTAGACTTGTAGTCCTTCCATGTATAGATATGTTCCCTTCTTCTCACAAAATTTGCCCCATAGTCTATCTGGTACCTCTCCTACCTTTTCGGTCGGTGGTGCAGTCACATCTGGTTATTTTATTGTTGTACACTCCCTTCCACAATCCTTTGAAGGGGGTAGTACGAGAACCAAGTCTTTCAAAAGACTCAAGATAGGCACGAGAAGAGTATGAAAGAAGTGAAACTTTAGGATGTTATTCCGTTTACTTATTACTAAGGTGGCGCGCACACCGTCGCAATAAGTAACCGTTCAAACACCCAACTCGAAGGAAACTTCCTAGAATCTCTTAACCTGGTTTAGCTTTGATACCAACTTGTCACGCCCCAAATTTTCCTAAGTCTTTACTTAGGGCGTGATGGCACCTGGACAATTATTTTCCACCAGGAGCACCATTTAATTCTCTTTATTTAGAAATTTAAACTTATATTCAAATACGGAGCTATTAATAAAATAACAATAAAGAAATTTGTTTATGACTTTATTAAAAATATAACGCGAGCCCATGCTCGTGAAAATATTGTCTCTACATAGACATACTGACAAATATTATTCTAAGTTGGAAGGGAGACCATTCCACACGGGCATTTTCCGAGACATTGGAACTGACATTCTGAACCTGACGAGTACCAAGCCCAAAACAATGGACTTGGTATGACAAGAGGGTGTGGGACGATCGCTAGCCTTGGCGTGGAACATTTCCTCTATCATGCTTTCCTGAAACATGTTAAATAAAGAGTCAGCCCTACCATCTGGGGCTGAGTGAGAACCTTACCCTGCAATTCAAAGTAACACCACAATATTCCAAGCGCAATCACATTATAACGTAATAAGCATATTGCAAAAACATATCAGGTTACAACATTTTTAAATATGCAACAACTCCTCATAGGAAATTCTCGATTTAACTAACACTTCATTTTATCTCGTATTATACGTTGAGACATTCCCCTGCATTTCCACATGTTTATTACATTTATATATTTGTGAACGCGTATTCACTTTTCATATTTATATATAGGTGAACATGTATTCATCTTTCATATTTGTTGCGGCGTGCAACCCGATCCATTATATTTACGTATTTGTGAACACGTATTCACTTTACGTTTTGTTGCGGCGTGCAACCCGATCCATTATGTTTACGTATTTGTGAACGCGTATTCACTTTACGTTTTGTTGCGCGCAACCCGACCCATTATATTTACGTATTTGTGAACGCCAGATTCACTTTACGCTTTGTTGCGCGCAACCCGATCCATTATGTTTACGTATTTGTGAACGTATTCACTTTACGCTTTGTTGCGTGCAACCCGACCCATTATATTTATATTTATATATTTATGTGAACACGTATTCACTTTTCATATTTTTCAGAAGATCGAATAAATAATAATCTATTTCCCAACATTCTGTCATTCATACTTGTAACAATTATAACTTTTTAACCATAACTCCAACTAAGGTGTTTCTCAAGCGGAAACTAAGGTAAGACGGGGATATTTCACTGTACCAAATTTCATTTAAAACTACTTTGGGTAACTAACACAAATTTATCCTCAAAACAGCCACATGAAATTTGTTTCGGCGGAATTTTTATTAAACAGAACTCAATCTTAGAATAGTCATAACTCCTAATATGTAAACCCGTTCAAGCCCCATAAAATCTCAAAACGATGAGAACAGAGAGCTACACATCTCTATGTGAACCATCCTTTCATATTCTGTACCATTTGGTACAGTTTTACCCTTTTATTCGCTGCCCTTCCTGGATCTCGATAGATCCGAGGCAGAAACTTTAAACAGCGATAACTCTCAATCCGTAAGTAGGATAGACCCCCGTAAGGTCTCAAAATGTCCAAAACAGAGAGATCTAGAACTTACATTTAGCAACAATTTTCATATTCCCCACAGATTAGTACAGTTTTACGTTTCAACGTCCTGCCCTTCTGGATTCCGATGAATCCGAGGCAGAAACTTCAAACTACAATAACTCTCAACTCGTAAGTCCTTTTTAATAACTATTTATCTATATCTGTCCGTAACAGAGAGATTTACAACCATGTAAATTTTCATATGATTCTAATAAGTAAAACTCAATAAAAACAGTCCGTAATTATGCATTTATGAATTTCGGCCATATCTAAGGCAGGAACTTTGAACTATGATAACTTTCAAACCGTATGTCCATTTTACCTCATTTTTGGTTCTATATGATCATATTAGAGAGGTGTACCACTCCTCCGAATTTCATCAAATTCTAACAATTATAACTCAGTGAGAACAGTTCGTAAAGTTCATGACGCAACTAGTTGTCTAAACAATCAAAAGTTCAATATTTCTTTTCAACACTCAATTCTTATTCTAACATGTATTGAACTTAAAATAAAGGATGTTACCAAGAATTTCTGAGTGAAAAAACTCACCTTGTAAGTGTGAAGATTATTGTTGTGTGGTTGCTAAAATTATCTTTACTCTCTAGTATTTTGATTCTTGTTCTTCTTGCCCTCTTGGTATTTTTTCCAGATTTTTTCCTCTTCTTTTCACTTGTTTTTTTCTGATTTTCTATTTTTTGTGCTATGTACTTTGTTTGTGTGTAAATACAATGTATAAGTGGAGAGTTTTCTATAACCTATGGGAGGTGGAATGACAAGAGTTGGAGGGGAAATGAAAAGGGGGGGAAGGGGTGGAAAGGACGTGCAACTTCTGCATGTGTTTTTTTTTTGTTTTTTTTTCTTTGTTTTCTTTTGTTTCTTTGTTTTCTTATTTTCATTTTATCTATCTATTTATCCAACTTTAACACTAACTCTATCCCATGCAATTTATTCTTTGTTTTCTTATATATATATATATTTTTATTAACTCAACCACAACTATATATTATTTATTTTTTCCGGATTTTACATTCTCTCCTCCTTAAGCAACATTCGTCCTCGAATGTGAATAAGGTCGTAACATAATCACATAGACACAATAATGTTTATTGTTATTGTAACAAATTTGGGGCTTCACAAAGTGCCTCAAATCGCCATTAGAAGCAAGAAAACCTTGAAGAACACCGTCAAAAAGGTAATCTTCATCTTTTCTTGAAAGCTTTCAGTAGTCAAAAGAGGTAGTAGTTTGGAGAAGTTTTGCATTGCTAAAGTAGTTGGGGTGATGAAAAATTGGTTGTGAAGTTTAGAGGAGGAATATACAAGGAGGGTGTGGGTATTGTGTACTGCAGGAGTTGGAGTTTGGGGGTGTTAGTGTTGTAGCTGCTAATTGTTGATTGTGTTGGGGAACATTTGTAATACTAAGTTTGTAAGCTGCAAAAAAGTGATTTAACCATGTCTGCCAGAAAGAGAAGAGCCTCCACATCCACCTCAGCCCCGCAATACGATGATACTAGGTTCGTGAGCCACCAAGTTTATGAAAGATACAAAAGCTTAGTACCAGACCCTTAATCCCTGAAAGGGGAATGGACTATCAGAGGGAGTCGCTTGGGGAGGAGGATGTCTATGAGCCCATTCGGGCAATGATTGAGATGATGGGGTGGAGGAGATTTGTAAACCCGTAAAAGATAGCACCAATGAACACAATAATGGTGCGTGAATTTTATGCTAATCTTCCGGAAACGGTGAACAATGGATGTTTTGTGAGGGGACAATATGTGCCTGTGACGGCAAAAGAGGTCAATGCGGTATTGGAAACAGTTGATGTTGAAAGAGAAGATGGTGATTAGAGCTATTTTAGAACATGGTCTAGAAGCACCACCAGCATCGACTGGAATGCCGTCGCAGACACAGTGAGCTACCCTGGGGCTGCATTTGATATTGCCAGAAATGGGTCAAGAGGACTGAGCAGTGTCGGGCCAACAAAGCAACGGCGGTTGGTCAGATTTCGTCGCGTTCGCCTCGATTCCATCAACGCACTTCACCAGAGTGCCAGAAGATAGGATCAAATTGATATATGGAATTATGACGGGAAAGACGATTGATGTGGGAAAGGAAATAGTGCAGAGCATCAAGAGACCAAAGAGTTGGTAACAACAGGTGGGTTGGGACATGGCTCACTTATTACAAGTTTATGCGCCATAGATGGGGTCCCAACCTTACCCACTGATACTAATGAGAGAAACCAACTGCCTGTGTCATATGGGATAGTGCACTCCTTCCTGCACTCCAAGTCCCCAAAGAAGCAGAAGAAGAGCACCACCACCAAGAAGCAGCATCAGAGGCCGCCATGAACGAAGATGAGCCTGAAATAGAGGCTCAATATGCGGCGGAGCGGCCACCACCAACCACGTAATCGAATCTTGTGCCCGTGATGGAGCGGTTACTCTAATCGATGAGGATGATGCAGAGTTTGGACACGGTGATACAAGGACAACGAAAGCGAGGCAAATTAACGAGATGAGCTCCTTGTTCAACCAGTGGTCAATGCACTATCCAATGTCACCGCCACCACCACCATTTTAACCAAAGTCTGTAAGTGTCTTGTTTTCTTTTATTGTCTTTGAGTCTTACACACATTGGGGACAATGTGTGATTTAAGTTTGGGGGGGTGTTTTATTTGTGTCTTATTATTATAAGTATGTTTAAGTCTTTTTGTTGTTTTTGTGTATTTTTGAGTCATAATTTTTTTTTCTTTTGAGTCATAATTGTCTGTCAAAAGATCATGTATGTTGTAGTTACTAGAAAAACCTAGTGAAGTAAGGTGGAATAATGTAACGGAATTAGAGCAACTATCTAAACACTTAGGTTTGATATGCCAAAAACTCACAAAATCTGTCTATTTGGAGTTTCCTGCTTAAATTGTGCATGATAAATGATTAAAACTTATGTGTTATGATTGCTTGCTATTCGAGGCGAAATAGTTAGGATATGCATGTTTAGGGAGATGACTCAGGCGTTTCTTTGTTAGCCAATTCTTACCACTCTTTTCTATCCCTGACTTTAAAAATATCCCTAGTCAGCCTCATTGAGCCTTAAAAATTGAATTTTTTCTTTGACACCCTATATTCCCATACTTGTGCCATAAACAAACATGTGAAATAGTTGGAATAAAGTTTGTTAAAAAAGAGACAAAAAGAGCAAGAAAAATTGATGCACCCCACTTAAAAAATAATGAGAAATAGGCAAAAGCCTAAGTTTGGGGGTGCTTGCTATTATGATACACTTCACGCTCTCAAAACAAAAGAGGGGAAAGATAGATTTGAAGTGAAAGAAAAGAATCAAAAGAAAAGGGAAAAATTGAAAAGCTAAAAGAGCTTATGGTACACAAAAATGAGCCTAAATGCTTATTTTTACCTACCCGTGCCTAAGCCTACATTACAACCCTTAAAAGTCCTGAAGATCTCTTAGATGCATAGCCATGATTAGTGGAGAATAGCAAGTAAACATGTCATAGGAATTTTGAAATTAACATGCATGATTCAGTATTTGACTTCCATTAAGCATGATAAAAATGAGTTTGCGAAATATCTAGCTTAATGTGTTTTGAATGCTAAAATTTCATGCTATATGTTCCTGCATAATATTTTGCCAACCTTCATGTTTTTCTAAGTAACGTCAATGCAGCAAAAGTGATCAATCTCATTGAGTCTGTTTATTTTCTTTTTTTTTCTTGAGTCTTTATTTCTTTCTTTTTATCTTTGCTCGAGGGCGAGCAAAGGTTAAGTTTGGGGGTATTTGATCGGTGTATTTTATATACACTTTTTGAGTCATTTTTAGTTAGTCTTTTGTCCCTTTTTGTACAAATAAGTGTCGTATTGGAATAGATTTTCTTTCTTTTGAGTCAAGTTGGTTAAAATGGCCCAATGGCGGAAAAAGAGCTAAAAGAAGGCAAAAGTGGAGGTTCCAGAGCTGAAAAGACGAGAAAGTGGCAAACGAGGCAGAAACACGGACTTGCGCCGCGGCGCCTACTGCAGACAGGTCCAGGGCCGCGGCGCCCAATATCCAGAAGGCCGCAGAAGTTGCAGCGCCGCGGAGCCCAATATCCAGAAGGCCGCAGAAGTTGCAGCGCCGCGGCGCCAAATCATCCGAAGTATCGCAGGACTTCCGGCGCCGCGGCGCCGATAGCAGGGCCGCGGCGCCGACGCGGGAAAATCAGGTTTAATGACGATTTTCTGGGCCAGGCCTGAAGGGAAAAGTTAGAGGCGGTTTTGAGCCTATAAAAGGAGAACCCTAGACAGTTTTTAAGGGTTCCCTTTCTTGCACAACACAAGGCTTCTTGGATTGAAGATTGGAGACCATAATTTAGTAACTTTCTTTTCTTTTCTTTTCTTTATTTCAGTTTTTATGATGAACATTGAATTAGTTCTTGTCATGTCAATGACTAGGAACTAATTCCATTATAGGGCTTTCCATGTTAAATCACTAGAAACTTATGTTATGAATTGATGCATGGTTATGGTTATTCTTCTTCTTGTTGAGATTTATCGAATAATTGCTTTGAATGCTTGGTAATTAATTGATCACTAATTATCATTTTTTATATGATTTCTAATCAAACTTCGAAAGGAGGAGGTTGTGAATATGTTGTAAGTTGGGTAGACATATTTTGGATTGGGGATGAAAATACCTCAATTACTTGTGTAGCGTTAACGAGAGGTCTAAACACCTAATTTTACGCATAGCGCGTGACGGTTAACTAGGTTTTTGGTCTTAATCCTCCTATAAAGTCATCCTTATCACCGAAAGGTAGAAAGGAGCAATACTGGGGTTGAGTGTTTATATAGCCTTAACGGGAGTATAAAACGATTTAGTAAACCTGCTAGCTCCAAAAGAAGAAGAACCATAATTCATTGCATTAATAAATAACATAAGCGGATAGTTTAGGAGACGTGGAAGCCCTATTCCCATCACTACTGAAGTAAACATATAGTTAATTAGCCTTTATAATTGTTAGTTATAATCAACAAAATCAATATCGGTTACCAAATAGATACCAAAAGATAGATAATTGGTACTTGAACACTAATCCTTGTGGACGATATTCGGTCTTACCAAGACTATATTACTTGTCACGATAACGTGCACTTGCGTTAAAGTGTGTGCATCTTTTCGCGCATCACTATGGAATCATCCGAAGCACCTTATTGGAAGGAGGTCATCCAAAGTGAAGTAGAATTCATTGTACAAAATAATATATGGATATTGGTTGATCTTCCTCCGGGACAGAAACCAATAGGCCATAAATTGATCTTTAAACGAAAGTTAAGACCTGATGGTACTATAGAGAAATATAAAGCTCGAATAGTAGCCAAAGGATTCCGACAAAAGGAAGGTATAGATTTCTTCGATACCTACTCACCAGTATCTATAAGGACGTTAATTGCCATAGTAATGATTCACAATTTGGAAATACACCAAATGGATGTGAAGATTGCATTCTTAAATGGTGAACTAGATGAAGAAATATATATGGAACAACCCGAAGAATTTGTTGTGAAAGGTCAAGAGAAGAAAGTCTGTAAGTTGGTTAAGTCGTTATATGGACTTAAACAAGCGCCAAAGCAATGACATGAGAAGTTTGATAATACATTATTATCAAATGATTTTCAAATAAACGAATGTGACAAATGTGTCTACATTAAGAAATGTAAGAATGCATGTGTCATTATATGCTTATATGTGGATGATATGCTTAATTATGGGAACAAGTAATGATGTTATTAACCAAACTAAGAAGATGTTGCATGCCGCTTTCGATATGAAAGATATGGGAATAGCGGATGTCATTCTTGGTATTAAAATTCAAAAGAATTCTGATGGTTATGTACTGACTCAATCCCATTATGTTGATAATGTCCTTAAAAAATTTAGACACTATGATTATAGACCGGTTGTTACGCCATTTGATCCCGCTTGTCACCTTAAGGAAAATGAAGGTGAAAGTGTGTCTCAATTGGAGTATACACAAGTTCTTGGAAGCTTGATGTACATAATGAATTGTACGAGACCGAATTTGGCATATATAGTGAGTCGACTTAGTCGATACTCACATAATCCTGGAAATGATCACTGGGTAGCTCTAATAAGGGCACTACGATATCTAAAGCATACAATGATCTATGGTTGCAGTATACAAAATATTCTCCGGTGTTAGAAGGATATTGTGATGCTAATTTAATTTCCAACCATTCATAAAGTAAGTCTACAAGTGGGTATGTATTTACACTTGGTGGAGCGTCGGTATCATGGAAATCATTAAAGCAAACGGTAAATACGAGATCAACTATAGAAGCAGAGTTTGTAGCCTTGGATAAAGCTGCTGAAGAGGCAGAATGACTAAGAAACTTCCTAGAAGGTATTTCGTTGTGGACGAAGCCAGTGAACGCCATTTGCATACATTGTGATAGTATGGCTGCCCTGACGATGGCAAATAATCAAATATATAATGGCAAATCAAGGCACATAAGGTGACGTCATAATACAATATGAAGCTTGCTGCAGAATGAAATAATTTCCATTGATTATGTAAAGTCAAAGGACAATATAGCGGATCCTTTGACAAAAGGCCTTACACGAGAGCAAGTCGTATTTACATCGAGGTGAATGGGCTTAAAGCCAATACAATGAGTTGTGAACTGGTGGAAACCTAACCTATCATAATTGGAGATCCCATAGTTTAGGTTCAATAGGAAAACTAGCTGGGGAAGACTCAAGGAGCATAAAACACACATATGCTCGATCCTATGATGTATCAAGTGTGTTATTCTGTTGACGATATAGGGCTGAACTTCGATTCTTAATAATATTAATAGTCATTATGGTGGGATAGTACGGACTATTCTTGATTAATATTACCTATGTGAGATTGATGTGGGGTCGCATCTGGGAGAACCGATATGGTTACGTTCTATAGAAATTCTCATGAAGAAATGAGTTGTTCATGACCGAAAAGAACACAACCGTAAGAATTGAAATATGTTGGTATGATATGTGTGATACTTGTTGTCTCGATTTACTACAAAACGTGAATAGTTCAAGGCACTACTTCCACTACTTCACAAGTAGATCCGATAGGTACTCACTACGAGCGGTTTAAGTCCAAAAGACACTGTCTTCGATGCATGTCATATCGCGTTTGACAGAAATGACGATAAGTTCCTAGTTATCTTATTTTCTATCCACATGTGGGGTATTGTGAGATGTGTGAATAGAAAATGGGGGGTATTGTTGGAACTTGTAAAAGAAGAAGTGAAAAGTGATCGAAAAACTGGAAAAAAATGTGATCGTCAACAGCGCCACGACGCTATAACTTCAGAGAGGTCTGCAGGTTTTGGAGCGCCACGGCACTGCGGTTTAGCGCCTCGGTGGTAATTTAAAGGAAAATTCCAGAATGCCCAAAAGGTGTGTCTCTTCATGAAATGTCACAACCTTTGATGAATTCCTGCTTAATGGACGAAAATTCATGTTATATAAGCATGTTTATCACTTGTTGGAAGATACATAACACACAATACATTACAATCAAATCATTAAACTCAATTAATGATCTAAGATTGTGCTATATCCTCATCTTCTTCTTCAAAAGAAATTTCTGAAGAACACATAAAATAATTTTGCTAGAAGTGAAGTTCTTGTGCTAGAACTCTCACTTAGATAGTTGTATCCTCAAGACAGACGTCTGTAGAACTACATCACAAGTGGGGACGAATTTTTGTCTTAGGGCACTGCGTCATTGCAGACCTCTATCTACACCAAGTTAGTATGAGATTATATACTTGTTGTTTTTGTTGTTATTGATTTCAATTTACATTGAAGTATTATTATATTATTGTGGTTTTTATTGAAAGATCTAGATTGGTACTAACAATACGTATATGAAAGTATACATTTATCCTAGATATATTGGTTTAAACTACAAGAGTACATATAGTAATACAAAATCGAAAGACATATTTGCTCTCTCTAGATGCATCTACTGTTGTTGATTTGCTTATTTGTCTATAAAACAAGAGTGGGACCAAAATCAATATCCTATATATCCCTTTATTTTAATTCCATTGCAAGGTCCGCAGCTTTGCCTTTTGGATAAACCATCCCCAATATAAAAGCTCCAAAAAGAAGTAAAGTTACCCTTGTCACTTATCCTCATCCACGTTCCTTTGCCCTTTGCTGCCCTTTGCTTTATCTCTTTTTGCATATTCAGTACAGTCAAAATATTGCACCAATCCTTTAACACTCTTTTTCATTGTTTTCCTCCCATATGCAACATATAACTTTTATTTCTGGGCCACCCTTTATTTTCTTGTCCTTTTGTTGTAGTAGTTCTTGCAGTATTTAGGATATTCATCTGCATGATACATTCATGATCTAGTCATCAAAGTAAAATTATGAACCACTTAGTGCCATATGGGGTCCTTAGTGTGCTGGAAAGAAAAGTGGTGAAGAATCTCTTTGTAATTTGCCATCAGAAATCCTTACTTTACTCATCTTATCTTCACACCAATGCAACTGTTCATCATTCACTTCACTCATTCTCAATACCCTTGACACTAATTTCAGGTCTATTAAAGAAATCAATATTTCCATCTCTTCCTCTTCTCTTAACCTTCTTTTATTCCTCAGGCACTTCCCTGATCGTCGTAAATCTTTCACCTTTGATTTTTTCTGTGTGTCATATAAAAGTTTTTAATTAAACAAGAGTTTAAGTTAGGCGCAATATCAATGTAAATAGTGATGACTATTAGTCATGAGATAAGTAAATTTTTATGATAACAATAATTAGTAACATGATGAAATGATAATTAGCATGGTATAATCACATTAGACTATACTAGATCGTATAATAATTCTTTGCATTGTAAGTGTTTATACTTCAATTATTTAAGCAATTAATATTATGATTGAACTTCTTTATACTGACATTATTGTACAAAAATTTGCAAACTTCAGGTTGTTTGAACAGTAAACCAAAATGTAAGTGACTTATTGGAATCAGTAAATCTATAGTGATTGTGTAACACAATCTTTTACTCTATCAAGTACATATTAAAATGACACAATTTACAATATTAAATCCCAATATAGAAGTTTATAGATACTTGCCTTTTTGTTTACTTTCTTTAGTAAGAGGAGTGTTGCATCAGCTGAACTTCTTCTTTTTCTCCTAAAGAAAGCTGCCATGAGTATTTGGCAACGATTCTCCTTGTCTGTCTTTAGGAAATTCATAAATGTTCTGATTGCTTCTTTCATTATCTGAAGAAATGATTCTGAAGATATTCTTGATGAACAATAATCTTCCTGCCCTTTATCATCCTCTGAATCTAATCAAAACAATTAAGTAAACAACAGTATTATATCTCGGGCTTCTTGACAAGAACAATATGTCACTACAACAAAAATACCCTACGGTGTCGGGTAAAAACCGTCATCTAACCCCTAAGATGACGGTTCATGTAAGTGTCATTTTAATCAGTCAAACACGTCATTTTTGGTCATTTTAATCAGTCAAACACGTCATTTTTGGTCAATTTAAAACACAAATCACTTATTTATGTGACATTTTACAAACCCGTCACATGAATGTCAAGAAAAAACATAAATTTAGTAAAACGATGTGACACTTGCATTTCTATTACATGTGAACTGTCACCGTATCCTATTTTTCTTGTAGTGTGTATTACGTAAGAGATTTTTAAGGCTAGTTTCACACTGTATATTCCATTTCATAAATCGCAACTAGTAATTGATTTTTTTCCTTAATAAACTTTAGAGACTAAATAATTATTGCCTAAGTACACATTATATTATGAATTCTAATTTTAATAATGCACAAGTCTCATCCGTCTTGAATAAAAGGCAATTTTGGTCCAAGTGCCATGGTCCACCTTGCTGGGGCCTTTCCTCGTCATCAAATAATACCCAAGGTCACCCTCATTCTTTTTATTTTTTATTGACGAAGGAACTCGCATCCGCTACTCTTTCGAGTGCGTACAACGTAAACCGGACCCCTTTTTATTTTTATTGTGAAGGCGAACCGCAACTTCTACTCTTCGAAAGTGCATAACGAAACCGGACCGGTGTATGATAGCCGCAAAACTACATCAGCCAATTAACCACACTTGACAATGTCCATGTGTACTCAACCAAAAGGTTTATGCAGAGATCGAACTGTGGCCTCGCGATACCATGACTCTCTACTACACCAATTTGAATACCCTTGCCAATACACTCATTCTTTTCCTAATTCTATAATACAGAAGAGTACGTACTGAAAAGTGAACGTGTGGTTCCATTTCATTTTATTTACATGTACGAGTTATTGAATAAAAAAATAATTAATAATAAATGAGTTTAAATTCTATATACTAATAACATCGTAAATCATTTTTATACCAACCGATCATTTAATTTATAGGCAACTACCCATGTACGATAAATGAAGTTAATAACCTGAAAATTAAGTTAAATAATTTTCTATAGCAGCTTAAATAGCACTAACCATGTTAAAAAATCCATTACACTAGAATGTGTATAAGTCAAATTCTCAGTTAACCAAAACTAGCTAAGGTCAAACTGGAATTGTTATTTTGGTGGACCATATTTAATATGAATAGACCTACCTATAACATTATTCACTATAATAACATTAAACTATAACAATCAAATTTTCTTTCAAATCAACTTTCATATTATATATTCTTTATAACATTATTTCGCTCTAACATCTAAAACATATCGAAACAAATGATATTGTTAAAAAGAAGTTTGAATATAAAAAGCTACATAGATTTGGTACCTCGATATTCAGGGACTTGAAGCAACTTAGGAGCTAAGCTTCTCATCCTAGCATAAACCTCAGGTCTCCTGCCATTTTCGTAGGGCTCATTCTCAACGTATCTTTGTAGAAGAACTTGAAACTGTTGAAAATGCTGCGCTACATAAGCAGGACAACCTGAGTCGTCCGATTCCTTATTACGGGTAGCTCTAAGGCGTTGGAAATATTTGTAATTCCAACTGAGAGCTTCCCAGGCTAAGCATACTTGCGCGACATAAGCAGCCTCCAGTTCATGATAAGGGTTATGGTGCGATGATGACTTCTTATTCTTTTTTGCAAATTTATGAACAATCATGTCTGGTATTGATCTTGGACGTGCTTGAATTGATCTTAATGATTCTGAAAATCAAATGAGTTGGTTGCTCCATTAGTCAAATATGAAAACAAAACAAAAAAAAGATACTCGGTAGATAAGAGAAAGTAAGGGTTAATCTCATTATGGTCGCCATATTTTACTTTTATTCCTCTTGTTTCAATTTATATGACGCACTTTGACTGAGTCATTAAATTTAAAAAATAAAATACTTTTAGTGTGCCTAAGAATCACCTCTTTATCTCTTTCAAATATTTTTAAATATAAATTAATATCACTTTTTATATAGACCAAAGAAGAATGTGCATCACATGAATAGAAGAGAGGAGTATAACAGTATAGTTACAATCTCAAGAAAGAAAAACAGGAAAGTTACAAGAAAAATATTTTTTATCATATTAAAATAAACATGTATGAAAGCATGGCCGGCTCAAGGGTCAAGCAAATGAAGCGGTTGGTTGAGGCTCCCAAGCCTAAAGGCCCCAAAAATTTTACTACCCTTAATTCCTTTTTTTTGTAAAAAATATTATTAATACAGAAAATGATGAAAGTTGGAAATTTACCTGTTTCATGTAGTTTTTGGGTGCTAATTCTATCAAAAAACAACATTTCTTCATCATATTTTTGGAAGATTGTGTAAGACTCCCACTTGGGGCAACTTCTTCTTGATGAAGAAGAAAATGGATCATCAGTTGTTGAGTCTTTAATTGAGCTTCTCCATTCAGTGGAACTCTTTGAAGTAGAACCATTAGTACATGAATCTCCAAATATTTCATGCTCTTCTTTTTCTTGCTCTAATTGAAACTTCTTGTTCTCTAACATTGATGTTGGTGTATTAACAAACACATTTTCCTCTCTACACAAATTAATCTCTGTCATCACTTTCTTGTCTTTGATAATTTCCCTGTTACAGCTTCCTGTAACATCACATAACCAAGAAAATAATAATAACAAATTAAATCAGTTAGAACATATTTTGTAAATATAAGATTTTAGTTTACGTACCATGATTGATGTCCTTATTGATCATGTTTATAAATCCATTTGTCTTCAAGTCCTTAGGAAGAGATGTGGTGGTCCCAATTTCGTTGATTTTAGAATAACAACAAGAATCAGAATCATCATCTCTTCTAAGAATCTTCTCTTTAACTTCCACTTCATCATCAGTTTGAATAGATTCTGAATCCAATGAGCTATAAATAGACTCTTCTTCATCAGTACTATAGTTTTCCTCTATATCGTTTTCAAAACCAATATATTCATCATCTATGAAATGATTTTCTTCAAGTGGCTTAGCATTATTATGATAGTATTCATTTTCTTCATCATCAGAAAATTCATATCCATCTTGACTCCTACAAAAAAAAAAAAAAAGCATATTTTCAGTCAAAATGTAAACATAGAATTAAAACATTAAAAGTAAAGGGAAAAATTACAAAGTACCTCCAGAAAAATGGATTTCCCCCAAGAAAGTAGAAGAATTTGGCAAGTAAAATAGAAGTGAAATAGGTGAAGAGTAAGAAAATTAGAAAAGAGGTGGAGACATTGTAGAACAACCTAGCAATGGTTTCTTCCGAACATTGCATCTTTTGTTTTTCTTTTTCAATAAGGTTGAAGGTTTACAAATGTTTTTGAGTCTATCAATTTTTGAACAAAGCAAATTAAAGCAAAGTAGCACTAAGAAAAAAGGTGTGACCTTTAATTGCTTTCTAAAATTCTATGGAGTTTACTTAAATATCCTTATGTTTAAGACTGTGATTGTTTTTTGGGTGTCAAATACGCGCTATTAACTTTATTTAGGTGATAGTAATATGTACGTTTTATCAAATATTGCAAGCAACTTCTTAGTTTCACACCAAAATACAAAAAAAGCAAAGTATCTTGCAATTTTTTTATCACATTATTAGGACAGCAATTCAGTTCTTTAAGTCGTTAAGAACTTATGCATTTTTGGGGTCCGAGGCTACGGATAAGCACGTAGGAGTAAGAATTAAAATAAACTTGAACAACTAAACAGTTTCTGGATGTTGCCTTTGAAAGTATATGTATGTCCTAGAGACAATCTGTATTAGGACACAATGTACTTTATACATTCGTATTTATATTAATGATGATTAATATTATGGCAATTTGCATTTGTTGAATTATTAGTTGATTGTTTATAATATTCTATAAATGCATTCCTAGAGGTTACGTGTTTATTAATGATGTGAGAATTAATGTTATAACGTAATTCTTAAATTACCTCGATTAATGATCATCGAAATTGGGATATCGATGATATGCAATACGTCGACATGTGGTTTGCATTATATCCTTAAGGGATGTAGTATGTCTCACTTGCTACGAGTTATGACAACTCGTGATGGACACATGGATACTTGTTGAAGTATTGGTATGCCCTGCTGATGTACTGTTTTGTTATATGTATATAATGTCATCGGCGTGTGGGAGATAAAAGTCCTTAGACTTGAGGTCAATATTATCTTGTTTACGGAGTAATGTACTTTGATCATGTCCTAAGCTCAAATGCCTTATAGGTTGAGACGCGACTTGTTTTGGGTGCATTACGAAGTAGATTAAAGATGGTATGTGAGCCAAGAAAGGATTCATTCCTTGAATTTATATTCGAGTGAACACTCAGGTACTCATATGGTATTAGGTTGACTAAGTCATTGGTCAATGCAATGGACATGTATGTGACATGGTCCTGTTGTCAACTAATATAGATGAGTTATAATAATCAGGTCATTTGGATAGACACTTGAAAAATCCTAAGCTTGATTGAGTGTGTCATGAATGAAGGGATTTTATCTTCTCACATATAGGTTCAGTTCACATATTTTGTGTAGCTAAAATTTACATATTGGGTTCGTCTTCCGGCGCAATCTAGGAGTTTCGTAAAGATCCTAATGTAATTAGTGACGATATGTAAAGGCCTGAAGGGTAACACTAAGTGAAGTGTTCCGTCGATTGAAGGATGTAATTAGAAGGAGATTATGCCTTAATGTCCGGTTGATGATCGGGACATTAAAATGGGAAAAGACTGAAAAATAGGACAGGACCGGGTGCCCTGTTTTGGGACCGCGGTGCCAAGAACATCGCAAAGACCGCGTTCTCTATAGTGGGACGGCGGTGCTGTCTTCTCGCGATCAATTTCGTCGACCGATTTTCTTTGGGCCACCTTGCGGAAACCCTAAGCCTTTGTTTACAACTATAAAAAGAGGGCTTACCTCTCATTCCAAATACACCAAAACCTAAGAGAGGTCAATCTCTTCTAAAACTCTATCAGAATTCCTAGCATTCATGACTTAGCAAATTATATCACAGTTCTCTGAACTTACAAATCGAGGGACGTTTGCGTGTGCACCCTCGGACTACACAAAGATTGAAGATTCAACTACTTGGCTGACTACTTCAAAAAATGTAAGTCTTCGTTCGAAGTTTTACATTTACTTTGTGTTTATATTTTATATTACATATCATCTGCAGTTCGACCGTCGTCGGGTTTGAAACATAAATTTTCAAATTCCGCTGCGTGTACGAACCCAACGTAAACATCTACAGTGGTATCAGAGCCAGGGCTGTATCGTGTGATTTGTAATGATATTAATGATAATATGGGTTAGAATTTGTTTAGATCTATATTTTATGTATTTAAAAGCTTTAAAATCCTAAGTCCTTAGAACACATGTCATTGTGCCCTAATCTGTTAAAACAATTATATATTCGAGAAAATCAGTCTAATATATAATTCTTCTAAGTTGATATGTGTTATCCGGCTTAAAGCATGGTGCATTGAAACGAAGAACGAGAAGAAAAATAGATTTGATGGTCGATGAACATGTTGTTTTAACAGTGATGGTAATACAAGTGATATATCTGATAGATCTGGCCCTAAACCAGTTTTAGGGGTTCATAAATTTCGGATTTAGTGTTTCTGGAGATAAGGCACCGTTGTTCCACGATGGAGCACCGTGGTGCCTGCTA
The DNA here is from genome assembly GCA_029844215.1 of Przewalskia tangutica. Lineage (NCBI taxonomy): Eukaryota > Viridiplantae > Streptophyta > Magnoliopsida > Solanales > Solanaceae > Przewalskia > Przewalskia tangutica. The sequence continues at coordinate 124,292,085 of CM056718.1, read as the reverse complement.
GGGTTTTGGCGGCGGCAACGCGATTCCATGATGGAGCACCGCAGTGCTACCCAGATGAAGCCAGAGGCACCTCGGTCCTATTCATGGGAGTCGCGGTGCTGTTCATCCAGAAGCTTAAAATTAATTTTTCGGACAATCTGCCTTCAAGGCACTGCAGTTCCACCTGTTGGGACCGCGGTGCCACTTGTTAGGACCGCAGTGTTAATTAATTTGTAGATTCTAGTGGCTTACTGCCTCAGAGGCTCCGCGGTGCCACCTATTGGAACCGCGGTTCCGACGTCGAATTTAAAAAAAACAAATTTTGAAAATCAGAAACAGAGATTCAAAAGTTTCAGATTCTGAATCTGAGGTTTTAGAAGTTTCAGTTTTTGAAAATAAAGTTTTGAATCAAACAGATTTGGTCCTTTCGGGCAAATCTGTAATTAAAGAAAGTTTTCTAAAAGTTAATTTTAGGTTCTGAAAATTGCAAACAGGTCCCAAAAGTTTGAAAATATTTTCTGAAGTTTAGAATTGCATTTTTATGAATTTATAAGGGTTCAGAATTGAATTTTAATTCTTAAGGGATTAAAGTGTAAATTCTGAAAATTTACAGAATTTCCGAAAATTAGAATTTTAAAATCAGAAAATGTTTAGGGACTGTTTGACATTTATATAGATTATAGAGTTTAGACAAATAGATCCATAATTATCAGTAATAGTATATTATTCAATAATATACAAATGTGCTAAATGTTAAATGTGATGCATTTAAATTATTAGCATAGCGTCCGCAATTATTGTCTAGGTAGGCGGCGCCCAGTTGTTTAATTTCAAATGACCGCAATAACTGTCTGGGTAGAAGGCACCCATTATGTGATTAAAACCTTCTTTTACCATTCCTATTGGGTTTGATGGTTTCTCATCTAATTGTGTTTAGATATTGCATGATAGGATGTCATATGATGTATGACTTAATTGTTGATCTTGAATGAATCTCCGAAAACTGAAAATGTTTCCCAAACATTAAATACAAGTCTAATTATAACGCGTCGTCCATTATAATTGTTAGGGTGCTAAGTCCTTTTCGGCGATACAAGTATTTATGCCAAAACATTTGCTCTAAGTCTAAGAGGACCAAGGCCCTTTCATAGATGTGTTAAAATGAAAGTAGATAATAAACCTTTGTAGGTATTTACACCAAAGTGTTTGCTTGCAAAGGCTAAATTTACTTAGGCATTTAAACGCAATTGTGTAATAGGGTTGGCTTATTTAGATAAATTTTGGCTCCAATGTGTCGGACTAGTCTAATGACGAAAGATTAAAATGAAATGTATTTAATCAAACCAAGAGTTGTAGAGCTGTTTTACAATTGGTTGAGAACCTACCAAAGTGTGCTATTGAAGTTATCAGCCAAAGCAAACGCGGATATAGCATATGTTTGGATCTTGGCCCATTATGACCTTTATATTGATTTAGGTCTGTATTCTACCTTGGGGTCGTAGAAGTATGCAAAATAGTGGGAGCTAATTAAACAAACGGTCATGTTAAATTAGAATATAATGAATGTGTATAAATTAGGAGAATGAATTATTGATTGTTTTTTCCTGTCTATCTAAATCTTCAAAACATCAAAATGTCGAACCTATCGTTGAAATGAACAAACTCACCAAACCGAACTATCTAGACTGGCTAAGAAAATCTAAGAACTGTCCTAAAAGCAAGAAAAGATAGAATACGTATTGGACAAAGTATTCCCCACAGTGCCTGTTGATGATTCTGCAAAATATGCCACATTTAATAAGGTAGTCTACCATAAGAACCTAGATGACACCACTTCAGCACGATGCATCATGTTGTCTTCCATGTCAGTGGAACTACAGAGACAGCATGAGAACATGGTCCCTAACGAAATGCTCGAACACTTGAAGAGAATCTATGACTCTCAGTCCCAAACCATGGAATATGAGTTGTTAATAGAAACTTTTCAAGTGTAAGCTAAGAGAAGGGAGCCAAGTGTCTCAGCATGTGTTGAAGATGATAGGGCTGATAGAAAGGATGGCCTCGATTGGTATAAGGTTTCAGAATAACGTCGCTTCCACCATCCTGAACTCTATTGTCACGACCCGACCACGGATCCGTGACTGGTGCCTTACCCCGGGCACCCTTGTGATACAACATCAGAGAAAACCAGCGGAAAATAAACTCACAACAAGAACCCATATAGAATATAAAGCAGGCTAACCCAAAATGGCTACCTTTAAATATAACAAAATCAACGATTACATCCTTAACAACCCAATTTATAACAGACTACGGACCTAAGAATGTGTAACCATGACGACGGGGCCCCGTCATACCCCTGAATGAACAAAACATCTACAACACCAGGGAGAACCGTACCAAAAGTCAAGCCTCCGGAGAAATGGAGCTTCTGACACCTGAGCAAAGATCCTAAGAATGAGGATCCACCACCGCTACCACCTGCGGTATGTAACGCAGCCAGGAAGGGGTCGATACGATATGTACCAAGTATGCAAAACTGGAAAATACTGTACTAATATCATAAGTCTAAAATAAGCTGGAGTCATGGATGAAAATCAAATTACATTGCACTATGCCTTACTAATAATGAGAGTAACAAGTATAAACTTTACTGCATAAAAATAGGAGGCTCATGATCAAAACAGGGTCTCTCGCCCGTAGTATCATTAAGCAATCCTACTCCTGGGACTATTTCACCCGCATAGGTCCTGTGGACCCGCATGAGGTCATCCGCCTCGCATGGGACTATTTCACCCGCATGAGACTATTTCACCCGCATGAGGTCATCCGCCTCGCATGAGACTATTTCACCCGCATGAGACTATTTCACCCGCATGGACCCGGTGGGCCCGCATGAGTACAAGCGCCGCACTCGCATCATGGGTAGCAAATCCATGACATAAGTAGTAAACCATCCTAATGGACGCATACCCGTGGACCATCCATCGTGTCAGTATGTCCAAAGGAAATAACAAGAATAACCCGGGGTCTACCCCGTAAGAGTACATAACCTAGCACAACCGGCTATCATACATAACATAAGCGCTACCGGCTTATCACAACATAAGCAAGTTAAGAAATCCCCTAACTTCTTATTAACATTATTGTTATATCATCTCCTTTTAGTTTACTTAAGGCACTAACATGTCATTTAAGAGAAAAATCTGGGAATTCAACCCGAGTACCACGTACTTCTAACCTTTTAAGAAATGACTCCTTTTTATATAAAGCTTCCAAGATACTAATAACCGTAGTATCAAGTCACGACTACTTTTCACGACAAGTCACATTTCCTTTTAGAAATATCATAGGCTTCTAAATCAAGTGACTTCATTTCCTTTAAAACCTTAGATACTTAAGGCCTTAAAATCAATTTGCCTTTCACAAATTCAAATCATTTATCCGCACTTACCTTGCTTAGAGTAAATCTTTCTTTTGTTAACCTTCCATAAAGCTAATATAACCAACTTCCCATAAAGTCGTTATATTAACTTTATACATTAGTCAAATACATTTCCCTATATCCAAGGGACTTATACTTTTAAAACGAAACAAGTATCATATACTTAAAACACTTCAAGTCCCTTAACTTTGAAAACTTAAGACATCATTAATACTTTTTAAAGAAGGGAGTTAATCCCCTTACTTACCAAACTTGGCCATTCTTAAAACAAGTAAGGGACATCAAAGTCTTGTACGTCTACCGTACTATATAAGTACACCTACTCATGCTCAAGAGATAGGAAAGTTCCATATACCTCTTCGGGTCAATCCACTTGCAAGTCCAATATACCGCACATAGTATGTTTAACCTATAATGACCATAATACGTCCATTAGTCTCTATCTTCAACGTAGAACATTCTAATAGAAAAGTCTCTTATTCCTACGGAAAATTGGACAACACTTCCTTTGTTTCTACATACTTTGCCACCTTTTTCATGGCCGAATTCAATAACCAAACACGCCACCTTTAAGGCTCAACAATACAATCAACACAAAGGGGATTACACGCCTAACTTGGACGTGTAAAATTCTGCCCCACAATATATAACAACTAATACAATTACAAAGTCCAATTAGCAATTTTGAGGTATAACAACATAATTTCTTATCCAATTCCTTTTTAGTCCAAATTCTTATCCATTTTCTACATGCAATACTTCTAAAGGCAATATTGATAACTACAAATCCTTTCTTCTTCATATGCAACACAATTTACTAACAAGAAGAGAAATGATTGTTACCTTAGAGCTTACCCCAAATTAGTCCAACAAAATCCACTTGTTTTCTTTCCACAATCCTCCTACAAGCTTGTCAACATGTTTCCTTCTTGCCACCTTTTCAGAATTTCTCTAGGCTTAGGTTTCTTCTTGAATTTCTTGAGAGAAGGGAGAGGAAATTTAGAGAGAAGGAAGAGAGATCTTAGAGAGAAGGGAGAGCTTTCAAGAATGACCAAGTCTTCAAGACTTGGTCAATAAATAGGACATGCAAAAATCAGATGGGGGTGGGGAACACTTGTCACCCTCCCATGGCCTTTTTAAAAGAAAATATCTGATTTTCCTCAGTTTTTCCACCAAAAACTCCGCCTCGGCGCCGCGGCGCTGAAACCTCTACAACCCTTCAGAACTTCCGGCGCCGCGGCCCTGATGTCCGGCGCCGCGGCGCTCTGGCCCCTGACCGAAAACACTTTTCGGCTCGACTGTGCACTGAACTTGTAACCTCCATAACTTTCTACTCCGATGTCCTATCGACGAACGGTTGGTTGCGTTGGGAACTAGACTCAACGAACTACGTACTAGGCCTTTGCAACACCTAGGAACTCATAATGCAACTGGACATAAACCGCCTCAAAGTTGACCAACAACCCGTCCGAAACATTCCGTCAACCCATCATTCTAAAACTTAAAACTTAATTCCTTTCGTACGTTCTTAAAAGCATGACCTGAACTACGGGGTGTAACATTCTCCCCCCCTTAGAAACATTTGTCCTGAATGTTCCTTCTACGCCTCCAAAACGCATGCGCCGGTGTAGTCTTCACTACTACACCTATAAACCAATTATGCCACATATGGCCATAATATACTAAGCACCCAAAAGCTTACCTCCCAGCCAACGAGGAATTACCTCTAAAGCGTATAACAACTTATTAGTCCTCATCCATGGTCTAAGGGTATTCTCCTCACAAAAATGATCACTTCCATCCTCTTAACACATGTTCGCTTCTTCTTCCACTTGTTGTATCCTCCTCGCACACTCGAACTCTTTCTAGTATACTTACCACATTTTCGTCATTGCTTCAGTTTTTTTTGAAAAAAAATAATCTCGGGGTTACTATTTCCAACTTGGTCATTACTAGCTTCAAATTCCTTTAAGGCCATTCCCAGCCTTCCTGATCCAATTTTTTGGTCGAACGCACCCACGAACTCATACGATGATTACCTAAACTTGGGCCTAGCACCCACGTGACCTTATCCCTAGAGGGACCACCTCAAACTTACCTCACTTCATTTCCGGATCTGCGGGTTGACCCGTGATTGGTCCTCAACCCGACCCAATACGTACCAAACTCTTGTTCCCGATCCGAGACAATCTCACTATTCAAGTCATGAAAACCTAGTGGTTTCCTTAGCTTAGCTACCCACTATCATTTCATTCCACTTATGGACTTATCACCCAAGTATACCCCACGTATACTATGTTCCTTGACAAAGGTCCCCTGTAGAATCTTTCACTCAAAATGGCCCTGTATCTAAGGTTCTCACGGTTATCAGAATTCTAAGGCTCACAACTTCCATGTCCCCAAACTTACCCCTTCTACAAACCAGGCTTTAACAATCACAATTTACATAAAATTACCCGCACATAACACTTAACATGTAACCATCTTATCACACCCACTAATCTTTAGAGGATTAAGGATATACCTGTAACTATTGCTTCACTTTCCCCTTGTCTTTCTAATCATGATCCTGACCGGCACGGCGCATAGCAAAAGAAGGCGATGAACCAGACACTGATCCCGAAGGCTGAGTCTCTACATCCGTGCTATCTCTGGTCGGACAATTTCTCGCAAAGTGGCCCTGCTGGCCGCATGTAAAACAAACTCCCCTACTAGCACGACACTCCCCATCATGGAGCCTACCACAACGGCCACAACGAGGTAGGGGTGGCCCTATCTGACTAACATCGCTGTTCCCCCGAAAACTTGAAACCTTGGAACCCTGACCTGCTCCGGAATCTCCCGAATGTCCTGAAGACTGTGGTGGAGTACTCCGCACTGGCTGAGGCGCATAACTAGCCTGCTGCTGAGGCGGTCCGCCTCAAAAGTTACCAAAGGACCCTGCTGTCTTGTCCCTCTTCTGCTGATCTTGGTTATTCCGTCGACCTCTACGCTCCTCACACCCAAGTGCATAAGCCTTCATGCGGGCAATGTCCATGCCTGGCTGAAGAGCTACTCCCGTGCAACTCTCTGCTAAGTAATCATCGAGCCCTGTGACATAGCGGTGTACTCTGTCATCCATGTCTACCACTAAAGCGGGTACATACCAAGCCAACGAGTCAAACTCTACGTTGTACTCCCGGACCGTCCGCCCACTCTGTCTCAACGTCAGAAATCTATCGGCCCGGGCTCTCCTCATCTGCGAAGGCAAGAAGTGTGCAAGAAATGCCGCTGAGAACTCATTCCAACCAGCTGGGAGTGCATGCTCCCCCCGGGACAGTTCCCATGAATCAAACCAGTCAACTACAGTATCACGCAGCCGATGTGCACCCAATACCACCGACTCTGTCTCCGAGGCCTTGATCACTCTCATGATCCGCTGCAACTGTCAGATAAACTCCTGAGGATCATCCTCAGTCCTCGACCCATAGAACTTTGGTGGGCTGCACCTCAAAAAGTCCCTAAGTCTCACGCTATCTGATCTAGGGTGAGCTACGGGTACAACCGGAACTACCGTCTCTCGTCTGTCCTCATTCCTCGCCACGATTCTGGCTAATAACTGGGCCATCTCCTTGTAACCCATATCCTCTGCTCCAGGCTGTGTAACTAGAGGCTCAGGTACCGCGGTCTCGATGGCAGCCGCTGCTCCAAACTTTCTTTGTTTGGCGACGTCGTGGAACTCGTCGTCCGAAACATCACCTCAGGTAAAGACTGGGCCTGTGCCCTCGTAACCCTCGGTGTCCTACTAGCAGCTCTCTCAGTTGCCTTGCCCTTCTGGGCCGCGGTTGCCTTGCGTGGAGGCATAACTGATCCATAAAAAATATGTCAGAGGAAATTCAACCTATAACACAACTCTATTGCACGTTCTTAGAGTGAAAGAATCGAAACCAATCCTAAATATCCTATAGCCTCCTGATTATAGATGTGGTGCACAACACACCGATAATCAAGACTCTACTAGATACGGCCTGTAGACCCTTTCCGAGGATTAACTGCTCTGATACCACTTTTGTCACGACCCGACCACGGATCCGTGACTGGTGCCTTACCCCGGGCACCCTTGTGATACAACATCAGAGAAAACCAGCGGAAAATAAACTCACAACAAGAACCCATATATAATAGAAAGCAGGCTAACCCAAAATGGCTACCTTTAAATATAACAAAAACTGAACAGTTACATCCTTAACAACCCAATTTATAACAGGACTACAGAACTCTAAGAACGTATAACCACTATGACGGGACAGGGCCCCGTCATACCCCTGAATGTACAAAACATCTACAACACCAGGGAGAACCATACCAAAAGTCAAGCCTCCAGAGAAATGGAGCTTCTGACACCTGAGCAAAGATCCTAAGAATGAGGATCCACCACCTGCTTACCCCTACCTGCGGCATGAACGCAACCCCCGAGGAAGGGGTCTGTGATATGTACCAAGTATGCAAAACTGGAAAATACTATAATAATATCATAAGTCTAAAATAAGCTGGAGTCATGGATGAAAATCAAATTACATTGCACTGTGCCTTACTAACAATGAGAGTAACAAGTATAAACTTTACTGCATAAAAATAGGAGGCTCATGATCAAAACAGGGTCCCTCGCCCGTAGTATCATTAAGCAATCCTACTCCTGGGACTATTTCACCCGCATAGGTCCTGTGGACCCGCATGAGGTCATCCGCCTCGCATGGGACTATTTCACCCGCATGGGACTATTTCACCCGCATGAGGTCATCCGCCTCGCATGAGACTATTTCACCCGCATGGGACTATTTCACCCGCATGGACCCGGTGGGCCCGCATGAGTACAAGCGTCGCACTCGCATCATGGGTAGCAAATCCATGGCATAAGTAGTAAACCATCCTAATGGACGCATACCCGTGGACCATCCATCGTGTCAGTATGTCCAAAGGAAATAACAAGAATAACCCGGGGTCTACCCCGTAAGAGTACATAACCTAGCACATGGCTATCATCATACATAACATAAGCGCTACCGGCTTATCACAACATAAGCAAGTTAAGAAATCCCCTAACTTCTTATTAACATTATTGTTATATCATCTCCTTTTAGTTTACTTAAGGCACTAACATGTCATTTAAGAGAAAAATCCGGGAATTCAACCCGAGTACCACGTACTTCTAACCTTTTAAGAAATGACTCCTTTTTATATAAAGCTTCCAAGATACTAATAACCGTAGTATCAAGTCACGACTACTTTTCACGACAAGTCACATTTCCTTTTAGAAATATCATAGGCTTCTAAATCAAGTGACTTCATTTCCTTTAAAACCTTAGGCACTTAAGGCCTTAAAATCAATTTGCCTTTCACAAATTCAAATCATTTATCCGCACTTACCTTGCTTAGAGTAAATCTTTCTTTTGTTAACCTTCCATAAAACTAATATAACCAACTTCCCATAAAGTCGTTATATTAAATTTATACATTAGTCAAATACATTTCCCTATATCCAAGAGACTTATACTTTTAAAACGAAACAAGTATCATATACTTAAAACACTTCAAGTCCTTTAACTTTGAAAACTTAAGACATCATTAATACTTTTTAAAGAAGGGAGTTAATCCCCTTACTTACCAAACTTGGCCATTCTTAAAACAAGTAAGGGACATCAAAGTCTTGTACGTCTATCGTACTATATAAGTACACCTACTCATGCTCAAGAGATAGGAAAGTTCCACATACCTCTTCGGGTCAATCCACTTGCAAGTCCAATATACCGCACGTAGTATGTTTAACCTATAATGACCATAATACGTCCATTAGTCTCTATCTTCAACCTAGAACATTCTAATAGAAAAGTCCCTTATTCCTACGGAAAATTGGACAGCACTTCCTTTGTTTCTACATACTTTGCCACCTTTTTCAAGGCCGAATTCAATAACCATACACGCCACCTTTAAGGCTCAACAATCCAATCAACACAAAGGGGATTACACGCCTAACTTGGACGTGTAAAATTCTGCCCCACAATATATAACAACTAATACAACTACAAAGTCCAATTGGCAATTTTGAGGTATAACAACATAAATTCTTATCCAATTCCTTTTTAGTTCAAATTCTTATCCATTTTCTACATGCAATACTTCTAAAGACAATATTGATAACTACAAATCCTTTCTTCTTCATATGCAACACAATTTACTAACAAGAAGGGAAAGAATTGTTACCTTAGAGCTTACCCCAAATTAGTCCAACAAAATCCACTTGTTTTCTTTCCACAATCCTCCTACAAGCTTGTTAACATGTTTCCTTCTTGCCACCTTTTCAGAATTTCTCTAGGCTTAGGTTTCTTCTTGAATTTCTAGAGAGAAGGGAGAGGAAATTTAGAGAGAAGGAAGAGAGATCTTAGAGAGAAGGGAGAGCTTTCAAGAATGACCAAGTCTTTAAGACTTGGTCAATAAATAGGACATGCAAAAATCAGATAGGGGGGACACTTGTCACCCTCCCATGGCCTTTTTAAAAGAAAATATCTGATTTTCCTCAGTTTTTCCGCCAAAAACTCCGCCTCGGCGCCGAAACCTCTGCAACCCTTCAGAACTTCCGGTGCCGCGGCCCTGCTGTCTGGCGTCGCGGCGCTGTGGCCCCTGACCGAAAACACTTTTCGGCTCGACTGCGCACTGAACTTGTAACCTCCATAACTTTCTACTCTGATGTCCTATCGACGAACGGTTGGTTGCGTTGGGAACTAGACTCAACGAACTACGTACTAGGCCTTTGAAACACCAGGAACTCATAATGCAACTGGACTTAAACTGCCTCAAAGTTGACCAACAACCCGTCCGAAACATTCCGTCAACCCATCATTCTAAAACTTAAAACTTAATTCCTTTCGTACGATCTTAAAAGCATGAACTGAACTACGGGGTGTAACATCTATCCCTCGTTCGAGAATTATATTATATACTACAATATGAACGGAATAAAAGAGAGTCTGCCGGAACTGCATGACATGCTAAAGACCTTTGAATCTTCAACTTCCAAGAGCAAAGTTATGCTCATGATGAGCTCCTCTAGCCCAAGCCGAAAGGTAAGGAATGGCAGAAGAAGAAGGGCAAGGCAGTCACTGCGCCCTCAGCTATGAAGCCTAAAGGAAGTGTGAATTTTCGGAGAGGTGATTCCGGCTAAGGATGTATACCTCGACTATAATAGGAAGGGGCATTGGAAGAAAGGACTGCACTGCACTATGAGGAAGAGCACTAGATGTTTGTACCTCTAGTGGATAAGGTATGTACATTATTGAAATAAAAGAAATTTTCAATGTACAAAATAAAAGAGCAAATTTAAGTGAAAGACATTTTACGTACTTGTGGCATTGTAGACTTGGTCATATCAATCAAACAAGAATACAATGGTTGAGGAAGTTAAATTACCTCGAACCATTTTACTCACAATCTTATGGTAACTGTGAATCCTATTTGAAGGGTAAGATGACCATTAAACCTCTTTCTGGAAAGGGGATCCGTGCCAAGGAGGTGCTTGAGTTAGTACATACGGACGTATGTGGACCATTTATGACTCAAGCTAGAGAAGGTTTCTCTTACTTCATCACTTTCACAGACGACTTATCAAGGTTTGGATAGTGTATCTTTTGAGGCACAAATCCGAGGCTTTTGAGAAGTTTAAGGAGTTTAAGTGTGAAGTTGAGAAACAGTTCTCAAAGAGTATCAAGACTCTCCGATCTGATCGTGGGGGTGAATACTTAAGTAAGGAATTTCTTGACTACTTAAAGTTTTCCTAATGGACACCTCCTGGAACACCACATATGAATGGTGTTGCCGAGAGGAGAAACCGAACCTTGCTTGACATAGTTCATTCCATGATGAGTTTTTCAGCTCTTCCTACATACCTTTGGGGATACGCTATTTTGACCTCAATATATGTTCTAAATAGAGTTCCGTCTAAATCAGTCGAAAAGACACCATATGAGGTATGGTATGACAATAAGCCATCACTTAGACACATGAGGCCCTGGGGGTGTCCTGCATATGTCAAGAAGTTGATCACTGATAAGTTGGAATCTAAAAGTGAGAAATGTTACTTTGTTGGGTATCCGAAAGAAACTAAGGGATACTATTTCTATCTTCCTAGAGAACATAAGATATTTGTTTCTAGGAATGTAACTTTCCTTGAAGATGAATATGTCTACAAGGATGAGAGTTGCACAGAGATAGAACATGAAAAAATTCAAGAACAAGGTAACAAATAGGTTGAATCCTTGCCCAATAATGAAGGCAAGAATTCAGTGGGAGCTTCTGGCGAAGATTAGGTATTTAGGGTACCCCCTTTGGCCAGTGGGAGTGCTACAAGGAGTAATGCAGAAATGCAAGATCTTCAGGCACAAACCTTGGGAGAAAGTGCACCAGTTGCATTTCCTCCCATTCAGGAAAGACATGAAAATGATATTTCTGAAAGCTCTAATGTTGGTGGATCGACCAGCGCACAAGAACCTACTCACAGTTAGAACATATCTGTAACTGAACTACAAGACAATCAACTCCATAGGTCTACTTGATCTCATCGTCCTCCGGAAATACTAAATCTACTTGTGGAAACACAAAATGAGCTAGATATTCCAGATGATGACGATCCTAGAACCTACAATGAAGTAATTCTAGACATTGATTCGAAGAGATGACAAGAAGCCATGAAATCTGAAATGGAATCTATGTATATCAATCAGGTGTGGAACTTGGTTGATTTTCCAAATGGGGTTAAACCCATAGGATGCAAATGGATCTTCAAGAAGAAGATTGATGCATCTGGCAAGGTTCACACTTATAAAGCTAGACTAGTGGCTAAATGTTTTACTCAGCGTCCTGGTGTGGATTATGATGAAACCTTTTCACCGGTGGCTAAGATAAATTCTATTCGGATTTTGCTTGCAATAGCTGCACATTATGATTATGACATTTGGTAGATGTACGTCAAAACTGCATTCCTCAATGGTAATCTAATTGAGGAAGTGTATATGAAACAACCCGAGGGTTTTTCGTGTGAGTCCAGACCAAATACTGTGTGCAGGCTACAAAAGTCCATTTATGGTCTTAAGCAAGCCTCTAGGAGTTGGAACATTTGCTTTGACAATGCTATCAATTCTTTTGATTTTGTCAGAACCAAAGAGGATCATTGTGTTTATTCCAAACGTAAGGATGAGGGTATTATCTTCATTATTATATATGTTGATGACATATTGATAATGGAAGATAATAAGACCCTCATGCAGTCAGTCAATGATTGGTTGTACAAGACCTTCATGATGAAGGATTTAGGTGAAGCCTGCTACATTCTGGGAATTAGGATCTACAGAGATAGACCTAATAGATTGTTGGGGCTGTCACAGTCAGTCTACATAGACAAAGTGCTTAGACGTTTTTCAATGGAGAATTCCAAGAAAGGCGGTCTTCCGATGGGTCAAGGAATCAAGTTATCGAAGAAGGACTGTCCTTCTAATGCTATTGAACTTGAGCGCATGAAGAGGATTTCATATGCTTCAGCTATAGGATCAATCATGTATGCCATGACTTGTACCAGGCCAGATGTGGCCTTTGCACTTAGAATGACTTGCAAGTTCCAGCAGCATCCTGGCGAGAAACACTGGAAAGCAGTCAAGAGTATTCTCAAGTACCTCAGGCGTACTAAAGATTACTTCTTAGTCTATGGTAGAGTTGATGAGATGGTTGCCACTGAGTATACCGATGCTAGTTTCCAGACAGATGTTGATGATTTCAAATCTCAATTTGGTTACACGTTCATTTTCAACGGAGGAGCAGTGAGCTGGAAAAGTTACAAACAGGCTACTACTGCAGACTCTACTACTGAAGCGGAGTACATTGCTGGATCGGAAGTTGCTAAGGAAGTTGTCGTAATTTCTGAGTTCCTGAAGGAACTAGGGGTTGTTCCGAGTGCTAGTTGTCCAATTACTATTTATTGTGACAACACTGGTGCGATTGCACAAGCAAAGTAACCAAGATCAACAAATAGAAACAAACATGTACCAAGGAAGTACCACATCCTGAGAGAGATGGTGGAAACTGAAGATATCAAGATAGACTATATTCCCACAGACAATAATCTAGCAGACCCATTTAATAAACCATTAAGCTTGGTAAAATATAATGGTCATTTTGAGAACATGGCTATTAGATATGTTGGCGATTGGCTCTAGGCCAAGTGAGAGATTAAAAATATATGTATGTCCTAGAGACAATCTGTATTAGGACACAATGTACTTTATACATTCGTATTTATATTAATTATGATTAATATTATGACAATTTGCATTTGTTGAATTATTAGTTGATTGTTTATAATATTTTATAAATGCATCCCTAGATGTTACGTGTTTATTAATGATGGGAGAATTAATGTTATAACGTAACTATTAAATTACCTCAACTAATGATCATCGAAATTGAGATATCGATGATATGTGATACGTCGACATGTGGTCTGCATCATATCCTTAAGGTATGTAGTATGTATCACTTGCTACGAGTTATGGCAACTCGTGATGGACACATGGATACTTATTGAAGTATTGGTACGCCCTGCTGATGTACTGTTTTGTTATAAGTCTATAATGTCATCGGCGTGTGGGAGATAAAAGTCCTTAGACTTGAGGTCAATATCATTTTGTTTATGGAGTAATGTACTTTGATCTTGTCCTAAGCTCAAATGCCTTATAGGTTGAGACGCGGCTTGTTTTGAGTGCATTACGAAGTAGATTAAAGATGGTATGTGAGCCAAGAAATGATTCATTCCTTGAATGTATATTCGAGTGAACACTCAGGTACTCATATGGTATTAGGTTGACTAAGTCATTGGCTAATGCAATGGACATGTCTGTGACATGGTCCTGTTGTCAACTAATATAGATGAGTTATAATAATCAGGTCATTTGGATAGACATTTGACAAATCCTAAGCTTGATTGATTGTGTCATGAATGAATGGATTTTATCTTCTCACATATAGGTTCAGTTCACATATTTTGTGTAGCTAAACTTTACATATTGGGTTCGTCTTCCGGCGTAGTCTAGGAGTTCCATGAAGATCTTAATATAATTAGTGACGATATATAAAGGCCTGAAGGGTAACACTAAGTCAAGTGTTCCGTCGATTGAAGGATGTAATTAGAAGGAGATTATGCATATATGTTCGATTGATGACCGGAACATTAAAATGGGAAAAGACTGAAAAATAGGACAGGACTGTGGTGCCCTATTTTGGGACCGCTGTGCCAAGAACACTGGGCAGCACCGCGGTGCCTCTATAGTGGGACCGCGGTGCTTGAACGGATTCTGGCAGTCCAAAATTTTTCCAGTCTGATTTTCTGCTGGGCCCAGCCCACGGAAACCCTAAGCCTCTGTTTACAACTATAAATAGAGGGCTTACCTCCCATTCCAAATACACCAAAACCTAAGAGAGGTCAATCTCTTCTAAAGCTCTGTCAGAATCCCTAGCATTCCTGACTTAGCAAATTACATCACAGTTCTCTGAACTTACAAATCGAGGGACGTTTGCGTGTGCACCCTCGGACTACACAAATATTGAAGATTCAACTGCTTGGCTGACTGCTTCCAAATGTAAGTCTTCATTCGAAGTTTTACATTTACTTTGTGTTTATATTTTACATTACATATCATACTGCAGTTTGACCGTCGTCGGGTTTGAAACATAAATTTTCAAATTTCGCTGCGTGTACGAACCCGACGTAAACACCTACAGCCTTCAGTGTTGTGACAACACTTGAGGCAACACTATGATAAAACATTATTAAACCTTAAAGAGTAAATGCAGCGGAAAAGTAAAAGGCACAAGATTTATATTTTCAATGGTATGTATTAATATAACCCTTGATGGTCAATGACCGAAGTAATGTATATATTATATACAATTACAATTGAATTTCATTTTACAATTTGTAGCAATGAAATAAAAAGAAATTACAAATAAAACGAAGTCGCAGATGACTTCAGCCTAAAGATAAAACATCTATAAAGAAACATACAATATCTTCATTACAATTGCTTCAACAATAAGCTTAATCTAGAATCTGGGCAACAATAGTAATGTTGGATTAGATGTTGTTATACTAATTTAGGCTAGGGTGTTGATCCAGTTTCTGAAGTGAATTTCCTAGAGCTCTCTTGGTTATTCTTTTCGTTGTGTCCTGGATATCGATACTCTGAAGTTCCCCCGCTATTTATAGTGTGAAACTTCCTTGAAATTTTCACTGGTTGGTTACGGGAGTTGAGAGAACGAAGGCTACAGCTTGGACCGATTCTTCCTCCATGAAAACCTCAACAATCTTGACTTGGTCTTCACGTTGCTTTTCTTCCAAGCTTGACTTCTTCTTTTCCCACGTTTTAAACACAACTTCATTATTGGCTTGCCTAGGTCATTTTAACTCACAATAACAAACACTGTTTTGGCCGGAAGAATAGACAAAATCATTTACAGATATGTTGTCTGTGACATTGTCACAACAATGCAAGCAACATCCTTATGTTAATCAGCGATGTTGTCCTGAAGGATAACTGGTGTTGTCACAACACTCATCCAACATCAATAATCTCCCCATTTTTGTCTTTCTTCACAAAACTCAATAAAAACCTAAAAATGCCTAGGATACTGATTGTAGATATTGTCTTTAGCAATCTAAAAATCAGTAGGATTGGGGCCATGCTCCCCCCAATCTGCAATTACATATTTCAAGTAATTTTTGTATCAATGATTAGCTTAGAAAGAACTTATGACCATTAGTCGTGACTTGCATACAACACATTCGTAATTAGTCAACAACTAGCAGTCATAATATTTCCATAGCAAGAAAAACAATATCTACCAGAACATACCATATTCCAAAAAAAATATTACAAACAAAAAAAAACAATAAACCAATGTATCAGTCTATAAATCAACACAATCATCGTTTCATATAGACCTAACACCATCAGCTAGATTGATTGTGTCACAGTAGCTTCCAACCGCTTTTTGTGACCAACCAATTTGTCCTCAGCTCCCAGGTCCTTCTCTTCTGGCCTGACAACAATCATCATCTCATCTCCCATCTTCCCTTATATATTTGCATGACCCTGCAGTATCAGCATCATCTTCTCCCCCTTTTTGTGAAGAAAAAATATCCACATAATAGTCTCTGGCTCGCTCCATCTCTTTGATTTGTCTGTTTAGTTCAGCTATGTACCTCTGAAGCCATTCTCTGGACATTGGGAACTTCCTTTGTAATGTGTTGCCTGAAATATTGGCAACATCTGTCGTTGTTTTTGTGTCCCAGTCTTCCTTCCAGGGAAGATCGAGGATTTTGTCCCTGATGTTTACTACTGCTTTTTGTACTGAGTATACCTCTAAGGCATGACTCGACTTCTCCCCCTTTGGGGTTTTAAACCCTTGATTGAGCAGGATTTGGTAGATCAAAGAGGGGTATGGAAGGGCAGAGTTGTTCTTTCTTTCTGCCAAGTTGGCAACATGTTTGAATATTATGGTCCACAAATCAACTCTTTCATTCCTTCCAATTTTGTAAAGCAGTGTTGCTTACTCTAGAGTTACTAATATCTCATTAAGAGAAGGTAGCCAATTGTAAATGGCAAGCTTGTGCAAGGTTGTGAACAGGGCAGTAAGTTTGGAAACAAGACTACGAGGTGCTCAAACTGTGATCAAATTCCCCGTAAGGTATTTGATCATATAATTAAGCTCCTCTGTAGTGGGATTGGATTGAGAGGGTCTTTCATTTAATTTTATCCCTAGAGTGGAGTTAATGATTTCCAATGTAAAATTATATATACTATTGTATAAGTACAATTTCCCAAATTTCTTTGAGCTAGTGTATTTAACAACAAGTGTCAAATTAGCATAGAACACCCTAATCACTTTTTCACAATAAGGATTTTTTCCAGTTACAGAATTTAAGACATTACAACTGCTTAGAAAGTCAACAAGGCCATTATTGGAGAATGATTTTAGGTCAATAACTTTCTCTTCCCTAACTATTCTATTCTTGAACCATTTCCAATTATCAGTGAATGATTTTGTTAGAAATAAAGGAGAGTAAGTCATTACCTCAGAATCTGATTCAGATTTTGTATTGTTGTTGTCTGATGGGGTTGGTGCAGGTGTTACCTCAGATGTTGGGGCAACATAGTCTGGATCCACTGATGTGTCTATTGCCTTCCATGTTGAGGCAACATTCAAAGCAACATTTCTGTAAGTTCTTCTGACCATTTTTGGTATAAAGTTTCTCAGAGGTGTGTTGTGTGACACCTCATTTTATTCCCTCTCAGCTTCATCTTGTGGAGTGGGTGTTGAGTGTTCCAGGAATGTTGTGCACACTAAAATCAATGTCAGTGCTGCTTCTGCTACTGCTGCTGGAGTCAACAGGGAAAGTCGACTCCATCCTTGCTTTCTTGGCAAACTGATTATTACCCAATCTACATTCGAAAACCCTTTTGGACCGTCTCAAAGGAAATGTCGATGTTGAGCATCGGGCTCCTAAGTTTGAGAAATATGATGTTGCGTCAACATCGATGGGGTTTTCAGTATCACCTGAATAGCTTATCTTTAATGGTTCATTCGAAACTATAAGAATCATAGATTGTGAGACATCTTCCTGGACTAGTTTTAGGTCATTCATTGGTACATAATGTTTATATACCATCTTATTGTTTGATGGGTTGGTCGACATTGGTGTATATTCTTTTGAATTTGTAGATTTAGGGGAAATGGACATAGGAGATGGTTTTGGAGAGTTGGGTGTGTTGGAGAAGCTTTGATTTTGAACAAATGTTTGTGGTGTTTGGGCTTCCATCGATTGATGTACCCGGTAATGGCTTGATGTGACTAAGCAAAGACAAGTGAGATGTATCATCAATATGGCAAACTTTATACACATTGCAACTTTTTCCCCCTTAAATTTAGGTAGTGTAGAAGAATTGAAACTCTTTACACCTAAAACAAAGGGACAACATAGCAAACAACATCATTTAATTTTGAAAATTAAAACGGTTATCACAATCCAGATTCATTAGGATTTGAAATTTTAAAACAGAGACGGAGAAATTAAAAATAAGATAAAAAAGAATTATCCATCAATATACTGGGAGATGATGTTGTTAGTGATGTTGGCAACATTTCAAATTAACACAAGTAGTGTAAGACTCCAACGATTTACTGATTTGGCAGACATATTCTGTATATGTTCCCTATGAGCTTGATCTTTGGATCAATGTAACATTTTTCATTGTCCTTAATCAACTTAGTTGAACCCATAAAAAATCTTTTTGAAAATAATTTTTGAGGTATTTTCAACCTTCTTTGAAGCACATGGTACTCCTATAAAATATGAATGATACCAATCTTAGAGCTTTGCTCCTTTTTGTATACATCAAAATCTTATGTAGATGTTTTGCCTTCTTATGATACTCCCTTTTTATGATATACCTAATTGTTTTACATATACCATTGGAGAGAGCGATATCACATTTAGATCTTATCCTTATAGAGTCATACTTGAGTAATTAAAAACTATGCAACATCGCCACAACATTTACCATGTATATTGACAAAACAGTAAATGTTACCCAGAATGTTGAGACAACATTTAGGACAACATTTACCTCGTCTGTCTTATTCTCAGAGAAAACATAGACCAAGAGATTTTTTCAAACTAGAAAATCTCTCATGATCTAGAGTTATGGTAAAAATGTCAGCTAGTTGACGAAGAGTATCAACATGTTCGATTTCAACCAGCTATTTTTCAACTAAGTCTCTTAAAAAATGATGTCATATGTCTATGTTCTTTGTACGTGAATGCTGAACGGGATTTTTAGAAATATTAATTGCACTCAGATTATCACAATACAAAATCATAGAGTTGTTTGAAAAGCCATAGTCATCTAGCATATGTCGTAACCAAATCAATTGAGCACAACAACTTCTGGCTGCCACATATTCAGATTCGGAAGTTGAAAGGGATACACAATTTTGTTTACGACTATACCATGAGACTAAATTATTGCTTAAATAGAAACACCCACCACTAGTGCTTTTTCTATCATCTACATCACCAGCCTAATACGAGTCATTATATCCTATTAGATTAGGATTAGTGTCATTGGTGTACCAAATACCCAACTCATTTGTGCCTCCGACATATGTAATGCTACGTTTAACGACATTTAGATGAGATACCTTAGGACTGACTTGGAATCTAGCACAAACACACACACTAAACATAATGTCAGGACGACTGACAATAAGGTATAAAAGACTACCTATCATTGATCGGTATAATGTTGGGTCAACATTATGTCCAACATCGTCTTTATATACCTGTTGTGTAGAGCCCGTCGGTGTCTTCATATGTTTAGTATTTTCAAGACCAAATTTTCTAACCAGATTCATCGCGTACTTGCTTTGAGATACAAAGATCTTATCTTCAGTCTGATTAATCTGCAAGCCTAAGAAAAAAGTTAGTTCTCCAATCATGCTCATCTCAAATGTTATCGACATTGCTTCAATGAATGACTCTAGATAGATTCTAGAGGTCGAACAAAAAACAATGTCATCAACATAGATTTGGGCAATCATAATATCTACACCGTGTCTTTTGATGAACAATGTTATATCTGCTTCTCCACGGATGAAACCAAATTCTATAAGAAAGTTTGTTACCATACCATGTACGAGGAGCTTATTTTAACCCATACAAGGCCTTTTTCAGCTTGTCTACATAATGTGGATGGTGCAGATCCTCAAATCCTTTTGGTTGTTTAACGTAAACCTCCTTGTCCAAATAGCCATTGAGAAATGCTCATTTAACATCCATTTGATGCAAGATAATTTTTAGGTAGCAAGCAATAACAAGTAGTAGTCTTATCGACTCAATCCTAGCCACAGGTGCGAAGGTTTCGTCGTAGTCAATTCCTTCAACCTATGTATAGCCTTGAGCAACAAGACGTGTTTTGTTTCAAACAACTATCCCTGATTCATCTAATTTGTTCTTGAATATCCACTTGGTTCCAATAACATTAATATTGTTAGGACATGAAACCAAGTCCCAAACTTCATTTCGAAAAAACTGTTCAAGCTCTTATTGCATTTTTTGAATCCAAAAATTATCTTTTAAAGCTTCTTCAATGTTCTTTGGTTCAAGAGTAGATATTACACAATAAAGACTAACCTGTTGGTGTTGAGTGTATTTTATATACTCTTTTGAATCATTTTTAGTTAGTATTTTACACTTTTATTTTGTGTTTAGTGTAGTGTTAGGTGTGTTTTTCATTCATTTGTGTCACATCGGTTATAAAGGAGAAGATACTATTTTTGAGGATGAAATGAGCTTAACTGAGGATGAAAATTGCACAAGAACAACCCAAGGAATGAAGCCTAAGAAGTGCCAAGAAGAACAGAAGAAATCTGGCAGATTCAGGACAAAAATCAAAGAGGCACCGTGATGCCTGGCCAAGTAGCACCGCGGTTCCATGGAACCGCGGTCAGGAAAATTAGCACCGATGTTTAAAAATTACCGAAAGTTCGAAACTGAAATACCGTCGAAGGCACCGCGGTCCTGGATAGAGGCACCGCAGTTCCATATGTCTAGTGAGCTACAATGGTTTCAGAAGAATTAGCACCGCGGTGCGTGCCAACGGAACCGCGGTTCCGACGCGTATTTTCAGAAAAGTTGGGTCGAAATTAGACAAGGGTAAAGGGGTCTGAAGCAAGGTTTTTATCAGATATAAATACCCTAAACCCTGTCATTATTTGGGGATGGAACTTTGGAGAGGAGAAAAGGAGGCAAGACACAATTGGAGACATCTCATTGTTCAAGTTATTTTCTTTCCTTTACTTTATTTCAGTTTATGTTGGACTGTAATTTAGTTCTTAACATGACAATGTTTAGGAGCTAATTACTTTAGTAGAGTTTCCATCGAATCTTCTTGAAGCTCTTTCATATAGTTAATGCATTGATTATTGATTTCTTCTTCATCATATTAAGGTCTATTCAATAGTGTTATGATTGCTTGATAATTAACTAGCTACTATTGTCATCACTTATATGATTTTGAATCAAAAGTCTGAAAGGTGAGATTTGAATATGCTGTAATTATCTAGACATAGGTTAAAATCGTGGACGAAAGTACTCCGATACTTGTATGGCATTTAAAGGTTATTGTTCTTAATCCTCCTGTGTGGTAAAACTTATCATAGAAATATAGAAGGTTTCTGCACTAGGTTGAGCTCTTGTATGTCCTAACCGGAATATAATGACAGATTAGTTAACCTGCTATCTTAATAAGAAGAATCATTAGCATTACATTAACACGTGAAAGAGTGGATAGTTGAGGAGATTGAAACTCTATTTCCTTCATAACTGTTATAAACCCAAAGTCTTATAATCCTTAGTTTATTTCCTGCACTTAGTCATAATTCTTAGTTATAATTCTCAAACAAAAGAACGATTGACAAATAGATATCATAAGATAGATAATCGCTACTTAATAAACCAGTCTTTGTGGACGATAAACTTGGTCTTACAAATCTTTATTACTTGATACGTACACTTGCGTAAGCATCTAGAAATATCGCAACAAGTTTTTGGCGCCGTTGCCGGAGATTGGCGTACTGTTAATAATGATTTATCTATTCTTATTTCTAATTTGGTTTTAATTTTCAGTTTTTTTATTTTTATTTTGCTTTAGTGATGTTTGCTGTTTTTGATTAGTCTCAGGAACTTAGTTTATGCGATGTAGGAGAGGAGCTGATATTCCTATCCCTCTGAACCCTGAGATTGAGAGATTTTGCAGACAGAATAGGAAAGAGAAAAGAGCAGCTGATTCCTTAGCAATGGGAGATCAGCGAAACAACAAGTTGATAGATGATGAGTTGCAGCCTGTCGTAAGACAAGTCCCTGCAGAAAGTAGCTTGGAGGACTATATGATGCCAACTATTATAGGGGTGCAGACTTGCATCAGGCTTCCAGCTGTTGAAGTCAATAATTTCGAGATCAAATCTGCCATATTGCACATGGTTCAAAGCTCAGTTCAGTTTGGGGGATTACCGTCTGAAGATCCTCACTTTCATCTAGCAAATTTCCTGGAGTTGTGTGCAACTATGAAATACAATGGTGTTACTGATGACACCATTCAGTTGAGACTCTTCCTATTCTCACTCAGGGATAGGGAAAAATGCTGGCTGAACTCATTACAGGCGAACTCCATCACTACGTGGCAAGACTTAGCCCAGAAGTTTCTTGTCAAGTTCTTCCCTCCATCCAAAGAAGCAAAGCTCAGATGAGAGCTTAATAATTACTATCATATGGATGGAGAGTCACTCTATGTTGCATGGGAGCGGTTCAAAGATTTGCAAAGGAAGTGCTCACATCATGGGATTGAGAAGTGGATGCTAGTCCACATATTTTATAATTGGTTGAGTGGTACAACTCGTACCATCATTGATGCTTCAATAGGAGGTACGTTCATGAGAAAGAGTGTCAATGAGGCACGTGATCTGTTAAAAGACATGGCCACAAACAACCATCACGGGGCAGATGAGAGAGAAATGAACAGTAGGAAAATGGCTGGGATTCATGAGCTAGATGCTATCACTGCATTGATTGCGCAGGTAGCCACTTTGACAAAGAAGATGCAGTAGAGTACCATGGCAGTTAAGCAGTTCAGACACCAGTTAGATTCGAAATTTGTGGGGGTAGTGAACCCAAATAATATGCCCATAGAGCTGGTTCAGGCAGTGGGGAATTTTCAGAGACCCTACAACAATCCATTCTCCAACACATATAATCCATGGTGGAGAAATCACCCAAACTTTTATGGAGTAATGAACAAGGGTAGAAACCACCATTTCAGGCATCATCCTCACAGTATTTCAGCCCACCAGACCCACAAGAGAAGCCAGATGACATAAAAGCAACATTGTTGACATTGACCAATTCTCAGACTCAATTCATGGCAGAAACTAGGTCCTCAATTTCATCATTGGCCAATAATACCCAGGAATAGTTTATGACAGAGACCAAGCAGTTCATGACAGAAAAAGGATCCTCCATTAGGAACTTGGAGACTCAGATGGGGCAGTTGGTAGGGACGTTGAATGACAGACCTTGGGGAACTCTCCCTAGTGATACAATGATGAACCCTAGGGAGCAATGTCAAGCAATCAGTTTGAGAAGTGGGAAGCAATTAGAGCAGAGGGCACCCAAGCAGTGGTTGAAAAAGAGAAGGATATGGGGCAGACAGTTGAAGTAGTAAAGGAGGGTTCACGATGGCGCCTACCTTAGAAGGCTTCACCCGCAGTGATCAGGGAGTACACAGACAAAATCCCTTACCCTTAAAGACTGTAGAAGAAGGCTTTGGATAAGCAGTTTTCGAAATTTTTGAAGGTATTTAAAAAATTACACATTAACCTTCCTTTTATTGAAGCCTTGGAGCAAATGTCAGCGTATGTGAAGTTCATGAAGGACATCCTTTTTAAGAAAATGAAGCTGGCAGACTATGAGACAGTGGTGCTGACAGAGAAGTGCAGTGCCATATTACAGAAGAAACTTCCCCCAAAATTGAATGATCCAGGGAGTTTCACCCTACCTTGCACCATAGGTAATGTGACATGCAAACAAGCCTTATGTGATTTGGGGGCAAATGTCAACCTAATGCCCCTCTCAGTGTTCAAAAGACTTGGTTTGGGGGAAGCAAGACCAACCACAGTCACCTTGCAGCTAGTTGATCGCTCAGTTGTGCATCCACAAGGAATTATTGAAGATGTGTTGGTACAAGTGGGTAAATTCATCCTTCCTGCTGATTTCCTCATTTTAGACATGGATGAAGATGAAAATATGCCCATGATCCTTGAAGACCATTACTAGCCACAGGGAGAGCCCTCATTGATGTTGAAAAGGGGGAGTTAAATCTCAGAGTTCAAGGTGAGGAAATGGTGTTTACAGTTTTCAAGCATCCCACTGAATTTCAAGTCGATGCTAGATGCTTTGCTGTTGGTGTAGTTGATAAAAAGGCTCCTCATGAAAGTTCCAAGGGTATTGATGCCCTTAATGGTAAGAATTTTGCACCCGTTAATGATGTAGTGGATAAGAACAAGGGAATGAACCCTCCTGAAATAAGCCCTGTGAAAAAGAAAAGAAGGAGGAGGAGGAAAATAGTGCTAAAGTGGATATGTGGAGGGGACACTCTACCCCCTTGATTTAGTAAGTAACCTGCGTCCGGCAAAAAGACGTTAAAGACAGCGCTACTTGGGAGGCAACCCAATGTTTTAATTATGTTATTTCAATTTTTGTGTCAGTTTGTTTTATTTTATCTTGAACAGTCTCACGATCTGGTATGCTAGTATTTTTGGATGACAGATAAAGGGCAGGACTCACTCCGAATGGCAAATAGTTAACAATGCAGAAAACTGAAGACACTGGAATTTCTTCGGTAATTAGCACCGCGGTTCTTGGAGCAGAACCGCGGTGCCTCCTTCGGCTTTGTCCACAGTAAATTGGCCTTCCTCCCAGACCTCCGCTATGATCGTTGTGTTGTGTCAGTAAGTTGTCCCTCATTATTTTTAGCCTTCACACATTGGGGACAATGTGTCGATTAAGTTTGGGGGGTATCTTATTTTGTTTTGAGTCTTTTTATTGTTTTTTTGTTTTTTTATGTGTTTTTGAGTGGTAATTTTTTTATGGATCATGCATGTTGTAGTTACTAAAGATATTGAGTGGCTAAAGTGAGATAATGTAATGGAATTGAAAGCAACAATCTGTGTGTTTAAGTTAGATATGCCAAAAATTCTTGAAATCTAATTATTTGGATATTAGTGCTTAGCCTATGTGTGTCAGTTATGGAAAGAAAGGTTGAAAAATGTCTAGAAAATATGTTTGCTTGATATTTGAGGTGAAATAGTTAAGATATACATGTTTATGGAGATGATTCAGGCATTTCTTTGATAGCCCTTTTGACCATTCATTACCTATCCTGACATAAATTGTATCACTAGTCAGCCTATTTGAGCTAAAATAAGATCTTTCTTTGACACCCTATGATTCCCGATTGTGCCATAAGTAATAATTGAAATTATTGGGATGAAAAGTGTTGAAAGAGAATAAAAAAAAGAGTATAAATTTGATGCACCCCAATTAAAAAGTCTAAGTTTGGGGGTGCTTGTTATTTATAATGTGTCTCATTCTCTCAAAAGAAAAGAGGGGAGATAATACGTATGAAATTGAAAAGAAAGTCAAAAAGAAGAAAAATTAGTTGAATGAAAATGCTTATGGTACGTAATTGAGCCTAAATGCCTACTTTTACCTACCCCTTCCTAATCCTACATTACAATATGTCCTGATGATCTTTAATATGTATGTCTATGATTAGTGGAGAATAGCAAGTAAACAGATCTATAGCGAATGGGAAATATGGAATGAGATTGACATGCATAAGTTAGGTATTTGTATTTCCAATTGATCATTATCTAAGTGAATTTGTGAAATATCTAACTTGAAATTCTAGATTGCTATATATTCATACTATGTATGTTCTAACATATTATCCCAACTTTCATCCATAATTTTGAAGAAGCAGTGCTATAACTACTTGATTCATATTATAGAGTCTTTGTTTTTATTTTTTGTTTTTGTTTAGTGTTTTACTCGAGGGCGAGTAACGTGTAAGTTTGGGGTGTTTGTTGAGTGTATCTTATAAACTCTTTTGAGTCCTTTTTAGTTCGTATTTTACACTTTTATTTTGCATTTAGTATAGTGTTAGGTGTGTTTTTATTTCGTTTGTGTCACATCGGTCATAAAGGAGAAGATACTACTTTTGAAGATGAAATGAGCTTAAATGAGGATGAAAATTGCACAAGTACAGCCCAAGGAATGAAGCCTAAGAAGTGCCAAGAAGAACAGAAGAAATCTGGTTGATTCCGGACAAAAATCAAAGAGGCACCGCGGTTAGGAAAATTAGCACCGAGGCGTAAAAATTGCCGAAAGTCCGAAATTGAAACACCGTCGAAGGCACCGCGGTCCTGGCTAGAGGCACCGCAGTTCCATATGTCTAGTGAGCTACAATGGTTTCAGAAGAATTAGCACCGCGGTGCGTGCCAACGTAACCGCGATTCCGACGCGTATTTTCAGAAAAATTGGGTCGAAATTGGACAAGGGTAAAGGGGTCCGAAGCAAGGTTTTATCAGATATAAATACCCTAAACCCTGTCATTATTTGGGGATGGAACTTTGGGGATGAGAAAATGAGGCAAGACACAATTGGAGACATCTCATTGTTCAAGTTATTTTCTTTCCTTTACTTTATTTCAGTTTATGTTTGACTGTAATTTAGTTCTTAACATGACAATGTTTAGGAGCTAATTACTTTAGTAGGGTTTCCATCGAATCTTCTTGAAGCTCTTTCATATAGTTAATGCATTGAATATTGATTTCTTCTTCATCATATTAAGGTCTATTCAATAGTGTTATGATTGCTTGATAATTAACTAGCTACTATTGTCATCACTTATATGATTTTGAATCAAAAGTCTGAAAGGTGAGATTTGAATATGCTGTAATTATCTAGACATAGGTTAAAATCGTGGACGAAAGTACTCTGATACTTGTATGGCATTTAAAGGTTATTGTTCTTAATCCTCCTGTGTGATAAAACTTATCATAGAAATATAGAAGGTTTCTGCACTAGGTTGAGCTCTTGTATGTCCTAACCGGAATATAATGACAGATTAGTTAACCTGCTATCTTAATAAGAAGAATCATTAGCATTGCATTAACACGTGAAAGAGTGGATAGTTGAAGAGATTGAAACTCTATTTCCTTCATAACTGTTATAAACCCAAAGTCTTATAATCCTTAGTTTATTTCCTGCACTTAGTCATAATTCATAGTTATAATTCTCAAACAAAAGAACGATTGACAAATAGATACCATAAGATAGATAATCGCTACTTAATAAACCAGTCTTTGTGGACGATAAACTTGGTCTTACAAATCTTTATTACTTGATACGTACACTTGCGTAAGCATCTAGAAATATCGCAACAAGTTTTTGGCGCCGTTGCCGGGGATTGGCGTACTGTTAATAATGATTTATCTATTCTTATTTCTAATTTGGTTTTAATTTTCAGTTTTTTTATTTTTATTTTGCTTTAGTGATGTTTGCCGTGATCTGTTTGCTGTTTTTGATTAGTCTCAGGAACTTAGTTTATGCGATGTAGGAGAGGAGCTGATATTCCCATCCCTATGAACCCTGAGACTGAGAGATTTTGCAGACAGAATAGGAAAGAGAAAAGAGCAGCTGATTCCTTAGCAATGGGAGATCAGCGAAACAACAATTTGATAGATGATGAGTTGCAGCCTGTCGTAAGACAAGTCCCTGCAGAAAGTAGCTTGGAGGACTATATGATGCCAACTATTATAGGGGTGCAGACTTGTATCAGGCTTCCAGCTGTTGAAGTCAATAATTTCGAGATCAAACCAGCCATATTGCACATGGTTCAAAGCTCAGTTCAGTTTGGGGGATTACCGTCTGAAGATCCTCACTTTCATCTAGCAAATTTCTTGGAGTTGTGTGCAACTATCAAATACAATGGTGTTACTGATGACACCATTCAGTTGAGACTCTTCCTATTCTCACTCAGGGATAGGGAAAAATGCTGGCTGAACTCATTACAGGCGAACTCCATCACTACGTGGCAAGACTTAGCCCAGAAGTTTCTTACCAAGTTCTTCCCTCCATCCAAAGAAGCAAAGCTCAGATGAGAGCTTAATAATTACTATCATATGGATGGAGAGTCACTCTATGTTGCATGGGAGCGGTTCAAAGATTTGCAAAGGAAGTGCCCACATCATGGGATTGAGAAGTGGATGCTAGTCCACATATTTTATAATTGGTTGAGTGGTACAACTCGTACCATCATTGATGCTTCAATAGGAGAATGCGTTAAGCGAAAGAGTGTCAATGAGGCACGTGATCTGTTAAAAGACATGGCCACAAACAACCATCAGGGGGCAGATGAGAGAGCAATTAACACTAGGAAAATGGCTGGGATTCATGAGCTAGATGCTATCACTGCATTGATTGCGCAGGTAGCCACTTTGACCAAGCAGATGCAGCAGAGTACCATGGCAGTTAAGCAGTTCAGACACCAGTTAGATTCGAAATTTGTGGGGGTAGTGAACCCAAAAAATATGCCCATAGAGCTGGTTCAGGCAGTGGGGAATTTTCAGAGACCCTACAACAATCCATTCTCCAACACATATAATCCAGGGTGGAGAAATCACCCAAACTTTTATGGAGTAATGAACAAGGGCAGAAACCACCATTTCAGGCATCATCCTCACAGTATTTCAGCCCACCAGACCCACAAGAGAAGCCAGATGACATAAAAGCAGCATTGTTGACATTGGCCAATTCTCAGACTCAATTCATGGCAGAAACTAGGTCCTCAATTTCATCATTGGCCAATAATACCCAGGCATAGTTTATGACAGAGACCAAGCAGTTCATGACATAAAAAGGATCCTTCATTAGGAACTTGGAGACTCAGATGGGGCAGTTGGTAGGGACGTTGAATGACAGACCTCGGGGAACTCTCCCTAGTGATACAATGATGAACCCTAGGGAGAAATGTCAAGCAATCAGTTTGAGAAGTGGGAAGCAGTTAGAGCAGAGGGCACCCCAAGCAGTGGTTGAAAAAGAGAATGATATGGGGCAGACAGTTGAAGTAGTAAAGGAGGGTTCTTGATGGCCGCCCTACTTTAGAAAACTTCACCGCGATGATCGGGAGTACAGACAAAATTCCTTACCCTTAAAGACTGTAGAAGAAGGCTTTGGATAATCAGTTTTCGAAATTTTTGAAGGTATTTAAAAAATTACACATTAACCTTCCTTTTATTGAAGCCTTGGAGCAAATGTCAGCGTATGTGAAGTTCATGAAGGACATCCTTTTTAAGAAAATGAAGCTGGCAGATTATGAGACAGTGGTGCTGACAGAGAAGTGCAGTGCCATATTACAGAAGAAACTTCCCCCAAAATTGAATGATCCAGGGAGTTTCACCCTACCTTGCACCATAGGTAATGTGACATGCAAACAAGCCTTATGTGATTTGGGGGCAAATGTCAACCTAATGCCCCTCTCAGTGTTCAAAAGACTTGGTTTGGGGGAAGCAAGACCAACCACAGTCACCTTGCAGCTAGTTGATCGCTCAGTTGTGCATCCACAAGGAATTATTGAAGATGTGTTGGTACAAGTGGGTAAATTCATCCTTCCTGCTGATTTCCTCATTTTAGACATGGATGAAGATGAAAATATGCCCATGATCCTTGGGAGACCATTACTAGCCACAGGGAGATCCCTCATTGATGTTGAAAAGGGGGAGTTAAATCTCAGAGTTCAAGGTGAGGAAATGGTGTTTACAGTTTTCAAGCATCCCACTGAATCTCAAGTCGATGCTAGATGCTTTGCTGTTGGTGTAGTTGATAAAAAGGCTCCTCATGAAAGTTCCAAGGGTATTGATGCTCTTAATGGTAAGAATTTTGCACCCGTTAATGATGTAGTGGATAAGAACAAGGGAATGAACCCTCCTGAAATAAGCCCTGTGAAAAAAAAAAAAGAAGGAGGATGAAAATAGTGCTAAAGTGGATATGTGGAGGGAACACTCTACCCCCTTGATTTAGTAAGTAACATGTGTCCGGCAAAAAGACGTTAAAGACAGCGCTACTTGGGAGGCAACCCAATGTTTTAATTATGTTATTTCAATTTTTGTGTCAGTTTGTTTTATTTTATCTTGAACAGTCTCACGATCTGATATGCTAGTATTTTTGGATGACAGATAAAGGGCAGGACTCACTCCGAAGGGCAAATAGTTAACAATGCAGAAAACTGAAGACACTGGAATTTCTTCGGTAATTAGCACCGCGGTTCTTGGAGCAGAACCGCGGTGCCTCATCGGCTTTGTCCACAGTAAATTGGCCTTCCTCCCAGACCTCCGCTATGATCGTTGTGTTGTGCCAGTAAGTTGTCCCTCATTATTTTTAACCTTCACACATTGCGTACAATGTGTCGATTAAGTTTGGGGGGTATCTTATTTTGTTTTGAGTATTTTTATTGTTTTTTTGTTTTTTATGTGTTTTTGAGTGGTAATTTTTTTATGGATCATGCATGTTGTAGTTACTAAAGATATTGAGTGGGTAAAGTGAGATAATGTAATGGAATTGAAAGCAACAATCTGTGTGTTTAAGTTAGATATGCCAAAAATTCTTGACATCTAATTATTTGGATATTGGTGCTTAGCCTATGTGTGTCAGTTATGGAAAGAAAGGTTGAAAAATGTCTAGAAAATATGTTTGCTTGATATTTGAGGTGAAATAGTTAAGATATACATGTTTAGGGAGATGATTCAGACATTTATTTGATAGCCCTTTTGACCATTCATTACCTATCCTGACATAAATTGTATCACTAGTCAGCCTCTTTGAGCCTAAAATAAGATCTTTCTTTGACACCCTATGATTCCCGATTGTGCCATAAGTAATAATTGAAATTATTGGGATGAAAAGTGTTGAAAGAGAATAAAAAAAGAGTATAAATTTGATGCACCCCAATGAAAAAGTCTAAGTTTGGGGGTGCTTGTTATTTATAATGTGTCTCATTCTCTCAAAAGAAAAGAGGGGAGATAATACGTATGAAATTGAAAAGAAAGTCAAAAAGAAGAAAAATTAGTTGAATGAAAATGCTTATGGTACGTAATTGAGCCTAAATGCCTACTTTTACCTACCCCTTCCTAAGCTTATATTACAATATGTCCTGATGATCTTTAATATGTATGTCTATGATCAGTGGAGAATAACAAGTAAACAGATCTATAGCGAATGGGAAATATGGAATGAGATTGACATGCATAAGTTAGGTATTTGTATTTCCAATTGATCATGATCTAAGTGAATTTGTGAAATATCTAACTTGAAATTCTAGATTGCTATATATTCATACTATGTATGTTCTAACATATTATCCCAACTTTCATCCATAATTTTGAAGAAGCAGTGCTATAACTACTTGATCCATCTTATAGAGTCTTTGTTTTTATTTTTTGTTTTTGTTTAGTGTTTTTGTCACGACCCGACCTCGGGCCCGCGACTGGTGTCTTACCCCGGGCACCCTAGTGATACAACATCAGAGAAAATCAGCGGAAACAAAAACTTAAACAGGAAACAAGATACAAGATAAGAAAACAGGTTAACCAAAATGGTCACCTTCATGTATATACAATATAACCGAACAGTTACAATCCTTTACAAACCCTGCCCACAACAGTACTACAGACCTCTAAGAATGTAACAACAACTATGACGGGACAGGGCCCCGCCATACCCCTGAATGTACAAGTACCTATAGTGACAGGGGACTATACCAAAAGATAAGCCTCCGGAGAAACGGAGCTTCCCAAACGCTGAACTGTGATCCTATGAGCGAGGATTAACAACTGGTGTACCTCTACCTGCGGCATGAACGGCCGGAAAGTCGATGCAACAGTACCAAGTATGTGAAACTGAAAATGCGTAATGAAATCACATTTCATCATTTTATAAAACCATTTCGCAATAAGTAAGCGATAAGTCAAGTAAGGGCGCGTATCCCCAAAATGATCACTCGCACATAACTATGGGTCTCACGCCCGTAATATCAATCATGCGTGGAACTCGTTCTCACTGCCGGCGATACATGATGTAAAACCACACCCGTATGTGAACACGAACACTAGATCACGCTGCGTCGTCAAACCGATCGGGCGAGTAGAATAGCCAACTACGGTCAGAAGGCTAGTCATATCCGCACGGGCAAGGTGCGGAAGCTACCGGTCAAAAAAGCTAGCCACGCATGGCGAAGCAAGTATCTTAAGCTAACGTCTGATAGCCTCACGTCTCACGAGATATGGCCGTGGCAAGTATCTTAAGCTATCTACGAGCTGCGATACGAGAAATGACCAGGACAAGTATTTAAAGTGTGCCTGAACCACATGTACAAATCAAGCCCATGATCGCTCGTCACCGCGGCAAGCTTCATGGATTAGCGTTCCATGGACAAATAACATAATCCTCACAATGACCGCATGTCCCGGCATCTTACCTCGGTATAAGCATGGCCATGAAACCATCCTCGGGCGCATACAGTGGACCATCCATCGTGTCAGTATGTCCAAAGGAAATAACAAGATAATACTCAAAGTAGAC
Source organism: Przewalskia tangutica (assembly GCA_029844215.1). Taxonomy (NCBI): domain Eukaryota; kingdom Viridiplantae; phylum Streptophyta; class Magnoliopsida; order Solanales; family Solanaceae; genus Przewalskia; species Przewalskia tangutica. Next base: position 124,259,332 of record CM056718.1, on the reverse strand, counting down.
GCATACTCGTGGACCATCCAACGTGTCAGTATGTCCAAAAGAAATAACCAGATAATACTCAAAGTGGACGCATACTCGTGGACCATCCAACTTGTCAGTATGTCCAAGAAATCAATCAGATAGCCGGCCCTCCCCGAGAGACACGGTAGCACAGAAACAAAACACTTGCACATCAAAGGCTATCACAACAAGCATATGCAAGTTCAACGTACTTTCATTTTATGTCAACAATCCGGGTTTCAACCCCAAAATACTACATACTTTCATTCTTTCAAAAAGACCTCTTTTTACGTAAAAGCCACACGATACTAATACTCGTAGTATCAAAAACACGTTTTCTTTTCAAACCAAATTACTTCACCTTCGTAAAAATCTTTACAAGACTTTTAAAATCAAGTACTCTTTACTTTTTTAAACCAAGTGTTTTTCTTTAAAAACAACATCAAGTATACTCTTTAAAACCCAAATAACTTTCTCTTTTCAAAACAAGTAACCTATACTTAAATCAAGTTACTTCTCCTTTTCCGAAATCAAGTTGTTTAGCTTTCAAAATCAAATCTTTCTTTTATCTTCATAAAGTCGTTATAACTAACTTCCCATAAAGTTATTATAACACTTTATGTTTTAAACAAACAAAATTCATTTCACACACGTACGTCTACCGTACTATATAGTTCACAACAATCATGCTCAAGAGTATAGGAAGAATCACATACCTTTTTAGCTTAAACCACAAGCCAAGTCAAATATGCCGCGCGTAGAAGATCCACCTATAATAATCACAATATATCTATCAATCTCTAGTTCCCTTCGTAGCATATTCGAAGTAAACAGTTCCTTATTCTACGGAAAATTAGCCTGCTACCAAGCCAACAACTCCAAGGGGATTACACGTCTAACCGGACGTGTTCAATTCTGCTTCACAATAATACTACACAAGTCTACTGTAAATACAGTTCAATATTTTATAATAATCCTTCCAATATATCTTATACTCAATTCTAAACTACTACAATATGTAATATCCAATTACAATAGGGGGGACATAGATCATTACCTCGATAAGCCCAAAATTATCCAAGATATAAGTCGATCCTGAGCAACGTTTAGCTCCAAATCCTTACGCTCCAACCCGCTCCAAGAAACCCTTATAAGTTTCTAAACAACTTCTCTAAACACTTCAACCAAGCTAGGAAGATTTTTCTAGGGTTTCGTTTTGCGACTATTGGGATAAAGTAGTATTCCGGACTCCTAGTATTGAAATAACTTTGGAATACAACTAGGGATACTAGGCTAAGGTATTTGGGATTTATATACAATACTCAAAGTATTTTCTACTCAAGAGGGGGAGGGGGACGAAATCAACTACAAAGGGAGGGAAAATATTTTGCTTTGGAAAGCTTAAGTGTGGATGAAATGAAGTCTTGCACTTAAGGGGGTATTTATAGAGAATTCAAGGGCCAAGATTAATGCAAGTGTGTGGTGAGATTGGGGTACAAGTGTGGTGCCACAAGCCACTTGTCTAAGCAAGACAAGTGGCTAGCCACATGGCAACAAAATCGACCCTGAAGCAGTGTCAAGCCATTTCGGCCAAGGCCACCTAAGGGGGTGACACGTGTCGCCCCCCTACTCGTCCAAAATATTTCGTCTTCCGAAAATATCCAAAATACCGAAAATCTCAAAAACAAAGTGGGCCCCACAAAACCGTAAATTTCTCCCGTGGGCCCCACGTGACCATTTCCGAAAATAAAATCTCATAATTCTAATATAATCCAAGAAGCCCAAATACCAAATCTGGGAATCCCATTCCCATCAACGAACCTTTTTCCTTCACAAAACCCGGAAACTTTTCCGTCGAAAAATCACATCTTTCTTTCTTTCCAAAATTTCTGTCGTATTCTCGTACGTACGTCCTCACATACATACCCTGGAACTACGGGGTATAACAGTTTTACTCAAGGGCGAGTAAAGTGCAAGTTTGGGGTGTTTGTTGAGTGTATCTTATACACTCTTTTGAGTCCTTTTTAGTTCGTATTTTACACTTTTATTTTGCATTTAGTATAGTGTTAGGTGTGTTTTTATTTCGTTTGTGTCACATCGGTTATAATGGAGAAGATACTACTTTTGAGGATGAAATGAGCTTAAATGAGGATGAAAATTGCACAAGTACAGCCCAAGGAATGAAGCCTAAGAAGTGCCAAGAAGAACAGAAGAAATCTGGCTGATTTCGGACAAAAATCAAAGAGGCACCGCGGTTAGGAAAATTAGCACCGAAGCGTAAAAATTGCCGAAAGTCCGAAATTGAAACACCGTCGAAGGCACCGCGGTCCTGGCTAGAGGCACCGCAGTTCCATATGTCTAGTGAGCTACAATGGTTTCAGAAGAATTAGCACCGCGGTGCGTGCCAACAGAACCGCGATTCCGACGCGTATTTTCAGAAAAGTTGGGTCGAAATTGGACAAGGGTAAAGGGGTCCGAAGCAAGGTTTTTATCAGATATAAATACCCTAAACCCTGTCATTATTTGGGGATGGAACTTTGGAGAGGAGAAAAGGAGGCAAGACACAATTGGAGAGATCTCATTGTTCAAGTTATTTTCTTTCCTTTACTTTATTTCAGTTTATGTTGGACTGTAATTTAGTTCTTAACATGACAATGTTTAGGAGCTAATTACTTTAGTAGGGTTTACATCGAATCTTCTTGAAGCTCTTTCATATAGTTAATGCATTGAATATTGATTTCTTCTTCATCATATTAAGGTCTATTCAATAGTGTTATGATTGCTTGATAATTAACTAGCTACTATTGTCATCACTTATATGATTTTGAATCAAAAGTCTGAAAGGTGAGATTTGAATATGCTGTAATTATCTAGACATATGTTAAAATCGTGGACGAAAGTACTCTGATACTTGTATGGCATTTAAAGGTTATTGTTCTTAATCCTCCTGTGTGATAAAATTATCATAGAAATATAAAAGGTTTCTACACTAGGTTGAGCTCTTGTATGTCCTAACCGGAATATAATTACAGATTAGTTAACCTGCTATCTTAATAAGAAGAATCATTAGCATTGCATTAACACGTGAAAGAGTGGATAGTTGAGGAGATTGAAACTCTATTTCCTTCATAACTGTTATAAAACCAAAGTCTTATAATCCTTAGTTTATTTCCTGCACTTAGTCATAATTCTTAGTTATAATTCTCAAACAAAAGAACGATTGACAAATAGATACCATAAGATAGATAATCGCTACTTAATAAACCAGTCTTTGTGGACGATAAACTTGGTCTTACAAATCTTTATTACTTGATACGTACACTTGCGTAAGCATCTAGAAATATCGCAACAAGTTTTTGGCGCCGTTGCCGGGGATTGGCGTACTGTTAATAATGATTTATCTATTCTTATTTCTAATTTGGTTTTAATTTTCAGTTTTTTTATTTTTATTTTGCTTTAGTGATGTTTGCCGTGATCTGTTTGTTGTTTTTGATTAGTCTCAGGAACTTAGTTTATGCGATGTAGGAGAGGAGCTGATATTCCTATCCCTCTGAACCCTGAGATTGAGAGATTTTGCAGACAGAATAGGAAAGAGAAAAGAGCAGTTGATTCCTTAGCAATGGGAGATCAGCGAAACAACAATTTGATAGATGATGAGTTGCAGCCTGTCGTAAGACAAGTCCCTGCAGAAAGTAGCTTGAAGGACTATATGATGCCAACTATTATAGGGGTGCAGACTTGCATCAGGCTTCCAGCTGTTGAAGTCAATAATTTCGAGATCAAATCTGCCATATTGCACATGGTTCAAAGCTCAGTTCAGTTTGGGGGATTACCGTCTGAAGATCCTCACTTTCATCTAGCAAATTTCCTGGAGTTTTGTGCAACTATCAAATACAATGGTGTTACTAATGACACCATTAAGTTGAGACTCTTCCTATTCTCACTCAGGGATAGGGAAAAATGCTGGCTGAACTCATTACAGGCGAACTCCATCACTACGTGGCAAGACTTAGCCCAGAAGTTTCTTGTCAAGTTCTTCCCTCCATCCAAAGAAGCAAAGCTCAGATGAGAGCTTAATAATTACTATCATATGGATGGAAAGTCACTCTATGTTGCATGGGAGCGGTTCAAAGATTTGCAAAGGAAGTGCCCACATCATGGGATTGAGAAGTGGATGCTAGTCCACATATTTTATAATTGGTTGAGTGATACAACTCGTACCATCATTGATGCTTCAATAGGAGGTACGTTCATGAGAAAGAGTGTCAATGATGCACGTGATCTGTTAAAAGACATGGCCACAAACAATCATCAGGGGGCAGATGAGAGAGCAATGAACAGTAGGAAAATGGTTGGGATTCATGAGCTAGATGCTATCACTGCATTGATTGCGCAGGTAGCCACTTTGACAAAGCAGATGCAGCAGAGTACCATGGCAGTTAAGCAGTTCAGACACCAGTTAGATTCGAAATTTGTGGGGGTAGTGAACCCAAATAATATGCCCATAGAGGTGGTTCAGGCAGTGGGGAATTTTCAGAGACCCTACAATAATCCATTCTCCAACACATATAATCCAGGGTGGAGAAATCACCCAAACTTTTATGGAGTAATGAACAAGGGCAGAAACCACCATTTCAGGCATCATCCTCACGATTTCAGCCACAGGACCCAGAGAAGCGGATGACATAAAAGCAGCATTGTTGACCTTGGCCAATTCTCAGACTCAATTCATGGCAGAAACTAGGTCCTCAATTTCATCATTGTCCAATAATACCCAGGCATAGTTTATGACAGAGACCAAGCAGTTCATGACAGAAACAAGATCCTCCATTAGGAACTTGGAGACTCAGATGGGGCAGTTGGCAGGGAAGTTGAATGACAGACCTCAGGGAACTCTCCCTAGTGATACAGTGATGAACCCTAGGGAGCAATGTCAAGCAATCAGTTTGAGAAGTGGGAAGCAGTTAGAGCAGAGGGCACCCCAAGCAGCGGTTGAAAAAGAGAAGGATATGGGGCAGACAGTTGAAGTAGTAAAGGAGGGGGTTACTGATGACCGCCCTACTTTAGAGAAGGCTTCACCCGCAGTGATCAGGGAGTACACAGACAAAATCCCTTACCCTTAAAGACTGCAGAAGAAGTCTTTGGATAAGCAGTTTTCGAAATTTTTAATGGTATTTAAAAAATTACACATTAACCTTCCTTTTATTGAAGCCTTGGAGCAAATGTCAGTGTATGTGAAGTTCATGAAGGACTTCCTTTTTAAGAAAAGGAAGCTGGCAGATTATGAGACAGTGGTGCTGACAGAGAAGTGCAGTGCCATATTACAGAAGAAACTTCCCCCAAAATTGAATGATCCAGGGAGTTTCACCCTACCTTGCACCATAGGTAATGTGACATGCAAACAAGCCTTATGTGATTTGGGGGCAAATGTCAACCTAATGTCCCTCTCAGTGTTCAAAAGACTTGGTTTAGGGGAAGCAAGACCAACCACAGTCACCTTGCAGCTAGTTGATCGCTCAGTTGTGCATCCACAAGGAATTATTGAAAATGTGTTGGTACAAGTGGGTAAATTCATCCTTCCTGCTGATTTCCTCATTTTAGACATGGATGAAGATGAAAATATGCCCATGATCCTTGGGAGACCATTACTAGCCACAGGGAGATCCCTCATTGATGTTGAAAAGGGGGAGTTAAATCTCAGAGTTCAAGGTGAGGAAATAGTGTTTACAGTTTTCAAGCATCCCACTGAATCTCAAGTCGATGCTAGATGCTTTGCTGTTGGTGTAGTTGATAAAAAGGCTCCTCATGAAAGTTCCAAGGGTATTGATTCCCTTAATGGTAAGAATTTTGCACCCGTTAATGATGTAGTGGATAAGAACAATGGAATGAACCCTCCTGAAATAAGCCCTGTGAAAAAGAAAAGAAGAAGGAGGAGGAAAATAGTGCTAAAGTGGATATGTGGAGGGGACACTCTACCCCCTTGATTTAGTAAGTAACCTGCGTCCGGCAAAAAGACGTTAAAGACAGCGCTACTTGGGAGGCAACCCAATGTTTTAATTATGTTATTTCAATTTTTGTGTCAGTTTGTTTTATTTTATCTTGAACAGTCTCACGATCTAGTATGCTAGTATTTTTGGATGACAGATAAAGGGCAGGACTCACTCCGAAGGGCAAATAGTTAACAATGCAGAAAACTGAAGACACTGGAATTTCTTCGATAATTAGCACCGCGGTTCTTGGAGCAGAACCGCGGTGCCTCCTTCGGCTTTGTCCACAGTAAATTGGCCTTCCTCCCAGACCTCCGTTATGATCGTTGTGTTGTATCAGTAAGTTGTCCATCATTATTTTTAGCCTTCACACATTGGGGACAATGTGTCGATTAAGTTTGGGGGGTATCTTATTTTGTTTTGAGTCTTTTTATTGTTTTTTTGTTTTTTATGTGTTTTTGAGTGGTAATTTTTTTATGTATTGTTGACACCCAATTTTGACCCTCCCGTCCAGCCATCAACTATAAAATTACACTAATTTTGTAAAATAATGTTTATGATTTTTCATAATAAAATGCAGCGATAAAAACATAAAATACAAACAAATAAGCAATTTAATAATAACACCGCATTTTACGTAGAGTATTAAGCACTTAGAGTCCCGCGCCCGCATTAATTAATTTCAAGTCCTGTCATGATTTTTAATTAATAATAAATACATAAAATAAATAATTTAGCAATGACGTCGTGTCAAGTAGCATAGCCGCATTTATTAATACGCAAGAGAATTTCATAACCATTTGTAATTTAAAATCAATTTTAATCTAATACATGCATTTAATAGCGTCGCATTTATAAAAAGCTTTAAATAATTCTTAAATATCATACTTGCATTTAGCATTTAAATAATTTAATCTAAACTCAATTCAATTTTAATTTAACTTCGCAATAATGCACAATAATAAGATTTTAAATAATAGCGCCGCATTCTAAAGTATTAAGCATTAATTAAATAGCACGTCCGTCTTTATTCTTTATAATAATTCAAACTCAAGCACTAATTAAATAGCACACCCGCATTTATTATTGCAATAATTTTAAAACTCAAACTTAGATTAATAAAGCACCTAAATAATCTAATTACAATTTAAGTAGCTTAATTTACCATTAATTAACTAATTAAGCACCTAAACTTAAATACCTAATTATAACACTACCCAGCCCAATATCCGCGACCCGCAGCCCACGCCCGCAGGCCCAACACCCGCAGCCCAGCTTTCCCCTTATCAGCCCACAAGTTCAGAACCCCAGCCTTCATTTCCCTTTACCCGCAAACGCAGCCTTCAACGAACCCTAAAACACTAAGAACCAGTCGCCTCCACGCCCGGATTTCTCGCCGGAGAATCCGGGCTTCCCTTCACCCACGCGAACGAAGCCAGTCCTTCTTACCATAGATAAACCAAATCCCTACCCAAAGCTCGTCGATAAAACAGTAAGAATCAATACAGAATCAATACGAAATCTCGTCGAATCAAGCACAAATCAGCCTTTATTTACTTACCAACATTAGAACTCGAACGAGGGCTATATAAAGCACATGCAATAAGAATTAGGGGGCAGGGCACAGACGGGGAGCACAATACGACAGTAGAGCGGATTCGAAGGGAACAGGGCAGAGCTCAGTCGGAGTAGCAGTCGAGTGGCAATCGACAACCCAGAGCGGCAGCATAACATCGGGGAAGGAGCAAGGGCTCAGCACCCAGACCATCAGCATAGCACGAATAGGAAGTTCGAAACCCTTTCTTCCAAATCCAGCCAAGAAATCCGCAAATAAACCCTGCCCTTTTATTCGCATCGCAAAACCAAAACCCGAGCGGATCGACGACTTGATACGCTGCCTCGGTTTGCTACCCGGAGAAGGTAAATCCATTTCCTCTCAGCCCTACTCGTTAATTTCGGTTGTATGTTTCTTATGAATTAATTATGTGACAAACAACATTTGGTTTAAGTTCTAGTTTCAGTTTTAGATCTGTTAAACTTGTATTCAAGCATGTCTAAAGCGTGTTGAATGTCGTTCGAATCCATGTCTGTAAACATATGAATCTGGGATTAAAACTTTTCGTGTATATGTTGTTGTCCAGATTGAGCCTCTGTACTTTGGGGTCAGTGTCTCAGACAGCAGGGGCCTAATCTTAAGTGTTTATCCTATTCCCAAGATCAAGTCTGGATACATGTTATGTGTGCAACTCTTTTTTTTGCAAGAATATGTTAGACTATGCATCGTTATATCCTGAATCGTGTTCCCTGAACCGGCTATCCAGTTGTGTTTGATTTGTCAAGGATGGTTCAAGCATGTTCAGTTCTTCCAGTTAAATGGGTAATATTTAACGACTTTGCCTTTAGTTATAGCTTAGGATGCCTGTTAGTTGTGGCGCGACGGGGTCTGACTTTGGATTCACTGGAAATTGTCTCGATTGTGTTTGAACTTGTTTGGAGTGTTATCATGTTTAATATATAATTCGAATATGATTACATGCCCAACTTATATTCTACATATTCGAAGGGCCATTACTGTTTGATTCTTGTCATCACTATGTCCAGTATGTTCGTCTAACTAGTCCTGTGGGTTAATGCTACCTGCTGAACTAACCAAATAATTACCCTTGCTTGTCTAAATGCAAAATGCCTCCATATTGACATAAAAGTTTTCCCAAGTCATCATATGCTCCTGTTTTGCTAAATTACCTGGAATGGTATTTCCTGACTAGTCTAAAATCAGTTTCTTTTTAACATTTGGTGGTCTGCCCAGGTCATGTGAAGATATCTCCATAGCAGCCTTTTTTTTTATTTTTTATTCTAGTCTCAATATGTCTTGCAAATTAAATGTCATGAAACACTGGTTTAGTAGGCTATTTATGAGATTCAAACTTGTATGTTAGCCTAAGTTATATGTACACACATCATCCAGGAACTTTACATTATACTAAAAGAGGCCTGAAGCTGAACCTCTCTACATGCGCACTAAAAATCCAGTTCTAATGTGTGTTGGCTCAATTAATTTGATCTTGCTAATTTGCTTATTTGGTGTACTAGAGAAGTATGTTGATACATCGTTACGACTTGCATTGACCATTTGACCCTGTGCACACTCTTAAGGTCCAGTTAGCATGAAGACTGTTAGATTGTATTAGGGGGTCCATCTCGTTTATTTAAAAAAAAAAAGGAGGAATCTGGAATGTTTCATGTCCCTTCAGTGTTGCTTGATTTCTGAATACTTATACCCTATGTATGTTACATGTATGCCTCTGCATTACATCCTGTAAAAGACTGTCCCCAGCCCCTTCCCCCCTAGCTTTAGATTTCTCTATCTTTATTTTACATATGACAGGCTAGGCCCATTGTGGTTTTATCATTTTCATCTGGTATTCACTAATCCCACAGTTAGTCATGACATGCATGAACCATGTGGTTATTCTCTACGTCAAGCTCATTTGTATCGTCTTGTTTCTTTGGCTCTGTTTGCTAATTTGTTGCGGCCATTGCCTCATTTATTCTTGATTTATCCATCTTTATGTGCTGATTATGCATAAACATAGATTATGCGTGTGTAGATTTTTATGATTCAAATAATTAGGATATATACTAATCTGTATCTTTGTCTTCTTTCTTTTACATGGCACGCCCGGAGCTAAACGAAGAGTCTCATTGCGAGACTCATCAGGAGTTATAACAGACAAGGACTTACTTTGTGTGTATCTTGCTATCCGCATCAGAAATTCCAAACCACAGGCGGAATCACATCGCCACTCCTTCGAGTCGCCTTTTATTGGTTTTCTATCCCGCCCTCATTCATTTGTTGTAATTAATTGTCTAACGCTACATTAATTATTAGAACACTTAGAATAATTAAATCTTGAATCAATAAATTAGGAAGTAGTTGGATACTAGAAATTTGCTTCCCTTTAAGTAATTATTTTAGGTTTGCCATGCATGACTAAACTTTGCCAAATGATAATCGTCTTTTGCACTATGCCATATATATAAAAAATCAAATTTCCAAGTAAATGCATACATTTAGTCTATAAATCAACTTTGCATCATTTATTTTATAAATAAAAATAAATGCATATCTTCGGACTTTACATGTATTGTTAGCCTTATAAATCTGCATCAAAATGCATCCTTTTTATAAACACTTGCATCATCTTTCTCTTCAAATATTTTTAAAAACATGCATTCTTTAAACATAATAATCAACATAGGTTTGGCAGGATAACCGCAAGTTAGCGGATCTTAGAGGGTGCCTAACCCCTTCCCTCTAGATTAATAAAGAACCCTTACCCAGAATCTCATTAAGTTTAGCAGACCATTAAAATGGAGTTAATGTTTTACTTTAAACTAGTTAAACAATTAGGTGTCCTAATTCACCCAAATTAATTAGGTGGCGACACCGCGAACCCTTAGCACCTTTAGCATTTCTAGCCCCCCCTTTTAGCATTTAGCACTTTCTAGCACCTTAGCACTTTAGCAATCCTTTTAATCCTTTTAGCACCCTTTAGCAACCCTTTAGCATTTTGCACTTTTAGCACTTTAGCCTTTTAATACTTCATTTGCACTTTAGCATTTGTTATTTATTTTCTAACCTTTGTATTAAGCAGGAGTTTAGAAAATAAAGTCGCGGCCGAAAATGGGCGTGACAGAAATGGCGACTCTGCTGGGGATTTTAGGTTCTTAACCACAACAGACCTAGGGTTATTATTTGGCATTACTTTTTGCATTTAATTTTGTGTGCTGTATTTTGTTTTATTTATTTTTGCTACCTGCTTTACTGCTTTCCTTAAACTGGCATTCCGCTCATATTTCTTCCATTCTGGAAAATTCACACTATTACACACTCACGCGCTGGTGTGCTTCGCGCACCCGCAAATTTCTTTCAAAAAATATCCAAATTTTTAGGAGAGTTGGCGCCTGCGCGGAGTTAGATCGGTTCGTCTGATCAGCCGCGTAGCCTTCTCACTCGAGTTGTCCGCTCGGGAACCTTGCGTCTAGAAAAGCCAAATCTTAGAAACTTAAGATAGAGCTATACCACCCTTATTTTAGGGCATGCATGCATTTACCTTAGGTGGGTCGGTCCTTGGCATCGACACCACAATTAGGAAGACACCAAACTTGTCGACGGGTTTCTCAACCCAACGACCAACCAGCATATTATGTGTAGCGTGGCAGTGATAGACAAATCCAAACCTAATCATGTCATGCTGAAATTGGAAAAAGTGCACCGTCATTTGGTCGCCATTTCCAACAAAAGCATTACAGTTGGACGGCTCGGACAAATCCATCATGACCTCGCATATGTGACGTTTAGGCTTACCTCTGGCATAAAGAGGTCCCCCTTGCATATTAGGAAACGTTTGAATGTGCTATGTGCAATATAGCTGCTACATACCTGCAAATTATGCTCTTTATGCTAACACCGTTTGTTGCATTTTTTTAGAAAGATTTATCATCTTCCCCAAAGGTCGGTTCGTATTTGACTCAACAATGTCGGAGCATCCACACTTTACCAGGTCCAAGGCAAGAAATGATGATATGACTGGCTCGGGGGCGTCTGAGCCAAATGGTTTGGGAATTATTCCTCTCAGCGAAGCAGAACCTTCAGAAGGGAGGAATGTCACCAGTCAGGAAGAATGTATTGCGCAGCTGCTACAACAAATTGCTGATATGCAGGTTGAGATGGAGAGGCTACGAAATCTGACCAACCTATCCATTAGTTTGAATACCCCTATGCCGGAGCAAAGGGCCACTGCCTCGCAAACCATCCCAGGGCGACCTCCACCACATATCTCCCAAAACTCCCCACAAAGACCGCGATTGCCGACCAAGCGCCCTCGCCCACCAATCCTCAACCCCACCTTCAAATGATCCTCCTACTACCCATGTACCTCGGCCGCCTACTTACTTCACCACAATCAGCCCTGTCGCCAACCAATACCCACGCACCATACCCATTACCAGCCCCAGCAAACAACCCAGACAGCTAACTTACACAACAGAAACCCAGCCTTTTACCGTCCCCGTGCTTCACCAAGAAGTGGATCATTACGAAGAGATGGAGAGGGAAGTCCGAGCCAAAATGGACGAGGACGTGGCCAAAGAAATTCATAGTCTGAAAGAAGCAGTTCGGGGCATGCGATCGGATAAAGGTCACGAAGGACTAGACTACGAGGATCTTTGCATGCATCCAGACGTGGAGCTGCCTGTGGGGTACAAGGTGCCGAAGTTTGAACTATTTGATGGGAAAGGGAACCCCCGTGCACACTTGAGGTCGTATTGCGACAAGCTAATCGGGGTAGGGAAGAACCCAGCAGTCATCATGAAGTTGTTCATTCGAAGCTTAACCGGCGAGGCACTAGATTGGTACACCAGCCAGGATCCGCGGAAATGACATAGCTGGAATACATTGGCCCAAGATTTTGTGGAGCGGTTCAGGTTCAACACAGAAACCGTTGTGGACAGATTCTATTTAATGAAGTTGGAGAAAAAGCCTACAGAAACGTTCAGAGAATACGCCATGAGGTGGCGTTCAGAGGCAGCGAAAGTACAACCACCCATGGTGGAGAGTGAGATGACCACACTATTCGTACAATCTTTGAAGGATGCAACCTACTATGAGCGGATGATAAGCGTCATCGGGCGGAATTTTGCGGAAGTTGTTAGAATGGGCGACTTCGTAGAAGAAGGTATTAAAACTGGTAGGATTACAAATCTGGCAGCATTACAGGCAACTAATAAGGCGATTCAGTCAGGGACACTCGGGAGTACTTCACAAAGGAAGAAAGAGACAGTTTCCCCTTCCATGTTTGTACAAGAACGCAAACCCGAAGCATTCATAACATACCAAAACCCATCATACTACCACAACTACCACACACAGCCTATATATAACGCTTCCCAAACACCCGTTTATCCTGCCCCGCATAGATCCACCCATCAAGCCCGCCAACAAAATAGAGCACCCAATGCACCCAGAGCAAATAAGAATTTTGAAGGGAAACCACCCAAAGTTCGCACCCCACTAGCCGAACCCATACCTCAAATATATGAAAGGTTGCGAGCTGCAGGCCTAATCCAACCGATTCCAGGAAGGATTCCTGACCCTATCCCAAGATGGTATGATGAGAACAAGCGCTGCGCGTATCACTCCGATAGCCCAGGACATGACACTGAAGGTTGCCACTCCTCGGGGACGAATCGGCGCGATCGGAGAAGGGTAATCGGCTAAAGGATCCTGCCCCAAATGTGCATGATAACCCTTTGCCAAACCACGGCCACGTCAATGTGCACCTGATAACCTTAGATGAGGAATACACTCCCCTGCCTATGCCCATTCCGCCCTCGAATCAGTCATTTATCCGAGCATGCGCGCGAGAAACCAAAAGGGAGATGCGATAGCAAAGCATGAAGACCCAACCATCCACGATACAGAGCATGAAGGAGTATTGGTTGGACTTGCCCCTTGTTTTGGTCCGCCTAGAGCCCGGATTAGAAAAGCAATTTAGTTTAGCAGAATAATTTAAAAACTCATATTTAAGCTTTAATAATGTTTTCTTTTGTTTTGCTTGTAATGAACTACGTTCGACCTGATTCCCTTAGCGAATACGTAGGCGGCCACCGGCCTCGGTCCCATATTTAGAAATTTTAATTTCACCCCAAAATTTGCTTGTAATGAACTACGTCATGACCTGATTCCCACATGGGGATACGTAGGCGGCCTAAATCGGCTTCGGTCACACCATTAGGAAACTTTCCGCCGTTAGAAAATAACAAGAATACAAGCAACCCATTTGAGACCCATTTTAGGCGGACACCTTTTCAGCGGGACCATGTAGGAAACTGCGGGGGTTGCAAGTCCAAACAGGCCAGGCACACGGATATCAAGGGACAAGGTGGCGAAGTCAAATACGAATCGACCCCCCCCCCCCCAAACTCACAAATTTTCTTTGAGCGCAGGTCTTTTCATATTAAGCGAGAAAGTGCAATAGCGGCAGAAATCGGCAAAAGTTTCTTCATATTAGCGTACAAAAAAAAAAAAAAAGCAGCGAGAGGATAACAACAATCCAAAGTCCGCAAAGCAAAGCGGCAGCAGAAAGGCATCAACAATCGTGATCAAAGTTCGAGTTCATGACAAAACCTAGCGCATCAACTCGGGTATAAAGTCAAATTGGCAACCCACGCATCGCATACAGCAAAGACATCATGACAATTAAATCGATTCACGGCGTTTAGCATGTCCGTGCAAGGACAACATCTCAGTATTCATCAGGCGTATCAGGGATGACATCTCTACCCATAAAATTGCACTTCTCACATGTATTCACCATTTCGTTTAAACAGGTATACACTAACGTTTTCTCAAGCTTAGCTCGCAGGAGCATTTATTCTCTGAGGCGGCGGCAACCGTCGAACAGCGGCGTTATCGGCCAAAGCAAGTCCACGCAACGACGCCCGGCGATGTCGCCCGAGCAATGGCGTTATCGGCCTGGCGAGTCCACGCAGCGATGCCGGCAAGAATACGTCCATACAACGGCGTGATCGGCGTATGTCCACGCAGCGGCGCCCGGCGAAACACGTCCAGACAACGACGTGAACAGCAAGTCCACGCAACGACGCCAGCAGCAATACGTCCAGACAACGACGTGATCAGCAAGTCCACGCAATGACGCCCGGCGGCAATACGTCCGTGCAATGGCGTTATCGGACGCAGCAAGTCCACGCAAGCGACGCCCGGCAACACGCCCGCATAACGGCGTGATCGGCAAGTCCACGCAACGGCGCCCGGCAATACGTCCGGTGCAATGGCGTTATCGGCCGCAGAAGTCCACGCAACGACGCCCGGCGGCGGCATCGTCCGGACAACGGCGTGATCGGCAAGTCCACGCAACGACGCCCGGAAGAATACGTCCGTGCAATGGCGTTATCGACAACAAGTCCACGCAACGGCGCCCGGAAGAATACGTCCGAGCAATGGCGTTATCGGCCGCGGCAAGTCCACGCAACGACGCCAGCGGCAACGCGTCGGATAACGGCGTGATCGGCGAAGTCCACACAACGACGCCCGGAAGAATACGTCCGTGCAATGGCGTTATCGGCGACAACAAGTCCACGCGGCGACACGGCGGCAACACGTCCAGCGGCGCGCTATCAGCACAACAAGCCCAAAAACGACGCCATCATCGGCATATCACATCCACGCGATCTCGAGGGCGATTGCGGCAAGGGCGACATATCGCATTCACTATCGCGAACGTGCGTGCAGGGCGAAAGCCACAACGTTTGCGGATCGCATCTACACAACAGGCATCGCATTTTGCAGGATAACATTCTACTCACGATCACTTTACTTTTAAAATTATGCATCATCATTTTGCCTTAATGATTATGCACTAACCGTTTGTTTAAGTCTTAGCGTGCGGGCGAGAGCCTGGCGTGGATTTTCTCTTACAGCGACCCGGGGTAATTTGTTGGGGGGCCAACCTTCCCAACGAATGGCAGAAGCGGCCTCAAGCGTCGGTCCACTCGTTCCGCATCACCCTAGAACCCAGCACCATACGCCATAGCGGTACACCCTGAGTTCACGATTATTTCTATTTTTACTTTTTGCACCATAACGGTGTCATCATAACTCGACACTTTGGGACAAATTTAGTCGCGTTAGCGCATACAGTGTTTCGACCATGGTAACCCAATGTCGTCATAACTCGACACGGGACAAATTTTGAGTCGCGTTAGCGCGCGCGGCATTTGACCTGGCGGCCGGTGTCGTCATAACTCGACACTGGGACAGATTTTGATTTTTCGTCAGCCTTATCTACCTGCCCAACTTTTTGCAATCCTGAGGATCGAGACAAAATTGGCTACGAGTCAACGTCTTTGTTCGAAGATTCTTCCATCATCTCCATACAAAGAGGGACAAGTTGTTGACACCCAATTTTGACCCTCCCGTCCAGCCATCAACTATAAAATTACACTAATTTTGTAAAATAATTTTTATGATTTTTCATAATAAAATGCAGCGATAAAAACATAAAATACAAACAAATAAGCAATTTAATAATAACACCGCATTTTACGTAGAGTATTAAGCACTTAGAGTCCCGCGCCCGCATTAATTAATTTCAAGCCCTGTCATGATTTTTAATTAATAATAAATACATAAAATAAATAATTTAGCAATGACGTCGTGTCAAGTAGCATAGCCGCATTTATTAATACGCAAGAGAATTTCATACCCATTTGTAATTTAAAATCAATTTTAATCTAATACATGCATTTAATAGCGTCGCATTTATAAAAAGCTTTAAATAATTCTTAAATATCATACTTGCATTTAGCATTTAAATAATTTAATCTAAACTCAATTCAATTTTAATTTAACTTCGCAATAATGCACAATAATAAGATTTTAAATAATAGCGCCGCATTCTAAAGTATTAAGCATTAATTAAATAGCACGTCCGTCTTTATTCTTTATAATAATTCAAACTCAAGCACTAATTAAATAGCACACCCGCATTTATTATTGCAATAATTTTAAAACTCAAACTTAGATTAATAAAGCACCTAAATAATCTAATTACAATTTAAGTAGCTTAATTTACCATTAATTAACTAATTAAGCACCTCTTAAATACCTAATTATAACACTACCCATTGATATCCGACCCGCATGACGCCCGCAGGCCCAACACCCGCAGCCCAGCTTTCCCCTTATCAGCCCACAAGTTCAGAACCCCAGCCTTCATTTCCCTTTACCCGCAAACGCAGCCTTCAACGAACCCTAAAACACTAAGAACCAGTCGCCTCCACGCCCGGATTTCTCGCCGGAGAATCCGGGCTTCCCTTCACCCACGTCTGAAGCGATCCTTCTTACCATAGATAAACCAAATCCCTACCCAAAGCTCGTCGATAAAACAGTAAGAATCAATACAGAATCAATACGAAATCTCGTCGAATCAAGCACAAATCAGCCTTTATTTACTTACCAACATTAGAACTCGAACGAGGGCTATATAAAGCACATGCAATAAGAATTAGGGGCGAGGCACGGGCGGGAGCACAATACGACGATGGCGGATTCGAAGGAACAGGCGAGCTTCGATCGAATGCTTGAGTGGAAATCGACAACCCAGAGCGGCAGCATAACATCGGGGAAGGAGCAAGGGCTCAGCACCCAGACCATCAGCATAGCACGAATAGGAAGTTCGAAACCCTTTCTTCCAAATCCAGCCAAGAAATTCGCAAATAAACCCTGCCCTTTTATTCGCATCGCAAAACCAAAACCCGAGCGGATCGACGACTTGATACGCTGCCTCGGTTCGCTGCCCGGAGAAGGTAAATCCATTTCCTCTCAGCCCTACTCGCTAATTTCGGTTGTATGTTTCTTATGAATTAATTATGTGACAAACAACATTTGGTTTAAGTTCTAGTTTCAGTTTTAGAACTGTTAAACTTGTATTCAAGCATGTCTAAAGCGTGTTGAATGTCGTTCGAATCCATGTCTGTAAACATATGAATCTGGGATTAAAACTTTTCGTGTATATGTTTTATCCAGATTGAGCCTCTGTACTTTGGGGTCAGTGTCTCAGACAGCAGGGGCCTAATCTTAAGTGTTAATCATATTCCCAAGATCAAGTCTGGATACATGTTATGTGTGCAACTCTTTTTTTTGCAAGAATATGTTAGACTATGCATCGTTATATCCTGAATCGTGTTCCCTGAACCGGCTATCCAGTTGTGTTTGATTTGTCAAGGATGGTTCAAGCATGTTCAGTTCTTCCAGTTAAATGGGTAATATTTAACGACTTTGCATTTAGTTATAGCTTAGGATGCTTGTTAGTTGTGGCGCGACGGGGTCTGACTTTGGATTCACTGGAAATTGTCTCGATTGTGTTTGAACTTGTTTGGAGTGTTATCATGTTTAATATATAATTCGAATATGATTACATGCCCAACTTATATTCTGCATATTCGAAGGGCAATTACTGTTTGATTCTTGTCATCACTATGTCCAGTATGTTCGTCTAACTAGTCCTGTGGGTTAATGCTACCTGCTGAACTAACCAAATAATTACCCTTGCTTGTCTAAATGCAAAATGCCTCCATATTGACATAAAAGTTTTCCCAAGTCATCATATGCTTACATTTTGCTAAATTACGGAATGGTATTTCTGACTAGTCTAAAATCGCTTCTTTTTAACATTTGGTGGTACTTGTGTCGTATGAAGATATCTCCATATGACCTTTTTTTATTTTTTATTCTAGTCTCAATATGTCTTGCAAATTAAATGTCATGAAACACTGGTTTAGTAGGCTATTTATGAGATTCAAACTTGTATGTTAGCCTAAGTTATATGTACACACATCATCCAGGAACTTTACATTATACTAAAAGAGTCCTGAAGCTGAACCTCTCTACATGCGCACTAAAAATCCAGTTCTAATGTGTGTTGGCTCAATTAATTTGATCTTGCTAATTTGCTTATTTGGTGTACTAGAGAAGTATGTTGATACATCGTTACGACTTGCATTGACCATTTGACCCTGTGCACACTCTTAAGGTCCAGTTAGCATGAAAACTGTTAGATTGTATTAGGGGGTCCATCTCGTTTATTTAAACAAAAAAAAAAAGAAGGAGGAATCTGGAATGTTTCATGTCCCTTCAGTGTTGCTTGATTTCTGAATACTTATACCCTATGTATGTTACATGTATGCCTCTGCATTACATCTGTAAGATCTGACCCACTTCCCTTCCCCCCTTGCTTTAGATTTCTCTATCTTTATTTTACATATGACAGGCTAGGCCCATTGTGGTTTTATCATTTTCATCTGGTATTCACTAATCCCACAGTTAGTCATGACATGCATGAACCATGTGGTTATTCTCTACGTCAAGCTCACTGTATCGTACTGTTTGCTGGCTCTGTTTGCTAGCTGTTGCAGCAGCTGCCTCATTTTATTTACTGATTTATCCATCTTTATGTGCTGATTATGCATAAACATAGATTATGCGTGTGTAGATTTTTATGATTCAAATAATTAGGATATATACTAATCTGTATCTTTGTCTTCTTTCTTTTACATGGCACGCCCGGAGCTAAACGAAGAGTCTCATTGCGAGACTCATCAGGAGTTATAACAGACAAGGACTTACTTTGTGTGTATCTTGCTATCCGCATCAGAAATTCCAAACCACAGGCGGAATCACATCGCCACTCCTTCGAGTCGCCTTTTATTGGTTTTCTATCCCGCCCTCATTCATTTGTTGTAATTAATTGTCTAACGCTACATTAATTATTAGAACACTTAGAATAATTAAATCTTGAATCAATAAATTAGGAAGTAGTTGGATACTAGAAATTTGCTTCCCTTTAAGTAATTATTTTAGGTTTGTCATGCATGACTAAACTTTGCCAAATGATAATCGTCTTTTGCACTATGCCATATATATAAAAAATCAAATTTCCAAGTAAATGCATACATTTAGTCTATAAATCAACTTTGCATCATTTATTTTATAAATAAAAATAAATGCATATCTTCGGACTTTACATGTATTGTTAGCCTTATAAATCTGCATCAAAATGCATCCTTTTTATAAACACTTGCATCATCTTTCTCTTCAAATATTTTTTAAAACATGCATTCTTTAAACATAATAATCAACCTAGGTTTGGCAGGATAACCGCAAGTTAGCGGATCTTAGAGGGTGCCTAACTCCTTCCCTCTAGATTAATAAAGAACCCTTACCCAAAATCTCATTAAGTTTAGCAGACCATTAAAATGGAGTTAATGTTTTACTTTAAACTAGTTAAACATTTAGGTGTCCTAATTCACCCAAATTAATTAGGTGGCGACTCCGCGAACCCTTAGCACCTTTAGCTTTTCTAGCCCCCCTTTTAGCATTTAGCACTTTCTAGCACCTTAGCACTTTAGCAATCCTTTTAATCTTTTTAGCACCCTTTAGCAACCCTTTAGCATTTTGCACTTTTAGCACTTTAGCCTTTTAATACTTCTTTTGCACTTTAGCATTTGTTATTTATTTTCTAACCTTTGTATTAAGCAGGAGTTTAGAAAATAAAGTCGCGGCCGAAAATGGGCGTGACATGGATCATGCATGTTGTAGTTACTAAAGATATTGAGTGGGTAAAGTGAGATAATGTAATGGAATTGAAAGCAACAATCTGTGTGTTTAAGTTAGATATGCCAAAAATTCTTGACATCTAATTATTTGGATATTGGTGCTTAGCCTATGTGTGTCAGTTATGGAAAGAAAGGTTGAAAAATGTCTAGAAAATATGTTTGCTTGATATTTGAGGTGAAATAGTTAAGATATACATGTTTATGGAGATGATTCAGGCATTTCTTTGATAGCTCTTTTGACCATTCATTACCTATCCTGACATAAATTGTATCACTAGTCAGCCTCTTTGAGCCTAAAATAAGATCTTTCTTTGACACCCTATGATTCCCGATTGTGCCATAAGTAATAATTGAAATTATTGAGATGAAAAGTGTTGAAAGAGAATAAAAAAAAGAGTCTAAATTTGATGCACCCCAATGAAAAAGTCTAAGTTTGGGGGTGCTTGTTATTTATAATGTGTCTCATTCTCTCAAAAGAAAAGAGGGGAGATAATACGTATGAAATTGAAAAGAAAGTCAAAAAGAAGAAAAAATAGTTGAATGAAAATGCTTATGGTACGTAATTGAGCCTAAATGCCTACATTTACCTACCCCTTCCTAATCCTACATTACAATATGTCCTGATGATCTTTAATATGTATATCTATGATTAGTGGAGAATAACAAGTAAACAGATCTATAGCGAATGGGAAATATGGAATGAGATTGACATGCATAAGTTAGGTATTTGTATTTCCAATTGATCATGATCTAAGTGAATTTGTGAAATATCTAACTTGAAATTCTAGATTGCTATATATTCATACTATGTATGTTCTAACATATTATCCCAACTTTCATCCATAATTTTGAAGAAGCAGTGTTATAACTACTTGATCCATCTTATAGAGTCTTTGTTTTTATTTTTTGTTTTTGTTTAGTGTTTTACTCGAGGGCGAGTAAAGTGTAAGTTTGGGGTGTTTGTTGAGTGTATCTTATACACTCTTTTGAGTCCTTTTTAGTTCGTATTTTACACTTTTATTTTGCATTTAGTATAGTGTTAGGTGTGTTTTTATTTCGTTTGTGTCACATCGGTCATAAAGGAGAAGATACTACTTTTGAGGATGAAATGAGCTTAAATGAGGATGAAAATTGCACAAGTACAGCCCAAGGAATGAAGCCTAAGAAGTGCCAAGAAGAACAGAAGAAATCTGGCTGATTCCGGACAAAAATCAAAGAGGCACCGCGGTTAGGAAAATTAGCACTGAGGCGTAAAAATTGCCGAAAGTCCGAAATTGAAACACCGTCGAAGGCACCGCGGTCCTGGCTAGAGGCACCGCAGTTCCATATGTCTAGTGAGCTAAATTGGTTTCAGAAGAATTAGCACCGCGGTGCGTGCCAACGGAACCGCGATTCCGATGCGTATTTTCAGAAAAGTTGGGTCGAAATTGGATAAGGGTAAAGGGGTCCGAAGCAAGGTTTTTATCAGATATAAATACCCTAAACCCTGTCATTATTTGGGGATGGAACTTTGGAGAGGAGAAAAGGAGGCAAGACACAATTGGAGACATCTCATTGTTCAAGTTATTTTCTTTCCTTTACTTTATTTCAGTTTATGTTGGACTGTAATTTAGTTCTTAACATGACAATGTTTAGGAGCTAATTACTTTAGTAGGGTTTCCATCGAATCTTCTTGAAGCTCTTTCATATAGTTAATGCATTGATTATTGATTTCTTCTTCATCATATTAAGGTCTATTCAATAGTGTTATGATTGCTTGATAATTAACTAGCTACTATTGTCATCACTTATATGATTTTGAATCAAAAGTCTGAAAGGTGAGATTTGAATATGCTGTAATTATCTAGACATAGGTTAAAATCGTGGACGAAAGTACTCTGATACTTGTATGTCATTTAAAGGTTATTGTTCTTAATCCTCCTGTGTGGTAAAACTTATCATAGAAATATAGAAGGTTTCTGCACTAGGTTGAGCTCTTGTATGTCCTAACCGGAATATAATGACAGATTAGTTAACCTGTTATCTTAATAAGAAGAATCATTAGCATTGCATTAACATGTGAAAGAGTGGATAGTTGAGGAGATTGAAACTCTATTTCATTCATAACTGTTATAAACCCAAAGTCTTATAATCCTTAGTTTATTTCCTGCACTTAGTCATAATTCTTAGTTATAATTCTAAAAAAAAAGAACGATTGACAAATAGATACCATAAGATAGATAATCGCTACTTAATAAACCAGTCTTTGTGGACGATAAACTTGGTCTTACAAATCTTTATTACTTGATACGTATACTTGCGTAAGCATCTAGAAATATCGCAACAAGTTTTTGGCGCCGTTGCCGGAGATTGGCGTACTGTTAATAATGATTTATCTATTCTTATTTCTAATTTGGTTTTAATTTTCAGTTTTTTTATTTTTATTTTGCTTTAGTGATGTTTGCCGTGATCTGTTTGCTGTTTTTGATTAGTCTCAGGAACTTAGTTTATGCGATGTAGGAGAGGAGCTGATATTCCTATCCCTCTGAACCCTGAGATTGAGAGATTTTGCAGACAGAATAGGAAAGAGAAAAGAGCAGCTGATTCCTTAGCAATGGGAGATCAGCGAAACAACAATTTGATAGATGATGAGTTGCAGCCTGTCGTAAGACAAGTCCCTGCATAAAGTAGCTTGGAGGACTATATGATGCCAACTATTATAGGGGTGCAGACTTGTATCAGGCTTCCAGCTGTTGAAGTCAATAATTTCGAGATCAAACCAGCCATATTGCACATGGTTCAAAGCTCAGTTCAGTTTGGGGGATTACCGTCTGAAGATCCTCACTTTCATCTAGCAAATTTCTTGGAGTTGTGTGCAACTATCAAATACAATGGTGTTACTGATGACACCATTCAGTTGAGACTTTTCCTATTCTCACTCAGGGATAGGGAAAAATGCTGGCTGAACTCATTACAGGCGAACTCCATCACTACGTGGCAAGACTTAGCCCAGAAGTTTCTTGCCAAGTTCTTCCCTCCATCCAAAGAAGCAAAGCTCAGATGAGAGCTTAATAATTACTATCATATGGATGGAGAGTCACTCTATGTTGCATGGGAGCGGTTCAAAGATTTGCAAAGGAAGTGCCCACATCATGGGATTGAGAAGTGGATGCTAGTCCTCATATTTTATAATTGGTTGAGTGGTACAACTCGTACCATCATTGATGCTTCAATAGGAGGTACGTTCATGAGAAAGAGTGTCAATGAGGCACGTGATCTGTTAAAAGACATGGCCACAAACAACCATCAGGGGGCAGATGAGAGAGCAATGAACAGTAGGAAAATAGCTGGGATTCATGAGCTAGATGCTATCACTGCATTGATTGCGCAGGTAGCCACTTTGACAAAGCAGATGTAGCAGAGTACCATGGCAGTTAAGCAGTTCAGACACCAGTTAGATTCGAAATTTGTGGGGGTAGTGAACCCAAATAATATGCCCATAGAGCTGGTTCAGGAAGTGGGGAATTTTCAGAGACCCTACAACAATCCATTCTCCAACACATATAATCCAGGGTAGAGAAATCACCCAAACTTTTATGGAGTAATGAACAAGGGCAGAAACCACCATTTCAGGCATCATCCTCACAGTATTTCAGCCCACCAGACCCACGAGAGAAGCCAGATGACATAAAAGCAGCATTGTTGACATTGGCCAATTCTCAGACTCAATTCATGGTAGAAACTAGGTCCTCAATTTCATCATTGGCCAATAATACCCAGGCATAGTTTATGACAGAGACCAAGCAGTTCATGACAGAAAAAGGATCCTCCATTAGGAACTTGGAGACTCAGATGGGGCAGTTGGTAGGGACGTTGGATGACAGACCTCGGGGAACTCTCCCTAGTGATACAATGATGAACCCTAGGGAGCAATGTCAAGCAATCAGTTTGAGAAGTGGGAAGCAGTTAGAGCAGAGGGCACCCCAAGCAGTGGTTGAAAAAAAGAAGGATATGGGGCAGACAGTTGAAGTAGTAAAGGAGGGGGTTACTGATGACCGCCCTACTTTAGAGAAGGCTTCACCCGCAGTGATCAGGGAGTACACAGACAAAATTCCTTACCCTTAAAGACTGCAGAAGAAGGCTTTGGATAAGCAGTTTTCGAAATTTTTGAAGGTATTTAAAAAATTACACAGTAACCTTCCTTTTATTGAAGCCTTGGAGCAAATGTCAGCGTATGTGAAGTTCGTGAAGGACATCCTTTTTAAGAAAATGAAGATGGCAGATTATGAGACAGTGGTGCTGACAGAGAAGTGCAGTGCCATATTACAGAAGAAACTTCCCCCAAAATTGAATGATCCAGGGAGTTTCACCCTACCTTGCACCATAGGTAATGTGACATGCAAACAAGCCTTATGTGATTTGGGGGCAAATGTCAACCTAATGCCCCTCTCAGTGTTCAAAAGACTTGGTTTGGGGGAAGCAAGACCAACCACAGTCACCCTGCAGCTAGTTGATCGCTCAGTTGTGCATCCACAAGGAATTATTGAAGATGTGTTGGTACAAGTGGGTAAATTCATCCTTCCTGCTGATTTCCTCATTTTAGACATGGATGAAGATGAAAATATGCCCATGATCCTTGGGAGACCATTACTAGCCATAGGGAGAGCCCTCATTGATGTTGAAAAGGGGGAGTTAAATCTCAGAGTTCAAGGTGAGGAAATGGTGTTTACAGTTTTCAAGCATCCCACTGAATCTCAAGTCGATGCTAGATGCTTTGCTGTTGGTGTAGTTGATAAAAAGGCTCCTCATGAAAGTTCCAAGGGTATTGATGCTCTTAATGGTAAGAATTTTGCACCCGTTAATGATGTAGTGGATAAGAACAAGGGAATGAACCCTCCTGAAATAAGCCCTGTGAAAAAGAAAAGAAGAAGGAGGAGGAAAATAGTGCTAAAGTGGATATGTGGAGGGGACACTCTACCCCCTTGATTTAGTAAGTAACATGCGTCCGGCAAAAAGACGTTAAAGACAGCGCTACTTGGGAGGCAACCCAATGTTTTAATTATGTTATTTCAATTTTTGTGTCAGTTTGTTCTATTTTATCTTGAACAGTCTCACGATCTGGTATGCTAGTATTTTTGGATGGCAGATAAAGGGCAGGACTCACTCCGAAGGGCAAATAGTTAACAATGCAGAAAACTGAAGACACTGGAATTTCTTCGGTAATTAGCACCGCGGTTCTTGGAGCAGAACCGCGGTGCCTCCTTCGGCTTTGTCCACAGTAAATTGGCCTTCCTCCCAGACCTCCGTTATGATCGTTGTGTTGTGTCAGTAAGTTGTCCCTCGTTATTTTTAGCCTTCACACATTGGGGACAATGTGTCGATTAAGTTTGGAGGGTATCTTATTTTGTTTTGAGTATTTTTATTGTTTTTTTTGTTTTTTATGTGTTTTTGAGTGGTAATTTTTTTATGGATCATGCATGTTGTAGTTACTAAAGATATTGAGTGGGTAAAGTGAGATAATGTAATGGAATTGAAAGCAACAATCTGTGTGTTTAAGTTAGATATGCCAAAAATTCTTGACATCTAATTATTTGGATATTGGTGCTTAGCCTATGTGTGTCAGTTATGGAAAGAAAGGTTGAAAAATGTCTAGAAAATATGTTTGCTTGATATTTGAGGTGAAATAGTTAAGATATACATGTTTAGGGAGATGATTCAGGCATTTCTTTGATAGCCCTTTTGACCATTCATTACCTATCCTGACATAAATTGTATCACTAGTCAGCCTCTTTGAGCCTAAAATAAGATCTTTCTTTGACACCCTATGATTCCCGATTGTGCCATAAGTAATAATTGAAATTATTGGGATGAAAAGTGTTGAAAGAGAATAAAAAAAAGAGTATAAATTTGATGCACCCCAATGAAAATGTCTAAGTTTGGGGGTGCTTGTTATTTATAATGTGTCTCATTCTCTCAAAAGAAAAGAGGGGAGATAATACGTATGAAATTGAAAAGAAAGACAAAAAGAAGAAAAAATAGTTGAATGAAAATGCTTATGGTACGTAATTGAGCCAAAATGCCTACTTTTACCTACCCCTTCCTAAGCCTACATTACAATATGTCCTGATGATCTTTAATATGTATGTCTATGATCAGTGGAGAATAGCAAGTAAACAGATCTATAGCGAATGGGAAATATGGAATGAGATTGACATGCATAAGTTAGGTATTTGTATTTCCAATTGATCATGATCTAAGTGAATTTGTGAAATATCTAACTTGAAATTCTAGATTGCTATATATTCATACTATGTATGTTCTAACATATTATCCCAACTTTCATCCATAATTTTGAAGAAGCAGTGCTATAACTACTTGATCCATCTTATAGAGTCTTTGTTTTTATTTTTTGTTTTTATTTAGTGTTTTACTCGAGGGCGAGTAAAGTGTAAGTTTGGGGTGTTTGTTGAGTGTATCTTATACACTCTTTTGAGTCCTTTTTAGTTCGTATTTTACACTTTTATTTTGCATTTAGTATAGTGTTAGGTGTGTTTTTATTTCGTTTGTGTCACATCGGTCATAAAGGAGAAGATACTACTTTTGAGGATGAAATGAGCTTAAATGAGGATGAAAATTGCACAAGTACAACCCAAGGAATGAAGCCTAAGAAGTGCCAAGAAGAACGGAAGAAATCTGGCTGATTCCGGACAAAAATCAAAGAGGCACCGCGGTTAGGAAAATTAGCACCGAGGCATAAAAATTGCCGAAAGTCCGAAATTGAAACACCGTCGAAGGCACCGCGGTCCTGGCTAGAGGCACCGCAGTTCCATATGTCTAGTGAGCTACAATGGTTTCAGAAGAATTAGCACCGCGGTGCGTGCCAACGGAACCGCGATTCCGACGCGTATTTTCAGAAAAGTTGGGTCGAAATTGGACAAGGGTAAAGGGGTCCGAAGCAAGGTTTTTATCAGATATAAATACCCTAAACCCTGTCATTATTTGGGGATGGAACTTTGGAGAGGAGAAAAGGAGGAAAGACACAATTGGAGACATCTCATTGTTCGAGTTATTTTCTTTCCTTTACTTTATTTCAGTTTATGTTTGACTGTAATTTAGTTCTTAACATGACAATGTTTATGAGCTAATTACTTTAGTAGGGTTTCCATCGAATCTTCTTGAAGCTCTTTCATATAGTTAATGCATTGATTATTGATTTCTTCTTCATCATATTAAGATCTATTCAATAGTGTTATGATTGCTTGATAATTAACTAGCTACTAATTGTCATCACTTATATGATTTCAAATTAAAAGTCTGAAAGGTGAGATTTGAATATGCTGTAATTGTCTAGACATAGGTTAAAATCGTGGACGAAAGTACCCCGATACTTGTGTGGCATTTAAAGGTTATTGTTCTTAATCCTCTTGTGTGGTAAAACTTATCATAGAAATATATAAGGTTTCTGTACTAGGTTACCAGAATATAATGACAAATCAGTTAACCTGCTATCTTAATATGAGGAAGAATCATTAACATTGCATCAACACGTGAAAGAGTGGATAGTTGAGGAGATTGGAACCTTATTTCCTTCATAACTGTTATAAACCCTAAGTCTTATAATCTTTAGTTTATTTCCTACATTTAGTCATAATTCTTTGTTATAATTCTCAAACAAAAGAACGATTGTCAAATAGATACCATGGGATAGATAATCGGTACTTAATAAACCAGTCTCTGTGGACGATAAGCTCGGTCTTACAGATCTTTATTACTTGAACGATACGTACACTTGCGTAAGCATATAGAAATATCACAACAGTTGGTATATGGTATACATACACACATACCTTACCATTTCACGATAATTGATTGGTTCTTTTTCTCTTGTACGCATCCTCTAAAAAACTCCCCGTATCACTTGGTCAGGTAGATGGTTCCTTCTAATCCTTGATGGAGGATCTCTTCTAACTTGATCATGAAATTCAGTAGTAGACTCCTCCTCGACTTCGACCCTTGTGGTCTCTTCTTGTGGTTCAGATATATCCTCTAATGTTATTGTCGCGCCCATTTTTTACCGCAACATTATTCAGCGAATCCTGTCTTTTTAAAAACAAAAATAAAATGCTAAAAATGTTAAAATGGTTCGCAGAGTCGCCACCTAATTATTTGGGTGAATTAGGACACTTAAATATTAACTAAGTAAAGTCAAGACTAACTCCATTTAAAGGTCTGCAAAACTAATGAGATTCTGGGCAAGAAATCTTTATTATCCTAAAGAAAATGGGTTATACATCCTTCAGAATCCGCTAACTTGTGGTTGTCCGGTAAAACCTAGGTTGATTATTATGTTAAAAAATGCATGTTTGAAACTATAAAAAATAGGTTGATGCAAGTGTTTTATCGAAGATGCATTTTGATAAAAGATTTATAAGACTTGTGCTATAAAAGTACATGTAAAGTTTTAAAATGTGCATTTATATAATTTATAAAATAACTGATGCAAAGTTGATTTATTGACTAAATGTATGCATTTACTTGCAAAATTGATTTTAAAATATATATGGCATAGTGCAAAAAGATGATTATTATTTGGAAGTGTATTTTCAGTTTTAAAACTAACCACCCAATTCATTTATCCAAAGACTGATTGTTCTAGATCTCCTATTAATTACAAGGTTAAGTAATAAAATTATAGTAAAATAAATAAACAAATATATAAAAGACATGTAGGATTAAGGGACCGAAATCATGCTTAGAACGAATGACGACGATGCCATTTTATCCTATTTTTGTTTAGGAGTTCTGAGGCAGGAATGCGGACGCGGATGGGGATCTCATGCTGGCGAGAGTCATGATGAGTCTCACGACGAGACTCTTCGTTGCTCTCGATGTATTTCATGCAAACAAAAGAATAGATAAGGATTAGTATATGCTATATATCTTTATCAAATAATGAATTGGAATAAAATTCGAGCACATATAATCACTTCATTTCGGCAATTCCAAGGACAAACAGGCCCAAACAACATTATAGAATGCATCAGCATATCCTATCTACATTTTATTTAAGCAATCATGCAAGCAGATAAAAGTCATGAGGAGACAAGACATTAGCCAAGAGATCATACGAGAATAAAATTTATGAGATTCAATTTCCAGAATACAAACAGGACATATCAGACATAATTAACAACAACCAGGACAATTGATATTTACCTTGCCTCTTTTACATCATATCAATGCTAAGTTGCATGAGTTACCACCCTATGTCACATGTGTGTAGTTCAAATAGTGAGGACAAAGTCATTGCAGCTCAAACTAAGGCCATATCAATATAATCATGACTAAACAAGAACACAAAACTAGCTGCAGAAATAGAACCAACCTAAAACTCTATTCAAGCTAACGTCACAAACATGTTGACCACTTAGAGTTTATCAATCATCACATAATTAGCGGTAGATCAAGAATGTAATCTGGAGGTTTGGACAAGGAAAACATGCTTATTTCTCTTTTTATTTCATCTTTTTTATTTAGACAGATAATGATGCAATTCAATTATGAGTGCAATATAAGCATATTGAAGCATTTGCCAATTTGACTTTTAATCTTTGCTCCTAACTGGTTCTAGATATTTTAGGAGTTTCAAACAGTAAACTGCATCTCAATTAGCCTAAACCATGTATCATGCTTCATCCTGATATATCAACCACTTTACACTGGTTTATTAATCGAACGAATTTAAAAATATCATACCTGTATTATTTCAAGCACAAACAGACTGCCTATCAGCCACTACAGACCCTGACTAACACATTTGTCCATTTGTTCTGATTTAAACAATTCATAACCAAACCAATAATGAATTAACATGTTAAGAACCTTACTGCTCACGTTTGTATTACACAACACATAAATTTCGATATAGATTTAAGGGAGGACAATTAATAGTTCCAAACCAGACTAACTAATCATGCCTCGATGCGACTCATTCGCAAATGAACACATTTATTTCAGTCAAACACACTCAAACTAATTTAAATATTCGTAGTAGATATGAACAACTGACTAAGTCCATAACACACATAGCCATACAAAATATGAAAATAATCAAGAGGCGATTGAGTTTACCTTCTCCGGGCAGCGAACTGAGGCAGCGTATCAAGTCGTCGATCCACTCGGAGTTTTTATGTTATGCGATTGGAAAGTAAATGATGCTTTTTGATTTTGCTTTTAAGAATTAAGCTTTTTATGTTCTGAAAATAGTTGATATGCAAGAAGATGTTTGAAGGTGTTTTTAATATGTTGTGGTGTTGACTGATATTCTCCCGGGTGTTCGAAGGTGTTTTGCTGATATTCCAAAAAGGTGTTTGAAGGTGAAAGCGGTGCATGTCGATCTGAAAGGTGTTAGCACTACTTCTTTCTGATCTCTCTGCTCTGCTTTTGCGATGCCTATTCTTTTTTGTTTTAAGGACGAAAGGGGTGCATGTCGGTGCCCATTCTTAATGAAATGCTTCTATATTTATACCCCCCATTGCTGGGGTTTTAAAAGGTAGTAAGAAATATTCAAGATTTGATTTCGGTTTTTTGTATGATTTTGGGATATTTGTGAGATTTTCGGGTTATGGTAAGCTGCAACTTGGGGAGATTTTGGAAGATTTTAAGGATTCTTACCACATAGGATGATTTGTGGAACTGGTAGGGGAAAGGACGCCTAATTCTCAGGCGAGAATCTTGGGATGTCGACGGCGGGCGGTTTAGCTTCTAGGGTTTGTTGATTGATTTTCTGATGGTCTGGGACGTCTAGGCTTAGAAATAAAAGGGGATGATGATTTGGCCACTCGGGTTTGGGTTGGAATCGATTTAAATAAGCTTGTCTGGTTTGAGGGTCTTTGGGCTTGCAAAAATTAAATATTTTGGGCTATGAATTCAGGGAGTTTAATTGGGCTGGTATAAGGGGAAAAGGTTTTGGACTGATTTAGGTAGAGTTTTATGTGTTTTATATATGTATGTATGTATTATTATTAAAATTATTTTTGTGGTATTTAAAAATAGTTTAATTTGGCAACGAATAATTGGAAGAGAGGGTCAAAATTGGGTGTCAACAACTTGTCCCTCTTTGACTGGAGACGATGAAAGAGTTTTCAGACAAAGACGTTGACTTATAACCAATTTTTTCTCGATCATCGGAACTAGAACAAAGATTAAGAAATGCACGGGCAAACATAATTTTCCAGAAGGAAATAGAGATTTCTAATGCTATAGGATTGAAAGAGAAGCTGACACAGATTTAAAATTTATCCTAGTCCTGAATTATGATGCCACTGTGTTGAAGTGGTGCTGGAAAATTAAAGGCAAGACTGATGTGAATTCAAAATTTGTCCCAGTATTGAATTATGATGACACTAGTTGATATGATGCTAGAAAATTAAAGACGGGGCAGATGCATATTCAACATTTGTCCCAATGTCGAATTATGATGACACTGGGTTGTCGTGATGCTAGGTATTAAGGGAAGGCTGACGTGGATTCAACATTTTGTCCCAATGTCAAATTATGATGACACTGGGTTTGCTGTGATGCTAGAGATTAAATACGGGCTAATGCGGATTCAAAATTCTTATCCCAGTGTCGAATTATGATGACACTGGGTTCTTGTGGCGCTAGAAGATTCAAAGCGGGCAGACGCGAATTCAAAAGTTGTTCAACTGTCAAATTATAATGACACTGGGTTGATGTGATGCTCGAAAATTAAGGCAAGGTTGACACGAATTCAAAATTTTATCCCATTGTTGAATTATGATGACATTGGGTTGTTGTGATGTTGCGAGATGCTGAAGCAGAGTGGATCGACGCTCGAGGCCGTTTTTGCCCTTTGTTGGGAATTCTGGCCCTCCAACAAATTTCCTCAACTCGTTGTAAGATAAAATTCCATGTTGTGATCCTGCTCTTATAAATTAAGGTACCGGTAGGCTAAAGCTTAAGAAAAAGTTAGTGCATAACTATTAAGGCAAAACATGAATATATTAGCAATGTGATCATGTGAATGGGTATGTCATCCTGTGTAACGTGCTAACGATGCTGTTGGTGGAATCCTTGTGTTAATGTGATGCTATAAATGTTGAGATGTCGTCCTTACACAGACGTGTTACAACTGCAAATGCTGAAATATTGTCTTTGCACGGATATGTTGAATGCTACAAATGCTTAGATGTCGTCCTTGCACAGACTTGCTAAATACTGCCACTACTGAGATGTCGTTTTTGCCCAGATGTGTTGAATGTTGTGAATGCTAAGATGTTGTCATTGCCCGGACTTGCTGAATGCTGAGATGTCGTCCTTAAATGGACTTGTTGAATGCTGCAACTGCTGAGATATCATCTTTTCCCAGACGTATTGAATGCTGCAACTTGTTACACCCCGTATTTTCAACCGTTTGAAATGAGAACGTACGTGAGAAATTGAGATTTGAATTTTGAAAAGAAGGAAAAATTTCGGAAAAATCTTCTGAGCCTCGTGAAGGAAAAAGGTTTATAAAGTGGAGTTTGATTCTCAAATTTGATATTTGGGACTTAGAGAATATATTGGAATTATGAATTTTAATTTTCGGATTTGGTCATGTGGGGCCCACCCGGGAAATTTTACGTTTTTGTGGGGCCCACAATTTTTTCGTATATTTTGGCCAATTATGGAATTTTTGGGAGATGAAAATATTTTGGACGAATCATAGGGTGACACGTGGCACACCCCACCCCCTTGTCTTGGTCTTGGAAGACCTTGACTATTTGACTATTTGACTTTAGATATTTGTGAGACTTGGCAAGATATTTTGTGTGGGCCATGTGGGTTCCACTCCACTTGTCTTGCTACTTGAGATGTACATCTATATATTAGAGGGCTTGCAAGACTTGCCAACACTCAGCCAAAAATCCCATCTTGTTCTTCATATTGCTCTCGACCAAGGGAAAAAATGGAAGGCCAAATTTCCCAAATCTTCAAAGTTTAGTTATTATACACGATTAATGTCCCTAACCAAGTTATTAGCAAGCCCTTAACCTCTAAATCTAGGTTGGGCCGAAAATGGTGATGAAACCCTAGGGGTTTCCGTCGACTTTTTGGAAGCGAAACGTGAAGAGAAGTTGCTCCTAAGGTTGTAAGGGATACATATATGTGATTGGAACTTGAAGAAGCAGAGTGAAACGAAAACTGCGGATCAAAACATAGCATTCTGCCCGGGGCATTTTTAAGGCTAAAAATGAGGTAATAATTCTTCTTTTTCTGCAGTAATTGGATATTACTCATTGTTATAGTGTATAGATGACTTCTTGTTAATGAAAATATGGAAAATAAGGTGTGCATGTACCCTTTTTATGTTGAGGGCCGAGGCTATGAGTTTTTCGGGTCATTGGATTCGTTGATTTTTATTATCGTCATCTACACTTGTCGCATGTTATATAATGA
This sequence comes from Przewalskia tangutica, assembly GCA_029844215.1. Classification (NCBI taxonomy): domain Eukaryota; kingdom Viridiplantae; phylum Streptophyta; class Magnoliopsida; order Solanales; family Solanaceae; genus Przewalskia; species Przewalskia tangutica. The sequence goes on along the minus strand of CM056718.1, from coordinate 124,225,706 downwards.
AGGAAATATAGTTGATAAATTGTTATAACTTATATAACATGCTGGAATGAGAATTGGATTAAAAGGAATTAAGGAAAAGGACTTTGTATTGTTGTAGTTGTGGTTAGCCAAAAACTGCCTAAAACTGTTAGACGTTGTTATGCAGTTTTTATGGACTGATTTGGGGTGTTAATATGCTGGAAATTCAGCCCCTAACCTGCATGATTAATGTAGTAATTGGCTAATGGAAGTCCTAAGAAATAAGGGTGTTGAAGGCTTCACATGGTACCCTTAATGTTGAAAATTGTGGACTGTTTTACGGACTGTTTTATTATGATTGTGTGGCAGAATTTTACACGTCCAGTTAGGCGTGTAATCCCCTTTGGTTAACTGTTGGTTACGCCTTAAATGTGGCTTGTTGGTTGATGAATACGAACCTTGGAAAAGGTGAAAAAGTACGTAGAAATAAAGGAAGTGATGCCCGATATTCCGTAGAATTAGAGGGCTATTAATTGGTATAAGTCTTAAAATAGTAAGTAAGATTTTGATAGAAGTACAATGGCCATTTTAGGTTGGGGTACTACGTGTAGTATGGTCTACTTGGCTTAAGGAATAGCCGATGAAGTTGAAGTACTTTGAGCATTTTGCTACGTGTCGAAATGGTTAGTCGTCGCGAGGTATGTGGACTTCCTCTTCTCTAAGACATGAGTATTTTTTATGGTATACTTGCCTTGTTGTTAGGAGTATACATGACTTGATATTTGAGTATACTTGCCTTGTCGTTGGTAGTATACATGACTTGTTGTTTGAAGTACTTGCCTTGTAATTAGGAAGTATTCATATTATAGATTTTAGGCTAAAATCATGTCTAGAATATTCCTAAGTTCTTACCAAGTCTTATGGGTGATGTTGTTAAGAGTCGTTAGGAAGTAGTGGAGTCTAGTTGACCTTGCTAAGTTACTACACTAATAAAAAAGGGACCGAACAAGTCATTGCAGCGTTAATGAAAATGTATCGGTAATCAATTAAATTGAAATTAGTAGAATCTTCCATCTGCATAGAAACTAAGATAAGACAAAATTTTATTACATTTTCTAGATCATGTCTCAATGGACAAGATCGTTATAAACGTGTATAACCTATTCACGGTTCAATGAATATTTATTTTGAAAGTTATGAGATTTGATTTTCAATATTATGAGACTTTATTTTCAAGTTATGGGACTTGATTTTAAAAAGGAGAAGTAACTTGATTTAAAGGAATAGGTTACTTGATTTTAAAAATGAGAAGTAACTTGACTTAAAGGAATAGGTTACTTGATTTTAAAAAGGAGAAATAACTTGATTTAAAGGAATAGGTTATGTCACGACCCGAACCCGGGCCCGTGACTGGTGCCTTACCCCGGGCACCCTAGTGATACAACATCAGAGAAAATCAGCGGAAATAAAAACATGAACATGAATTAAGAGACATGATAAATAAACAGGCCAACCAGCGATTTGCCTTGGTATATATACATAAATACCGACAGTTATCCTTTTTACAAACCCCGCCCACAATGCTCTGCACCTCTAAGATTTTTACAACAGCTATGACGGGACAGGGCCCCGCCATACCCCTGAATGTACAAGCATCTACAGACTCAGGGTAACATACCAAAAGATAAGCCTCCGAAGAATGGGGCTTCCCGACACGCTGAACTGTGATCCTATGAGCGAGGATCCACAACCGATGTACTTCTACCTGCGGCATGAACGCAGCCCCGGAGAGTCGGTCATAACAGTACCAAGTATGTGAGCAGTAAAACATCGTAAATGAAATCATAATAGTCTATATAAAGCGGGAGACATGTATGATAACCAAACTACGATTTGACATAAAGCGATCATGTCAAGTCGTGGACTCACGCCTCAAGTCATCCCTCATGCCCGTGGAACTCCTTCCTCACTGCCGGCAGTCTAGGTATAAATCGTGTGGAATACGTGTCCCGGCCCATCCCGTGGGACTCGGTAAAGAATCATGTGGAATACGTGTCCCGGCCCATCTCGTGGGACTCGGTAGAGAATCATGTGGAATACGTGTCCCGGCCCATCCCATGGGACTCGGTAAAGAATCATGTGGAATACGTGTCCCGGCCCATCCCATGGGACTCGGTAAAGAATCATGTAGAATATGTGTCCCGGCCCATCTCGTGGGACTCGGTAGAGAATCAGATGAAATACGTGTCCCGGCCCATCTCGTGGGACTCGGTGAAGAATCGTTCATAACAAATCAGCCGGCCCTCCATCGAGAGACGCGGTGGTATAGAAGTACAGTATTTGCACAACAAGGCTATCAAACACAAACATAGGCAAGTTACACACAACTCAAGTTTATTTTAGGCCAAAGTCCAGGTTCTGACCCCAAAGTATTACGTACGTTAAATTCTTTTAAAAAAAAGATCCATTTCTTTTATAAAGGTCACCCGATACCCGTAGTATTAAAATAGAGCGACTCACATTTTTTTTGGTAAACCAAAACACTTTCCCTTTTAACATCAAGTAACAACATTCTTTTCCAAAAGTTCAAGTTTGCCTAATTTCAAATACTTAAGTCCCTTATTTTAGAAAGGTTTCATAGTCCATAGACTTAATCACTTAAGAATATAATCCTCTTTTAAACAATTTGAGAAACATATGTCTTATATGTGAGTAGGTTTTTCTTGTTCATAATCAATCTTATTAAAGCAGCCATGATCTAGGAAATGTAATATCATTTTGTCTCATCTTAGCTTCTATGCAGATGGAGGTTTCTACTGGTTTTAATAATACTTAATTCGTCAAAACATTTCCTTTTATTAACGCTGCAGTGGTTTGTCGATACTCATTCTGATTTCCAAAATCAGTAAAACATTATTCCTTTTAAAAACCAAGTACTCATTACTCATGAATGAGGTTTCACACCAAAACTCATATTAATTCATTCAAGTCAAGTCTCTTATCTTTTAAGATCAAGTCTCTTAACCTCTAACAATCAGTAAATCATTCTCTTTACCACTCTTAAGACGTTATACCTAACTTCCCATAAAGCTAGTATAACTCTTATGTTTTCAAAACCAGGTATTGCTCTTCTTTCAAAACGGTTTCTTAGTCTTTTGAAATACTTCAAGATTCTTGTTTATCATACGTCAAGTCAGTTATAAATCAAATCAGTTATCTTTTAAAAACCACAAGGCATTTCTTACTTACATAAAGCTGTTATAACCAACTTCCCATAAAGCCGTTATAACACTTTATGTTTTAAACCAATCAAATACTTTTAACACATGTACGTCTACCGTACTACATAGTTATACACATATCATGCTAGAAAAGATAGGAAGAGGTTCACATACCTCGCGACGATTATCGACTAATAGCAAAACGCTCCAAGTACCTCAAACCGTCGGCTACACCTTAAGCCAAGCAGATCACACCACACGTAGTACTTCAACCTATAGAGGCCACAAGGCGCCTATTAACATCTAGATCTCAACGTAGAATATTCTACAGAAATTTCGGCAAAGACTCCCCGCATGACGCGTAAATCTCTCTCTATCGAGGCACGCTGCTATGAGCCAACAACTCCCTAGAGGGGGGGGGGGGGTTGTACGTCTAATCCGGACGTGTACAATTCTACAACACAGTAAAGCTACACAAGTCTACTGTAATACAGTCCTATGTGATTTCAGTTCAGTTCTCTTCTCTAAATTCAGGCTTAAGTCAAAAGACATTGCCGCACAATTATGTTCAGTTCTATATATAGTATACTTCAACTATATAATCCTACAACATGTAATTTCCAATTACAATAGAAGGTCAAGAGTGTTTACCTCGATAAGCCCAAAATTATCCAAGTTTATATGTCGATCCTGAGCAAGGTTTAGCTCCTACTCCGTGCGCTCCAACCCGCTCCAACAACCCTTAGAAGTTCTACGCAACTTCTACTTAACACTTCAACCGACTAAGAAGGTTTTCCTTAGGGTTTCGTTTTTGTGACTGAGGGAAAGTATAATAGTATTTTCTGGGCTTTTGTATAAGTGTAACCTTGGGAATACTACAAGGTATTTGGGCCAAGGTATTTGGGCATTATAACAATACTTGGAGAGTATTTCTATACCACAAAAGGGGGGTATTTATACGAGACAACTAGGCTAGGGGGGGTACCCCACGGCTAGACACCACAAAGGGGGAGGGGGGAGGCTCTCGGCCAAGGGCTCTCAAAGGGGGAGGGGGTGTGGTGGACGAAAGCTCTCACTAAGAGGGGAGGGAGGAATTTAACACTTAGAACAATTTTGGATGAAGAAGTTCATCAACATAGAGGGGTATTTATAGGTCAAGCAATGGCCAACCAATGGCCAAGATTAATCCATGTGTTAGGCAAGTGTAAGGCCAAGATCAAGCCAAGTACACCTTATCCATCTACCACACAACTTGCACAAAAAATATCCTACCAACTAAAGTCACCCATTTCGTCCAAACCGCCCAATCTCACGTCCAGTGTGAGGGTGACACATGTCACCCTCCCGTTGGTCCAAAATGTTTCGTCTCTCGGAAAAATCCGCAAAAATAATAAATGACATAGCCGTATTTTTCCCTTCGCAAGTTTAGTAAAACGTTTCGTCGAAAAACGACTCCTTTCGGCACTTGTGTACAATTTCGAAACTTGCCAAATCTTTAAGGCTCAAATTATATACGTACGCCCTCACGTACATACTCAGGAAATATGGGGTATAACAGGTTACTTGATTTTAAAAATGAGAAGTAACTTGATTTAAAGGAATAGGTTACTTGATTTTAAAAAGGAGATGTAACTTGTTGTAAAGGATTCTTTTATAAAGAATAGATGTACGTAGAACTTTTGGGTCCAACGCCCTAATATTTCATGAGACGATTCTTCTTATAAAGAATAAAGGTACGTAGCTTCTTTGGATTTTAATCCTACGCGATATACGGCACTTTGATGTTCTAAAAAGATGTTTTAGAAATAGTACATGATAACTAGTGCCTTGATTTTCCAAACAATATTTTTAATAGATACTTGATATGATAAGTATCTTAATATTTCAAAATGATGGTTTCAAAATAATGCTTATAATGGATCTTAATCCTTAATGAACTATGTGATAACGCCTTAATGATGATTGAATAGGAAAGAGGTGATAGTACCTTAGTTTCGTAAGAATTGTTATAATGACTTTATGGGAAGTGGTTATAACGGTCTTTATGAAAAGTCTAAATGGTTGATAAAAATGAACTTGGTTTTGTTGTAGTACATGAAGGAAGTGACTAGAGTACAAAGAGTGTAGGTCGCTTGAGTTGATGAGTAAGTAACTTGATGTTGCAAGTCTAGTGCCTTGAGATTTTTATAAAGGAACCGGATGTGCGGTGGACATACGTAGTACTTTGGCTTGTATAAATGATAGTTATACTACTTTTGCCTTGATAGTACTTTGGCTTGCTAAAATGGAAATTTAGTTTATAAAGTGAATGTACGGCTCACGTACAGTGTGGTAATGGACTTTAATCCTTAGTGATGCAAGGTGTGATAGTACCTTGGTGTTATAAAATAAAAGACTTGTTAGGGTCTTGTTTGTTTTAGAGAGGAAGACATGGTATTTTCTTGCTTGTTTTAAAAGGAAGACATGGTATTTTCTTGTTTGTTTTAAAAGGAAGACATGGTATTGTCTTGTTTGTTTTAAAAGGAAGGCATGGTATTGTCTTGTTTGTTTTAAAAGGAAGGCATGGTATTGTCTTGTTTGTTTTAAAAGGAAGGTATAGTATTGTCTTGGTTGTTCAAAACGATGGTGCCTTCATTTTGTCTAATGAGAGTCAAAGCTTATCTTAACTTGTCTATGTTGTTTACGATAGCCGGTTGCGCTTGTATTTTATGATTTATTGTGGGGTAAACCCCCTGACCATGTCGCGTTGTTCATATTTCTGCGGGTTTGCTCCCCCCAATGCGAGGAGTACCTCATGTTGGTCCAAGGTGCTCATGCGGGACGGGGTCCTATGCGAGAAATACCCTCATGCGAGTCCAAGGGGCTCATGCGGGACAGGGTCCTATGAATTACCGCGAGTTTGCTTCCCCCGATGCGAGGAGTATCTCATGCGGGTCCACGCGACCTATGCGGGCTGGGAATCCAGGAAACAGGAATTACCCATGATACTATAGGCGAATGACCCTAGTTTGATCATCGGGTTTCTATTTGCGAACCGGTGAAATCGACTTTTATTGCTTTCATTGTTTGTAAAGTTCAGTGTACTGTTGATGTGGTTATTATACTTGTCTCTTGCTTTATTTTTGGATTATGTGATATTATATACTTGAAGGGCACAATCGACTCTTGGAGTTATTATAGTACAGTGATACGAGGTGCAGTTGGCTTTTAGGTTATGTGACACGGTAGGATCTGGTATTTGATTTTCATACTTGCCCCTGTAATTCTTGTGCACAGCCATGATTTTAATAATGTACATTATTTTCAGTTCCATACTAGTACTTGTTGTACTGACCTCCTTCGGGGGGCTGCGTTCATGTCTGCAGGTCTAGGTACTCAGTTATGGATCCGCGAGATTAGGATCCTTGTTCAGCGTTTTGGATAGCTCCAATGTTCCGGAGCTTATCCTTATGGCTAGGTATATTCAGGGGCACGACGTAGCCTTGTCCCGTCACAGTTGTTGTCAAATTCTTAGAGGTCTGTATTCATATGTGGGCTGGACTGGTGAGAGTTATATTTACGTTGTTGTACAGTGTATACCCAGTTAGGTATGGTATATATATACGGCAGCCTTATCGGCTTTGACTTTGCTTTAAGAAAAAACTGAGTGTTATTGTCTTTCGCGTGTTACTCATGTAGTATGTATAGAAGGGTTCCCGGGTAGGGTACCAGTCGCGGGCCCGGGGTTCGGGGCGTGACACAACTGTTGAGATGCCGTCTTTTCCCAGATGTGTTGAATGCTGAGATGTTGTCCTTGCACGAATATATTGGATACTGCAACTGCTGAGATATCGTCCTTTCCAGAACGTGCTGAATGCTGCGAATGCTGAGATGTTGTCCTTGCCTAGACTTGCTGAATATTGAGATGTCGTACTTGCACGGACTTGCTGAATGTTGCAACTGCTGAGAAGTTGTCCTTGCCCAGACGTACTGAATGCTGAGATGTCATCCTTGTACGGATTTATTGAATGCTGAAATGTCGTCCTTGCATGGACTTGCTGAATACTGCAACTGCTGATATGTCGTCTTTGTCCAGACGTGTTGAATGCTGCGAATGCTGAGATGTTATCCTTGCACAGACATGCTAGAGAATGCAACAGCTGAGATAATGTCCTTGTCCGACGTGTTGAATGCTGCGAATGATAAAATATTGTCCTTGCCCAGACTTGTTGAATGCTGAGATATCGTCCTTGCACGGACTTGCTGAATGCTGCAACTGATGAGATGTCTACCTTGTCCAGACGCGCTGAATGTTATGAATGCTGATGTCGGCCTTGCACAGACGTGTTGAATGCTGCGAATGTTGAGATGTTGTCCTTGCACGAACTTGCTTAATGATGTGAATGATGATGTCGCCCTTGCACAGACTTGTTGAATGCTGCAACTGTTGAGATGCATTTGCCCAGACTTGTTGAATTCTGCGAATGCTGAGATATTGTCCTTGAACGGACATGCTGGATACTGCAACTATTGATATGTCATCTTTGCCCGGACGTGTTGAATGCTGCGAATGCTGAGATGTTGTCTTTGCCCGGACTTGGTGAATGTTGAGATATCATCCTTGTACAAACTTACTGAATACTACAACTGATGAGACGTTGACCTTGCCCAGATGTGCTGAATGCTGAGATATCTGTTACACCCCGTAGTTACAGGACATGTTTTAAGAACGTACGTAAGAACTCGCAAGTGTTAAAATTTGAGACTGTAAAAATTTTAACGGAATTATGGAATTGTCGGAAAACGTATTATTGTGACGAATGGGAGGGCGACATGTGTCACCCCCCCCCCCCTTAGAGTGCCTTGGACGAAAATGGCATGGCCAATATGGTCATTGACCATAAGTCTTCTATGGCTAAGTCTTGCAAGTAGTAGCATGAGAATATTGACTAAGTCAAAGGTCCCACATTTGTCTTGATATTTAGCAAGACTACATCCAAACCAACCATTTGTTTGTATCCTAACCCTCCAAGGTGCTACTTATATTACTACTAGTAGAGAGGGAGCTTAACACTTAGAAAATATTACACAAATTGAAGAGCATGGGCAGTGAGCTCTCGGCTACACTAAGGGAAAAGAAGGAAATTTTTTGTTTGTGATCCATTTAGGTCCCCACTTTAAACCAAGGGTCTTATGTGTATTGTAAGCAAGTCTCAATAGAAAAATCTTGGAAAAAGATTGTTTACGGGTTAGTCATGACGAAAAACCTAATGGTCTTTCTAGGTTTTATTTAGAGTTTTGAAGGATTATTGTTGGTATTGTTCTAAGGGTCTCAACAGCGGATTGAAGTGTCTTGGAGAGGTTCTAAACTACTAAGGAAGCGACTTGGTTGGAAGTTAGATTGAGATTCGTTAAGGTATAATCTTGTTCTCTTTAAGTGTTACAAGATTATGTATTGTTGTTAGCCTTACATTTTACTAGCATGTAGTATATGTGTTGAAGTTTTATAAGTATTATGGATTGCTTGTAGCTTTAAATCCGAAGTGTAATGTAAGTCATGTTTAGTTGGAATATAATTTGATCGTTATTGGAATCGTCGCATGTTATTGACTTAAAGATTATGGTTGTTATAATCAAATGCGACTTGATATCATGTTATGCTACCAATTTGGATTGAAATGGAAATTGGATAAGAATTGGTTTTGTTGAACTCAAGGTGGCCGAATTTTGGACTTGTAGTTTGCATTTAGTTGGTTATTAAATTGTGAGCCAATTGGGGCTGTTTAGTTAGTCATTTGTATTGGACTACTTTCTAAATTGTGAGCCAATTGGGGCTGTTTAGTTAGTCATTTGTATTGGACTACTTTCTAAATTGTGAGCCAATTGGGGCTGTGTAGTTATTCAATTGTATTGGATTATCTTCTATAAATTGTGAGCCAATTGGGGCTGTTTGGTTATTGTATTTCCGGCCTTGAAAAAGGTGGCAAAGTAAGTAAAAACAAAGGAGGTGCTGTCCGATTTTCCGTAGAAATTAGTGACTTAGCACCTAGAATATTCTACGTTTGAAGTAAGAGGTTAATGGACGTATTGTGATCATTATAGGTTGAAGTACTTAGTATAGCGTATCCTATTTGAAGGATGGACTAGCTATCAAGGTTGAAGTACTTTGGAGCTTTTTGCTACTTGTCGATAATCGTCGCGAGGTATGTGAACCTCTTCCTTCCTTTGGCATGATTCTATGTATGGAATATACTTGTGGTATCATTTCATGTTTCCTTACTCTTAGAAGTTAAGAGGTAGTTGTGTGATTTACTCATGAAGAACTTTTCCTATCTTTGAGCATGACTAGTTGCAGCGTGTAGTGCAGAGACGTACAACACCTTGTTATCCTTTACTAGTTTATTGAATGGCCAAGTCGGGTGAGTTGGGAGATTAACTCGCTTCCTTGAAAGTATAAGGGATGTCTTAAGTTTTATTTAAAGTTAAGGGACTTGAAGAGTTTTAAAGTATGTGATACTTGTTCCGTTTTGAACGTATAAGTCCCTTGGATAGGAAATTGTATTTGGCTAAGGTATAAAGTGAATATAACGACTTAATGGGAGTTGGTTATATTTGCTTTATGGAAAGGTAAATGACTTGATTTTAGTGAAAAGGCAACTTGTTTTTAAGGCATTAATTGCCTAAGGTTTTATATAAAATGAGTCACTTGTTTTCTAAAGGTTAAGAGACTAATTGTATTTTTGAAAGTTATGAGAATTTATTTGAAAGTATTTAATACTTGGTTTCAAAAAGTAGAAGTCTCTTGGTTATAAAAGGAACGTGTTGGTCTAAACCATAAAGGGTTATAACGGCTTTATGGGAAGTTGGTTATAACGGCTTTATGGAAGGTTAAGAGAATGGTTTTCTCTAATAAAGTAATCAAGAAATAACTTGTGTTAAGGAAGGGCAAATTGTTTTAAAGGTACCAATTGCTTAAGGTTTTAAATAAGGAAGTCACTTGATTTAGAAGCCGGTAATTGTATTTCTAAAAAGGTATTGTGACTTGTCTTGAAAGGTGAATAGGACTTGATACTACGGTTGTTAGTATCGGGGAAGTTTTATTTGGAAAGGAGTCTTTTGAAAAGAATGTACGTACGTAGTACTTTGGCCTGTTTAATTGAGAATAATTCTATGTGATGCCTTGATTAGTACTTTGGCTTGTTAATTGAGAATTATTCTATTTGTGCCCTGATAAGTACTTTGGCTTGATTAATTGAGAATTAGTCTAAATGTGCCTTGATAAGTACTTTGGCTTGTTAAATGAGAATTTATTCTATTTGTGCCCGGATAAGTACTTTGGCTTGTTAATTGAGAATTATCCTATGTGTGCCTTGATGAGTACTTTGGCTTGGTTAATTGAGAACTTGCCTATATGTGCTGGTAATAGCCTTTGAGTGCAAGTATTATGTTTTATTAAGTTGCCGCGACTCTCGGTTGAAGGGTCGGCTGTCTTGTTGTAAGTTCTTGGGACGTCTGCAAGCGGTGATGTGGGATTCCACGGGTATGCTTGTTATTTGGAGTACTTGGGTTAAATTCGGATTCTTATAGAAGATATGGTAGTATACATTTGTTTGTGGCCAGGTTGAGATAGGGTAAGAGTATAAGTGAGGGGTAGACCCCCAAGATGCTATACCACCTTCTCCAGGTTAAGAGTATAAGTGAGGGGTAAACCCCCAAGACATTATACCCCCTGCTTGTTTTGTATAATGGTCGGTTGAGATAGGGTAAGAGTATAAATGAGGGGCAAGTCCCAAGACGTTATACCACCTTCTCCAGGGTAAGAGTATAAGTGAGGGGTAGACCCCCAAGATGCTATACCACCGCTTACCACCTTCTCCGGGGTAAGAGTATAAGTGAGGTAGACCCCAAGACGATATACCAGGTGGGACTTGGTGTTCATGTATGCCTATTGGTGTATTATTATACCTGGGTATCGGCGGTGATGTGGGATTCCACGGGCGGGATATATATATATGTATTGTGTATGTATGCGCGACGGTGAGGTGGGATGCCAGGCGCGTCACGTGGTTATATTTTACACTAATAGTCGGCGATGATGGGGATTCCACGGGCATGCTTTGATATTAGTGTGACTTGATCGCGTCCCAGATGGGGCCGGGTAGTATATGTGTCCCTCCGTAGTGGGCCGGACTATGTTATGAAAGATAAGTAAGTTATATGGTAATGAACCTAATGATTCTTTTTCTAAATAATATGCGTAAGAATGTGACTATAACTTTTATTGGGAATGGAAAGGATAATAAGGCGTTTAAGTTCATAAGTGGTAATGACACGGCAGGATCCGGTATGTATTTTTATACTTGTCCTTGTCATTCTTTTATCTGATTATGATTTGTTTCTTATGCGTTATATTACATTCCATATTAAATTGTTGTTATCGACTTCTTCGGGCTGCGTTCATGCCGCGAGTTTAGGTACGATTGTGGATCCGCGAGCTTAGGATCCGGTCAAAGAAGTTGAGATGGCTCGGTGTTCGGAGTTGTCACGTTTATGTTTATTCGAAGTGCGGCGGGGCCTTGTCCATACGATTGTTATGTCTAAACTCTTGAGTGCAGTAGTCACATATGTGGGTCGGTTGTAAAAGAAAGGAGGCAAGCTTGGTTGTTTTTATATATGTTCGGAAGGTAGCCCTATCGGCTAACTTTGTTGTTTTACTTACGATGTTTTATTTTTAAGTTTCATGTATGTTCGCTGATTTTCTCGATGTTTACTGTAAGGGTGCCTGTGTAGGGCACGATCGCGATCGAGTGGTCGTGACAAAAGTGGTATCGAGCGATTAGTCTCGGAAAGTGTCTGAGGCCGTGTCTAGTAGAGTCTTGATTATCGGTGTGTTGTGCACCACATCTATAATCGAGGAGGCTACAGGACATTTAGGATTGGTTTCATTCTTCTCACTCCGAGATCGTGCGATAGAGTGTTGTTAGGGTCATCCCTCCTAACGAGTTATGTTGATTGCAGCCTACGAGAAAGACAAAGATGGCGGGAATGACTATGTGGATTGTGTATCCGAGGTTGGTAATGATTATAGTATAGTTGGTATTGTGACATACATCTATACGGAGTTATGTATGAGGTCGACGCGTGTTGCCTAGAATGATTTTAGATTACCAGAATTGGTAAAGACTAACTAGATCCGGAAGGTATGGAATAGTTAATGAATTTTCGCCAAGGTTTTGTGTTTTATTTCGAGATAATTGGGAAAGGATGAGCCGTCTGCGATAGGGTAGTGTACCCTTAGAAGCCATATTAAGGAACCTAACGGAAGGTCGTGTTAATAGATTAAGGCTGCGTAGTAGGCTTAAGAGAATTATGCGGATGAGGTCCGTATGGAGTAAGAAATGGTTGTTGTGATCGAGACAACATGGTTTTGGTTTTATAAAGTTTTGTACCCGTTCTTGGGATGGTAAGGTAGGCTTGGAGCATGGAAATTGCGAGCCTAAGAATATTGATTACCGCCGAGACCTTAGGTATATAAGGCTTTCTCCGCAATAAGATTTTAAGTCGGACAAGGATAAGAGTTAAGTGCGGCCGAGTGGTTGAGGACTGTTACGGGTCTCCCATGGCGCTGGAATGGAGTGAGATCAGTTGGTAGTGGTTCCGCCACGTAACGGTCACGAGCGCAAGGCCAAGTCTAGTTAATTGTTTTAAGGGTTCGTGGACGCGTTCCACCGAACCAGTCATGGCGGAAATGGCCTTATGTTGTTTTATAGAGTGACTCAGATTTGAGGCGAGTCGATATGGAAGTTATGTATGTATGATAGAAGGAGTTGGAAATGCGAAAAGGTAACCTCGTTTGGGCTTATGATGGGCGGATATGCGTGTGCGAGGTATTAGGGCCATGTGTGACATTGTTGGTATGTCGAGGTTGTGAAAGGAAACTATGTCGCTAATTATAAGTTTGACTCCGAAAGAACATTCGAGGACGAATGTTTCTAAGGGGGGAAGAATGTTACACCAGTAGTTCTGAGGACATGTTTTAGAACGTACGTAAGAACTCGCAAGTGTTAAAATTTGAGACTGTAAAAATTTTAACGGAATTATGGAATTGTCGGAAAACGTATTATTGTGACGAATGGGAGGGCGACATGTGTCACCCCCCCTTAGAGTGCCTTGGACGAAAATGGCATGGCCAATATGGTCATTGACCATAAGTCTTCTATGGCTAAGTCTTGCAAGTAGTAGCATGAGAATATTGACTAAGTCAAAGGTCCCACATTTGTCTTGATATTTAGCAAGACTACATCCAAACCAACCATTTGTTTGTATCCTAACCCTCCAAGGTGCTACTTATATTACTACTAGTAGAGAGGGAGCTTAACACTTAGAAAATATTACACAAATTGAAGAGCATGGGCAGTGAGCTCTCGGCTACACTAAGGGAAAAGAAGGAAATTTTTTGTTTGTGATCCATTTAGGTCCCCACTTTAAACCAAGGGTCTTATGTGTATTGTAAGCAAGTCACAATAGAAAAATCTTGGAAAAAGATTGTTTACGGGTTAGTCGCAAACGAAAAACCTAATGGTCTTTCTAGGTTTTATTTAGAGTTTTGAAGGATTATTGTTGGTATTGTTCTAAGGGTCTCAACAAGCGGATTGAAGTGTCTTGGAGAGGTTCTAAACTACTAAGGAGCGACTTGGTTGGAAGTTAGATTGAGATTCGTTGAGGTATAATCTTGTTCTCTTTAAGTGTTACAAGATTATGTATTGTTGTTAGCCTTACATTTTACTAGCATGTAGTATATGTGTTGAAGTTTTATAAGTATTATGGATTGCTTGTAGCTTTAAATCCGAAGTGTAATGTAAGTCATGTTTAGTTGGAATATAATTTGATCGTTATTGGAATCGTCGCATGTTATTGACTTAAAGATTATGGTTGTTATAATCAAATGCGACTTGATATCATGTTATGCTACCAATTTGGATTGAAATGGAAATTGGATAAGAATTGGTTTTGTTGAACTCAAGGTGGCCGAATTTTGGACTTGTAGTTTGCATTTAGTTGGTTATTAAATTGTGAGCCAATTGGGGCTGTTTAGTTAGTCATTTGTATTGGACTACTTTCTAAATTGTGAGCCAATTGGGGTTGTTTAGTTAGTCATTTGTATTGGACTACTTTCTAAATTGTGAGCCAATTGGGGCTGTGTAGTTATTCAATTGTATTGGATTATCTTCTATAAATTGTGAGCCAATTGGGGCTGTTTGGTTATTGTATTTTCCGGCCTTGAAAAAGGTGGCAAAGTAAGTAAAAACAAAGGAGGTGATGTCCGATTTTCCGTAGAAATTAGTGACTTAGCACCTAGAATATTCTACGTTTGAAGTAAGAGGTTAATGGACGTATTGTGACCATTATAGGTTGAAGTACTTAGTATAGCGTATCCTATTTGAAGGATGGACTAGCTATCAAGGTTGAAGTACTTTGGAGCTTTTTGCTACTTGTCGATAATCGTCGCGAGGTATGTGAACCTCTTCCTTCCTTTGGCATGATTCTATGTATGGAATATACTTGTGGTATCATTTCATGTTTCCTTACTCTTAGAAGTTAAGAGGTAGTTGTGTGATTTACTCTATGAAGAACTTTTCCTATCTTTGAGCATGACTAGTTGCAGCGTGTAGTACGGTGACGTCTGACACCTTGTTATCCTTTACTAGTTTATTGAATGGCCAAGTCGGGTGAGTTGGGAGATTAACTCGCTTCCTTGAAAGTATAAGGGATGTCTTAAGTTTTATTTAAAGTTAAGGGACTTGAAGAGTTTTAAAGTATGTGATACTTGTTCCGTTTTGAACGTATAAGTCCCTTGGATAGGAAATTGTATTTGGCTAAGGTATAAAGTGAATATAACGACGTTCTGGGTAGTTGGTTATATTTGCTTTATGGAAAGGTAAATGACTTGATTTTAGTGAAAAGGCAACTTGTTTTTAAGGCATTAATTGCCTAAGGTTTTATATAAAATGAGTCACTTGTTTTCTAAAGGTTAAGAGACTAATTGTATTTTTGAAAGTTATGAGAATTTATTTGAAAGTATTTAATACTTGGTTTCAAAAAGTAGAAGTCTCTTGGTTATAAAAGGAACGTGTTGGTCTAAACCATAAAGGGTTATAACGGCTTTATGGAAAGTTGGTTATAACGGCTTTATGGAAGGTTAAGAGAATGGTTTTCTCTAATAAAGTAATCAAGAAATAACTTGTGTTAAGGAAGGGCAAATTGTTTTAAAGGTACCAATTGCTTAAGGTTTTAAATAAGGAAGTCACTTGATTTAGAAGCGGTAATTGTATTTCTAAAAGGTATTGTGACTTGTCTTGAAAGGTGAATAGGACTTGATACTACGGTTGTTAGTATCGGGAAGTTTTATTTGGAAAGAGTCTTTTGAAAAGAATGCGTCACGTAGTACTTTGGCTGTTTAATTGAGAATAATTCTATGTGATGCCTTGATTAGTACTTTGGCTTGTTAATTGAGAATTATTCTATTTGTGCCACGATAAGTACTTTGGCTTGATTAATTGAGAATTAGTCTAAATGTGCCTTGATAAGTACTTTGGCTTGTTAAATGAGAATTTATTCTATTTGTGCCCGGATAAGTACTTTGGCTTGTTAATTGAGAATTATCCTATGTGTGCCTTGATGAGTACTTTGGCTTGGTTAATTGAGAACTTGCCTATATGTCTTGGTAATAGCCTTTGAGTGCAAGTATTATGTTTTATTAAGTTGCGCGACTCTCGGTTGAAGTGGTTGTCTTGTTGTAAGTTCTTGGGGACGTCTGAAGCGGTGATGTGGGATTCCACGGGTATGCTTAGTTATTTGGAGTACTTGGGTTAAATTCGGATTCTTATAGAAGACATGGTAGTATACATTTGTTTGTGGCCGGTTGAGATAGGGTAAGAGTATAAGTGAGGTAGACCCCAGATGCTATACCACCTTCTCCGAGTTAAGAGTATAAGTGAGGGTAAACCCCAAGACATTATACCCCGCTTGTTTTGTATAATGGTCGGTTGAGATAGGGTAAGAGTATAAATGAGGGCAAGTCCCAAGACGTTATACCACCTTCTCGGGGTAAGAGTATAAGTGAGGGTAGACCCAAGATGCTATACCACCGCTTTACCACCTTCTCCGGGGTAAGAGTATAAGTGAGGGTAGACCAGGCGATATACCACGGTGGGACTTGGTGTTCATGTATGCCTATTGGTGTATTATTATACCTGGGTATCGGCGGTGATGTGGGATTCCACGGGCGGGATATATATATGTATTGTGTATGTATGCGCCCGGCGGTGAGGTGGGATGCCAGGCGCGTCACATGGTTATATTTTACACTAATAGGTATCGGCGGTGATGGGGATTCCACGGGCATGCTTTGATATTAGTGTGACTTGATCGCGTCCCAGTTGGGCGGGTAGTATATGTGTCCCTCCGTAGTGGGCGGACTATGTTATGAAAGATAAGTAAGTTATATGGTAATGAACCTAATGATTCTTTTTCTAAATAATATGCGTAAGAATGTGACTATAACTTTTATTGGGAATGGAAAGGATAATAAGGTACGTTTAAGTTCATAAGTGGTAATGACACGGCGGGGATCGGTATGTATTTTTATACTTGTCCTTGTCATTCTTTTGTCTGATTATGATTTGTTTCTTATCGTTATATTACATTCCATATTAAATTTTTGTTATGCGGCCCGCCGAAGTGCGTTCATGCCGCGAGTTTAGGTACGATTGTGGATCCGCGAGCTTAGGATCGGTTCAGCAAGTTGAGATGGCTCGGTGTTCGGAGTTGTCACGTTTATGTTTATTGAAGTGCGGCGGGGCCTTGTCCCGCCACGCTTGTTATGTCTAAACTCTTGAAGTGCAGTAGTCACATATTGTGGGTCGATTTGTAAAAAGAAAGGCAAGCGCGGTTGTTTTTATATATGTTGGGAAGGTAGCCTATCGGCTAACTTTGTTGTTTACTTACGATGTTTTATTTTTAAGTTTCATGTATGTTCCGCTGATTTTCTCGATGTTTACGTAGCGGTGCGGGTAGGGCACGATCGCGATCGGGTCGGTCGTGACAAAAGTGGTATCAGAGCAGTTAGTCCTCGGAAAGTGTCTACAGACCGTGTCTAGTAGAGTCTTGATTATCGGTGTGTTGTGCACCACATCTATAATCAGGAGGCTGCAGGACATTTAGGATTGGTTTCCATTCTTCTCACTCTGAGATCGTGCGATAGAGCTGTGTTGTTAGGGTCATCCCTCCCTAACGAGTTATGTTGATTGCAGCTACGAGAAAGACAGCAGTGGCCCAGGAATGACTATGTGGATTGTGTATCCAGGTTGGTAATGATTATAGTATAGTTGGTATTGTGACATACATCTATACGGAGTTATGTATGAGGGTCAGACGCGTGTTGCCTAGAATGATTTTAGATTACCAGGAATTGGTAAAGACTAACTAGATACCGGGAAGGTATGGAATAGTTAATGAATTTTCGCCAAGGTTTTGTGTTTTATTTCGAGATAATTGGGAAAGGATGAGATGTCTGATAGGGTAGTGAACCCTTAAGAAGCCATATTAAGGAACCTAACGGAAGGTCATGTTAATAGATTAAGCTGCGTAGTAGGCTTAAGAGAATTGTACGGATGAGGTCCGTATGGAGTAAGAAATGGTTGTTGTGATCGAGACAACATGGTTTTGGTTTTATAAAGTTTTGTACCCGTTCTTGGGGGTGGTAAGGTAGGCTTGGAGCATGGAAATTGCGAGCCTAAGAATATTGATTCACCGAGACCTTAGGTATATAAGGCTTTCTCGCAATAAGATTTTAAGTCGGACAAGGATAAGAGTTAAGTGCGACGAGTCGGGTTGAGGACTGTTACGGGTCTCCTCATGGCTGGAATGGAGTGAGATCGGTTGGTAGTGGTTCCGCTAAATGCTTGAAGTCCGCGAGCGCAGGCAAGTCTAGTTAATTGTTTTAAGGGTTCGTGGACGCGTTCCACCGAATCCAGTCATGGCGGAAATGGCCTTATGTTGTTTTATAGAGTGACTCCAAGATTTGAGGCGAGTCGATATGGAAGTTATGTATGTATGATAGAAGGAGTTGGAAATGCGAAAAGGTAACCTCGTTTGGGCTTATGATGGGCGGATATGCGTGTGCGAGTATTAGGGCCATGTGTGACATTGTTGGTATGTCGAGGTTGTGAAAGGAAACTATGTCGCTAATTATAAGTTTGACTCAGAAAGAACATTCGAGGGCGAATGTTTCTAAGGGGAAGAATGTTACACCGTGAATTACGGGGCGTGTTTTAGAACGTGCGTAAGAACTTCATGAGTGTTAAAATTTGAGACTTGGTAAAAATTTTAGGAATTTTGGAATTTTCGGAAAACGTATTATTGTGACGAATGGGAGGCGACATGTGTCACCCCTTAGAGTGCCTTGGGCCGAAAATGGCATGGCGATATGGTCATTGACCATAAGTCTTATGGCTAAGTCTTGCAGTAGTAGCGTGAGAATATTGACTAAGTCAAAGGTCCCACATTTGTCTTGATATTTAGCAAGACTACATCCAAACCAACCATTTGTTTGTATCCTAACCCTCCAAGGTGCTACTTATATTACTACTAGTAGAGAGGGAGCTTAACACTTAGAAAATATTACACAAATTGAAGAGCATGGGCAGTGAGCTCTCGGCTACACTAAGGGAAAAGAAGGAAATTTTTTGTTTGTGATCCATTTAGGTCCCCACTTTAAACCAAGGGTCTTATGTGTATTGTAAGCAAGTCACAATAGAAAAATCTTGGAAAAAGATTGTTTACGGGTTAGTCATGACGAAAAACCTAATGGTCTTTCTAGGTTTTATTTAGAGTTTTGAAGGATTATTGTTGGTATTGTTCTAAGGGTCTCAACAGCGGATTGAAGTGTCTTGGAGAGGTTCTAAACTACTAAGGAGCGACTTGGTTGGAAGTTAGATTGAGATTCGTTGAGGTATAATCTTGTTCTCTTTAAGTGTTACAAGATTATGTATTGTTATTAGCCTTACATTTTACTAGCATGTAGTATATGTGTTGAAGTTATATAAGTATTATGGATTGCTAGTAGCTTAAAATCAGAAATGTAATGTAAGTCATGTTTAGTTGGAATATAATTTGATCGTTATTGTAATCTACGAATGTTAATGACTAAAAGATTATGGTTGTTATAATCAAATGCGACTTGATATCATGTTATGCTACCAATTTGGATTGAAATGGAAATTGGATAAGAATTGGTTTTGTTGAACTCGAGGTGGCGAATTTTGGACTTGTAGTTTGCATTTAGTTGGTTATTAAATTGTGAGCCAATTGGAAATTTAGTTAGTCATTTGTATTGGACTACTTTCTAAATTGTGAGCGATTGGGGCTGTTTAGTTAGTCATTTGTATTGGACTACTTTCTAAATTGTGAGCCAATTGGGGCTGTGTAGTTATTCAATTGTATTGGATTATCTTCTATAAATTGTGAGCCAATTGGGGCTGTTTGGTTATTATATTTCCGGCCTTGAAAAGGTGGCAAAGTAAGTAAAAACAAAGGAGGTCTTTGTCAGATTTTCCGTAGAAATTAGTGACTTAGCACCTAGAATATTCTACGTTTGAAGTAAGAGGTTAATGGACGATTGTGACCATTATAGGTTGAAGTACTTAGTATAGCGTATCCTATTTGAAGGATGGACTAGCTATCAAGGTTGAAGTACTTTGGAGCTTTTGCTCTTGTCGATAATCGTCGCGAGGTATGTGAACCTCTTCCTTCCTTTGGCATGATTCTATGTATGGAATATACTTGTGGTATCATTTCATGTTTCCTTACACTCTTAGAAGTTAAGAGGTAGTTGTGTGATTTACTCATGAAGAACTTTTCCTATCTTTGAGCATGACTAGTTGCAGCGTGTAGTACAGTGAGCGTCTGACAACACTTGTTATCCTTTACTAGTTTATTGAATGGCCAAGTCGGGTGAGTTGGGAGATTAACTCGCTTCCTTGAAAGTATAAGGGATGTCTTAAGTTTTATTTAAAGTTAAGGGACTTGAAGAGTTTTAAAGTATGTGATACTTGTTCCGTTTTGAGCGTATAAGTCCCTTGGATAGGAAATTGTATGTGGCTAAGGTATAAAGTGAATATAACGACTTTATGGGAGTTGGTTATATTTGCTTTATGGAAAGGTAAATGACTTGATTTTAGTGAAAAGGCAACTTGTTTTTAAGGCATTAATTGCCTAAGGTTTTATATAAAATGAGTCACTTGTTTTCTAAAGGTTAAGAGACTAATTGTATTTTTGAAAGTTATGAGAATTTATTTGAAAGTATTTAATACTTGGTTTCAAAAGTAGAAGTCTCTTGGTTATAAAAGGAACGTGTTGGTCTAAACCATAAAGGGTTATAACGGCTTTATGGGAAGTTGGTTATAACGGCTTTATGGAAGGTTAAGAGAATGGTTTTCTCTAATAAAGTAATCAAGAAATAACTTGTGTTAAGGAAGGGCAAATTGTTTTAAAGGTACCAATTGCTTAAGGTTTTAAATAAGGAAGTCACTTGATTTATAAGCGTGGTAATTGTATTTCTAAAAGGTATTGTGACTTGTCTTGAAAGGTGAATAGGACTTGATACTACGGTTGTTAGTATCGGGAAGTTTTATTTGGAAAGGAGTCTTTTGAAAAGAATGTACGTACGTAGTACTTTGGCCTGTTTAATTGAGAATAATTCTATGTGATGCCTTGATTAGTACTTTGGCTTGTTAATTGAGAATTATTCTATTTGTGCCCTGATAAGTACTTTGGCTTGATTAATTGAGAATTAGTCTAAATGTGCCTTGATAAGTACTTTGGCTTGTTAAATGAGAATTTATTCTATTTGTGCCCGGATAAGTACTTTGGCTTGTTAATTGAGAATTATCCTATGTGTGCCTTGATGAGTACTTTGGCTTGGTTAATTGAGAACTTGCCTATATGTGCTGGTAATAGCCTTTGAGTGCAAGTATTATGTTTTATTAAGTTCCGCGACTCTCGGTTGAAGGTCATTTGTCTTGTTGTAAGTTCTTGGGACGTCAAAGCGGTGATGTGGGATTCCACGGGTATGCTTAGTTATTTGGAGTACTTAGGTTAAATTCGGATTCTTATAGAAGACATGGTAGTACTTACATTTGTTTGTGGCCGGTTGAGATAGGGTAAGAGTATAAGTGAGGGTAGACCCCAGATGCTATACCATTCTCCGAGTTAAGAGTATAAGTGAGGGTAAACCCCAAGACATTATACCCACGCTTGTTTTGTATAATGGTCGGTTGAGATAGGGTAAGAGTATAAATGAGGGCAAGTCCCAAGCGTTATACCACCTTCTCCGGGGTAAGAGTATAAGTGAGGGTAGACCCCAGATGCTATACCACTCTTTACCACCTTCTCGGGGTAAGAGTATAAGTGAGGGTAGACCCCAAGACGCTATACCAGGTGGGACTTGGTGTTCATGTATGCCTATTGGTGTATTATTATACCACTGGATCGGCGGTGATGTGGGATTCCACAGGCGGGATATATATATATGTATTGTGTATGTATGCGCGGCGGTGAGGTGGGATGCCACGGCGCGTCACGTGGTTATATTTTACACTAATAGTATCGGCGGTGATGGGGATTCCACGGGCATGCTTTGATATTAGTGTGACTTGATCGCGTCCCAGTTGGGCGGGTAGTATATGTGTCCCTCCGTAGTGGGCGGACTATGTTATGAAAGATAAGTAAGTTATATGGTAATGAACCTAATGATTCTTTTTCTAAATAATATGCGTAAGAATGTGACTATAACTTTTATTGGGAATGGAAAGGATAATAAGGTGCGTTTAAGTTCATAAGTGGTAATGACACGGCAGGATGCAGTATGTATTTTTATACTTGTCCTTGTCATTCTTTTATCTGATTATGATTTGTTTCTTATCGTTATATTACATTCCATATTAAATTTTTGTTATGCGACCAGCCGAAGCTGCGTTAAATGCCGCGAGTTTAGGTACCGCGATTGTGGATCCATGAGCTTAGGATCGGTTCAGCAAGTTGAGATGGCTCGAGTGTTCGGAGTTGTCACGTTTATGTTTATTGAAGTGCAGCGGGGCCTTGTCCATACGATTGTTATGTCTAAACTCTTAGAAGTGCCAGTCACATATTGTGGGTCGATTTGTAAAAAGAAAGGAGGCGCGGTTGTTTTTATATATGTTCGAAAGGTAGCCTGTCGGCTAACTTTGTTGTTTTACTTACGATGTTTTATTTTTAAGTTTCATGTATGTTCCGCTGATTTTCTCTGATGTTTACCTGTAAGGGTGCCCAGGTAGGGCACCAGTCGCGGTCCCGGGGTCGGGTCGTGACAATATCGTCCTTGTACAGACTTGTTGAATGCTAAGATGTCGTCCTCGCACGGACTTGCTGAATGTTGCAACTGCTGAGATGCCATATTTTCCCAGACGTATTGAATGTTGCGAATGTTGAGATATTATCCTTGCACAGACATGCTGGATACTGCAACTACTGAGATGTCGTCATTTCCCGGACATGCTGAATGCTGCGAATGCTGAAATGTTATTATTGCCCGGACTTGCTGAATGCTGAGATGTCGTCCTTGCACAGAATTGCTGAATTCTGCAACTGTTGAGATGTCGTACTTGCCCGAACGTGCTTATGTCGCCCTTGCACATGTTCATTGTTACACCCCGTAATTCAGGTCATGCTTTTGAGAACGTACGAAGAGAACGTACGAAAGGAATTGAGACTTAAATTTTAGAATGATGGGTTGACGGAATGTTTCAGACGAGTTTTTAGTCAACTTTGAGGCGGTTTATGCCCAGTTACATTAGGATTTCGTAGGTGGTTCAAAGGCCTAGTATGTAGTTCGTTGATTCTAGTTCCCAACGCAACAAACCGTTCGTCGATAGGACATCGGAGTAGAAAGTTATGGAAGTTACAAGTTCGGTCTTGTGATCGGCGAGAAAAACATTTTCGGTCGGGGGCCACGTGACTGGCGCGGATCTGAGGGCAGCGGCGCGGATATGCTGAAATTCTCTGAAGTTGCAGCGCGCTTGGCCGAATGCGGGCAGCGGCGCCAGGACTGAAAATCGTGGAGGTTTCAGCCTTGCGGCGCCGGCCGAGGCGGATTTTCTGGCGAGGAAAAATCAGATATTTTCTTTTAAAAGGCCATGGGAGGATGACAAGTGTCCCTCCCATCTGAGTTAGTGGAAATGCTATTTATTTGACCAAGTATTGAAGACTTGGTCATTCTTCCAAAAACATTCTTCTCTCTAAAATCTCTCTTCCTTCTCTCTAAAATTCCTCTCCCTTCTCTCTAGAAATTCAAGAAGAAACCAAAGCCTAGAGAAATTTCAGAAAAGGTGGCAAGAAGGAAACATGTTGACAAGCTTGTAGGGGATTTGTGGAGGTGATTGTGGAAAGAAGGCAAGTGAAATTTGTTGTACTAATTTGGGTAAGCTCTAAGGTAACAATTCTTCCTCTTTTGCTAGTAAATTGTGTTGCATGTGTGGAAGAAAGGACTTGTAGTTGTCAATATTGCTCTTAGATATATTGCATGTAGGAAATACAATTTGGATTTGAAAGGATTGGATAAGGGTGATATGTGAACATGTTATAGCCAAGTTAATACTTTAAACTTATTGGATTGTTTATGTTGTATTGTGGGGCAGAATTTTACACGTCCAAGTTAGGCGTGTAATCCCCTTGTATTGTTGAATTGTTGGTCCTTAAATGTGGCGTTTAGTAATTGATATCGGACCTTGAAAAGGTGGAAAAGTATGTAGAAACAAAGGAAGTGCTGTCCAATTTTCCGTAGAATATGGAGCTTTTCAATTAGAATGTTCTACGTTGAAGCTAGAAGCTAATGAACGTATTATGGTCATTATAGGTTAAACATACTACGTGCGGTATATTGGACTTGCGAGTGGATTGACCCGAAGAGGTATGTGTAACTTTCCTATCTCTTGAGCATGAGTAGTTGCACTTATATAGTACGGTAGACGTACAAGAATTTGATGTCCCTTACTTGTTTTAAGATTGGCCAAGTTTGGTGAGTAAGGGGATTAACTCACTTCTTTAAAAGTATTAAGGATGTCTTAAGTTTTCAAAGTTAAGGGACTTGAAGTGTTTTAAGTATATGATACTTGTTTCGTTTTAAAAGTATAAGTCCCTTGGATATAGGGAAATGTATTTGACTAATGTATAAAGTTAATATAACGACTTTATGGGAAGTTGGTTATATTAGCTTTATGGAAGGTTAACAAAAGAAAGATTTACTCTAAGTAAAATAAGTAAGGATAAATGATTTGAATTTATGAAAGGCAAATTGATTTTAAGGCATCAATTGCCTAAGGTTTTAAAAGAAAAGAAGTCACTTGATTTAGAAGCCTATTATATTTCTAAAAGGAAAGGTGACTTGTCTTGAAAAGTAGTCGTGACTTGATACTACAGTTATTAGTATCTTGGAAGTTTTATATAAAAAGGAGTCATTCTTAAAAGGTTAGAGGTACGTGGTACTTGGGTTGAATTCCCGGATTTTCTCTTAAATGACATGTTAGTGCCTTAAGTAAACTAAAATGAGAGGATATATTAATAATGTTATTAAGAAGTTAGGGGATTTCTTAACTTGCTTATGTTATGATAAGCCGGTAGCGCTTATGTTATGTATGATAGCCGGTTGTGCTAGGTTATGTATTATTACGGGGTAGACCCCGGGTTACTACTTATTCCATGGATTTGCTACCCATGATGCGAGTGCGGAGTTTGTACTCATTGCGGACCCACCGGGCCCATGCGGGTGAAATAGTCCCATGCGGGTGAAATTGTTACACCCCGTAGTTCAGGTCATGCGTATGAGAGCGTGCGAAAGGGGCTAGACGTAAATTCTAGAAGGATAAGTTGACGGATTGTTTCAGACGGGTTTTAGTCAACTTTGAGGCGGGTTATGACCCGTTACATTGAGAGTTCCTAGGTGTTTCAAAGGCCTAGTTCGTAGTTCGTTGAGTCTAGTTTCCAACGCAACCAACCGTTCGTCGATAGGACATCGGAGTAGAAAGTTATGGGAGTTACAAATTCAGTGCGCAGTCGGACAGAAAGGTGTTTTGGTCAGGAGCCACAGGGCCGCGGCGCCGGATGCAGGGCCGCGGCGCCAGATGATCTGAGTGTTCGCTGAAGTTGTAGCGCCCTGGCCGGAAGCGAGGGCGCGGCACCGAAAGTTCGAGTGTCGGCGAGGTTTGTGTGCGGCCTGAGCGGGTTCTGCAAGGTTAAGTGGAAAAATCTGAACTGTTTTATTTTAAAAAAGGTCATGGGAGGGTGACAAGTGTCCCCCCCCCCCATCTGATTTTGCATGCATTAATTATTGACCAAGTCTTGAAGACTTGGTCATTCTTCAAATTCTTCTCTCTCTCTAAAGCTAAAGCTCTCCCTTCTCTCTAGAATTTCAAGAGGAAATCAAAGCTTGAGGAAAATCTGAAAAAGTGTGGCAAGAAGGAAGCTTGTTGGCTAGCTTGTAGAAGTATTGTGGTGGTGTTTTTGGAAAGGAGGATAGCAAACTTGTTGGAATAATTTGGCTAAAGCTCTAAGGTAACAATTCTTCCCTAGTAGCTAGTTTTTGGTGTTGCATGTAAAGAAGAAAGAACTTGTAGTTGGAAATATTGCTCTTAGATGAATTGCATGTAAGAAATATGGTTTGGATATGAAAGAATTGGATAAGAAGGTTATGTAAGCATGTTGTAGCCTAAATACTACCTTAAACTTGTTAAGTTAGTTGTTGTGCATTGTGGGGCAGAATTTTACACATCAAAGTTTAGGTGTGTAATCCCCTTTGAAATGATTGGATTGTTGGGCCTTAAATGCGGCGTTTGGATGTTGAATTCGGCCTTGAAAAAGGTGGAAAAGTATGTAGAAACAAAGGAAATGCTGCCCAATTTTCCATAGAATTTAGTGACTTGAACTTGGAATATTCTACATTGAAACTAGAGGTTAATAAACGTATTATGGTCATTATAGGTTGACATACTACGTGCGGTATTTTGGACTTAGCAAGTGGATTGACCAAAGAGGTATGTGGAACTTTCCTATCTCTTGAGCATGAATGGTTTTACCTATGTAGTACGATAGGCGTCTGAGTTGATATCCCTTACTTGTTTTAAGGATGGTCAAGTTTTGTGAGTAAGGGGGGTTTAACTCATTTCTTTAAAAAAGTACTAAGGATGTCTTGAGTTTTCAAAGTTAAGGGACTTGATGTGTTAAAGTATATGATTTTTGTTTCCTTTTTAAAAATGTAAGTCCCTTGGGTTTTAGGAAAATGTATTTGACTAAGGTATAACGTTAATATAATGACTTTATGAGAAGTTGATTATATTAGCTTTATGGAAAGTTAATAGAGGAAGATTTACTCTAAGTAAAATGAGTACGGATAAATGATTTGAGGTGGTGAAAGGCAAATTGGTTTTAAGGCATCAATTGCCCAAAAAGTTTTATGTGAAAAAGAGACTATTTTTAAAGGAGTAGAAGTATGTAAGACTTTGGGTTAAATTCCCGGATTTTCTTTTTAAGATATGTTAACTTATTTATGTTATGTATGATGGCCGGTTGAGTTAGGGTAAGAGTATAAATGAGGGGTAAACCCCCAAGACGTTATACCACCTTCTCGGTAAGAGTATAAATGAGGGTAAACCCCAAGGCGTTATACCACCTTCTCCGGGGTAAGAGTATAAATGAGGGTAAACCCCAAGGCGTTATACCACCCGCCGGGGTAAGAGTATAAATAATGGGTAAATCCCGAGGCGTTATACCACGTATTAGTGGATTTGCTATCCATGATACGAGGAATACCTAAATGCGAGTCCGTAGGGATCATGCGGGTGAAATAGCCCGTGCGGTGAGTCTGACCTATGCGAGAATACCTAAATGCGGGTCCACATGACCCGTGCGGGTGAAATAGTCTCGGGAGTAGGAGTGCTTAATGATCTGCGGGTGATGACCTTGCTTTGACCATGACCTTCCTATTTTCATGCGATGTGTATATGTTTGATATTCTCATTATTAGTAAGGCCTGGTGTTACGTGGCGATTTTTATACATGTCTCGATTATTTTATACTTATGAGGTATTTTGGTATCTTTCGGTTTGCATACTTAGTACATGTGTGTATCGACCCCTTCTCGGGCTGCGTTAAATCTGCGGTAGAGTAGCGGTGGTGGATCCTCATTCTTAGGATCACTGTTCGGTGTCGAAGCTCTATTCCTCGGAAGCTTGTTTTGTTAGTGCGGTTCTTCCACGATGCTATAGGTATTGTGTACATTCGGGGTATGGCGGGCCTGTCCGCCACGATTGTTATTCTTAAGTGCGTAGTCACGTTTGTGTTTTGGGCTATAAGAACAAGTTGTACTTTTGATTAAGTGTATTTTTATGGAAGGCAGCCTTATCGGCTTGCCAGTGATGTTTACTTTATACAGGTTATGTGTATGTATGTTCCGCTGCTATTCTCTGATGTATACCTGACGGGGTGCCCCGGTAGGGCACCAGTCGCGGCCCCGGGGTCGGGTCGTGATAATAGTGGTATCAAAGCAGTTAGTCCTCGGAAAGTGTCTACAGACCGTGTCTAGTAGAGTCTTGATTATCGGTGTGTTGTGCACCACATCTATAATCAGGAGGCTGCATGATATTTAGGATTGGTTTCCATTCTTTCACTCTAAGATCGTGCAATAGAGCTGTGTTATAGGTTGAACTTCCTCTGATATTTTCCTTTATGTATCAGTTATGCCTCCACGCAAGGCAACCGGCCCGAAGGGCAAGGCGGCGGAGGAGGCGCTAGTAGGGCGCGGAGTCACGAGAGCCTGAGCCCGATCTTTACGAGATGATATTTGGGCGGCGAGTTCCACGGCGTCGCCCGGCCTCAGCGAGTTGGCGTGGCGGCGGCTGCGAGACGCGATGCGGAGCCTCGGTCCACGATCGGTGAGTATAGAGTGCGAGGAAGCGGTCCGGTTATTGACCGGCGTAGTGGCGAGCGGGCAAAGCGGAAGCGGCGGCGACCCAGGCCAAGCGGTTCTGGATTGGGATTTCTGGGTTGTCATCCACGAGTTCTATGGATCGAGATCAGGAGGATCCTCGAGATTTTGTTCGGCGATTCTGACGGACTATGCAAGTGCTTAGGGCCTCGGAGGCGAGTGCATTATGCTAGCCTCTTCTGGGTTCTGCGATATTGCGTTGAACGGTTTGAGTCATGGGAGTTATCGAGAGGTGAGGATGCTCTTCCGGCTGTTTGGGAGGAGTTCACGAGGCTTTCTGGATCACTTCTTGCCTCACGAGATGAGAGACCGCGTAGATAGATTCTTGACCTTGAGGCGAGCAGGAGGACTATCGAGGAAATGACTGGAGTTCGACTCCTTAGCAGTATCGCACACCATTGTAGCGGACATGGCGAGCGGGGTTCATAGATATGTGATGGGGCTGGCCGTCACATGATTCTGCTTGCTAGGGTGGCTCTTGACCGAGGATGGATATTGCGAGATGCGGCGTATGCGCGAGGATAGAGGGCGAGAGAGGAGGATCAGCTAGACTTAGGCCAGCCCAAGAGGCGAGACATCAGGTCTCGGGGCGAGTTTGGCGGAAAGCCTCGGCCGAACTAGGTCCACATTTGGCCCGGCGTAGAGTGCTCCTTCTCGATTTACGGTAGGAGGTCCGATCGGCCGGTCATTCGGGGCAGTCGGGGCTCGAGACGAGGTTTCGAGCGAGCGGCCATACCGTCGAGACCACCCCGTCTCGGTGTGCTCGATGCGGTAGGTCGCGACGAGTGTCGTGTTCCTTGAGAGCTTGTTACTATTGTGGCAGCGGGGCCATTTGAGAAGATTGTCCGTCGAGGTGGCGGAAGTGTGATGGTTCGGTAAGCGGTCGATTCTTTGGATCTTCGTCTTGGCGGTTATGCGCCACTGGAGGCGGGGTGTGCAGGCGGGCGGCGCGGCGAGGAGTCGTGGTAGGGGTCCGTTCAGCGGTCCTCGAGCGCATTTATGCTATGTCCAGCCGTCAAGACCAGGAGGCGTCACCAGATGTCGTCACAGGTACATTATTGGTTTCTTGTTGTGATGTATATGCTTTGATAGATCCAAGTTCTACCTTGTCCTATATATCTCTTCATATTGCTAGTAGAATAGGGATAGAGCCCGAGTCCATAAAACCTTTTGAGGTGGCTACGCCAGTAGGTAGTTCGGTGGTAGCCGAGCGGGTATATAAGGCTTGCCCAGTGACTATAGACAGTCGTCAGACTCTAGCCGACTTGATAGAGTTGGATATGACGGACTTTGATGTGATTATGGGTATGGATTGGCTAGCGTCTTGCTACGCCAATGTGGACTGTAGAGAGAGATTGGTACGGTTCGGTTTCTGGTGGCGGTTGCTCGAGTGGAAGGGAATCTTTGCGTCGTAGAAGTAGGTTTATTTCTTACCTTAAGGCTAGGAAGATGGTGCGGAAGGGATATATCTACCACATGGTTCGGGTATTCGATCACGAGGTGAGATCTGGACCTTGATCGATTCGGTCGTTAGAGAATTTCGGGCGTGTTCCCGGATGAGCTTAGGGTATCCTCACGAGAGGAGATTGAGTTTTGCATTGATTTGGCGTCAGACACTCGACCGATATCTATTCCGCCATACAGTATGGCACCTGCTGAGTTGAAGTAATTGAAAGACCAGCTGAAGGACTTGCTGAAAAATGACTTTATCAGGCCAAGTGTTTCTCTGTGGGGAGCGCCAGTGTTATTTGTAAAGAAGAAGGATGGGACGCTGCGTATGTGTGTTGATTACAGGCAGCTGAATAAGGTAACTATAAAGAATACATATCCCCTCCCCAGGATTGATGATTTGTTTGACCGATTCTGCGAGTGCAAGGTGTTTCTCAAGATAGACTGCGATGCAGTTATCATCAGTGCGAGTTAGGGAGGCGGATATCCCTAAGATCGCATTCGGACCGGTATGGGCACTATGAGTTGTGGTGATGTCTTTCGAGTTGACAACGCCCCAACAGTATTCATGGATTTGATGAACCGGGTGTTCAAGCCATTCTTGGATATGTTCGTTATAGTATTCATTGATGATATCCTGGTTTATTCACGCACAGAGCAGGAGCATGCGGATCATTTGAGGATGATATTGGGAGTCCTCCGAGACCGGCAGTTGTATGCCAAGTTCTCGAAATGCGAGTTTTGGTTGGCTTCAGTGGCTTTCTTAGGGAATGTTATCGGGGCCGATGGTATTCGGGTAGATACAACGAAGATTGAGGCAGTCAAGACTTGGCCTAGACCCACTACACCGACGGAGGTGCGTATCTTTTTGGGCCTTGCGGGTTATTATCGGAGGTTTGTGGAGAAGTTTGCTTCCATCTCAGCACCTTTGACTAGGCTGACTCAGAAGGCAGCTATGTTCCGGTGGACGGATGCTTGTGAGGAAAGTTTCCAGTTGCTGAAGGAGAAATTGACGACCGCCCCAGTTCTTACTCTTCCAGAGGGTTTAGAAGGATATGTGGTTTATTGTGATGCGTCAGGTGTCGGGCTTGGATGCGTGCTAATGTATCACGACAATGTTATAGCGTACGCATCTCGACAGCTTAGGAAGCATGAGAAGAACTATCCCATACATGACTTGGAGTTGGCAGCAGTGATTCATGCCTTGAAGATCTGGAGACATTATTTGTATGGAGTTCATGTGGATATTTACACAGACCACAAGAGCCTCCAGTATATCTTCAGCCAGAGGGAGCTGAACTTGCGGCAGAGATGGTGGTTGGAACTACTTAAGGATTATGATGTTGATATTCTATACCACCCAGGGAAGGTCAATGTAGTTGCAGACGCCCTTAGTCGCCGATCGATGGGTAGTCCATCGGTGTGCGCAGAGGAGGGACATGGTCCGCGAGTTACATCAGCTAGCGAGCCTTGGGGTTCGTTTGGTTGATTCTGATAGTAATGGAGTTCGGGTTCGAGAGGTTGTCGAGTCTTCCATCGTCGAGGAGGTGAAGAGGCGACAGTATGAGGATCCGATTATGGTACGATATCGAGATGCAGCTCTTCAGGAGGAGAAGAGTCTATTTGAGGTAGCACCTGATGGGGTGCTAATATTTGAGGGCCGGTTGTGTGTTCCCGATGTGACAGGACTTCGTCAGCAGATTCTGGGGAAGGCACACAGTGCTCGTTACTCTATCCATCCGGGGTCGACTAAGATGTATCATGACCTCAAATGTGTGTATTGGTGGGATGGCCTGAAGAGGGACGTTGCGGAGTTCGTGGCACAGTGCCCGAATTGTCAGCAGGTCAGGGTCGAGCACCAGAAGCCCGGTGGGCTATTGCAGGCTATGGATATTCCGACTTGGAAGTGGGAGGTGGTAAATATGGATTTTATTACAGGATTACCTCACACTCAGAGGAAGCATGATTCCATTTGGGTTATTGTCGACAGGCTGACGAAATCAGCCCATTTTCTTCCAGTCAGGATGACTTTTTCGGCCGAGGATTATGCTAGACTGTATATCAGAGAGATTGTGAGACTGCACGGAGTTCCTATATCGATTATTTCAGACAGAGGAGCCCAGTTCACGGCTAACTTCTGGAGGTCTTTCCAGAAGGGATTAGGGACGCAAGTGTGTCAAGATCGTGTTTCATCCTCGCATCGACGGACGGGCGGCGCACTATCCGCACAACGAGGATATGTTGCGGGCTTGTGTTATTGATTTCAGGGGTAGCTAGGAGGATCATTTACCTCTTGTGGAGTTTGCTTATAACAACAGCTACCATTCTAGTATCCAGATGGCGCCTTATGAGGCCTTATATGGGAGGAAGTGCAGGTCACCGATAGGTTGGTTTGAGGTGGGAGAAGTTCAGTTGGTCGGGCCAGACTTGATTCAGCAGGCAGTGGATAAGGTGAAGCTTATCCAGGAGCGGTTATTGTCAGCTCAGAGTCGACAGAAGTCGTATGCAGATCATCGGCGTCGACACTTGGACTTTGAGGTAGATGATTGGGTTTTCCTGAAGGTATCACCCATGAAGGGCGTGATGAGATTTGGGAAGAAAGGGAAACTTAGCCCAAGGTACATTGGGCCTTATTAGATTGTCCGTAGGGTAGGCAAGGTTGCCTATGAGTTGGATCTGCCATCCGATCTGGAGGCAGTACACCCAGTTTTCCATGTGTCTATGTTGCGGAAATGTATTGGAGATCCATCTAGAGTGCACCCGATTTGTGATGTCCATGTGACAGAGGAATTATCGTATGAGGAGAGTCCCATAGCGATACTCGATCGTCAGGTTAGGCGACTTCGGACAAAGGATGTGGCTTCCGTCAAGGTCTTGTGGCGGAACGAGAACAGGGAGGAAATGACGTGGGAAGCAGAGGAGGACATGATGAAGAAGTATCCTCACTTGTTCCCTACCCCTCCAGGTAACCCACTTTCCTGCTTGTTAGTTTAATTTAGCAAAGTATGCTTAAGTATTGTTGTGGCTATGTGGGGCGTTTTTAATTGCAAAAGAAATAGTTAAGAGGGTCTATGTTGAGATTGTGATTTGAGTAAGCCTAGAGGGAACATTCGGGACGAATGTTTCTAAGGGGAGGAGAATGTTACACCCCGTAGTTCAGGTCATGCGTATGAGAGCGTGCGAAAGGGGCTAGACGTAAATTCTAGAAGGATAGGTTGACGGATTGTTTCGGACGGGTTTTAGTCAACTTTGAGGCAGGTTATGACCCGTTACATTGAGAGTTCCTAGGTGTTTCAAAGGCCTAGTGCGTAGTTCATTGAGTCTAGTTTCCAACGCAACCAACCGTTCGTCGATAGGATATCGGAGAAGAAAGTTATGGGAGTTACAAGTTCAGTGCGCAGTCGGACAGAAAGGTGTTTCGGTCAGGAGCCACAGGGATGCGGCACCGGATGCAGGGTCGCGGTGCCGGATGCAGGGCTGCGGCGCCAGATGATCTGAGTGTTCGCTGAAGTTGCAGCGTCGCGGCACCGGGAAGCAGGGCCGCGGCACCGGAAAGTTCTGGGTGTCGGCAGAGGTTTGTGTGCGCGGATCTGGTCGCGCCGAGGCGGGTTCTGCGAGATTAAGTGAAAAAATCTGAACTGTTTTGTTTTAAAAAAGGCCATGGGAGGGTGACAAGTGTCCCCCCCCCCCAGCTGATTTTGCATGCACTACTTATTGACCAAGTCTTGAAGACTTGGTCATTCTTCAAATTCTTCTCTCTCTCTAAAGCTAAAGCTCTCCCTTCTCTCTAGAATTTCAAGAGGAAATCAAAGCTTGAGGAAAATCTGAAAAAGTGTGGCAAGAAGGAAGCTTGTTGGCTATCTTGTAGAAGTATTGTGGTGGTGTTTTTGGAAAGGAGGATAGCAAACTTGTTGGAATAATTTGGCTAAAGCTCTAAGGTAACAATTCTTCCCTAGTAGCTAGTTTTTGGTGTTGCATGTAAAGAAGAAAAAACTTGTAGATGAAAATATTGCTCTTAGATGAATTGCATGTAAGAAATATGGTTTGGATATGAAAGAATTGGATAAGAAGGTTATGTAAGCATGTTGTAGCCTAAATACTACCTTAAACTTGTTAAGTTATTTGTTGTGCATTGTGGGGCAGAATTTTACACATCAAAGTTTAGGTGTGTAATCCCCTTTGAAATGATTGGATTGTTGGGCCTTAAATGTGGCGTTTGGATGTTGAATTCGGCCTTGAAAAATGTAGCAAAGTATGTAGAAACAAAGGAAATGCTGCCCAATTTTCCATAGAATTTAGTGACTTGAACTTGGAATATTCTACATTGAAACTAGAGGTTAATAAACGTTTTATGGTCATTATAGGTTGACATACTACGTGCGGTATTTTGGACTTAGCAAGTGGATTGACCAAAGAGGTATGTGAAACTTTCTTATCTCTTGAGCATGAATGGTTTTACCTATGTAGTACGATAGACGTACAAGGATTGATATCCCTTACTTGTTTTAAGGATGGTCAAGTTTTGTGAGTAAGGGGGGATTAACTCATTTCTTTAAAAAGTACTAAGGATGTCTTGAGTTTTCAAAGTTAAGGGACTTGATGTGTTAAAGTATATGATTTTTGTTTCCTTTTTAAAAATGTAAGTCCCTTGGGTTTTAGGAAAATGTATTTGACTAAGGTATAACGTTAATATAATGACTTTATGGGAAGTTGATTATATTAGCTTTATGGAAAGTTAATAGAGGAAGATTTACTCTAAGTAAAATGAGTACGGATAAATGATTTGAGGTGGTGAAAGGCAAATTGGTTTTAAGGCATCAATTGCCCAAAAAGTTTTATGTGAAAAAGAGACTATTTTTAAAGGAGTAGAAGTATGTAAGACTTTGGGTTAAATTCCCGGATTTTCTTTTTAAGATATGTTAACTTATTTATGTTATGTATGATGGCCGGTTGAGTTAGGGTAAGAGTATAAATGAGGGGTAAACCCCCAAGACGTTATACCACCTTCTCCAGGGTAAGAGTATAAATGAGGGGTAAACCCCCAAGACGTTATACCACCTTCTCCAGGGTAAGAGTATAAATGAGAGGTAAACCCCCAAGACGTTATACCACCTGCTTCAGGGTAAGAGTATAAATGAGGGGTAAATCCCCAAGACGTTATACCACCTATTCCGTGGATTTGCTACCCATGATACGAGGAATAACTCATGCGAGTCCGTAGGGATCATGCGGGTGAAATAGTCTCATGCGGGTGAGTACAACCTATGCGAGGAATACCTCATGCGGGTCCACATGACCCATGCGGGTGAAATAGTCCAGGAGTAGGAGTGCTTAATGATACTGCGGGGCGGATGACCTTTCTTTGACCATGAGCTTCCTATTTTCATGCAGTATTGTATATGTTTGATATTCTCATTATTAGTAAGGCACAATGTTCTGTAAACTGATTTTTATACATGTCTCCAGTTATTTTATACTTATGAGGTATTTTCAGTATCTTTCCAGTTTCGCATACTTAGTACATATTGTGTACTGACCCCCTTCCTCGGGGGTTGCGTTCATGCCGCATGTAGAGGTAAGCAGGTGGTGGATCATCATTCTTAGGATCACTGTTCCGGTGTCAGAAACTCCATTCCTCCGGAAGCTTGTTTTGTTGGTACGGTTCTTCCCTGATGCTATAGGTATTGTGTACATTCAGGGGTATGGCGGGGCCCTGTCCCGCCAAAGTTGTTATTCTTAGAGGTCTGTAGTCACGTTTGTGTTTTGGGCTATAAGAACAAGTTGTACTTTTGATTAAGTGTATTTTTATGGAAGACAGCCTTATCGGCTTGCCAGTGATGTTTACTTTATACAGGTTATGTGTATGTATGTTCTGCTGCTATTCTCTGATGTATACCTGACGGGGTGCCCCGGTAGGGCACCAGTCGCGGCCCCGGGGTCGGGTCGTGACAGAAATAGTCTCATGCGAGGCGGATGACCTCATGCGGGTCCACAGGACCTATGCGGGTTGAATAGTCCCAGGAGTAGGATTGCTTAATGATACTACGGGCGAGTGACCCTGTTTTGATCATGAGCCACCTATTTTTATGCAGTAAAGTTTATGCTTGTTACTCTCATTGTTAGTAAGGCACAGTGCACTGTAATTTGATTAACATCCATGACTCCAGCTTTATTTAGACTTATGATATTATTACAGTATTTTCCAGTTTTACATACTTGGTACATATTGTGTACTGACCCTCTTCCTCGGGGGTTGCGTTCATGCCGCAGGTAGGGGTAAGCAGGTGGTGGATCCTCATTCTTAGGATCTTTGATCAGGTGTCAGAAGCTCCATTTCTCCGGAGACTTGACTTTTGGTACGGTTCTCCCTGATGTTGTAGATATTATGTACATTCAGGGGTATGACGGGGACCTGTCCCGTCATAGTTCTTACAAACTCTTAGAGGCATGTAGTCCTGTTATAAATTGGGTTGTAAAGGATGTAACTGTTCAGTTTTGTTATATTTATATTTACGGAAAGGTAGCCATTCAGGGTTAGCCTGTTTCATATTTTATATGGTTTCTTGTTTATGAGTTTACTTCCGCTGGTTTTCTCTGATGTTGTATCACAAGGGTGCCCGGGGTAAGGCACCAGTCACTGGCCCGAGGTCGGGTCGTGACATTCATGATTTTCGAGGCATAGAATATTGTGGTTGAATTGATTCATTTTTAGAGTCTGTATGTGTTTTTTCCTTTTTAGGGTGTCTAGAGTTCTTTACTCGAGGGCGAGTAAAATTTAAGTTTGGAGGTGTTTGTTAAGTCTATTTTAGTACTTTTTAGAGTCTGTATTAGGGGGTCTTTTAAGTGTTTTGTACAGTATTATGCGTGTTATTTTGTGTTTTCAGATCCTAAGCGATTCAGGAAGGAATATGGTGAATGCAAAGGAAATATGCGGTTACAGAGGACAAAAATGCAAAATAAAATCCCAAGAAAGCGGCCAAACAAGTCCCGGGAAGCATAGAAGCAATCTGGCAAAAAATCGGACAACGAAGGCTGAAGAGCCGCAGCTCAAGAAGGCAAGGGTCGCGACGCTCAAGCACCCAGACTGGCGAGCGCGGCCGATTAGCGTAAAATTTTCAGGAGTCAGCCGTATGGCTGAAGATCCGCGACGCCGATGGCGGAAAAGTCCGAAATTTCCCGAATTTCAATAAAGGTAAAAAGGTCCAAAATGGGTTTTTCTCGGTATATAAACCCTAGGAGACAGATTTTAGGGCATCTCATCTCATATCTTTGGAGGCAAGAACGGAGGCAGAAACAATTAGAGACATCGAATGTTCAAGTTCTTTTTCTCTTATTTACTTTATTTCAGTTTATGTTGGATATTGAGTTGATTAGTTCTTAGCATGTCTAGGAGATAATTAATTTTATTAGGGTTTTCCATCGAATCATTTGAAACTCTTTTATAATTTAATGTATTGTTAGTGATTTCTTCTTCGTCTATTAAGATCTATTCAACTTGTGTTTATTGAATGATAATTAACTGACCATTAGTTTTCATTACTTATATGATTTCATATCGAAATCTGAAAAGGGGGATTTTAATATGCTATAGTTGATTAGACGTATGTTTAATCTTGAACGACGGTATCACGATTGCATGTGTAGCGTTTAGGTTATTGATCTTAATCCTCCTATGTGGTAGAATTTATCATAGAAATATAGAAAATTCCCACTTTGGTTGAGTTTTTATATGTCCTAATCGGAATATAGAACATATATGTTAACCTGCTATCTTAATAAGAAGAAGATTCATTAGTCTTGCATTTACAAGTGATAGAGTGGATAGTTGAAGAGATTGAAAATCCTAATTACCTTCATAACTGATTTAAACTCCAAGTATTATCATCCTTAGTTTATTCTTGCTTATTGCTTAGTTGTTAGTTCTTAGTTTAGAAACCAAAACTCATTAACGTTTGCCAAATAGAAACTAAAGTTTCGTTAATCGGTACTTGATAATTCAGTCTTTGTGGACGATACTCGGTTTTACCAAGATTATTATTACATTGCGATACGTTCACTTGCGTAGCATATAGAAAATTTTCAACAAGTTTTTGGCGTCGTTGCCGGGGACTGAAATCTTATCACTATCGAAGTAACTAATCTTATTTCTAATTTTGTTTTTATTTATTTTTTATATTTTTTTCTTGGAACACATTTTGCCTTGATCTGTATGTTTTGTTTTTGATCAATTTCAGAGAGCTTTATTTTATGCGAAGCAAAAGAGGAGCAGACACATTTGTCCCTCTAAATCCGGAGATTGAGAAAGCGTGTAAGCAGAACAGAAAAAACAAAAAAATCTGATTTATTAGCAATGAAAATCAACAAAACAACAATGAGTTGAATGGAGGAGCAGACCTAATAGAGCTATTACAGCATCCTGTCGAGAGGAGACTGAGGGACTATATTCTACCAATATTCACAGAGGTGCAGACATGCATCAAGCTACCAGCTGTGGAAGCCAATAACTTTGAAATCAAGCCAGCAATTCTGCACATGATTCAGAGCACAGTCCAGTTTGGGGGTTTGCCGTCAGAAGATCTACACATTCATGTATCAAACTTCCTGGAGTTATGTGCTACGTTCAAATATAATGGTGTTACTGATGATGCTATTAGACTGAGGCTCTTCCCATTCTCACTCAGGGATCGAGCCAAGAGGTGGTTGAACTCCCTTCAAGCAAATTCCATTACCACGTGGCAAGACTTAGCTCAGAAGTTTCTTGCCAAATTCTTCCCTCCATCAAAAGTCGCAAAGCTCAGAGGAGAATTAAATATTTTTTACCAGCTTGATAGAGAGTCGCTATATGATGCATGGAAGAGATTCAAGGATCTGCAGAGAAAGTGTCCGCATCACGGACTTGAGTAGTGGATGTTGGTCCACAATGTTTACAATGGGTTGTGTGGTACTACTCGTACTATTATTGATGCTGCTGCAGGGGGACATTCATGAGCAAGAGTGCCAATGAGACATGAGTTATTAGAAGATATGGCCACAAATAACCATCAGTGGTCAGATGAGAGATCAGCGAACAACAGAAAAGTGGCTGCGGTGCAAGAGTTAGACGTCATCACTGCACTTACTGCTCAAGTGGCTTCATTGACAAAGTAAATGCAGTAGAACACCATGACAGCCAATGTTGTGCAGACACCAGCGGGATGTGAGATTTGCGGAGGACCGCATATATTTGATCATTGCACAGCTGTGGATCCAAATAACATCCCCATGGATCAAGCTCAGGTTCAAGCTGTAGGAAATTTTCAGCGTTCGTACAACAACCCTTTCTCCAATACTTACAATCCAGGGTGGAGGAATCACCCAAATTTTTCATGAAGAAACATCCAAAACCCCAGTAGCCACACTTCCAAGATCAGTATCAGCAAGGCAGTCAGAAACATCAGAATAGTCAAGCCACATCTTCGCATCAGCTCAGACCATCAGTTCAACAAGCAGAGCCAAATGAATTGCAAGGAGCCTTGTTGACTCTCACAAATTCTCAGACCCAGTTCATGACAGAGACTAGATCATCTATCATAAGTGGTAAGCTAGTTGAACCGATTGCACCTCTACCATCTACAGAGAAGACAAATAAATCAGGTGAAGCATCCAATTTAGAGAAAGAGGGGGTTACTAAAGACCACTCTATTATAGAGAAAGCACAACCAACAGGTATTGTTGACCCCCAAATCAGAATTCCATACCTTCAAAGACTTCAGAAGAATTCTCTTGATAAACAGTTTTCGAAGTTTTTAGAGGTGTTTAAGAAGTTACATATCAATATCCACTTTATTGAGGCCTTAGAGCAAATGCCAGTTACATGAAGTTCATGAAGGAAATTCTCTTTAAAAAGAGAAATCTAAAGGAGTATGAACTGTGGCATTAACGGAAGAGTGCATCGCCATTTTGCAGAAG
Source organism: Przewalskia tangutica (assembly GCA_029844215.1). Lineage (NCBI taxonomy): Eukaryota > Viridiplantae > Streptophyta > Magnoliopsida > Solanales > Solanaceae > Przewalskia > Przewalskia tangutica. Next base: position 124,186,079 of record CM056718.1, on the reverse strand, counting down.
AAGCTTCCCCAGAAGTTGAGGGATCCAGGGAGCTTCACTATTTCATGCACTATATGTAGTGTTAATTACAAGCAGGCATTGTGTGATTTGGGGGCCAGTATAAATTTAATGCCCCTCTCTATGTTTCGTTGGATTGGAGTGGGTGAAGCTAAGCCTATAACAGTGACTTTGCAGCTAGCAGATCGTTCTATCAAGCATCTACATGGTATTATTGAAAATATGCTGGTGAAAGTGGGAAAATTCATATTCTCATCTTATTTTATCATTTTTGACATGGAAATGGATACGGAGATGCCTATAATCCTTGGAAGACATTTCTTAGCGACAGGGCGAACACTCATTGATGTTGAGAAGGGGGAGTTAAAACTTTGAGTTCAGGAAGAAGAAGTGATCTTCAATTTCTTCAGGGAAACCACTGATCCAAGAGAAAGTGATAAATGTTTTTCCATTGGTGTAATTGAAACAACCATTTCTGAGGAAAGCTTCAAGAGTATTAATGCTCTTGAAGTAACATGAAAACATAGCCAAGGGAATGACAGTAAGGATATTGAGCATGTGGATGATGCAAAAGGAGTGAACCCCTCTGAAATCCTCTCCGAGAGAAGAAAGAGGAAAAAAAGAAGAAAAAAGGTCATGAAATGGTTGTGCTACGGGGGTAATCTACCCCCTTGAATAAAGAAAAAATATGCGTCCGGCTAAAAGACGTTACAGACAGCGCTACTTGGGAGGCAACCCAACATTTTACTCATTTTATTTTGTTTTGAAATATCTCACGGCCCTGTGCTTTTTTGTCTATGTTTTTAATGTCAGGTAAAGTAGGGGCTAACTCCGAGGGAAAAATGACCGAAAATGCTGAAATTTGTAAAAAAAAAACGGTCAAGCGCCGCGGTGCCCAGAGGAAGGGTCGCACCTCCTAGATGACAGTGAGCAAAAAACTTTTTCTCGACAGTGAAGACTCGCGGCGCACAGATGAAGGGCCGTAGATCCTGGGAGACAGAATGTCTGAACCAATTTTTGGGTAAAAAAGAACCACCGTCACCACCATACTGAATCGCTATTAGGTTTTGTAAGTCCTCGTTCCTTTGCTTTACTTTTTTGTCACATTGGGAACAATGTGTTGAATAAGTTTGGGGGGGTCTTATTGTTTTGTGTCAGTTGTTGTTGTTTTGAGTTAGTAGTTTTAAAATTTTATGTTTAATTGTTTGTCTGTCTATTGTTCGTGTCTTTCTTTTAGTGTCTATGTTGAGTATTGTGTGTTAATGAATCAAGCCAATAATATAGCCCATGAGATTGAGTGAATGCATGTGATAGAATTGGATGGGCATGATAGCTATGAAATGCATAAATCTGTGTGCTGAAGTTGGATAGTCTTTGAGTTTGCTTTTGATTATTAATAATGATGAAAACTTGTTCATGTTTGTTGACTCTCTTGTACTCAATGGCTCGGTTTATGCATGAGTGAATTTTGGTTTGAGGAAAGATGGTGGAAAATTCTAGAACTTGCTTGCTTGCTACTTAAGATGAAATTCTAGATAATGCATGCTTAGAAAAATGATTTAGACCATTTTGGAACGTTTGAGCCTTTCAAGTCACCCTTGATTACATTAATCCCTAGTTACCCCTTTTGAGCCTTAATAAATCCTTCTTTGTTGATTAATACCTATCATTGAGCCTACTTGAAACCTTTTACTATTATTCCATTCCCTTGAATTACAATAAGTATAGAAGCATATGAGTTTGGGGGTTGAATTCTAGTAAATTCTATTTGAGGATTGGTGCGATCAATAGAAGAACAAAAAGATTGAGAGAATAATCATCTAAAGATAAACAACACACCTCTTGTTCATACATTGAAAAACAAGTTTGGGGGAGTATGTAGTTCGGGAAAAAAATCTAGAAAAAAAGAAGAAAATGGGGGATTGTTGTTGGTTTGTAATGTGATATCAAGTTTGGATTGGTTGGTTCCTACGCTTATGGTAATTTTGAGCCTAAATGATATTTTATCTACCTGAGCCTAAGCCTAACGATACAACCTATAAAAGTCCTATTGATTTTTTAGCATGTGTGTCTACATTAGGGGAGAGTAGCGAGTTAGCAAGCTTTTTTGGCCTGATGAGCTATTGAAAAGAATTCATTGCATAAACTGATATTGAATACATGTTTGAGTCAGTAATCATGGTTGAGTGATCATATTCCTTAATAACTTTAAGCAAGCTTGATGATTATCTGATTTGAAATTCTAGATAGCAAATTAGTGGCTAGAATCTTTCTGAAAATGATATTGCACATGTTCATGATTTTTGAGGCATAGAATATTGTGGTTGACTTAATTCATTTTTAGGGTCTGTGTGTTTTTTCCTTTTTAGGGTGTCTAGAGTTCTTTACTCGAGGGCGAGTAAAATGCAAGTTTGGGGGTGTTTGTTAAGTCTATTTTAGTACTGTTTTAGAGTGTCTTTTATGTGTCTTTTAAGTGTTTTGTACATTATTATGTGTGTTGTTTTGTGTTTTCAGATCCTAAGTGATTCAGGAAGGAATATGGTGAATTCAAAGGAAATATGCAGTTACAAAGGATAAAAATACAAAATCGAATTCCAAGAAAGTGGTCAAACAACTCCCGGGAAGCATAGAAGCAATCTGGCAAAAATTCGGATAATGAAGGGTGAAGAGCCGCGGCTCAAGAAGGCAACGATCGCGGTAATCAAGTGCCCTAGGGCCTGGCAGAGGCTCCGCGACGCCTGATTGGCAAAAAAAATCCAGGGGGTCGGCCCCGCGGCGCCTGGCTGAAGAGTCGCGAAGCCAACGACGGAAAAGTCTGAAATTTCTCGAATTTGAATAAGGGTAAAAAGGTCCAAAATGGGTTTTTCTTGGTATATAAACCCTGGGAGAAAGATTTTAGGGCATCTCATCTCATATCTTTAGAGGCAAGAATGGAGGCAGAAATAATTTGAGACATCGATTGTTCAAATTCTTTTTCTCTTCTTTACTTTATTTCAGTTTTTGTTGGTTATTGAGTTGATTAGTTCTTAGCATGTCTATGAGCTAATTACTTTTATTAGGATTTTCCGTCGAATCGCTTGAAACTCTATCATAATTTAATGCATTGTTAGTGATTTCTTCTTCGTCAATTAAGATCTATTCAACTTGTGTTTATTGAATGATAATTAACTGGCCATTAGTTTTCATTACTTATATGATTTCAAATCGAGATCTAAAAAGAGAGATTTTAATATGCTATAGTTGATTAGACTATGTTTAATCTTGAACGACAGTATCACGATTGCATGTGTAGCGTTTAGGTTATTGATCTTAATCCTCCTATGTGGTAGAATTTATCATAGAAATATAGAAAATTCCCACTTATGTTGAGTTTTTATATGTCCTAACCGGAATATAGAACATATCTGTTAACCTGCTATCTTAATAAGAAGAAGATTCATTAGTCTTGCATTTACAAGTGATAGAGTGAATAGTTGAAGAGATTGGAAACCCTAATTACCTTCATAACTGATTTAAACTCCAAGTATTATCATCCTTAGTTTATTCTTGCTTATTGCTTAGTTGTTAGTTCTTAGTTTAGAAATCAAAACTCATTAACGTTTGCCAAATAGAAATTAAAGGTTCGTTAATCGGTACTTGATAATTCAGTCTTTGTGGATGATACTCGGTCTTTCCGAGATTATTACTACATTGAGATATGTTCACTTGCGTAGCATATAGAAAATTCACAACAATTATGTACATCAAACTCCAAATCATTTGCGCATATTGATCCTCGCATACGGGCACATAATGATTTTTATCAATTTTCTGATTCATATCCAGTGGTGACTTCATTGGCGAACTGTCGAACATCTTAAACTTTCTCAACACATCCTCGATGTAGTTAGACTGAGATAAGACCAGTTCGTCAGACGTCTTAGAGATCTTGATCTCTAAGATGACATTTGTAATATCCATATCCTTCATATCAAAACATTATTTCAACATATTCTTAGTCTCTAGGATCAGCTAGGACTACTCCTTGTGATCAACATGTCATCTACGTAAAGTCATATCATGACGAACGAGTCATAATTACCTTTTATGTAGATACACGTGTCACACTCATTAATGGAGAACCCTTCGATAGTAGAGTACTATCAATTTTTTCATATAATTTCCTCGGGGCCTGTTTCATCCCATACAGATATTTGACAAGTCGACATACTTTCTTCTCTTTACCTGGAACCACATGACCCTCGGGTTGTTCCATATAAATTTATTCTTCCAAATCACCATTTAGAGAGGCTATCTTGACATCCATTTGATGTATCGCAAGGTCACGCAACACTGTGATCACAATGAACACTCGTATGGATGTCATTGTAGACACCAGGGAGTACATGTCAAAATAGTCAAGACCTTCCTTCCGTCGATAGCCCTTGACTACCAACCTGGCTTTGTACTTATCTATAGACCCATCTGTTTGATACTTCCGTTTGTGTATCCATTTACAACCCAACGGTTTGTTTCCCGGAGGAAGATCAATCAACTCCCAAGTATGGTTTTCCAGGATGGAGTCTATTTCACTCTTAATAGCTTTTTTCCAGAGCGATGCTTCTAGAGTTGACAACGCTTCAACAATTGTCTGTGGTTCGTTCTGAACTATATAAGCTACAAAGTCAGGACTGAATGATTTATCCTTCCTAACCCTTTTACTTCGTCTAGGTTTCATATATAGAGTCTACAAGTTCTGAGAATCTGGAACACTAGATTCCGTTCAGCCACTTCGGAGTCCACTAGATCTGGACCATCTGGATCTGGCCAGTCAACGACTCCTCGTTCCTGAGAGCTTTGTTCATAACTTCACTTGTGATAGGTTATATCTCTTTCCTTTCTAGGAAAAATATCTTCAAAGAATTGGGAATTCCTTGATTCCATGATCGTAACCCCCTGGATATCTGGTACATCTGACGTATGCACTAAGAAGCGATAATCACTACTGTTATTTGCATATCCGATGAAAATGTAATATATAGTCTTAGGTCCAATCTTGACATGTTTTTGCTTAGGTACTTCAACCTTTGCCAAACAACCCCACACTTTCAGATATTTGTAGGTGAGTTTCTTTTTCATAACTCGTATGGAATTTTTCCTTACCCTTATGTGGGACTCTATTAAGAATTGTATTAGCGGTAAGGACAACTTCTCCCCACATGTTTTGGGGAAGACCAAAATTTATGTACAAGACATTCATCATTTCCTTCAATGTACGGTTCTTGCGTTCAGCGACACCGTTTGACTGAGGTGAGTATGGAGTCGTCATTTGATGAACAATTCCCTATTGGGCAGAATATTCCATAAATGGAGCTATGCATTCTCCCCCTCTATCTCTATGAATTGATTTAATCCATACGCTTAGTTAGTTTTCAACTTCTGTTTTGTAGCGTCTGAATGCTTCAAAGGTTTCATCCTTACTTTTCAATAAGTAAAGGTAATAATACATTGTGCTATCATCTATAAATATCACAAAGTACTTATTCCCCCCTCTAGTTTGTGAAAACATCAAATCACATATATCTGTGTGAATAAGTTCTAGAGGAGCGGTATCTCTTTTGTCGGATCTAAAGGGAGTTTTAGTGAGTTTTGCCTCTACGCACACCTCATACTTACGTTTAGGGTTTACGTCGATATACGACAACAACTCCAATTTTACCAACCTTTGGATGGATTGGTAGTTTACATGTCTTAATATATGATGTCATAAATTAAAAGACTCAAGCATGTAAGAAGAATCTTCAATTTTATTTCTTGAACGTATGATAGACATAGCGTTAACCTTGAAGAGACCTTCACATTCTAAGCCCCTTCCCACAAAGGTTTCATTCATGATGATTACAAATTTATTGGACTCAAATACTAGCCTAAAACCAATATTAACCAATACCGGACCTGAAATTTAATTCTTTCTAATGTCAGGGACATGCATCACCTTCTTCAGAGTGAACTCCTAGCCATAAGTCATTTTAAGGACCACCTTTCCTACCCCCAGCACGTCAGAGGAAGTGTTGTTACTCATGAACAACTTATTGTTTGTAACTGGTGTATACCTGGAGAAGGAATCTATATCAGAAAAGATGCGACGGGTAGCACCCGTGTCCATCCATCATAGCTTGAGATTCTCTACAAGGTTTGCTTCTAGATCCACCTTAGAGAACTCCTCAATCATGTCATCAAAAAGCTTCTCATCAACGACGTTAGCCTCTGCCTTCCCTTTGGCCTTCTAACGACAGTATTTGATCATGTGACCAGCTTTGCCATAGTGGTGAGCGTTTTCCTTGAACTTCACCTCTGTCTGGGTCTTTCCATCTTTCTGGAACTTGCGTTTCTTGCTTGGGTTCCCTTTTGCATCAACCAAAATTTCCTTGGCCTCGGCGGGTTGCTTTCCCTTAGGCAAAGACTTCTTATTATCGTCCTATATTTGGAGTTTGATAATAAGCTCTTCAAAGGTCATTTCCTTTGTCTTGAGTTTTAAGTAACTCATAAACTCACTCCACGAGGGAGGAAATTTCTCAATTAGTGATGCAACTAAAAACTGCTCATTTGGTTTCATACCCTTCAAATGCAGGCGATGTAGAATCATTTGGAATTTATGGACTTGAGACATCACTGTCTTGCTATCCACCATTTAAAATTTCAAGAATTTCCAAACGATGAATTTCTTTGTACCTGCATCTTGTGTTTTGTACTTCTTCTGAAGCATCTCCCACAACTCTTTGGCGGAGCCTACGGTGCAATATACCATGTAGAGCGGGTCTGACAAATAGTTCAGGATGTATTTCTTACACATGAAATCATTATGATTCCATGCATCAAGAGTTATTTCCAGGCGAGCCTGGAAACCTTGGCCCCCTTCAGTTGTATCAATAAACGGAGGGTCCGCACCATCTCCTGTTTTAGGAGGGTCTTCTGTAACACAACGTGCCACTCTCATTACCTTGCGTAGCAGTGGGAAGGCAGAGGTGTTTCGTTGAGGAGCAACAATAGAGGGAGAGATAAAAATATTGTCTTGAGTAGCAGCAACGGATGGAGAGGCAAAAGTATTGCCTTGAGTAGTAACAACAGATTCAGAAACAAATTGTTCTTGTCCAGTCATTTTCACTAAGTACTAATACAATCTTGTCTTAATTTTATTAGCAAAATGATGAACAACAAACGGAAAATAGTAAAACGCCTATTACAAGAACTAGGAAAGTGAAGAACAAAAGATTACAACAGTGAAATAATCTTAACAAATAACTGGAAACAAGAACCAATAGTTAATCTGAATCTTTGCAGAGTCGAATGATGACGCTCTGTCTTTAAGACAAGATTGTCTCGTATATATCCTTTTACATTTGCTAGGCAATAGTCTTTCAAGATAAAAAAAAACTACAAATAAACTTGAGCAAAGGAAACTCAAGTGTTTCTCTTGAAGAACTTTGAGTATTGAAAAAGTTAGAGAGGAAGAAGGTTTCAAAATTTTTGCAAGTGTTGCTCAATTGAGCCAAATGTTTTAATTTATAGTGTGTAAGATTTTTCCCTTCAAATGTCAAGTAATGACATTGAATCACCTATGTAATGACAATGAATTGTCCAAGTAATGACACTCATTTATCAGCCAAATAATGACTGAATAATTTTGGAATGAATGTCATTGAGGGCAGTCCAAACGTCTCAAAAATCAGATTTTCATTTCAGTCTTTCTGTCTGGATAGAACCGTCGCTCGGCCTCGGAAGAGTCGCGGCTCCAGTAACTCGGCACCGAATTAACGTCTTGGCTCGCCTCGGAGGCAGCGCCGCATCCCTGATGGGGTGGCGCCGTGGCCCTTCTCGGCTCAGCGACCCTTTCCGACCGGTCCAATCTTTACACTATGCACACTTCTTCCTTCATTTATAGACGTGAAACACTCGTCATTTGGCCAACGATCGTCCATCATTCTATGTCTCAAACATTTTACTTATGTACCATGATCTCTTTCACTAATGAAATTTACGATTCTTGGTACAACGTGTGCACATGTGTGGAAACGATGTTTCTGACGTGCGGACCCCAATTATTTAAGTTATAAATAATGGAATAAATTTTATTCCACGTTAATAAATTTCCAACATGTTATCCCTTCTCTTCTCTTTTTTTTTTCCAATAAACAAGAGAAGAAACGGTAGTAAGATTCTATAAACTAGAAGATGGAGAGTTAGATAGGCGACGTCTTAACTAGCTTCCAAGAAAATCTTTAAGGTAGGCTGCTTTACATGAAAAATAATTTCTTGGGAGCATATAGAAGTAGACGAGGCTTGTTTTTTGGCTTATATTTAATAGTTAAAAGTTGAATTGACAGCTGAAAAGAATAGCAATGAGCAATCCCTAAATAATAAAACTTTACTATGGGCAATCGCCGTGAATTTAACTTAGATACACTAATAATGTCAATAATTTTTACACTATTAATTTATTTTGTTATATTGTAATAAGTTGTTTTCTTATTTTATTGATAACTACTTTCACTTATTATAAAACTTTACTCATAATTACCTTTTAGTTGATTTTATAGTGTAAAATGTTTTTTTAATTGGTAAATGGGGGGTGTTTTGGTCATTTTAAGCTTTTTTTTTCCTGCTTACTATGTTCTAGTCTTCAACTTTATTTATTTATTATGGGCCTCTTTCTTTAACTTGGCCACTAAGATTGCCACGACACGCTTAAACTACTAAGCAGCAGCATCATGTATATTCTAATCATGTTTCATGCAGTGATTATAAAAGACATATATTTAACAAGTCAATGTTGAAAACTCTAGTTCTTTTACAAATATCCGCAACCATTATCATTAGATTAATTGAGGTTACGGAAAGTTGATTCTAGAGGTGGAGAATATTCGATAAAATTGATTAAAAGGAAAGAAGAGAAAGTAAGTTGTCCTGCGCAGATATAATGGATCTAAACTTTTTCTTGGATTTCAATTTAGTGTGGCAAATTATTTTTCCAATGAAAATGGATTCAATCAGAAAATCAATTACAGATTTGTTTTAACAGGGTTTGAAGACAAGTGAGTTGTATCCGATCCTGAAAATTTCTTTACGAGTCCAATTTTACTAATAAACAGTGTGTATGATTAAAAAAACATAAGATAAAAAGCAAGAAATTATTCAAGAAAGTGTATGTAAATTAATTAATATTCTTTCGTACATTGCTTAAGGAGAAAAGAGAGTTAGGGTTACAAAGTGTGAGTCAAATCACCTTCCTTCTATTCTAAGCTATCCTTATATAAGTCAAAGTTAGACTTCTCAAACCCTAAAGTACGAGTGATGTCACTCTTATGTGGCTCCAACATGCGTATATGTTGCGACAATCCAATTGAAGCTAACAAATGTGACCCGATTTGATAGAAGTGGTAGCCAGCTATAGAGATCCCCCAGATCCTCTGAGCACCCGGTCACGTGAGCTCCTCCGGGTGCGCTTTTCACCCAATACAGATAGTCCCCCACTTTTAGGAACCTCCATTACATGAGCCCAGGAAGTAGAAGAATCCGTCTTTTTCAAACTCTACGAAGGAAATTAGCGAAATGTTGCCACTCTTTCCACGATTGGACATCCTGTCAGGGCACCATTCGCTCATTCGGCGACGTCTCTTCATAGACAGCGATTGACATTTGTTGATCAGGCACGCCTCTCCCCTATCTGAGGATAATGATTTCTATTTTGTCTATTTAAACAAACATTCCATCTCCTTTCTTTCCTCACTTTCTCTCAGCATCCTTTTGCACCTTTCTTCGTATACTCAACTCCCCTCTGTTTGAAAATCAAAAACTCTTGTATTCCTCATCCTCTTCATCAAAGTACCAACCCCTCGTCTCACTTGAAGAGAAAATTACTAGGCTTTTAATACTTTTTCTCACCGTCGTGTCGATGCGTCATCCACTACCCAAGAAATAGACATGGGTTTCTTGGCTGCGGATATCATTCCCCACAATTTTAGTTATGAAAATGACTTTCGTGTATGTCACCAGTATGAATCTATCATTGGGATGTCTTCTCTGGTCGTCGGATCCTGATGTATATAAGGAGGATATTGTATGGTTAGGTTGGTCGGAGTTGGTTTAGGGCTGGACGGACACAAATATAGGAATCAAATGGAGGTTGGTGGAATAGGATGGTTTTCGGATAGTTTAGGTTTGTGAGAGGTGTAAGGTGCCCTTACATGGTTTGGGGCTAAGGCATTTCGAGAGGATGAAATAGACAAGTTGTAGGTTATGTTGGTGGTTTATATTTGGTAGTTCGATGGTGGTAAGGTGACAGAAACTGGCCGGGACAGTAATGTTACACCCCGTAATTCCAGGACACGTGTAAGAGAACGTACGTGAGAAATTTAGACTTTAAAAATTGAAACGAAAGAAAGATTACTTTTTCCGAACCTCGTGAAGGAAAAATGTTTATTAATGAGAATTGGGTTCTCAAATTTGTTATTTTAGACTTATAGAATTTATTAAAATTATGGAATTTTATTTTCAGATTCGGTCAAGTGTGTTACACCCCGTAAGTCCAGGACATGTATAAGAGAATGGACGCGAGAACACAAGACTTGAAAAAGGGTACGAAAGGAAGAATTGTTTTTCCGACGGAAAATCTTCCGAACGTCGGAAAGGAAAAATGTTCGTTGATGAGAATTAGATTCTCAAAATGCATTATTTGAGGAATATAGAATGTATTATCATTATGGAATTTTTTTTTTACGGATTTGGTCACGTAGGGCCCACCCGAGAAGTTTTACGTTTTGTGGGGCCCACGAGGGTTACGAAATTTTATGGACGAATGGGAGGGCGACACGTGGCACCCCCCCCCCCCACATGGTCTTGGACGAAATTGGGCAAGGGTATTATGGTCATTGACCAAGGTAAATGATCAAGTCTTGATAGCTTGAGAAAATTGACCAAGTCAACTTGCCACTTGTTTAGATAATTAATTACTCTTCATCCTAGCCACACATATGTTATAATCTAATCCCTCCATTGTTTTATATATACTACACTAGTGCAAGACCAAGTCTTCAACACTTAGAAAAAATTAGAGAACATTTGTGCTAGCTATGTTGCTCTCGGGTTTGAGGTCTTACCCGCACAAAAAATTTGCAATTGTGGTTCATTATTCACAAGACTTTAACCCAAGGTCCCTAAGGGTATTGTAAGGATATCTCAATAGAAAGATCTCGGAAAAACGACGTTTTCACATTAGTCGCAAGGCGAAAACCTAGGTCGTTTTCATAAGTTTGGATTGGAAATGGAAGAGAAGTTGGTTATGAAATTGCAGCTATATGAGCTAAAGCATTACAAACTGTTGGGTAATAAGATTCTGAAAATTCAACAGTAGCAGTGTAAAATTTACGTAATTTTTTTAAAAGTTCACCAATTGATTTCCAATGTTCGTCGGTTAACATATACATCACGTTCTTACAATGCGCATTTGCAACATGTGTTATGGGGTCTTTATACGTATAACATTCTTTTAAAAATAAATAAGTATAATTTCACCGTGTAATAATCTCTTCTGGCATGAATTTAGGTCTCAAATTAAACTGTTTACATTTTTCTTTAAATTCTATAATTCTATTTTTGTTATTATTATCCTGAATAACTCCAACAGCTCTTTTGACAAGTTTTATTTCAGGTGAAAATAAATCAAGACCACTTTTAACAATTAAATTATAAATATGACAAGCACAACGAACATGAAATATATGAGGAAGTGGTGGGTGTAGCTCATTTTTAAAAGATCTCAACAATGGTATTATTAGATGCATTATCGAATGATACACAAAGTATTTTATTATAAAGATTATATTTTTGGGCATAAGAACAAATAGTTTCGCTTATATATTTTCGGTATGACTTTGATCCTCGTAAATGCGTAAAAGCAATAATACATTTTTCCATTCTAAAATTTTCATCAATCCAATGACAAGTAATTGTTAAATAATCATAATCGTTTAACGTGTCGATGTCCAAGTAAAACTAAATAGGCATGGAAGGTTAGCAAACAAATATTGCAAAAATAACATAACATTATGAAGTCTAAAAATATCGGCTCTAGTAGTACTACGAGGAACACCTTTAAAAAGGATTATATACTCTTTGAATATATGTAATTAAATATGAAGAAGAAGCGAAAGAAAAGGTAAACAACCTCAAATAATCATTTTTGCTAATTGATGCGATCCTTTTTGGATCGTACTTAGCCACCCCGGTTAATGGATTAAGTTGTTGTTGATCGGGTTCTAAATCGGAGACAACATTCCATTGTGTCGTATGATCGTGTTTTATATGTCTACCATAGTGTCCGTCCCGTCGCCACCCGCTTATGTTTATAAGTTCTCCCACAAATATTACATCTAACTCTATCGGTACCACAACTTTATCATAAAAGAGCCACTTTACTCCTTTTTTTTCTTGCTGCGGTTACGGTAAAGGAGGTCTACGACTACCACTAGCGATGCCAGCGTTGTGAAGGAACACTAGTAGGTGTAGGAGGTTCTTGTTCTTCAAGTTCAACAATATTATCTAATTGAGCGTTATCATATTCATTATCTTCATTCCAAAATCTTCTTGCATTTGATCATAATCTATATTTTGATTAGATGATGAAGAACCTGATTTTTACCCAGAACTAGATTTACTGTGATCCCAACGCAATTCCCCTTAGTAAAGACATTATAAAATATTTAAATAATCAACAAATAAATATGACAATTTAATAAAATAATTAGAGAATGAAACGAGTGTACCAAACTTCGGGATTCAAAATTCAATTGAAGCTCGAAGCTCGAAGTTTTGCGTCTTGCTACTTTGAATTTGAAAACTAATAATAATAATAACTTGAAAATTGATAATAAAGATGATTAAGAGAGTATGAGAAATTGAGAATAAGAGAATTGAGAGAAATGTTGTGTGATAAAAATGAAAAAAATGTAGAGAATTTATAGATTTTTTAAAGGGTAAAATTGTAATTAAAAAAAATAATAAACAAAACAAAAAAAAATTTGAAAAAACAGCCAAACGGTCGAAATGACCGTTGGCACACCCCCTTTTTACCGGTCGGTCGGACCGGTGCCAAGGAACCGGTTTTTTCTGGTCTAGCAGTCCGGGCCTTACCGGGTTTTTTCCTAACCCGTGCGGGTTGGGGTTGGGGTCCAATCCAACCCCCAACCCGGTATGCCCTTACCGGTCCGGGCCGGTCCGGATTTTCTACCGGGTCAACCCGGACCGGTAGACAGGTTTATTTCAAACCTATGGCTAGTTAGTTGTTGCTCAGTCACCAGCTGGGCATAATAATTGTTGCACTTTGAAGGCTCTCAATGTGTTACTATAATTTTATCTGTGCCTTGGAGGCTGAACTGGAAATGTGATTCTAGCCATAATAACTTGGTCAATTAATAAGCTACAGGAGTAGTTATTGAAAATCATGTGTAGCCTAACCAATATTGTGTTGTTGCATGTTATATAATTAGGTAATAGACTAAACCTTGAAATGAACCAAACTGTGAGATGACTAATCTTATGTTGTTGGTTTTCATGATATAAGTTAAAAATGAATCTATTCTTTGAAAGTGGTCCTAGATTGAAGAGTATGCTGCCTAGATTGATTTCTGCAAACCAATCAGGATTTGTGAAAGGAATGAGCACTATTAAAAATATGCTCTTAACTCAGGAGATTGTCATTTATATAAGGAAAAATGTAAACCTGCAAATGTGATAATCCAACTGGATTTGACCAAGGTCTATGATAGGGTGTCTTTGTTGTATCTAATCAGAGTTCTTGAAAGAATGGTATTCTCAGAAAGAGTTGTAGATATAATATGGAGACTAATAGCAACCAATTAGTATTTTGTGATGTTGAATGGTCAGGCCTATGGTTTCTTTCATTCTACAAGGGGGGATTCAACCAAGGAGATTTCTTACCTCCTGCATTATTTGTGTTATCCGCTAAAGTTCTTACTAGAGCTCTGAATTGCTTAATTGAAGATGGACTGTATAAAATTTTTGGTATGCCTAAATGGAGTGAAAATCTTAATCATTTGGCATATGCAGATGATACTATAGTTTTTGCATCTGCATACAAGTATTCTCTTGAGTTGATCATGAATAATGTTTTACTAGATTATGAAAAGTTATCAGGACACAAGGAAGAAGAAGTTATACTATAATGATTTGATAAAGAAGGTTAAAGATTAAATCTATAACTGGGAAGGAAATCTGATGTCTTTTGGATGTAAAGTTGCTCTTATTAATAGTGCCCTGCAAAGCATGCCATTGTATCTTTTATCTACTATGGCTCCCACAAAGTATATAATGCAGGAGCTGCAAAATAAGAGGGATGTTTTATCATGGTTACATATGTGCTATGCTAAACAAGAGGGAGGCGTGGGATTTAGATCTCTTTTTTATGTATCCAAAACCTTATTTGCCAAGCTTTGTTGGAGATTCAAGACTAGTTGTTCTTTATGGTCCACATTCAGGTGGAATAAATATTGCAAGATACAAATCTCCACTCTGGTGCAATGGAAAGAAGGATCACAATTATGGAAGAGAATTTTAAAAGCTAGAGATGAAGTTGAACATGAGATTTGGTATCAACCAAGAAATGGTTCTTCTAATTTCTAGTTTGATAATTGGACCAAACTTGGTCCATTGATTCATATTGTTTTTTTGTAGACTATCCTATTGATGAATACATAGTGGATAATATGATGATAAATGGTCAATAGAATTATCATCTGCTTCAACAAAACAGTTCCTGCAAAAAAAAAAAAATAGTAGAACATATCAAAAGTGAGCTCGTTGTGAAGGAAGGAGATTATCAAAGTGATAAGTCGTGGTGGATGTTAACAAATAATGGTAAGTTCACTGTGAGCAGTACTTAAGATTTGTTAAGGCAGAAAAAAACAACAATTTTGGTTTTATAAGTAGTTATGGATAAAAGAATTGTCTTATAAAATTTTCTTTTTCCTATAGTTAGTGTGGAATTTAAAGTTACCGGTCGATGATATACTGGCCAGCATTGGTATCTCTATAGTTTCTATATGCATGTGTTATTCAATTCACAACAGCAAATTATGACTCATTGTTTTCTAACAACTGAATTTGCTACAGATATGTGGAATATATTTGTTCTGTAGCAGGTGTTAAGGGCCCATTTTTATAGATAAATTAGGCAATGTCCACATGGTGGAAAGAAAATGTGTTGCTAAACTCAAACAATTATATCAGGCTACTCTTGCTGTAATTCTATGGCAATTATGAAAAAGGAAAAACACAGTAGTGCATGGAGAGGTAATGTCAATAGGTAGGATGATATATAAATAGTAATATATGCCAACTAGATAAGGTTAAATATCCTTGGATGAAACTCCCTAATACATGACCAGAACCGATTCAATTTTTGGAAGGGTACAAGCCTCAGATTGAATGCAAATTAATGAAATGGAGATGTCCTCCTCCAGACTGGTACAAGTGTCATACTCATAGAGCTCATAAGAGTAGTACTTGATAAATTTCTTCAACCTTTTGTATTAGAAATAATGAAGGGGATTTAGTGCATGCATGGTCAAGTTTGAGAAATGAGTCGGCTTGCATTACTGCTGAGGCAAAAATTGAGCTAGAGGGGGTTGCATTTTTTTGTTAGAAATCATTTGTTGCCTCTTATAGTAGAGACAACGATGAAAACGATGCTTGATGAGGAGTGGGAGATACCATGAAAGATTAGTCTGAATGTTATCATGATCAAGGAATGGAGAAAGAAGAGACATATAAAAGTTGACCATCTGTATAGAGAAGGAAACAAACTTGCAAATTTTTTTTCACTAACACGATTGTTCATTTTTCAGGTACAGTTCAACTTTCCTCTTTCCAGGAGTTGCCAGTTGATGCAAAAAGAATGTTGAATATAGGTCGGTGGGTATAGTTATAAAGGAGACTCTGCCGAAATTTTTATAGCATAAGACCTATTATGAACATTCGAGGACGAATATTTCTAAGGGGGAGAGGATGCAACACCTCGAAATTCCGGGTAATAGTTTGGACCCATAAACGTCGACAAGTAGACCCGGACCCCGAAAAGTGTATGTTATACCGGTATATACTTATAAGGGAATTAGTATATAGGAGAATGTGATCCCGAAATAATTTTTGGGATTAATCACAGGAATTGTAATATAATTTTATATCCCCAAAAGAGTCACGGACTAGTGTCATATTATGAGAATTATGACATTAAGTGCACGAAGATTTGATAAGTCGTCGGGATTTTTGTAAATTAAGATCTAGAATTTTATTGTGTGTATAATTAGTTAATTGTGGGATTAGTTAATTATTTTGGGGACTAGTTAAGTGGGATTTATTAGTTTATACGTGTGAGGCTCAGAAAAACCACCTGTGACTAAGCCTAAATAGGCAAATCACGATGGCAGCTTCACGATATTTACAAGGCATTCACAGTTGCCATTAAAAACCTCTCATTCTTCAAATACTCTCCATTTATTTCTTTTGAAGCTTTCATCCCCTTCAATATTTTTGTAGAAACCTTTCTAAAAAAAAAGATTGTTACACTAAGCCAGAATGGGGTAATCTCACCGGCGAATTTTCTGAAAATTCTCGATCAAATTGGGGTGTTCCTCGCGAGTTTCTGCTCTCCAAAAAGAGGAAGAATAATCATGATGTTCTGGGCCTCATTCCGACAAGAATTGAAGCTTTGAACTAGTTTAAGAACTCAGAAACCAGTTCGAAATATTGACGCCGAAATGTTACAGCTTGAATCGAATTTGGGTCTTGGTTTTTGTTGTCGGAAAATAACTGAGATTGGGAGAAAGGTTTTCCGACGACACTCGTTAATGCTTCTAACTAAGGTAATCCTTCTTACCCTTTGATTTACATGAATTTCAAAACATGATTCTTACTAATTTTTAGACGATTATCGAAATAGCGAGTTAATTAAGTATCGTGGGGTTGTTGGTGCAAGATTAGGAGACTGCATGTATAATTTCTGGGTTGTTCTTGAACATTGCAGCCATAAAAAGAGGGATTAGTAAGGGTTGGGTGTTCCGCTACATGCATGGGTTTCGATATAGAAGAAATATAGGTTCCACGCATATAAGATATTCGATAGAATGTCCTAATGAAATATGTTTTCAGTATATTAAATTATGTGTGATTTAAATCATTCATATGATATGGAAAACCATTCGTAGAGTTTACAAGCAATCGTGGGAACTTAGAATATGTTCGACAACAAGATATGTGAAACTATCCTTTCTTCTTTTGACATGATTTGTATAAAATAAGTGTACGGCGGATGTACATAATTCTATTGAATTCTAATCCCTAATGATACATGATATGATAGTGTCTTTGATTTTTTAAAAGATGATTTCAAAACGATACATGATATGATAGTGTCTTTTATTATTCCATGGAGAGTCAAATGATGATTTAAATTGCATATGGTTTCTCATGATACTCTATTCGTGCTTGAGGTGATTATATCATTTCACCGAGTCCCGAGCCTGTCTATGTTCGTGCACAACCTTGCATTGTTCCATTGAGTCCCTCACTAGAGGGTCGAGATATGTTATATGTATATATATGATGATGATGATCTCACCGAGTCCCGGAATACGTTATATGGACAGGTATCTATGACATGATGATTCCACCGAGTCTCTCACTAGAGGGTCGGGACACGTTATATTGATGATTCCATCGAGTCCCTCACTAGAGGGCCGATATACGTTATATATATAGACATGATGATTTTATGGACAGACATTCATGATTTTGATATCACTCTCATTATTTTTATAAGGCACAATTGACTCTCATTTCTATATGGCACAGTTGTATCGCTATTTGAATTATTATATTTGTCTCCTGACACCTCTTGGCCAGTTATGATCTTACTTACATCACTTCATGTTTTTCATACTCAGTACATTATTTCGTACTGACCCCCTTTTCCTGGGGGGACTGTGTTTCATGCCTGCAGGTACAGATACTCAGTTTGGTGATCCTCTAGTGTAGGATTCATGTTCAGCTGTTTGGAGAGCTCCATTGATTCGGAGCTTAGTCATTTTGGTACAGAACCTTATTTTTGACTTATGTATATTTAGGGGCACGATGGGGCCATGTCCCGTCATAACTCATTATCGTACTCTTAAAGGTCTGTAGACAGGTGTGGGTGGTAAATGTGTATTAGTATATGTGTTTTGGCCAGTTGTACTGTTGTACTCATTTGGGGTGTTCCCGTATATTGGCAGCCTTGTCGGCCTGCCTATTTTGATATAATTTACAAATTATTACATTATCCTTGGTATCCGTGTGATTATGTGACATGTGGGTATAAGGGTGCTTAGGCAGGGCACCGGGTCGCGGCCCGTCGGGTCGGGTCATGACACTAATGTGCTCTCTGTATTTATTGGGGCGTCGTACCTAGATTGCTTTAGAATCAACTGCACAAAGAGTCTCTCTTATGGCCTTGTAATCGGGCAACCTGATAAATTCTTGTAATGACTCAATGAGGTGGTCAGGTACCCCCAAGAACTCTATGTAAAGTGGATGCATGTAGAGGCTACCACGATCCACGAATATGGACAAAACTCATGTATGTCTCTGCACCAAATAATTTTCAGATGGCATAAATCTCTAAGACCATGTCAATATTTACGGGCCTCAAATTATCAAACACTTACCTCGATCCCATAGCCATGATCCCATCAAACATGGTTGGGAACTGGCATCTCAAAGTATCTGAATTGATGGCTGACTCATGCACATAATCCCCTGACAAATCAAACTTGTTGTACCATTCCTCCCCTTCCTCTGTACCAAAAATGCAGGAGTGAGGCCTCGATGTGTAAGCCCGAGGAATTGGTACAGTCGAATACTTGCCTCCACATTGTGATTTGATGCTCTTTCTTGTCGATTTTTTGTGGTGCAGCCTCTTTTTGTGCCCTGGGTGGATGTGGAGGTACGTCTTTCTTTGCCCTTTGGATTTACCATTTTATTACAAATCATCACACTAATACATGAGTTCAATTCAAGGATATCAAAGGGGTGTTAAACAACCCCACACTTGTTTTAGACTAGGGGTGAACCAACCCCACACTTATTTCAGATTAAGTAACAAAAACTAAATTAAGAAGCTAACTAATCCTACACAATGAACAAACCAACAAAAATCAAAATAAGAAAGTTCATGTTTTAGGACTTAGGGTGAATTTGTCCCTTATTCAATTTTTCCTCAAACTTCCACAATTTTAGCCCAACTAGGTGCCCGAAGGGTTCGAGTACTCATTTAATGGGGCAATGCAACTCAAGATTTCACAATTGGACACTAACTTTGGTTCAAGCATTTTTACAAATACCTTGTGGGCATAGGAGCATCCTAGTGATTTTGAAAACAATGGAGGGTGGTGAATCATTACACATTGTGCTAGAAACCATCTCCTAACCTTCAACAACAAACCCAACCAATTACCAATAAGCAATACCAAAACCCCACCGCAATTCACCTAAACCCCAAACCCTAGATATTGCAAACCCCAAAACTCAAGAACTAGTGAATAATATGGAAGAATTCTTACCCTACTGACGTTAATGGATGATATTAATGAGGTTCTTGAGTTAAAAAAATGTTGAGGGAGGGTTTGGGGAGAGGGTATTGAGAGAGTCCAAGAGCGAGAGTTGTTATGTTTTAAAATGAAGAGGGTTGGTCGTTACTTTTTTATTTAATAAGTTATAATTTTTTCAAACTGGGCCCGACCTGCGTTGGACCAGCATCGTGGGTCCCTCACGAAATTTTCCTCTCTCTAGATTTTAATCTCTAAGTGTGTTGCATCCCCATCGTGGGTTTTACACATTGCAGGAATTTTTTCCTGATTGCGTTGAGCCCGTGTCGCAGACCCAACGCGGGTTTTACACCTTGCAGGATTTTTTTCTTGATTTCTTTGAGCCAGGGTCGCGGAACCATCGCGGGTTTTACACACTGCAAGAAATTTTCACTAGGCACGCTGCATGTGCGACACACTCGAAGCACATCTAACAAACCTGGAGCATATTTTTATTATTTTTTCCTTGCTTTGAATACCCGCTCCTTCCCTAGTCTTGCAACATGAACAAATGTGAGATTATAACTCAAAAGTTGTGTTGCCTCCCAACAAGCGCCTTAGTTAAGGTAGTGGCATGACATATTTTTATCTTTTTATCTATACTACTATTACAAACACGGGTTTCATCCTGAGAAGTACTTGAACGTTGCTTCATAATGTTGGATCTCTCAAGCCTCTTCTAGATCAATAAAAGTCCTCTCGCGTTTGATGACCTCTCCAAAGTAGAGCTTCACTTTTTACCCCCACACCAAGAAAGATTTGTCGGAATCTAGCGGTTTTAGCTCAATCGATCCATGTGTTTTCACCCGAACTATCTTAAATGGCCTAGACCACTTACTCTTAAATTTCCTGCCAAACAACTTTAGCCGAGAATTATACAACAAGGCTAACTGCCCAGGCTCAAACTCACGATGTTAAATGCTCTTATCGTGTATTCTCTTCGTCTGCTCTTTGTACATTTTCACGTTCTCATATACATGATAGAGAAATTCCTCCAACTCGTGCAACTACAATATCCTCTTCTCACCAGCTTTTACCAAGTCCAAGTTCAGTTTTTTTATCGACAAATACGCTCTGTGATCAAGCTCAATCGGTAAATGACATATTTTACCGAAAACTATCCTGTATAGAGACATGCCAGTGGGAGTTTTGTAGACCCACAGAGTATCATCAAGCTTTAGAAATCAATCTTTTCTAATAACGCTCACAGTCTTCTCTAGGATTCTCTTATCTCTTAATTTGACACATCCACTTGACCATGTATCTGAGGATGATAAGGGGTTGAAACCTTGTGTTTCACCCCATACTTGAACAATAACTTATCGAAGAGCCGGTTATAAAAATGGGTACATTGGTTGTTGATGATTACCCTTGGAGTCCCAAACCTTATGAAAATATTCTTCTTCAGAAATCCAAAAACCAAATTAGCATCATTGGTAGGGAGCGGAATGGCTTCCACACACTTTGGTACGTAATCGACCGCAATGAGAATACACTTGTTCTCCTTTGATAGTATGAGGTCCCCCATAAAGTCTATCCCCCAGCATTCAAATACTTCAATCTCTAAGATGTCATTCAATGGCATTTCATGCCTCTTTGAGACATTTCGAGTTCTATGACTGCGATCATATGCCTTTACGAACGCATGA
Organism: Przewalskia tangutica; assembly: GCA_029844215.1. Lineage (NCBI taxonomy): Eukaryota > Viridiplantae > Streptophyta > Magnoliopsida > Solanales > Solanaceae > Przewalskia > Przewalskia tangutica. Next base: position 124,164,760 of record CM056718.1, on the reverse strand, counting down.
GCATCTTTGAACAATGTTGGGCAATAAAAATTGGATTGAAGTACCTTCACGGATATTCTCTCACTAACGTGATGTCCACCATAAGGCGATGAGTGGCAACTCTAAAAAATATCATTGACTTCTTCCTCTCGAATACATCTCTGAGTCAGCTGGTTTGTGCCAACCTTGTAGAGATACGGCTCATCCCAAATTTAGAATCTACTATCGTGTAAGATTCACTTCTTCTTCTCATGATTAGAATCGGGAGGATACACCTTACCTACCAAAAACTTTATCATATCTACATACCACGGTAGGTCGGTTGAATAAAGAGCAAGAAGTTACTCATCTAGGAAGGTCTCCTTAATCACCCCACTATCATAAACATGTTCTCGATCCTCAAGTATGGATAACTGATATGCTACTTAGTTTTTTGTGCCCTTGCGATTAAGAATCTCAATATTGAACTCTTGCCGCAGTAACACCCATCGAATAAGCTTGGGCTTAGCATCCTTCTTCGCGAACAAGTAACACACAATTGTGTGGTCTATATATACAATCACCTTAGTACCCATCAAATATGACCGGAATTCATCAATGGCGTAGAGAACTGCCAATAACTCCTTTTTGTGATAGTGTAATTCATCTGGGATGTATCAAGTGTCTAGTTGGCATACTAAATGGGATGAAATATCTTGTCCCTTTTCTGACCGAAAATAGCTTCCACAACAAAATCACTTGCATCACACATTAACACGAATGACATAGACCAATCAGGTGTTATGATAATAAGAGCAGTTACTAACCTCAGTTTTAGCTCATTGAAAGCCTTTAGATAGGCTTCATGAAACATAAATTTCATGTCATTCTCTAGAAGCTCACACATCGGATTATTAATTTTTGAAACATCTTGGATAAACAACTGATAGAAGCCTGCATATCCTAGAAAATTGCACACCGCTTTAATAGAAATAGGTGGTGGAAATTTCTCGATCACCTCAATCTTAGATTTGTCAACCTCAATGCCCTTATTTGATACTTTGTATCCAAGAACCATGCCTTCTTGAACCATGAAGTGACGCTTCTCCTAATTGAGCACCAAATTTGTTTCTTCACATATAGCCAACACAACATCAATATGATTCAAACAATTGTCAAAAGAATCTCCAAAGACCAAAAAGTCATCCATAAATACTTTCACATATTTTTCCACCATGTCTGTGAAATAGCAAGGACATACCTCTCGAACATACCTAGAGAATTACATAATCCAAAGGGCATCCTCCAGAATGAATGTGCCATGAGGACAAGTAGAAGTGGTCATCTCTTGATCTTCGAGAGCTATCATAATATGATTGTATCCAAACACATATCTAGAGAGCAATAATAATCATGCCCGGTTAATCAATCCAACATCTGGTCGATGAATGGTAAGATAAAGTGATGTTTTCTGGTGGCAGTGTTTAACTTTCGATAATTAATGCAAATCCCCCAACCAGTGATAGTTTTTTTAAGTTCAAACTCATCCTTCTCATTTGTCACCATAGTCATGCCTTCTTTCTTCGGAACACGTTGGACAAGACTCATCCACTTGCTGTTTGAGATAGGGTAAATAATGTAATTGTCAACCCACTTGATCAATTCTTTATTCACAACCTATTTCATAATCGGGTTCAGCCTTCTCTGAATTTTAACGATAGGCTTGCTATCCTCCTCCAACAATATCTTACATATACAGAATGAACTACTGATGCCTCAGATGTCTGCTATCGTCCATCCAATGGCTCAGATTCTGTCTCTTAATACTCACAACATACGTTTAACATGTACATCAGACAAATAAGCAGATAAGATTATGGGAAATGTGTTACCACAGCCCAAGAAAGCATATCAAAGATGAGATGGTAATAGTTCCAGCTCAAGAACCAAAGCATCATTAATAGATGGTTTCAGCTTCTTCCAAGACTCGGGTTTGTCCAACTTCTCAAAGTGTGTATTGGGTCACACACATGCACAAGAAGTGTCTAGAATGTGGAGACACTCCCCAACCTTCTCATATTCCATTAAATCCTTACAATAGAAGCAAGAAAGTGATCTAGCTTTGTATGTGTTAGCTCAAGCTCCACCACTTGGATTATCTTTAATTTTTCATAATGAGGTGGTAACTTAGTTGCTTTGAATGCATTGAAAACAGACTCTTACCTATCCACTCTCATGGATATCTTCCTATCTCTAACTCAAAAAACTGTATCAACAATCACTAAGAATCCCCTTCCCATGATGAGAGGAACATTCTTATCAGTTTCATAGTCAAGAATATTGAAGTTGACTTGTAGAATAAATGACCTCACTTTCAAAAGAACATCTTCAATAATACCATCCGGATATGCCAACGATCTGTCCGCCAATTACAAATTGATTATTGTTGGTTTTGGCTCACCCAAAACCACATTCAGAACACAGAGGTGGGAATCAAATTAATACTAGCATCCAAATCACATAACGTTAGCCCAACCTCAATATTACAGATAGTGATAGGGTTAGTGAAACTGCCTGGATCCTTCAACTTTAGTGGAATCTTTCTCATCACTCTAGAACTGCACTCCTCAGTAAGTGCTACCATCTCGAACTCTATCCAATACCTCTTATTTGCATGAACATCCTTGATGTACTTGGCATATTTCATATCTTTTTGCAAAAGCTCTACCAAATGAATGTTGATGTGTACATGTTTCAGAAGTTAAAGAAATGTCATACAAATCGAATTTATTTTCTACTTCTAAATTCTTTGCAGGAATGGCGGTGGTGGTCGAACCACTACATTTGTTGGTTTCTCCACAATTTTTTGTCTCTGGCTCATCTCATTTAGCATGAATAAGTTCAGTGTCTTCCTTATCTTTATTCTTTGAGGGTACTTCTTCAAGTTCTCTATCATTTATCAAGGTAGCTACTTTGCATTCTTTAGGATTCTTTTTAGTATCACTCGGAAGAGCACCCTGTGGTCTGACATTCTGAGAAATCACCATTTTCCCGACTTCACATTAAAGCCCGTAAATAGATTTTTGCATCTCGCTTACCACCTTTTGATTTTGATTTCGAACCACTTATTGTTGAGCCATAAACTATTTCATCGTATCTTTCAATGAATTGCTATTGGGTTGAGCTTGGGGCTGCTGAAAAATTATTATTATTATAGGGCATCTGATTATTCTGATTTTCACCATACGAGAGATTCGGATGATTATGATGGTCCGAGTTGTAGTTGTTACCATATTGATTACACTGATTACTATAACAATTATATTATTACCCACATAGTAGATAGACTCTGGATTATGCAGACAATTCATGTAACCAAGATCATCACTACAAACCACACAAGAAACTCATACCTTTTGTACCTACTGCACCGGATTAGGAGATGGAGCATTCACCAATCTATTAACGACTTGAGCAATCTGTCTTACTTCCGCCTGAAGCGTTTTCCTCTCATCTATTTAAAGTATCCTAGCAACTCTCTAAGTGATACCTGAACAGCCTGAATCGGCATAAGGTTGACTACGTGCAGACATCAAATTCAAGAGTGCTTCCATCTCCTCGGATCTTTTCGATAATATTTGTCCCTGAGCGGTAGTATCCAACAACACTTTAGAGTCGGGTCAAATGCCTTCAATAAAAGTATGTGCAACTAAATCCTTCGAGAATCTGTGATGTGGGCAATCTCTCAAGTAGATCTTGTATATCTCCCATGGTTGTGGTAAGTCCACACCCTCTCTCTAAGTGAAACTTACAATTCTTCCTCTTAATTTTTTTGTCCTCCTTGAAGGGACGAACTTGTCAAGGAAACAGTTGGAAAAGATTTTCCAAGAAGTAATGGAGCCAGCCTACTCTTTCCGCAACCATCCTTTGCCTCACCAATTAGTGAGAAGGGAAACAATGTCAACTTCACATATTCATTGGAAACATTTTGATTGTGAATTTTTTTGCTTAATTCAACGAACTTCATCAAGTACTTATGCGGGTCTTCATGTGGCTTACATATATACTAACACGTATTCTGAACCAACCACATTGTATCTTCTTTCAACTCAAAATTCCATGTGATGTAAAGCTTAATGATAGCCTTTGTTGTATTCTCTAGGTTGGTCCTAGAAAAATTGAACACATGAACTCGTGGTTGTGTCATCGCTCTCACTACAGGATCTCTGTTTTCAACCAACTCATGAGGTCCTCTTCAGCTAGTTTATTTGGTTTGTGAAAAGTTCTCTCGATTTCGGGATCAACGTCAACCAACGTTTTCCCTGACTCTGAGTATTAGACATAAAATACTGCAATTTCTTAAGATGAACAACATGAACCAAAGAGTAAAAACTTAAATAGATGTAATAGACTTCAAACTAAAAAACAGTAAAAAAAATAAGTCCTCAACAACAGCGCCAAAAACATGTTACTCCCAAACGTACACGCAATTATACGCGATTGACAAGTAATATAAGATTTTAAGTCCATATATCATACCCACATATACTTTGACTTTCTACTGCTCAACTAATTCAAATTCGTTTGTAACTATTCAAGAGGGTAAAATTCAAGGTGTTTTGTTGAAACTAACTATGACTAAAATATATAAATAAGATTGGGTATTTTAGTGACTGAGCCAATTGAGACTAAGACTGTAAGGTTTATCAACTGTTGATGGAATTCAGGGTCATGGCTTTCAAAAATCTAGTTAGTCTTCCGATAGTTCTACTTATTTCGATTTCCTAGGTTACTAGTTGACATGTTGATTTTAATTTTATGATAACCTTTCGAACTACTCACAAGAGGTATATGCTACAATAACGCCTATATTTCTATGGTCTCCAGAGGTAACAACAACGCATGTATACCTCCGTATCCAATTAAGTAGGGCTAAAGGTATATTTTTATCCTCAGTAGCGAAACGATCAATCGAACAAACTCTATTTCCCTCTTTCAAGTACAACTCACGCACCACAGATAGTGATAAATTATTTCGTCAAATAATCAAATAATTAGGCTCAAGAATAAATAAGCAACCTAATATTAAAAATCTAATACGCAAAAACTGTCATTAAACTAAATTTCATGTCTTTGTCATAACCCTAGAAAAGAGAAGTTTAGATATTCATGATTCAAACAATAACAAGGGAATTCATGAAAAAAACTAAGGTTCTATGAATAAAAGTAAAGACAACAAGAATGAGAGAAGGCAGCTTACTAGTTTAAGAATAATTCCCAGCACACCTCTCTAACGAAAACAAAATATCTATTTATAGTCAAGGTTAATAATCTAAAACAAGAAAACCAAATTCTAATTAAATTGGGATAATTGCTAGATAACTCGCGTTGGACCCACGTCGCGCATCTGACGCGTGTCTACTTAAGCAATTTTTTGTCAAGATCCCGCGAGATAATTTTCTTGCTTTCAACCCGCGAAGCATATGTAGAGCGTGACTACTTCAGTTCTTCAAATTTTTCTTCAAGTGCTACGTACATCCTCTCGTTACCTCGTGCTCATGAAAACACCTCTAAAATCAACCAAAAATGTTCGGTTAGCATTCATTTACCCTCGTCGTACCTACACACATAAAACATACCAACATAAACCCAAATATGATGAGTTCATCATGATTAATGCGATTAAAATGCTAAGAATAACAGGTAAAGTGACGTAAAACATAGATATTTGTGCCAAATATCACCACCTCAACTTAGGCTTTACACGCCCTCGAGCAAACATTCACTCCTATCAACCTATAATTAACCTACAACCACACCATTAAAACAGGTTTAATCGGGCTTCGACTAATATGACTATCTAAACATCACTTCAAAACAAACATTGAGCCGATTCTAACAATAATCATGATACTCAATATTTTCAAATTTTAAAGACTGCAAACAACCTTATCAATCAACAACTTATTTTCAAAAAGAGATTCGACTCAAAGACACAACTTAAAGCAACCCAATTATGCTACCTAATTAAGAAACCAACACTTCATCAATCCCTAGTCAATTATGTACCTTTGCCATAAGAAAGTTATCCATATATCACACAAGTCAATCAAATTTTTACTTCAATGAACGTGAATTGAACAAATACGCTCACTCTACCAAAGAAAATCACATGCTAAATACAATGAACTATAGGCTTGCCCGTAGTGTAACTGCTTCACTAATATAAGTGTATCAAACCTAGGATCAGGTAGGACTCAACGGGTTGTCATATAGGCTAAGGGACGGGTAGAGAATATTTTGGCTAAAATAGTGACTAACCTCCAAAAGTACTTAATACTTTAAACCCTTATCAAATTTTCCTCACTTTCCTTCGTCAACCAACTCCAACACCAACCAATACATATTTCACCAGAAATTACCCAATTTTATTTAAGCACCACTTTTGATATCACAAGATATAAGGGAAACATTTATTACATATTTTTTCTTTCTTTCCTTTGATTTATTTCCTCTCCTTTTTTTCTTATTCTTAGACTTCCCAACTAAAAAGCATAATTTTTGTGTTTCTTTCGGTTCACCCATACACTTCACTAGATTTCATCAACGAACACCCTTTTTTTAGTTTCAAATCCCAACTCCCAATTCATTAATTTCTATTAAAGTGTTCACAGAGAATTTTGATCAAATTTAGGTTAATTATAACGAAAGGGATAGGTTTATTGACTGCTATAAAAAAAGGCTTAAGTCTCAACGCGCCTAACTACGGATACATACACATATTGGTGGTTAAATCGAAATTTATAGGCTAACAAAGAAATGCATCTATCACGTTATAAGTAATAACACACTTCATTTTGTTTTACGAACACACAGGGAAAGTTCTAGACATCAATACCAAGCATGGATTATAATGCAAATAATCTCTCACACACATGGCACACAATCAACGCAAGAAGGACCCATATTGTCCCTCGAAATAAGCAACACATATCAATAATTACTAAATGGGTCATACACGAGTCACAAAAGTCCAAGTTATGTATTTCGAGAAAGGTAATTTGTCTGTCAAGGCATGTTACAATCAAAATCAAGAATTGCTCATATCATCAATATTTTACCTAACCCGAGCACCTAGCCTTCAAATGGTCTAACAGATTGGACTAATTTTCCCTCAAGACGGTCGTAATCCATCCAGCATCGAGAAATGCCTATACTATTACTAAAAAGAAGGAAAACTCCTAACGAATACTCCATGCCACTACCAAAGATCCTATGAAACTAGAAAAATTATTTTTGAATTTTTCCTCTTTTTTTCAATTTATACTACTAAACTACTCTAAAAATTAATTAAGGCAAATAAACCTCATAAGGCCTGCGTATCCTCTAACTCGAGACATACCTCCCACCCCACACTCATTTTATGCAATGTCCCCAATGCATATAAAATGAAAAAGTAAATGTATGGTGAGAGATACTCCCTGAGGCCCACTAGGGCCTAGTAATCCTCAAGCTTAGGGTCCATATCTGCCTAGACCTCATTGTCGTCTTCATCCGCAAGTCCCTGAGACTCTACCTCTTCTCCTGCCTCCATATCTGCCTCCATGAGATCAATGGAGTTTGTATCTTCATCGTTGAGCATCTGGCTATCATCACCAAGAAGATCCCGGGAGTGTAAAATGTGAGGGGCCTTAGAAAAGACACTAGAGAAGTCCACATCAAACTGCTCACCAGCTGCAGCAGACATTTTATGGAGCTATACCAACAATATGGATTGCACCAACCTCTCCTCAAATGGCGTCAGATTATGGTTAGTGATTTGCTCAGGAGCTTTGACATTGGTGATGTCAAACATGTCCTCTGGTGTTTCAAGCACCCTATCAGCTAAATCTTTTGGACTTGTTCCTGCACTATATTTTCATCTCTTCAAGCATCAAATGCCCAATATTGATGGGCTACCCCGTCATCAAGAAATATACCATACAAACCCTCTCATTTGACACTTCAGTATAGTGGTCAAGAGGCATAATCTGGTAATTGGGAAGCCTCAACCACACACGCGCATCCCTTATGAAATTGCCCATTCTTATACTACTGTGCTCTCTATATTTGTTGGGTCGTCGGACCTAGATGGCCGTAGAATCAACTCCACAAAGAGTCTCTCTTATGGACTTGTATTCCGGTAGCCTGATGAAGTCTTACAATGGCTCAATGAGGTGGACAAGTACCCCCAAGAACTCTATGTAAAGTGGATGCATGTAGAGGCTACCACGATCCCTGAATATGCACCTCATGTATGTCTTTGCACCAAACAAGTTGTAGATGGCATAAAGCTCTAAGACCATGTCAGTATTTACGGGCCTCGGATTATCAAACACCGACCTCCATCCCATAGCCATGATACTATCAAACACGGTTGGGAACTGGCATCTCAAAGTATCTGAATTGATGGTTGACTCATACACATAATCCCCTGACAAATCAAACTTGTTGTACCATTCCTCCTTTCCTCTGTACCTAAAATGCAGGGGCGAGGCCTCGAAGTGGAAGCCCGAGGAATAGGTACAGTCAAATCCTTGCCTGCACATTGTGATTTAATGCTCTTTCTTGTCGATTTTTTGTGGTGCAACCTCTTTTTGTGCCCTGAGTGGAGGTGGCGGTAGCGTTTTCTTTGCCCTTTGGATTTACCATTTTACTACAAATCATTACACCAATACATGAGTTCAATTCAAGATGATCAAAGGGGTGTTAAACAACCCCACACTTGTTTTAGACTGGGGTGAACCAACCCCACACTTATTTCAGATTAAGTTACAAAAAATAAATTAAGAAGCTAACTAATCCTACACAATGTAACAAACCAACAAAAATCAAAATAAGAAAGTTCATGTTTTAGGACTTAGGGTGAATTTGTTCCTTATTCAATTTTTCGTCAAACTTTCACAATATTGGCCCAATGACGTTAATGGATGATATTAATGAGGTTTTTGAGATAAAAAGTGTTTAGGGAGGGTTTGGGGAGAGGGTATTGAGAGAGTCAAAGAGTCCAAGAGAGAGAGAGAGTTGTTATGTTTTTGTCACACCCCGAACCCCGGGCCCGTGACTGGTGACCTACCTGGGCACCCTGCTACCTTAACAACTAAGTATATTGCAGAAATTAATAACAGCTCATATTTTTTTTCTTTTAAAACCAACGTACGTACAAGGCAAAGCCGACTAGGCTGCCATATCATATACATAAACAAAAGACACTACACTGTACACGAGTCCAATCCCACATATGAATACAGACCTCTAGGAGTTAAACTGAAATATGACGGGACAAGGCCGCTGCACCAAACTCAGTACAAAGCTCAGATCAAGGATTTATACCAAAAGATAAACTCCTGGACAGAGGGAGCTATCCAAAAACCCTGAGCAGGATCCTACACCTGCCGATCACCAAACAGCGTACCTAAACCTGCGGCATGAACGCAGCCCCCCGAAGGAGGTCAGTACGAAGAATGTACCAAGTATGTGAGCGATAGTATTGTAATAAAATCATAATCTAAACAAAACAGAGACATGTATGATAGCCAACCTACAGTACAAGATACGTAAGCAGTCATATCAAGTCAGGGACGCAGGCCCTCAAAGTCACTACTCAAATATAACTATGGGTCTCACGCCCATAATATCAATCATGCCTGTGGAATCCTTCCTCACTGCCGGCAGTCCATGATATAACATAGCACCAATAGGCATACATGAACACCAAGTACCACGTGTTCTAAAAAGCACGCGGGCAGTAAACGAACAGTGGTATAACGTCTTGGGGTTTACCCTCATTTATACTCGACCACGAAGGAGGTGGTAAAGCGGGGTATAACGTCTTGGGGCTTGCCGCCATTTATACTATTACCCCGGAGAAGGTGGTATAACGTCTTGGGGCTTGCCCTCATTTATACTCTTACCCTATCTCAACCGGCCACAACAACACATAAAGCGGGTGGTACAGCGTCTTGGGGTTTACCCTCACTTATACTCTTACCCGGAGTAGGTGGTATGTTGTCTTGGGGTTTACCCTCACTTATACTCTTACCCTATCTCGTGACCATCAAACAAGACATAAGCACTACCATGTCTTCTATAAAAATCCGAATTTAACCCAAGTACTACAAGTAACGGAAATACCCGTGGAATCCCACATCACCGCTTGCACGTCCCAAGAACTTCATAACAAGACAAGACCTTTCCAACCGAGAGTCGCAGAACTTAATAAAACATAATACTTGCACTCAAAGGCTATTACCAAAGACATATAGGCAAGTTCTCAATTAACCAAGCCAAAGTACTTATCAAGGCACACATAGGATAAATTCTCATTTAACAAGCCAAAGTACTTATCAGGGCACAATTAGAATAAATTCTCATTTAACAAGCCAAAGTACTAATCAAGGCATACATAGAATAATTCTCTTTTAACAAGTCAAAGTACTTATCAAGGCACACTTAGACAAATTCTCAATTTATCAAGCCAAAGTACTACGTGCGTCATTCTTTTATAAAAGACTCCTTTCTATGTAAAGCCCAAGATACTAACACCCGTAGTATCAAGGCGTGTCTATTTTTCAAAGTAAGTTACTACACTTTTAGAAAACTCATTTCAAGTCTTGAAATCAAGTAACTCCAAATTTTCACAATCTTGACAACTTATGCCCTTTTATCAAAATAGACAACTTTCTAAATCTTTCATAAAGCCGTTATAACCAACTTCCCATAAAGCCGTTATAACCCTTTATGATTTTAGACATATCCATTCCTTCAATGACCAAGAGACTTATACTATTAAAACCAAGTATCACATACTTACAAATCAAGTTCTTAACTTTCAAAAATACTCCAAGTCTCTTAATAGTTAGAAAACAAGTTTTCTTCTACTTTTTAAACCTCAAGTAACTTCACCCTTAACACAAGTTACTTCTCTTAAATCATGTCATTTCTCCTCTTTTAAATCAAATAAGTAAATCACTCCTTTGACTCCCCTAAAGTCACTATAATGACCTTTAGGTTTTAGAACTAAGGCACTAGCCAAAAATTTGGAAACCACTTCCTTTTTAAGACTACATGTACTTTAAGTAAAAATACCTTCACTTTTAAGAATCCAAACTTCATCAAGAAAATGGATTCTACAACTTACAATCCAAACATCAAAGTACACTCAAGGAAATACATAGAACAAATTCTATTTTAGGCAATCCAAATACAACCAAGGAATGGATCATTTTAGGAGTAGAACCTACTTTCTTTATCTTACGGAATCATGCTAGAAGAGGAGATAGTTCACATACCTTTTCGGCTAAAATCCACAAGCTAAGCCGAATACGCCGTACGTAGAAGTGTCAACCTATAATGGTCACAACAAGACTATCAACTTCTAGTCTCAACGTAGAATAATACTAAGTGTTTGGTCTCTAATTCTACGGAAAATCGGGCAAAGACTTCCTTTGTTTCTACTCACTTTGCCACCTTTTCAAGCCGAATACAATAACCAACAAGCCACTTTTAAGGCTCCAAACAACAACCAAACAAAGGGGATTACACGCCTTACAATACGTGTAAAATTCCGCCCACAATTCATAATGAAGTAGTCTAATGCACACTAGCCAATTCTCGCCAACTTACATAGCAACACTAAGTCTTTTCCAACCCTTTTCAAATTCCAAGTTCCAAGGTCTAACATGTTATATAGTTATAAGCTACTTCACAACTACAATTTCCTTCTTTATACAACATGCGACGCTTAGACCAAAAGTCGACTTGAATTGAAATCTTAAGGCTAAACATGCTAGTTTTCGGATTAGGGTTCCAATTGCCAATAAACATATCAAACTTCATACTATATAACACATGCTTGCTAAAATCCATAGCTACAACAATAAGTAAGTCTTAACTACTAAAACGACAAAATTTATACCTTTATAAGCCCTTAAAATTTCCAAGATTCCAAAGTCTCGCCTTAGCAATTCTTAGCTCCTTTCCTTAGGTTCCAATCCGCTCCAAGCACTCCTTGAGGCCTATGAAGAACCCATCTTCAAGTTCCATCTTCAAAGTCAAGAACTCACTTAGTTTCCGCTTGCGACTAACGTAAAAATGCGTTTTTCCAAATTTTTCTATCGAGATAACCTTACAATACCCTTGGGGACATTGGGTTAAAGTCTGTGGCTAATGGATCAAAACTACAAAATTTTGTGTGGGAAAGTTGGACAAAGCGAGAGCTTCTTAAGGCTAAGCTCAAGTTCTCTAAATTTTCTAAGTGTAAAATGAGCTTGTCTTGCACTAACTTAGTATATAACACATATTGGAGGGCTTAGACTTAAACAAATGGGTGGCTAAGATGAATTTCACTTGGATTAAGCCTATGTGGACAAGTTGACAAGTCAACAATGTCATGCTAGCAAGACTAATCTTCCAAGGTGGTCAATGACCATTTTGCCCCTTACCAATTTCGTCCAAGACCACTTGTGGGGGTTCCACGTGTCGCCCTCTCATTCATCCATAAAATTCCGTAACCCTCGTGGGTCCCACAAAAATGTAAAATTCCTCGGGTGGGCCCCACGTGACCAAATCCGTAATAAATAAATTTTCATAATGCCAATAGGTTCCATACTCTTCAAATAATACATTTTGAGAATCCAATTCTCAACAACGAACATTTTTCCTTTCCGATGTCCGGAAGATTTTCCGTCGGAAAAATAATTCTTCCTTTCGTACTAATTTCCCAGTCTTGTTTCCTTTCGTACATTCTCTTTTACATGTCCTGGACTTACGGGGTGTAACAGTTTTAAAATGAAGAGGGTTGGTCGTTCGTTTTTTATTTAATAAGTTATATTTTTTTGAAACTGGGCCCTGCATTTGACCCGCATCGCGGGTCCCTCGTGAAATCTTCCTCTTTCTAGATTTTCATCTCTAAGTGTGTTGCGTCCGCATCATGGGTTTTACACCTTGCAGGAATTTTTTCCTGATTGCGTTGAGCCCGATCGCGGACCCAACACGGGTTTTACACCTTGCAGGAAATTTTTCTTGATTTATTTGAGCCAACGTCGCGGACCCATCGTTGGTTTTACACCGTGCAAGAAGTTTTCACCATGAACGCTCCATGTGCGACACACTCAGAGCACATCTAACAAACCTGGAGCATATTTTTTATTTTTGCCTTTCTTTGTATTCCCTCTCCTTCCCAAGTCCTGCAACATGAACAAATGTGACACTATAACTCAAAATTTGTGTTGCCTCCCAACAAGCGCCTTAGTTAAGGTAGTCGCATGACATCATTTCATATTTTTGCTCTTTTTATCTATACTACTATTACAAACTCGGGTTGCATCCAGAAAAGTACTTGATTTAACATTGCTTCATGATGCTGGATCTCTCAAGGCTCTTCTAGATCAATAAAGGTCCACCCACTTTGATACGTAATAGACCGCAATGAGAATATAATTGTTCTCTTTTGATAGTATGAAGGCCCCCATAAAGTCTATCCCCCAGCAATCAAATACTTCAATCTCTAAGATGTCATTCAATGGCATTTCATGCCACTTTGAGACGTCCCGAGTTCTATAACTACGATCATATGCCTTCACGAAAGCATGAGCATCTTTGAACAATGTTGGGCAATAAAAATTGGATTGAAGTACCTTCACGGATATTCTCTCACTAACGTGATGTCCACCATAAGGCGATGAGTGGCAACTCTAAAAAATTTCATTGACTTCTTCCTCTGGAATACATCTCTGAGTCAGTTGGTCAGTGCCAACCTTATAGAGATACGGCTCATCCCAAATTTAGAATCTACTCTCTTGTAAGATTAACTTCTTCTCATGATTAGAATCGGGAGGATACACCTCACTCACCAAAAACTTTACCATATCTACATACCACGATAGGTCGGTTGAATAAAGAGCAAGAAGTTACTCATCTAGGAAGGTCTCCTTAATCACCCTACTCTCATAAACATGTTTTCGATCCTCAAATATGGATAAGTGATATGCTACTTAGTTTTTTGTGCCCTTGCGATTAAGAATCTCAACATTGAACTTTTGTAGCAGTAACACCCATCGAATAAGCTTGTGCTTAGCATCCTTCTTCGCGAATAAGTAACGCACAATTGTGTGTTCTATGTATACAATCACCTTAGTACCCACCAAATATGACCGGAATTCATTAAAGGCGTAGAGAACTTCCAATAACTCATTTTCTGTGATAGTGGAATTCATCTGGGATGTATCAAGTGTCTAGTTGGCATACTAAATGGATGAAATATCTTGTCCCTTTTCTGACCGAATAGCTTCTACAACAAAATCACTTGCATCACACATTAACACGAATGACATAGACCAATCAGGTGTTATGATAATAAGAACAGTAACTAACCTCAGTTTTAGCTCATTGAAAGCCTTTAGACAAGCTTACATGAAACATACATTTCATGTCATTCTCTAGCAGCTCGCACATCGGATTAGTAATTTTTGAAACATCTTGGATAAACAACTGATAGAAGCCTGCATATCCTAGAAAATTGCACACCACTTTAATAAAAATAGGTGGTGAAAATTTCTCGATCACCTCAATGTTAGATGTGTCAACCTCAATGCCCTTATTTGATACTTTATATCCCAGAACAATGCCTTCTCGAACCATGAAGTGATGTTTCTCCTAATTGAGCACCAAATTTGTTTCTTCACATCGAGCCAACACAACATCAATATGATTCAAACAATTGTCAAAAGAATCTCTAAAGACCAATAAGTCATCCATAAATACTTTCACATATTTTTCCACCATGTCTGTGAAATAGCAAGGACACACCTCTCGAACATACCTGGAGAATTACATAATCCAAAGGGCATCCTCCAGAATGCGAATGTGCCATGAGGACAAGTAAAAGTGGTCATCTCTTGATCTTCGAGAGCTATCATAATATGATTGTATCCAAACACCTATCTAGAGAGCAATAATAATCATGCTCGGCTAATCAATCCAACATCTGGTCGATGAATAGTAAGATAAAGTGATGTTTTCTAGTGGGAGTGTTTTACTTTCGATAATTAATGCAAATCCCCCAACCAGTGATAGTTTTTTTAAATTCAAACTCATCCTTCTCATCTCACCATAGTCATGCCTTCTTTCTTCGGAACACATTGGACAGGACTCATCCACTTGCGGTTTGAGATACGATAAATAATGTAACTGTCAACCCACGTGATCAATTCTTTATTCACCGCCTCTTTCATAATCGGGTTAAGCCTTCTCTGAATTTCAACAATGGGCTTGCTATCCTCCTCCAACAATATCGTACGTATACAGAATGAACTATTGATGCCTCAGATGTCTGCTATCGTCCATCCAATGGCTCAGATTGTGTCTCTTAATACTCACAACATACGTTTAACATTTACATCAGACAAATAAGCAGATAAGATAATGGGAAATGTGTTACCACTGCCCAAGAAAGTATAGCAAAGATGAGATGGTAATGGTTCCAGCTCAAGAACCAAAGCATCATTAATAGATGGTTTCAGCTTCTTCCAATACTCGGGTTTGTCCAACTTCTCAAAGAGTGTATTGGGTCACACACATGCACAAGAAGTGTCTAGAATGTGGAGACACTCCTCAACCTTCTCATATTCCATTAAATCCTTACAATAGAAGCAAGAAAGTGATCTAGCTTTGTATGTGTTAGCTCGGGCTTCGCCACTGGGATTATCTTTAATTCTTCATAATGAGGTGGTAACTTAGTTGCTTTGAGTGCATTGAAAACAGACTCTTACCTATCCACTCTCATGGATATCTTCCTATCTCTAACTCAAAAAATTGTATCAACAATCACTAAGAATCCCCTTCTCATGATGAGAGGAACATTCTTATCAGTTTCATAGTCAAGAATATTGAAGTTGACTTGTAGAATAAATTACCTCACTTTCAAAAGAACATCTTCAATAATACCATCCGGATATGCCAACGATCTTTCCGCCAATTACAAATTGATTGTTGTTGGTTTTGGCTCACCCAAAACCACATTCGGAACACAGAGGTGGGAATCAAATTAATATTAGCATCCAAATCACATAACGTTAGCCCAACCTCAATATTACAGATAGTGATAGGGTTAGTGAAATTTCCTGGATCCTTCAACGTTAGTGGAATCTTTCTCATCACTCTAGAACTGCACACCTCAGTAAGTGCTACCATCTCGAACTCTGTCCAATACCTCTTATTTGCATGAACATCCTTGATGTACTTGGCATATTTCATATCTTTTTGCAAAAGCTCTACCAAATGAATGTTGATGTGTACATGTTTCAGAAGTTAAAGAAATGTCATACAAATCAAATTTATTTTCTACTTCTAAATTCTTTTCAGGAATGGCGGTGGTGGTCGAACCACTACATTTGTTGGTTTCTCCACAATGTTTTGTCTCTGGCTCTGGCTCATCTCATTTAGCAGGAATAAGTTCAGTGTCTTCCTTTTTTTTTATTATTTGAGGGTATTTCTTCAAGTTCTCTATCATTTCTCAAGGTAGCTACTTTGCATTCTTTAGGATTCTTTTTAGTATCACTCGAAAGAGCACCCTGTGGTATGACATTCTGAGAAATCACCATTTTCCCGACTTCACATTAAATCCCTGAATAGATTTTTGTATCTCGCTTACCACCTTTTTATTTTGATGTCGAACCACTTATTGTTGAGCCATAAATTATTTCATCATATCTTCTAATGAATTGCTATTGGGTTGAGCTTGGGGATGCTGAAAAATTATTATTATAGGGCCTCTTATTATTCTGATTTCCACCATACGAGAGATTCAGATAATTACGATGGTCCGGGTTGTAGTTGTTACCATATTGATTACCTTGATTACTATAACAACGATATTATTACCCACATAGTAGATAGACTCTGGATTATGCAGAGAATTCATGTAAGCAAGATCATCACTACAAACCACATAAGAAACTCATACCTCTTGTACCTACTGCATCAGATTAGGAGATGGAGCATTCACCAATCTATTAACGACTTGAGCAATCTGGCTTACTTCTGCCTGAAGCATTGTCCTCTCATCTATTTAAAGTATCCCATCAATTCTCTAAGTGATACCTGAACAGCCTGAATCGACATAAGGTTGACTACCTGCAGACATCAAATTCAAGAGTTCTTACATCTCCTCATATGTTTTCGATAAGATTTGTCCCTGAGCGTAGTATACAACAACCCTTTAGAGTGGGGTCAAATGACTTCAATAAAGGTATGTGCAACTAAATCCTTTGAGAATCTGTGATGTGGGCAATCTCTCAAGTAGATCTTGTATATATCCCATGGTTGTGGTAAGTCCACACCCTCTCTCTAAGTGAAACTTACAATTCTTCCTCTTAATTCTTTTGTCCTCCTTGAAGGGACGAACTTGTCAAGGATGTTGGAAAAGATTTTCCAAGAAGTAATGGAGCCAGCCGACTCATTCTGCAACCATCATTTGCCTCTCCAATTAGTGAGAAGGGAAACAATGTCAACTTCACATATTCATTGGAAACATTTTGATAGTGAAATTTTTTGCTTAATTCAACGACATTCATCAAGTGCTTATGCGGGTCTTCATGTGGCTTACTTATATACTAACATGTATTCTGAACCAACCACATTGTATCTTCTTTCAACTCAAAATTCCATATGATGTAAAGCTTAATGATAGTCTTTGTTGTATTCTCTAGGTTGGTCCTACAAAAATTGAACACATGAACACGTGGTTTTGCCATCGCTCTCACTACAGGATCTCTGTTTTCAACCAACTCATGAGGTCCTCTTCAGCTAGTTTATTTGGTTTGTGAAAAGTTCTCTCGATTTCGGGATCAACGTCAACCAACGTTTTCCCTGACTCTGAGTATTAGGCATAAAATACTGCAATTTCTTGAGATGAATAACATGAACCAAAGAGTAAAAACTTAAATAGATGTAATAGACTTCAAACTCAAAAACAGTAAAAAAAAAATAAGTCCTCAGCAACAGCGCCAAAAACCTGTTACTCCCAAACGCACACGCACTTATACGCAATTAACAAGTAATATAAGATTTTAAGTCCAGATTTTAAGTGATATGCTACTTGGTTTTCGGTGCCCTTGCGATTAAGAATCTCAATATTAAATCTTGCAGCAGTAACACCAATTGAATAATCTTGGGCTTAGCATCCTTCTTCGCGAACAAGTAGCGCACAGTTGTGTGGTCCATGTATACAATCACCTTTGTACCCACCAAATATGATCGGAATTCGTCAAAGGCGTAGACAATCATCAATAACTTTTTTTTGTGATAGTGTAATTCATCTGGGATGTATCAAGTGTCTAATTGGCATACTAAATGGGATAAATATCTTGTCCCTTTTCTGATCGAGAATAGCTTCCACTACAAAATATTTTGCATCAAACATTAACAGGATTAAGAATCTAATTATTGAACTCTTGCAGCAGTAACACTGATCAATGTATTTTATATACACTTTTTGAGTCGTTTTTAGTGAGTCTTTTGTCCCTTTTTGTACAAATACGTGTCGTCTTAGGATAGATTTTATTTCTTTTGAGTCAACTTGGTTAAAATGGCTCTTTGGCGGAAAAGGAGCAAAAAGAGGGCAAAAGTAGGGGTTCCAGAGCTTAAAATGCGAGAAAGTGGCGAACCAGCAGTGCAGACATCGCCAGCGCTCCGGCCAATCAGGCGAGCGCCGGCGCCCAATATCCAGCGGCCTTCAGAAGTTCCAGCGCGCGGCTGCTCGAACAGCGAGTTGCAGAGCCGCGACGCCTCATCATCAAAGAGTTTGTGGTTCCGCGCGGTGCGATGCAGGCAGCGCCGACGCGGGAAAAATCAGGTTTTTGACGAATTTATGGGTCAGGCCTGAAGGAAAACCTTAAGGGCGGTTTTGAAGCTATAAAAAGAGAACCCTAGGTAGTTTTCAAGGGTTCCCTTTCTTGCACAAACACAACACTTCTTGGAGTTGAAGATTGGAGACCATTACTTAGTAATTTCTTTTCTTTCCTTTACTTTACTTTTAGTTTATGTTGGATATTGAATTAGTTCTTGTCATGTCAATGTCTAGGAACTAATTCTAATATAGGGCTATCCATGTCAATTCACTTGAACCTTATTTTATGAGTTAATGCATGTTTATGGTTGTTCTTCTTATTGTTGAGATTTATCCAATAGTGTTTTGAATGATTGGTAATTACTTGATCATTAATTATCATTGTTTATATGATTTCTAATCAAACTTCGAAAGGAGGAGGTTGTGACTATGTTGTAGTTGGGTAATCATAGGTCGAATTGGGGATGAAAATACCTCAATTACTTGTGTAGCGTTAACGGGGGTTTAAATACCTAAATTACTTGCGTAAACGTTAACAGGGTTTTTGTTCTTAATCCTCCTATAGAGTCATCCTTATCACCGAAAGGTAGAAAGGAGCGCTACTGGGGTTGAGTGTTTATATAGCCTTAACGGGAGTATAAAACGGATTAGTAAACCTGCTATCTCCAAAAGAAGAAGAACCATAATTTATTGCATTAATAAGTAATATAAGCGGATAGTTGAGGCGACTTGGAAGCCCTATTTCCATCACTACTGAAGTAAACACATAGTTAATTAGTCTTTATAATTATTAGTCATAATCAACAACTCAAATATCGGTCACCAAATAGATAACAAAGAATAGAAGTTGGTACTTGAGCATTAATCCCTGAGGACGATAACTCGGTCTTCAAGACTATATTACTTGAGTCGACAACGTGCACTTGCGTTAAAGTGTGTGCATTAAATCGCGCACCAAACACCCATCCAATAACCTTGGGCTTAGCATCCTTCTTCGCGAACAAGTAACACACAATTGTGTGGTTCATGTATACAATCACCTTAGTACCCACCAAATAGGATCGGAATTCGTCAAAGGCGTAGACAACCACCAATAACTCCTTTTCTATGATAGTGTAATTCATTTGGGGTGTATCAAGTTTCTAGATGGCATACTAAATGGGATGAAATATCTTGTCCCTTTTCTGACCGAGAATAGCTTCCACAATAAAATCACTTACATCACACATTAACACGAATGGCATAAACAAAACCACAATAAGCAATTGGCCCCATTTTCACACGAACATCTTCAATAATATCATCCGGATATGCCAACAATTTATCCGCCAATTGATAAGAGAATGTTGTTAGTCTCGGCTCACCCTAACCCAACATTCAGAACACATAGGTGGGCATCAAATTAATACTAGAACCCAAACCACATAATGCTAGCCCAACCTCAATATTAACGATAGTGATAGAGATAACGAAATATCCCGGATCCTTCAACTTTGGTGGAATTTTGCTCTTCACTCTAGAACTGCACTCCTCAGTAAGTGATATCGTCTCAAACTTTGTCCAATGCCTCTTATTTACAACAACATCCTTGATGTACTTAGCATATTTCGAAACTTCTTGCAAAACTCTACCAAGGGAATGTTGATGTGTACCTATTTCAGAAGTTCAAGAAATTTCTTACAAGCTGAATCTGCTTTCTGCATTTGAAGTCTCTACGAGAAGGTGGCAGTGGTTGAACTACTACCTCTGTTGGTTGCTCCATAATTTTCGACTCTGGTTAAACTCTTTTAGCTCAAATAAGTTAAGTGTCCAACTTTCTTTATTCTTCGGGGGTACTTCTTCAAGTTCTCTGTCATTTCTCAAGATAATTGTTTTGCATTCTTTAGGATTCTTTTCAGTATCACTCGGAAGAGTACACTGTGGTATGACATTCTGAGCAATCGCCATTTTCATGACTTGACGTTCAAGCTCGAGAATAGATTTTTGCCTCTCGCTTACCACCTTTTGATTTTGATGTCGAACCACTTATTGTTGAGCCATAAACTATTTCATCATATCTTCCAATGAATTGCTACTGGGATGAGCTTGGGGCTGCTGAAAATTATTATTATTATTATAGGGCCTCTAACTATTCTGATTTCCACCATACGAGAGATTCTGATGATTACGATGGTCTGGGTTGTAGTTGTTACCATATTGATTACCCTGATTACCATAATCGCGATTGTTTTACCCATATAGTAGATAGACTCTGCATTATGCAGACAATTCATGTAAGCATGCTTATCACTACAAACCACACAAGAAACTCATACGTGTTGTACCTACTGCACTGGATTAGGAGATGGAGCATTCACCAATCTATTAATGACTTGAGCAATTTGGCTTACTTCTACCTGAAGTGTTGTCATCTCATTTATTAAAAGTATCCCAACATCTCTCTAAGTGATACATAAACTGCCTTAATCGGTATAAGGTTGACTACTTGTAGATATCAAATTCAAGAGTGCTTCCATCTCCTCATATGTTTTTCAATAAGATTTGTCCCTGAACGGTAGCATCCAACAACACTTTAGAGTCGGGTCGAATGCCTTCAATAAAAGTATGTGCAACTAACTCCTTCGAGAATCTGTGATGTTGGCAATCTCTCAAGTAGATCTTGTATCTCTCTTATGGTTGTGGTAAGTCCTCACCCTCTCTCTAAGTGAAACTAACAATTCTCCCTCTTAATTCTTTTGTCCTCCTAGAAGAGAAGAACTTGTCTAAGAAACGGTTGGAAAATATTTCCCAAGAAGTAACGGAGCCAACCGACTCATTCTGCAACCATCATTTGCCTCTCTAATCAGTGAGAAGGGAAATAATGTCAACTTCACATATTCATTGGAAACATTTTGATAGTGAATTTTTTTGCTTAATTCAACGAACTACATCAAGTGCTTATGCGGGTCTTCATGTGGATTGCTCATATACTAGCCCGTATTCTGAACCTGCCACATTGTATCTTCTTTCAACTCAAAATTCCATGTGATGTAAAGTTTAATGATAGCCTTTGTTGTATTCTCTAGGTTGGGCCTAGCAAAATTCAACACATGAACTCGTGGTTGTTCCATCGCTCTCACTACAAGATCTCTGTTTTCAACCAACTCATGAAGGTCCTCTTCAGCCAGTTTATTTGCTTTGTGAAAAGTTCTCTCGATTGCAAGATCAACGTCAACCAATGTTTTCCCTCACTATGAGTATTAGGCATAAAATACTGCAATTTCTTGAGATGAACAACATGAACCAAAGAGTAAAACTTAAATAGATCTAATAGACTTTAAACTCAAAAACAATAAGAAAAAAAAAGTCCCCCAGCAATGGCGCCAAAAATTTATTACTCCCAAACGCACACACAATTTTACGCGATTGACAAGTAATATAAGATTTTAAGTCCATATATCATACACACAGAGACTTTTACTTTCTAATGCTCAACTAATTCAAATTCATTCGTAACTATTCAAGGGGGTAAAAATCAAGGTGTTTTGTTGAAATTAACTATGACTGAAATATATAAATAAGATTGGTATTTTGTGACTGATCCAATTGAGACTAAGATTGTATGATTTATCAAATGTTGATGGAATCCAGGGTCATGGGTTTCAACAATCTAGTTAGTCTTCCAATAGTTCTACCTATTTCGATTTCCTAGGTTACTAGTTGACATGTTGATTTTAATTTTATGATATCCTTTCGAACTACTCACAAGCCTATAGATACTACTATAACACCTATATTTCTATGGTCGTCATAGGTAGCGAGAACACATATATATTTATGTATTCAACTAAGTAGGGCTATAGGGTATATTTCTATCCTCAGTAGTGAAACGATAAATTAAACAAACTCTATTTATTCTTATTACGTATGTGAATTTTCTCTTTCAAGTCCAACTCTCGCAACACATATAGTTCTCAACTATTTTGACAAATAATCAAACAATTAGGCTCAAGAATAAATAAGCAACCCAATATTGAAAATATAATACGCAAAAACTATCATTAAACTAACTTTCATGTCTTGCCATAACCCTAGAAAAGAGAAGCTTAGCTACTCATGATTCAAAGAACAATAAGAGAATTCATGAGAAAAACTAATTCTCTTTAAAGTAAAGTAAAGACAACAAGAATGAGAGAAAACGACTTACTTGTCTAAGAACAATGCCCAACACACCTCTCTAACAAAAATAAAATGTCTATTAATAGTCTAGGTTAATAATCTAAAACAAGGAAACTAAATCCTAATTAAATTGGGATAACTGCTCGATAACTCGCGTTGGACCCACGTCGCGCATCTGACGCGATTCTGCTTCTTCCATTTTCTATCAAGATTATGCGAGACAATTTTGTAGCGTCTAACCCGTGATGCAGGTGCACCCGTGACTGCTTCAGTACTTCAGATTTTCTTCAAGTGTTGCGTGTATCCTCTCGGTAACTCGTTCTCATGCAAACACCTCCAAAATCAACCAAAAATGCTCGATTATCACTCATTTATCCTCATCGTACCTACACACATAAAACATACCAACATAAACCCGAATATGATGAATTCAGCATGATTAACGTGATTAAAATGCTAATAATAAAAGGTAAAGTGACGCAAAATATAGATATGTGTGCCAAATATCATTGATGATCGTTTTTATCGATGAATTTGGTTAACAAAGGTTTTTAGCCCTAGAGCTTATAAGAATAAAAAATTATAGATTTGAGTATCGATTCATAGGTAAAATTGAATGATGTTTTACATTTAAAATATATGAGCTATGAGAAACCTGATTTTGTAATAAAATTCTAATTTTGACCTCGGGGCTCGGGGTTGACTTTTTTACCAAATAATGTATACATCAATATGGGAATCTACGGACTCACATACTTGTGTAGATTATATATTTTATCAAATTGAGATCATTTGGAGTTGTTGAGAAAGGACATGTTCATTAGTGATCTATCTCGAAACAAAGACAAGTTGAGCCTCTCTAGACTCAATTAGAAATATTTTGTTGGTAATTAACTAAATAATGAGGGGTAAGGTGAAAAGGAGTCCCAAACCTGTGAGTTGATGAACACTTCTACAGGTACCGATGTCGTGTTATGGGTATTTAATTTGTTAATTAACAAAGTGTTTGACTAATTAATGATATTAGTGTAATAAGTGCATGTTTTAGCTGAATTTGAGATGATCCTCATGATAATTATTATATATGCATACATCACTCTTAATTTCTTGTTGTAACGACCCTCCAGGTTGCTTTGAGAATTTAGACTCTTTTTCTCCAAAATATCCTTCTCAAAGCTTAAAATGAGATTCATAAATTACGAGAATGGGTGGCACGGTTCACAAGACAATCGATGAGTATCAAAGAAGAACTTGTGAAATTAAAAGTTTTCAAGTTAAGGAAATAGAAACATTTGACCAAATTAAAACTGGGGGTTAACGAGGTCAAATGAAAGTTTCATCTATTTCATCAGGTGCAAAATGTAATTTATAACTCGGTTCAGTTGTTAGTTGGGTCTCGAGGGGTTCAAGTGTGTTTTGGATTGTTGGTTGAGAGAATAGTTAAGGATTTAGAGCTGACTATGGTCAACATCAGGTCAAGGCGATCTCGTTTGGAAATTTTAAGTGCCCGAGCAGGTCGGTCCCACAATCGCAACTAAGGGTTTACCTGGGATGAATTAATTCTTCCAAAATGAACTTAGACTTCATAATTTCATATCTTGAGTTAGGGATCTCGATTTTAGGTGATTCCAAGGAAACTATTCACGTCGTGACTAGGGATAAGTTTCTAATCTTAAATTTAGTATTTTTCTCGTGATCTCATTCATTATTTAACGATTTCATCCATGAATATATTTTCGAAATTGGGATTTTTTATGGCAATAAGTTTTCTAGTAAAATTAGAAATTAAATATCAATTTGTGGTCGGATTTCGATGACTTTTTAGATTCTTTACTTTTAAGTCATGGGTAAAATATTTTTTAACAAAAATTCTAGTTTTTCCCCTATGGGATCGGGGCCACTTTTTCGGGTTTCGAATCAAAGTATAACAATATGGGTGACTACAGACTCGTTTTCTTCCAAATAGCGTGTATTTGATATATTGAGAGTGTTTTGAAACTTTACAGAATGAAAGTGAAATGGTAAGGTTCGTGGCGCATTTACTCGGCATTCGAGGTACGTTAAGACTTTCTTAACTTCATATAGGAAAAGTTTGCTAACTAAAAAATAAAAATGAAATAGATAATTGGTATGGGAGTAAAATGGGGGGGGGGGGGGGTCTCGTACCCATGGTGTGACGGGAATTAGTATGAGTAGTGGTGTTATGAATGGAAAAGTTTATTATTATGTACTAATAGATTGTAATGTGAGAATGCTAAAACATATGGGCATTAGGTGATGATTGTTTGACTTGATTACTTGATTATGTGCATATATCACTCCATAGACCACTATACTTGTGTTGATTAAATTAAGTACATATTCATGTATAAATCAAGATTATATTGAAATGCATTTGATATTTCTGTTGTTGTGATCATCCATACACACCTATTTGATGGTTCACGAAATATGACTCAATGTGAGTTAGAATTGGTCTATTTGGGTGAAATAGCAAATAAAATGGTTCAAGCAAAATTGTGATAAATTCGAAGAGAAATGGTTCAAACGAATATGTGTAAGCTGAGAAAAATGGTTCTGACGGTATATGGACCCGCAAGTCCTCCATGGTTCACAAACTCCCAAAAATTATCGAGGAGTGTCATGTATATACTATTTGAGAGACGATTTGTTTCTTAAACACCACATTGCATTGCATGGCATCACATGATCCATATTTTCTTGATTATGTGCTTAATTGATATTTGTACATTACTTAACACTTAATTACTCTTATTTCAGTGATATTTAATTGTTGAATACATCATAAACTTGTACGGTTGAATGATGATTTTTCTTAAAAATTAAGATAGTACTTCTTCATTGTCGGACTATGAGACATACTGGGCACATATGATTTTGTACTCATATTATATTTACTGCACTTTTTATGGTGCAGATTCGATCTGAAGTACGAGCGCATCTCGTGGAGCATTGTGAGCTCGTGTTTTGTTGCTTGGAGTTATGGTGAGTCGCTTGGCTGTTCCGCGACCCACTTCTCCCTCTATCTCTTTTATTATTTCAGATAGTGTATTTTTGGTGTTTTCAAACTTTTTATTTCAGTATCGGACTTGTATCGTACCGTAGTAGCTTTTGTACTTATGATACGAATCTTGGGATGATATTATCATTCTACATTTCTATTTCAGACTTAGTATTGAATATCCTTCGTGTTTTTACTTTCCACTGAATTACCTTTATATATGTATGTTGAGTTTTGGGTTGGCTTGTCTATCTCTTGAGAGAAATAGGCGCCATCACAACTATTAATTTTAGATCATGACACTCATATATTTATGAAAATGAGTTATTTAAAGTATGTTTCATGTACAATATATGTCTCATATATGCATATGATATTAATGCTCTTATATGATCGTTCATCCGAAATCACTGATGTCGAATTCAATCATAGTAGCTTCTTAATTATAGTAGCTTTTGGAACCTCTGGCTGAAATCTATTTCACCAATCGAGTCACATGTATCTAACATATTCATACCTAACGATTTTCCACAAAGTTTCCCATTGGGAATGAAATTATGCTCTCTGTCCCCCTTTCACAGAAAATGGAGAGATGAATTGATATATTTATTGAATCCGTCGGGACTGACGGGGCTCGAACCCGCAACTTCCGCCTTGACAAGGCGGTGCTCTGACCAATTATCATATCCACTGGATGACTTACATGGTTTTAGCCTGATGTGATCTGGTTACGATTGGAGTGATGAAATTATAGCCTACATTGACTGGTTACCCGATGTGTTTTGGTTGGATCTGGTTCCGAGTAGAGTGATGATATTAAAGCCTACATTGGCTAGCTTCCTGATGTGATCTGGTTGGATCTGATTTCGAGTGACTGTATGGACCTCGCTAGTCCTTCATGGGAAATGAGTACCTATTGAACGAGCGTGTGTATATCAGTTGCATATGGTCATTTAATTGGATTACATCTCATTGACTTGCATTGCCTTATATTTTATATTTATCTGTGGTACTGTTACATCCCAAATTTTCATACAAGTGTGTCATAATTTAGTCGACATAAGCTCGGAGAGAAAGACTATTCTTAATTTCATAAGTGTTTAAAACTATGTATAGCACATGTTGGAAGGTTTAGAAGTTAAACAAATAGAAGAAAATAAGTTTCGTTGAAAGTCGGCAAGTTGGGAATGTTATAACCCGTACATTTGGTGTAAGACTAGAAGTATCTAACATGCTAAGAAGATCATGTTATGGGGTATTTGAATCGTATAATAGTCGTGTGTTAAGTTTTCAAGTCAAGCGAGTTGAAAAGAAAAGTCGGCAAACGTTTTTGCAAGTTACGTTCATACATTAACTGGAAAATTTAGGTCAAATGTTGCACAGCTTTTCTCCCAAACTATTTTGAATTACAGGGTGATCCTCCCATAAAATTTAAGGTCTACAAGTCTATTTTCCAAATAATTAAATCGATACGACATCGAAGTAGAGAGATATTCAGATTTTTGCAAGACTGTGCATGTAGCCCTTTTTGGGACCCACTTAGGTAGTGGACGACCCTTGGAGCTATAAAATGAGTTGTAGATGTTTTATTTCCTCATTTTTTCACCAAAATCTTCCCAAAATCCTGATCAACATATTCACAAGGTTCCAAGCCAAATCCAAGGTGAAATCAACCCAGTCTTCCATCAAAAAGTGTTAAAGACTATAAACGGTTGTCTCTAGTGAGGGTGATTGGAAGTGGTACCAGCCGTGGTTCTTGACTTACATATACTGCTTAAGTATTTTGAACACCCTCTTGTTTTAGCTAAATCTTAATTACATGTTGGTGAAGCTATTTGAAGCAAAACACCACAAGATTGTGTTGACAAAGGCTAAGATAGAGCTAATGTTTTGTTGGAATGTTTTAAGTGTATGAATGTGATTTCAAATGGCTGAAAATATGGAATATAACGTGAACATTTTGTGTCTACCATTATTAAGGTGTTCATGTGTTAGGCATTTTGTGGCTGTTTTGAAATAGAAATCATATGGTACATATATGTATTATTTTATAAAGGTTGTAAACTAGTTTATGGAATAAGATTTGGATTCGAATTATGTTTTGTTATTTGTAAAAATGAGCTTGTTTCTCAATATGATTGTTAAGATAATAAGAGAAGCTCATATTGGATTATATTATTGTTGTTGCTATTGTTGGTTATTATTGTTGTTGTTGGGTTGTTGATGATCCTTAGTGGTCTTTGGTACGTCGTAAAAACAGGGGAGATATTGCCCGGTTTTTCGTAAGTTATGACTAGCGAAATATGATGGTTACGACATTATATGTTGACGACGATATCATTTCACTTGTTGTATAAAAACGAAGTGTGTTGAGCTTGGTTGAGGAATAAGTAAGATATCATACAGGTATGTAAGGCTTTTCCCTTCTTTGGCATGATCTTGTTATAGCCCAAAAGTGAAATGAAGTATTGTCGCATGATTCCATTCTTAGTAGCTTGATTATCCTGTGTTTTCCTTCCGTTATTGCTTATGATTCTAGTATGATCCTTTTCGGAACTCCCATTCACATATTATGATATTCCTTGTGATATGATTGATTAAGAGACTAGGGTTGGATTGTAACATTCGTTTTATATGATTCTATGATGATAGTCGGAGGGTAACGACCATAGGTCACTCCGACACTATTCATGGTGTTCCTTGAGGTCTATCTTGCATTGCACTTATATATATATATGTATCTATTTTTTCACCGCACGGCGCCATAGTGAGTCGGACAGGAACTTATATGTGCATACCACTGATCAATTAGGCAGATATTATCGCATCTTATATGGCCCGACAGTTTATGATGAGTTTACCCCACAGTGTGACTTAATATTATCTTATATTTCCCCATAGAGAGGCTTGTTGAGTATATTTTAGACACACTTTTTGAGTCCTTTTTAGTTAGTATTTTACTCTTTTCGTTTGTGTTTAGTATAGTATTAGGGTTGTTTCTCTTTCTTTTGAGTCACATCGATCATAAAGGAGGAAATACCTAATTGAGGATGAAATATTGCTATTGAGGAAGAAATTGCACAAGAAAAGCCCAAGAAATAAAGCTTAAGAAGTCCCGGGAAGCACGAAAGAAATCTGACGAAGTCCGGACAGAAAAATGACGCAAAATCAGAAAATCACGTCGATGGCACCGCGCAGAAAGATCGCGAGCTCGATATTTTTGGTCGAGTCGCCATGGCGCTAAAGGCGCGTTTCGATTCTGGGCCGAATTTTGACGAGGGTAAAAGGGTCTGAAACGCAGTTTTTTCTCAGATATAAAACCCTAAAACCCTGTCATTCTAGGGGGATTTTATCATACTTTAGGTCATACTTGGGAGGCAAAGAAAGGACGCAAGACACAATTGGAGACTCTTGTTCAAATTCTTTTTCTTTCCCTTATTTTTATTTCAGTTTATGTTGGATTTTGTATTAGTTCTTAGCATGATAATGTCTAGGAACTAATTTCTTTATTAGGGTTTTCCGTCGAATCGCTTGAAACTCTTTCATACAGTTAATGCATAGTTATTGACTTCTTCTTCATTGATATTAAGATCTATTCAATATTGTAGTGATTGTTTGATAATTGACTGTCCATTAATTGTCATAACTTATATGATTTCAAATCGAGATCTGAAAAGGGAGATTTTAATATGTTGTAGTTGTTTAGACATAGGTTAAAATCGTGGACGAAAGTACCCCGATACTTTTATAGTATTTAAGGTTATTATTTTTAATCCTCCTGTGTGGTAAAATCAATCATAGAAATATAAAAGGTTTCTGCACAAGGTTGAGCTTTTATATATCTTAACCGGAATATAGAACATATTAGTTAACCTTCTATCTTAATAAGAAGAAGAATCATTAGCATTGCATTAACACGTGAAAGAGTTTATAGTTGAGGAGATTGGAAGCCCTATTTTCTTCATAACTATTTTAAACCTGAAGTATTATCATTCTTAGTTTATTTTCTGCACTTTACTTAGTCTTAATTCTTAGTTTTAAATCCCAAATAAAAGAACGTTAGCCAAATAGATACCATAGATTAGATATTCGATACTTGACAAACCAGTCTCTGTGGACGATAACTCGGTCTAACAGACTATATTACTTTAGCGATACGTACACTTGCGTAAGCATACAGAAATATCGTAACAAGTTTTTGGCGTCGTTACCGGGGACTGGCGTACTATCAATATCGAATTATCTAGTTTTATTTCTAATTTGGTTTTTATTTTCTGTCTTTTTATTGTTTTTATTTTTATTTTAGAACATTTTGTCGTGATCTGTTTGTTGTTTTTTATCAAATTCAGGAAATTCGTTTATGCGAAGTAGGAGAGAAGCAGACACTCTTATCCCTTTGAACCCTGAAATTGAAAGATTGTGCAGACAGAACGAAAAAGAGAAGAGAATTGATGATTCTTTAGCAATGGAAGATCAGCAGAATCGGAATATGGTGAATGATGAGTTACCGGCTGTAATGGGACAAGTCCCACATCCTGCAGAGAAGAGCTTAAGGTACTATGTATTCCCTATAATTACAGGGGTGCAGACTTGCATCAGGCTTCCAGCGGTTGAAGCTAATAATTTTGAAATCAAACCAACAATCTTGCACATGGTTCAAGGCTCAGTTCAGTTTGGGGATTACCATCTGAAGATCCCCATATGCATCTAGCAAATTTTCTGGAGTTGTGTGCAACTTTTAAGTACAATGATGTTACTGATGATGTCATTCAGTTAAGACTCTTCCCATTCTCACTCAGGGATAGAGCAAAGAGTTGGTTGAACTCCCTACAGGCGAACTCCATTACCACATGGCAAGACTTGGAGCAAACGTTTCTTGCCAAATTCTTCCCTCCATCCAAAGCAGCAAGGCTTAGAGGTGAGCTTAATATTTTTTATCAGACGGAGGGAGAATCATTATATGATTCATGGGAGCGGTTCAAAGACTTGCAGAGGAAGTGCCCGCATCATGGGATTGAAAAGTGGATGTTAGTCCACATATTTTATAATGGGTTGTGTGGTACTACTCGTACCATTATTGATGTTGCAGCAAGAGGAACCTTCATGAGAAAAAGTGTCAATGAACCACATGATTTATTAGAAGACATGGCCACCAACAACTATCAGTGGTCAGATGAGAGAGCAATGAACAGCAGGAAAATGGCTGGGGTTCATGAGTTAGATGCTATCACTGCATTGACTGCGCAGGTTGCCACATTGACAAAGCAGTTGCAGCAGAGTACAATGCACGTTAATGATGTTCAGACACCAATGAGATTTGTGGGGTCCCCATACTTTTGATAGATGCACAGTCGAGGATCCAAATAATGTGTCTATGGATCAGGTTCAGGCAGTTGAAAATTTTCAGAGGCCCTATAACAATGCATAATCCAACACTTATAATCAGGGGTGGAGGAATCACTCCAATTTTTCGTGGAGGAATGACCAAGGACAGCAGCCTCAGTTTCAGAAGCAATATCAACAGTCTCAGGGACAGATCCAACAGCAGCCCAGGCCACCAGCCCCACAAGAAAAGCCAGATGAAATAAGAGAAATAAAAGTAACACTGGTGACTCTGGCCAACTCCCAGACACAAATGACCAATTCTCAGACCCAGTTCATGACAGAGACTAGGTCATCGATCAGGAATTTAGAGACACAAGTGGGACAGCTGAAGAACATGCTGAACAATAGAGAGAGGAATCTTCCAAACAATACTGTGGTAAACCCAAGAGAACAGTGCCAGGCAATCAGCTTGAGGAGCGGTAAACAGTTAGAGCAGGCTGCAGCCCAACCACAAGTGGAGAAGAAAGATGAGCTGACAGAGACAATTGATGCAGAGAAAAAAGGGGTTACTGATGACCGCCCTATTTTACAGAAGGCTCCACCAGCAGTCATGAGGGAATATACAAACAGAATTCCTTACCCTTAAAGACTGTAGAAGAAGACCCTAGACAAACAGTTTTCTAAGTTTTTAGAGGTCTTCAAAAAGCTGCACATCAACATCCCGTTCATTGAAGCTTTGGAGCAAATGCCAACATATGTCAAATTCATGAAGGATATCCTCTTTAAAAAGAGGAAGCTGACAGACTATGAGATAATGGTGCTGACAGAGGAGTGCAGTGTTATCATGCAGAAAAAACTTCCTCCGAAGTTGAAAGATCCAGAAAGTTTCACCTTACCTTGCACTTTAGGGAAGGTGACATACAAGCAGGCCCTGTGAGATTTGGGGGCAAGTGCCAACCTTATGCCCCTCTCTATGTTTAGAAGGCTTGGAGTAGGCAAAGCTAAGCCTACGACAGTGATCTTGCAACTAGCAGATCGCTCAATAAAGCATTCAGATGGTATAATCGAATATGTGCTAGTGAAAGTGGGTAAGTTCATATTTCCTGCTGATTTCCTCATCCTAGACATGGAAGAAGATGAAAATATGCCCCTCATCCTTAGGAGACCATTTCTAGCCACAGGGAGGGCACTGATTGATGTTGAGAAAGGAGAGTTAAAGCTTCGAGTCCAAGATGAGAAAATTATATTCAAAGTTTTCAAGCCACCCACTGAACCTCAAGTCAATGATAGATGTTTTGTCATTGGGATAGTTGACAAGGGTGTCTCCGAGAAAAGTCGCACAAGTACTGATGCTCGTGGGATAACATTAAAGCAGCGTGAAGAACTTGATAGTAAGACTTATGAACCAGCAAATGATGAAAAATGAATGAACTCTTCTGACCTTAGCCCTGTGAAGAAGAAAAAATGAAGGAGGAAGAGAATGATATTGAAATGGATATGCGGAGGGGATAATCTACCCCCTGATTGAGTAAGAGAACTGCGTCCGACTAAAAGATGTTAAAGACAGCGCTACTTGGGAGGCAACCCAATGTTTTTAATTATGTTATTTCAATTTTTGTTTTAGTTGTTTTATTTTGTCTTGAACAGTCTCACGGTCTTGGTTTTTGTCTTATGTTTTTATGGCAGGTGGACTAGGGACTGTCCCCAAGTGGAAAAAGGGACAAAAATGCTGAAAATGGGAAAAATTTGCAGTGTGTGGCTGAACTTTAGAGAACAATTCCGTCGTCGGCGGCATGTCTGCGAGACTCTGGCGCGAAATTTCAGAGAACAATTCCCGTCGTCAACGCCGCGACGCCAAACTGCAGGGCCACGGCGCCAAAAGTTTAGAGAGTCCCGATACCTGTGCAATTTCAAGAACTTTCTCCCAGATCTCCGGTATGACCGATATGTTGTGTCTGTAAATTGTCCCTTTATTTTTAGTCTTCACACATTGGGGACAAAACAATGTGTCGATTAAGTTTGGGGGGATCTTACCTTATTTTGTGTTGTGGTTGTTTTGAGTCTTTTGTTGTCTTTTGTCTATTTTATGTGTTTAATAGTCATAAAAAAATTATGGATCATGTATGTTGTAGTTGCTAAAGATATTGAGTGTATAAAGTGGAATAATGTAATGAAATTAAAAGCAAAAATTTGTGTGCTTAAGATAGATATGCCAAAAATTAATGACATCTAATTATTTGGAATATTTGTGCTTAGCCTATGTGTTGTCAGTTATGGAAAGAAAGATCATGTCTAGAAAACATGTTTGCTTGTTATTTGAAACGAAATAGTTAAGATATGCATGTTTAGGAAAATGATTTAGGCATTCTTTGATAGCCCTTCTGACCGTTCATTACCTACCCTGACATAAACTGTATCATTAGTCAGCCCCTTTGAACCTAAATAATATATTTGTTTGACACCCTATGATTCTCTGATTGTGCCATAAGTGATAATTGAAAATTATGGGGATGAAAAGTGTTGAAAAGAAATAAAAAGAGAGTATAAATTTGATGCACCACAATGAAAAATATGCAAAAGCTTAAGTTTAGGGGTGCTTGTTATTTGTAAATGTGTCTCATTCTCTCAAAAGAAAAGAGGGGAGAAAATAGGTATGAGACAAAAAAAAAAGGAAAAAAGAGTTGAATGAACAATGCTTATGGTACGTTATTGAGCCTAAATGCAACTTTTATCTACCTCTGCCTAAGCCTACATTACAACCATTGAAAGTCCTGAAGATCCCTAATATGTATGTCTATGATTAGTGGATAATAACAAGTAAACAGGTCTATACAATTTTGGGAAAGATGGAATGAAATTGACATGCATATGTTAGGTGTTTATATTTCCAGTGATTATGATCTAACTGAATTTGCGAAATATCTAACTTGAAATTCTATATTGCTGAAAATTCATGCTATGTTGCAACATATTATCTTAGTTTTCATCCATGATTTTGAGGCAGCATTGCTATAGCTACTTGATCCATTTCATAGAGTCTTTGTTTTTGTTTCTGCTTTGTTTAGTGTTTTACTCGAGGGCTAGTAAAGTGTAAGTTTGGGGGTGTTTGTTGAGTATATTTTATACACACTTTTTTAGTCCTTTTTTAGTTAGTATTTTACTCTTTTCGTTTGTGTTTAGTATAGTATTAGGGTTGTTTCTCTTTCTTTTGAGTCACAGAGATCATAAAAGTGGAAATACCTAATTGAGGATGAAATACTTCTATTGAGGATGAAATTGCACAAGAAAAGCCCAAAAAATGAAGTCTAAGAAGTCCCGGGAAGCACGAAAGAAATCTGACGAAGTTCGGACAGAAAAATGACGCAAAATCAGAAAATCATGTCGATGGCACCGCGGCTCCAGCCAGCAGTGCCGACGGGCCGAAAGTACTGCGAGCTCTGATATTTTTTTGGATGAGGCACGTTTTTCTGATTTCTGGGCCGAATTTTGACGAGGGTAAAAGGGTCTGAAACGCAATTTTTTCTCATATATAAAATCCTAAAGCCCTGTCATTATAGGGGGATTTTATCATACTTGGGAGGCAAAGAAAGGAGGCAAGACACAATTGGAGACTCTTGTTCAAGTTCTTTTTCTTTCCCTTATTTTTATTTCAGTTTATGTTGGATTTTGTATTAGTTGACAATGTCTAGGAACTAATTTCTTTATTAGGGTTTTCCGTCGAATCGCTTGAAACTCTTTCATACAGTTAATGTATAGTTATTGATTCATTCTTCATCTATATTAAGATCTATTCAATATTGTAGTGATTGTTTGATAATTGACTGGTCATTAATTGTCATAACTTATATGATTTCGAATCGAGATTTGAAAAGAGAGATTTGAATATGTTGTAGTTGTTAGACATAGGTTAAAATCGTGGACGAAAGTACCCTCGATACTTGTGTAGTATTTAAGGTTATTATTCTTAATCCTCCTGTGTGGTAAAATCTATCATAGAAATATAGAAGGTTTCTGCACAAGGTTGAGCTTTTATATATCCTAACCGGAATATAGCACATATTAGTTAACATGCTATCTTAATAAGAATAAGAATCATTAGCATTGCATTAACACGTGAAAGAGTGGATAGTTGAGGAAATTGGAAGCCCTGTTTCCTTCATAACTGTTTTAAACCTGAAGTATTATCATTCTTAGTTTATTTTCTGCACTTTACTTAGTCTTAATTCTTAGTTTTAAATCCCAAATAAAAGAACGTTAGCCAAATAGATACCATAGATTAGATATTCGATACTTGACAAACCAGTCTCTGTGGACGATAACTCGGTCTTACATACTATATTACTTTAGCGATACGTACACTTGCGTAAGCATACAAAAATATCGTAACAAGGCTTGATTTTACTTTCACACGTATATGCATGGTTATATCAGTTGTATTCCCTCAGCAGCCTTTTTACGAGTTTTAGGTTAATTCCTACACCCTTCTCTTGTATTACATTCTTATACATGTTTTACTGCCTTACACATTAAGTATATCTTTCGTACTGATGTTTCTTTGATCGAGGGACGCTGTGTTTCATGCCCGCATGTGCGGATAGACAATTCGAGGAGCCTCATTGGTAGGATCACTGTTCCGCTTAAGTTGGAACACTCCTCTTCTTCCAGAGTTACTGTCTGAGTTTTGAGTATGCATTTATGTACATATTATGGGTATGGTGAGGTTTTGTCCCGACCTGGTTGTTTATTATATGACTCTTAGAAGCTTGTAGACTAGTGGGTTATGTATAGTCATTTTGTATGGCCTTGTCGGCCTTCTTGTCAGATAGTTGTGGCTTTGTCGACCTTACGATATATGTACACATGTTGGTTTTCTATACTTATTCAAGTTGTTATTTCCAATCTCTCTTGTAATTGTCATTCTG
Source organism: Przewalskia tangutica (assembly GCA_029844215.1). Lineage (NCBI taxonomy): Eukaryota > Viridiplantae > Streptophyta > Magnoliopsida > Solanales > Solanaceae > Przewalskia > Przewalskia tangutica. The sequence continues at coordinate 124,128,489 of CM056718.1, read as the reverse complement.
AGACCTTATCAGACTAGACAGTTATATATTCGTGCTATGATATACAGGTAGTACGCTCAGGCCATTCAGGCGAAGCGGTGTAAGCCACAGCCCCCGAAGTTGGGGTGTGACAGAAAGCAAGCCGGAAACTTCGAACTTCATTACCGGACAGAATGCCTTCCATTTCTGGCCGAACCCGCCCAACCCAACTAAGAAGCTTCTTTATACTCGTCTATCCCTCAATCAACTAGATGGGAAACTCACTCGGTCTGCGCGTCTACCGGGGCACCATACTTACTTTTGTGATTGGTTCGGATTGCACGTGTGCAACGAGTTGTATTACATTGCGTGGTTTTTGCATCTATCTGATCGTATTGATAAGTTTGAACTTATAATTGATTTCTTGGAAAAAATCGTACTGAACTACTCTATTGATTATGTTGGATTCTTGAGAGGAATAAAGATTGTTTTCTTTACTTGATAAAATATGAGACTTTATCTAGTTTATGGAGGTAGATCATATCTTATCAGTTGATTACTTAACTGTTGTTAAATTATATTTATCTAAGCAAGTACTTTTAGATCAACCCTCTCCAAGTACTTTTATATTCTTGTATTTACTTTCAGTTAGGTGGTCTTAGCTCAGACCATCAGGTTTTTTGGGTATTTCTTATTGTACCTTCCGCACTTAAGTTATTCTGAGACATCCTTTATACTTTTTTTTCATTGATTATGTTTACTTATTGCATGTTAATAAAGGAAATTGATTAAACTATGGAATGGTTGAGTGTAAGGCATCACGTCTTAGAAAATTTTAGGCTGTGATATTATATTATCACAAAATTTAAAAGGAGAATAAAGTTCTATTTTACTATATTTATTGTATAATATAAAGGAACATTATGATCGAATATAAGCATGGATGTCATATGTAAAATTCATATGCACTCATAAAGCATATACACAGTGCAAGAAATGAATCTATCCAACTAAATTAGCACAAAATGTATGTGATATTCCGAGTGATGTTTAAGCATACGAATCAATAATATATTAATCATATAAATTCAATCTCAACAATTACAATTATAATCAATTAATCACATATGATTTCACAAAATAACCTAAGTACCCCAACATGAACCAGCATAGGTGTTTGTCACCTCACGTATATGATATCCCTCTTATTAATTAATTGGAAAAACATTTCCTCCTGTTAACCTTACCTCAAACGGATGCTTTTAATCAACTTTTCTCTTCCTTAGAGCATCCCAACGCTCTTATTTCATTCCTTTTATAGGATTTTAAATCTAAAATTTCATTCAAAACTATTCTTGAATTGACCCTCAAATCCAACATTTAGACTCTTAATATTAGGGCTAAGAGTACCCAATTTACTTGATCAAATCATGAATCAAACGACTAATAATCATGGGTAATCGAATGTAAATACCAAATTAGAGATTCAAATCTTACCCCAAGTCGAAGGGTGAAAATTCCCTCAAGAATTGCCAAAAATCGAGCCACACAAATTTCAAAATAAGTTTGAAATGGCCAAATCCCAAAATAAAATATTTTATCATTGTCAAGCGGCCCTTCTTCGCGATCGTGAGAGGTCCCACTCGAACGCGGTGCACGTCCAAATACTAACCCTATGCGATTGTGGACCTCCTCATGCGAACGCGACACCTCTAGGCCCAGACCATCCCTATGCTATTGTGGCTCACCTCCACGTTATCGCACCCTGCCACACACACGCCTACGCGATCGCAGCATGGGTGTTGCGATGGGTAATTGTCTGTTGCACCAGAAAAAAATATGGTACAGTTATTTGTTGTCTTTAGTGACTGGAACTCACCCGAACCCCTCGGGTTGCAAACCAATATACATATCACCCCATGAACTTGCAGAAACTCTCACATTAACAATCTGAGGTTATCTTATCACATATTTGACAATGGTTAATTCTTATTATTTGAAATAACTAGCTTTAGCTTAAGCTTTCAAATTACTCTCTAGCCCCTCGGGACCCGATCACACTATCCAACTAAGTCCTAAATTATCATTATGAATCTATAGATACTTTCAAATCGCGATTCTGAATCTGTTAACAATAAATGTTGACTTTGGTCAATTCTTAAGTTTTCTAACTTCTAGTTTTGGTTATTCTTCTCCAAAGCACACCCGAGTCCCTCGGGTTCCATGTCACTATACCAACATGACATAAAATACATAATGAATACACTGAAAGTCTCAATAAGAAAAAAAAAGGGTTCTAATAATCAAAATGACCGGGCGGATATTACAAACGCACTAAACTAGTTGGAGATAACTTTTGTTAATTATCAGCCACTGCATGTGAACGATTCATGTTCAAACTAACTGATTTTAGTGAAAGAAGCAACAATAGAAGAGAAGAGAATGCAGTGTGCTTGACAGAGAATTTGGGGAGCAAGAAACTGTTCTTCTGAGATATGTTGTATATGACTCATACAATGTTGAAGAGTATATATATACACATTTTCTACTAACCAACTTAATAGTGAATAACTAACTTAATAGAAGTAATCACCTACAATGCAACTCATGATACTTTGGTACACATGTTTAATACTTCTACAACCCCCTCAAGCTATCAAGGATAAATATATTCTTCATTCCTAGATTGGATAGCAAAAACTTGTGTTGTCCACGACCAACAACCTTAGTAAACAAATCTGCTGATTGATCAACTGAAGGAACATAGATCGTATGAATGAGTCCAGCCACAATCTTCTCCCTTGTGAAATGACAGTCAATATCGATGTGTTTGGTACGTTCATGAAACACCGGATTGGCAGCAATAAGAAGAGCAGAGTGACTGTCAGTGTACACTGTGACAGGCAACAACACACTAACACCTAGTTCCTTATAAATACCTTCAAGCCACACAACTTCAGCAACAGATGCTGCAAATGCTCTATACTCAGCCTCAACTGAACTTCTGGACACATTAACCTGTTTCTTGGACTTCCAGATAATGGGAGAAGTACCAAACAAAACCAAGTAGACAGTAATAGACCTTCTACTATTGGGACAATCTCCCCAATCAGCATCACAAAAAACCTGCATACTAGAAGAACTAGTACTGCTCAGGAGAATACCATCTCCTGGGGCATTTTTGATGTACCTGACAATCATCAGTCATGCTTCAAGGTGAAAGTGCTTAGGGACTTACATAAATTGGCTAAGACACTGAACTGAGTAAGCGATATCTGGCCTTGTATTAGTGAGGTAAAGCAGCACGCGATGAGTCTTCAGAAATTTCGGGATCCAAAGAGCAATGGATCGCGAGTAGTGATGAGCCTGCAGATGCAGCAGTTGCATCAACATATTGATCAAACTCCAAAGTAGTAAATTTCTGATGCATTTCCATAGGAGAAGGGAATGGATTAGCCTCTGTCAATCCCATGTCAGGGATCAACTCCAAAGCATACTTCCTCTGATGTATGACAAAGTCGTGATCATTCCTTGCAAATTCTATGCCAAGAAAGTATCTAAGCTCTCCAAGGTCCTTTATTTTGAATGCAGTCTGCAGCTCCACCTTTGTCGACTGAAGCAATTCTCTATCATTTACAGTGAGTAACAAGTCATCTACATAGACCAGCACAATGACAATCTTCCCATTCTGATGCTTAGTTAATAAGGAATAATCTCTGAGGCTCTGTATAAATCCAGAGGCAACCTATGCTAAGGTGAACTTGATGTTCCACCATGCGGATGCTGCTTGACCCATCTGATGACTTGACAATCTACACCTTACCATCTCTGCGTGATATGAAACCTCTCAAGAATTTGCATAAAGACCTCTTCAAACCGCCCTGATATTTTTGTTATCCTGAAAATTTTCCTCCAAGCGTACCCAAAGTTCGCGTGCCGAAGCACCTGTTTTCAGGATAGTGCACAGCAAGTCCTTAGAGATGGTATCATAGATCCATTGTTTGACGATAGCGTCAAGGTGGCGTCATGTTGAATCATCAATGTCAGAGGGGCGAGAGATTGACACATCAATATGGTCGAGCACGTTGTACGCACAAGCAAATATAAAACAGTTCCACCCACATAGAATATTGACAGTCTTCTTGATCAAGAATAATAGGGACAGAATTCTTGATGTTTGTGACAGCAAAAGCCGGATGAAAAGATGACTTAGTGGAGGGAAGTGGGGTGCCATCTATGCCAGAGGTAGAACCATTAGATTTAGGAGAGGTGGGAGGATACATGATAGCCACAGGTTAGAAATTCCGAAAGAGAAGGCATCGCATTGGGGGGGGATTAGTGACGGCCGAGAGGGGAGGGGAGGGGAATTTCTAAGGTTTTTGGGATGTTAGGATATTGATACCATGTAAGATGTTGGAATAATTTTCCTTGGAGATTTCTTTCATTAATCACAATATATATAGTTGTACAAAGGTGATTGTTAATAAAGTAAGAATCCTAAGTTACCTTAATAACATGATACTAATAAATATAATATATACTGTGAATATTTGAAGAATATTCGCTAACAGTATCCATCTCCCACCAACACAGCCAAATCATTAATTTGCACTCGGTGTCCTTTTTGAGATGGGTATGTAACTTTCTTCTCCGATTTTAATACTGCTCTCTTCTCAAAAATATTGATTTGAATCGAATTACTAGGTCAAATTAACTAATATTCTGTGTGAATATGAATATAAAATCTTTAATTTTTTATATTAAAATTTATATATTTAGAACTTTGTAAAAAATATTATAAATCACAGTAATTAACAATTCAAAATAGTCAGAAAGAATTGGAAAAAATTATGATAAAAAATTTAACTGTCATTAGTAAACAGTTTTTTGAGACGGCGGCCCGAGTAGTTTTTCAAAAATAGACTGCGGCAGAGACTGCTATCTCCAAACTCGTCTTCTCCTTCCTCCTTGCAAGTAGTTAACTAATTTGATGTGACAAGTAATTAAACATCGAAGTTCTCAGTTGAGTATGTGAGTACAATGATGATTACAAGGAAACGAGAAGTAAGCAATTGTTACAAAAATTACAAACTGGAACAAGAACAAAATGTAAACTACAACAAGTAATTTGCTAGTGTTAGCACTATATCCGTAAGATAATATTGCCCCTTATATATCATTTTACGGTAATTGGCAACTTGTCTCCGAAGATAAAACAACAACAAACAAGTGAGCAAAGGAAACTCAAATATTTACTAAAAGAAGAACCTTTGAGTGTGTGAGAGATTGCTAGAGAGGAAGAAGTATTCAGAATTTTTTTTATTGCAAGTGTGAAGTGTATTCCCCAATTGAGCCAAAGCCTCAATTTTAGTAGTGTAAAAGAGACCTCTTCAAGAGCCCAAATAATATTCATTTAAATGTCATGTAATGGCCATTCAATCCACCAAGTAATGCAGCCAAGCAATGGCTGATTTATGGAGAAAAAACTAACATTTTAATGCCCTACCTGGGCACCCTTCTACCCATACAAGACAAGTAACCCGCGGAAGCTAAATAACACTCATCATTGTTTTTTGCAAAGGCAATGCCGACAAGGCTGTCATAATATATAACACCCGAATGAGACTACAACTGTACAACAATATAAATATAACTCACGCAAGTTCAGCCCACATATGAATACAGACCTCTAAGAGTTTGGACAGTAAACTATGATGGGACAAGGCCCCGTCATACCCCTGAATATACCTAGCCGTAATGGAAAACCTGTGCCAAAATGACAAGCTCCGGAATATTGGAGCTATCCCAAAATGATGAACAATGATCCTAAGCTCTCGGATCACCCAACTGAGTACCTAATACCTGCGGGCATGAAAGCAACCCCCGAAAGGGGTCAGTACAACAAGGTACCAAGTATGTAAACATGAAGTACAATAAACAAGATCATAACTGTACAATAGAATGACAGGGACAAGTATGAAAATCAAATACTAAATCCTACCGTGCCAAAAATAAGAGTCAATTATACCTTGTATCACTGTACATTGTATCACTGTACCCCTGTATCACTGTATTGCTGTATCACTGTATCACTGTGTTGTTGTATCACTGTACTACTGTATCACTGTATCGTTGTACCACTGTATCACTGTATTGTTGTACCAATGTACTACTGTATCACTGTACCTTTTTAAAATAAGATTCAACCGTGCCCACGATACTTCCTTTTAAAATGATAGTCATGTCAAAATTAAGAACGTATGTCCAAATAAAGAAATATTATTATGCGAGGTATGACATGTCCCGGCCCATTCTGGGACTCGGTGTAATGCTCTATAAGTCATGCAAGGTACGACATGTCCTGGCCCATTCTTGGACTCGATGTAACGCTCTATAAGGCATGCAAGGTACGACATGTCCCGGCCCATTCTGGGACTCGGTGTAATGTGTTATAAGTCAAATAAGGTATGACATGTTCCGAACCATTCTGGGACTCGGTGTAATGTGTTATAAGTTAAATAAGGTACGACATGTTCTGGCCCATTTTGGGACTCGGTGTAATGTGCTATAAGTCAAATAAGGTATGACATGTTCCGGCCCATTCTGGGATTCGGTGTGAATATAAAGGATTGTACACCTATAGCTATCACAAGCAACTATGTACAATTTAAATCATCTTTGACTCTCATTAGCACAATTAGAATGAACTATCTTTTTAGAAAAACTCAAGGTATTATCAAACGAATAGGTAAACATCTTTCCTTTTATAAAACCCAAAGTACTATCAAGGGAAAATATCACTAAGGATTAGGATCCGCTCAGTTTATAAAGATCAAGTCAAAGTATAGGATCCACTCGTCGTTTGTACCAACTCGATAATCCAATTCGTCTCGCTCCTCTGGCTAACATTATGGAAACATTTTCATGGTGATAACGGATCCGAATTTTCAAATTAATCCATTTTATGAGCCATTAGGTTATATATTAATAATGATCATATCTAATCAGCTGTGAACCTAGAATGTGTAAAACGAACTGGTTATATCTTAGCTTCTATGCAGATGGAAAATTCTACTCATTTCAATATAATAGATTGTCGATTCTTTTTTTAACGCTGCAATGGCTTGTTCGATACATTTGCTCATTAGTGCTATAACTTCACAAGATCAACCCGACTCCAATGTTTACTTAAATCTCTTACCAACATCTCCCATAAGACTTGGTAAGGACTTAGGAATAATTTAGACATGCTTTTAGCATAAAATCAATAACAAGAATACTCATTAACTTCTAAGAGTAGAATAACTTTTGAAACAATACCACAGTTATGGTTCACACGAATAACATGCCAAAAGAGAGAAGAAGAGGTTCACATACCTCATTGACGACTAACCAACACGACAAGTAGAATACGCCCCGAATAGGTACTTCAATCTTATCGGCTATTCCACACGCCAAGTAGAATATGACACAAGTAGTACTTCAACCTATAACAACAACAACACTTCTATCAACTTTTAGCTCACTTAGTATAAGATATACACCAAGTAATGATCCTCTTATTCTACGAAAATTTGGGCAGCACTTCCCCCGTTTATACGTATTTTTCCACCTTTTCCAAGGCCCAAATTCAACAACAGACGAGCCACACTTAAGGGCACAACCAACAGTTAACCAAAGGGGATTACACGCCTACTTGACGTGTAAAATTCTGCCCCACAATCACATAAAAACAGTCCACAATTTAATCAACATTAAGGGTACAATGTGAAGCCTTTAACACCCGTATTCCTTAGGACTTTCATTAGAAACTTTACCACATTAATCATGCATGTTGGTGGCTGATTTTTCAGCATAATAGCACCTCAAAACAGTCCATAAAATGACACAACAACATCTAACAGTTTTTGGGCAGTTTTCGGCCAACAACAACTTCAACAATTCAAAGCCCTTTTCCATAATTCTTTATAATCCAATTCACATTTCAACACTTATATATACTCCATATCACATATCAACAACAATATTACTTCATTTTAACATGCGACAAGTGTAAATAACAACAACAATAACCAACGCATCCAATGTCGCACAAAATGCCACTCTCGGCTAAGACACCCTAAAATGGTTCAAACACTTTTTATTCTTCATTATTTTTAGCACAAGCTCATATATACATTATAACAACATGTTATATCCAATTTCTTCAAGAGAAGGAAGAATTTTACCTTTCATTTTAGCCCAAAAATGTCCCAAACAGTCCGCAAGGTTTTGATCCGCATTTTTCATTTCGCTCCACTTCTTCAAGTTCCAATCACACACAAGCATCCACCACAAGCTTATAACTAACTTCACTTCACGTTTTACTTCCAAAACGTCAACGAACAAGCCTAGGGTTTCACCCAATCTTTCGGCCAACACACAAAATTGGAGGATCTTGGAGAGTTAATTTGTCTTAGAACTTGATTAGGGCTCTTAATCTTGAAAAATAATCAACACTTGTTCTTGGAAAATTCTTGGAGAATTTCGAGATTCAAGCTAAGGAGAAGAGAGAGATGAGAGCTCATTTGTCAAAGTGTAGAATGATCCAAGTCTTGCAAGACTTGGATATGTATAGCCAAGTGGAGTGGGACCCATTGTCCACTTGTCCCCAAGTCTCAAAATATCTAAATGTGTAGTCATCCTTGCAAGACAAGTGGAGGGGTGACACATGTCACCCTCCTATTGGTTCAAAATATTATAATTTTTGAACCCCCCCCCCCCCCAAAATTGTGAAATTTTCGACGGACCCCATATTATCAATTCCAATACTTCATAATCCAATACTACGTCCATAAATCCAATTAGAAGTATTAAACTCCAAGTTAATAATTTTTCCGTCGTCACATTTTTCGAAATTTTCCTTAAGAAAATGTAATAATTCTTTCCTTCCAAAATTTAAATCTTAAATCCTTAATCACGTTCTCAATTAGTAGCACTGGTATTACGGGGTGTAACATGTGCGTTGTATATTTTTTGTAGTTTGTCCCACAACTCTTTGGCGGTTCCAACGGTGCAATACACCGTGTATAGAGAGTCGGACAAATAATTCAGAATGTAATTCTTACAGATGAAATCACTATGACTACATGCATCAAGAACCATCTTCATGCTATTAACAACATGGATACATTGGCCCCCTTCAACCATTTCATTTGGCTGAGGGTCTTTTTCATCTCCAGCTTTTGGAGGATCTTTTGTTAGAAAATGTGTCATTCCCATAACAGTCAAATAGAACACCATCTTTTGCTGCCATCTTTTGAAGTTGGAGCCCATGAACTTTTTTGGGTGTTCATGGTGGAACCCGGATGGTGGAGGAATGGTAGTGTTCCCTTGAAAAGTGGGAAAGACGTTGTTTGAGCCTTCTGCAACAGTGGGGAAGGCACTGGGTGTGCCTTGAGCAGCAGTGGGGAAGGCATTAGGGTTGTCTTGAGCAACAACAGAAGATTGATCAGCAAATTGTTCTCCTCCAGTCATCTTTCTTGTCACTTACAAAGAATATTATCTTAAGATTGGGAGTACAATGATGATTACAAGGAAATGAGAAGTAAGCAACTGTTACAAAAATTACAAACTGGAACTAAAACAAAATGTAAACTATAACAAGTAATTTGTTGAGTCGAGTATTAGCACTCTGTCCTTAAGACAATATTGTCCCGTATATATCCTTTTACGGTAATTGACAACTTGTCTCCAAGATAAAACATCAACAAATAAGTGAGCAAAGGAAACTCAAATGTTTACTAAAAGAAAAACCTTTGAGTGTGTGAGAGATTGCTAGAGAAGAAGAAGTATTCAGAAATTTTCTGATTGCAAGTGTGAAGTGTTTTCTCCAATTGAGTCAAAGCCTCAATTTATAGTAGTGTAAAAGAGACCTCTTCAAGAGCCCATATAATGGTCATTTAAATGTCATGTAATAGTCATTCAATCCACCAAGTAATGGTTGATTTATGGAGGAAAACTGATATTTTTAATGCCTCACAGCGTCTCCAAAATCAGCCCAACGGTTGAAATTCTGTCGTAGTTACTGGCTCGGAAGTGTCGCGACTCAGCCTTGGAGGCGCCTCGGCTCCAGTAACCAAAACAGGAATTATTGCCGCGACTCTGGTCCTTGGCCTCGCGGCCCTTTTTTTTACCTGTTTTGATATTCACACTTCGTACATTTCTTCCTTCATTTACCAACGTGAAACACTCGTCATTTGGCCAACAACCGTCTATCATTTCATGTCTCAAACAATTTTATTTATGTACCGATATCTCTTTGACTAAGAAAATTTACGATCTTTGGTACAACGTGTGCACGTGTGTGAAAACGACATTTCCGACGTGCGGGCCCCCAATTATTCGAGTTATAAATAATAGAATAAACATTATTTCATGTTAATAAATTTCCAACAGAGTACAGTGAGATGAATCACAAGACTGAAGAAAAGAATTTAAAGATGTGAACAAATGAACATCATAGATAAGTTTTGTCAATTTGACAGGACTTGTGAATAATTGGACTAAGATAGCTAAAAAAGAGAGAGCTTAAAATATTGCTAGTCCGAAATTTATGAATAATTAAATAACGTAGGTGAGTTTCGTCATTTAGTAAGATTTGTGAACTATTTAACAAGATAGGTTGAATGAAAATAAAACCAAATCTTGCTACTTGTGAAGAATTGAACAAAACAATCAATTCTTATTATTTTGACAAGACTTATGAATAATTTAAAGATAAGTCGAATGAAAATGATTAAAAAAAATTATATGTGAACAATGCAAAATTCGATCAGACTAGTGAATAATTTAAAGATGGGATAGAATGAAGATTGTGATTTGCCCTCTCGATATCCAAGTGTGTAGCGCCGAGGTAACGTTTGCACAAATTCCTTAAATGGGACACAAGTAAAAAAGCGCTCCTAAATGATCTTATTTGTGCAAATCACCCAAACATTTGGTAAATGTGCCGACTAAGACCTAAGCAGATGACAAAAACCCACTTAACTTTTTTTACTCTATGTTAATATTTGATTTTTTTTTATTTTTCATAGTTTTTGCTCAACTCATCCTTGGGTGCAACTTGCTTTTAGTATGTTGTTCATTTGCTTTGGTTGGATTGAATAACAGGTACAAGATGAACCTTCCCCTAGGATTAAGGGGAAAGGGGATGGGTGTGGAGTGCAGTGTTGAGCAATACTCCTTTTGGATAAAAAAAAAATGTCTATTTAGCTTTTATTTTTTGAGTCAAAAAGAGTGCCCTATACCAGTTGGTCTTGAAGGCAGAGGGTATCCTCATTGGGTGGTGTGGTAGAACTTGGTCACAAGTTCGAAACCCGAGGTAACGCTGGCGCCCGCCTCTTGAAGTCTCACACTGATTTGCCAAGTGTGGTTTAACTGGCTGACGTGATTTGCAGGCTATTGCGTCAGTCCGTGGTTTACCCTGTGCGCACTCGAAAGAGCAGCGGCTGCGGGTTCTTTCATCAACAAAAAAAAAAGTGTTTATGTACCAAATTAAGAAAAAATTAACCTTATTTTTTTTATGTTTGACCTTATTAATTGTTAGGTAATCAAATTTCAATATCAATTTAATTGGGAGCATTTTAGTCAAATTTTCTATTTTTTTCTACGAGTTACTCTTTTTGTCCCAATTTATGTGATACACTTTTCTTTTTAGTCCGTTCCAAAAAGAATGATACATTTTCTTATTTGGCAATAACTTAATTTTAAATTTTATCTTTTACGCTTAACGAGATGATTTATAACAACACAAATATCTTTGTCTTGTTTTAGATCACAAGATTCAAAAATCTTCTTTTATTCCTTAAATTTTATGTCCAGTTAAACTATATCACATAAATTAAGATAGAGAAAAATATATTTTATTAAAGAATGGGAAAATGATTAAGGAAACACTCTTTTTAAATTGGATTGGAGGAAGTATTAACATAAGATAAGGATGCAGTCATTGAAAGGGAGTGCTAATTGCTGACAATGTGTTCCACTAGCCAGAGTCTGAGAGCGGACAATTGATCGATGACACAAGGCTCAACTCCCAGACAAGTAATTATTGGGGATCGAACCCACACTGCGCATGTCAGCACACCTTAGCGCCCATCCTTTGCTTTTAAAATATACCCCGAAGAATAATTTTTCGCTGAGAGAGGACTCAAACACGGAACCTCAACCTCCCCAGCAGTATTCTCATGTTTGACCACCAGGCCAAACACTTTGGATATCTTTGTCTAAAAAAATAGGCTGGCTTTAGCTCATGGTTAATACTTAATACAACAGATGAACAGAATAAGAATGGCAATTGGTGGGGCTTTCCCTTGCCCCTTTGTGATTTCCAAGAAGGGTACATATACCAGAACAAACTTTTGAGAATGCTGTGTGCGGACAATGTTGTCGTATAACCTGCTTCGCATGTGGAGTATCATGAAAATATACTAAAACTAGACGGCTATAGTCGGAACGCCAATGATATCTTCAAAACAAAATTGTTTACTCCTAAATTCCTAATTTAGAGTAATAATTAAATTTGTTTAGTGGCTTAAAGACAAGTAGATTAAGATCGACCTAATAGTGAAATAAACTCTACTAACTTACGATTCTTTTTATTAAATAACACAATTTCTTTTTTAGTCAGTTCCAAAAAAGATGACATATTTCTTTATTTGATAATAATTTACCTTTAAAGTTTATGTTTTACGCTTAACGAGATGATCTATAACTACATAAATATCTTTGGCTTATTTTAGATTACAAGATTCAAAAATATTTCTTTATTTCTTAAACTCCACGCCCAGTTAAACTACAACATATACATTGGGATAGAGGGAGTATGTTGTAACGACCTAAGTCACGGGCATCGTGATGGCACCTACACTAACCCCCGCTAGGCGAATCATCCCAAAATCCTTTTAACACAAACCTTAAACATTGCAGAAGTAAATGAAGAAATTACAAGATATATAACAATTCTCATTTAAATTACTAAATGTCAAAACCCTTACAACACTCTTCCCAAAATCCGGTCTGACTCGTACAAGGAGTACTAAGATACAATGAAGAGAAAAATAAACAATACCGCACTGAGTAAATAAGGACAGCCTGACTAAGATGAAGACCAAGTCCACCGATGGGATGAGTGGCATGCCTTAACCTCCATGTGATCCGAAGTTGTAACCTGAATCAATCGTATAACTACATCAACGTAAAAGATGCAATAAGTGTAGCATGAGTACACAACGTACCCCGTAGGCATTGTCGCACCCGATTTTGAACTCTCAGGCTTAAATGCGCGACGGAATGGTTATCCTCCCAAAAATGTAAAAATAAATGTTTATAATGTTAAGGGAGTCGCCACCTAATTAATTGGGTGAATTAGGACACCTAAATGCTAACTGATAAAAGTCAGCATTAACTCCATTTAAAGGTCTGTGGAACTAAATAAGATTCTGAGTAAGGATTCTTTATTATCCTAAAGGGAAGGGGTAAGGCACCCTAAAGGATCCGCTAACTTGCGGTTGTCCGTTCAAACATAGGTTAATTTATTTGGCAAAGAGATGTATATTTTTTAGAAAAGGATTATTTAAGTAAAAGGGACGTGGCAATATCTAAAGAATTGATAACTAAAGGGTCTTATAAGATTCATAATATATATATATATATATACAAAGTTGATTATGAAATGAAATTATTTTATTCTTGACGAAAGTAAGAAAGCGATTACTCCTAACAGTATACGTAAGGTTAAGATTCTTATAAAAGGGTTAATTATGAAATTATTATTTTTTATACGTATGTGCGAGAATTACTTCCTATAACATTTATGAAAAGTTTATGATAAAGTTTATTTCTTACGGACTAAATATGGAGAAATATATTAACTACATGACTAAAGTATAACTAGGATTAATTATTTTAGAATCAGATTTATATGATGAGCCTAGATTAAGTAAAAGACGAATTTATCTTTAAACTACCCTTTCCAAAGTATTCAAAGACTATTAGAGTTAATTATCCTATTAATTACAAGGTTAATAAATATGACAACAATAAATAAGCAAATAAATAAATGCATAAATAAGCAAAAGGATGAGTGAGATTGGAGTTGTTGTAATGTCTAGAACGGATGGTGACACCATCTATCCTATAGCTGTTTGGAAGCCCTTCGGCGGAAGTGTAGTCGGCAATATGGAAGTCATGATGAGTCTCATACCGAGACTCTTGATTATTCTCCCGATGCATGTCATGTAAAATAAGAAAGAAAAGGATTAGTAAGTAATATAGATTCCATTATATACGAAGCAGGTGGAATGCTAAATTAAAGACATAAGTATACACATGGCTAGTATTAACATGAGTCGATACGGATATGGGCCTGTATCAGTAAATAAACACCCTGGAAATGTTAATTAAGTAACGGGCCTCAGTAGACAGAGAAGCAATTCAAGCCCAGTAGCATCAGATTTTTTTTCTTTTCAGACTTCGAAAATGAATGTTATCACCTAAACAGGCCCATTTACGAATTCACTTCTAATGCATCTAGCCATTTGATATACACAAGACATTCGCATAACCCTAAAGGTATACAACCCCATATACACAGCATGCATGTTAGCGGGATATGAACAAAGCATCAGGTAATGGGAATACTGGGCAGCGTAGGTATGTAGTTGTATTCATTGTGATACACGACCACCAATACACTGGTTTGGCAGAACTCCAAAGGAAAAAACATAAGACAGATATCTCCAAATCAGTAATTTAAATGCATATGGGATGGACTTTTGGTTCTAGATAAACTGTTGGGCCCCTTCATGGAACCATCATGCAAACCATATGTATATATCCCTACTTATCTAGTTACATATAAATCAAGGGAATAAGAAAATGTATACAGATTCAGTCCAAATTATGGAGATATATCAAATGTATCCGCAAGCCGGGCATACAAATAACTTTCATAGTTGGATATGTGAGATATGATGGTAAGATTAAACATAACTAACCTACATAAATGGCTAGAAAACTCATTAGAAACCATATTGGATCATACATAACCATTTCCGGTCTAATTGAACAGGTATGATCATTTTCATATCCATCAATATAACATCCGAAGAAAGAACACATCTTAGGCGAACTAGCGTACATTCATATACTCTAACAAGAAAATGGTTCGAATATCAGTACTGGCATGGTCTAGATAGGGCCAAACTTAGGTAAGTCAATGGTACAACATGATTCCAGATATTTTGACTCTTAACAGGTTACGTATATCTCATATAGTTCAATTTTAAGCTATGGAGACAGGACAGACTTGTTTCATTCATTTGAATAAGTTAACAAACAGATTTTCGAATGCTACAGATTACCAATACCCCGGGACAGCACAGAAAACACAATACTAGACATATATCTAAATGTTCTCAGGAACATGCGCAGTCCTGTGTCCTAAAAATATACACATAAAACAAAATATCCAAGTTAACATTTAACTGAACATCAGCATATAACCGACAAAATGGATCCGCGACCCTTATACAAACGTTATCTCTCAATCATCCCACAGAAAATACTATCAAACACACACACATATGCTCAAGAACAGAATCGACACCACAAAAAAATCGAAAGCTACAACTGAAAAAGAAACAACGGCTAAACTGAGTTCAATCAAATAGATTTGATAAGAATACATATAAACCTATCATGCAGAAAACACATTCCATCAATTAAGTAATTAGACAGTAAGAAAGAAGTAGGTTTCCGGACCTTTTGTGGGTAGCGAACTGAGGCGGCGACAAATGTTTCCTAATCGCTTGAGGAAAGTTCGCAAAGCGTTTCTTAGAGTAAAAATAAACTGAAAATAAAATGAGGGGTTATAGGTTTGATGCTATCAGTATTTTGATGATTGGTTCTCCGATGACTGATGGATGATTTTTGCATATCCAACGTTGGGTATTTATAGCCCCCCTATTTAGGCTTCGATTGATGGTAAGTTTAGGACGGGTGTTAGGGACGATTTTGTCTTGATTTTGACGCGGTTTCAAGGCTATTTTAGGACGATTCGCAGAAGATCTTGGTGTAATTTCTGTGAGGTTTGGTATTTGTTGACGCGGCTTAAGGATTCATGGTGATAGTTATGGCAAGCACGAGATTTTGTTGCCATTTTCGTACTGATTCGAGGGTTAATTGGTAAGGTTTGAAACAGAAAAGGGAGGTTCGATTCGGGGCGTGATTTGAGGAAATATTCTGAGATGTCTGTGTGATATGGAAGGAGACAGAAGCGAGATATTATTGGTTTGCCGGATTCTCCGGCGAGAAATCCGGCTGGTGATGGAGCGAGGGTGCGGCGTTTGGATGGTGTTAGGGTTTGGGTCTTTTAGGTTTTCCAAGAGGAAGGAAGTCGACGGGAAAAGGGGTTCTGAGGGAAATGGGCTGGACGATAACGGATAAGTAAAATAATGAATTATGGGCTGCGGGAAGTGTTGGGCTGGACGAGGTAGAGGGGAATTGGGCCCGCGGTAGTTGGGTTAGGAAATTCGTTGGGTTGGTTTGTATAGGACGAAAATAAGTGGGCTTGGGGTATTTAATTAGTTTTGGGTTGGGTAGAGTTTTAGGTATTAGGTGTATTATTTAATTAGTGGTGGATAATTTCTTTAAATTGTGATTAAATTATTTAGGTGTTTTATTAGTCTAAACTATTATTATAATAATAAATGTGGGCATGCTAATTAATTAGTGCTTAATATTCATAATGCGAGACCGTTATTAAAACTTACTTATTATGTGTATTTTGCGATGTAAAATTGCGGTTCTAAAAGAAAAATTGTTTAATTTATTGGTTATTTATTTAAGGGGGATGGACAAAATTGGGTGTCAACAATTGTCCCTCTTTGTATGGGGAAGATGAAAGAATCTCCAGACAAAGACGTTGACTTATAGCCAATTTTGTTTGGGTCATCGGAATTGGAACAAAGTGTTGCTGGTGTCTGAAAACTATGGGTGGGGCCGACGCGAATTCTAAATCTGTCCCAGTGTCAAGCTATGGTGACTATGAGTTATTGTGATGCTAGAATGTTGGGAGAGAGTAGGTCGACGTTCGGGTCCACTTTTGCCTTTTGTTGGGAAGCCTTGCTCCCAACAAATTACCTCAGTTCGCCGTAAGAGGTAGGTCTACGTTGTGCTCCGTCTTTTGTAGCTTGTAAATGTTCCTGTAGATTGAAGCTAAGATAGAAGCATTAGTGC
Organism: Przewalskia tangutica; assembly: GCA_029844215.1. Classification (NCBI taxonomy): domain Eukaryota; kingdom Viridiplantae; phylum Streptophyta; class Magnoliopsida; order Solanales; family Solanaceae; genus Przewalskia; species Przewalskia tangutica. The sequence continues at coordinate 124,111,251 of CM056718.1, read as the reverse complement.
ATAACTGTCAAAACAAAACAATGCAAGGATGTAAATTTGTGTTGTGGTTGTAGTCAGACTGTATATGGAATGATGTGATGATACGCCTTCTTGTATAGACGAGATGCAGATGACGCCTTGTATGGGCGAAATCGTCTTGTATGGACGAAATGCAAATGACGCCTTGTGTGGGCGTTGTAAATGTGTATGGCGAAATGCAAATAGCGCCTTGTATGGCGTTATCGTCTTGTATGGGCGAGATGCAAATGACGCCTTGTATGGCGTTCTCGCTTATGCAGACGAAATGCAAATGACGCCTTGTATGGCGTTTCGTCTTATACAGACGAAATGCAAATGACGCCTTGTATGGCGTTCTCTCTGTATGGACGAAATGCAAATGGCGTCTTGTATGGCGTTATCGTCTTGTATGGGCGAAATGCAAATGACGTCTTGTATGGCGTTATCGCTTGTATGGACGAAAATGCAAATGGCGCCTTGTATGGGCGTTGTCGCGCTGTATGGGCGAAATGTAAATGGCGCCTTGTATGGCGTTGTCGTCTTGTATGGGCGAGATGCAAATGACGTCTTGTATGGGCGTTATCGTCTTGTATGGACGAAATGCAAATGACGTCTTGTATGGCGTTATCGTCTTGTATGGGCGAGATGCAAATAGCGCCTTGTATGGCGTTGTAAATGCTTATGGGCGAAATGCAAATGACGCCTTATATGGGCGCTATCGTCTTGTATGGACGAGATGCAAATGACGCCTTGTATGGGCGTTGTAAATGCTGTATGGACGAAATGCAAATGACGCCTTGTATGGCGTTATGCGTCTTGTATGGGCGAAATGCAAATAGCGCCTTGTATGGCGTTGTAAATGCTTGTATGGACGAAATGCAAATGACGTCTTGTATGGGCGCTATCGTCTTGTATGGAAGAGATGCAAATGACGCCTTGTATGGGCGTTGTCGTCTTGTATGGACGAAATGCAAATGACGCCTTGTATGGGCGTTGTCGTCTTGTATGGACGAAATGCAAATGACGCCTTGTATGGGCGTTATCGTCTTGTATGGACGAAATGCAAATGACGCCTTGTATGGGCGTTATCGTCTTGTATGGACGAAATGCAAATGACGCCTTGTATGGGCGTTCTCGTCTTGGACGAAATGCAAATGACGCCTTGTATGGGCGTTATCATCTTGTATGGACGAAATGCAAATGACGCCTTGTATGGGCGTTATCGTCTTGTATGGACGAAATGCAAATGACGCCTCCTAGGCATAGATAAAAAATTGTGTAATGCATAATCGAAGTTAGACGAAATAATTAAAGTGTAAATGATGTAGCCTGAGTAAAGAAGATGTGGCTTTTGCGAGATGTATTTGATGTAGACTTGTTACAGATGGACTTCGTGAACGAATCCGTTGTATTGGAATGTTGTTGTCCTCCCTGTTCCTGTTGTCCTGCAAAATTCACTCAAAGAAAAAATTGTGAGTTCGGGGAGGGGTCGGCCGATTTGTGTTGGCTCCTGATACTTGTACGCGTTGTCTTGTCTGGACATGTGACCCATGTCTGATTTCGAGTCTCGGTCAAAACATTCTTGTTGAAAAATATTCTATCTTGAGAAAAAATATACTTGTATATGCTAGTAGGAAATTATGTCGATATTTGAATAGTGACATGTTGTGAAACAAAGCAAACTTCCTTATCCGGAATCGGCGGTATATTCTCTCATACTCTCGGTGCTCATTGCCTTGTGCTCTCCTTTAAAATTTGTCGATTTGGGACATGGAACCACTAAATAAATTAACCATGTCCATTGATGTCATTTGTAGTAAAACCCTTGAAATTGTCCAGTTTATGTCGATCTTTTGAGCATATGGAATCATATTTGTCGGTGTCCTTTCGTGGCGAAGTCCTTAAAAAAAATTGTCCCAGTTTTGACTGACGAAACTGGGTCGGATATATGTCATAGATTTGTCTTGTATGTACGACAAGACTGAGTACGATTCATAAAAGAAATGCCAATTGACAAAACGAAGATTTCCTAATGGTGTGACCGAGGCCGATGTAGGCCGCCTACGTATCCGTTAAGGGAATCAGGTCGAACGTAGTTCGTTACAGACAAGATTTTAAACATTTTAAAGATGGGACCGAGGCCGATGTGGCCGCCTACGTATCCGCCAAGGAATCAGGTCACACGTAGTTCCGATTACAAGCAAAATAATTGGGCATTTTCTAGAAATAGGACCGAAGCCGATATGGCCGCCTACGTATCCCGCAAAGGGAATCAGGTCAAACGTAGTTCAGATTACAAGCAAAACGATTACATGGAAAATAAAGCACTCTAAATGTAGTATCTCTTCACCGCATCTGCGTTGATGGCTCTCGGCCACACTTCGCCATCCATTTCAGCTAAGATGAGGGACCCTCCTGTAAGTACTCGGTGAACCATGTAAGGCCCTTGCCAATTGGGCGCGAACTTCCCTTTTGCCTCACTTTGGTTAGGGAATATACGTTTCAGCACCAGCTGTCCCGGTTGGAAGTTTTTTGGTCGTACCTTCTTATTAAAAGCTCGCCATTACATTGCAGTAAAGTTGTCGTGATGCATCGCATTCATTCGTTTCTCATCAATAAGCATCAATTGTTCGTACCTACTCTGTATCCATTTGGCTTCACTTAGTTCGGCTTCCTGGATGATTCTCAAAGAGGGTATTTCCACCTCCGCTGGCAGCACAGCTTCTGTTCCATAAACCAAGAGATACGGTGTTGCTCCTGTGGAGGTCCGGATTGTAGTACGGTAACCCAAGAGGGCGAAAGGCAAATTTTCGTGCCAATGCATGTAGTTATCTGTCATCTTCCTCAGTATCCTCTTGATGTTCTTGTTGGCCGCTTCGACTGCTCCATTCATTTGTGGTCTATATGGGGTAGAGTTGCGATGAGTGATCCTGAACTTCTCGCACATTTCCTTCATCAGACCACTATTGAGATTGGACCCGTTGTCGGTTATGATTGATTCTGGAATTCCAAACCGACAGATGATGTTGTGATGAACAAAATCCACTACTACTTTCTTGGTCACGAGACTTGTATGATGATGCTTACCCATTTTGTAAAGTAATCGATCGCCACTAGGATAAACTCGTGTCCATTTGACGCCGGCTCGATAGGACGATGGCGTCCATGCCCTGCCGCGAATGGCGTGGGAACTAGTGACGTTGAGTTCATTTGGTGGCACGTGAATCAAGTCGCCATGGATCTGGCATTGATGACACTTTCGTACGAAACTGATGCAATCTGTTTCCATCGTCATCCAGAAGTAACCTCCTCGTAGTATCTTCTTTGCTAGCATGAAACCGTTCATGTGGGGTCCGCACATACCTCCGTGTGTCTCTTCTAATAACTTGTTTGCTTCTTGAGTGTCGACACACCTTAACAAACCCAAATCCGGGGTTCTCTGATAAAGGACCTCGCCGCTCAGGAAGAAATGGTTTGCTAACCTCCGAAGAGTCCTCTTTTGTATGTTGGTCGTGCCTTCCGGGTACTCACCTGCCTCGAGATACTTTTTGATTTCGTCATACCAAGGTTTGCCCTCTGATTCTTCATCTATCTGAGAACAATAGGTTGGCTGCTCTAGCACATCTACTTTGATTGGGTCAATATAGTTCTTGTCTGGATGTTGAATCATGGAGGACAAAGTTGCTAGAGCGTCTGCGAACTCATTTTGAGCCCTCGGAGTATGCCTGAACTCTATCTTAACGAACCTCTTGCTCAATTCTCTCACGCAGTGTAGGTACGGAAGTATCTTCCTATTCTTGGTGGCCCATTCGCCTTGCACTTGGTGAATCAACAGATCTGAATCCCCTACGACCAAAGACTCTTGTATGTTCGTGTCAATAGCCATTCGAGTCCTAGTATGCAAGCCATATTACGACATATTATTGGTGCGGGAACCCGAGCTTTGCGATATCGGGTAGTGTTGTCTGCTTACGATACAAACAGCTCGATACCTACTCGCTTTGAAATTCGCGGCGCCATGAAGAACATTCTCCAACTGGATATTCTTCAAAATGTCTTCTCCTACAAACATCACTTCTTCATCCGGAAAGTAGGTGCGAGGATGTATTCCTCGTCTACCGGATTCTGCGAGATGATCCGCTAATGCTTGTCCTTTGATCGCTTTTGGGTGACATATACGATGTCGAATTCACTTAAAAGAATCGCCATTTTGCAAGTTTTCCGGTGGCATAGGCTTCAAATATATACTTGGCGGGTCCATCCGAGATGAGGTAGGTGGTGTATGCGGATAAGTAATGTCTGAATTTTTGCGCAACCCAGTCAAAGCACAACACGTGCGTTCGGCGTTGTGTAACGAGCTCATAAGGCGTGAACTTTTACTCAAGTAGTATATTGCTTGTTCCTTCCTTCTGTCTCGTCATCATGTTGTTCTAACACACATCCGAATGCATTTTCCAATACGGATAAGTATAATAGCAAAGGCCTCGGGTTCGGAGGCACCAAGACCGGCGGTTGTGAGATACTCTTTGATTTTGTCAAGGGCTTGTTGGCACTCCAATGTCCAATTAGTGGCGGCGTCCTTCTTAACAACTTAAATATTGGTTCGCATATCACTTTTGATTGTGCTATGAACTGGCTTTGATATAATTCAAGCGGTAGAAAACTCATCACTTCCTTGCGATTTTTGGAGGCGATCCTTGAATGGCTTTTATCTTTGAAGGATCCAACTCTATTCCCTTACGCTCACAATGAAACCCAACAATTTTCCATTGGGGCCGAAGGCCACTTTGCCGGATTTAACCGAGGTTGTATTGCCTCAATCGTTCAAAAACTTCTTGGATGGACGGATGATCCGTAGCCCTCGTGACTTGATAATGGCGTCATCCACGTAGACTTGATTTCCTTATGGATCATATCATGAAAAATGGTAGGCATGGCTCTCGTGTAAGTGGCACTGCGTTTTAAAGTCCAAATGGCATGACTCGATAATAATATACCCCGCGCGGGGTGGTGAGCCTTGATCTCTGCATCTTGCCGTTCATTAGGATTTGATGGTACCAATGAAACAATCGACAAATGATGCAACTCATGCTTCGCACGATTGTCGATGAGTAAATGAATGTTTGGCGGGAAATCATCTTTAGGGCTTGCCTTGTTGAGATCCTGTCAACACAAACTCGTATCTTACCATCCTTCTTTGTTATTCTTGGTACAATATTGGCTAACCAAGTAGGGTATTTTGCTACGAATGACATTTGCGTCAATTGTTTGGAAATCTCTTCCTTGACTTTCAAACTACGATCGCTTGATTTTCCTTGGTTTTGCTTCACCGGAAGGCATGATGGTTCAATGGGCGACTTATGAGAAGCGATGTATGTGCTTAGACACGACATATCATCATAAGACCAGCGAATATGTCGACATCTTGTTTCAGCGAGACACTGATTTTCTTTCTATCGCGGTATTCAAGTGAGCGATCCTTGTCTCCTTCACGACTTTATCATCTCCTAGGTTTCTTGTTTCTGTTTCATCCAGTTAGGTTTGACTTATCCTCGAACTTTCCTAACTCTTAGTTAATTCCTCGGCGAAATTCCGCCGGGTTACCGGATTATTCGACTTTGTTCGCTTGTTTCATGACATGTCACATTTTCATTATCGACAAGTATATTATTTTGTATCTTTGAAAGAAAGGGAATAAAGAGCGTTGATTAAAACATAACTTGTTATTAAAACTTCAAAAGGGAAATAAGCTCGTAAAGCGTGTTCCATAATTGAAAAATACGAATTGAATTGTTTAAAGCGTCTAATTATTAATTCTACGGACTCATGAAAAAGCGGTGTTGGGAGTGCAGGTCGATTGCTCAGACATCTCACGGCTCTGCACTCCAAATTGTTTGGTCATCTGTAGTCTCCCAAAGCTGCATGACACTCGCTTCTTCGCCGAGAAATGAAAAGGCCTTGAAGTCCTCGCGAGAATGTGCGTCCTCTCTTACGGTAGGCCGGGGTATGCTTTGTGAATGAATGATTCAGGGGTGGAACAGGTCTTGGCAGATGAGACTCACCCTTCCTTCTGTGATCAAATAACATCATCTCCTCGGCAGTGGGCTGATATCCGAGGCCAAAAGTGTCCTTCTTCTCCGGCAGGCGAATCGGCTCTGTGATTCCTCCTAATTTTGGTCTAAGTCCTCGACCTGGCTCGAAACCATTTCTTAGCATCTTTCGGGCCACCATTTTGGGAGTGCGAGGTAGTTGCATTCCTTTAGCCTTGCTAACGTCTACGATCTTGTTCATATGGTAGACAGATCCATCCAGCTCCTCCATACTCTCGATGACTGGAATTGCTCCTTTGGTGTTAGCGGTGTTGTCCTTGTCTCCCTCAACCACAACTTCATGATGATTCCAGATGAATTTCAAAACTTGATGCAAAGTGGAAGGGACGGCTCCTACCACGTGTATCCAAGGCCTACCGAGTAACAAATTGTAGCATGTGGATATGTCTAATACCTGGAATTCTATCTCGAACTCTGCGGGCCCAATCTGTAGTGTCAAGTCAGTCTCGCCTGCGACGCTTCTCAGGGTCCCATCGAAACCTTTTACCCTTGTGTAGCTCTCACGGAGTTTCCCAATGTTGACTCACCAAAGTTCGCGAGTATTCAAAGGGCATACATTAACGGTGACCCCCCATCAATCAAGACTCGAGAGATAAACTTATTAGCACACTTGACTGTTATGTTCAATGCCTTATTATGACCCCGACCTTCAGGAGGCAATTCATTTTCATGGAAAATTATCTTTTGCACCTCTTTAATTTGTCTGATCGGTCTTTGAAAAGTTCTCAGATGGTCTAGCATACGAGCTTAACTTTCAAAACCTCCATCAAAGAGGTTCGGTGGTTCACGAAATTCATCAACAGTGATAATAGAGAGATTTGTGCTGGTGTTTTACTCAACTGTTCTATAATGGAATAGTCTCCTGTAGGCATCCTTCTCCAAAATTCTTCTTACGGTTCGGTCACGATCTTTTGCAGGCGTCTTTCGCGATCTTACGGATGAGTAACGTTGTCGGACCTCATCACCCCATTGCAACAACTTCTACCACGTATTTTATGTTTACCCATTATGTTGTTTGATCGAATGACTCCATCCCGGTACTAAGGCCGACATCGAGGCTTATGGCGGCTCAACTCTACTTCAGCGGCCACGACCTTGGCGGTAATCACGTAGGCAACGTGGTGAAGATCCTGTCTCTTTCTCCTTGATTGGTATGATAGTTCCTTCCATATCGTACACATCATCAAAGGTGATCATGTGCACGCCAGCATTGTCGTGATTTGGCAGGGGATTGTTGTTGACATTAGGGGAAGGCTCTTTCAACCGAATAGCTCATTCTCTGATTAGCTCCTCAATTCTGTTTTTCAAAGCATAACAATTATCTGTATCGTGTCCTGACACTCCAGAGTGGTATGCACAATGCTTATTCTCATCATGTCATGGTAGGAGTGGATTAGGATTTTGCCCTGGGATTGGTTGTAGAAAACCAGCGGCTTTCAGTCTTTCATATAGTTGGGAGTATGGTTCAGCCAACGGGGTGTATGGTTTTGTGGGCCTCCTCTCGGTGTTGGTTCGGGGTCTAGGTGTGTTTTGTGCGTGGTATTGTTGTGGGGGTGGGTATGCTGGTCGGTATTGTGAGGAATTTGTGTGGGCGAACGCCCGTGGCGGGTTGTATATTGGCTGGGTGGTGTAGATGGGTGAAGGTTGATTGTATGTGGAAGTATTTTGGCTAAACTGGTCATATGGAGGGTTTTGGAATGTGGGGGTTTGGTATGTTTGGGGTTGGTATGTTTGGGGTTGGGGTTGGTATGTCAGGGCAGGTCGTTTTGTGTTGTTGCAGTCGTGATAGAAATGCTCCATCCTTCTTCTTCTTATTCATCCTCTCATTGACTACGATTGTAATGCTTTGCTTGTTGCTTGCAGCGGCCAGTTCGTGATCCTACATTTCTAAGTCCTCTTCCACAAAATCTCCCATTTTACCACTTGGAAAAATTACGTCCATATAACGCCGATCAACCTCTCATAGTGCGTGGGGTCGCAGAGATTGTACAAACAGTGTTGTCATTTCACTTTCTTCCATGGTATTGGACGCCCATTTGCTTGGACCTCGCTCATTCGTATTCCTAAAAGTTTCTATCGACTTTTTCTCCAACTTCATTAGGTAGAATCTGTCCAGGACGTTGTCCGTATTAAATCTGAATCTGTCCACAAAATCCTGTGTCATTGCCCCCCAACTACGCCACTTTCTTGGATCCTGGCTAGTATACCAATCTAAGGCCTCTCCAGTCAAGCTCCTAATAAACAATTTCATAATGATTGATTGATCCCTTCCCACACCTACTAACTTGTCGCAATAGGATCTCAAATGTGCACGAGGATTACTTTTGTCGTCAAACAGGTCAAACTTTGGTACCTTGTATCCAACGGGCAGTTCGACGTCGGGATGCATGCATAAATCCTCGTATTCTAATCCCTCATGACCTTTGTCCATCTGAAGGTTCTTAAAAGCTTTCTTCAAATCGTGAATTTCTCTGGCCATGTTTTCATCTATCCCAACTCTTGTCCTCTTCTCCATCTCTTCATATCGAGCAAACTCCGGGGAGGGTATAGGTACGGGTGTGAGATGTGGTGCATGGGTCACATATACGGGTGATCCGTATTATTTATTATGGCATGTCATCGGTGCTGGTTGAGTAGGTTGGTTGTTTTGGGCGGGTAAGGTGGCTTGTATTATCTGGGGCTGAGGTGTGTGCGGGTTAGGATCATTTATAGTGCATGGAGTTCTGAGGAGGTGTGTTGTTGTGTTGTGGCTTTGGGGGCTGTGGGTTATGAGGAGGCGTGTTGTTGTATTGTGGATTGAGAGGTTGTAGGTTATCTGTTGGGTGTTGGGGATGGCGTCTAAATGACGGTGAATTAGAAAGTGTGGGTAGTTGTGTGTTGAGGCTTATAGATAGCTTAGTAATTTCCCAGAGTCTATCCATTTCTGCTTGCATGACCGTCATTTGTTGCAGTACTTGAGCAAGGTATTCATCGGAATATGGAGCATTTCCCCTTTCTGATGTCTCTGGTTCCTCTCGTTGAATGGCGATGAGTCCCAAGCCATCCTGTTCGTTTGCCCCTGAATCATTCATTTTTGTTGCTCGTGCTTTGGATCTGGTGAAATATGGGTGCTCAGCCAGTGCTTGCCAACACAAATCAGCCGACGAGGGGAGTAATACAGCAAAAATCCTTTTGTTCAAAACATGTGTCAGTATTAAACAGAATAGCAGAACATATGGGCATATAATGAAGCTTCAACAAATAAAGTAGATTAAAGCGCGTCCTAATATGCAAGGGGCCTCTATCATGCCAGAGGTAGGCCTAAGCGTCATATACGCAAAGTCACGTTAGATGTACCCAAGCCATTGTATTGGAATGCCTTTATTGGAAATAAAGCTAATTGAAATGACATTTTGTAAGAAAAACAATGAAAATCCCAAACTAAATAACTATGTCGTCGATGTGATAGTGAAACTTAGGTCTTCTTTGGTATAGCCCCTGTCTGTTCCAAATATTGTACTGCATCGTGCATCAGGACCCACATGTCTGGGGTGATGACCTTTTCTTTGAGTAGACAATCTTTCATCCTATTGCTCGTGCCCACGTCCTCGAAACCTAGCTCTCCTTTTGGGCTGTAGGTTGTGCTGCTGTGATCCTCTTGCAACCATGTCTGATATTCGGAAGTGCATCCTGCCTGTTCATCTCCGATGTATACCTTGTTGATGTCGTCCCATTCTCTCAAAATTTGTCTAGTTCGGGGCACGATGAAGTTTGGTCCAAATGTGACTTCTGAAACTCCCATGTCCGATCGGAGTGGGATTATCTGTTCTTGGCCGAATTGTCGGAAATGCTGCGTAGGGGAGCGTATGGTTGCAGACCCTTTAAACCAATAAGCTCAATATAGTATAATTCTTTACCGCGTATAAAGGCTCCAGCCCTGTGAGGGAGTAAGGGATATTTCCACTGGATCTGGTCCTGGGTGCGGGATGTCAAAAACTTGCACCAATCTTTGGTGCCGACCGGTGACACAAACCGTTTCGTCCTATCATAGAAGTTGTCGATCTTGTAAGATCTTGTTGAAAACAAACGTCTGTCATATTTGACCGTTGGTAAAAATGCTCCATGGCGCATTTGTAAGATAATATTGCAACCTTCAATGAATTTTGTCTGGCCTCTTTTGCATTTCCCAAGAGCTCGGAATATTTCTGCCAAAATCATAGGAACCAAAGTGGGTTGTATGCCGTCACTTCCCTCGAAAAGTGATCTGGCCACGGAACATATGCAAGTACTTATCTTGCCATACTCAAGAGGAAAAATCAAGGTGCCAAGTAGAGCGACAATGAATGCAATAGGACGCCTATTTTGCCAATGGCGTAGAGTGCATGAGAATTCTGTTTTGCATGTCTTGTAAGCGTTATTATGTCCATACCTCTCGTAAAGATAGTCAAGAGACACCCAGTTGTTCTCGAAGCAACGCAACTCCTTAGTATTCTTAAGACCCATGTAGCGGAGGAATTTCTTCCCGATTGGTCTTTGGGAATAATCATCTTCTACCTTGGTAAATTAAATTTGGTGAAATAATGCACTTCTTCCAATGTAGGAGTTATTTCGAAATCCTTGAATTTGAAAATGACTCGGTCTGGATCCCAAAACTGGATTAAAGCTCGGATCAAATGCGGATCTGGCGAAATACCAAATAGTGAGATGAGACACCCCAACTTCTTCCTAATCATCGTCTGACTGCTGATGTCGAAATCCTCCCACCATACTCTTAGCTTATTAGGAACTCCGCTAACCATTCTTATATGATCCATGTTACAAATGCTGAAAAACAATAAGTAATAATAAACTTACATTTCCAACTTTGGGCATGTCTTTTGGCTTGGATAAATCTATCATGATTGTGCAACACATAATATGCTGGTTGGTCGTTGGGTTGAGAAACCCATTGACAAGTTTGGTGTCTTCCTAATAGTGGTGTCGATGCCAAGGACCGATCCACCTAAGGTAAATGCATGCATGCCCTAAAATAAAGGATGGTATAGCTCTATCTTAAGTTTCTAAGATTTGGCTTTTACGGGCCATGAGTTCCCGAGCGGACAACTCGAGTGAGAAGGCTACGCGACCACCGGTTGGACCGGATTCTCCGCGCAAAATACCAACTCTCTTAAATGTGGGTGTTTGAAGGAAATTTGCAGGTGCGCAAAGCACACCCGCGTGTGAGTGTGTGATTGTGTGAATTTTCCAGAGCGGAAGAAATATGAGCGGAATGACAGTTTAAGAAAAGCAGTAAAACAGGTAGCAATTAAAATAAACAAAATATAGCACACAAAATTAAATGCAAAAAATAATGTCAAATAATAACCCTAGGTTTGTTATGGTTAAGAACCTTAATTCCCCAGTGGAGTCGTCATTCTGTCGCACCCGATTTTGAACTCTCAGGCTTAAATGCGCGACGGAATGGTTATCCTCCCAAAAATGTAAAAATAAATGTTTAGAATGTTAAGGGAGTCGCCACCTAATTAATTGGGTGAATTAGGACACCTAAATGCTAACTGATTAAAGTCAGCATTAACTCCATTTAAAGGTCTGTGGAACTAAATAAGATTCTGAGTAAGGATTCTTTATTATCCTAAAGGGAAGGGGTAAGGCACCCTAAAGGATCCGCTAACTTGCGGTTGTCCGTTCAAACATAGGTTAATTTATCTGGCAAAGGGATGTATATTTTTTAGAAAAGGATTATTTAAGTAAAAGGGACGTGGCAATATCTAAAGAATTGATAACTAAAGGGTCTTATAAGATTCATAATATATATATATATATATATATATATACAAAGTTGATTATGAAATGAAATTATTTTATTCTTGACGAAAGTAAGAAAGCGATTACTCCTAACAGTATACGTAAGGTTAAGATTCTTATAAAAGGGTTAATTATGAAATTATTATTTTTTATACGTATGTGCGAGAATTACTTCCTATAACATTTATGAAAAGTTTATGATAAAGTTTATTTCTTACGGACTAAATATGGAGAAATATATTAACTACATGACTAAAGTATAACTAGGATTAATTATTTTAGAATCAGATTTATCTGATGAGCCTAGATTAAGTAAAAGACGAATTTATCTTTAAACTACCCTTTCCAAAGTATTCAAAGACTATTAGAGTTAATTATCCTATTAATTACAAGGTTAATAAATATGACAACAATAAATAAGCAAATAAATAAATGCATAAATAAGCAAAAGGAGGAGTGAGATTGGAGTTGTTGTAATGTCTAGAACGGATGGTGACACCATCTATCCTATAGCTGTTTGGAAGCCCTTCGGCGGAAGTGTAGTCGGCAATATGGAAGTCATGATGAGTCTCATACCGAGACTCTTGATTATTCTCCCGATGCATGTCATGTAAAATAAGAAAGAAAAGGATTAGTAAGTAATATAGATTCCATTATATACGAAGCAGGTGGAATGCTAAATTAAAGACATAAGTATACACATGGCTAGTATTAACATGAGTCGATACGGATATGGGCCTGTATCAGTAAATAAACACCCTGGAAATGTTAATTAAGTAACGGGCCTCAGTAGACAGAGAAGCAATTCAAGCCCAGTAGCATCAGATTTTTTTTTCTTTTCAGACTTCGAAAATGAATGTTATCACCTAAACAGGCCCATTTACGAATTCACTTCTAATGCATCTAGCCATTTGATATACACAAGACATTCGCATAACCCTAAAGGTATACAACCCCATATACACAGCATGCATGTTAGCGGGATATGAACAAAGCATCAGGTAATGGGAATACTGGGCAGCGTAGGTATGTAGTTGTATTCATTGTGATACACGACCACGATACCTGGTTTGGCGAGAACTCGAAGGAAAAAACATAAGACAGATATCTCCAAATCAGTAATTTAAATGCATATGGGATGGACTTTTGGTTCTAGATAAACTGCTGGGCCCCTTCATGGAACCATCATGCAAACCATATGTATATATCCCTACTTATCTAGTTACATATAAATCAAGGGAATAAGAAAATGTATACAGATTCAGTCCAAATTATGGAGATATATCAAATGTATCCGCAAGCCGGGCATACAAATAACTTTCATAGTTGGATATGTGAGATATGATGGTAAGATTAAACATAACTAACCTACATAAATGGCTAGAAAACTCCTTAGAAACCATATTGGATCATACATAACCATTTCCGGTCTAATTGAACAGGTATGATCATTTTCATATCCATCAATATAACATCCCAAGAAAGAACACATCTTAGGCGAACTAGCGTACATTCATATACTCTAACAAGAAAATGGTTCGAATATCAGTACTGGCATGGTCTAGATAGGGCCAAACTTAGGTAAGTCAATGGTACAACATGATTCCAGATATTTTGACTCTTAACAGGTTACGTATATCTCATATAGTTCAATTTTAAGCTATGGAGACATGACAGACTTGTTTCATTCATTTGAATAAGTTAACAAACAGATTTTCGAATACTACAGATTACCAATACCCCGGGACAGCACAGAAAACACAATACTAGACATATATCTAAATGTTCTCAGGAACATGCGCAGTCCTGTGTCCTAAAAATATACACAGGAAACAAAATATCCAAGTTAACATTTAATTGTACATCAGCATATAACCGACAAAATGGATCCGCGACCCTTATACAAACGTTATCTCTCAATCATCCCACAGAAAATACTATCAAACACACACACATATGCTCAAGAACAGAATCGACACCACAAAAATCGAAGCTACAATCAAAAGAAACAGCGGCTAAACTGAGTTCAATCAAATAGATTTGATAAGAATACATATAAACCTATCATGCAGAAAACACATTCCATCAATTAAGTAATTAGACAGTAAGAAAGGAGTAGGTTTCCGGACCTTTTGTGGGTAGCGAACTGAGGCGACGACAAATGTTTCCCAGAATCGTCGGAGGAAAGTTCGCAAAAACTGTTTGCCGAGTAAAAATAAACTGAAAATAAAATGAGGGGTTATAGGTTTGATGCTATCAGTATTTTGATGATTGGTTCTCCGATGACTGATGGATGATTTTTGCATGTCCAACGTTGGGTATTTATAGCCCCCCTATTTAGGCTTCGATTGATGGTAAGTTTAGGACGGGTGTTAGGGACGATTTTGTCTTGATTTTGACGCGGTTTCAAGGCTATTTTAGGACGATTCGCAGAAGATCTTGGTGTAATTTCTGTGAGTTTTGGTATTTGTTGACGCGGCTTAAGGATTCATGGTGATAGTTATGGCAAGCACGAGATTTTGTTGCCATTTTCGTACTGATTCGAGGGTTAATTGGTAAGGTTTGAAACATAAAAGGGAGGTTCGATTCGGGGCGTGATTTGAGGAAAGATTCTGGGATGTCTGCGTGATATGGAAGGAGACAGAAGCGAGATATTATTGGTTTCGGATTCTCACGTGAAATCTGGTAGTGATGGAGCGAGGGTGCGGCGTTTGGATGGTGTTAGGGTTTGGGTCTTTTAGGTTTTCCAAGAGGAAGGAAGTCGACGGGAAAAAGGGTTCTGAGGGAAATAGGCTGGACGATAACGGATAAGTAAAATAATGAATTATGGGCTGCGGGAAGTGTTGGGCTGGACGAGGTAGAGGGGAATTGGGCCCGCGGTAGTTGGGTTAGGAAATTCGTTGGGCTGGTTTGTATAGGACAAAAATAAGTGGGCTTGGGGTATTTAATTAGTTTTGGGTTGGGTAGAGTTTTAGGTATTAGGTGTATTATTTAATTAGTGGTGGATAAATTCTTTAAATTGTGATTAAATTATTTAGGTGTTTTATTAGTCTAAACTATTATTATAATAATAAATGTGGGCATGCTAATTAATTAGTGCTTAATATTCATAATGCGAGACCGTTATTAAAACTTACTTATTATGTGTATTTTGCGATGTAAAATTGCGGTTCTAAAAGAAAAAAAATTGTTTAATTTATTGGTTATTTATTTAAGGGGGATGGACAAAATTGGGTGTCAACAGGCATCACAGGCCGACAACGAGGAAAGATATGTAACTGACATAAATATCAAGTTGACTCTCACATAATCTTATTCTACATAGTTCAGTAAATCACTTAAGTCACCTTGTTCACATAAAGGATTAGTTTCACCTTTAAGTTATGGCCCAATTCATGGTAACACATAAGAATTATAGAAGGAATGACCGCCAGTGATTAATCAATGCCTAAATCATGCTCATTCTGATCCCACATACTTTAATTGCCAACTAATAAGAACATGTTAACAATTAGAACGCTCAATCACATAACAACATGTTTGCAAAGCAATAAATTGACTCACCATAGTATTGTTGACCTAATATTATCTCTAACTCGTAGACTTGGTTACTATTCATACACTTAAGAGTGTAGATACATACTAACTCATCATATATCCTCATTATATTAAACTAAGTGATTAGATCCGACATGTGGCTCACGTTCTCGGAATAACAATAGAGGAAAAAATTTCAGGAATAGCCGCGATAATAGCGGCGGCAACAACAGCAACGTCAGGAGGCACCCCCGCCAGCTGGCAGCCACCAACAATGACAACAACAGTGGAAGCAGCCTCTGTCGTGGGTTGCCTACCCGCTATAAGCTGTGTGGGACCCATCGGCATGAGACTCTCCACCTTGCCCCTACCCGACGTCCTCCTTGGCCCAACCTTCGGCCCGATAGGCCTATTCCGGCATCATTGGCGCACATCCACAAGATACATACAGTGCAGATATTTCTCCTCCTTCAATCTACGCACCAACGGATACTGAGGCAGCTATGAACACGATATCTCTCAACGTTCCTGATAACAGTTGGTACATGGACACCGACGCCACATCTCATATAATGATATCCCAAGGTATTCTTTCGTCTTATTTCAATATGAGCATATCATAATTTTATTATTGGTAGTGGACAATACATTCCCATTCGAGGTTATGGACAATCATCTATTTTCCCACCACACTCCCTGTTAGCCTTAAACAATGTCCTCCATACCCCGAAACTTATCAAAAATCAAATCTTTGTGTGTCGTTTCACAACCGACAATAATATTTCTCTTAAATTTGATCCTTTTGGTTTTTCTATGAAGGACCTTATGACAGGGATGCAAATACTGAGATGTGATAGCACCGGAGACCTTTATCCTACCACCGCCTCCGTCAGTCATCCAGCCTCCTCTCCATCGACATTTGCAGCAATTTTGTCTCCTTTATGGCATAATATATTAGGACATCCGAAAGACTCTGTTTTACGCTCCCTTAGCCAAAATAAATTTATTACTTACAAACATGTCACTTCTCCTTCTGTTTATGAATCTTGTATTTTCGGAAAACATGTGAAGTTGCCATTTTATTCTACATCCACTCGTACTTTAATGCATTTTGATATAATACACAGTGATTTATGGACTTCTCCTATCTTAAGAACGGTAGGGCATCGATACTATATGTTTTTTTAGATGATTATTCAAACTTCCTATGGACGTTTCCCATTTGTAATAAGTCCCAAGTTTATTCTATATTTTTGTCATTCAGCACTTTCATTAAGACACAATTTGAAAAGAATATTAAATATCTCCAATGTGACAATGGGAGGGAATTCGATAATAATCAATTCAAACTTTTCTGTGCCAAACACAGTCTTATTTGTTATTTTTTCTGTCCCCACACCTCTCCACAAAATGACAAAGCCGAACGAAAAATTAATAAACAACTTAGTTCGCGTCCTCCTTGATCACGCCTCTACTCTCATATTTTTGAAATTACACTCTATCAATGGAAACCTATCTCTTGAACATTCTCCCAAACAAGTCTCTCAAACACAAGTCTCCCACTCAAGTTCCCTATCTTCGAAATCATTCCTATAAGCATTAACGGACTTTTGGATGTCTGTGCTACCCCCCTCCATCCCTCCGCACAAATCAACAAGATGCAACCTCGGTCATCCCAGTGAGTCTTTCTTGGCTATCCCCCAATCATCGAGGTTACAATTGTTATGACTTTTCAAGCCGAAAAATAATCATTTCTCAACATGTCATATTCGATGAGTCCCAATTTTCCTTTGCCAAACTCAATTCTCCATCCCCAATTCCTATGAATTTCTAAATGATGGCCCAAATCTCCTTCTAATTCATCACTTGTAAAATCAGTCATCACTAACACCAGCAGTCGTCCTCACCACTGTCATCCCGAGGCAGGCAATCCACCTAGCCCCATAACAAGATCCTCGAAATAGCCCGTCACGACCTTTCGTCTCGGCTATATCTCGGCCAACCCTCTCTCCCCCCGATGCCATTGTCCATTCTCGGCCCCACCCCATACTATTGGTAGTCCACTCAGTCCCGCCTTCACTTCTCGGCCACCCCATCCCAATCATGTCCAACCTCACATGACACACCCACAGATAATATAAACTCGTGCTATGCACGATATTGCCAAACTCAAACGGCTATTTAACTTGTCCACTTTGGTTGTCTCTTCCCATGTTCTTCATAACCTCGTAATTCAAAAAATGTCTTATCCGATCCTAATTGAAAAAATGCAATGATTGACGAATATAATGTTATTATTACAAATAAGACGTGTGATCTAGTACCTCGTCCTCTTGATGCTAATATTCTTCGTTCTATGTGAATTTTTCGACATAAAAATAAATCTTATGATTCTTGTAATAGGCATAAGGCCCGTCTTGTAGATGATGACAGGTCTCAACGGGTAGGAGTGGATTGTGATGAAACTTTCAGCCCTGTGGTGAAACCAATGACTATTCAGACTATTTTTAGAATTGTCTTGTCCAAGTCTTGGCCTATTCATCAGCTTGATGTCAAAAATACTTTCTTGCATGGATACCTTTATGAAACCATATATATACATTAGCCTATAGGATACAGGGATCCGATTCATCGAGATTATGTGTGTCTTTTGAAGAAATCACTCTATGGACTGAAATAGGCTCCTCGTGCATGGTACCAATGATTTTTTGATGCACTTCGTAGATCCATTATATCACTCCTTGCCTCTGAGTTTGCTATGAAGGATTTGGGCACTCTAAGCTATTTTTTGGGCATTGCTACTACGAGACATCCATGTGGCTTATTTGTTTGTCAAAGGAAGTACACCGAAGATTCTTGATCGAGAAAACATGATGTCTTGCAAACCGGCCCACACACCGGTAGACACAAATTCCAAATTCAGTGCCTCTTCGGGTTCTGTATGCCGACCCGACTTACTATCGTAGTTTAGCAGGAGTGTTACAATATCTACTTTTACGAGATCGGATTTATCCTATGTCGTGCAACAAATATGCTTACATATGCACAGCCCTACGAAACATATGAATGCCTTCAAACGCATTTTGCGATATGTACACGGTACTCTTCATTTCGGATTACACCTGTACAAGTCCTCACTCTCATATCTTATTATGATGCTGAATGAGGTGGATATCATGATCCTCGTCGATCAACATCGGGTTACTGTGTGTTCCTCGAAGATAACTTGCTTTTTTGATCTTCTAACAGACAACATACTATTTCTCGATCCAATGCCGAAGTTGAGTACATAGGTGTAGCGAATGCTGTTTCTGAGTCTTGTTGGATATGCAACCTTCTACTTGAGCTTCACTGCTCACTTCATAAGGCTACAATGGTTTATTGTGATAATGTAAGTGTGATATATCTTTCCAGCAATCTCGTTCAACATCAGCGCACTAAACACATTGAAATGAATATTCACTTTGTACGTGAGAAAGTTTCTCGTGGACAAGTTCGTGTTCTTCATGTTCCTTTCTGATATCAGATTGCTGACATATTCACTAAAGGACTTCTGTGCATACTCTTTGATCACTTTCGAGCCATTCTTAGCGTACGAGAACCTCCCGCTTCAACTGCGGGGGTGTGATAGAATGATACCATATCTTGTATATTACCATTGATAGAATATTATCATATTTTGTATATATATTATATTAGATAAATTTATATTCCAATCAGTGACGGATCTTAGATAGGGTAAAAAAGTAATTTTTTTATATAACTCAAATAACACTATTTTATATAACTCAATTTTTTTGCCCTCAATCACAACCTTAGCCTTCTTCTTCCCTTTCTATGTGGTTCATACTTCAACTCCAAATCTTCTTTTTTATATCAATCTAAGTTGATACATAACTGGATTTTTTTTGTAGATTGATTAAGCTCATTTTTCATTGTACTCTTCATGAGATATTTTTGTTTTTTTGTTGATTTTTAGTTCAAATTTTATAGGTTTCATGACCTTATATCAATGTAAGTTCCTTCTTGATTAGACTTCTCGCCAGAGCTAGATTGTTTCTAGTGCTGGTATCGCCGGCGGTAGTTGTGCCAGCCATGAATTCTTGAAATTTCAACCAAATTAAGTAAAGTTCAAATTTTTCCCAAAAAAAAACCAAAATATCAAATTGGTAATTCAATATTTGTGTAAAAAAAGCAAAATATGAAAAGGGTTGTTCAAGATTTGCGAAAAAAGGGAAATGAAAGGCCAAAAAATCAATAGGATTAGTTGAAAGTAAGCCTTAATAATGGGGTTTTTTAGGAGAAATTGGTATTGAAATATGATGGGTTGTCGTGTAGTTTGGAGATGTTGATGTTATTTTTTGAGCTATTTTTTAGGTTAATGATTGTGTACAGAGGTGTATCCTGTATGTATACCTTACACAAAATAAGAGATTTTATATTCAGTTTGTATTCCTATCCAGTTTGCTCGCAGAAAATAGATTAATGCTTTAACAGATTAACTATTCTTTTATGTTTGTTTCTTTGATAACTGATTTATGTATTTTTTAGGAGTGGTAGTTGGTACGATGGTCCAAGTTAAGAAAATTGATGCATTTTTCAAGAGAAAATCTTCCAACAAAGATAAAAAATTGTATAGATTCAACATCGACACTTGAAAAGCACCATCTTGATGATCAAACGGTTCAACTGAATGAACAACCTTGAAGTATACTTTAAAAGAACGAAGGACAATACTTTAATTCTAATGTCTTTCCTTTTATATATTATATTTCTGTTGCGTTGATGTTATTTTGAATCTTTGATAAAATTATATTTTGTTTTTATAAATTTGAATTATAATATTTTTGTTAGTAGTTACGACCCCGACCCTTCCCCAACAGTTGCACAACGGCTATACACAATTTGGCCGTTGTGCAACGGCCAAATTCCCCCCCCCCCCCCACCCCTTTAATATTTATTTTTAACCCCTAAGTTATTATATTTACACTTTAACCCAATTTTTTCAACTATAAATACATCATTTTCTCTTCATTATTTCTCACAAATCTTCCTACAATCTCTCTAATAATCTCTCAATCTATCTCTCATTCTCTCTACATTGTCTATTAAATATTCAATTTTATTTATTAATTTGCGAGTGAAGTTGGCAACTAGCTTGAGGATCATCCATCGAGCAAAATTTCAATTTCCAACCTCTCGATTACACGTCGACGTTATGTCGGTGTTTGGTACATTCGTTCCTTCATTAAATTATTATTGTTTCTTCATTTTTTTAGCGCATTTAATTTCACTATCTTTAATTATTTATTTGCATAATTATAATAACGTATGATTACGGGTAAGGGTAAGGGTGTTTCTACTAGTAGGGGTAATAAGGATAAGAGTACTTCTTCTAGTTATCATATTCCTCCTAGACATGACGATTTTGTTGATACTGAATTATTTTCTGAAGTACCATTAGATTTAGACGATGAGCTATGACTTTAATTTATAAGATAATCTAGATGACACACCCACTAATCTAGATGACACGCCCACTAATGCACCTCAAACTGAACCGCCTCATATTCCCCCTACTATGAGACGAGACTCATCACAACGAAAATTAACATCATATATATGGGCTTTTTTTTATAGGGATGCGGAAAATGAAGTAGCTAGATGCACAATTTGTAAAAATATTTATAAATTTAAAGTAGGAAAAGGTCAGAGCGGGACGGGAGGTTTAACTACGCATTTGAATAGATTTCACAAAGCTAGGTGGGATGAATATAAGGCTAAAAAGGCGGGTGCGCCAATGCCCTCTCAGTCGGGACAAGGTTCATATATTGTCCCGGACCAGGTACATGGTCAAATTAACCCTATGACGGGGGAAATTATAGGCCCTAAATACGGTAAACAAAGAGATAGGGAAGCATTATCAAAATTAGTTGCAGTGATGGATTTGCCTTTTTCATTTCCTTCCTCTCCTGGTTTTATTCATTACATAAGAGATATGTATAATCCAGCTTATAACGGCTTTCGTAGATCAACTGTTAGGAGAGACGTTTTTAAATTTGCACACGAATATCAACAATATTTACGTTATTTATTATATCATTTTCCTGGCAAAGTGTTTATTACGTCTGATATAGGTCGTAGTACTAACGACCATGATTATTTAATGATAACATATCATTGGGTAGATTATAAATAAAGTATGCAAAAACGTATTTTAGCGTATGGATATATAGATACTAGGCACACATGTATTTTTATTTCAGAAAATATTTTTTCAGTTTGCGATTATTATGGCATAACTAATAAAATCATGACTATTACATTAGATAACACTTCTTCTAATGTTACTGTTGTTAGATTATTAAAAAATGTTTTAACTCCATCTCTTTCAGATCATTTTCATATAAAATGTGCATGTCATATTTATAACTTAGTTGTAAAAGATGGTCTATCACTTTTTGAAGACATTCTTGGAAAAATACAATTTTCTATAAACTTTATTTTTAAAAGTAATAGAATACAATGAATAAAAGAATATAAAAAAACTTGTCACGATTGTCACTACCTTACAGAAAAAATCCCAAAGAAGTATGCACTAGATTATATTCTTTATAGAACCAACTATGTGTTGCTTATGAGTATAGAAGACCTATAACCCAATTTTTAACGCCCGTAATCGAAATCCTATTGATATGCTTATTGATTTCGATTTGGATACAATTTTAGAACTTATTACATTTTTAGAGAAATTTTATCTATCTACTAAAGATTTTTTTTGTATTTATTAACCTACCATTTCATCAATGTTATTTTATATAGTTCTAATATTTATATTACTTAGTGAATATATGGAAAACCCAGCTTATAAGACACCTATTAAAAATATTTCTAAAAATGAAAAAATATTTTATTCCTATTCCCCCAATTTATATTATTAGTGTTGTATTAAATTCGTCTATTAAAATAGACGGTTGTAAAACACTTATTGAAAATATTTATGATTGCATAGATAAACTTCCACATCCATCTCGCAAAATTCCAAATGACCCACCACCTATTTAAAAAACTAAAGAAGAAGTGTTTTCTAGCATACGAGATGAATGTAAAAAAATATATACGCATTACTAATAAGAAAGTGCTAGCAACCAACCGACTTCCATGTCATCTTCTTTTTCTTCAACACAACCTCAAAAATGATATGCTGTGGCTAGTACTGAAATCCTCAGACATAAAATATTTTGTGGTAACATTTCTAATCAAATTAGCGAGTTTGATATTTTTCTTTTGCAAGGTGTTGTACCGTACGAAGCAATTGAAAATGAAGAGGGACGTGAAGACTTGCTAAAATACTGGAGGGAGAATGAGAAGACATTTCCAACATTATCTAAGATGGTCCGAAATGTGTTGAACATTCAAGCGTCATCAACAGCGTATGAAAGCGTTTTTTCGGCCGACAAATATCAAATAGGAGAGCACAGACATTCATTGGCGAGAGACTCATTGGATATTGCAGTTATATTCAGAGACTGAATTCGTGCGGAGCGTAGGAGGTGCGGCCAACCGGAGATCAATGAAGAAGAAGACTACAACTACAACGAAATTTTATCCAACGGAGGTGAAAGCGACGTCGACCAATTTGACCAACAAATATCAATTCCAACCGAAGAACCACAAGAAATTATAAAGAAACTAGAAAATATGTTTCTTAACATGTAATTCTTTTAATTGTAATTTTACTATGTTATTTATTTGCAACTTCCAATATCACGAAGTTGCAATTTTGAAATTGTATTACAAAAAAAAATCATACTTCTATTAAATAATATAAGAGGCACAAAAACAGTCTTGGGATATTTTTATTAAACTATTTTGTTATTTTGAAAAAATGACCCGACCCGACCCCACAACAACCCGACCCCCGACAACTCAGGATCGGAACGGGACGGCGACAGACCCCCCGACCCCGACCCTGCCAGCCCCACCACGATCACGCCTCGCCCCACCCCGTTGGCTACCAATAATAACTAGTAGTCATACAGAAAGCAGGACTCAGGATTGAGTCATTACAAAAACGGAGGTCAGGAGAATTGCGATTAATCCTACTGAGGGTTGACAAAATTAGCACAACTGTCCAATGTTTCATGGTTTGGGCAAGAGTGATTTTGATGATGGGTTGATTTGACCTAGCTCAAGTTGACCCATCATAAATCAACAGATCAAATGAACCATGATGATGCTCAAACTTGATCCATAAAAATGTTCAATCTTAACTATTAGAGCTCCACTCTAAATTAAGATTTTTCTTCATAAATAATTATTTAAAAAATTCCTATTATTTCGGAACAATAAAAATACACCAACGCACCCCAACCACCCACCACACTATTCATCCACTACATCCACCCTACCCCATTTAAACCACGTGCCGAACCACCTCGCCTCTACATTGCCTACTTCACCCCACCCTACCTGTCTAACGCCCCTACCCACCTCTAGCCCACTTACCCCCATCTCTCGTCCAACCTCATTCTCAAATTTCTATTTTATATTTTTTTACTTTTATAAAAAATATGAATTTTTTTCTTACCTCCCCCTCCACCCCACCCCATTCCCCTACATCATACTCAAATTTCTATTTCATATATTTATTTTTTTATAAAAAATATGATTTTTTTTTCTTACCTCCCCGATCTCCTTCACCCCACCTCATCCTCAAATTTCTATTTCATATTTTTTTACTTTTATAAAAAAAATATAAAAAATATGAATTTGTTTCTTACCTCCTACCCCCCTCCACCCCATGCACTACCCACATCCTCAAATTTCTATTTTATATTTTTTTACTTTTATAAAATAATTATTAAAAATATGAATTTTTTTCTTACCTCCTACCCATCCACCCCATGTCATAACCCTCATCCTCAAATTTCTATTTCATATTTTTTTTACTTTTATAAAAAAAATTACAAAAAAATGAATTTTTTTCTTACCTCCTCCTACCCATGCACTACCCCATTTTCAAATTTCTTATTTCATTTTTTTTATTTTTATAAAAAATTTATTCAAAATATGAAAAAAATCTTACTTCCTACCCCCTCCACCTCCATGCCCTACCCTCATACTCGAATTTTTATTTTATATTTTTTTTACTTTTATAAAAATATTATTAAAAATATGAAAAAAATTCTTACCTTCTCCCTCTACCCCCCCTCCACACCATGCCCTACCTCATCCTCAAATTTCTATTTCATATTTTTTTACTTTTATAAAACAATTATTAAAAATATTAATTTTTTTCTTATCATTCCCGAACCCCTTGCCCTCCCACACCACCTCCGAAGTTTTTATTTTATACATTTATTTTACTTATATATAAATTTTTATTAAAAAATGAAAAACAATTCGTACCCTATCACCCAACCTCCCCCTCCCCCACACGGCCCCCTCCCACCCCACTCACTAAATTTTCTATTTTATATATTTATTTTACTTTTATAAACTTTGATAATAAAAGAGAGAACAAATTGCTTACCCCCTCCGCCTCCCAAAGTTTTTACTTTATATATTTATTTTATTTATATAAAAAAATTATAAAAAATGATAAACTTTTCTTACCCCACTACCAGCCCCCTCTCACCCCTGCCCCAATTTTATTTTTCTTTTATAAAAAATAAAAAATTCTTAAAAATATTATTCTTATTTTAAAAATAAAGATATGAAAAAATCAAATATCAAACAAAATAAAAATAACATCATAGAAAGTATGAAATTTGTTAAGTAATATGTCAAGTTGGATTATGACATATCATTTAGCCCATTAACCCATCTTGATCCGCTCAACTTCAGCCCAAACAACTCATCTACCCCATAATCCTACTGTATGGGTCAAAATATGGATTTAACATGTTATTCTTCATTTTCTCAGTAGGAGAAAAAATAGCGATAAAAAATATATGACCATAAAACTAAAAAGGAGGAAAAAAAGGTACGATAAAAAATTGCACGTTTTCCCTTCAGACGGGTTGATCTTTAATTTTTTTTTCTTATCAATGGAACTTATGCATAGATACAAGTTCTTAAGGACACTGGGCATAACTTATCAAATATTTCTAATGTGAAAATATAAATTCGTGTCCACAAAAAAGTTATTTTCTTCGTCTCAATTTATATGATACTTTTTTTTTTAATCAGTTAAAAAAGAATAACACATTTTTATATTTAGTAACAATTCAATTTTAAATTTATCTTTATATACTTAATGAAATGATTTCTGGCCGGCGGGCTTTTGAGAAAAAAAAAACAATTCTTTTGACCAAACGAAATTGTGTGAACGTCAAAGAGGTGCATATAAAATAAGACGGAGGGAGTATTTGTTTAAACTTACAGGGATAAAAATTACATACCAACACAAAATAGGGGAAAAAGTGCCAATAATCCAAGTCCAAATCCATCATCTACACACTCAAATCCCTACCCCTGCAAAAAAATCAATCCCAGAGAGAATGGGTCGGAAAAAGGGAGTAGAGTTTGATGAAGGAGCACCAGATGGGTTCGACCCGAACAACCCGTACAAAGACCCGGTAGCATTCTTCGAGATGAGAGAGCATTTAGTGAGAGAGAAGTGGATCGACATTGAAAAAGCAAAGATCCTTCGTGAAAAGCTTCGTTGGTGTTACCGTATTGAAGGTATTAATCATCTTCAGAAGTGTCGCCACCTTGTCCAGCAATACCTTGATGCAACTCGCGGTGTTGGCTGGGGAAAAGACCTTCGTCCTCCATTCATGCATGGTATTTGTGATTAAATGTTTTGTTTTAATATAATTACATACAACATACCCTCGGCATAAGGACAATCAATTCAAACAAGTATGAAATTGGATTTGCAGGACCGAAGGTTGTTGAGGCCGAATGATTTGTTTCTTAGGTCTATTGTTATCTCAGGTATTTTAATCTTTCGGTTTTATTAGATTGGAAGTCTCTGATTCTTTGATAATATTCTCTGTTGATTTTGATCTAAAAAATGTTTGGAGCTATTCCCTTTGTCTCAAAATATTTGTCCTCCTTACTAAAAACTTGTTGTACTTACTAAAAATATTTGTCATTTTAGAAGTTCTAGACATAATTAATTATTTTCTTCCAATTTACCATTAGTAGTGACAGTACTGCAAACACCTCAATTATGGCACGACATAAATAAGGGAAATATAGAACACCCCTCCTAGTTAATGTTTTCTTAAGGGGCGTGTAAATTGAAAAACACGATAAGTATTTTGAGATGGAGGGAGTATTTCATTAATAGTACTACCTCCTAGAAAATATAAAAGAAAACTCAAGATAGTTCCCACGGAGGAATGTGGGGCTCTCCAGAGAGTAGAATCAACCTGCTCACAGTTTGACACCAAAGTTTTTGCTGAATTTAAATCATGAATTGTGAGGTGTGAGTCCATTTAATAATATTACCAATCTATAACTAATCGGACTAGAAGATTCAAAACATGATTTGCCCTATCTTTAAAATTCCTGGCCAGTATGAATCTGTAAACTGGTAATATCTTAACTGATTTAAAACACATACTACTATTGATACTTTTGACGTATATATCTAACTTACAATTAATGGTGGGTTGGGTTAGATTTGGGTGGGTCTAAGATGAGTTAATAAATGGGTTGGGCTAAAATGGGCTATCCAACTTGACCCAATTTTTTTAACTGATTCCTTTCTGCTAAAAGTGGAGATAGATTAGATCCATTATGGTTATACTATACATGCATCAAAAGGCAACAAATGTTTAATTCTTAGTTTGTAGCCACACATAGATACATACAAATATAGAAAATTAAATGTTTTTTCAATTGGATTAAAGAAACACAAAAAGAGATCAGAATACATAAGAGTTCTCCGAACTAAAAATGAAAATTCTTAAAAGGAGGCAATTTTTTCTAATTAAAATACATTCTTTGATCATACTGAAACACTTAAAATTCATAAATGTAAAATCCATTTTATATATTCATGAAAACTAAAATGCATGAAAGAAAAAAAGACAGTTTATGAGTGACAAATTTATGATTACTTGGCTTCTTTTGCATAGGGAAATTCGAATAGGGACTGGACTAGTATTGGGCCAAAATGAAAATTACTTTAAAAATGAGTTATGTTAGGCGGGCTAAAAGTCAGCCCAATACAAAATTATCTTGTGACCAACATATAAGATTTTGGGTGGGCGGCCATATTCGACGCCTCTACTCACAATGCATATCTCATAAGTGAGTCATTGTTTCAATCTTTTCTGAACATTGAAGCACAACATATATTAGGGAGGATCGCATTTACTATTGTCCGGCACTACTTGCATTGTAGGTGTTGGGGAAATTGTCTGATATAGGGGTGTCAAATATAGTCCAAAGGTTGATGGCTCGGTCAACCCGCGCAATTTCTAATGGGTTGAGCACCAGATAATTTCGTATTGGGCTGATTTTTAGCCCGCCCAACATGGCCCATTTTATAAGTGATCTCCATCTTAGCACAACACTAGCCCAATTCTAACCCGTAAATAACGTGAAGAATCTCCAACTAAAAGATGAATGCCTCAACGTGATCATTGATTTATCACCATCTAAAACAAATCATTACGATTCAAATCATGGCTTTGTTGAAGCAGGAGCAAAGATAAGTTTTTTTTAATTCATCATCCATATATATCCTTTTCGACGAAGACATCAGTGAAACTTTTTCTATTTTTTCTTCTATATTTCGTTTTCCTGAATAACACGTCTTTAATTGCAATGATAAAATTAAAGAATCTATTTGCATTCGTCATGTAGACACCATATCCAACTAAACCTATGTGAGTATTGGAATCTTGAATTATTTCCTACAGTGGCTAAATATATAGCAACTTAATTAATGGGACTATTCAACTAAAAGTTAGGTATGTTACTGTTAACACTAATTAAAATATTTATATGTTGACGTATGTTAGATATCCTCGGTTTTTAGCCTAGTATATGAAGATTTGCCCACCAAAGATAAATTGACGTTGGTGCGGTTCCATTTGTATACTTGGTGGAATAATAATGTAGAATGGAGGGAATTGATAAGAAGCTAGTAGAAACTAATTGATTTGCTTGAAAAAAAGGAAAAAAAGATTTGGGTCAAATTGGGTGGGTCATGATGACCCAGTCCATTTCAGCCCAAGTAAACTTTTGGGTGAGTCATGACCCATTTATTAATTCATACCGTTTTGACACGCCCAAATTCAGCCCAACCCGCTCATTTGACACCCCTAGTCTGATCCTAACTCGATGGGTGATGTAGCTTTTGCTCTGTTTGTCCATTACGAGTGTCTGCCATCTCCATCAGGATGCTGGCACAGTATGAATCTAAAGCTACACTTCGTAGGTCAAATTTGCTAGTTTTTTTTAAAAAGCTACGCTTCGCAGGTAGCACAAGCTGTAACCACTACTTCAGTAGGTTGCTTTTTGTGATATCATCACCCCTTTTACGGTAGCGTATACCATCCGAGATCTTGCAGCTACTTTCCCAAAAGATCTTCTTGACTTAGGCATACAGCTAAACATATAGCATGAAATACTTCATATACTTGTATAAGAATCATACATCAACCATATTTTACTCAAAGCTAGTTAGTCTTGCTTCAGTTTCAAACAGGCTCATCAAAGTACATGTATACTGTCATGAACACTATAATAAACTATTGGCAAAATACATTGATTGCCCCCGAACTATACTCGAAATGTCGAGTTCACATTCAAACTAGTCGGGCGACCTATTACCCCTCTACACATTTAAAAAGTGAATTTATTTACCCCTTCCTAAGGCAATCTCAGATTTTATGTGGAATGATGTTATACACGCGCTTGACACGTGTATGTTACCGTTTTTATACGTTTTTCTCTTAATATTTTCTTTTTATCAAAATACTCTTCTTCCTCCTCGATGTCATCGGAAATTTGATGAAATCAAGTTACGTCTTTTCCAATTTTCTCTCCGCAATACAGGGATTCAAAATAAAGATCCCGGCTAGTTTGAGTGTGAACTCGACTTTTCGGGTATAGTTCAGGGGTCATTTGATGTATTTTGCCTAAACTATTAGCATAACTCATGCTAGCTACTCAAGGTAAAGCAGGAATTTACCAAATCATATCCACATTTTGCATGTACTTGTCCCCATGCATGTTTATATGTGAAGAACATACATAAACCACAACTCTGGAAACATAGAATCCAATAGTTTTTTTCCGAAACGTGCATAAATCAATTTGAAATCCTGCCTGTTGATGTAAAACCAGTTATGAGATAGATTATAGTAACCGCAATTCTAATCCCAGTTGGGCTTGACTCTGATTGACGCAACTTGGGGAAATCGTTAATGATCTATGAAAGAAACAATTAAAACTTCAATCACAGTTGGCTTGACTCCAATTGACTCAACAAGGGAAAATCTTTATTGATCTATGACGAAACTAACTGTCCAATTGGTCAGCTGTTAAAATCCATGCTTCAGCATTTCAATCTATATCTCAAGAGTCCTACTGTATTTACACTTATGCCAGCTCTAACATTATCAATCGTGAGTAGATGAAATCTAACTCAGAACTGTAAGAATAAGAGTTAACTCTTACCTTAGGAAATCACTATTAAGAAATGGGTTTTCTTAAATCTTCCTTTCACAGTGATTGTTCCTTGCTAGTTACATACCACAATGGCTTAGAATGAATCAGGACTTAGCTTTCCTACAATATTAAGTATAAAAAGAGGTATCCAAATACCCTTGCCGATTCCATAGATAAACTTAACGTAGTAAACTTCTGCAAATGCACTAGATTTCTCTTCCTTCCCTTATTCTTTTGTTCCATCACATTTGTTTTTTCAATTCTTTTGTAGTAATTCAAACTCAGTATAACAGGTTTAATCCATGCATAAAATCCAAGTCACAACATGTTTAGGTGTCGGGGTATTTTGGTGGTTCTGTTTTTTCTGTGTTGTTTTGATCATACTGTAATTGGCTTCCTAAGTTATTCAATTTATCCTCCGGATTCTGCAAATGAAGCTAAGAGACTATCTGCAATACAAGTTTGACCTTGGTCACTTTGGGTGTTTACTTATCTGTTGCTATGACAGCCCACCCACACTTTGTTTTTGAACAGGTAACAACCTTTGTATTATAAACCAATACTTAGATAGTACTGAAAAACCAGATATACAAATAGTTTTTAGAAGAAAAGAAAAGAAAAAACTGAATAGGCTACAATCCTAACAGCCCCACCCACACTAATTGAATAGAAAAGTTGAGGGGAAAGCAACAACCACAAAAAAGCACAAGAATTGTATTTATACCAAAATGGCTGTTAAATAGAGGTAAAAAACTTTGTAAATACCCTCTTTCTCCTCCTTAATCTTCCTCTTCCTTTATTTAGCGAAGTTATTGTAGTGTACAACTCCACAAACCCTTTTACCTTCTTAACACCTTTCACACCCTTGGCCAGAAAATACCAAGCTCGGCCTGAAAATACCAAACCACCAATAGAACAGTTATTTAACTGGCAATATTTCTGATAACTGAGTCAATTTCACAAAAGCTTTCTGCATTCTCTAGAAAATTGCTGTCATCTCCACACACTGAGTTATACTGATGGTTGGAAGCAAAACTAGTACAAGGAAGGTAGCAGTGTTAAATTTTGATAACAGTTGTTTTTAGTTAGTTTTGGTCCTTGTATTCTAGTTCTCAAAACATTAAACCTTCCATTTAAGGTGAATTTCATCCAGTTAGTAAATGCAATCAGCGACATTACATGAGAAGTTTCATATCTGGCTTCCACCTCAATCCTCTTTCTTTGATATACTCTATGCCATCATATCCCTCTTATGCACTCTCTAATCTTGCCTCCAACCCCTACAAGTCACCGCCTTCCTGGATAGTTCACAAAGAGTTGAGCAGGGATTCATGAAGAAGCGACAAAATTTGAGAATGATCGTAGGAGTTTAAGGAAATATGCAGTGGAAGAGGGACAAGGGCTGTAAAAGATTGAGCTTGTTAATATCCTATTGAAATTTGACGATTCTACTTGAGGAAGGACTGAAATTGCATCATACAAATTGAATATTAGATATACTACATGTAATAACACAGAAATTGAGATTCTGTCAAAGAGGACTAGATTTTTAACTTGCCTAAGGAGTATGAATAGAACCATAAAAGAATTGCAGCATCTTTCTGATACCACTATCAATAGGTTCCTTAAGACTTCATACCACCACCTGAGTCATTTGAAGAAATCATGTCTTACTATTGCCATTGCCACTACTTTTTTCAGTAGCAGCACAATTGCGATGGCAAAGGAAAATTCACTAGTCTTGTCATGTACTGTTATTAGGGTGAAAGAGGATTAGCCTTATCAAATAAAATAAGTAGCAGGGATGAAACAGGAGAGTTGCAGGAGGGGAAGTAACAAAGGAACAGTCAGGGATATTGCCTTTGTATAGTTAAGCAATAAAAAAAGGGAAATGTAGAATGTTTTGTTTTCCTTCTGCCTGAAATTTTCAACCTTACTGAAACTAGATGTAAAGGAGAAGGTAAACGACGACAACATGACCACAAGCTTATATCATTAACAAGCCGGTAGGCTTTACGAAGGGTTGATCTAGAGTTGACCAAGTTTGACTCGTATTGACCAACATTGATTACAGGGTCTCACACGCCCCGCCAGCCTCACGACTCCTTTGGTTATGTTAGCGCGTTTATTAATTGAAGTACTTGGAATTCGGCCCAAACCCATTATTTAGCTAGTAGTGACTTTGTGGGGATATATTTATCCTCTTTAATTAACTTTTTTTGTATTTGTCTAGTTAATTGGTTCATGTATGAGTTTGATTTCTTTTCTTCTTTGGATTGATTTCTTGTAGTTGGATTGCAAAGTAGTAGTAGGTTTAAGTATATGTTACTTGGTTTGTGACTAATTGCTGCTTCTATTAGATTTGTCCTTTCTTTCTTATTCTATCTCTATCTTCTCATCTCTTTCTAGTTTTTAATTTCCTTGTGTTAATCTGTTGTCAGTAAATGTATTTTACTTTCATACCAAATGACTGGTGAGGAAGAGCAAATACTCTTGTGGAGCAAAATCAAGAAGTATTCTTCATTCCTTCCTTTTCTTGAACCGAACAATTTCCCGGATTGAATGGTTTCTTAACAATCTATTTAAATGTGCACAAGGCAGTTGGCAAGTTGCTGCGGGTTCAACGAAAATTGTATGTGTATTTGTTTGTCTAGTGAAACTAAATCAAAAGGAATCTATGCAAGTTGAATAGTGATAACAAATTGCTTTGAGCTCTCAAACATGTATAATTCGGCCAAAGAATTGCAACTCAATATTCATATTGTAGGTTTGTTCTTGTGTTGTAGATTGTAATGATCCATGTCCGTTGGTACACAGTTTTCGCAAGTTCTTGACTATGCAATATATCCCTGGTTTTTGTTGTACATGTAAAGCTTTGTGTCCTAAAGTATAACATTCGGCTGCTAGATGCTCACTCCTCCCGCTTTTGCAGGTTCATATTTCCAGTTGAAAGTATAACTTCAGAGGTAGTTGGGCTTACCAACTGGTGAATTTCAATGTATCGCTGCTTCTGTAATTCACTGCTCTAAGACCTGATTTTTTAGTTTCATGTCTATGTAAAAGACGACAATGGTTTGCAATGGCTTTAACTTCAGCCTTGTACTTTTTTGTTGTTGAGGGAACTATATTTCATAGTGGAAATAAAGGAAAAAACTCATTGTCTTCTTTATTGGTTCCTGGTCTTTTGTTCTATACTTACCTATCCTGTGCGTAATGTTAGTCGACTCAAGACATAATGTGGAACATGATTAGAGATTGGTATTTTGTATTGTGTTGTAATATTGGAGCTCTTAAGAAAATGGATACCCGAACACCTTTGCCGCTTCTTTAGCCCCCAGTTTAACTGGATAGCCAACAGGCATTAAGTTCAACAATACTTCTAGAAAATTTGTCACTAAGGTGCAATACGAATTGATGGAGTTTTGTATTGTGTTGTAATATTGGAGCTCTTAAGAAAATGGATACCCGAACACCTTTGCCGCTTCTTTAGCCCCCAGTTTAACTGGATAGCCAACAGGCATTAAGTACAACAATACTTCTAGAAAATTTGTCACTAAGGTGCAATACGAATTGATGGAATTTTGTATTGTGTTGTAATATTGGAGCTCTTAAGAAAATGGATATCCAAACACCCTTGCCGCTTCTTTAGCCCCCAGTTTAACTGGATAGCCAACAGTCATTAAGTTCAACAATACTTCTAGAAAATTTGTCACTAAGGTGCAATACGAATTGATGGAATTTTGTATTGTGTTGTAATATTGGAGCTCTTAAGAAAATGGATACCCGAACACCTTTGCCGCTTCTTTAGCCCCGGTTTAATCGGATAGCCAATGACATTAAGTTCAACAATACTTAGAAAATTTGTCACTAAGGTGCAATACGAATTGATGGAATTTTATATTGTGTTGTAATATCGGAGCTCTTAAGAAAATGAATACCGAACACCACTTGCTTTCTTTAGCCCCGCTTAATCTGGATAGCAATGACATTAAGTTCAACAATACTTCTAGAAAATTTGTCACTAAGGTGCAATACGAATTGATGGAATTTTGTATTGTGTTGTAATATTGGAGCTCTTAAGAAAATGGGTACCCGAACACCTTTGCCGCTTCTTTAGCCCCCAGTTTAACTGGATAGCCAACAGGCATTAAGTTCAACAATACTTCTAGAAAATTTGTCACTAAGGTGCAATACGAAATGGAATTTGTATTGTGTTGTAATATTGGAGCTCTTAAGAAAATGGATACCCGAACACCTTTGCCGCTTCTTTAGCCCCCAGTTTAACTGGATAGCCAACAGGCATTAAGTTCAACAATACTTCTAGAAAATTTGTCACTAAGGTGCAATACGAATTGATGGAAAGATATAGTACTCCCTCATTTTCAAATTACTTGTCGTGGTTACTAAATGTAGTTTTCTCAAATTATTTGTCATTTTAGAAGTGATGCTGCCTCGTTAAAACCCTTGCTGGAAAAACCCAATTGGGACAAAAACCGGTAGAAGGGAAAAAGAGTGCAGCACATGCTTTGTCGTACTACACATAGTATTTCTTCAAATGAATTACATTCCAATTACTAGGAAGTGTATTTTCTTATTGGTCTACTAATTGATAAGCTCCTTTACCGGCAATACCGGTGACCGTATATGATCTTTCCCACTTTGCTCCAACTTTCCAGCATTATGTTCCCGAGTATTCTAATTGACTCTCCGGAGCACCATGTCTCCGAGTTTGAAGTGTCGGAGATTTGTGTGATGGTTGTAGTAACGCTCCATTCTTTGTTTTTGGGCTACCATACGGACGTATGTTGAATCTCGACGTTCCTCAAGCAAATCTAGGTGTAAGGACATTGATTTTGCATTTGATTCCTCCTCAGCCTAGAGGTATCTCAAGATAGGAGTTTCGAATTCTATTGGGATCAAGGCCTCTGCACAGTAGACCAGGCTAAAAGGAGTTTCTCTGGTACTCATTTTTATCGTGGTTTGATATGCCCATAATATCTCCGGTAACTTGGACGACCAATTTTCTTTTGCGGCTTCCTGTGTCTTCTTCAAATTTTAGAGTATAGTCTTGTTTATTGACTCTGCTTGTCCATTTGCATTGGAATGACAGGGAGTATAAGTGATCCACTTGATGTTTAAGTCATCTAGAAACTCTGTGACCTTGGCTCCTCGCGCCCTTCTCGTAGTTTTGACTTGCTCTTAGGCTACCGTTGACCGGCTTCGCGAGACCATTTCGGTCTACACACACATGATGCTTGCTCCGGAACGGGCTGGTCTATAGTAGAACGGATGCCGAATAATATTTCAGCCATTGTCACAAGCTATCTTCTTAAGGATGCCAAAACAACAAATAATAGATGTTTCCAAATGAATTTCTTCTCCTATTTCTCCCTAATATTTACAAAAGTTGCATCTTCAACCCATAAAGAGAAATAGTCAGTCATAAAAATAATTTGACATACCTGTCCTGGTGTCGTTGGCAGAGGTTCGACAATGTCCATCTCCCATTTCATGAACGACCACGGGAATATTACCAAATATCTTCTCTCGGTCGGTGTAACAGTTGTGCATGCCACTGACACTTATCACACTTCTTCACAAATATTCTTGTATCTTCTTCAATCCAGGGCCAATAATAATCGGCCCTCATAAGCTTCCTCATTAAGGATTCCGCTCCCAAATGATTTCCACAAATGCCTTGATGGACTTCCCTCATCACGTAATCAACTTCTCCGGGTCCTATGCACCGAGCTAGGGAACCATAACAACACCTACAGTAAAGTTTTCCCTCTACGATACAGTATCGGACAACTTTAGTCCTCAAAGCTCTAGATGCTTTCGGGTCCTCCGGGAGCTTTCCGTTCATGAGCTAGTCCAAGAATTCATTTCTCCAGTTCCAAATAAGGTTGGTTGAATTTATTTCATCATATCCAATGGGATCCAGCGCCGAATTCAACAACTGAACAATCGACTCAATTTTAGAATCCTCAGGCTCCGTGCTGGAACCTAAATTTGTGAGTGCATCTGCCTCTATATTTTCCCTCCGGGGGTATATGTACCACAATCCATTCTTGGAAATGAGACAAAAGCTTTAAAGCCTTTTCGAGGTATCTTGACATGTGTTCCTCTTTGGCTTCGAACACTCTGTGGATTTGGTTCGCTACCAGTAGCTAGTCACACTTGACCTCAATGATTTATGAATCTAACCCTCGGGCTAATTCCAAACCTGCAACCAAAGCCTCATACTCCGCTTCATTGTTAGTCAATGGTACACTATGTATTGTTTGCCTTAAAATTTCACTGGTGGGAGTCTGCAATACAACTCCCAGACCGGTCCCCTTGACATTGGAGGCACCATTCGTATAAAGTATCTAGATCACTGGGCCAGTCCCCGAGGCTAGGATAACCTCTTTATTACTCCGGGACTAAAATTGGCCACAAAGTTTGCAAATACTTGAGATTTTATCGCAGTCCGGGGTCTATATTCAATGTCAAACTCACTTAATTATACCGCCCATTTAGCTAAGCACCTGAAAAGTTCGGTCTTATGCAACACATTTTAAAGAGAAAATGTAGTTACTACAATTGGGTGGCACTGAAAATATGGTCAAAGCTTTCACGACGACATCACTAATGCAAAAGCCAATCTTTCGAGTAATTGGTTTCGAATCTCGGCCTCTGACATTACTCTATTTACGTAACTATGTACATTTTTCCTCTCTGAAATACGCAAATCTCACCATTCCTTTATTTTGTATGCTTGACGTGAATAACTACATCGTTTTTCTCCTTTCCTGTTACCGAATTCAAGAGCAGTCTCTTGCGATAAAGATATAAGATTTTTCATATATATACAACCTAACACAACACGTTGCACTCAAGAAGCCATGTTTTTGTTTTGCATCTATATAGCCATTTTTAAAAAACATTGTTTATACATATGATATGCAATATTATACAGTATTATACTCTTATTATACATAATGCATCAATCTTTTATAAAAGTATATACCAGAATTGACTCATCCTCCTTAATGACCTCTAGCTCAACAAATACAACCCTAACACGACCCTGAGCAGCTGCTGACGCTCGACCTCTACGAAGTTATTGTACGAGCTCTACTTTTGCCTCACCCCTACCTATACCACGCGTAGTGGACCTAACAGCGGGTGTTCCGTTACATGGCATTGCTCCATATACTATGAATGTAGATAAGCAGAAGATTTGAGAGGATCAAGAAGATGGATTCCACAGTTAATGGGGATTCCACAGTTAATGGGGATTCCACATCTATGTTTATGAGTTTTTAGTAAGTTTCCATGAGAGGTTGCACAATGTAGATATGGTGTACTTCAATTGAGTCGATCTCAAAGCTTTTAAGTTGATCGGCCTAGCTGTAGGTATGGTGTACTCCAATTGAGTCGATCTCACAAATTTTAAGTTGATCGGGCCAGCTAGATAGTGGTGAAGGGCCTTTGTTGAGAGTAGACCAGTTTGGTCACCTACACTTGAACTCAATTGTCTCAGTTGTTTCTGGAGAAGTTCCTTCCGCCTAATGTTAGGGAGGAGAAGAGGAACCATTTTGCAACCTTGAGGCATGATGGTATGCATGTTATCGAGTAGGAGATGGGATTCTTGGTGTTGTCTCGACATGCTACCAAGATACTTTCCACCGATACTGAGAGGGTAAGTAGGTTTCATCAAATGTTAGCTTAGTTTTCAACCAACAAAAATATGCTCGTGAGCTTCAGGAACAAACAACATTCTCAGTTCGAGTAGTGTTCTGACGCTGCTTTCTTAAAAGCATGTCGTGCATGATGCTCCAACCTCTTTAAAATCAGTCAATCCCTCTAAATATTGAAGTATTGTTAGTAGATCTCCAGTATTTGGCACTCACATGTCTAGAAATAGAATATGTTGTCAATATTATTTATCATTTAATGCAGCAACCTAGTAGACACCATTGTCTTAGAGTTAAATGAATAATACGTTGTACTGCAGGTACTATGTCATTTGGACTTAGCATCACCTTCGGGTCTTTTATTAGCCTTGGTGAGTCTCTGATGCTGACTAGGGAGATGCAACACCTCAGATCTCCATACTAGTTTTTGACTCATTATAAGGAAATAAATCAAAATTGAGAAGATTTCACGTTGTGCGAAAGTGGCCGAGGGGCCTAATTCAAGCAACCATAACTCCTTGATTAAACGATAATTTGGAAAATCTTCCTAACGAAAGTTGTAGTACGTTAAAATATCTTTTCATCCATATAAGGAACAGGCCAAACGGAGGTGTGCACAAGAAGTTATGGGCGTTACAAAACTTCTGAAGGTTGCAGGCTTTGCTTGTTAGCCACGCGTCGCGACTCGCGTGTAGGGCTCGTCCGCGTTAGCCACGCGTCGCGTGAAGAGCATGTCCGCGTTAGCCACGCATCGCGGGGCCATAGGGGAAAATCGGAACTCTGAAATTTGGTCTGCAGAGAGTCTCACACTGCATGTGCGATGCGGGCCCAACGCAAGTTTCGCATTTTTAAATTATATTTAAGTCTGAACTTACTGAAGATTTACACAAAGGTCTTATACTTACGGATCCTTCTCTCTTGTTGGGATCCAACCAACTTTCATATCTTCTACAATTCTTTATACTTTACGTTACAGACTACTCGTCTTTAAACTCCCTTCTGAGCAATATCCCTTTCTAGGATAACTGAATTACTTATATGGACTAGGAACTAATGTACTTTTAACTATCATAGAAAATCTTAGTGACTTATCTTTTCTCCCACTGTCAATCTTAGGGAAACTCCTTTCTGATAACTCTTAAATATATTTTTTGTAGTTTGCTCCCTTACGACTTAGTTGATTTCTTCTTCCATTAATCACTATACTTCAAATTTTAACTTAAACATTTTAGATGCTAACACGTATTTGGGTGTATTCAAGTTTTCACCCACTCACTAGTGTTATTCTTACTAAGAAAATAAAATCGTGCCTCTAATAGTTTTGTTGAAACCATTTATTCACTTTTCATAGTGAAGACATAATATTAGGACTTATACACTCTTCATAATTCTAAACTCTCCTTAATTAGATTTTACTTTTTCTCTAACCAGGAACTTGGTCACACCACTATACTTGGCTTACTACCTCTAATCTTCGTCTATATTTGCTCAAAACATACTATGTTTCTATTAATAGCATGCTAGCATCATATTTTGTTCTTCTGCTCTGAACAAGCAAAGCAAAGCAAAGCATAAGAGTATTTCTACCTTCTCTTCATCATATGACCCTTATTCTACGGTTGTATACTATCTTTTTCTTAACTATAATCACGGATTATACTTAGAGAAATTATGTCTCACTTAAATGAAATTGGAATACCTAACCCTGAACTTTCTGTACACTTCAAAATCATATCAGACTATACACATCCGGGGTAAACACTTAATCAATAACCTTAGAGGGAAATGTCACATCTTATCATCTCATAGTAATATATACTTCTTGTAGTAACTTACTAACATCATATTCGTTGGTTCTGATCTGAATAAACTTGCACAAATAAAATTATATTCCTTGAAGTCCAATATCATCTGCTCTTAGTTCTCATGTCATTGTCTCTTCTTAGTCATGTGCATAAGTCGTATGGAAACACATTATGTAATATCACATCATTTTGCCTCCTAGGTATTTTGCCCTTAGGCTCTTTTTTGCTCAAAACTATCGTGAGCCATTTATGCATGTTGCAACTAACTTCTTATCATGTTATCATGTAAGGTCTTAAATATGTGCTATCATCCTCACATTTATAACTCTATGGTCAAAAAATCCAAATAAACTTATTTGATAAGGTATAGAACATATGTATAATATTATGCAGAAATGTGTCCTTAAAATGGTACGATCACCTGATAAATACATCATGCGACATTTGGCGAGTCTTGGGTATTAATACGGACTTGAAAAATATGAAGATCCCACTATAGTCATTGTTACTTACACTTTATTTTGGTACACATAGGCTCCGCTGTGTCCTCAAAAGTCAAGTCAAAGAATCTCGATACACTGAAAATTAGAAATGTGATAACTACATAACCGAACATTAGCGTATTGAATAACCATAATCATGCTAATTAAAACACTGTATAGTTGGTAATTGAGGTTAAATGATGACTATAAAACACGATAACTACCTTTGTACTTCCTGATAAAGGTTATGCGCTGGTTTATAATAACTATGAATTTTGTTCCACTTTTGATATTATCTCAAGTCTCATTTGTACCAATATGCATTACCTTATTATACCCCCAATGGGTAATCATACTCACTTGAACATTAAATTTCCTTCTCGTCGCTTGCGCATTCAATGGAGAGAGAATGTTACTTACTGATCTAGGTTTCATGTCATGAGTTAGAAGGATTCCTTAAAGTATTGCTCCAATTGCACGATCTAGAGTATGAAAGAAGTGAGACAATCCTAAATGTCTTGGTGGTCAACCATTTATATTGTGGTGCGCACACATATATAAAAATGACCCCACTGAACACGATTTCATGGACTCCTTAAGACACTTGATTTTGGGCTCTGATACCAAGTTTTGTAATGCCCCAAACCATAGCCTGGGTGAAATACGGTACTCGATGACTGACTACATGTGACTGAGCGAACCACATAGATGTTGAATCAATATGGGCATCGAAAGAATGAAATGTTAATGATAATAAAACATGCAAACTGAATAATGAAATATAATATGATATATCATAAAGGAAAAATCTAAATAAAACATAGTAAGTCTGAAAACCATATTGTCATGCTAACTAGACTAATCTACTCTAAAACATGAATCTTACTGTGAAACTATTTACCAGGACAAGATCCTGAAATACCTCTACTCTAAAATATAGTCATGAAAAATAACCAACTAACACTCCGAATGAAATAGAGCTCGCCAATAGTTGATACAAGTGAATTTCTA
Organism: Przewalskia tangutica; assembly: GCA_029844215.1. Taxonomy (NCBI): domain Eukaryota; kingdom Viridiplantae; phylum Streptophyta; class Magnoliopsida; order Solanales; family Solanaceae; genus Przewalskia; species Przewalskia tangutica. The sequence continues at coordinate 124,070,203 of CM056718.1, read as the reverse complement.
GTGTGCAGGTCCGTCGTCCTGAAACTCAGTACATGTGGATGATTAATAAAGTTCCCATATGTAGAGAGTTATCCTCACAAACCTGTAACGCTCCAATCCAATGGATTATCTTGTTTCTGTTATGAAGAACGCTCAAACCCTAGCTTCAAATCATTGGAGAAGGATTACTTATTATTCCTCTTTTTTCGGTTGAAGAAACATGTTACTAATCATGATTTAATGTTATAATTACTAAGAAGTCCTTCAGAGTTAACGTACCTTATTGTGGGAGGTCGAGAGGAGAGAAAAACGCTCTAGAGAGGGTTTTCTACGAGGTTGGATGAGTTGTTGAATGATATTTTGAGTTAAGTGTTGAATTCATAGAATGGACATTTTGGATCGTATCACTAGTTGGGCGAGTGCAATGGCAAGTCCTTGTCTCGCCCTGGCACTCGCTGGGAGAGTTCTACGGCATGTCCTTGTCTTGCCCTTGCACTCATTGGGCGAGTGTTATGGCATGTCCTTGACTTGTAGCGATTGCCCCTGGACATTTCACAGTTAGTCAAAATCTTATATTTTTCGACTTTGTTGACATTATTCAGTAAAATGAGCATAACATCTTGCAAATCTGTTTAAGCTCCACCATATATCATTATAAAGGTATTTCAAAGTCATACAACTTCCATGAATGACGTTTTCCTAAATTCCTTATAAAAGTCTCTGAATACTCGCTTGAAGTGAGGTCTAGTACAAACTCACTTGAAAACGTGGCCCTTAGAGTAGCTTCCGACTATACTTTGCTCAAACACTCTTCTTATAACTTGATTATTGTACAAAACATTTTCTATACTCCTCATATTCGTTTTATTATGTTCCCATCGTATGGGTCAAACCTTAGCCCAAAGGTATGAGGTAATACACATCATTCGAGGATGAATGATCCCAAGAGGGAGATAATATAACATATCCGGTCTCCATACTAGTTCTAAGAAAATAAATCAAAATTGAGAAGGTTTCACATTTTGTTAAAGTGGTCGAGGGGATTACTTCAAGAAACCATAATCTCTTGATTAAATGAGAATTTGGAAAATCTTCCTTAATGGAACTTGTAGTACGTTGAAATATATTTCCATCCATATAAGAACCTGGCCAAATGGAGGTTTGTACAAGAAGTTATGTGTGTTACAAAAACACTGAAGGAAGTAGGCTTCGCGCGTTAGCCATCCGTCGCGCACAAGGCGTGTCCGCATTGGACACTCATCGCGGGCCTATAATAGAAATTGGTGCTCTGAAATTTGGTCTGCAGAGGGTCGCACGCTGCATGTGTGATGCGGGCCCAACACACTTTTTGGGATTTTTAGCCTAATTTCCAGACTTTGAGTTTTTAAGTTATATTTAAGCCTGGTGTTTATACCTAACTACCTAAAGCTCGAAAATAACCTTAGAGAATGTGAGAATAAGTATCAAGCCTAAAAAATCCTCCAAGGTAAGTTCTACGATTATTTTAGGATGAATTCAAGTCCCTAATTCCTTATTAAGATGGTTTAACCCTTCAAAATCTCTAGATATTAATTGAGTCTTATGCATTGGAGAGAAAGCCCTGGTATTTGAATTCAAGCAGCGGAGACATAAAATGGTATCATCTATATGTTTTAATTAATCATAGCATTAGAATAATGATTACAAGCCATAGGTTATTGAGATACTAGTTGATGAGTTTGATAAAGAGAATCATATGAACTATAGAGGGGTTTTGGATTGTTGACCTAGGATTGTTATAATCTTATGGGTGATGAATAATGGTGTTAATTACATCTAATTAAGATTGTAGAATCACCTAGAAGTAATAGAATGAGAATTGGGTGGAGAAAACCCCATTAATGAAAGTTGTGAAGCTTTATGCCCTCCAAGTGTTTGATAAAATACTTAGATGATCGAAGCATGAGTTTTATTGCTAATATGGAATCTTTTTACTTGTATTGCTTTAGATTAAAGTTGAAAGGGTTGAACGACATTGTATTACGCTCAAGAGTAGGGAGTTAATGTATGTGAGGCTAACTCTCTACGTTTGGGAATGTTAATTATTCTCCCTATGATATGTTACACTTTATTGACTATTACGAATTGACTCAGAACATAGTTATGGCTTAGTTCTGTGAATAGTTGCAGAACTTATATTCTCTAGATGTCATAATTTCTAATTTGTTTATAATCTTCATTTCAAACATTGTGAACTCAGAATGTAATCAATATAGACTCGTGTTTGATACCCGCGGGTCTCAGTCTCGAAACTCAACAGGTTTAGAACCAGTTAAGGCTTCAAGTCTCATAATCAGTTCATGAATACATGTCTCAGTTTAGTGATGTTCATTATTTCAGTAATCTCACTTCCTTAATAATAGTTAATGGATATTGAACATATGTGATTGCTCAAGGGCACAGGCTCATGTATATGTATACTTGTCCAAGACCATAGACTGACACACTTACTTGGCCAAAGTCATAATTTGTGTATTTATTATTGGGCCAAGGCCTATATATATATATATATATATATATATATATATATATATATATATATATATATATATCTGATTAAACAAGTGTTTCAGATGTAGAACATGAAGTACTCATAACTTCACTTCTCTTGATCATTACAATTATCAATGCCAATTTCACTTTTATTATTTATTACTTGTTTATTTACATATTTCGATTGCTCTTTTCTGAGTACCCCACTTACAGTTTTTTCTTTCAGTTGCTTTACATAACAGTACAATTCAAATGTGTTGATGTTCCTTTTACCCGGGGCACGTATCTCACAATGCACATAATGATTTATAGGATGACGCATCTGCTCATTAGGATCTTTAGTACTAGCTAAGTTGGTGAGTCCCAATACTTTGGGGTGTTATCTTATTTATATTTTTAGCCATTGCAGACAGTCAGACATGTCGGGAGCCTTCACCCTATAACAGTCAGTAGTTTATTATTTTTAGAGAATTCATAGACCATTGTTACAGTTAGTCAGAGTTCACAAGCTTTTGTGTTACCATGTCAACTACTTATTTATATCTTCCTATTTATCTCAGTATTTCCACACTTATGATTATTCAGTTAGACTTATCAGTAGCTCAACATGTTTATTAGTTATATTCCATATTTAGATTCAGCCAGCTAGTTGGTTCGCTCGATCACATGCAGACAGGCATCGAGTGTCGTGTTACGTTCCGACCATATTTCGGAGCATGACAAGAGGCTACCCCATCACTCATCAATCTGCTACATGTGTTTATGTCTTTCTTGGATCAATTTTAATTTCTTGTTCATCAAAGAAATAACATATTGTTTCAAAGTCGAGTGTCGAAGCGAAATAGCTTATACACCCAAGTTGCATCAAAGTCGTTCATATGGAGTCAAGCTCGTGAACTCCAAGTATTACAAGGGTTGTTCATGAATATATACATGCTTGATCATACTTTGGTTTCATCCCTGAGATTCCAAGTATTGATGATTAAATGGGAAGGCGAAGCAGTAAAGATTGGTGAATATGACACCACATGCGAGATGTAGATGGTGTCTTATGATGATCATGTGAATCGCACACCTACCGCTGGATATGACCAAGATAATTCTGAAGAAGGCTCCCCCAACGCGATGTAGGTCGAATCACAGGAATGACTCTCGGAACAGGCGTGGAACATGACTGTTGTCCATTTTTACAAACTTGAGTGTAACTTTTAGGCATCTTATATAATAACTTAGCCTAAGACTATAAATATCTAACTTAGGCCATTTTCATTCCTTAGATTATGTTGAGTATTGATATTATTCTCTTTGAGAGATTTGAGTTCTTGTTAAAGCCATTTGTTGAACCTTGTTTGAGGGGTTTAGTTGCTTGAGAATCCAATTTCCTTGAGGTCATCATAGGATATTAGGTGCTTGTTAGAATACTCAATTGGGGGTTTTATCTACTCAAGAGTCTTAGTTTTTACTTGGTATCTTTCTTGTGTCAATCTATCTATCTTTAATTTCTTGTTATTTCCTTTCCGTTGTTGATATTGTATCAAATTGGTATCAGAACCACTAATAGATTTTTCCTAACAAGTCTAGTCTACTATACAAAAACAATAAAGTTCAAAAACCTAAAGTATTTTCTATTTCTTGTTATTTTGTTGTTTCTAGATCTAGATTTGAGTTTCATAGTGTTAATAGAGTCTAAATCTAAAGTTTCAATTCATTTGGTGTCATTTTGAGTCAATCACCATTGTTGGAGCTTGAAAGTAGAAGAACAAGTTCTTGGGTCTTGTAGAAGAAGAGATAATTGAAGCTTAAAACCTATTAGGCTTGGTTCTCCTAGTGAAGAAGGCTTAGAATCTGAAATCTGAGAAGAATTGGAGTTTATTTGAAGATCTGATTTTTTACTATTCATAGTGTTCTTGAGGAAAAAAGTGAAAAGGTACAATTTGATCTTCAAAACCCAATTCCATTTGATGAAAAGTGTTATTTGAGCCAAAAGAGGAAAAATATCTGAAAAGGAGGGCCCAAGTAGTTAGAATAATCAGAAAAATAAGAAAAGGTCAAAAAATAGATCCCAAGAAGAAATTGACGTCTCAAAGTTTTGGCTGCGCAGCACATCCTAAGACACGCAGAATGAGTAGCAGGATTATCCTACGAGTCGCGGGATTAGTGCAGGACATGAGAGAGACTTCTGAAATTGTGTTGTTCATCCTGAGAAATGTAGGAATCAATCGCATGACCATTCTGCGAGTCACATGACTTGCACAAGTTTAGCGGGACTCGCATTTCAGGTTTTTATCTCAATTATTCATTTCATTTCACTTGATATTCCACTTCTTTGATCCTCTAAACTAGTTAACTATTGTAATCGATCTTACTGAGATGTTGATTACTTTTTGAATGTCTCATTTCTTTTGGGCTAATTATTTTCAAGCTTTTCTCATTTAAATTCGTCGACAACTTCTTAATTCAAGTATGTTAGTTTAAATTGAGTTGTATGTTCTTAGAGTCGAATAATTCTGGCCAAGAGTAGCAATTGGATCCCTTGTAACTAATCAGATTAAACAAGGTACAGCCATTGGCCATTACACTTTTGTGAGGCAATCAAAGGTATGCAAACTTGAGTGATGTGAGATTTATTTTCCCCAACTTAACGTGTTTGCTTGTTTTGTTGAGTGTCTTTAAACATATAGATAGTGAATCATGGCGAAGAATCATAAGTTTTCACTAGGGACCAACTATTATTGATGTGATGAATGCATTGACATCCATTACTAGTAGGATGGATAATTTTGATGTTAGCATCGGGGTTGTTAAAGGGAGCACTAGGGATCCGTTCTTTTTCTCCCCATGTTAAGTATCAAGGCACCACAAGTGGGTTGCCTCGTGATACCTCACCTACATTATCACCTAAAACTTTCACAGAATATATGATGCGTGAATATATGCACACACTTTAACGCAAGTGCACGTTATCGTGACAAGTAATATAGTCCTGGTAAGACCGAATATCGTCCACAAGGATTAGGGTTCAAGTACCAACTATCTATCTTTTGGTATCTATTTGGTAAATTGATAATTGAGTTTGTGGTTTATAACTAGTAATTATAAAAGCTTATTTAACTATAGGTTTATTTCAGTTGTGATGGGAATAGGGCTTCCATGTCTCTTCAACTATCTGCTTATGTTATTTATTAATGCAACGAACTATGGTCTTCTTCTTTCGGAGAAAGAAGGTTTACGAAATCGTTTTATACTCCCGTTAGGGTTATATAAACACTCAACCCCAGTATCGCACCTTACCTACCTTTCGGTGATAAGGATAACTCTATAGGAGGATTAAGAGCAAAAACCTAGTTAACCGTCACGCACTACGCGCAAAAATTAGGGTTGTTAAGCCTCTCATTAACGCTACATAAATAATTGAGGTATTTTCATCCCCAATCCAAGAATGTCTACCCAACTTACAGCATATTCACAATCTCTCCTTTCGAAGTCAATTAGAAATCATATAGTGATAATTAGTTGTCAATTAATTACCAAGCATTCAACACAATTATTGGATAGATCTCTCAAAGAAGAATAACCATAGACATATGCATTAAATCATAACATAAGTTTCTAGAGAATTAACATGGAAAGCCCTATAAAAGAATTAGTTCCTAGTCATTGACATGACAAGAACTAATTCAAAAGTCATCATACAAAAACTGAAATAAAGAAAAGAAAAGGAAAGGAAATTTACTAAACTATGGTCTCCAATCTCCAAGCAAGAAAGTCTTGTGTTGTGCAAGAAGGGGAACCCTTAAAAACTGCCTAGGGTTCTCCTTTTATAGGCTCCAAACCGCCTAAACTTTTCCCTGCATGCCTGGCCCAAAATCCGTCTGAAAACCTTATTTTTCCGCGTCGGCGCCGCGGCTCTGCAGATAGGCGCGGCCGAAATTGTAATCCCGGGTGATTTGGCGCCGGCCCCGATCTGCTGCATGGCGCGCGGCCACTGCAAATCTGTAGCTTCTCGGATGTTTAGGCGCCGCGGCCCTGCACCTGCTGACATGAGGCGCCGCGGCGCTGGATCTTCTACAGCCTCTCTGGATAGTGGGCGCCGCGGCCCTGCTTCTGACTGCAGGAGGCGACGCGACGCTGGTCTGGGTTTCAGCCTCGTTCACCACTTTCTCTGTTTTTAGCTCTGGAATCTCCTATTTTGCCCTCTTTTAGCTCATTTTCCGCCATTTAGCCATTTTAACCACTTTGACTCAAAAGAAAGGAAAATTATCCTAATCCGACACTTATATGTGTAAAAAGGGATAAAAGATTAACTAAAACTGACTCAAAAAGTGTATATAAAATACACCGATCAATATACAACTACACTCAACAAAACACCACATCCAAAACCTCAATGAGATAAAAATACAATCGAACCACCACCAAATGATCATTTACCAGGTCAACACCTTTCAAATACCCGTCCACTACAAAAAAATGTCCAACCATTAGATGATGAGTTTCAAGAAGATATAGGAGATTTGGGTGATCGATATGTCAACCAAATGAGGGGATAACGAATGTAATTCCAATGTCCTCATCAAAGAAGATGTATGAGGAATAACCCTATTTCTCAAATGGGAAGGCATAGAGGGTATCAAGCCCATGACGGTTACCAAGGTGATAATTATGGTGAAGATCAATATGGTAATGTTGGGGGTCGGTACACGAGTCTCAACTCCATCAAGGTCACTCTTTCATCATTCAAGAGAGGTAGTGATCCTGATGCGTTTCTTGATTGGGTGATGCAATGTGATAAGATCTTACTAACTAATGATATGTTCGAGGTGAAAAGTGTCTTATATCATTGCTTAATTCGAAGGGTTCGCCTCGACATTGTGGAAACTCAAGTAAAGTTTAGGAGGGCACACAGATTTAGTCCTCCTACTTGGGAAGAGTTGAAGGCGATCATGGAGAGAAAGTATGTCACCGATTGATACAAACAAGTGTAACTCAAGAAGGTATATACTTTGACGCAAAATCTTAAGAGTGTTGAAGAATACTATGATTAGTTTCAACTTCTGAAGATCGGGATAGACTTTGATCAAAGAGAAATTAATGCCATGACTCAGTTTTGAGTTGGGTTTAATAGAGAAACTACTTCTCAAATGAGGCTCCACAACTATCAAAACATTGATGAAACTCTTGAAGTGGCAATTGAGATTGAGAAGGGGCTCAAAGAAGATAAGAATTTTAGATCCAATTGGCACTCAACTTCATGGAACAAGAACGTGGAAGGGAAACTTTTTCATCCAATTGAAAAAGAAACAAGGGCCTCATGCAAGAGTCTAAGAAGCCCTTGGTAAATAACAATCAAAATGATAAGAATTTACCTAAGTTAGTACCGTAAGAAGGAGGTACGAACACTAAACCTATCCAATATTTCAAATGTCAAGGATATGATCATAGAATGAGTGTGTCCTAAGCGGAGGGCATTCATTTTGAGAGTGGATGCTCATTGTGGAGATAAAAATAATGAGGAGTATGATGGGGATGAAGAATAAGAGACCCAAGAGGATGATGAATTTAGGGATGATGACGAGGTGAGCAAGATGCTAGGGCCCGAGATGGGGATATCATCATGCCAAATTATTTAGAAAGAAGGGTGTTGACATGTAAGGCCATTCCTCAAGAAGGGGAGCTCATTGTTCCAAACTATGTTGTGAGGAGAACTATGATAAACAAGGTCATGGATGATCCAAACAAAGGGAAAATCTTTCCATTCCAAGTTCCGCATAAATTGGAATGTATGTGTCATGATCATTGATAGTGGGATTGTGCCAATGCTGCAATCACAATGTTTATTGATTAATTTCAACAACCAATCATGATACCCCTTACAAACTCTAATGGCTAAACGAATGAGAGTTGAAGGTGACTCGTCAAGCTATGATTAAGTTCAAAGTTGGGGAGTCCGTATACAATATTATCATCATTTATTTGGAATACCTTGGCAATATGATCGTTCGTCAAGGCATTGTGGAAGGACTAGTAGATATTCAATACTACTCAGTGGGCGGAAACACATTCTCTATCCCATGACACATTTCCAAGTTAATGAAGTTTATCAAAAGATAAAGGAACTCAAGGAGAAGGATGAGATTAAAGGGAGTAGTGGAAAGGGTACCATAGATGGAAGTGAGAAAATGAGGGAGCTCAAGGGAAAGAATAATGTGACTCTCTTGGTAAATTTTAAGAAGATTAGGTAGGATATGGAGTAGCAACACCTGGTGGTCCTTATCATGCATAGGGACAACTCTTTACACACTAACGAACTAACATCTTTTTTGCCTAGTTCTATTTCTTATCTCTTGCAAGACTATGATGATGTGTTCCCCACGAAGCTCCAAAAGGGTTTGCCAACCCTAAGGGGAATTGAGCACTAAATTGACTTTGTCCAAGGGTTTTAATTGCCAAACAAATTGGCTTATCAAAGCAACTCAGGGGATACCAAGGAACTTCAAAGACAAGTGGATGAACTCCTTGAAAAAATAGTTTTGCGAGAAAGTATGACCTCTTAAGCGGTGTGTTACACCCGTAATTACAGGACATGTTTTAAGAACGTACGAAAGAACTCACGAGTGTTAAGATTTGAGACTTGTAAAAAGTTATCGAAAATATTGGAATTTGTCGGAAAACGTATTATTGGATTTGAATGGGGACGACACGTGTCACCCCCATAGATGCCTCGACGAAATTGGCATGGCCAATATGGTCATTGACCATAGTCTTAAGATGACAAAGTCTTCCAATTAATGAGCTTGAGTTTCTTGACCAAAGTCAAAGGTCCCACTAGTCTTGATATTTTATAAGAGACCATCCAAACCCCCCAATTGTTTGCATCTTGACCCTACATTACACTATATAATACTACTAGTAGTGAGACTAGTTCCATACTTAGCCAAATTTACACAAAAATTGAAGAACATAGAGCAAGAGCTCTCGGGTTTGGGTCCAACAAGAAGGAAAAAAATTTGTTTGTTATCCAATAATCTTCCCACTTTAAACCAAGGTTCCTATGTGTATTGTAAGCATATCTCAATAGAAAAATCCCGGAAAAAGAGAGTTTTCGTATTAGTCGCAAAGTGAAAACCTAGTGGCTTTCTAGGTTTTGGATTGGAAGTTTGAAAGGAAGTTGTTGGTATGGTTCTAAGGGTCTCAAGTAGCGGATTGAAGTGTCTTGAAGAGGCTCTAAGTTACTAAGGAGCGACTTCGGATTTGAAGATTTGATTAAGATTCGTTGAGGTATAATCTTGTTCTTTGAAAGTGTTACAAGATTATTTATATTGTTGTTAGATTTACTTGTTGCTAGTATGAAGTATATGTGTTGAAGTTTATAAGGATTATGGATTGATTGTAGCCATGAAAATCCGAAATGTAATGTAAGTCATGTTAAATTGGATTACTAATTGGTCGTTTATTAGAAATCGTCGCATGTTACCTACTTAGAGATTATGGATTGTTATAATCAAATGCGACTTGATATCATGTTATGCTACCAATTTGGATTGAAATGGAAATTTGATAAGAATTGGTATGGTTGAACTCAAGGTGGCCGAATTTGGACTTTTAGTTTGTTATTCATTTGTATTGAACTACTTTCTAAATTGTGAGCCAATTGGGGCTGTTTATTTATTCATTTGCATTGGAATACCTTCCTTATTGTTGTGAGCCAATTGAGGCTGTTTGGTTATTGTATTCGGCCTTGAAAAAGATGGCAAAGTTAGTAAAAACAAAGGAGGTGCTGTCCGATTTTCCGTAGAATTTAGCGACTTAGCACCTAGAATATTCTACGTATGAAGTAAGAGGTTAATGGACGTATGGTGACCATTATAGGTTGATGTACTAAGTATAGCGTATCCTACTTGAAGAATGGAATAGCTCAAGGTGGAAGTACTTTGGAGCTTTTTGCTACTTGTCGATAATCGTCGCGAGGTATGTGAACCTCTTCCTTATTTTGACATGATTCTATGTATGGAATATACATGTAGTACTATTTCATGATTCCTTCTACTCTTAGAAGTTAAGAGGTATGTATGTCGATTTACTCTACGTAAATGTTATGTATAAGTTATCATAAGTTCTTACCAAGTCTTATGGGGGATGTTGGTAAGAGTCGTTAGGAGGTATTTTGGAGCCAAGTTGACTTGGCTAATTTACGGCACGAATAAGAATAAGTATCGAACAAGCCATTGCAGCGTTAATAAAGGAAAATGTAATGACAATTAATTGTGTTAAAACAAGTAGAATTCTCCATCTGCATAGAAGCTAAGATAAGACAAAATTGTATTACATTTTCTAGATCATGGCTACTTGATTAAGATAGTTATAAATAAGTATAACCTATTCACAACGCACCAAGTATATGTTACTTAATTTATAAGAATTTACGTATGAAGTTTTAGGACTATGGACCTCAAATTGTTAAAAGGTTAAGGGACTTTATTTTTCAAGTTATGAGACTTGATTCTTAAAGGGAGAAATGAATTGATTTAAAAGTATAGAATACTTGATTTGGAAAGTATTGATTTCTTTCCATTCTAAGTTAAGAAACTGGTTTTCCTAAAAGTTAAGAGACTTGAAGTATTTTGAAAGCTATGTGATTTGAATTGAAGTATAAGTTTCTTGGTTATCAAATGAATGAATTCGTCTAAGAAATAAAGAGTTATAACGGCTTTATGGGAAGTTGGTTATAACAACTTTATGGAAGATTTAAAAGAATGGTTTTCTTCAGTATTGTAAGCAAAGTAATGATTTGAAATAAAGAAGGGCAAAATTGTTTTAAAGGTACCAATTGCTTAAGGTTTTAAAGAAAGAAGTCACTTGATTTAGAAGCCTATAATTGTATTTCTAAAAAGCATTGTGACTTGTCGTGAAAAGTAGATATGACTTGATACTACGGTTATTAGTATCTTGGAAGTTTTATTTGAAAGAGAATCATTTTAAAGGAGTAGAGGCACGTAGTACGTTGGGTTAAATTCCCGGATTTTATAATGACATGTTAGTGCCTTAAGTAAACAAAAAATGAGAGTGTATATGAACAAGCTAATAAGAAGTTAGGGGATTTCTTAACTTGCTTATGTTATGTATGATAAGCCGGCAGTGCTTATGTTATGTATGATAAGCCGGCAGTGCTTATGTTATGTATGATAAGCCGGCAGTGCTTATGTTATGTATGATAAGCCGGTAGTGCTTATGTTATGTATGATGGCCGGTCGAGATAGGGTAAGAGTATAAATGAGGGGCAAGCCCCAAGACGTTATACCACCTTCTCCGGGTAAGAGTATAAGTGAGGGTAAATCCCAAGACTGTACCACCGCTTTATGTGTTATTCGTGGCCGTCGAGATAGGGTAAGAGTATAAATGAGGCAAGCCCAAGACGTTATACCACCTTCTCCGTGGTAAGAGTATAAATGAGGGCAAGCCCGGGCGTTATACCACCTGTTTTGATTGATTTTATGGGCGTGAGACCCATGGTTATGTTTTACACTTTTAGCCGCCGGTGATGGGGATTCCACGCATGCTTTGATATTGGTGTGATCGCGTCCCGATTTGGTAGGTAGTATATGTGTCCCTCCGTAGTGGGCGGACTATGTTATGAAAGATAAGTAAGTTAGATAGAAATGAACTTAATGACTTCTCCTAAGTAAGTACGTAAGATATGGCTATAACTCTTAATGGAATGAAAAAGATATTGATGTGAAATTAAGTTCATAAGTGGTAATGACACGGCAGGATCGGTATGTATTTTTATACTTGTCCTTGTCATTCTTTTGTACGATTATGATCTTTCATGACGTTATTTCATTCCATATTAAATTTTGTTATCGACCCGCCGAAGTGCGTTAAATGTCCGCAGTTTAGGTACGTGATTATGGATCCGCGAGCTTAGGATCTGGTTCAAAGATTTGAGATGGCTCCAATGTTCGGAGTTGTCATGGCTATGTATATTCAGTGCAGCGGGGCCTTGTCCCGCCACGATGGTTATGTTAACACTCTTAGAGGTGCTGTAGTCACATATGTGGGTCGATTTGTAAAAGAAAGGAGGCAATCGCTTGGTTGTTTTTATATATGTCTTGGAAGGTAGCCCATCGGCTAACTTTGTTGTATTACTTCCGATGTTTTATTTATAAGTTTCATGTATGTTCCGCTGATTTTCTCGATGTTTACTCGTGCGGTGCCTGTAGGGCACGCCGCGATCGAGTCGGGTCGTGACAAAAGTGGTATCGAGCGATTAGTCCTCGGAAAGTGTCTACGCCAGGTGTCAGTAGAGTCTTGATTATCGGTGTGTTGTGCACCACATCTATAATCGAGGAGGCTGCAGGACATTTAGGATTGGTTTTCATTCTTCTCACTCGAGATCGTGCCATAGAGGCGTGTTGTTAGGGTCGTCTCTCCTAACGAGTTATGTTGATTGCACGAGAAAGCGTGATGACCGGGAAGGACTATGTGGATTGCGTATCGGGTTGGTAATGATTATAGTATAGTTGGTATTGTGACATACATCTATACGGAGTTATGTATGAGGTCGACGCGTGTTGCCTAGGATCGATTTTAGATTACCAAGAGTTGGTAAAGACTAACTAGATACCGGGAAGGTATGAAATAGTTAATGAATTTTCGCCAAGGTCTTCTCGGGTAGAAAGAGTTATTATAGAACAAGAATAAGAGTTAAGTGCGACGGCGGGTCGGGGTGAGGACCTGTTACGGGTCTCCCCATATCCTGGAATGGAGTGGGATCAGTTGGTAGTAGTTCCGCTCGTGGCGGGTCACGAGCGCAAGGCCCAAGTCTAGTTAATTGTTTCTGGGTTCGTGGACGCGTTCCACCGGAACCAGGTAGTGAAAGCCGAAAATGGTCGTATATTGTCTTATAGAGTGACTCCAAAGATTAGAGGCCAGAATTGGTATGGAAGTTATGTATGTATGCTAGTATGAGTTAGAAGTACGAAAAGGTAACCTCGTTTGGGCTTATGATGGACAGATATGCGTGTGCGAGGTATTAGGGCCATGTGTGGCATTGTTGGTATATCGGGGTTGTGAAAGGAACTATGTCGCTAATTATAAGTTTGACTCGAAAGAACATTCGAGGACGAATGTTTCTAAGGGGAAGAATGTTACACCGTAATTACGGGACGTGTTTTAGAACGTCTGAAAGAACTCACGAGTGTTAAGATTTGAGACTTGTAAAAGTTATCGGAAATATTGGAATTTGTCGGAAACGTATTATTATGACGAATGGGGACGACACGTGTCACCCCCTTATAGATGCCTCGACGAAATTGGCATGGCGATATGGTCATTGACCATAGTCTTAAGATGACAAAGTCTTCCAATTAATGAGCTTGAGTTTCTTGACCAAAGTCAAAGGTCCCACTAGTATTGATATTTTATAAGAGACCATCCAAACCCCAATTGTTTGCATCTTGACCTACATTACACTATATAATACTACTAGTAGTGAGACTAGTTCCATACTTAGCCAAATTTACACAAAAATTGAAGAACATAGAGCAAGAGCTCTCGGGTTTGGGTCCAACAAGAAGGAAAAAAATTTGTTTGTTATCCAATAATCTTCCCACTTTAAACCAAGGTTCCTATGTGTATTGTAAGCATATCTCAATAGAAAAATCCCGGAAAAAGAGAGTTTTCGTATTAGTCGCAAAGTGAAAACCTAGTGGCTTTCTAGGTTTTGGATTGGAAGTTTGAAGGGAAGTTGTTGGTATGGTTCTAAGGGTCTCAAGTAGCGGATTGAAGTGTCTTGAAGAGGCTCTAAGTTACTAAGGAGCGACTTCGGATTTGAAGATTTGATTAAGATTCGTTGAGGTATAATCTTGTTCTTTGAAAGTGTTACAAGATTATTTATATTGTTGTTAGATTTACTTGTTGCTAGCATGAAGTATATGTGTTGAAGTTTATAAGGATTATGGATTGATTGTAGCCATGAAAATCCGAAATGTAATGTAAGTCATGTTAAATTGGATTACTAATTGGTCGTTTATTAGAAATCGTCGCATGTTACCTACTTAGAGATTATGGATTGTTATAATCAAATGCGACTTGATATCATGTTATGCTACCAATTTGGATTGAAATGGAAATTTGATAAGAATTGGTATGGTTGAACTCAAGGTGGCCGAATTTGGACTTTTAGTTTGTTATTCATTTGTATTGAACTACTTTCTAAATTGTGAGCCAATTGGGGCTGTTTAGTTATTCATTTGCATTGGAATACCTTCTTTATTGTTGTGAGCCAATTGAGGCTGTTTGGTTATTGTATTCGGCCTTGAAAAAGGTGGCAAAGTTAGTAAAAACAAAGGAGGTGCTGTCCGATTTTCCGTAGAATTTAGCGACTTAGCACCTAGAATATTCTACGTATGAAGTAAGAGGTTAATGGACGTATGGTGACCATTATAGGTTGATGTACTAAGTATAGTGTATCCTACTTGAAGAATGGAATAGCTCAAGGTGGAAGTACTTTGGAGCTTTTTGCTACTTGTCGATAATCGTCGCGAGGTATGTGAACCTCTTCCTTCTTTTGACATGATTCTATGTATGGAATATACATGTAGTACTATTTCATGATTCCTTCTACTCTTAGAAGTTAAGAGGTATGTATGTCGATTTACTACGTAAAGGTTATGTATAAGTTATCCTAAGTTCTTACCAAGTCTTATGGGGGATGTTGGTAAGAGTCGTTAGGAGGTATTTTGGAGCCAAGTTGACTTGGCTAATTTACGGCACGAATAAGAATAAGTATCGAACAAGCCATTGCAGCGTTAATAAAGGAAAATGTAATGACAATTAATTGTGTTAAAACAAGTAGAATTCTCCATCTGCATAGAAGCTAAGATAAGACAAAATTGTATTACATTTTCTAGATCATGGCTACTTGATTAAGATAGTTATAAATAAGTATAACCTATTCACAACGCACCAAGTATATGTTACTTAATTTATAAGAATTTACGTATGAAGTTTTAGGACTATGGACCTCAAATTGTTAAAAGGTTAAGGGACTTTATTTTTCAAGTTATGAGACTTGATTCTTAAAGGGAGAAATGAATTGATTTAAAAGTATAGAATACTTGATTTGGAAAGTATTGATTTCTTGCCATTCTAAGTTAAGAAACTGGTTTTCCTAAAAGTTAAGAGACTTGAAGTATTTTGAAAGCTATGTGATTTGAATTGAAGTATAAGTTTCTTGGTTATCAAATGAATGAATTAAATCTAAGAAATAAAGAGTTATAACGGCTTTATGGGAAGTTGGTTATAACAACTTTATGGAAGATTTAAAAGAATGGTTTTCTTCAGTATTGTAAGCAAAGTAATGATTTGAAATAAAGAAGGGCAAAATTGTTTTAAAGGTACCAATTGCTTAAGGTTTTAAAGAAAGAAGTCACTTGATTTAGAAGCCTATAATTGTATTTCTAAAAAGCATTGTGACTTGTCGTGAAAAGTAGATATGACTTGATACTACGGTTATTAGTATCTTGGAAGTTTTATTTGAAAGAGAATCATTTTAAAGGAGTAGAGGCACGTAGTACGTTGGGTTAAATTCCCGGATTTTATAATGACATGTTAGTGCCTTAAGTAAACAAAAAAAAAGAGTGTATATGAACAAGCTAATAAGAAGTTAGGGGATTTCTTAACTTGCTTATATTATGTATGATAAGCCGGTAGTGCTTATGTTATGTATGATAAGCCGGTAGTGCTTATGTTATGTATGATAAGCCGGTAGTGCTTATGTTATGTATGATAAGTCGGTAGTGCTTATGTTATGTATGATGGCCGGTTGAGTTAGGGTAAGAGTATAAATGAGGCAAGCCCAAGACGTTATACCACCTTCTCCAGTAAGAGTATAAGTGAGGGTAAATCCCAAGACTGTACCACCGCTTTATGTGTTATTTGACCGGTCGAGATAGGGTAAGAGTATAAATGAGGGGCAAGCCCCAAGACGTTATACAACCTTCTCCGTGGTAAGAGTATAAATGAGGCAAGCCCAAGACGTTATACCCCCTGCTTTACCACCTTCTCCAGGGTAAGAGTATAAATGAGGGGCAAGCCCCCAGACGTTATACCACCTGTTTTGATTGATTTTATGGGTGTGAGACCCATGGTTATGTTTTACACTTTTAGTATCGGCGGTGATGGGGATTCCACGCGTGCTTTGATATTGGTGTGTGATCGCGTCAGTTTGGTCGGGTAGTATATGTGTCCCTCGTAGTGGGCGGACTATGTTATGAAAGATAAGTAAGTTAGATAGAAATGAACTTAATGACTTCTCCTAAGTAAGTACGTAAGATATGGCTATAACTCTTAATGGAATGGAAAAAGATATTGATGTGAAATTAAGTTCATAAGTGGTAATGACACGGCAGGATCTGGTATGTATTTTTATACTTGTCCTTGTCATTCTTTTGTACAGTTATGATCTGTTTCTTATGCGTTATTTCATTCCATATTCGCAATTTTGTTATCGACTTCGCCGGCTGCGTTAAATGTCGCATGAGTTTAGGTACGCAGCGATTATGGATCCGCGAGCTTAGGATCCCGGTTCAAGATTTTGAGATGGCTCGATGTTAGGAGTTGTCATGGCTATGTATATTCGAAGTACGACGGGGCCTTGTCCCGCCACGATGGTTATGTTAACACTCTTAGAGGTGCGTAGTCACATATTGTGGGTCGATTTGTAAAAGAAAGGAGGCAACCGCCGGTTGTTTTTATATATGTCTTTGGAAGGTAGCACTGTCGGCTAACTTTGTTGTATTACTTCCGATGTTTTATTTATAAGTTTCATGTATGTTCCGCTGATTTTCTCTGATGTTTACCTGTAAGGGTGCCCAGGTAGGGCACCAGTCGCGGTCCCGGGGTCGGGTCGTGACACGGTGCCGCTAATCTTGGTTCCAAAAAAGATAGGACATGGCGCATGTGTGTTGATTGCCGAGCCATCAATAAAATAACGGTAAAGTATCACCATTCCATTCTCGTCTTGATGTCATACTTTATGAGTTAAATGATTCATGCATATTCTCTAAAGATAGATCTTATGAGTGAATACCATCAAATTCGGATGAAACTTGGAGATGAGTGAAAATGGTATTCAAGACCAAATTTGGTCTATATGAATGGTTGGTGATACCTTTTGGCCTCACTAACTCTCCTACTACTTTCATGCTTTTAATGAATCATGTCATTACACCTTTTATTGGCAAATTCATTGTTGTTTACTTTGATGATGTGTTAATGAAGTTGTTTTTTGGGATTAGTTGTGATCTCAAGGGGCGTTAAGGTAGATGAATCCAAAATAGACGCTATTAAGAATGGGTCAACTCCTAAATATATCGGTGATGTGAGAAGTTTTCATGGATTAGTTAGTTTCTATAGGTGGTTTGTTAAAGGATTTAACACCATAGTCGCACCCTTGACGGGGGTAATCTAAAAGGAGAAACCTCTTTCTTGGGGTAAGGATCAAGAAATGACCTTTGAGACCTTGAAAGAAATGCTTAGCTCCACCGCTTCCCCGAGAAGATAATTTGCTTTCCTAAAATCCCTACTTTATTGCTCTAGCTCTTGACTCATATGGCACTACAATTGGATAGGTAACCATTGTTGCAATTACCCAATTTTGATAAAAAAAAAATAAAGTTGAATGTAATACTAGCAAAGTAGGTATTGGTGTCATATTAATGCAAGACCAAAAAGCCATTGCCTACTTTAGAAAAAGGCCTAAGGTCTGACTTTGAACTATTTCACCTATGATATTGTATTGTATGATTTGATTAGAGCATTGGGTAATTGGCAACATTACTTGTGGCCTAAAGAATTTGTCATTCGGACTTATCATGAGTCCTTGAAGCACCTAAAGGCCCAAGGAAAGTTTAACAAACAGCATGCCAAATGAGTTGAATTTCTTGAAACTTCTCTTTATGTAATCCAATACAAAAAGAGGAAGGACAATGTGGGGAAGATGCCTTGTCTAGAAAATGTAATGTCTCATAATTTTGGACAATGATTTGAGCATCTTAACGTAAACAAGTAGATCAGGACCCCGGAAAGTGTATGTTATATTTATGCATGCTAATGAGGAAATTATTATATAAAAAGACGTGATCCCAAAATAATTTTAGACACAACAAGTGTGACGACGGGGATCGGAAATAAATTATGTGTGTAATTGATTAATTACGGAGTGGATTATTAATGAGGGGACAACGCAGAAGACAGAAGAGCCGAATCAATGGGGGCAATTCATCATTATCCTTCAGAAAAATTAATTGACACGTATTCACCCTCATTTTACACTTGTTCCCTATCTACATATTTATTGTCACAATTCACAACAATAAGTGATGCTTATCCGCAACTGCCTTTAATTTATTTAGCTGAGACTAGAACATCTAAATGCCCGAATGAAATCTTCCCTCTTTAGTATCCTGAATTCTTTTATGAAGATAGCATCAACATTTTTACATCCCTAAGCAGCAACATAATCCCATTTTCATGGAGGTAAAGAGCAAATCTTCTCAAGAAACAGTACTACTAACCTTCAGCCCCTTTTATACATTTAACCGATGGAGTATATTCCTAACAAATTTGTTTTGAGTTGGAAAAGAAAAAGGAGAACGTACGAAATACATCAACAATATTTTATTTTTGGTTTAGCGAAACGAAGGTATGTGAAGGTAAATTATTTCTTTCTTTTGTTATGTTGTACGTATGAAGTATAACCGTGATATTATTACATACTTTATTCTACTCCTAGAAGTTAAGAATAATCATATTATTGATTCCTATGCTGAAAGCATATCTAAATTGTTTCTAAGCCCTTAATAAGACATATGAAAAAAAAGATAATGATATTCACAGTGTCGACAAAGGTGCAAGATAATATGTCACTCATTCAAATTGGAACATGGTATTACCATTCATGCATTTTCATTTGCATTGCATTCCTATATTATCATGGACCACTGGTGCTACGTACACTATTATATATTATTTATATATATATATATGTAGGGGTTATGGAAAAAGAGGGAAAGGTGTTATATACGCACACCATCTGCAGCTGGTACAAATTATCACAAAAGAGCCCTAAGAGGCCACATATCTAGCCTGTGTGGTCAAAATGGATTCATGTGTGGCCAAGATGATATGAAAATATTAAAGACTGTGTGGCTTATATGATATAACTGAATGCCTGTGTGGCGGTTATGGATAGGATTCCAGTGTGGACATTAGTACACCGCATTTACAGCATGCATACATTTATATTGAAGCATATGTGGCATGTCTGTGCGACCGGTAAGGTTTATCTGTGTGACCGAAATAGCCTGATGCTAAGAGGCTGATATTGAAACCATGTGTGACCGATATCAGGTTGTCTGTGTGATCGATATAACATGACACACCCACAGAGGCTGTCATGAAAAGAAAGATACACGTGTGGTCAATATTATACCACATTTGCATTGCATACCATTTAGACATATGTATTGGAGTCTCAGAGGTATGTATTGTTGGTCAGTGTTTCCATTTTAGATTATGATATATCTTGGCTATGTTATTTCTTCTGCCTAACATACTCAGTACATCAGTCTTACTAACGTCCCTTTTGTCGAGGGACGCTGCGTTTCATGCCCGCAGGTTTAGTTAAAAAGAGTGATGGTTCACGCTGGTAGGTTGTTGGTTCAACTGATGTTGGAGCACTATATTTGTTCCAGAGTTGCAGTCTAGTCTTGATATGATATTTTAATGTCGTATACTCTTTAGTGGCTTGTAGACATGTGTCCTGTAGATAGTGATTTTGTATGGCGTTATCGGCCTTGACGTGGTCATGTATATATATATATAAGTCGATTTTCTAGTCAAAAGCATTCATAATCTTTCAAAGGGTGTTGAAAGTTTAAAGACAATGTATCCCAAGACCTCATATTTGCAAAGAGTATTCATGATTGTGAAGAATGAAAAAGGAAAAGATGACTTAGGGATAGATCATCTATTTCCTATTCTAAATTTGATGGTTTCTTGTTCAAGGACAAGCGACTATGTGTGCCCATGAGCTTTTGGATGAAACTTTTTGTGAGAGAGGCACATGGAGGTTTAATGGGTCATTTTGGAATTGCCTAAAATATGTAATGATGTTGCAAAAAATTATGATCAATGTATTGAATATAAAGTGCTAAGTCTAGAATTTTTCTCCATGGATTTTATACTCTCTCCCCAACCTTCAGAGACCTTGGCTTGACATTTATATGAATTTCGTGTTCGTCTTGCCAAGGACTAAAAGGGAAAAATATAGCATTTTTGTTGTGGTTGACCGATTCTCAAAGATGGGTCATTTTATTGTATTTCATAAATGTGATGAGGCGTCTCATGTTGCATCATTGTTTGTTGAGAATGTGGTAAAATTGCATGGTATTCTCAAAAACATAGTGAGTGATAGGGACTCTATGTTCCTTAACCATTTTTGGAAGGAATTGTGCGGGCGATTGAAACTAGATTGTTGTTTTCTACTTCTTGTCACCCACAAACCGATAGAAAAACTGAGGTTGTAGATAGGACTTTAGGTTCTATGCTTAGGGTCATGGTTAAGATAAAGTTAGCATCTTGGGAAGATCAATTGCCTTTAGTTGAATTTGCATATAATCGAGTAATTCATAGTACTCTCCATTTGAAGTTGTTTATGGTTTTAATCCACTAACCCCTCTAGATATCATCTCTTTGTCTCAAAATGTTGTTTAGAGTTTAGATAGAAATAAAAGGGATGAAGCCATGAAGAAATTGCATGAAAAGGTGAGACATCTCCTTGAAAAAAAGAATCAAGACATGATCAAGAGGGCAAACAAAGATCGTAAGAGAGTTATGCTTGAACCGGGTGATTGGGTTTGGGTGAATTTTTGTAAGGAAATATTTTCCAACAAGAGAAATACCAAGTTCATGCCAAGAGGAGATAGTCCATTTCATGTGCTTGAGCGACTCAATGACAATGTATATAAGATTGACCTCCCTCCTGAATATCAAGTGCATAACACCTTCAACGTTTGTGATCTTTCTCTTTTTGATATGAATGATGGACCCCTTAAATTTGAGGACAAATTCTTTTAAAGAGAAGGAGAATGATATTGATGCGCGATTTAATGCACACACTTAAACGCAAGTTCACGTGTCGAGTCAAGTAATATAGTCTTAGAAGACCGAGTTATCGTCCTCAGAGATTAGTGTTCAAGTACCAAATTATATTCTTTGTTATCTATTTAGTGACCGATAATTGAGTTGTTGTTTATGATTCTAATTATGAAACTAATTAAACTATGTTGTTTTACTCAGTAATGATGGAAATAGGGCTTCCAAATCTCCTCAACTATCCGCTCAACTTACTTATTAATGCAATTGACTATGGTTCTTCTTCTATTGGAGATAGCAGGTTTACTAATCCGTTTTATACTCCTGTTAAGGTTATATAAATACTCAACCCCAGTACAGCACCTTTCTACCTTTCGGTGATAAGGTTGACTCTAGAGGAGGATTAAGAACAAAAACCTTATTAATGCTACACAAGTAATAGGGGTATTTTCATCCACGATTCAACCTATGTCTATCCAACTACAGCATAGTCACAACCTACCCTTTTGGATTTCGGTTAGAAATCATAAGAATTATGATAATTAATGATCAGGTAATTACCAAGCAATCAAAACATATATTGAATAAATCTCAACAATAAGAAGAAGAACCAAGAACATGCATTAATTCATAAAGAAAAGGTTCAAGTGAATTGACATGGAAAGCCCTATATTAGAATTAGTTCCTAGCCATAGACATGACAAGAACTAATTCAATATCCAACATAAACTGAAAATAAAGTAAAAGAAGAACAAGAAATTACTAAAGAAAGGTCTCCAATCTTGAACTCCAAGAAGTGATGTGAATTGGCAAGAAAGGGAACCCTTAAAACTGCTCTAGGGTTCTCTTTTTATAGTTTCAAAACGAGGTGCAGGTTTTCCCTCAGGCCTGGCCCATGATTCATTCAAAAAATCTGATTTTTCCCGCGTCGGCGCCGCGGCGCCGGAACTTCTGCAAGCCTCTGGAAATTAGGCGCCGTGGCGCCTGGCCCTGCTGGCTGGAGGCGCCGCGGCGCTGACCTGTGTCTGTGCCTGGTTCGCCACTTTCTCGCATTTCGAGCTCTGGAACCTCCGTTTTTGCCCTCTTTTTGCTCCTTTTCCGCCAATGAGCCACTTTAACCAATATGACTCAAAAGAAAGAAAATCGATCCTAAGACGACACGTATTTGTACAAAAATGGATAAAAGACTAACTAAAAATGACTCAAAAAGTGTATATAAAATACACCGATCAAATACCCCCAAACTTAACCTTTGCTCGCCCTCGAGCAAAGATCAAAAAGAAAGAAATAAAGACACACAGAGAAAGAAAAATAGAAGACTCAACGACATTGATCACTTTGCTGCATTGGTGTTACTTAGAAAAACATGAAGATTAGCAGAATAATATGCAGGAACATATAGCATGAATGTTTAGCATTCTAAACACATTAAGCTAGATATTTCGCAAACTCATTTTAATCATGCTTAATGGAAGTAAGAATACTGAATTATGCATGTAAATGATCAAAGTCCTATGACATGTTTACTTGCTATTCTCCACTAATCATGGATATGCACATAAGAGATCTTCAGGACTCTTCAGGGTTGTAATGTAGGCTTAGGCATGGGTAGGTAAAAATAGGCATTTAGGCTCATTTTATGTACCATAAGCTCTTTAGCTTTTTGATTCTTCCCTTTTTTATGATTTTCATTCTTCACTTCATATCTATCTTTTCCCTTTTTGTTTTGAGAGAGTGAAGTGTATTATAAATCACAGGCACCCCCAAACTTAGGCTTTTGCCTATTTCTTATTACTTTTTTATTGGGGTGCATCAAACTTGTTCACTCTTTTTGTCTCTTTTTTAACACATTCTATTCCAACCATTTCACATTTTTACTTATGGCACAAGTGTGGGAATATATGGTGTCAAAGAAAAAAATTCATGTTTAGGCTCAACGGGGCTGACTAGGGATATTTTTAATATCAGGGATAGAAAAGAGTGGTAAGACTTGGCTAACAAAGAAATGCTTGAGTCATCTCCCTAACATGCATATCCTAACTATTTCGCCTCAAATAGCAAGCAATCATACACATAGGTTTTAATCATTTAACAATACACAATTCAAGCCGAAACCCCAAATAGACAGATTTCATGAGTTTTTGGTGTATCTAACCTAAGTGTTTAGATAGTTGCTTCTAATTCCATTACATTATTCCACCTTACTTCACTAGGTGTTTCTAGTAACTACATCATGCATGATCTTTGACAGAAAATTATGACTCAAAAAGAAAAAAAATTATGACTCAAAAATACACAAAACAAATTAAAAAGACTCAACAATATCAAAAACAATAGGACCGCCCCCCCCCAAACTTAAATCACACATTGTCCTCAATGTGTGCAAGACTCAAAGAAAATAAAAGAAACATGACACTTACAGACTTGGTTTAAAATGGTGGCGGTGGCGGTGGATAGTGCATTGACCACTGGTTGAACAAGGAAATCATTTCATCAATTCTCTGTCTTAATTCTTGTTGTCCTTGTATCACCGTGTCAAAATTCTGCATCATCCTTCTCTGGCTCTGGAGCAACTGCTCCATCATAGGTACTGGAGGTTCTGATTCTGTGGGTGGCTGCTGGCTGTTTCCTGCCTCATAGTGAGCCTCTGTTTCAGGCTCATCTTCATCCGTGGCAGCCTCTGCTGCTGCTGCTGGTGTTGCTGGTGGTATTGGTCTCCTTCTCGCTGCTGCTGGAGGGATTGGGTCTGGGAAGGAGTGCACTATCCCGTATGACACAGGAAGTTGGTTTTTCTCATATGTATCAGTGGGTAGGGTTGGGACCCCATTTATGGAGCATAAACATGTAATAAGTGAGTCATGTCCCAACCCACCTGTTGTTACCAACCTGCTGGTCTCTCCAATATTTTGCACTATCTCCTTCCCAACATCAATCGTCTTCCCTGACATAATTCCATATATCAATTTGATTCTGTCTTCTGGCACTCTGGTAAAGTGCATTGATGGAATCAGGCGAACGATTTAAATACAACCAACCCTTTGTTTTGTTGACCGACACCGCCGATCCTCTTGACCCATTTCTGGCAAATTCATATGCAGCCCCAGGGTAGCTCACTGTGCTTGCGACGGCATTCCAGTCGATGTTGTTGGTGTTTCTGGACCATGTTCTAAAATAGCTCCAATCGTCATCTCCTCCTTCAACATCAACTGTTTTCAATAACACATTCACCACTTCTGCCGTCACAGGCACATATCGTCCCCTCACGAAGCATCTATCGTCCACCTTCTCCGGAAAGTTAGCATAGAATTCTCTCACCATCACTGTATTCATTGGTGCTATCTTTTCCGGGATAACAAATATTTTCCACCCCATCATCTCAATCATCGCCCGAATGGGCTCATAGACATCCCCCTCCCCAAGCGACTCCCTTTGATAATCCATTCCTCTTTCAGGGATTAAGGACCTAGTACTAAGTTTTTTGTATCTATCATGAGCTTTTTGGCTGACAAACCTAGTATCATCATATTGAGGGGCTGAGGTGGATGTGGAAGCTCTTTTCTTTCTGGCAGACATTTTTAGATAACTTTTTTCAGCGTTTCCTTTGTATCAACAATGTTACCCAACACTATCACCCAACAATCAGCAGCTACAACACCTATCACCCCCAAACTT
Source organism: Przewalskia tangutica (assembly GCA_029844215.1). Lineage (NCBI taxonomy): Eukaryota > Viridiplantae > Streptophyta > Magnoliopsida > Solanales > Solanaceae > Przewalskia > Przewalskia tangutica. The sequence continues at coordinate 124,044,862 of CM056718.1, read as the reverse complement.
CACTTAAGAAGCTCATGCACAACACCCACACTCACCTCTGTCGCGCCCATTTTCGGCCGCGGCATTCTAAATAGCGAACCCTGCTCAAAATGCAATGTTAGAAAAATAAAATAAAATGCTAAATAGTTTAAGAGGCTTAAAGGTTTTAAAAATGCTAAAAGGATGCTAAAATTGCAAAAGAGGCTAAAGTTTAAAAGGGTGCTAAAATGCTAAAGGGTTGCTAGAATGCTAAGGGTTCGCGGAGTCGCCACCTAATTAATTGGGTGAATTAGGACACCTAAATGTTTAACTAGTTTGAAGTAAAACATTAACTCCATTTTAATGATCTGCTAAACTTAATGAGATTCTGGGTAAGGGTTCTTTATTAATCTAGAGGGAAGGGGTTAGGCACCCTCTAAGATCCGCTAACTTGCGGTTGTCCTGCCAAACCTAGGGTAATTATTATATTTTTTAAAATGCAAAATAAAGCTCCACCTGCTTAAAGATGTTAAAATGTTAAAAAGTTTAAAAGGTGTCTTAAAGTAAAAGGTTGCTAAAGGTATTAAATGCTAGAAGGGCTCCTGCTTAGAAAAAGTGTTAGAAAAATAAATAAGATGCTAATTGTTTAAAGGAAGGCTTAAAAGTATTTAAAAGGGTGCTAAAATATTAAAAGTGCTAAAAGGCTAAAAATGCTAAAAAATGCTAAAGTTTTAAAAAATGCTTAGAAAGCTTAAAAAGAAAGGTGTCAAAGGTGCAAAAGGAGTGCTAGCATATTAGAGGTGCTAAAAGTGCTAAGAGGGGCTAAAAGGCTAAAGGTGCTTAAGAGTGCTAAAGGTTAATTTTAAAAGTAAATGGTGCTAAAAGTGCAAAAAGAATGCTAAATGTTAAAGAGTGCTTAAAAGGTGCTAGAAATGCTAAGATGCTAAAGGTGCTTTATGGACTAATTATGTGTCATGTTAACTAAATTAATCTTGCTTAACCTACGTGTAGTATAAACAAATGCTTAAGACGATTTTTTGAGAGTTTAGGAGAAATCCGTTATGTATTTTAATAAGAAACAAAATGTTGGTTTCATGATGCAAGTTAAATTATTTTAAATTATTTTTGCCGATTTTAAACATGCCTAATAGCCCTAAAAGACAAAATAAAGTAGAAGTGTATTCCTAAATGTAAATTACCTCCCGTCTCATATGTTCAAAGGCTAATTGCTAGAAGTTCTCCTATTAATTACAAAATTAAATAGTAAAATTACAATAAATAAATAAGGGCATAAAAATAAGATAAGAAAGTCAAGAGAGTGAAGGGATTGGAGCGGATGACTCCGTCTTATTTGTTTTTCTAGGAGTTTCTGAAGCGGGAATGCGAACGCGGATACGGGTTGCCATTTGAAATGGCTTGCGATGAGTCTCGCCGTGAGACTCTTTATTTTGCTCCGGTGCGTGCCATGTAAAAACAAGAAAGATAAGGATTAGTATATGCCCAAAATATAGAATCAGAGTCCAAAGCATATAATTCAACTTAGACAACCAGCAAATAGAGTAGTGTAAATCCATAAATACAATGATGCAATTACATGAGAACGTAATACTCAGCAAGTAAACAGAATGGGCCTAGCCCACACATGCAAAAATCGAGATTTGTGGATTCTGGACAGCTTGTGTGTGATTTCAAATGGAGCAGTGGGTTTTAGCAAACTCAAAAGTTGAAGCCCATTCATCAGCACATACACATATAGTAATTGCTAGGCAGAAACAGTCAGAATACATTAAAAATACATACAGCATACCCTGCGGCAGTGTATGGGTTCTCAAATATATTGCAGGTATGCTAAAGTTATATGCCTACTCCGGCAGGTGATGGTTAAGTGCAGAAGGCTTAAAATGCTACATGTTGTCATTGAGGCATTACACTTCAGGCAGGCAAAGGAAATGTATGACCAATTTGAATACACACAGAAAATCAACACAGGAAAACAGATGATGAACCATTTACGGTTCCAGGCAACAACTAGAGGGCGGGTAGAAGGATGACTGACAACATTTATGTAGGATCAGTGAAGTAGGCATACTCATAAGTAAACAAATTCAGTTACCGCAGGGGAAGAACCAGACAATACATATTTTCAAGAATCAAGCATTGAATTAATACTGGCACCGAGGATGGTCGTCTACAGGAGGTGATGTTCACATAGCTTTATGCTATACCCAGCTAGTTTTTCAACAAATTCATATGCAAGGTTCAGGTAGGATGCAAAAGACCATATCTGTCTTTCAAACCAATCACAGTTTCAATGCCACATTTATATTACACCCACTGCTGCGTGATATGACCATGAACGACATGCAACGAGGAGGTCGTTTAGTAAATATGAGATGTCGATGCGAATGTCCCTTAGATCCCTTAATTGGTTAACATGACACACAGAAGGGTACACTGGAATTCTGTCACTGCTAAAGGATAACAGGATACGAAATACAGTCATATATTGTGTTTCGATCGACAAGAGGTTATAATCTGATTTTAATAACACGCGACAGGCTTCAGTATTTGAATCTTTAGTCCAAGAAATGCAGATAATATCCCAACTAACAATTGAAAGGAAAATGCTTAACATGGACAATTTAGAAACCAAGATACAATGAACACATGTTTATAGTAGACAAATTAGACATATGTGTGCAACATCCCATACATATAAAGCTTATTCAAGTCATTTCAACTAAACCCCCTTGACAGCTTTGATGCCCAATCATAACCTAGGCATATCGATATATGAAAACATAATCATACACCAAGATAGTTCTAAACATAAATAAACTAACATAATTAGCCTGCTTAAACATTAAACACTACATACCACTAAATCAAAGAGCAAAACACACGTGAACAACAAAAATGAACTAAGGGGATTCTTTTCATATCATTCCAGACCTATATCCGATACGCATATAACCAGTTACTGGAAGACATGCAGGAATACCATAGACGACATTCGATTAGTTGTTAACACAGACAAGTACAGTCGCGACATTTATAGCAGATAATATCAGTTAAAAACAGATTCAGAAACAGCCTAACAGACATAAACCATTGCCGAAACAACACTACACGCATATGTGGACCGTCGTCGACACCAACTAAACTTAGACATGATTTGTCACAATAACACACATTTCACGCCAAAGGAAATCAAATACGAAAGGGATGATAAATTACCTTCTCCGAGCAGCGAACCAGGGCAGCGTATCAAGTCGTCGGATTCGCTCGGAGGTTTGGTTTTTGCGATGCGAATAAAGGGGCAGGGATAGCTTGCTGACTTCCCGACTCTGTTTCTGCCTATGTGAGAGGAAGGTTCTCGGATTGTTGACTGCTGCTAGGGGTGTCCCGTCGATTGCTACCCGACTTCCCCAACTGAGCTCTGTGTGGTGGTTCTTAACTGCTGCTAAGGGTCTTCCGACTACCCGATCGCTGCGTGTCGATGCCACTCTCTTTGGCTGCATCTAAATCGATGCCATTTTTTGATAACCGATTTTCCTATGTTTTTCTGGATCCCTTTGCATGTAACAATGGCCTCACTTATATAGCCTACGTTCGACTCTAAACTTGGTAAACTGCTGGTGTGATTTCGTGGGCGATTTGGGCTGATTTTAGGAAAGATTTGGTATGCCTTGTTATTATGGTAAGTTAGAAACGATTTGGGAGATTTGAGGGAATCTGGGGGATTCGTGTTTTCTTGGAGATGGTAAGGGGTGAGCTGGTTAACGTTTGGTAAGGTATCGTTGGAGAAGTGTGTGCAGGTAAAGGGAAAGGAAAGTCGCCGGATTCTCAGGCGAGAAATCCGGCGAGGAGGGTGACATGAGGGTGGCGATTTGAAAGGTTTAGGGTTTCGTCGTTTTTTGTTGTTCTGTCTTGGACGATGAAGTGAGGGTGAAGGAGTTTTGTGGGCTGGGGGAAAAAATAACGTTGGGCGTTGGGCGTAATGGGGTTTAGAGAAGATGTGGGCTGGGAAATGGGCTGCGGGTGTGGGCTGCGGGTCTTGGACGAATTAAAGGGGTGTTGGGCTAATATTTTTAGTTCTAGGGTTGGGTAGAATTTAATTAGGGGTTTAATTAAGTGTTAGTTTTAGGTGTATTATTAATCAATTAAATTAACAAGATGCAATTAAATTATTTAGGTGCTTTATTAGTCTAATTGTTATAAATGCGGGCGTGCTACTTAATTAGTGCTTAATATTTTGGAATGCGGCGCTATTATTTAAAATCTTATTATTATGCATTATTGCGAAGTTAAATTAAAAATTGAATTGAGTTTAGATTAAATTATTTAAATGCTAAATGCAGGTATGGTATTTAAGAAAAGCTTTATAAATGCGGTGCTATTAAATGCATATATCAGATTAAAATTGATTTTAAATTACAAATGATTATGAAATTCTCTTGCGTATTAATAAATGCGGCTATGCTACCTGACACGACTTTATTGCTAAATTATTTATTTTATGCATTCATTAATTATTTAAGAATTACGACAGAGCTTACAATTAATAAATGCGGGCGCGAGACTCTAAGTGCTTAAAACTCTACGTAAGACGCGATGCCATTATTAAATTAATTATTTATGCCTGTATTTAATGTTTTATTCGCTGCATTTTATTATAAAAATCCTAAAAATTATTTTACAAAATTAGTGTAATTTTATAGTTAATGACTGGACGGGAGGGTCAAAATTGGGTGTCAACAACCTCGTATATTCTTTCTTGAAATCTCATAACCAATTTCAACACCCCAACACACCCTCACAGATACAACACCTCTTCCAATCTACTACCTCCTCTGACTACAGAAAAGCTTTCAAGAAAAGATAAAGGTTACCTTTGACGGTGTTCTTCAAGATTTTCTTGCTCCTAATGATGATTTGAGGCAATGGGATGAGGGTAGTTGTTTTAGGGTGGTTAAGGGTTTAGGGAATTTAAGAACTTTGGTGTGATTGGGTTTAGTTTATGGAAGGTTTTTAGGTAAAGTGTGGATTTTTCGTGGGTTTTTGTGGAGAAGAAGGGTTTAGGTTTTGATTTGGAATGGAAAAAATCGGATTTAGGGCGTCTTTAATTTCTGGATTTCCGTCTCGGCCATGGCCAATTTACTATACTCTTACGAACTTCTGCGCGGCATTGCAAATGGCGCATGGCTAGACTTCAAAATATTTCTGGATTTTTGGCGCCGCGGCCCTGCTCCTGGGCGCCGCGGCGCTGAATCTCCTGCGCTTTTCTGCTCTTTTGGCGCCGCGACCCTGCTCCTGGGCGCCGCGGCGCTAACCCGATTTTCTGGAAATCCCTTTTCTTTTCATTTTGGCTTATCTTCAGTTTTCGCCCTCCACATTCTTGGCCCTGCACCTGTCATCACAACACATAACAATACCTCCGTGAGACTGTTCTTAGTGAAAACTAACTGCATTTGTTATACCCCGTAGTTCTGGCCATGCGTATGAGAGTGTACGAAAGGAATTAAGACTTAAATTTTGGAAGGATAGGTTGACGGATTGTTTCGGACGGGTTTTAGTCAACTTTGAGGCGGGTTATGACCCGTTACATTGAGAGTTCCTAGGTGTTTCCAAGGCCTAGTACGTAGTTCGTTGAGTCTAGTTTCCAACATAACCAACCGTTCGTCGATAGAACATCGGAGTAGAAAGTTATGGAAGTTACAAGTTCGGCGTGATCGGACGAGAAAAGTATTTCGGTCGAGAGCCACGAGGCGCGCGGATCTGAGGCATGGCGCGGATGAGGCATGGCGCGGTTGTTCTGAAAATTGTGAAGTCGCAGCCGGAAGCGGTCGCGCGGAAGTTCTGTGGGGTTGCGGAGGTTTTTGTGGCCCATGGCCGGTGCGCCGTGGCGCGGCGCGGGTTCTGCGGTGAGTGGAAAAATCTGAACTGTTTTGTTTTAAAAAAGACCATGGGAGGGTGACAAGTGTCCCCCCCAATCTGATTTTTGCATGTCCTATATATTGACCAAGTCTTGAAGACTTGGTCATCTTTCAAAAGCTTCTCCTTCTTTCTAAAAAAGTTCTTCCTTCTCTCTAAATTTCCTCTTCCTTCTCTCTAGAAATTCTAGAAGAAACCTAAGCCTAGAGAAATTCTGAAAAAGGTGGCAAGAAGGAAACTTATTTGCAAGCTTGTAGGAGTCGTTGTGGTGGTGGATTGTGGAAAGGAGGCTAGCAAATTTGTTGGATTAATTTGGTTAAAGTCTAAGGTAACAATTCCTTCTCTCTTTGTTAGTTTATGGTGTTGCATGTGAAGAAGAAAAAACTTGTAGTGGTAAATATTGCTCTTAGATAAATTGCATGTAATAAATATGGTTTGGATATGAAAGAATTGGATAAGAAGATTATGTAAGCATGTTATAGTCAAAATACTACTTTAGAGTTGTTAAATTAGTTGTTATACATTGTGGGGCAGAATTTTACACGTCCAAGTTTAGGCGTGTAATCCCCTTTGAATTGATTGGATTGTTGGGCCTTAAGTGGCGTTTGGATATTAAATTCGAGCCTTGGAAAGGTGGAAAAGTACGTAGAAACAAAGGAAGTGCTGCCCAATATTTCGTAGAATAAGGAACTTTATGCTAAAATATTCGACGAAAAAGTTTAGAAGTTAATAGAGATATTTGATTATTATAGGTTGATACTCTACGCGCGGCATATTCGACTTGGCAAGTGGAGTTAGCCAAGGAGGTATGTGATTCCTCCTATCCTCTTGAGCATGATATTTGTAAAATATATAGTACGGTAGACGTACGTGTTACACTAAATTTGGTTGCACCTTGAGGTCTTTTGACTAGAGTCCAAAAATGTTAAGAATCTTGAAATATTTCAATAACACTTATGAATCATTATTTTTAAAAGTAAATTAATACTTGGGTTTAAAAGAATAAGTTTCTTGTGGTTTTCCAAACAAATGTGAATGTTTTGAGTTATTACAAAGTCTAAGGGTTATACTAGCTTTATGGGAAGTTAGTCATAACGACTTAATAAAGATGAGAAGAATGGTTTACTTACTCGCTTTATAGTAGCCTTGTAATGATTTCTGAATGTGTGGTAAGTTGGCTTGATAAGTAAATATGTTGTGATACTACGGTGTTAGTGTCTTGAGACTTGTTGTGGTAAGGGGGTTCTCTTATTGTGCTTATGTTGTTTCTGATAGGCGGTTGTTCTTGTGTTATATCACTTACCCCGACTTGTTAAGTTACAATGGGTTAGCTACCCCGTCGCGGTGAGTACCTCATGCGGGCGGGTGGCCTATCGCGGACTACTGAGTCCAGAATCACTCGGTGTGTTACGCCCGTCGCGAGAATACCTCATGCGGTCCAAGTGGCCATGCGGACTGCGGGAGTCCAGGAAAATACCGCCGGTTAGCTACCCCCGATGCGAGGAGTACCTCATGCGGGTCCACGGGACCTATGCTGGCTGCGGAAGTCCAGGATTAGGCTCGCATAATGATAATATGGGTGAGTGGCCCTGTTTCGATCATTAGCGGCCTAGAAAAGACCGGTTGCGTTACACTTGTTTACTTTTGTCTATGATGTGGCACTATGTGCGGTTAATTGATTTTTCATACATATCTGTGGATTGATTTGGAAACGTTATGATTTCATTACAGTATTTTATGTTTCACATACTTGGTACCTGTTGTACTGACCTCCTTCGGGGGGCTGCGTTCATGTCGCAGGTCGAGGTACATCGGTGGTAGATCCTCGCTCTTAGGATCTCCGTTCAGCTTTTGGGAAGCCCCGTTTCTCCGGAGGCTTATCTTTTGGTATGATTCCCTGTCATTATAGATTCATGTACATTCAGGGTATGACGGGGCCCTGTCCCGTCATAGTTGTTACAAACTCTTAGAGGTCTGTAGTCCTGTTGTAATTGGGTTTCATAAGGATGTAACTGTTCAATTTTTATTATGTATAGTTACCGAAAGGTAATCATTTTGGGTAAGCCTGTTTCTTAAGTTATATTGTTTCATGTTTATAAGTTTACTTCCGCTGGTTTTTCTCTGATGTTGTATCACCAGGGTGCCCGGGGTAAGGCACCAGTCACGGGCCCGAGGTCGGGTCGTGACAAAAGTGGTATCAGAGCAGTTAATCCTCGGAAAGGGTCTACAGGCCGTACCTAGTAGAGTCTTGATTATCGGTGTGTTGTGCACCACATCTATAATCAGGAGGCTACAGGATATTTAGGATTGTTTTCCATTCTTTCACTCTAAGATCGTGCAATAGAGCTGTGTTATAGGTTGAACTTCCTCTGACATATTTTTATGTATCAGTTATGCCTCCACGCATGCAACGCGCCGAGAAGGCAAAGCGGTGAGAGAGTCGCTAGTAGGACCTGTAGGTTACGAGGGCACAGGCCCAGTCTGTACCTGAGATGATATTTCGGACGGCGAGTTCCAAGACGTCGCCACCCCCAGCAGAGTTCGGGACAGCAGCAGCAGCTACTAAGACCGCGATACCTGAGCCTCCAGTTACACAGCCTGGAGCAGAGGAGATGGGTTACAAGGAGATGGACCAGTTATTAGCCAGGATCGTGGCAAGCGGGAGAGCGAGGCGGAGGCGGCGGTTCCATTGTACCGTAGTCCACCGCCTGATTCGATAGCGAGGCTGCGGTGGATAATACATAACCTTAATATTATCCACTCATGACATTCCATCATACAACCATCCTATCATGCATACTAATCTCTAAAGGGTCAAAGGTATACCTGACGTCATATAGGCGGGTCAAAGGACCGCTAAAACTGAGAACTGCTACCACGGCCTCTGCCGCGTCCTGCCGGTGTATGAATATCCTGCCTAGCCATTGAAGGTGAAGAACCCGCAACTGATCCAATAGACTGTGCCATTCCACCAGTGCCATCTCTGGTCGAACAGTCTCTCGCCAAATGGCCCTGTTGGCCGCAAGCATAACAAGCTGTCGATCTAGTCCGACACTCTCCAAAATGAGATCTACCACAGTGACCACACCGAGGCAAAGGTGGCCTCCCCTGCATACTATCTTCGGATACCTGTGAACCTGCCGCCCCGGAGCCTTGACCTGCTCCTGAATATCCCCGGCGGTCAAACCACCCGCCGGAAGACCGGGAAGGGGCACTCTGCGTTGGCGAAAACGTAGACCCAACTCGCTTGAGGTCCACCACGAAAGCTATCCACGAAACCATGTCGCCCCGGCCTCTTGGTCACCGACTCGGCCGCCCTCACTCTCCCTGTCCTCAATTCCCTGTGCATACGCCTGCATCCTTGCAATATCCATACCTGGCTGAAGAGCCACTCCCAGACATGCAGTAACCATGTAACGATCTAACCCCATCACATAGCGGTGAACTCTGTCTGCCATGTCCGCCACAATAGTGGGAGCATACCTGGCCAATGAATCAAACTCCAGGTTGTACTCCCTGATGGTCCTCCCATCCTATCTCAATGCCAAGAACCTATCCAAGCGGGCTCTCCTCGTCTCAGGAGGCAAAAAGTGACCGAGAAAAGCTTCCGTGAACTCATCCCAAATAGCTGGAGGAGCACCCACACCTCTAGACAACACCCACGACCCAAACCAATTCAACGCAATATCGCGTAGTCGGTAAGAAGCTAACACAACGGACTCTGTCTCCGAGGTCCTAAGCACCTGCATAGTCCGCCGCACCTGCCGAATGAACTCTTGAGGATCCTCCTCAGACCTCGACCCATAAAACTCGGGTGGATCACTACTCAGAAAGTCCCGAATCATTAAACTGTCGGCTCTAGGTTAGTCACCGGCTCCTGGCGGCACTGCCCTGCCATAATTCTAGTCAACAACCTGATCTGCTTTCCGTAATCTCTATACTCTGCCCGGTGTGGGCTGGAGGCTCGTACGCGGCCTCGATGGCGTTCTGCTGCCTCAAACTCACGAGGCGGCGTCGTGGAACTCACCGCCCAAAACATCATCTCCGATAAAGATTGGGCATGTGCCCTCGTAGCCCTCTGCGTCCAACTCGCAGCTCCCTCAACTGACTTGCCCTTCTGGGCCCTGGTTGCCTTACGTGGAGGCATCACTGCTATAAGAAGAATACGTCAGAGGGAGTCCAACTTATAACACAGCTCTAAGGCACGATCTCAGAGAGAGAAGAATGGAAACCAATCCTAAATATCCTGCAGCCTCCTGATTATAGATGTGGTGCACAACACACCGATAATCAAGACTCTACTAGACACGGTCTGTAGACACTTTCCGATGACTAACTGCTCTGATACCACTTTTGTCACGACCCGACCCCGGGGCCGCGACTGGTGTCCTACCGGGGCACCCTGTCAGGTATACATCAGAGAATAGCAGCGGAACATACGTACACATAAACCTGAATAAAGTAAACATCACTGACAAGCCGACAAGGCCGCCTTCCATAAAATAAACTTAAACGAAAGTGAAACAGTACAACTTATTCTTACAGCCCAAACCACAACGTGACTACAGACCTCTAGGAATAACAACTGTGGCGGGACAGGGCCCCGCCATACCCCCTGAATGTACAAAAGTCTATAACCTCAGGGAACCGTACCAAAAGACAAAGCCTCCGGAGAAATGGAACTTTCCAGAATCGGCGGTGATCCTAAGAGTGCGGATCGCAAGTTACGCACCTCAACTGCGGCATGTAACGCAGCCCGAAGAGGTCGATAACAGTACCAGTATGCGGCGGGAAAAAACTGAAAATACCTCATAAGTCTAAAATAACTGGAGACATGTATAAAATCAGTTTACAGAACACTGTGCCTTACCAACAATGAGAATATCAATCATATACTATACTGCATGAAAATAGGAAGCTCATAATCAAAGCAAGGCCATCTGCCTCACGATTATCATTAAGCACTCCTACTCGCGGGACTATTTCACCCGCGTGGGTCATGTAGACCGCATGAGGTATTCCTCGCGTGAATGCTTCACGCGTAAGCCCAACGGACTCGCGTGAGGTATTCCTCGCGTCGTGGGTAGCAAATCCACGGAGCAATTGGTATAACGATCTTGGAGATTTACCTCATTTATACTCTTACCACAGGCGGGTGGTATGACGATCTTGGGGCTTGCCCCTCATTCATACTCTTACCCTGGAGAAGGTGGTATAACGATCTTGGGGCTTGCCCCTCATTTATACTCTTATCCCTCATATTGCATGCCTCGGAATCCCTCATCGTAAGCATGTCCATGGAAGCATACCCGTGGAATCCTTCATCACTGACGGTACGTCCAAGTAAACTCATATAAAGATCATGGAAGCATACCCGTGGAATCCTTCATCACTGACGGTACGTCCAAGTAAACTCATATAAAGACCATGGAAGCATACCCGTGGAATCCTTCATCAGCGGCCGATGCGTCCAAGTAAACTCATATAAAGACCATGGAAGCATACCCGTGGAATCTTTCATCACTGACGGTACGTCCAAGTAAACTCATATAAAGACCATGGAAGCATACCCGTGGAATCCTTCATCACTGGCGGTACGTCCAAGTAAACTCATAACTTCTTTAGACTTTCATTTCTTTCATCTATGTTTATCTTATTCAAGAAAAACCGACTCATTAACCTTTCATAAAGTTATTATAACCAACTCCCCATAAAGCCGTTATACTAACTTTATGCTTTAAAACTTTAGACATTCTTATCCTTTCATAAGGCCGTTATAACTAACCTCCCATAAAGCCGTTATAACTCCTTATGTTTCAAAAGATTTCGTTCTTTTATTAACCAAGAGGCTTATACTTCAAATCAAATTTACACAATTTTCAAAATACTTCTTCATGTCAAGAAATCCTTGTCTACCTTATTTAGGATAAACCATTACTCAAGAACAAGTGGGTTAAGTCCTTAACCCAACCAACTTAGACATTTTCTTAAAACAAGTCAAGTATAACAAATGGATTTACTTCATTTAAAACACGTACGTCTACCGTACTATATAGTTATAACTACTCATGCTCAAGAGATAAGAAAGTTTCCACATACCTCTCCGGTTAATCCACTTACTAAGTCCAATACACCACACGTAGTACGTCAACCTAAAATGACCATAATACATTTATTAACCTCTAGTTCAATGTAGAATAATCCTAGTTCAAGTCACTAAATTCTATGGAAAATTGGGCAACATTTCCTTTGTTTCTACATACTTTGCCACCTTTCTCAAGGCAGAATTCAACATCCAAACGCCACATTTAAGGCCCAACAATCCAAACATTTCAAAGGGGATTACACACCTAGACTTGGATGTGTAAAATTCTGCCCCACAATGTACAACAATTAACTTAACAAGTCTAAGGTAGTTTTTAGGCTACAACATGCTCACATAACCTTCTTAACCAATTCTTTCACATCCAAACCATATTTCTTACATGCAATGAATCTAAGAGCATTATTTACTACTACAAGTTTCTTCTTCTTCACAAGCAACACCAATAACTAGCTACAAGAGAAGAATCTTTACCTTAGAGCTTTAGCCAAACAAATCCAACAAAATGCTAGCCTCCTTTCCAAGAACCCCACCACAATAGCACCTACAAGCTAGCCACAAGCTTCTTTCTTGTCCTATCTTTTCAGATTTTCTCAAGCCTTTCTTTCCTCTTAATTTTCTAGAGAGAAGGGAGAGCTTAATTTTCTAGAGAGAGGGATGAACTTAAAGAATGACCAAGTCTTCAAGACTTGGTCAATAAGTAGTGCATGCAAAATCAGATGGGGGAGGACACTTGTCACCCACCCATGGCCTCTTTAAAAGAAAATATCATATTTCCTCAGTTTTTCCGCCAAATGTTCCGCCTCGGCGCCGCGGCCCTACAGCCAGCGCCGCGGCGCTGAAACTCCTGCCGACACCCAGAACTATCCGTGCGCGCTGCCTCGCTTCGCGCGCTGCAGCGCTCAACTCCTCAAAATAACGTCGCGGCCACCTGGCCTCGACCAAACACCTTTCTTGTTCGACTGCGCATTGAACTTGTAACTTCCATAAATTTCTACTTCGATGTCCTATCGACGAACAGTTGGTTGCGTTGGAAACTAAACTCAACGAACTACACACTAGGCCTTTGAAACACCTACAAACTCTCAAGGTAACTGGACATATACCAACTCAAAGTTGACTAAAAACCCGTTCGAAACAATCCGTCAACTTATCTTTTGAAAATTTTAAGTCTTACTCCCTCTCGCACGCACTCATACGCATGACCTGTACTACGGGGTGTAACATTCTCCCCCCTTAGAAACATTCGTCCCCGAATGTTCTTTTGGAGCCAATCTAATATTCCTCGGTACATCCTCGTACTTTACACTAATGGAACTTCATTATGCCACATATGGTCCTAAGATATCGCACACGCATATCCATCCATCACTATCACACAAGAAAACAGATCCCAAGGGTGCACTAACGCTATTTTACTCCCATTCAAGGCCTAAAAGGATTCTCTTATCGTACTTCCAACTTACTGCTAGCATACATACATAACCTTAATATTATCCACTCATGACATTCCATCATACAACCATCCTATCATGCATACTAATCTCTAAAGGGTCAAAGGTATACCTGACGTCATATAGGCGGGTCAAAGGACCGCTAAAACTGAGAACTGCTACCACGGCCTCTGCTGCGTCCTGTCGGTGTATGAATATCCCGCCTAGCCATTGAAGGTGAAGAACCCGCAACTGATCCAATAGACTGTGCCATTCCACCAGTGCCATCTCTGGTCGAACAGTCTCTCGCCAAATGGCCCTGTTGGCCGCAAGCATAACAAGCTGTCGATCTAGTCCGACACTCCCCAAAATGAGATCTACCACAGTGACCACACCGAAGCAAAGGTGGCCTCCCCTGCATACTATCTTCGGATACCTGTGAAACTGTCGTTCCGGAGCCTTGACCTGCTCCTGAATATCCCCGGCGGTCAAACCACCCGCCGGAAGACCGGGAAGGGGCACTCTGCGTTGGCGAAAACGTAGACCAACTGCCACGAGGCCGTCCACCCCGAAAGCTATCCACGAAACCCTACCGTCACGGCCTCTTGGTGAAATTTGGACTGGCCGCCTCACTCTCGCCCTCGATTACGTGCATACGCCTGCATCCTTGCAATATCCATACACGGTCAAGAGCCACTCCCGCATACGGTAACCATGTAATGATCTAACCCCATCACATAGCGGTGAACTCATCGCCATGTCCGCTACAATAGTGGGCGCGTACAGCGATGAATCAAACTCGGGTTGTACTCACGATGGTCCTCCCATCTGTCTCAATGCCAAGAACCTATCCAAACGGGCTCTCGCCGTCTCGGGAGGCAAAGTGACCGAGAAAAGCTTCCGTGAACTCATCCCAAACAGCTGGAGGAGCACCCACACCTCTAGACAACACCCACGACTCAAACCAATTCAACGCAATATCGCGTAGTCGGTAAGAAGCTAACACAACGGACTCTGTCTCCGAGGTCCTAAGCACCTGCATAGTCCGCCGCACCTGCCGAATGAACTCCTGAGGATCCTCCTCAGACCTCGACCCATAAAACTCGGGTGGATCACAACTCAGAAAGTCCCGAATCCTTAAACTATCGGCTCTAGGGTTAGTCGCGGCTCTGGCGCGCCGCTCGCCACAATGCTAGTCAACAACCTGATCTGTTTTCCGTAATCTCTATACTCTGCCCCCGGCTGTGGAACTGGAGGCTCTGGTACCGCAACCTCGATGGTCGCCGCCGCCTCGAACTCACGAGGCGACGTCGTTGAACTCACCGCCCGAAACATCATCTCCGGTAAATACTGGGCCTGTGCCCTCGTAGCCCTCTGCGTCCTACTCGCAGCTCCCTCAACTGACTTGCCCTTCTGGGCCCTGGTTGCCTTACGTGGAGGCATCACTGCTATAAGAAGAATACGTCAGAGGGAGTCCAACTTATAACACAGCTCTAAGGCACGATCTCAGAGAGAGAAGAATGGAAACCAATCCTAAATATCCTGCAGCCTCCTGATTATAGTTGTGGTGCACAACACACCGATAATCAAGACTCTACTAGACACGGTCTGTAGACACTTTCTGAGGACTAACTGCTCTGATACCACTTTTGTCACGACCCGACCCCGGGGCCGCGACTGGTGTCCTACCGGGGCACCCTGTCAGGTATACATCAGAGAATAGCAGCGGAAGATACGTACACATAAACCTGAATAAAGTAAACATCACTGGCAAGCCGACAAGGCCGCCTTCCATAAAATAAACTTAAACGAAAGTGAAACAGTACAACTTATTCTTACAGCCCAAACCACAACGTGACTACAGACCTCTAGGGATAACAACTGTGGCGGGACAGGGCCCCGCCATACCCCCTGAATGTACAAAAGTCTATAACCTCAGGGAACCGTACCAAAAGACAAAGCCTCCAGAGAAATGGAGCTTTCCAGGCCAGCGGTGATCCTAGAGTGCGGATCGCCAAGCTACGTACCTCAAAATGCGGCATGAACGCAGCCCCGAAGAAGTCGATCTAAGTACCAGTATGCGGCGGGAAAATACTGAAAATACCTCATAAGTCTAAAATAACTGGAGACATGTATAAAATCAGTTTACAGAACACTGTGCCTTACCAACAATGAGAATATCAATCATATACTATACTGCATGAAAATAGGAAGCTCATAATCAAAGCAAGGTCATCCGCCTCACAGTATCATTAAGCACTCCTACTCCTGGGACTATTTCACCCGCATGGGTCATGTGGACCCACATGAGGTATTCCTCGCATAGGCTGTACTCACCCGCATGGGACTATTTCACCCGCATAAGCTCAACGGACTCGCATGAGGTATTCCTCGCATCGTGGGTAGCAAATCCACGGAACAGGTGGTATAACGATCTTGGGGATTTACCCCTCATTTATACTCTTACCCTGAAGCAGGTGGTATGACGATCTTGGGGCTTGCCCCTCATTCATACTCTTACCCTGGAGAAGGTGGTATAACGATCTTAGGGCTTGCCCCTCATTTATACTCTTACCCCTCATATTGCATGCCTCGGAATCCCTCATCGTAAGCATGTCGATGAAAGCATACCCGTGGAATCCTTCATCACTGACGGTAGGTCCAAGTAAACTCATATAAAGACCATGGAAGCATACCCGTGGAATCCTTCATCACTGACGGTACGTCCAAGTAAACTCATATAAAGACCATGGAAGCATACCCGTGGAATCCTTCATCACTGACGGTACGTCCAAGTAAACTCATATAAAGACCATGGAAGCATACCCGTGGAATCCTTCATCACTGGCGGTACGTCCAAGTAAACTCATAACTTCTTTAGACTTTCATTTCTTTCATCTATGTTTACCTTATTCAAGAAAAACCGACTCTTTAACCTTTCATAAAGTTATTATAACCAACTCCCCATAAAGCCGTTATACTAACTTTATGCTTTAAAACTTTAGACATTCTTATCCTTTCATAAGGCCGTTATAACTAACCTCCCATAAAGTCGTTATAACTCCTTATGTTTCAAAAGATTTCGTTCTTTTATTAACCAAGAGGCTTATACTTCAAATCAAATTTACACAATTTTCAAAATATTTCTTCATGTCAAGAAATCCTTGTCTACCTTATTTAGGATAAACCATTACTCAAGAACAAGTGGGTTAACTCATTAACCCAA
Organism: Przewalskia tangutica; assembly: GCA_029844215.1. Classification (NCBI taxonomy): domain Eukaryota; kingdom Viridiplantae; phylum Streptophyta; class Magnoliopsida; order Solanales; family Solanaceae; genus Przewalskia; species Przewalskia tangutica. The sequence goes on along the minus strand of CM056718.1, from coordinate 124,028,208 downwards.
CCAACTTAGACATTTTCTTAAAACAAGTCAAGTATAACAAATGGATTTACTTCATTTAAAACACGTACGTCTACCGTACTATATAGTTATAACTACTCATGCTCAAGAGATAAGAAAGTTTCCACATACCTCTCCGGTTAATCCACTTGCTAAGTCCAATACACCACACGTAGTACGTCAACCTAAAATGACCATAGTACGTTTATTAACCTCTAGTTCAATGTAGAATAATCCAAGTCCAAGTCACTAAATTCTATGGAAAATTGGGCAGCATTTCCTTTGTTTCTACATACTTTGCCACCTTTCTCAAGGCCGAATTCAACATCCAAACGCCACATTTAAGGCCCAACAATCCAAACATTTCAAAGGGGATTACACACCTAGACTTGGATGTGTAAAATTCTGCCCCACAATGTACAACAATTAACTTAACAAATCTAAGGTAGGTTTTAGGCTACAACATGCTCACATAACCTTCTTAACCAATTATTTCACATCCAAACCATATTTCTTACATGCAATGAATCTAAGAGCATTATTTACTACTACAAGTTCCTTCTTCTTCACAAGCAACACCAATAACTAGCTACAATAGAAGAATCTTTACCTTAGAGCTTTAGCCAAATAAATCCAACAAAATGCTAGCCTCCTTTCCAAGAACACCACCACAATAGCACCTACAAGCTAGCCACAAGTTTCCTTCTTGTCCTATCTTTTCAGATTTTCTCAAGCCTTTCTTTCCTCTTAATTTTCTAGAGAGAATGGAGAGCTTAATTTTCTAGAGAGAGGGATGAACTTGAAGAATGACCAAGTCTTCAAGACTTGGTCAATAAGTAGTGCATGCAAAATCAGATGGGGGAGGACACTTGTCACCCACCCATGGCCTCTTTAAAAGAAAATATCAGATTTCCTCAGTTTTTCCGCCAAATGTTCCGCCTCGGCGCCGCGGCCCTGCAGCCGGCGCCGCGGCGCTGAAACTCCTGCCGACACCCAGAACTATCCGGCGCCGCGGCCCTGCTTTCCGGCGTCGTGGCTGCAACTTCAGCGCCTCGAATAACCGTGTCGCCTGGCCCTACGATCAAACACCTTTCTTGTTCGATCACAGACCGAACTTGTAACTTCCATAACTTTCTACTCCGATGTCCTATCGACGAACGGTTGGTTGCGTTGGAAACTAAACTCAACTAACTACACACTAGGCCTTTGAAACACCTACAAACTCTCAAGTTAAATGGACATATACCAACTCAAAGTTGACTAAAAACTCGTCCGAAACAATCCGTCAACTTATCTTTTGAAAATTTTAAGTCTTACTCCCTCTCGCACGCACTCATACGCATGACCTGGCTAATGGAATGGAATCTGCTCCAATGCTTCTATAAATGGTATGTTGATATGCAGCTTTCTGAATGTCTTCAAAAATTTGGAGAATTGTTTATCAACTGCCTTCCGCTGTAATCTCTGGGGGAATGGGATCTTCTCTGTATACTCCTTCTCTGGAGTTTTCTACTCTCGGGCGAGATTCAACCATCTTCTCTTTTCTATCTCGCCTTTGCTCAACTCATCCGAGGTGATTCGCTCCAACTGCTTGCCACTTCTCAATTGTACGCTCGACATTGCTCCCTGGATTCACCTCGTGTTGCTTGGCGGTGTACCGCGACTCTTGTTGCTTGCTTTGCTAGCTGACCCACTTGTGTTTACAAGTTCCTGAACGAGGATTTAGCTTCTGTCACGAACTGGGTCTGGGCGTTGGTGAGTGCCAACAAGGCTGCTCTCAGCTCGTCTGGCTTTTCTGGCTGGACAGGTGTATTAAATTGTTGAAAAGGTGAGGCCTGAGTAAAGGGCTGCTGATTTTGGTTCTGCTGGTTTTGCATCGCCCCTATATTGATTCTCGCGCCCCGGTCTCCTCCATGAGAAATTTGGGTAATTCCTCCACCCTGGATTATATGTGTTGGAGTATGGGTTGTTCTGTGGCCTCTGATAATTACCCACGGCTTGACACTCTGCCTGTTCAATTGGCATATTATTAGGATCAACTGAAGGACACCTATCGAATGTATGTGGGCCACCACATATTTCACATCTCTTAGGCATCTGCACTGCATTCACTGATACTGTATGTTGCTGCAACTGTTTCGTCAACAAGGCCACTTGGGCATTCAAGGCAGCAATGACATCTATTTCGTGGACTCTCACTGTTCTACTCCCACTCATTGATCTCTCTTCTGTGACATGGTTGTTGGTGGCCATATCTTCTAATAATTCGTGAGCGTCGTGGGCTGTTTTCCTCATGAATGTCCCACCTGCTGCTGCATCTATAATGGTTCTAGTTGTTCCGCTGAGCCCGTTATAGAAGATGTGGACCAAGTTCCACAACTCAATGCAATGGTGTGGGTATTTTCTCTGCAAATCTTTGAACCTTTCCCACGCTTCGTACAGTGACTCTCCATCTGCTTGGTAGAAGTTATTCAACTCCCCTCTCAATTTTGCTGCTTTGCACGGGGGAAAGAATTTGGCCAAAAATTTCTGTGCCAGCTCTTGCCATGTAAAAATCGACCTGGGTGGAATTCAACCATACTTTTGCTCTATCCCTGAGTGAGAAGGGAAAGAGCCTCAATCTGAGGGCATCATCAGTAACGCCGTTATATCTGAAAGTTGCACATAGCTCCAAGAAATTAGCTATGTGTATATGTGGATCCTCTGATGGTAGTCCTCCAAATTGCACTTGTGTTCTGCACCATGCTCAGAATCGCCGGTTTTATCTCAAAGTTGTTTGCTCCTATTGCAGAGAGCCTAATACATGTCTGTGCTCCATTCACCCTCGGCAGCACATAGTCTCCCAAGCTTCTTTCTGCCTGGACTTGAACTCTTTCCTCGACATCCATAGGTACTTGCCGAGACATTCCTGGGTTAGGTTGATTTTCACCTAACCCTTCTCTCATCATATTGTTGTTTTGAACACCGTCCATCTCTATCAAGGTTGCAATCCGCTGATTCTTTCTGTTCTGTTTACAGGTTTTCTCAATCTCTGGATTGAAGGGAACAAGAGTGTCTGCCCCTCTTCTCCTTCGCATAAACTGATTTCCTGAAATAGATAAAAAACAGACAACAAATCACGGCAACTGATTTTTTTACCAAAAAAAAAAGTAAAAACGTAAAAAAAAAAAATACCAAATTAGAAATTAAAAATAGATAAAATTGATATTGAACTATGTCTAATCCCCGGCAACGGCGCCAAAAACTTGATGCGCGAAAAGATGCAAACACTTTAACGCAAGTGCACGTTATCGTGACAAGTAATATAGTCTTGGTAAGACCGAATATCGTCCACAAGGATTAGTGTTCAAGTACCAATTATCTATCTTTTGGTATCTATTTGGTAACCGATATTGATTTTGTTGTTTATAACTAACAATTATAAAGGCTAATTAACTATATGTTTACTTCAGTAGTGATGGGAATAGGGCTTCCACGTCTCCTCAACTATCCACTTATGTTACTTATTAATGCAATGAATTATGGTTCTTCTTCTCTCGGAGCTAGCAGGTTTACGAAATCGTTTTATACTCCCGTTAAGGCTATATAAACACTCAACCCCAGTATTGCTCCTTTCTACCTTTCGGTGATAAGGATGACTCTATAGGAGGATTAAGACCAAAAATCTAGTTAACCGTCACGCGCCATGCGTAAAATTAGGTGTGTTAAGCCTCTCATTAACGCTACATAAGTAATTGAGGTATTTTCATCCCCAATCCAAAATATGTCTACCCAACTTACAGCATATTCACAACCTCCTCCTTTCGAAGTTTGATTAAAAATCATATAAATAATGATAATTAGTGATCAATTAATTACCAAGCATTCAAAGCAATTATTGGATAAATCTCAACAAGAAGAAGAATAACCATAAACATGCATCAATTCATAACATAAGTTTCTAGTGATTTAACATGGAAAGCCCTATAAAAGAATTAGTTCCTAGCCATTGACATGACAAGAACTAATTCAAGGTTCATCATAAAAACTGAAATAAAGGAAAGAAAAGAAAAGAAAATTACTAAATTATGGTCTCCAATCTTCAATCCAAGAATCCTTGTGTTGTGCAAGAAATGGAACCCTTTAGAACTGCCTAGGATTCTCCTTTTATAGGCTCAAAATCGCCTCTAACTTTTCCCTTCAGTTCGCCCGTAAAATCGTCATTAAACTCGATTTTCGCGTCGCCGCGCCACGCTTATCGGCGCCGGAAGTCCTGCGATACGTCGGATGATTTGGCGCCGCGGCGCTGCAACTTCTGCGGTATTTCTGGATATTGGGCGCCGCGGCGCTGGCTCGTGATTCTGCCTCGTTCGCCACTTTCTCGTCTTTTAAGCTCTGAAACCTCCACTTTTGCCCTCTTTTAGTTCCTTTTCCGTCATTTGGCCATTTTAACCACTTTGACTCAAAAGAAAGAAAATCTATCCTAATATGACACTTATTTGTACAAAAAGGGACAAAAGATTAGCTAAAAACGACTCGAAAAGTGTATATAAAATACACCGATCATATACCAATACTTCCCAAGTATCCACATGTCCATCATGAATTATCATAACTCGTAGCAGGTGAGACATATTACGTCCTCTAAGGATATGATACAGATCACATGTCGACTTATCACATATCATCAATATCCCTATTTCGATGATCATTAGTCCAGACTATTTTTAGAGTTACACTATAATACTAATATCTCACATTATTAGTAACAATGTAACCTCTAGGGATGCATTTATAGAATATTATAAACAATCAACTAATAATTCAATAATTGCAAATGTCATAACATTAATCTCCATTAATATAAATACGAATGTGTATAAAGTACATTTATCCGAACAAATATTGTCTGTAGGACATAAATATACTTTCACTCTTTTCATTTTTATTATCGGATTTTCTTTTTCTAATATTAATTCGCACATAATCTAATTAATTAAATTAAATCCTAATGGTATGTTCCGAACATACACTTCCCTTCCCAACGAATACTTTCGCATCTGTTGAGACTTCCAACGATGGCTATAAAAAATTCAGAGGCTTCACCTAACACACACTGCAATCACAAAATACTCCCTGAAAATTCATGTTCTTCATCCCCTCATATGTGCATCATTTTCAAAGAGAAAGAGTAAGTGTCGTGTGGTTTACTACCGTTTGTTGGGTTGGCTGAAGTTCTGCAATTTCGATTGCCAGTATTGCAGAATAGATTTTGTTCTATTATGGGAGGAATTAATCCAAACCTTGGGCAATTGTGAGGGGATTAAATTACTTAAGAAAATACAGTTTTCTGTAGCCTCGAAACTACATTTTCGTTCTTAGCATTTTTCTGTTTTCTAATATATAGTTTGATTATAGGGATAACAAACTTAAAGAATTTAATTTATATATATATATATATTTCATTGTATATTATATTTTGGCCGGAGATTAAAGTCTTTCAATTTTCTACTATGTTAAGTAACTTGATTTGAAGATATATTCTTCTTCATCGTATATTCATCAAGTGAATAATTTTTTAGATTTGGTTTGAAAACTATAAAAACTTTGCCAGTTGATTAATTTTCTTGTGTTTTTCCTTTTCAAACAGAAATGGTTGATCCAACTAATATTGTGAATGCTACTGATCCTGCTGCGACAGTTGTTGCCTCATCCAGTCGCACTACACTTGTAATGACAGGGGCTGAAAAGCCCGGAAAGTTTTCCAATATTGAATTTAAGAGATAGCAACAAAAGATGTTTTTCTACTTAACGACCCTCGGTTTGCAAAAGTTTATTACTGAGGATGTTTCAGTCACGCCAGATGATACTCCGGATAACGAACGATCTATCGTGACGGAGGCATGGAAGCATTCTGATTTTCTATGCATGAACTATATTCTGAATGGTTTGGATGATGGTATGTATAGTGTTTATAGCATTTGGAAATATTCTAAAGAATTATGAAATGTTTTGGACAAGAAATACAAGACTGAAGACGTTGGATTGAAAATATTTGTTGTTGCCAAATTTCTGGAATCTAAATGGTAGACAACAAAGCTGCCATGTCGCAAGTCCAGGAATTACAAGCGATTATTCACGATCTCATTGCGGAAGGTAATTCGAATCAATATACTTATTTCAAATATTAATTATATTACTAATAATATTTTTATTCTTACTGAAGAAATGATAATCAATGAAGCCTTCCAACTAGGGCTGTTAGCGGTCCGGATACTCCCGGTAATTATCCGAGAATCGGACCGGTAAACTCGTACCGATACTCGGACCGAAATCTTAACAGTCCGGATACGAGTACCAAAAAAATACCTGAACCGATAACCCGATAAAATACCCGGTAACACCCCCCAACACCCCCCCCCCCCAACCCCCACACCCCCCCCCCAACCCCCACACCCACCCAGACCCGGTCTCTCCGGCCATCCCCGGCCAAGAAGCTGACCCACTCCCGCGGCTCTAATTAGTTGTAAATTAATGAAACTTTAAATGGTCATAACTTTGCGCTCGGATGTCCGTTTGACCTAATGTTTTTTTGATTTCGCGTATTTTTTCGAGATAGCGCCGGACAAACAGCTAAAGCGGTTTGGAGCATCCAATTTCTCCAAAAACATCCGTCTTGCCAATCAATTTCACTTTTACCCCAAATTGTTATCAATTGTCAATTTTCAAATCTAAATATCTCGCGCTATACAATATATTTCAACGTAAAAATGTCGTGGTAATGTGTACGAGAATGTCAATTTCAGTATTGGTAATTCAATTTAAAAAAAAAAAATCGGCCCGACCCAGAAAATTCTTACCGGTCCGGACCGATAAGGTTTCGGTCCGGGACCGGATCTCGTTCCAGGACCGAAACCTTATCGGTCCGGGAACGATCCGGACCGGTAAGCTTATCGGACCGGTTCCGGTAAGTGGATACCCGGATCGGTCCGGACCGATAACAACACTACTTCCAACTAACGGCCTTATTGAAAAGTTGTCTCATTTGTCAAGGGACTTTAAAAACTACTTGAAGCATAACGAAAGGAGATGAAATTGGAAAATCTAATTGTTCGTCTTAGAATTGAAGAGGACAACAAATCTGCAGAAAAGAAAGTGAATGGAAAGTCAGCAATCATGAGAGTGCATATTGTTGAAACCACTCCAACAAAATCAAAGAAAAGGAAAAGGACTTCTGGACCAAAAAAACTTTCAAGCAAGAAGAAGTTCAAAGAAAATTTCTACAAGTATGGCAAGTTTGAACACATATCTGCAGAATGTCATGCACCAAAGAAAGATAAAGAGAAGAAGAAGAGTCAAGCAAACATGACAGAAATGAATGAAGACGTGGACAACTTATATGTCATGTTGTCAGAATGCAAATTGGTAGGTAAACAAGAGATTGGTGCATAGATTCTGGTGTCACCCGTCATGTGTATGCTAACAAGGAGTTGTTTGCTTCTTATGCTGCAGTTGGACCCGACGAAATAATTTTCATGGCAAATTCCGCTAATGCAAAAATTGAAGGAATGGGTAAAATTGATTTTAAGATGACACCGGGCAAGATCTTCATGGCAAATTCGTACACACTTGACTCTAATTCATGGCAAATTCGTACAAACTTAACTCTAAACAATGTCCTTCACGTTCCTGAGATGTGAAAGAATATAGTCTCTGTCACGACCAGACCTCGGGCCCGCGACTGGTGTATTACCCCGGGCACCCTAGTGTAATACATCAGAGAAAAATCAACGGAATAACTCAAAAATATGTAACAATGTAAAATAGGAAACATGCCAACCGATAGGTCGCCTTTCAGCATATATATATATAAAACCCGAACAGTTATCCTTTACAAGCCCAACTCACAACAATACTACAAACCTCTAAGAGTTTTTATAACAACTATGACGGGACAGAGCCCCTCCATACCCCTGAATGTACAAGAACCTACAATCTCAGGGAATCATACCAAAAGATATGCCTCCGGAGAAACGGAGCTTCCCAAAACGCAGAACTGTGACCCTAAAAGCGAGGATCAACAACCGGTGTACTTCTACCTGCGGCATAAACGCAGCCTCCCGAAGGAGGTCAGTACAACAGGTACCAAGTATGTTGTTATACCCCGTATTTCCAGAGTATGTACGTAAGGGAATACGTACAAAAGTCTAGCCTTAAAGATAAGGCTTGGACGTTTTTTTTATTTGTGCACAACTCACTAAAAGAATCGTTTTCCGACGAAACGTTTCCACAGCTTTCGTAGGGTAAATTCCGGCTATGCCATTTCTAATTTTTGCGGATTTTTCCGAGAGACGAAACATTTTGGACCAACGGGAGGCGACACTGCACCTCCAATTGGTGGACTTGAATCGCCCATTGACGAAATTGGAGAGCATTGGCACGTTTTTGTGCCTTGTGCACAAGTCAAGGAGTTGGTAGGATATTTGTGTGGAGTAAATCTTCACCCTACACTTGCCTTGCACTTGTCTTAATCTTGGCCGTTGGTTGGCCACTTCGACCTATAAATACCCCTTAGAGATGAAGAGTTCTTCATCCACAAATCTTTCCAAGTCTTGAAAATCCTCTCCTCTCCTTTGTAGCCTTTTCGTCCCAAACCCTCCCTCCTTGTGAAGGCCCTGGCGAATACCCCTAGCCTAGCCAAAATCTACTCCTCCTTGGTAGAAAAGTTGCCTTCTTGTATTGTTATAATGCCCAAAATACCCTAGCCCAAATACCTTAGTACTTAGTAGAAGTTGTGAAGAACTTCTAAGGTTTCCTGAGCATACAACTTAGGAGCAAAACCTTGCTCAGCGACTTTTCTAGGATATTATTGGGCTTCTTCGAGGTAACTAATCCTAACCCTCTTTTGAATTAGAGAATACATACGGTAGTAGTATTAGAATAAGTATTAAATACTTAGAAGAATATCACGAATAGAATTGAATCATACTACCAGTAGAAGGGTTTAAAAGAAGAATAATCAAACAGACTTACATAGATTTGTTTTCACGATGAACTTATATAGCTCATGGGTAGGGAAGTGCTGCCCAACTTTCCATAGAATTGTGAACCTCTGCTTTAGAATGACCTTGAGTAGTCTTTGATAGATGTGCGTGACTATTATAGGTGACTCTCTGCGCGATATATTCAACTTGGCGGTGGTTTTATTTGAGAAGGTATGTGATTCTTCCTAAAGCATGATATTTTACAATATATATAGTACGGTGACGCATACGTGTTAAGCGAATAATAACTACGGCAATGTCTTTGACTTAAGCTCGAATAACACTTACGGCAATGCCTCACGGCTTAAGCCCGAATAACACTTACTGAATGCCTCACGGCTTAAGCACGAATAATAAAGATCCGAAAGCATTTCAAAAGAATCTTGAATCATTTTTAATGAAGAGAACTAATTGGTTTTTAAGCGAAGCTTAAGAGTTATACTAGCTTTATGGGAAGTTAAGTATAACCACTTAGGATTGATAAAAAACAGTTTGCCTATGTGTTTATAACGGACTTATATTGAATTGTGAAAAGAATAATAAGATGGTTTGATAAGTAGACATGATATGATGCTATGTGTGTTAGTGTCTTGTAACGTTTGTGTAAAAGAGTATTCTTGTTGTGCTTATGTTGTTTAACGATAATTCGTTAGGTTAGTGTAACATCACTCACCTCTTGACATATTACAGGGGTTAAGCCGCCTCCGCGGGTAGACTCGGTGATGCAGGACCATGATTCGAGAATACCTCATGCGGGTCCAAAGGACCTATGCGAGCTACGGAGTTCCAGTTAGTGTGCGGGGTTATACCTCACGCGGTCTACATGTGGCCATGCGGACTACGAGTCCGTGACGATGCCGAGAGTAGCTACCGATGCGGGGTTATATACCCTACGCGGGCCTATGTGATTGGCCTACGCGGACTACTGGAGTCCGGATTAGGCTTGCATGGTGATACTACGAAATTGGCCTGCTTGATCATTCGCAGCCTAGAAAAGACACATTACGATTTACCTATTGCTTTCTTGTTTGTGATGTGGCACTATGCGGTTTCGTTGTTTCATACATACTTGCAAAACTGCTTTTTAAAATGATATGTTTCATTTAAGTATTTCTGATTTCATATACTTAGTACTGTTATCGACCTCGCCCGGGGCTGCGTTCATGCCGCAGTAAGGGCAGCAGTGCTAGATCCACATTCTTAGGATCTCTACGTTGGTGTGGGAGCTCCATCTTTTCCGAGGCTCTACTTTTGGGTATGATCTCCTGTTGTAGATAGTTTTGTCTGATCGGTATGGCTGTCCCGCCATAGTTGTATATTTCCTTAGAGGTCTCAGTAGTCATGTTGTCGGATGTAATCGCTAAACCATGTTTATATATATATGCCGAAAGGCGATGTTTTCTCACATAACCGTGTCTTATTTTATAAATCGTTTCATGTCTTGCTTTATATTTCCACTGATTACTCGATGTATGACTACTTGGGTGCCCAGAGCACGATCCACGGCCGAACAGTCGTGACATATGTGAAATCGAAAATATCAGAATGAAATCATAACAGTCTATATAAAACAGGAGACATGTATGATAACCAAACTACAGTACACAATATATAAGTAGTCATGTCAAGTCAGGGACTCATGCCCTCAAAGTCATCACTCAAATATAACCATGGGTCTCACGCCCACAATATCAATCATGCACGTGGAATTCCTCCTCACTGTCGACAGTCTATGATATAATATAACACCAAAATGTACACATGAACACCAGGTCCCACCTGTGTCATAAAAATCGTACGGGCCAAGTAGGAAAGCCAACCACCAGATCCAGCCTGCATCATAAAAATGACCGGGGCAAGTACGAAGGCATAGCTACCAGATCCATCCTGCGTCATCAACTGACCGGGGCAAGTACGAAAACCAGCTATCAGATCCAGCCTACCGCCACGAGATATGACCGGAGCAAGTACGAAAGCCATCTACCAGAGCCTATCGTACCAACTATGCTATAGAACTGACCGGGGCAAGTACGAAAGTCAACTACGATCCGGCTGATCAATGATTGGCCAGGCGGCACGGGGGCTAGCTACCAGATCCTGCCTGTGTCATCAACCTCATGGAGAGCTAGTCCATAGAATAACAATAACAATGGAAGCATACCCGTGGGCCACCCAACGTGTCAGTATGTCCAAGTAAATAACACGATAACAATCATAGTGGAAGCATACCCGTGGACCATCCAGCAGCGTCGGTATGTCCAAGTAAACAACAAGATAATCGACCCTCCATCGAGAGACGCGGTAACATAGAAATACAACACTTGCACAACAAAGGCTATCACAACTAGCATAGGAAAGTTTAACATACTCTTAGACTTTCATTTTATGCCAACAATCCGGGTTTTAACCTCAAAGTACTACATACTTCAATTCTCTTTAAAAGATCCCTTTTTAAGTAAAAACCACACGATACTAATACCCGTAGTATCAAGACACTTTCATGTTTAAATCAAGTACTTTATACTTTTTAAACCAAGTGGCTTACACTTTTAAAACAACGTCAAATATACTTTTAAAACCCAAGTAACTCACTCTTTTAAGATCAAGGCACTCACACCTTTTAAAATCAAGCCACTTATACTTTTCCAATCAAGACAAGTTCAATATTTAAAAACAAGTTACTTACTCTTTTAAACTCAAGTAACTTACTCTTTTCAAAACAAGTAACCTATACTTTTAAATCAAGTTACTTCTCCTTTCCCAAAATCAAGTTGTTTATAAATCAAGTCTCTTATCTTTCAAGATCAAGTCTCTTAACTTTCAAAATCAAGTCTCTTAGCTTTCAAAATCAAGTCTCTTAATTTTCAAAATAATCAAGTCTCTTATCTTTTAGAATAATCAAGCCATTCTTTTATCTTCATAAAGTCGCTATAACTAACTTCCCATAAAGCCATTATAACACTTTATGTTTTAAACCAACCAAAGACAACCACACTCATTTATGAAATTAAGAGAACTTTATTCTTTTAAAGACCAAGTATCACTTTTCTTCCGAATAATGATTCATAACTTTTTAGAATAATTCAAGGTTCTTAACATTTAGAACTCAAGTCAAGGACATCAAAGTGAAACCAAATTTGTTTAACACACGTACGTCTACCGTACTATATATTTCACAACAATCATGCTCAAGAGGATAGGAAGAATCACATACCTCCTCGGCTAATCCATTTGCCAAGTCGAATATGCCGCGCGTAGAATATCAACCTATAATAATCAAACACGTCTATCAACGTCTAGATTTCTTCATAGAATATTTCTAAGTATAGGGTCTCTTATTCTACGGAAAATCGGGCAGCACTTTCCCTGTTTTTACGTACTTTTCCACTTTTTCAAGGCCCGAAATTCAATAACCAACATGCCACATTTAAGGCGCAATAATACAATAATACTAAAGGGGATTACACGCCTAACTGGACGTGTAAAATTCTGCCCCACAATTACAAAACAATCCATTAGTCCAAAGTAAAAACAATCCAATGTAAATACAGTCCAATATAAATACAGTCCAATGTAAATACAGTCCATTAGTCCATTCGTTGGTGTTCTTGGCCAACTACTACAATCAAATTTATCCAATTTTCGGCTAGCATGCCGGAATTACTTATTTAATCTTCCAACTTATATTCCAATCTTTATATAAGTTATAATAACTTTGTTATTAACTGTCAACAGGTAATAGGTAATGTTTTTACCATTTTAATGGCTAGCATGCCAATTTCTTGATTTTAGAAACTTAACAAGGTCCAAATCCTTTCCATCTTCCTTCCATGTATCACATACTTATTTATATACAACCAACATATATAATATCCAACTTCACAAGGAGGACAAAGTTCATTACATCAAAGAGCCCAAAATAATCCAAGAACTAAAAGTCGACCCGTAGCACGTTTAGCTCCTATTCCTTACGTTTAAATCCGCTCCAAGCAACCCTTAGAAGCTCCTAACCAACTCCTCTTCAAGATCCAACTTCAAAAAGTGAAGAACACTTTAGGTTTCAAACCTAGCAAGATTCGGCCAAGGGGGTGTTTTTAGGCTAGGGGTGTGAAATCTTGTCTACCACTTGGTTAATAACCTTCCTAACACATCAAGGAAGAACACTTAAGAGTTTAAGAATTGTTGGACAATATTAGATCAATGATCTTAGCCAAAGCCGAGAGTTACAAGGAAGGGAGGGAGTATTGTTCAAGTCTTGAAATAATTCTAAGTGTGGGAGATTCATCCTACTAGTGTGATGATATAAGACAACCAAGGGCTAGGATTAAAACATGTGTGTGGTTGAGATTAGGGACAAGTGTGTGTGGGTCCCACTTGTCCACTTGTCCAACAAATATCTCACAAAAATATCTAGCACAAGACTTGTCATCTTAGACACCTTGCACGCCCAACATGGGCCCCATGGGGTGACACGTGTCGCCCCCTATTCGTCCAAAATATTTTCATCTCCCAAAAACATCCATAATGGCCAAAATCTCGAAAATAATGTGGGCCCCACAAAACCGTAAATGTCTCCCGTGGGCCCCACGTGACCAATTCTGAAAATAAAATTCCATAATTCTCTTATATTCCCAGAAGTCCAAATACCAAAATTGAGAATCCAAATTCTCAACAATAAACCTTTTTCCTTCACGAGGTTTGGAATATTTTCCGTCGGAAATTCAAAATTTTCTTCCCTTTCGTACTTAGTGTTATATTCTCCTACGTACGTCCTCACATACATACTCTGGAACTACGGGGTGTAAAAGTCTCAACATCACTTCTAGTCAAAAGCAGATTCAAGTGTGTTTTTATTTTCGACAAGGTTGTAGTTAGCAAAAATGAGATGTGTGTAGAAAAAAATTATCTCACTGAGGGCCTTTCAAACTCAATATAACTGCAGTTGATATGAATAAAAATTAGGTTTCATCTTACTTACTTGAGTCAAATAGTTTATGGCATGCACGTTTGAGACATGTTAATTATAAAACTTTGCAAAAATGATTAACTTGGAAGTATTGGCTATATTTGAATGCAATCATTTAAAGTGTCAAGTATGTGTTGAATCTAAATATGCTAAGCATCCTTATAAGTTCGTTGAAAGGAATTTCGGTCCTTTAAAGTCAATTCGTTCATATATTTATGAATGAAGTCAATACCATATCGCGGTAGGAAAAAAAGTAGTTCATAACTTTTATTGATGATAACACTTGATATTGTTATGCTTATTTACTTAATAGTAAAGATGAAGCTACTAACTCATTCAAGCAGTATAATAATTAAGTTGAAACACAAATTAACAAGAACTAAAAATGATTAGAAGTGATAGGTGACTAATATGAATCTCGTTTTGAAGACATATATTTGGAATATGATATTATTCATCAAACAACTGCTCCATACACGCCACAATCTAATGGAATTACAGAAAAAAAGAATCGAACATTAAAGGAGATGATGAATGTCTTATTGATAAGTTCTGGTTTACCTCAGAACTTGGGGGGGGGAGGCTATTCTTACATCTAGCCGAATACTCAATCGAGTACCCCATAGCAAAACGAAGTCCATTCTATATGAAAAGCGAAAAGAAAGAAAATCTAACTTGAAATATTTCAAAGTGTGGGGGTGTTTACCTATAGTTCAAGTTCCTAAACCCAAGAGAGTAAAAATAGGACTGAAAACCATTGATTGTGTTTTCATAGGATATGCTACTAATAGTAAAGCATATCATTTTCTGGTACATAAAATATCCTGATATTCATATTAATACGGTAATTGAATCAGATAATGCTAAAATTTTAATTTTATCCAGATAAAAAGGAATGTGAGTAGTCTAGCGAAAGATCTAAATGACCTCGGGGAAGAGACAAAGGAAGTTGCGCCTAATGAGGAGTATCAAAGATATAAAAAATGTCAAAGGACGTCTACTTCATTTGGTCATGATTTCATGACATTCTTAGTGGAGAATGAGCCTCAAACTTATAAGGAAGCGATGTTTTCCACATAAGCACAGTATTGGAAAGAGGCAATAAATAGTGAAATAAAATCCATTTTAAACAACCACACTTGAAAATTGATTGATCTTCATCCAGGAAACAAACCCTTAGGTTCCAAATATATTTTCAAAAGGAAAATGAAAGATGAACGCACTATTGATAGATATAAGGCAAGACTTGTTTTCAAGGGATTCAGACAACGTGAAAGTCTTGATTATTTTGACACTTACTCGCCAGTAATGAGAATTACATCCATTCGAGTGTAAGTAGTGTTGACCGCCGTGTACGATCTTCAAATCCATCAAATGGATGAAAAACAATCTTCTTAAATGAAAATTTGGAGGAAGAAATCTACATGGATCAACTTGAAGGGCTTATAGCTTCTGGAAAAGAAAAGAAGGTATGCTGACTTGTGAAGTCACTCTATGAACTTAAACAAGCTCCCAAATAATGACATTCAAAATTTGACCATACAATGTTGGTAAATGGATTTAAGATTAGTGAATGTGATAAATGTGCTTACATTAAGAATGTTCCGAATCACATAGTCATTGATTGCTTATATGTCGACGATATGTCAATAATGATCAAATACATTCCCGACATAAATGCTACTAAGTGTATGTTGCTAGCAAGTTTGATATGAAAAACTTAGAAGTTGCTGAATTAATTGTTGGAATTAAAATTCATAGGACTCCTCAAGGTCTAGCATTATCTCAATCTCAATATATTAAGATGGTACTTGAAAAGTTCAAGTATTTTGATTGAAATGGACTAAAAACCGGATCATAACTCAATTGGCCCAAGTTTTACAAATTTTAAATTCTGTTTAATTCTTTTTATTATTTATTTAAGTACCTAATAATTTATTTATTTTATTATAACTATATATAACATATCAAATAAAAAATGACTTCTTAAAAATATTTAAACAGAGTCTCATGAACTAGTTTGGACTATAGGTGTCTCACAAGTCGGCCCGAATCGATAGACGAAGATCGGGTTAAAGCGTTACCGATGCGGATTATCGCTTAACGGCCTCTGGACCAGTTCATTACGGAATTTCCAATCGACCCGTGCGGTTCCGGGTCGAACCGGTCGGATCAGACCGATTTTTTTTTTAATTTTGAAAATGTAAACTAAATTCAAATTAAATATGTAATATAATATAGTTTTATATTTTATATTTTAAAATTTAAAGTTAACTTTGTATTTTATAGTTTATAACTTTATACTTTATATTGTAGTTATACTTTTATTAATTTATTAAATTAGTAGACATAAGTTAACAACTAAAGAAATAATAAAATAAAATAAAATGATAAGATGTAAACTTTCGAACTTTCATTATTCATAATGTTAAAAAGAGTACATAATGAAGTAATAATAATTTTATTTATATATTATGCATCCTTCTAACAAGTTCTTCGTAATTTATAGGTTCATTGAATTGTTGTGGATCTATAGCCGCTAAATCTGGAGTATTCATTCCAGTCCCGGCTGTCCCGCTTCCGTCGTAATTTGTGCTCCCGCTTTCCAAAATATTACCGATTTCTTCATCTTCCGGATCGTCAACGTCTACGTATCCTTGATTTCTTCTCTCTGATCTGATTCAATCCCTTAAACAGACTAAGACTTCTAATGTTTCTCCGCTCAATGAGTAACGTGTGTCTCCTATTTGGTCTCGTGCTTGGCTGAATGCACTTTCAGAAGCCACTGTTGAGATAGACACATTAAAAACATCCCGTGCCATAGCTTCAAGTATCGTAAATTGTCTTCTGTTATCCTGCCACCATTGTAAAGGTTGAAAGTTCTTCTTCGACTCCGTTGACTTTTGTAAATAAAATTGCATCTCATCACAATTTCGACTTGTGGTTGGTTGTGTTGTTCCAAATGTCTAAAGATTTATTATCATCATCATCTTCATTGAATCCTGTAGATGTAGACATAGAAGCAGAACTAGAAAGAAGATTAGTAGCAGAGTTGTTGTTATCATGTAATGTAGCATAATATTCATATAATTTAGTTAAATTAGTATCAAGTTTACCTATGCAATCAATTGAAGATGAAGTTTCGGTTGCACATACTTCCATATAATTATATAAACTAAATATTAAATTATGACAATCTATTTTTTTAATAGAAGGATTTAAGACTGCACTAATACAATAAATATTAGGAACAAGAAAAAAATATTTTTTAAACTTTTCAAACATAACTGTAACATCAACTTTATATTTTATATTTGATTTTAAACCATAAAATAAATTTAAAATTTCAGCTATATGAGCTAAACCAATACAAAATGTTGGGTAATAAGATCCAGAAAATTCAACAGTAGCAGTGTAAAATTTACGTAAATTTTTAAAAGTTCAGAAATTGATTTTCAATGTTTGTCGATTAACATATGAATCACGTTTTTACAATGAGCATTTGAAACATGTGTTATAATGTCTTTATACTTGTAACATTCTTTTAAAAATAAACAAGTATAATTTCACTGTGTAACAACCTCACCTGACATGAATTTTGGTCTCAAATTAAATTGTTTACATTTTTCTTTAAATTCTATTATTCTACTTTTTTTATTATTACCTGGAATAACTCCAACAACTCTTCGGACAGGAGCTAATTCAATTTCAAATAAATCAAGACCACTTTGAACAATTAAATTATAAATATGACAAACACAACGAACATAAAATATATCAGGAAGTGGCGGTTGTAATTCTGCTTTTAAAAGATCTACAACAACAGTATTATTAGATGCATTATCGAATGATATAGTAAGTACTTTTTGAAAAAGATTCATTCATTTTGCAATATTTTCCAGTATGACTTTGACCTCGTCATACAGAAAAGAAATAATACGTTTTCCATTCTAAAATTTTCATCAATTCAATGACAAGTAATTGTTAAATAATCTCTACAGTTTAAAGCATGTCCAATGTCTGAAGTTAAACTAAATAGGCATGAATGGTTAGCGAACAAATGTTGCAAATAAATAACATACTCAGTATAAATTCTAAAAATATCGGCTCTACAAGCAGTACGAGGAATACCTTTAAATAAAGAATTATATATTCTTTGAATATATGTAATTAAATATGAAGAAGAAGCAAAAGAAAAAGGTAAACAATTTGCGACAACCATTTTTTGCTAATTCAATGCGATCCTTCTTTGGATCGTAGTTAACAAGCCCCCCGTTAATGGATTAATTTGTTGTTGACCGGGTTCTACATCAGGAATAGAACCCCACTGTATCAGATGATCTCTTAATAGATGCCTACCTATAGTGCCCGTCCCCCCGTCACCACCCCCTCTATTATGTTTATAAGTTTTTCCACAAATATTACATCTACTTCTATCAGTGTCCCCAATTCTATTATAAAACTTCCACACTTTACTCATTTTTCTCCTAATTGCTACTTCTGCTTCTGGTAAAGGAGGTCTACCTCTACTAGTAGTACTAACATTGACAGAAGGCACACTAGTAGGTGTAGGGGTTTCAGTTTCAACATTATCGTATTCATTATCTTTTATTCCAAAATCTTCTTGCATTTGATCATAGTCTATATTTTGATTAGACGATGAAGAACGGGAACCTCTAGTTTTTTTACCCCTTGAAGTTGAAACAGATTTACCTTTAGCCAATCGATTTACCAAATCTATTATAAAATATTTAATTTAAATAATCAACAAATAAATATGACAATTTAATAAAATAATTAGAGAATGAAACGAGTGTACCAAACTTCGGGATTCAGAATTCAATTGAAACTCGAAGCTCGAAATCTTCCGTCTTGCTACTTTGAAATTAATAATAATAATAATAACTTGAGAATTGATAATAGAGAGAATTAAGAGAGTATGAGAATTGTAGAAATAATTGTGTAATAAAAATGAGAAGAATATAGAGTATTTATAGATTTTTAAAGGGTAAAAATGTAATTAATAATAAATAAATAAATAAATAAAAAAGCCGACCGCCCCCACTCTCATTTTTACACACCCACCCAACGGTAACATTACCGTTGGGCAACATCCCTTTTTTTTTTAATTAACGTTAGGTCTGGACCGGACCGGTTAACCGGTAACGTTACCGGTCCTGACCGGATTATCTTACCGGATTTTTTTCCATAACACGTGCGGGTTGGGCCCAAACCAACCCCCAGCCCATTAAGACTTACCGGTCCGGACCGGGTCCCTTACCGGGTCGGCCGGTCCGGTTACCGGTTAACCGGACCGGTAGCCACCTATAGTTTGGACTGCATATCCATATAATTTTTATATGGCCTAAAGTGGGAGAAACAAAATGAAAAAATGAACTGATTTTTATATGCGGGTCATAATTTTATAGGCTGATTTTGTCACTATAAAAACCGTAAAATACTTCGGCATGAGATGTTCCACAACCACCCTCGATGAAGATTGGACAGCTTGAACTAATTGAGTAGGCATTTGACCATAGAAATCAAATATTTTTCACCATAATTTTTAAACTTAAAGTTGAAGATGGAATTATGTTTGATTATAGTTTTTGCAAAGAATATTTTGTTTTCGATGTAAAGTGAATGAAAAATAAAAATAGAGTTTTAGGTGTTTCAAATTTCAACACAACTTCAAAGTGTGTTTGAAATTTTCATGACCACTAATTTTGAAATAAACTAAAGAAAATATCTGAAAAAGGATAATTCTCATGGTCAAACGATCCCCTAAATAAGCCACGGGTAACCAACAAATTCAAAAATAAAAGAGGAATAAATGTACATATACGCCACATTAACAAATTTCTCCCTTTTCAACCAGGATAAAAGTAAGAAGAAATAAGATTAATTTGACAACACAATAGGATACCTTAAAACAAATTAATGTAAGTTTAAACTAAACAGGGGCTAAAGGGAACCCCCCCCCCCCCCCCCCAATAAAAGTAGAAAACTCTATTAAATTACAAATTTTAACATGATTTTATGGTCTCATACTAAAATGATTTCAGTACCAATTATATTTCTGTACCCTGACAAGCAATGGTTCTCACAGCTTCTCCCGTAATAAATCACCAAAATTTGAAAAAATGAATTCCCTAATCCTAAACTGTCAAGGGTTTGGCGCTATTCACAAATGTGGCACTTTTGTCGAAACCCTCTAGCACTAAAATTCTCACTGCTTCCATACCATTGTGTAATGTGAAGTCCAACTGAAATTAATAAAAAAGCAACATCAATATGAGGTTGTACTCCTGAAAATTACTTAAATAATACAGAAAAGTAAGTACCTCTTCACGTTCTTGTCGATTAAATGCGCGAAGAACAAAACTTGCCGGATCCATTTTCCCTGGAGGCCTCCCAATGCCTAAAGAAAATTTCAAGTTTTACAACTAAAATAACATACAGAAATATGTACTTAAGAATCAGGCAATACCTATTCGTAAACGTGGAAAATCACGGTTCCCTTTAAGATGATTCATAATGCTCCTCATCCTTATAACAAAAAGCAGGACATTACTCATGTTAGTATCCATGAAACGGGGTGCAGATATATATCTAAACTAAGAATATTGCACAAGCAAATTCTTCAGATCACCAAAGTTTTCCTATTTCCTTTTCCTTCTTCATGTTTCTTTTTGGGTTCATGGTGCTTAATCTAAATCTACTCAGATAGGCAGATAGAGTCCCTACTAGTATGGCCTCCATCTTTTTTATTTGTTGACTTTATTCCAGGCTCGGGAGGGAAATTCACATATATCAAGCTTCATAATCCATGTATCACAAGATGCCCACCATGGCATTCTTGACAGATTTAAAGCACCTTACAGTAATAGACCAGAAATGCCAGCCCCTAGGCTCTCATCTAGTGGTAAGAGTGCAATGTATGATGTGTGGGTTAGGCGCATGTCATGGTTTTGAACTGTGCGCCACCACTATCTCAGGGGAATTTCACGTTTATCAATAAGAGAATAAAATAAATGATATGTTTAATTCTTTCGCTTAGAGCCAGGAAAAAAAAAGAGTCAACAAGCAGTTCTGAGTCCAGCACATATGATCATTTGAATGTGAGATTATGTTAAATTTTCCTTCCACAAAATTCCCGCCTATCAAGTAAAAGTGTAAAACATTGAGAAATTGAAGATAAAAGCCAAAAACTAACGAAACCTAACTATTTGGTCGATAGACCAACTTCACTTGTGAAACTATGCAAATTGATGAATCCATCATTACGTCTTCTTTACAATTTGATCATCAACCACAAGCAGTTTATGAGAAGGAGCGAACTATAAAATGCTAGGTATCCATCAATTATCTTGCTTCTAGATTTTCAATCAATTACAATCTATGTAATTCAAGCATCAAATATCCAAGCAAATATCAAAAACTAAAATCTCGAATAGACGTCAGAATCATTATAAGCATGTGATGAAAGTTCTAGATAAAGGAAACTGTTTAACAATAAAGATTACCCATTGTGTCCTCCATGACCACCTTTTGGCAATAACCGCAATTTTGCAAAAGGCAAATCTAAGTCGTCAAAAACCTGCAGTTATAAAGTTCTACTTAGAAATTGCTACAAAGATAAGTTCTATGCTCAACTGTCAATAGCTTACCACAAGAACTTGCTTCAGTGGAATCTTATAATATGAAACAATTGCCCCAACCTGTGAAACAGTGTAAATATCAATTTTATGCTACTTGGTGGATGGAAGTTACAAGAGAAGTCATGCCAAGATGAGTGAACTTACAGACTCACCACTTGCATTCATGAATGTTTGAGGTTTAGCAAGCATAACTGGAACATCTCCAATAAAACCTAGAAAGCAAAAAAACCCAAGAAATATGAAAGAGATCCTAAAAAGCAACTTTGAACGACTGAGTTATTAATCAAACTTGTTCCTTCTTTCCAGGTCCAGATATGAAAAAGCTTTGCTTAAATAATCTTCCCTATAAATGTAGCATGTCAATGCAGTTCACCAAAAAGTAGCCAAATATCAACATTAATGGTATAATGTCTAAATGAGAAATAAAATCTTGATGCAACAATGCAAAGCCCCCTAGCTTCAATAATTAGCTAAGTTAAATGGAGTAACCCATAAGGGTGTAAATTCTTTTGCTAATTTTAGTGCATTTTGAAGAATGTAGACGAAGCACCTACATGATTGTCACAACCGTTCAAAACAAGTACATAAAAGCAAACGAATGACCCATGTAACAAAGGATATCATCAACAAACGGATTATTATTGTTGTTACTATTTTTATAACCAAGAAATCTGAGCGCCAATGGTGCAAGTTTTGAAACTCAGTGGAAAATCACCCCCACCCCACCCCACTCCACCCCACCCAGTCACCCACCCTTCTCCACTTCTATACCATACTTTCCTCTATCACAGGGTAGGAACCAGTGACGTAAAGGTTGAGGAATATTAGCTAGAACGTAATCAGCAAAGGGATACAGATTATTAGAGCCACAAAAGACCAGTCAATGCAATGATATTGTGTACACAATATTTTGCAACGTTAGACAAGATCATATCGGCTAAAAAATGTCAAACCAAAACAGAAGATAGAAGGAGAACTCTGAAATCCATTATAACCAAGGAAAAAAAAGGAAGCACCTTTCCCAAATTGAGCTTTGAAGGAAACACTTCCCATGGAAATTCCTTCAGCATCAGCTATAGTATCTATCATCTCAAAACCCACCTGCCAAATCAAACATTCTAGTCATTAGAGATATATAAATCATTACTAACATCAAGTTGTTACAGCTTGTGGGGATGGTGTTACCTATTGTATTGTATTTGTATCGTTAGTTTAAATACAATGTTTGTTTTGATTGTTAGTACTATTGTATTGTTAAATCCATAGTTATGTAATGACAAAAAGTCTCATTTTGTGTAACGAACAATTTGGTTTGATCGCGTCATTACCTTATCTTTACTTATTATCTAATAATCCTATTTTATCATATATATTTATACTAGCTCTACCCCGTACCCTACTTTTGTTGTAGGTTTATGCTTCAAACTGTTGATGTGTGACATTATATAACAAAGGAAAACGATACGATCTATCCAAACGTTGTATTCATTAAAACAATACAGTAGGATACAATACAACACAATACACTCACTATCCTAATTTATGTGACACAATTCGAATTTTGAGAGCCAAATTTCTTAATTTTGATTGTGAATTGAGCAGACCTTAACCCTACCTTGCGAGGTAGAGAGGTTGTTTCCGATTAATCACAATAATTAACAATTAAAAATATTTAAAAGACATGAAAAAATTGCAGTAAAAGAAAAACATATTTAACTCTCGAAATTCGGTACCACATAAATTGGAACGGAGGAACTATAATATAATACAATACATTACAAAATAATATATAACAAAAAGAGAACGCACGTTGTGACGGGTGCCAGCGAATCGTTTGCCAGGGTTACCAAGGCCAACGATGAGCCAAGGCTGTGGATTTGGCTTCGGCTTCTTCTCCGTCTGTGGCGCCGGTGAGGAGGTTGACGTGGACATTGAACAACACGACATTTGGTACAAAGAGCTGGTCGAGGCGGCGGTGTTGTTGCTCATCCAACTGCTCCGATAAGAGGATGAAATTAGGGTTTTGTCGAAGAGGCGGCGGCCGCGGCGGCACAGGACAGTAACCGATGATGCAGTGGTGGAAATTGCACATGCTAATTTCATTGTTCTTTTACTTTAGTAGATGTTAAAGAGAGGAGAGGTGTTAGGTAACCGAATTTTGAAGGGAAGCGGATTGGCTGAAATCGAATTCCAACGACGTCGTTTCAATGTAGTCAAGCAAAAATTAAAAGGGTAGGCTGAAAAATAAGCTTGAACTATTCCAAATAGATTAATTTTAATCCCTATGTGCTTTCTGCTTAAAAATGCCTCGCCAGTAGTTAATAAAAGGCCGAACCCATTGTGGTTGTCTCACTTTCTTTGGGTCTATCCGCTTAAACTCAAGTTTTAAGTGTTCTTCAAATTTCTTAAATTTCATACATTGGTTAAAACACGATTTGAAAAAGATATCAAAACGTTTCAATGTGATAATGTTCGTGAGTTCAATAACTCTTTTTTCATAATTTTTGTGCGGCTAATGACATGATTTTTCGTTTCTCTTGCCTCATACCTCTCCTCAAAATGATAAAGCCGAAAGAATTCTCCGCACCATTAATAATATAATTTGTACCCTTCCATTTCACATCTAGTCCAAAATGCACTACAAAATGCACTGCCTGCCTCCCCCGACACACTCACCCGTCTTGCAAACTGTCGCTTCCCCACCTCCGATCCCGCAACATTCCGAAACAACCCGCTGCCCAATCAATGCCAACACTACCACACTACACAACCCGCCACTGTCTGCCCCCCAAGAACACCCAACCACACTGTTATATACCGCCCCCTGACCCCCGAAATATCTTGCCACCCACTGCCCAACCCCCCACCACACTGCCAAATCTCGCCAAACCTCTCCCCATCCACTGTCACTGGCCCACGACCCGAGACCCACTGCCCCGCCCCCGTACCTACACATCAAATGGAAACTCGTGCCAAATACGAAATTTTCAAACCCAAAGTCCACTTTAACCTATCCACACAATCCATATCACCAGTACCTAAAAACCCAAAACTAGCCAAACTTGACCTTAATTGGAATGCGGTCATGTGTGAGGAGTTTGATGCGCTTACCACTCAGCACACGTGGGATCTTGTTCCGATGCCAGAGGGGATGAATGTGATTCGTTGTATGCGACTCTTTCGTCATAAGTTCACAGATAGTGGTGATCTTGAACGCCACAAGGTCAGACTTGTGTCAAATGGCACATGGCAGCATGAGGGTATTGATTGTGGTGAGACTTTCAGTCCGGTGGTCAAATCAGCTACTATTTGCACTGTTCTGAGCATAGCTATAGGTAAGAACTGGCTGATTTATCAACTTGATGTGAAAAATGTGTTCTTACATGGGGATTTGAAAGAAACAGTTTGCATGCACCAACCGCCAGACTTTGTACATGCAGAGGCTTCTGATCATGTCTATCATCTTCGCAAGTCCCTATTGTTACACCCCGTATTTGCAGGACATGCTTTAAGAGCGTACGTAAGAACTCGCAAGTGTTAAGATTTGAGACTTGTAATTTTTTTTTTATCGGAATTGTGAAATTTTCGGAAAACCTAATATTGTGACGAATGGGAGGGCGACACGTGTCACCCCCCTTAAATGAGCTTGGACGAATTGATCATGGACATAAGGGTCATTTGACCCTTGTTAGGAAGACAAGTCTTGCAACTTGAAGAGCTTGACATAATTGACTTGGTCAATGGACCCACAAAGTCTTGATATTTGCTAAGACCTTATCCTAGCCACCCAATTGTTTATATCTTGACCCTCCAATGTGCTATATTATACTACTAGTAGCAAGAGTGAGCTCAACACTTAGCCAAATTTCACAACAATTTGAAGAGCTCAAGAACAAGGCTCTCGGGTTCACTCCTTAGGGAGAAGAAAAAATTTGTTTCTTGTCCAATAATCTCCCCACTTTAAACCAAGGTTCCTAAGTGTATTGTGAGTGTATCTCAATAGAAAAATCTCGGAAAAAGATAGTTTTCGGGTTAGTCGCAAAACGAAAACCTAGTTGTCTTTCTAGGTTTTGTTTAGAAGTTTGAAGGAAAATTGTTGGTGTTGCTCTAAGGGTCTCAAGGAGCGGATTGAAGTGTCTTGAAGAGGCTCTAGATTGCTAAGGAGCGACTTCGGATTAGAAGATTTGGATTAAGATTCGTTGAGGTATAATCTTGTTCTTTGAAAGTGTTACAAGATTATTTATGTTGTTGTTAGCTATACTTGTTGCTAGCATGAAGTATATGTGTTGAACTTTGTAAGGATTATGGATTGATTGTGGCCTTGGAAATCCGAAATGTAATGTGAGCCATGTTAAGTTGGATTACAATTTGGTCGTTATTAGAATCGTCGCATGTTATTGACTTAAAGATTATAGTAGTTATAATTGGTTGCGACTTGATATCATGTTATGCTAACAATTTGGATTGAATTGGAAATTGGATAAGAATTGATGTTGTAGTATTTCAAGTTGGCCGAATTGGGCATATAGTTTGTATTAGTTTGATATCTATTGTGGGGCGGAATTTTACACGGCTAGTAGGCGTGTAATCCCCTATTGATAATTGCTTTTGATTGGGCCTTAAATGTGGCGTGTTTGGTTATTGTATTCGGCCTTGAAAAAGGTGGCAAAGTAAGTAAAAACAAAGGAGGTGATGTCCGATTTTCCGTAGAATTTAGCGACTTAGCACCTAGAATATTCTACGTATGAAGTAAGAGGTTAATGGACGTATTGTGACCATTATAGGTTGAAGTACTAAGTATAGCGTATCCTACTTGAAGGATGGATTAGCTATCAAGATTGAAGTACTTTGGAGCATTTTGCTACTTGTCGATAATCGTCGCGAGGTATGTGAACCTCTTCCTTCCTTTGGCATGATTCTATGTATGGAATATACGTGGTATCATTTCATGTTTCCTTACTCTTAGAAGTTAAGAGGTAGTTGTGTGATTTACTACATGTAGAACTTTTCCTATCTTTGAGCATGACTAGTTGCACGTATGTAGTACGGTGAGCGTCACGACACCTTGATATCCTTTACTAGTTTTATGAATAGCCAAGTCGGGTGAGTTAGGAGATTAACTCATTTCTTTGAAAGTATAAAGGATGTCTAATGTGTTATTAAAGTTAAGGGACTTGAAGAGTTTTGAAGTAGGTGATACTTGTTCCGTTTTAAACGTATAAGTCCCTTGGATAGGAAATTGTTTTTGGCTAAGGCATAAAGTGAATATAACGACTTTATGGGGAGTTAGTTATATTTGCTTTATGGAAAGATTAATGACTTGATTTTAGTAAAAAGGCAACTTGATTTTAAGGCATCAATTGCCTACGGTTTTATAATAGAAGGAGTCACTTGAGTTCTAAAGGTTAAGAGACTAATTGTATTTTTGAAAGTTAAGAGAATTGATTTGAAGGTATCACTTGCTTAAAGCTTTTAAGTAAGGGTCACTTGATTTTAGAAGCCGAGAAATGTATTTCTAAAAGTATCGTGACTTATGAGAAATGTACACAAGCCTGGATACTACGGGTGTTAGTGTCTTGGGGTTTTACCCAAAAAGGAGTCTCTTAAAAAGAATGTACGTACGTAGTACTTTGGTCTGTTTAATTGAGAATAATTCTATGTTGTGCCTTGATTAGTACTTTGGCTTGTTAAATGAGAATTATTCTATTTGTGCCTTGATTAGTACTTTGGCCTGTTTAATTGAGAATAATTCTATGTTGTGCCTTGATTAGTACTTTGGCTTGTTAAATGAGAATTATTCTATTTGTGCCTTGATTAGTACTTTGGCTTGATAAGTTGAGAATTTGTCTAAGTGTGCCTTGATAAGTACTTTGGCTTGTTTAGTTGAGAACTGCCTATGTGTACTGGAAATAGCCGGTTGTGTGCTATTGGTATATCAGTCGTTTCGGGGTCATTCCCCGGGTTTGTGGCATTTGCAGATTCCGTGGAATTGCTACCCACGATGCGAGGAATACCTCATGCGGGTCCGTAAGGACTTATGCGGGTGAAATAGTCTCATGCGGCGAGTCCGACCTATGCGAGAATACCTAATGCGAGTCCGTGGGCTTATGCGGGTGAAATAGTCTCGTGCGAGGAATACCTCACGCGGTCCACGCGCCTATGCGGGTGAAATAGTCCCGGAATGGGATGGTTAAATGATATTGCGCGGATGGTCTGTTTTGATCATGAGCTTCCTATTTTATATTGTAAAGACACCATCGCTTACTCTCATTGTTAGTAAGGCACAATGTGTTGTAATCTGATTATCATATATGTCCCCGGATTTGGTTGTGTTACCCTATGGTCATGCTTTTGTGATGTGGGATTCCACGGGCAGGAGATATATATATGTTATGTATGTGTACGCTGACAGTGAGGTGGGATGCCACGGGCGCGTCACATGGTTATATTTACACTTATACCGCTTGCAGCGATGTGGATTCCACGGGCGAGAGATATATATGTGTTGTGTGTATGTCTGTACGACTGAGGCGGGATGCCACGCGCCACACGGTTATATTTACACTTATACCGCTTAGCGATTATTGAGATTCCACGCGCGAGATATATATGTGTTGTGTATGTACGCGCGATGAGGTGGAT
This sequence comes from Przewalskia tangutica, assembly GCA_029844215.1. Taxonomy (NCBI): domain Eukaryota; kingdom Viridiplantae; phylum Streptophyta; class Magnoliopsida; order Solanales; family Solanaceae; genus Przewalskia; species Przewalskia tangutica. The sequence continues at coordinate 123,999,919 of CM056718.1, read as the reverse complement.
GCCACGCGCGTCACGTAGTTATATTTACACTTATAGTCAGCGATGATGTGAGATTCCACGCGCGAGATATATATGTGTGTATGTGTCTGTACGACGGTGAGGTGGGATGCCACGCGCCACATGGTTATATTTTACACTTATAGTCGGCGGTGATGGGGATTCCACGGACACGCTTTGATATTTGTGTGACTTGATCGCGTCTCGATTAGGGTAGTATACGCGCCTCCCAAAGGCGGATTGTACTTATGAAAGGTAAGTAAGTTATATAGAAATAAACTTAATGATTTTTCCTAATCATGTGCGTAAGAATGTGACTATAACCTTTATTGAAAATGGGAAAAGATACTGATGTGAAATTAAGTTCCTAAGTGGTAATGACACGGCGAGATCGGTATGTATTTTTATACTGACTGTCATTCTTTTGTCTGATTATGGTTTGTTTATCAGACGTTATTTACATTCCATATTCGCACTTTTGTTATCGACTTCTTCGGGCTGCGTTAAATGCCGCGAGTTTTAGGTACCAGGTTGGTGATCCTTGCTCTTAGGATCTCGGTTGATTTGAGAAAAGCTCCATTTGCTCGGAGGCTTATCTCTTGGTGCAGTTTCCGAGGTAGTAGATTTATGTATATTCGTGGTATGGCGGGGCCTGTCCCGCCACGATTGTTCGATTGTTATTCTAGAAGTGCGTATTCACATATGTGGTTGGGCTGTAAGAACTGAGATGTACTTTTAATTATGTTTATATTATGGAAGGTGGCCTGATCGGCTAGCCTGTGACGTTTTTATTTACACATGTGTTTATGTTGTGTATGTTCCGCTGCTATTCTCTGATGTATACCTGAACGGGGTGCCCAGGTAGGGCACCAATCGCGGCCCCGGGGTCGGGTCGTGACACCTATATAGGTTGAAACAGGCCCCCGGGGCTTGATATGAACGTTTCCCTACTTACATTATGCAGATTAGGTTAGTATACAGCAAGTGTGACCATTCATTATTTATTTTTCATCGAGGTAGTGACATTGCATACTTGTTATTATATGTGGATGATATTATTCTGACTGCCTCTTCTGATGTGTTGAAAAATGAGATCATTCAACTGCTTAAATCTGAATTCGCTATGAATGACTTAGGGAAGCTGAGTTACTTCTTGGGGATTTCTGTGACTAGATCTGCAGATAACATGTTCCTATGCCAGCGTAAGTATGCAGAAGAAATTGTGTACATGGATAAAATGGAGAATTGCAAAATCATGCCTACTCCGATCGACTCAAAGTCGAAACTCAGTGCTACTGACGACGATAGATCCCACTCTCTATAGGAGTCTTGCATGTGCACTTCAGTATTTTACATTCACCAGGACTGACATTGTATATTGTGTCGCGCCCCTTTTCGACCGCGACTTTATTCTAGCGAACCCTGCTTAAATAAAAATGTTAGAAAATAAATAAAAGTGTTAAAAGGGTGCTTAAAAGGTGCTAGAATATTAAAAGTGATAAAAAGGGGCTAGAAATGCTAAAGTGCTAAAAAGTGCTAAAGGGTTCGCGGAGTCGCCACCTAATTAGTTTGGGTGAATTAGGACACCAAAATGTCAACTAGGTTAAAGTCAACGTTAACTCCATTTTAATGGTCTGCTAAACTTAATGAGATTCCGGGCAAGGGTTCTTTATTAATCTAGAGGGAAGGGGTTAGGCACCCTCTAAGATCCGCTAATTTGCGGTTATCCTGCCAAATCTAAGGTAATTATTATGTTTAAAAATGCTTGTTTTGAAAATATAAAAGATGCTTCAAAATATTTTATAAAAATACATGTTGATAAAAGTTTATAAGACTAAGGCCAAAAATGTAAATGATGCAAAGGTTATTTATGGACTAATTATGTGTGCATGCAAAGGTTATTTATGGACTAATTATGTGTACTGCTAGCTAAATTAATCTTGCTTAACCTGCGTATAATATTATATAAAAAGTGCTTAAGATGATTCTTGAGAGTTTAGGAGAAAATTTATTTATGGATTTAGTAAGAAATAAAGTGTTAATTTTATGATGCAAGTTAAATTATTTAGATTATTTTGGCAAAATTTAGACATGCATAATAATCCTAAAAGAAAGATAAAGTAGAAGTGCATTTTCTAAGTTTAAATTACCTTCCCACCTCATATGTTCAAAGGCTAATTGCTCGAAGTTTCCTATTAATTACAAAGTTATATTACAACAACAAATAAGATATAAAAATGAGATAAGGAGGTTAAGAGAGTGAAGGGATTGGAGCGGATGACTCCGTCCTATTTGTTTTTCTAGGAATTTCTGAAGCGGGAATGCGAATGCGGATGCACATAGACGCGGGTTGCCATTTGAAGTAGCTCGTGATGAGTCTCGCCGGGAGACACTTCGTTTTGCTCCGGTGCATTTCATGTAGCAAAAAGAAAGATAAGGATTAGTATATGCCCAAATTTATTTAACCAAAACAAGCACTTGACACATAGTTTGTATTTAAGCAAACACATACATAAAGACCAAACAGAGGACAATATCAGATGGGGATAAGCAGCTAGCAGGTGGCAAGAAGAAATAAGAATGAGCATGTATGCAGACTGCACCAAACCAGCTGCTAATATCATACGCAACACCCAACAGTTCCAAGTGAAGACAAGTAAACAGTATGCTTAGGTGATTCCCTATTCTTGAGGCCATCTCATCAAGCAAACATATGAGGCAAGATGCAAAGAACAAGCAGAGGGAGACACTACGAATCGGTCGACATAAGCTATAGATATAGATTCATGTACTAACAAGGGAAAAGAAGCAATATATAGCCAGTTATGTCATGATTCAACCACTGACCTCAAGATGTAACAGATACAACATTAATCAACTAGCAGGTATGCAAGGACAGGGCAGAAAGGGAACTGATCCGTTATTTAAATACAAGGACTATGGCACACGATCAGTCCAATAGGTGCATATCAATGGGCACAGGAAACCCAACTCATACCCAGATTTGAAAGAAAGGAAAAAAAAATCTGGTTAACAGATAGCCACATAATATGATGTACTGACGATTTACTGAATACATATGTGATATGCGATCAAGTTCTGGAAAAATAAAAGTATGATATATCTTGCCTATTTTGGATAACGGACCAACTAATCCTAGAACTTAACAGGTTAAGGTGTCTTTGTAAACTGGATAAAGGCAAATGACACAATATACTCTTAACATATGTTCCACCATATCAGGCCATATTATCTTTCAAATATAAGATGCAACAGGGACTACATGTTCATATGGCATGGGAATGACCCAAGAGATGCTAACACTGGTATAGTTTTGACTGTTAGACATAGAAGACATATAGGATTTGCTTGTTTTGTGAGTATACAAGGATATTGAGATCAATATTGAGATCAACACACTAATACCAAAAGAGGTCACTCAAATATGCAGAGAATGCTCAGTAGACTGAATGGATACCCACAACTGCATCATATTTAACAAGACACAAATAAGATCAGATATTATATGTCATAAAAACACGCTACCGATGTTGGTATTAAACTAATCACATTAACAAAACAAAATTACGAATGCTAATAGCGATTAATTCTGACTAACCAGATTCGACATAAACGAATGCACTTCAAATCATACGCAAATGGTATTAAACACAACTAACAGAACACATCATTCAAACAGATTATAAAGCGTAAATCGCCCAAGAAATCTGAAAGAGAACGGGTTTACCTTCTCCGGGCAGCGAACCGAGGCAGCGTATCAAGTCGTCGGTCCACTCGACGGGTTATTGCGATGCGATTGAAAGCGATGCGGTTTATGGTCGATTCTAGGTGCGGATTCTCGATATGCTGCTCTAGTGTTTTTCCTATTCTCGCTGGTTGGCTTTTGTTAGTCGAAAAAGAAAGGGGTCTGGATTGCTGTCCACCCTTGCTCCTCCCCGATGTTCTGCTGCTCTTGTTTGTTGCTATTTGACTGCTCTCCCGACTGAGCTCTGCCTGGATGCATGCACTGGTTTTGCCCTCCAAGCTCGATCTGCTTGCGTAAATCATCCTATATATAGTCGCGGTTATGGGTCTCAATTTTGGTAAGTTTGGGATGGCTTTTGAGACTGATATTGACGAATCTTGGCGATTTAGTACTGATTTTATTGTTATGGTAAGTTGCGATTTGCTTATTCGCTTTAGGTACGATTTCGTGCACGATTTGGTTAAGGAAAGCTTGGGTTACGCCGGATTCTAAGGCGAGAAACCCGGCTGGGCGATGGGGCGAGGTGCTGGTGCGGCGATGGTTTTTAGGTTTAGGGTTTCGTTCGTTCGTTTTGTATTGTGAACGATGGGGAGAAGGGCTGAGGGAAATAAGGCTGGGGGTTCTCTGTGGGCTGCTGGTGATGGGGAAATGATAAAGGGCTTGCGGATGGGCCTTGTGGGTAAAAGGGTTGGACTGGGCGAATTAAATAAGTCTTGTGGGCTGCGGGTATTGGGCTGGTGAAGGGTAGCATTTTGATTTAGTTTAGGTGTATTATTAATTAATTGAATTAACAAATGTGATTAAATTATTTAGGTGTTTTAAGCTTGAATTTTTATTATTATAAAGAATAAAGACGGGCGTGCTATTTAATTAGTACTTAATATTTTAGAATGTGGCGCTATTATTTAAAACTTATTTATTATGCGTATTTTATTATTATTTAAGCTAAGATTGAATTATCTTAATATGACTTTAGGCGCTACAATAATTATGAAATTGCTTTGCGTATTAATAAATGCGACTATGCTATTTAACACGACGTCATTGTCGAATTATTTATTTATTTTATTATCATTTAAGAACTATGACAGGGCTTAAAATTAATAAATGCGGGCGCGAGACTCTAAGTGTTTAATTTTCTACGTAAGACGCGGTGCCATTATTAAATTACTTATTTATGCATGTATTAACGTTTTATCGTCGCATTTTATTATAAAAAAAATCATAAAAATTATTTGCGAAATTAGTGTAATTTTATAGCTAATGACTGGACGAGAGAGTCAAAATTGGGTGTCAACATATTGTTATTCAGTAGGTTTGTTTATTCATTCATGCCCATAGGGAGCCTCACGTTACAATTCTTAAACGTATTATTCGATACGTTAAGGACACTCTTGATTATGTATTACATCTCTACCACTCTACACCAACCAGACTGATATCATACACGTACGTCGATTGGACAGGTCCAGACACGCGACGTTCCACGTCCGACTACTGTGTGTTCTTTGGTGTCAATCTTATCTCGTGGTCTGCCAAATGGCAATCGACACTCTTCCGATCGAGTGCAGAAGCAGAGTATAGAGGCATTGCAAATATTGTAGTCGAGATTTGCTAGTTCCGAAACCTCATCCTAGAGCTTTCGTGTCCCTTACATAAGGCTTCTATGATTTATTGTGATAACATATCTGCGGTATACTTATCTCATAACCCAGTTCAACATCAGAGAACCAAGCACATTGAGATGAATATACATTTTGTTCGTGAGAAGGTTGCTATAGGTCATGTTAAGGTGTTGCATGTGCCTTCTTCGTATCAATATGCACATATTTTCACAAAGGGGCTTTCTCGGCAGCTGTTCATCGACTTCAAATGCAGTCTCAAATTCCGACCTCCTCCAGCTCCGAATGAGGGAGTGTATTAGTGAATATTATAATATATTCACCATATATTTTGTAATTAATAGTATTGTATAATTATGGTAAAAATAAGATCCTTATTCAATTAAGATTTAACATTGTACACACTATATATTTTTATATGGGAAAATGGTCATATTTGCCATCAAACTTAAGGAAAATGGTCATATTTGCATTCGTTAAAGTTTGAGGAGAAATATACCCTTTTCGTTATTAAAGTTGTTGTATTTGCCCCAAACTAACAGATCAGCCAAGGTGGACGCCACATGGACGCCACCTGTGCACAAATCTAAATAAATCAAACCTGACCCGTATGAGTACATGTTGGCATATTTCTAACCTCTTGAAAAACAAATTCGGATTTATTCAAGGCAAGAGTGAGAGGAATTCCGATTGATTCAGATTCTACGAGGAACCTAGTGGGGGAATAGGGCTCAATTTTAGGCTGATCCATAGAGAACAACACTAGTAAATGATCCACGTTAGCTACAAGAGGATCCAACATCTCTGAATTCCTCTTAAATACATTTTAAATAGCTCCTCCTTTATCTACCCAATCAATTGAACCTACAAACCTTATCCCCAACCACAACTCTCCTCTTAATCTTCTTCAACACTGTTTTCACCCCACACAACAACTCCACTCCAATTGATGGATCCATTGAAGCTTCTTGGACAATAATGCGCATGAAATTGGCTTGTGATGAAGCTACGGTTCCTACGGCTTGGTCATGATATAGGTGAGATTTGTCTTATGGGTGAAAGAGTAGAAAAATGCTTATTTATTGTTTCTCGAGCTTTGAGGAGGTTTTTGTTCGGTTGTTGGAGCTTCCTTGAGACATTGTTAGGATTTTCGTGACGGCCGCCGCCGGCGGAGAAGAAGCGGTGTTGAGTGAGGAGACGGTGAAAGGAAGACGAAGAAGTGAAAACGAAGCGATCTCCATTTATATGGTGAAGTTTTAAGACACAGCCATGTAAGGTTAGCTCTGGAGATTCGTCCAGTGTTTTCCGCGTGTGATGAAGAGACGTTGTGGCGAAATCAACTAAGAAAACCCGACCCGTAACCATTTGAGATGGCTAGTAACAGTGAGATTTGATTACCTTGGCTGATATGTTAGTTTGGGGCAAATACAATAACTTTAATAACGGAAAGAGCATATTTGTTCTCAAACTTTAACGGAGAACAAATATAACTCTTTTCTTTAAGTTTGATGACAAATATAATCCTTTTTCCCTTTTTATATTAATGAGAATGACTTTCAAAAAGAGATTAATACAATATTACGAAATAAACCACCAAGCAGCCGCAGAGAAAATATCAGAGACCAAGAGGATTGAAAAAGAAAAATGAATGAGGAGAGAGAAGAAGAATGTAAAGGGAATGTATTATTTTGTAAATGTCAAATCAATCCAATACATTGTAGAATACAATATTTATAATCCCACTTTGAATGTACCTAGAAACTATTATGTATACCTATATCAATTACAAAATATCTAGATTTTTGTATTCTAAATCTAGATATTTTATATTAGGCCTAGATATTTTGTATTAAGATATTTTGTATTAAGCTATGTATTTAAGCTATGTATTTATATCTTCTACACCCCCCCTCAAGCTAGGGACCATGAAGATGTTCTTCATTCCTAGCTTGGACCGAAGATGAGAATGTGGATGCCGACCAAGAGCCTTTGTCAAGATATCAGCGGGCTATTCCGCAGATGGCAAGAAAAGAGTAGCCACTGTCCCTCGACTGATATGTTCCCGCACAAAATGACAGTCAATGTCAATGTGTTTTGTCCGCTCGTGAAACACCGAATTAGCTGCAATTTGTATAGCATACTTGCTATCGGTATAAACAGGGATTGATCCCTTTACGTCAACTCCAATCTCTCGATAAAGGCCATCCAGCCACAGTACTTCTGCCACAGACGCAGCCAATGCTCGATATTCAGCTTCGGCAGAACTTTTCGACACTGTATCCTGTTTCTTGGACTTCCACGAGACGAGTGATCCACCAAAGAAGACCATATAACCTGTTACAGATTTCCTGCTATTGATACACGATGCCCAGTCGGAGTCATAAAATACTCGCAGTTCCTGCGTACTGGAAGATTGCAGCAGAATCCCCAATCCTGGTTCCTTTTTGACATATCGAACAAGTCGTAACGCTGCATCCATGTGGGACTGTTTGGGAGTCTGCATAAATTGGCTTAAGAATTGAACTGGGAAGGCAATATCAGGTCGTGTGTTTGTTAGATATAACAGTCTCCCAATCAGCCTCCTGTATGCAGAAGGGTCAGCCAAGAGCTGATCTGGTGTCCTCTGAGAAGTAGACTCTGGAATGTGGTGGTCAAATTCAGCACTGGTGAACTTCATATTCATATCCATAGGTGTGGATGCTGCCTTAGCTCCCGACAGTCCCAACTCTGAAATTAACTCTAGTGCATACTTTCGTTGATTCATGAGTATCCCTTCACTATTTCTTGCAAACTCTATCCCAAGAAAGTATTTGAGTTCTCCCAAATCTTTAATCTTAAAAGTTGATTTCAAGATCTCTTTTGTGGTCTGAATAAGAGACTGACTAGTACCTGTGATCAGCAGATCATCCACATAGACAAGGATAACTACAATATTGTCATTCTCAACCTTGGTGAATAGAGAATAATCCCGATGACTTTGTTTGAAACCTGAATCCAGCAATGCAGAGGTGAGTTTAATATTCCATTGTCGCGAAGCTTGTTTCAGTCCATACAGAGACTTAAGAAGCCTGCAGACCTGTTTCTGTCCACAATTCACATTGAGACCCTCCGGAATTGCCATATAAACTTCTTCATATAAATCTCCTTGCAAGAAGGCATTATACACATCCATTTGGTGTATCGGCCAGTTTCTTGCTACTGCAACTGAGATCACTGACCTCACTGTTGACATTTTGACGACAGGTGAAAAAGTTTCCTGATAATCTAGTCCTTCCTTTTGATTATATCCCTTGGCAACCAGTCTTGCTTTATACCTCTCCACCTCTCCAGTAGCTTTATATTTGATCTTATATACCCATCGACATCCTATGGCCTTCTTACCCTCTGGGAGGGACATCAACTTCCAAGTGCCATTGTCTTCCAAAGCTTGTAACTCAGCCTTCATGGCCTCTATCCACTTTGGATCCTTGACTGCCTCCTTATAACAATATGGCTCTGTGTTGGCTGAGATATGAGCTATAAAAGTCTGGTATTTGGATGACAATCTGGAGTAGTTCACTGCTGCAGATATGGAATAAAGACAGTTGGTCGACCCATGTTGAGTAACATAATCCTTATGCCATATAGGGGGTTTGCTGGGCCTTGATGATCCTCTATTGCATAAAGCTGGTACAGGTACTGATGAATGAAGAATCTCAGCAGGTTCCTGCAGTGACCTGTCTGAACTGCCTTGAAGAGTATCTGAAGTTACAGGTGATGACCTAAGTGAGGTATCTGGAGGAGCTGCAACAGTCTGGTGGTGAACTAAGTCCTCAAAGCAGAAATGCTCATGTGATTGGATAGGGAAATTCAGGACTTCATCATCAGTTCCTCCCTTACAAGGAAAAACATTTTCCATGAATACCACATCCCTACTCATGAACAACGAATCATTTTCCATGTCATACACCTTGTAACCCTTCTGTGTAACACCATATCCAAGGAACACTCCCCTGGTAGCTCTTGGACTAAATTTATCCTGCTTCACCAGATTAGTTGCAAAACACAGACAGCCAAACACTCTTAAGTGAGTGAGTGATGGTGCTATTTTGTACAACATCTCATAGGGTGATCTGTTCCCCAGAATTGTAGAAGGGATCCTATTCAATACATACATTGCTCCTTCCACCAACAAGCCCCAAAATCTGTTTGGTAGACTGGCCTGAAACTTCATGGCTCTTGCAGTTTCCAATATGTGTCTATGCTTCCTTTCTACTATGTCATTTTGTTGTGGTGTGTATGGACATGAGCTCTCATGGACTACACCATAATGAAGAAACAGTTCCTTGCAACTTTGATTAAAGAATTCACTCCCATTATCTGATCTCACTTTCTGAATTTCTGTTTTAAATTGAGTCTTGATTCTGACAAAGAAATTCTTCAACAATGTGCACACATCAGATTTTACCCTCATAAGAAATATCCATGTCCACCTTGAGAAGTCATCAACTATTGTCAAAAAATATCTCATTCCATCATATGTTTCCACTTTATAAGGACCCCATACATCAATATGTAGTAATTGAAAAACATTAGTTGATCTACTAGTACTAACAGGAAAGGGTATTCTTGTTTGCCTAGTCAAGGGACATATCTCACACTTATCTAAAGCAAAAGACTTATTCTTACTAAAATATGGAATTTTTCTCAAAACATTCATAGGCACATGACACAACCTTTGGTGCCAAACCACTGCATCAACAGGTTGCACTGCTCCCATGCATTTCACCAGGTCCTCCTTATTCTGTAAATCCAAACACACTGTGTACAGTCCATCTTCTTCATTCCCAATCCCCCTCACTTTCCCAGATGAGAGGTCCTGAAAGATGCAGTAATGTGGGAAGAAAGAGACACTACAATTCAGTTCCTTGGTTATTTTTGAAACTGATAGTAGATTAAATTTGAAAGCTGGTATGCACAACACATTTTCAAGGACATCACCTTTTCCAAGCTTGTAATCTCCTATGTGTGTCACCTTAGCAGAATCTCCAGTGGGCAGATGTACACCTCATGTATTCTCTGCCAAATGTACACTATGTAAGTGACTCTTTTTACCAACCATATGATTAGTAGCCCCTGAGTCTACAATCCACTTCACTAAATCCTCAGTGTTGGAGGAATGAATACCTGCCAAATTAGCCAATCCCATTATGTCTGTTTTTTCATTCAGCAGTCTAAGGAGTTGTTGCTGTTGGCTTGGTGTCAATTGCATCACTGACATTTGATCCTCATGATTTGAACTCCAGCCTCCAGTGAACTGAGTCCTCTGTTGGTTCTTCCAGTGTCCCTGACTATTCCTACTAATATCATCACAAGGAGAATCATTTTCTGTTACAGTATAAGCTTTCTTATTCTTACTCTTAAAGTTCTCAGGGTAACCAATCAGCCTATAGCAGTCATCTTGTACATGTCCTGTTCTGTGGCAGTAGTCACACTTCTTCAGTTTATTGCAATCTTGTCTAACATGACCCTTTCCATGACAGAAATCATAATGAGCATTTGGATTATATGGCTTCTTCTGTGGTTGAGTTCCACTTCCTCCACCTCCTAGGCCATTCTTAGAGGTAAACATAACAGAAGGTTCAGTCATCTCCTGCATCACCCTACTGTTTCCTGCCACTATCCTCTGGCTCTCCTCTTGATTCACCATTGCATAAACCTGATTCAAAGTTGGTATCTGCTGCATCATTAGAATTTGACTCCTTGCCTGATTATACCCTTCATTTAGTCCCATTAAGAACTGAAGCATTCTCTGGTAATGCAAGTGATTAACAAATTCCTTAGATTTTGGACAACAAGAAGGTGGTGGCATGATAGAGTCATACTCATCCCACAAGTCCTTGAGTCTAGTATAATACACTGAAACTGGCAATGTTCCCTGTCGAAGTGTGAAAATTTCCTTGTGCAGCTGGAAAGCTCTTGCACTATTGACCTTATCAAATCTCTCCTTCAACTCTTCCCAAATAGTATGCGAATCTGAGTTGAACAACATACCACTAAAAAGACTCTTGCTTACATTTCCCATCAACCATGAGACAACTATAGCATTACAACTATCCCATAGCCTTCCCATGTCCCCCTGGAATGCTTCCTTCCTCACAGTTCCATCTACAAAGCCTAGCTTATTCTTTCCCAGCAGGGCTAGTGTTATACCCCGTATTTCCCGAGTATGTACGTAAGGGCGTACGTATAAAATTTGAGCCTTAAAGATTTGGCAAGTTCGAAATTTGGGCACAAGTGCCAAAAAGAATCGTTTTTCGACGAAACGTTTTACTAAACTTTCGAAGGGAAAATTCCGGCTATGTCATTTATTTTTTTTGCGGATTTTTCCGAGAGACGAAACATGTTGGACCAACGGGAGGGTGACATGTGTCACCCTCACATTGGATGAGTGTGGGCGGTAAAGCTTGGCCGAAATGGGGCATGTAGTAGGTAGGATATTTGTGCAAGTTGGTGTGGTAGATGGATAAGGTGTACTTGGCTTGATCTTGGCCTTACACTTGCCTAACACTTGGATGAATCTTGGCCATTGGTTGGCCATTTCTTGACCTATAAATACCCCTCTAAGTTGATGAACTTCTTCATCCAAAATTGTTCTAAGTGTTAAAAATCCTTCCCCCCTCTTAGTGTGAGCTTTTCGTCCCTCTCCCCCCCCCCCCTCCTAGTGGTGCTCGAGAGCCACCACACCCTCCCCTCATGAAGCCTTGGCCGAGGGTACCCACTAGCCTAGTTGTCTCGTATAAATACCCCCTTTTGTGGTATAGAAATACTCTCCAAGTATCGTTATAATGCCCAAATACCTTGGCCCAAATACCTTGTAGTATTCCCAAGGTTACACTTTTACAAAAGCCCAGAAATGCTATTATACTTCCCTCAGTCACAAAACGAAACCCTAAGGAAAACCTTCATAGTCGGTTGGAGTGTTTAGTAAGTTGCGTAGAACTTCTGGGTTGTTTGGAGCGGATTAGAGCACTGAGTAGAGCTAGCGTTGCTCGGGAGCGACTTTAAACTCGGATAATTTTGGGCTCATCGAGGTAAATACTATCGCCCTTCTATTGTAATTGGAAATTACATACCGTCGTAGTAGAAATGAATATAAGATTCATGTAAGAGAATTGAACCGTAATGAAGGATATTACGTAAAAGGATTGAATGAAATCACTTCGGAAGAATATAAGTAGAAGTTAATTGTACTTACATAGGATCAGACATGAGATCGATAACCGTTATTGGTTGAATGTTTTGCAAGTAGCATGTGCTACTTAGAAGGTGGACAAGGCTAGCCGGGTTATAGCCGTGGAGCATTTTGCTTATAGTCGATAATCGTCACGAGGTATGTGATCCTTCCTATACTCTTGAGCATGATATTTTAAAGGAAGATATATATATAGTACAGCAATGTCTTTTGACTTAAGCCTGAATAATATATAATCTGATGACGTCGTGTGCTAATTGAGCGTAGTTATGCAAATGTCTTTGACTTAAGCCTGAATAATAAAGAACTTGAAGTATGTCAAAAGAATTAAGAAACCATTTTTAAAAGAAGAGTAACACTTGGTTTTAAGGGTTTTAAAAAGAGTTATACTAGCTTTATGGGGAGTTAGGTATAACGTCTTAAGAGAGGTAAAGGAAATGATTTACTGATGTTAGAAGTTAAGAGACTTGATCTTATAAGATAAGAGACTTAACTTAAACGAATTAATATGAGTTTTGTGTGAAACCTCATTCGTGAGTAATGAGTATTTGGTTTTTTAAAAGGGAATAATGTTTCTTGATTTGGAAATCGAATGAGTATCGACAAACCACCTGCGGCACGATAAAGGAAAATGTAATGAATAAAGAAGTATTATTAAAACCGGTAGAAACCTCCATCTGCATAGAAGCTAAGATGAGACAAAATGATATTACATTTCTAGATCATGTTGCTTTAATAAAGATGGTTATAAAATAAACTACTCACACATACGTATATGTTATTCAATTGTTTTAAAAGAGATTAAGACATTGAACTATGAAACTTTTCTAAAAAGAGACTTGAGTAATTGGAATTAGGCAACTGGAACTTTAGGAAAAGGGAAAGGCATTGTTATGTCTTAAATTGGTTTAAAACATAAAGTGTTATAACGACTTTATGGGAAGTTAGTTATAACGACTTTATAAAAACAAAAAGAAGGTTTTATCATTGGTTTTAATGTGATAACTTGGCTTTAAAAGGGGAAGTGTTTTGGTTTGCTAAAAATGTGAGTCACTCTATTTTATACTACAGGTATCGGGTGACTTTTATAAAAGGAATGGATCTCTTTAAAAGGAATTTAACGTACGTAGTACTTTAGGTTAAAACCGGACTTTGATATAAAATGGAAGTACCTTGAGTTGTGTATAATTTACCTACGCTTGTTTTTGTATAACTTGCCTATGCTTGTTGTTGTGTAACTCGTCTATGCTTGTTGTGATAGCCTTTGATTGTAGAATTGTGTTTATACTACCGCGCCTCGTTGGAGGGCGGTTGACTTGTTGAGAACTTACATGGACATGTCTACACCGATGTAAATTCGGGGCATGTGGCTACGCGGGTTGATTACCCGATATATTGTTATTGTGGTTACATGGACATGTACACCGTCGCGAATTCCGGGGCATATGGCCACGCGCGGGTTGATCACGATATATTGTTGTTGATGTTACATGGACGCGTCTACACCGGCGCAGAGTCCGGGCATGTGGCGTGCGGCATTGTTATTATTGTTGCATCATGGACATGTCTACACCGATGCACTGGGGGCATGTGGCCATGATGCGAACATGATTGATGTGGTGGGCATGAGACCCATAGTTATATTTGAGTGATTACTTTGAGGGCGTGAGTCCCTGACTTGACTGCTTTTATGTTGCGTACTGTATTTTGGTTATCATACATGTCTCCTGCTTTATATAGATCGTTATGATTTAAGCTGCAGATTTTCAGCCACATACTGTACTGTTGTCAGATCGACCTCCTTCGGCCTGCGTCACGCCGCAGTAAAAGTACATCGTTGTCGATCCCCGCTTTTAGGATCACCTTTCAAAGATATTAAGCTCGTTCCTTCGGAGGCTTATCTCTTGGTATGTGTTTCCACGAGTCAGGTTCTTGTACATTCGAGGTATGGCGGCCCGTCCGTCATAGTTATTGTAAATCTTAAGTGCGTAGTAATCGTTGGGCGGGATTGTAAAAAGGATTAAACTGTCGGTTTTTTATGTATTAATATACCAAGGCAACCGCTTTGGTTGGCCTGCTTATGTATCATGTCTTTTGATTTATGTTCATGTTTTTATTTCCGTGATTTTCTACGATGTTGTATCACTAGGTGCCCGGTAAGGCACGACCACGCCCGGATCGGTCGTGACAAAAGTGGTATCGAGCGATTAATCCTCGGAAAGTGTCTGACCGTGTCTAGTAGAGTCTTGATTATCGGTGTGTTGCACCACATCTATAATCGTGAGGCTATAGGACATTTAGGATTGGTTTCCATTCTTCTCATTACGAGATCGTGCCTTAGAGCCGCGTGTGATAAGTTGGACCCTCCGACGTATTCCTTCATTTATCGATTATGCCTCGCGTAGTGCAACCTGAGCCCGGATGGGCAAGGCGATCGAGGAGGCGTTAGTGGATACTGAGGAGTACGAGGCGCAGCCCTGGCCAAGACTGAGCAAAGCTTCCGACGGCGAGTTTCGCGACGCCAAAGACCAAAGAGTTTAGAGCGCGGCGGTGGTCGCCGAGACTACAAGACTGAGCCTCCAGCCCCATGGCCGCGTAAGAGATGGGTTACAAGGAGATGGCCCGCCATCGCCGTGGTCGTGGCGAATATGAGGATAAGCGGACACGCAGCCCGATAGCGCCAGTGGTTCACCCTAGATCGGATAGTTTGAGGCTACAGGACTTTCTGAGATGTATCCCGCCAGAGTTCTACGGGTCGAGGCCTGAGGATGATCCGCAGGAGTTCATCCGACAGTTACAGCGGATCATGAGAGTGATCAAGGCTTCGGAGACCGAGTCGGTGGTCTTAGGTTCGCATCGGCTGCGTGATACCGCAGCCGATCGTTTGATTCGTGGGAGCTGTCCCGGGGAGAGGATGCACTTCCAGCCGTTTGGGATGAGTTTTCGGGGGCCTTCCTGGCACATTTCTTGCCTCTACAGATGAGGAGGGCTCGGGCCGACAAATTTTTGATGTTGAGGCGTAATCCGCGCATGATCGGGAGTACAATGTGAGTTCGACTCATCGGCTCGGTATGCCCCAGTAGTAATGGCGATATGGGGACAGATTACACCGCCACGCACTGGGCTAGATGACTCCTTGGCAGAGGCTTTCTCGGGTGTATCTCTTCATCCGGGCATGGACATTGCCCGCATGCTGGCATATGCACTGGAGGTGAGGAGCGGAGAAATCGACGGAATGACCGAGATCGCGAAGAGGCCGAACAACAGTGGTCCTTTGGTGCCTTTCGAGGCGACCGCCCAAAGAAGAGCTAGTTTTGTACCTCCGCCAGTACGGAGTGGTCCTCCACAATCTTCAGAGCATCCAGAGTATTCAGAAGCAGGTCAGAGCTCCATGGGTTCAGGTTTCCAGGGGAGTAGGGGTGTTGGCAGTGCGATCACCCTACCTCGGTGGTCGATGTGGTAGACCGCATTTCGGGAATGTCGTGGTGCCAAGGGAGCTTGTTATTTTTGCGATACGGGCCATTTTGCAAGGAATCGTCCGACCAAGGCGGTAGCACGGATGTTACGACTCACCTTCAGATCGATGGTGGTTCATCGCCTTCACTAGTATGCGCCTACCGCAGGCGCGTGATTAGGAAAGTCAGAGAGACAGTATATCCTTAACCTCTAGAGTTTTGTATGCTTGTTATGATGATGTGTTTAGTGTTATGTTCGGATAGCTTTGTGCTAAAATGTGATTGAAACACAGTTAGTGTAAAAGGGTAAGCCTGGGATGAGATAGTGTGAACCTTAGAATATTACGATTAAGACCTTAGATGTAAGGCCATCTTGAGTAAAGGATTTTGCAAATGATCCTTGTCAAAGTACATTATATACCTAGGGTGTATTGTGTGATAAGTCCCCGGTAGTGTGAAATGGAAGTGGTAGCTTTCATGACCAGATAGGTAAGATTGTTCGGATCGGGAACAAGAGCGTGATGCATTAAGTGGGTCGGGTTGGGCTACGTGAGGGCCAACCCGCGCCTGTTAGAGGTAGGTCAGCTCGGGTGGTCCCGCCAGGTGGTAGGGTCACGAGGGTGCTAGGCCCAAGTTAAATAACCATCGTATGAGTTCGTGGATGTGTTCGACCAGAAGTAGATCGTGAAGGTCGGGAATGGTCTTAAGGGAGATTGAGGCTAGTAAGATGACCAAGTTTGGAGGTGGTGACTCCAAAGTTTTGGGAACTGAAGCAATGACTGAAGTGTGGTACGTATACTAGAAGAGTTCAAGTGTTCGAAGCGGCACGACGAGTAAGGAAGGAAGAGAACGTGTGTTATTTCGTGGCCAGGTGTGGCGTTGGCAACTTGTTAGAAGAACTTCATCGTTATCCGTCTTGAGAAGGAACATTCGGGACGAATGTTTCTAAGGAGGGGAGAATGTTATACCCCGTATTTCCAGAGTATGTACGTAAGGGCGTACGTATAAAATTTGAGCCTTAAAGATTTGGCAAGTTCGAAATTTGGGCACAAGTGCCAAAAAGAATCGTTTTTCGACGAAACGTTTTACTAAACTTTCGAAGGGAAAATTCCGGCTATGTCATTTATAATTTTTGCGGATTTTTCCGAGAGACGAAACATGTTGGACCAACGGGAGGGTGACATGTGTCACCTCACATCGATGAGTGTGGTGAAAGCTTGGCGAAATGGGGCATGTAGGTAGGATATTTGTGCAAGTTGGTGTGGTAGATGGATAAGGTGTACTTGGCTTGATCTTGGCCTTACACTTGCCTAACACTTGGATGAATCTTGGCCATTGGTTGGCCATTTCTTGACCTATAAATACCCCTCTAAGTTGATGAACTTCTTCATCCAAAATTGTTCTAAGTGTTAAAAATCCTTCCCTCTTGAGTGAGCTTTTCGTCCCTCTCCTCCGAGTGGTGCTTGGCCGAGAGCCACCACACCCTCCCCCTTGTGAAGCCTTGGCCGAGGGGTACCCCCCCCCTAGCCTAGTTGTCTCGTATAAATACCCCCCTTTTGTGGTATAGAAATACTCTCCAAGTATCGTTATAATGCCCAAATACCTTGGCCCAAATACCTTGTAGTATTCCCAAGGTTACACTTTTACAAAAGCCCAGATATGCTATTATACTTCCCTCAGTCACAAAACGAAACCCTAAGGAAAACCTTCATAGTCGGTTGAAGTGTTTAGTAGAAGTTGCGTAGAACTTCTAAGGGTTGTTTGGAGCGGATTGGAGCACTCGGAGTAGGAGCTAAGCGTTGCTCAGGAGCGACTTTAAACTCGGATAATTTTGGGCTCATCGAGGTAAATACTACTGTCCTTCTATTGTAATTGAAAATTACATACTGTCGTAGTAGAAATGAATATAAGATTCATAGAAGAGAATTGAACTGTAATAGAAGGATATTACAGAAAAGGATTGAACTGAAATCACTTCAGAAGAATATAAGTAGAAGTTAATCGTACTTTACATACGACGTATTCATGCAGATCGATAACCGTTATTGGTTGAATGTTTTGCAAGTAGCATGTGCTACTTAGAAGGTGACAAGGCTAGCGGGTTATGGCCGTGAGCATTTTGCTTATAGTCGATAATCGTCACGAGGTATGTGATCCTTCCTATACTCGAGCATGATATTTTAAAGGAAGATATATATATAGTACAATGAATGTCTTTTGACTTAAGCACGAATAATATATAATACATGAGACGACGTGTGCTAATTGAACGTGGTTATGCAGCAATGTCTTTGACTTAAGCCTGAATAATAAAGAACTTGAAGTATGTCAAAAGAATTAAGAAACCATTTTTAAAAGAAGAGTAACACTTGGTTTTAAGGGTTTTAAAAAGAGTTATACTAGCTTTATGGGGAGTTAGGTATAACGTCTTAAGAGAGGTAAAGGAAATGGTTTACTGATGTTAGAAGTTAAGAGACTTGATCTTATAAGATAAGAGACTTAACTTAAACGAATTAATATGAGTTTTGTGTGAAACCTCATTCGTGAGTAATGAGTACTTGGTTTTAAAAGGAATAATGTTTTACCGATTTCTAAATCGAATGAGTATCGACAAACCACCTGCGTAATAATAAAGGAAAATGTAATGAATAAAGAAGTATTATTAAAACCAAGAGAAACCTCCATCCGCATGTAAGCTAAGATGAGACAAAATGATATTACATTTCCTAGATCATGGTCGCTTTAATAAAGATGGTTATAAAATAAACTACTCACACATATGGCATATGTTATTCAATTGTTTTAAAAGAGATTAAGACATCAACTATGAAACTTTTCTAAAAAGAGACTTGAGTAATTGGAATTAGGCAAACTGGAACTTTAGGAAAAAGGGAAAGGCATTGTTATGTCTTAAATTGGTTTAAAACATAAAGTGTTATAACAGCTTTATGGGAAGTTAGTTATAACGACTTTATGAAAACAAAAATAAGGGTTTTATCATTGGTTTTAATGTGATAACTTGGCTTTAAAAGGAGAAGTGTTTTGGTTTGCTAAAAATGTGAGTCACTCTATTTTATACTACGGATATCGGGTGACTTTTATAAAAGGAATGGATCTCTTTAAAAGGAATTTAACGTACGTAGTACTTTAGGGTTAAAACCCGGACTTTGATATAAAATGGAAGTACCTTGAGTTGTGTATAATTTACCTACGCTTGTTTTTGTATAACTTGCCTATGCTTGTTGTTGTGTAACTCGCCTATGCTTGTTGTGATAGCCTTTGATTGTAGAATTGTGTTTATACTACCGCGCCTCGTTGGAGGCGGTTGACTTATTGAGAACTTACATGGACATGTCTACACCGCAGGTGCATGTACGGGCTACGTGGCAGGTTGATTACGATATATTGTTATTGTGGTTACATGGACATGTGTACACCGTGCGAATCGGGGCATATGGCTACGCGGCGGGTTGATCACCGATATATTGTTGTTGATGTTACATGGGCGTGTCTACACCGGCGCAGACCGGCGTGGCCACGCGGCATTGTTATTATTGTTGCATCATGGACATGCCTACACCGGCAGAATTCCGGCATGTGGCGTGATGCGAACATGATTGATGTTGTGGGCACGAGACCCATAGTTATATTTGAGTGATGACTTTGGCGTGAGTCACGACTTGATCGCTTTATGTTGCATCGTATTTTGGTTATCATACATGTCTCGCTTTATATGATCGTTATGATTTAACCGCAGATTTTCGCCACATACTGCACTGTTGCATCGACCTCCTTCGGCCGCGTCACGCCGCAGTAAAAGTACATCGTCGCCGATCCCCGCTTAGGATCACCTTTCAAAGATATCGGAAGCCCGCTTCCTTGGAGGCTTATCTCTTGGTATGTGTTTCCACGAGTCAGGTTCGTGTACATTCGTGGTATGGCGGCCCCGTCCCGTCATAGTTGTTGTAAATCTTAAGTGCGTAGAATCACAAGTGTGGCGGGTTGTAAAAAGGATTAAAGCGTTCGTTTTTTATGTATTAATATACCAAGGCAATCGCTTGGTTGGCCTGTTTATGTATCATGTCTTTTGATTTATGTTCATGTTTTTATTTTCGCTGATTTTCTCTGATGTTGTATCACTAGGGTGCCCGGGGTAAGGCACCAGTCACGGGCCCGGGATCGGATCGTGACAGCTAGTTTCATCGCCCTACTCCATAATGTGTAGTTGTCCATTCCATTTAGTGTCACACCTACTGACAATGACCCTGGGGCATCAGATGGGAAAAGGTAGAGTGGATGGTTGTGGTCTATGTTCACTGTCGCAGCAGTAGTTTCGCTTGACAATACTTCACCAACAGTCTCCATTGCAAACGAAATCAATTGCAACAGATTTGTTGCAGATAAAAGAAATCCTCAATAAAAAAAACAGAATCAGAGTCGCAATCGTAAATCAATACTTCACGATTGTAGATCTAGTTTCCGAAACATTATCCGCTACAAAACAGATTTGCAAAATCCTCAAAATCCAATTCGCAACATCCTCAGGATCCAAACAAATTCAAAAAATAGCCGCATATACAGATTTCCTCACCAGATGCTTAGATTCCTCAAATTCCTTCATGCATGTGATAGGAATTCTCTCAATCTGCGTCATCGGTGTCTGTGGCTTTGATACCATGTTAAATTATCACATATGTGATAATTAACACATCCAGCGGTTTTCACGAACCACTGGCTTGTGTATGTGATCGATCTACACTACCCTGTTAATTGCAACCAGTGGAAGTTAGTGGTGTTTGGATGTGATGAACAAGAAAAGGTGGGGGAAGGGAGAAGAAGAAATGGAAACGATGAAGAACAACAACGTCTGCGTGAGAAGAGAAAGAAAAATGAATGAGGAGAGAGAAGAAGAATGTAAAG
Organism: Przewalskia tangutica; assembly: GCA_029844215.1. Taxonomy (NCBI): domain Eukaryota; kingdom Viridiplantae; phylum Streptophyta; class Magnoliopsida; order Solanales; family Solanaceae; genus Przewalskia; species Przewalskia tangutica. The sequence continues at coordinate 123,978,925 of CM056718.1, read as the reverse complement.
GGAATGTATTATTTTGTAAATGTCAAATCAATCCAATACATTGTAGAATACAGTATTTATAATCCCACTTTGAATGTACCTAGACACTATTATGTATACCTATATCAATTACAAAATATCTAGATTTTTGTATTCTAAATCTAGATATTTTGTATTAGGCCTAGATATTTTGTATTAAGATATTTTGTATTAAGCTATGTATTTAAGCTATGTATTTATATCTTGAGCGTTGCTTGCCAAATTTTACAATGATCTACACGTGGTTTGCTGGGGTAAAATATTAATACACGTGTCAACAGAGAAATAAGCCATGTTTATTGTACAACCAACATAACCTTTTGTACAATTTAACAATCCTTCTCGTATATATATATAATAGAAATAGAAATGTAGGGCTATATACATTTAAAAGAATCATCATGAAAGTATATTGGTGCTCTCTTAGATTTCCTATTAGGTATTGTAATAAGCTTGATCTGCTACTTGAAAATTGCACGAACCATGACTAACGAAACACCAAAATGGAAGAAAAGTAACATAAACTAAAGAGCGAGTAAGGAATTTGATTCATGATGATAGAAAACTTTATTGATAGCAGACCAAATTGAAGAAAAGCAAACATTCACTTGATACATGCTAAGATTAAGAATAAAAGAAAAGTACATCAGAGCTTGGTTGAAATCTCTTTTTAGCGAGTCATGCGTGGTGCAATAGTGGGAGGCACAGTGAGTCCAGCTTGACCCCATTTCTGAGCGTTAGCCAACCATCCTTTACCCATGCAACAAATCAATCATTTATCAGAATTCAAATTACATCAGCAATTCAATTCAATTTAGCATATGTTTTACCAGACACATTATAACAATTGAACAGTAAGCAGAAAAAAAATAAAACTGTGGCAGTTTGTTATTTCTATTCTAACACTATAATGAGTTCAAACATGAAGTGAGGCGCGTAGAATTTTCAGCAGGGTACGTAGTATTATTTATATACCTTGGGAGGGGTCAAAACCACGGTTCTTGAGCTCTCTGTATTCTTGGCAAACAGCACAAGGAAGACAGCAGAAATGAACAAGGCAATCTCCACAAGGGTCCTCTGGCAAGCTAAAGAAGGCTCTCAGTTTTGTACGATAAGTGCATGTGTAGATACAAGCCCAACCAACATGAGCCAGGCAGTAGTATATTACACCAGCATGAGCACAAGCTGCAAAATTATGTAGTCATTAATGAATATATTGTTAAGAGTTCAACATCGTATATGGAATGGAATATGGACTGACGTGCGGGGAGGGTTAAGAGTCCCACATCGGATATGAAATGAAAATATAGACTCCTTATATGAATTTGGACAATCCTCACCCTACAAGCTAGTTTTGGGTTGAGTTAGACCCAAAATCCATTATTTACATGCTATCAGAGAGCCAGATACATTCCAATTCTTTGTTCATCGATGTTGGGCCTCCAAATTATATTCCCCACGCTTCAGTTAAAGAGGTATGGGCGTCAGGGGGAGTGTTAATAGTCCCACATCGAAAATGAAATGAGAACATGAACTCCTTATATAGATTTGGACAATCCTCACCCTACAAGCTAGCTTTTGGGTTGAGTTATGCCGAAGATTCATTCTTTACATGGTATCATAGCCATACCCATTTCAATTCTTTGTTAACCTATGTTGGGCCCCCAAATTATATTATCCACGCTTCAATTAACAAGGTCTGGACGTGCGAGGGAGTGTTAAGAGTCTCATATCGGATATGAAATGAGAATATGAACTCCAGGTCTGGGTGTGCGGGGAGTTTTAAGAGTCCCACATCGGATATGAAATGTGAATATGAACTCCTTGTATGGACTTGAACAATCCTCATCCTACAAACTAGCTTTTGGGTTGAGTTATGCCGAAGATTCATTCTTTACATGGTATCATAGCCATACCCATTTCAATTCTTTGTTAACCTATGTTGGGCCCCCAAATTATATTATCCACGCTTCAGTTAACAAGGTCTGGACGTGCGAGAGAGTGTTAAGAGTCTCATATCGGATATGAAATGAGAATATGAACTCCAGGTCTGGGCGTGCGGGGAGTGTTAAGAGTCCCACATCGGATATGAAATGTGAATATGAACTCCTTGTATGAACTTGAACAATTCTCACCCTACAAGTTAGTTTTTGAGTTGAGTTAGACCCAATATCCATTATTTACATATATTGCCACGACGCACTATTAATATGCTTTTCAAGGGAAATTATGAAAAAGGAAAACGAAAGGAAACTACATATTATAACTTACAAGTTATTCCTTGGTCAATTATCTCAACATTTCGGCCAAAGGTGACGCAAGGACAGCAACAAGTGACACAGCCTGCAATTAATAATCAAGACTGATCAAATCAAGAAGAATATTTTTTTCTTTAAATAGATTATTTTGAAAAAATTAAGGGTCTAACAGTTAGAGGCATCATCAAAACATTCACATAAACCAGTGGTCCATTGTCCCGGAACACCGGCGTTGGCAAGCGGACTTCCTGTCATGGCTGATTTTGCATTAATTTCTGACATAGTATAAAAAAACTTATGCTAGCAAGTATGTAGATCTTTTTGGTGTATAATGGAGAACTTGTAAACTTCTATATATAGGTGAGCTGTGAGCACTTTGGCATAATTAATACGTGAGTTGTTTGGACAAGAAAATTAATTTGTAACTTAAAAGAGTCATGGTAAGGTCGTGTAACAATATTAAACTAGTTTACGCGCATAGATAAAATTTTAATTCAACTGTCAATTATGATACTTGAGAAATGAGGGAGAAGATTATATGTACAACATGATATACTATATAGTTCTATGATTGCATGCATTCCTGGAATTAGATGTCATCTCCCTCAGATAAAACCGACAACTCGTGCACTTAGTATAACAATTATATCAAATGGTTAATCAAATTTTTATAGAATTAAGAATTAGAAATGTTCCTCTTGATTCATTAGAAAAAGAATAAATTGATATGTTTTTGTTCAATCATTAGATAGTAGAGAAAGATAAGTAGTAAAATTATTCCTCGTCTAAATATTAGTTTAAACTGTATAAGAGCAATAATTAATTTTAGAAATTCTATACTCTCTTTAATCTCTAACATTGTGTTTTTCTAATTTTTCGTCGTTTTACTCTGAATCTGGAGTAAAATCACATACCCTCAAAAATATATACAAGAACATAATAAACTTTGGACCAGAATAGCACTTTCCTGGTCACAATATGGGTTCATGTGTAAGTAAAGCGACAAGGTCACTCAAAGTGCTCATTCCAGGCAAGCCTATCATGGACATTCAAAGTGATCAATTTAAGGACTTCAAATTTCTTAAGTATTATTTTACTTTCTGAATGCCGGTAATCATTTAACACGCAAGAGACACCAAGACTGCAATCATTTGAATACGTGCTTTTTATTTATCAGATTCAGGATCAATCAGATTGATTGCCAAGCTTAAAGATACTAAACCACATATTTCTAGAAAATTTAATATCTGGTACGTATTAAGTATATATAATAAATAAGATTCTCGGTGTCATCCTCTTTCGAGGTAAGAATTGTGTCCCAAATTTTGGAGTGTGAAGGAATGGATTGTGTAAAAGATTTTTATAATATTTACAAGTACGTATAAAAGAAGAATTAGTAGCCTAAAGAAACAAACAAGTTATTTTCCGATGAAAATGATTCTAACAAAAAGTATAGTTAGAGATTTGTATTCAAGGGTTAAAAACAAGTAAGTCGTATCCGATCTGGAGACCCTCTTGATTGAGTTCGGTATTGATATTTAGGTTACAGATGTGCAGGATTAAAAACAATAGTAAAAAGTAAGATAATAAGCAAATAAAGAAAACCAATAGATTAGATATGAAAATAAGCTATGAACCGAATAAGAGCCGAAGCTGAGAATAATGTATTAGTTTGAGAGAGATCTGAGTTACAAGTGTGAGCTTAGAGAGAATACAACGTGTCTTTCTTCTCTTCTAACTCTAGCATATATAAGACAAAACTTAGACTATCATGACCCTAGAGAGTTGTGGCGACATGAGAATATTGACGTCACTACATTCACGCGGGCCACGACACTCTGATCTAGACTAGTTGAGGTGACGGAATTTGTTAGGAGTAGAGGAAAATTGTACGTAGAGATCCTTTGGAGACGTTAGAGTTTTCAGAACCACAAAGCTTCTTATATATGCTTAAGGTCTCCAAGTGCATTTCTACCCAATACACAAGTAACTACTCATAATAATTAAGTTGAATGGTAACCTAAGAAATAAGGCTATAACTTCTCAGAATTATAAGTTGAATTAAACCTAAAAAAATAAGGCATGTAATTTACTATTACGAGTTAAATTAAGTTGATAACATAAATTTTTAAAAAACTTATTATGAAACTTAGTACCGGACAATGTGACAAGTTTATAGTAGTGGTCAACATGATCATTTTTGCTTTCGGAATGCATGCCTGAAAATAAGCTTCTAACTACTACTAGTTGCATTATAACACAAAGAAATCAACAGTTTTTTGACAACCATATTTTCACTCGTGACCTAGGGTTTAGAGACAGCGCCAAAAGTCAATAAGACTAGTTGTCAGTCTATAATCAATCTTTCTCATTGAATTTCCTCAAGTTTAAGCACATGGGCGTTGGCTATTGGTAGTGACTAGTGAATCTATATGATTAGCTGTGCCACCGGGCCGCCAGCAGAATTAGGAGTAGTGCAAGTCATAAGTCAAAGTCAACTTCCTTTTTGTTAGGAGTAACACTTTATAGTTGCACATTAGTATATCATTATGATCTCATTCTCACTATGTCAACTTCCAAATGATTAATCTTGCCAAACTTCTAAGAAAAGGTTATGATGTCGCAACTGAAATGCCAACCTATAAACAAAAGCATTTTTTGAATTACTTCTACCAGTAGATTAGAAGTTTCTCTCTGTAAAACTATTGAATAATTTGTATGCACCACTTAAGTTTTTGGCTCGGAGGATTTAACTAATGTGGTTTAAACACACATTTGCCCCTTCAATAAAAAAAGTACACCAGTTAGCCAAATATAAAAAAATATTTACTAATTATGTATGAATATGTATCTTATATTTTGTCTAACACCCCCTTCAAGTTTGGAGGTGGGAGCTCCAAACCTCCCAGCTTGGTATGCAATAACGGAAACTGAGACTTGACGAGAGGGTTGGTGAAGATGTCAACGACATGGTGGAGCCACTATTAAAAAGTCACTATTTTTCCACTGAAAACATTTACTAGATATTTCTACAGATATTTTGATTGAAAAAAGAAAATAATAGTAGTATTTTCACATGAAAAGATTAGAAAATTTCAAAGCGTTTCAGTGAGAGTTTGTCCCACTATACGTTTTTCCAGTGAGTTGGTTAAGTAAGAATAAGATGGAAAAATTATATTTTATAACACAAATTTCCGATTGATTGTCATTGAAAAAATATTTATTTCTAGTAATGAGCGACGAAACAAACTTGGTGAGCATGGCACCCTGAACTGCCTTCTCACACACAAAGTGATAGTCGAGCTCAACATGTTAGGTGCGAGGATGGAGGATGTACGAGATTAGATGTGAGATGAAATGCACTAATCTAATATTGTCAATAAAAAAGACCTATGGAGAATGTATAGAGGAACACCATATACCTCGAAATATGTAACCCGAGTGAATTTATCTTCTAAAGAAGATAATTAGGCCTGCTATTGATACAACATCAAAAGCGAAAAGAAAATAATAAGAAATTAAAGATAGATAGATTGACACAAGAAAGATATCATAAGAAAATTAAGGCTTTTGATTATCCAAAACCCCAGTTGAGTATTCTAACAACTACATAATCTCCTAGGATGGCCTCAAGAGAATTGGATTCCCAAGCAACAAATCCTCTCAAATAACAAGGTTCAACTAATGACTTCAACAAGCACTCAAATCTCAAATATAACAATATCAATATCAATATTCAACATAATCTAAGGAATGAAAATAACCTAAGCTAGCTATTTATAGTCTTAGGCTAAGTTATTACACAAGAGGTCCAAAAGTGGCACTCAAGTTTGCAAAAATGGCCAAAACGGCCGACGTCATGTCCCGCATCAGTCCTGCGACTCGCAGGTCATTCCTGCGATTTATCCTGCATCTCGCTGGCTACTCCTTCCTCAGTGTACTCTTGGTCACATCCCGCGGTAGGTGTGTGACCCACATGATCATCCTAAGACACTATCTACATCTCGCAGGTGGTGTCATCTTCACCAATCTTCGCCGCTTCACCTTCCTATGCAATCATCAACACTTGGAATCCCCGGGATGACAACAAAGTATGCTTAAGCATGTTCATCTTCATGAACAATCCTTGTAATACTTGGAGTTCACGAGCTTGAATCTTTGTGAATGACCTTGATGTAACTTGGGGTATATCTGATCGGTGTATTTTATATACACTTTTTGAGTCATTTTTAGTTAGTCTTTTATCCATTTTTGTACAAATACGTGTCGTCTTAGGATATGTTTTCTTTCTTTTGAGTCATATTGGTTAAAGTGGCTCATTGGCGGAAAAGGAGCAAAAAGAGGGCAAAAACGGAGGTTCCAGAGCTCGAAATGTGAGAAAGAGGCGAACCAGGCACAGACACAGTCAGCACATGGCTCCAGCCAGCAGGGCCAGGCGCCACGGCACCTAATTTCCAGAGGCTTGCAGTTCCGGCCGCGCGCTGGCACGCGCCGACGTAAAAAAATCGATTTTTGAATGAATCATGGGCTGCACGAGGAAAACCTGCACCTCATTTTGAAACTATAAAAAGAGAACCCTAGAGCAGTTTTAAGGGTTCCCTTTCTTGCCAATTCACATCACTTCTTGGAGTTCAAGATTGGAGACCTTTCTTTAGTAATTTCTTGTTCTTTTTTTACTTTACTTTCAGTGTATGTTGGATATTGAATTAGTTCTTGTCATGTCTATGACTAGAAACTAATTCTAATATAGGGCTTTCCATGTCAATTCACTTGAACCTTTTCTTTATGAATTAATGCATGTTCTTGGTTCTTCTTCTTATTGTTGAGATTTATTCAATATATGTTTTGATTGCTTGTGATCATTAATTATCATAATTCTTATGATTTCTAACCGAAATCCGAAATGGGAGGTTGTGACTATGATGTAGTTGGATAGACATAGGTTGAATCGTGGATGAAAATACCCCGATTACTTGTGTAGCATTAATAAGGTTTTTGTTCTTAATCCTCCTCTAGAGTCAACCTTATCACCGAAAGGTAGAAAGGTCAGATCTTTGGGTTGAGTGTTTATATAACCTTAACAGGAGTATAAAACGGATTAGTAAACTTGCTATCTCCAATAGAAGAAGAACCATAGTCAATTGCATTAATAAGTAAGTTGAGCGGATAGTTGAGGAGATTTGGAAGTCCTATTTCCATCATTACTGAGTAAAACAACATAGTTTAATTAGTTTCATAATTAGAATCATAAACAACAACTCAATTATCGGTCACTAAATAGATAACAAAGAATAGAATTTGGTACTTGAACACTAATCCCTGAGGACGATAACTCGGTCTTCTAAGACTATATTACTTGACTCGACACGTGCACTTGCATTTAAGTGTGTGAATTAAATCGCGCATCAAGTTTTTGGCGCCGTTGCCGGGGATTGACGTAGTCCAATATCAATTTTATCTATTCTTAATTTCTAATTTGTTTTTTTTTGTTTTTAGTTTTTTTTTTGTGAAAACCAGTGTGCCGTGATCCGTTTGTTTATTTTGATCTACTTCAGGAATCCAGTTTATGCGAAGGAGAAGAGGAGTAGACACTCTTGTTCCCTTCAACCCAGAAATTGAGAAAATTTGTAAACAGAACAGAAGGAACCAACGAATTTCAGCCTTAATTGAGATGGGAGGCGTACAAAACAACAACGAGATGAATGAGGGGTTAGGAGATCATCAGCCTAACCAAAGAATGCCTCGGAGAGTGCCAATGGATGTAGAGGAGAGAGTTCAGGTCCAAGCGGAGAGAAGCTTGGGAGATTATGTCTTTAGGGTGAACGGAGCAAAAACTGCATTAGGCTCCCAACAATAGAGCAAATAATTTTGAGATCAAACCGACGATTCTAAGTATGCGCAGAACACGTTGATTTGGAGGGTTGCCGTCGGAGGATCCTCACATGCATATAGCTAATTTCTTGGAGTTATGTGCAACCTTCAGATACAATGGCGTTACTGATGACGCTGTCAGATTGAGGCTCTTTTCCTTCTCACTCAGGGATAGAGCGAAAGTGTGGTTGAATTCTTTGCCAGCAGATTCGATATTTACATGGAAAGAGTTGACACAGAAATTTTTAGCAAACTTCCCACCATGCAAAGCAGTGAAGCTGAGAGGGGAGTTGAATAATTTCTATCAAGCCGATGGAGAATCATTATATGAAGCTTGGGAGAGATTCAAGGACTTGCAAAGGAAGTGTCCACACCACATCATTGAGTTGTGGAATTTGGTCCACATTTTCTATAATGGGCTGAGCGGAACAACCAGAACAATCATTTATGCAGCCGCAGGTGGAACCTTTATGAGAAAAACAGCCCATGAAGCTCATGACTTATTGGAAGACATGGCCACCAATAATCATGTCACAGAGGATAGACAAGTGAGTGGCAGAAGAACAGTAAGAGTTCATGAGATTGACGCCATCACTGCACTAAATGCCCAAGTGGCTCTTTTGACTAAGCAGCTGCAACAAAATACAGTGTCTGTAAATGCAGTGCAAATGCCAATGAGTTGTGAAATGTGTGGTGGTCCACATACTTTCGATAGATGCCCTAACAATATCTCGATCGAGCAAGCAGAGTGCCAAGCTGTAGGGAACTATCAGAGACCCCAGAACAACCCATACTCAAACACCTACAATCCAGGGTGGAGGAATCACCCAAATTTTTCATGGAGAGGTGAGCAAGGGCAGCAGAACCAGTTTAGAGGTCAGTACCAAAATCAGCAGCCATTCACTCAGGCCTCATCTTCTCAACAATTCAGTGCCCCTGTCCAACCAGAAAAGCCAGACGAGCTGAGAGCAGCTTTGTTGACACTCACCAACTCCTGCACTCCGGGCCACGGCAGACTAGATCCTCTCTCAGGAACTTGGAAACACATGTGGGGCAACTAGCAAAGCTAGCAAACAACAAGCCACAGGGTACCCTGCCGAGCAACACAGAGATGAACCCTAGAGAACAATTCCAGGCAGTGCAGCTGAGGAGTGGAAAACAGTTGGAACATCGTGCACCTCAGCTTGTGGTTGAACAGAGGGTAGAAAAAGAGAGAGAAAGAGGGTTGTTGAAGATCGCCCAATCAAAGTGGTTAAAATGACCAAACGGCGGAAAAAGAACTAAAAGAGGGAAAAAGTGGAGATTCCAGAGCTTAAAAGACGAGAAAGTGGCGAACGAGGCAGAAACACGAGCCAGCGCCGCGGCGCCGATAGCAGGGCCGCGACGCCCAATATCCAGAAATACCGCAGAAGTTGCAGCGCCGCGGCGCCTCCAGACAGCAGAGAGCAGGGCCGTCGCGCCAAATCATCCGACGTATCGCAGGACTTCCGGCGCCGATAGCAGGGTCGCGGCGCCGACACGGGAAAATCAGGTTTAATGACGATTTTCTGGGCCAGGCCTGAAGGGAAAAGTTAGAGGCGATTTTGAGCCTATAAAAGGAGAACCCTAGGCAGTTCTAAAGGGTTCCCTTTCTTGCACAACACAAGGATTCTTGGATTGAAGATTGGAGACCATAATTTAGTAATTTTCTTTTCTTTTCTTTCCTTTATTTCAGTTTTTATGATGAACCTTGAATTAGTTCTCACATGTCAATGGCTAGGAACTAATTCTTTTATAGGGCTTTCCATGTTAAATCACTAGAAACTTATGTTATGAATTGATGCATGTTTATGGTTATTCTTCTTCTTGTTGAGATTTATCCAATAATTGCTTTGAATGCTTGGTAATTAATTGATCACTAATTATCATTATTTATATGATTTTTAATCAAACTTCGAAAGGAGGAGGTTGTGAATATGCTGTAAGTTGGGTAGACATATTTTGGATTGGGGATGAAAATACCTCAATTACTTATGTAGCGTTAATGAGAGGCTTAACACACCTAATTTTACGCATGGCGCGTGACGGTTAACTAGATTTTTGGTCTTAATCCTCCTATAGAGTCATCCTTATCACCGAAAGGTAGAAAGGAGCAATACTGGGGTTGAGTGTTTATATAGCCTTAACGGGAGTATAAAACGATTTCGTAAACCTGCTAGCTCCGAGAGAAGAAGAACCATAATTCATTGCATTAATAAGTAACATAAGTGGATAGTTGAGGAGACGTGGAAGCCCTATTCCCATCACTACTGAAGTAAACATATAGTTAATTAGCCTTTATAATTGTTAGTTATAAACAACAAAATCAATATCGGTTACCAAATAGATACCAAAAGATAGATAATTGGTACTTGAACACTAATCCTTGTGGACGATATTCGGTCTTACCAAGACTATATTACTTGTCACGATAACGTGCACTTGCGTTAAAGTGTGTGCATCTTTTCACGCATCAGTATACCATGTTGATATACTGTTTGTTATACAATGTCTAAAGTATGATCAGCGTGTGGGAGATAGAAGTCCTTAGACTTGAGGTCGATACGCACCTTGTCTACAGAGTAATGTACTTTGATCCTGTCCTAAGCTCAAAAGCCTTATAGGTTGAGATGCGGCTTGTATTGGGTATATTACGAAGTGAATTAAAGATTGTAGTTGAGCCAATATTATGATTCTTAGAGGATGTAGTATGTCTCACCTGCTACGAGTTATGGTAACTCATGATGGACATGTGGATACTTGGGAAGTATTAGTATACCCTGTTGATATACTATTTGTTATACAATGTCTAAAGTATGATCAGCGTGTGAGAGATAAAAGTCCTTAGACTTGATGTCGATACACACCTTGTCTACAGAGTAATGTACTTTGATCCTGTCCTAAGCTCAAATGTCTTATAGGTTGAGACGCGACTTGTATTGGGTAGATTACGAAGTGGATTAAAGGTGGTAGTTGAGCCAAGATTATGATTTATTCCTAGAATGTATCTTCGAGAGAACACTCAGATTCTCATATGTTATTAGGTTAACTAAGTCGTTGGCCAACGCAATAGACATATCTATGATATGGTCTTGTTGTCAGTTAATATAGATGAGATATAATGATCACGCCATTTGGATAGACACTTGGTAGATCCTAAGCTTGATCGAGTGCTGTGAATGAAAGGATTTTATCTTCCCACATAGAGGTTCAGTTTACAGGATTCGTGTAACTATACTTCACATATTGAATTCGCCTTCGCCGCCTGTGAGGAGTTAGTGTAGACTAAATGTAATTAGTGTCGATATGTGAAGGTCTGTAGGGTAACACTAAGTCAATTATTCCGTCGATCTAAGGATGTAGTGTGAGAGAATATAAATGTTCGATTTATAATCGATACATTTAAATGGATAATGATAATTTAATTAAGTCGAGATTAGATTTTGGATTTAATTAAAATCAGAGACGAGGCAAAATTGGACTAGGGTCGCGGCGCTGACGGTCTATTGGGCAGCCCGGCTGGCCCACTTCGTCTTGTTTTCTGGGCTTGGCCCACGGGAAACCCTAGCTGCATTTTTTTGACCTAAAACACAACTATAAATAGAGGGCTTCTATTAATTATTCATACACCCAATTCATAAGAATTATTTTCTGCTAAAACTCTGCGTGATTTTCAAGCTTTCCGAAAGAGTAAATTACATCGGAGTTTTCAGAACTTGCAATCGAGGAACCATTGCGTACTCACCATTGGATTACACTTGAAGATTCCAGATTTGCTAAACCGTAAGTTCACTATCAATGTATTACGGTTATTACATGTTGTATGTTTATATGCATGTTCATACCATTACATAATCATCCATCAGTTTGACCGTCTGTCAGGTTTGAAACATAAATTTGTGTTTACGAATGTTACAAAACCCTTCATAGAGCTCATCTCAACTCTTTATTAGCTAGAAGATGTACTTCAACATATAAGCACATAAATGTTAATTTCCACCACCAATGTTGGAGAAAGCTCACTTGAAAAAGTTTTTTTTTTCAAATTTCATTTCCCTTCAATTTTGTTTCCCTCTATTTCCCAATTAACACTTCATTCTAAAGCCACCACTTAGTCTCTTTAAAGCCCAACAAAAACTCCTATCATAAGTTGTGATTAGAGAGCTTCCCTGGCACATAAGATAACCTAGTTAGATGGTTTTAAACTTAGAAAGAAATAAATAAGGAAAAAATAGGATAGGCATGAATTAGCACGTTGTGACGAGTCAATGCAAAAACTCCTATTTTTTCTTTTATTGCATTTTTTTGGAGTTTAAAGAAAGTGATTTCTTTATATGGGTTTTTACGTTGCTCTAGTTTCACTATTTCATTTCTTATTTTCACTCTCTTGTCTCAATCAAAGATTAAGACATCTTCGACTCAGAAGTTCAGTTAAATACAGATGCAGTGGGTCCTTCCCCTTGAATGGATATTATGCAAATCATATAAAAGCTTTGATGTAAGTTTCAATTATATTGATATATTCTGACCTATTAAGCATTTGCAAAACGAAAACGAAAAATGATGCCTAAAAAATAAGTACTTTGAAAATTTTGTATTTCAAACTCAACAAGCGACGAACTGTAGGATGATTATGTAGTAATATTAAAACATGTAAATACATAACATGTATATAATCGTGATACTTCGATAGAATACTTACGGTTTGTAAACTCTGGAGTCTTTTAGTAATTTCCGAGGGTGCGCACGCAATTGGTCCTCAACAGCAAGTTCTAAGAATTCTGATGTATACCTCCTTCGAACAACTAGGAAATTCGGCAGAGGTTCAAGAGAGTTTAATTCTATATCTCTAAGACTTAGAATAATGTATGAATAATATTTGTAAACGTGTATAGTGTAAATATATAAAATCTCTACCCATAATTAGAATATATTCTATATATTGTGTAAATATAATTATGGTAAGACTAGGATTCCTACTGTATGTGGATGACATTGTTCTTACTGCCTCATCCGATGGGTTGAAAAATGAGATTATTGCTTTACTTAAGACCGAATTTGCAATGACTGATTTGGGCAAGCTGAGTTACTTCTTGGGGATATCAATGATCAGGTCTGTCAACCACATGTTTTTGAGTCAGCGTAAGTATGTAGAGGAGATTGTGTACAGAGCTAAGATGGCGAATTTCAAAATCATGCCTACTCCAGTTGATTCAAAATTCAAGCTTAGTACTATGGATGATGCTCCAGTCTCCGATCCTACTCTTTATAGGAGTCTTGCATGTGCACTTCAGTATCTCACATTTACAAGGCCAGATATTGCTTATGTGCAGGTATGCCTATTTATGCATGCCCCCATGGAGTCTCATTTTACTGCCCTTAAGCGTATCATCCGATACATTAAGGGGCATACTTGATCATGGATTTCACATATACCCCTCTTCGCCAAACAGGTTGCTCTCTTATACAGATGCAGATTGGGCATGGTTTCCGGACACGCGACTCTCCATCTCTGGTTTTTGTGTTTTTTTAGGGGATAATCTGGTTTCATGGTACGCGGCGGCAGTCACCCTATCTCGTTCGATGTCAAATTTGAATCTGAGGTGTTGCAAATGTGATAGCTGAGATTTGTGGCTCAGAAATTTACTGTTAGAGCTTCAGTGTCTTTTGCGTCAGACATCTATTGTGTATTGTGATAACATCTCTGCGATCTATCTTTCTCACAACCTGGTTCAACATCTGTGAACCAATCACATTGAGATGGACATACATTTCGTTCGTGAGAAGATTGCGCTAGGACATGTCAGCGTGTTACATGTTCCCTCATCATATCAGTACGCAAATATATTCACCAAAGAACTTCCCCGACAGTTATTTCTTGACTTCAGATCCAGTCTCAGCGTCAGGCCTCCCCCCGCTCCGACTGAGGGGGTGTGTAAACGTGTATAGTGTAAATATATAAAATTCCTACCCATAATTAGAATATATTCCATATATTGTGTAAATATAATTATGGTAAGACTAGGATTCCTCTTGTAATTAGGACTAGGATTCCTATTGTATAAGGGATGAATATTGTACACTATATATATTGATATTAATGAGAAAGACTCCTCATGGGAGATTAATATCATCTTACAATATTGTGTACTGAATAAAGAATAGAAGCCCTCTATTTATAGTTGCGTTTTAGGTTTAAAACGCAACTAGAGTTTCTCGTGGGCCATGCCAAAACAAATGAGGTGCAATGGGTCAGTCAGACTGACCCACTTCCTGACCGACGCCGCGGCCCAAAAAGGAGGCGTCGCGACGCCATGGCCCTATGTCCCAGGCGCCGCGGCCCTCGTCGTCCCATTTTCATTTTAATTAAATCCAAAATTCAATTTCGACTTAATTAAATAATCATTATTCATTCAAACGTCTCAATTATAAATCGAGCATTTATATTCTCTTATTACATCCTTAGATCGAAGGAACAATTGACATAGTGTTACCCTACAAGACTTCACATATCGACACAAATCATATTAGGGTCTACACGGAACTCTTAGACGGCGTCGGAAGACGAAATCAATATGTGAAGTATATTAACATGAATCCGGTAAACTGAACTTCTATGTGGAAAGATAAAATTCATTCATTCACGACGCACTCGATCAAGCTTAGAATGTGTCAAGTGTCTATCCAAATGTCTTGATCATTATATCTCATCTATATTGGTTGATAACAAAACCATATTCTAGATATGTCTATTGCGTTGGCCAACGACCTAGTCAACCTAATATCACTGAGAAACTGAGTGCTCTCTCGACTATACATTCGAGGAATGAATCCTAATCTTGATTCAACTACCACATTTAATCCACATCGTAATGTACCCAATACAAGTTGTATCTCAACCTATAAGGTATTTGAGCTTAGGACAAGATCAAAGTATATTACTCTGCAGACAAGGTGCGTATCGACCTCAAGTCTAAGGACTTCTATCTCCCACACGCTGATCATACTTTAGACATGTATAACAAACAGTATATCAGCAGGGTGTACCAATACTTCCAAAGTATCCATGTGTCCATCATGAGTATCCGTTACTCGTAGCAGGTGAGACATACTACATCCTATAAGGATGTGATGCAGACCACATGTAGGCTTATCACATATCATCGATTTCTCATTCTCGATGATCATTAGTCAAGGCTATTTTAAGAGTTACGTTATAATATTAATATCTCACACTATTATAACAACACAACCTCTAGGGATGCATATTATAGAATATCATAAACAATCAAATAATAATTCAATAATTGCAAATGCCAAAATATTAATTTCCATTAATATAATATGAATGTGTATAAAGTACATTTGTCCTAATACAGATTGTCTCTAGGACATACATATACTTTCAATATTATGTACAAATAAATGAGACCTTATTTTTTAAAATCCTTTTATTTAAAATTTTATTATATTTTAATAACATATTTTTATAGTCATCAAACATCATGACATACTCACACAAGTCTTAGATGTTCTTCGGTTTTACTAATTCACACTATTTTCTTATTAGCTTGTTAAAACATATTTTTATATTTGAAAATATCTAAATATTCCCTCCATCTATTTTTACTTATCTACTACACTAAAGTAAAATTTCACTTAAACTTGTCCAATTTGAAAAATCAAGAGATAATTTATTATTTTATATCAATTTTATCCTTAGCAATACTATTCATTTCCCAACATTTAGATGACTTATAGTAATTAGGAGCGATATAGTAAATTTATCATTTTATTTATTGCTTCTTAAGGGATGTACAAGTCAAACATGGATAAGTAAACATGGACGAAAGAGTATAAACTTTTCAGTTTATTGCCAATTTTGTTTTCTTTTTATCATAGAAGCTTTTATAGTCACACTCACACAAATATTATGAGATGTTTAAAACAACAAATTTTAAAAGTCTTATAACCACATAATTTTTATGATATGTTTAATATCACAAGTTTTAATTTTCTTTACTTAAACTTTATATCTAGTTGAATAATAATAACTCAATAATAATTGAAATCAACAACAAGTTTACTACAAACTGGAAATTCAATACTAACTTGATACGATAGAGGTCTGCTGTCGCAGTGTCCTAAGACAGAAATTCGTCCCCACTTATGTTGTAGTTTCACGGACGTCTATCTAGAGGATACAACTATCTGGTTCGAGTTCTCGCACAAGAACGTGACCCCTGACGAATTTACTTTATGTCTTTTTCAGAAATGTATTTAGGAAGAAGAAGAAGCAATAATCTTAAATGATTTTAATTCTCAAATCATAAGATTAGTTCATGTAAATTGTGTCTTCTTTATGCAACCAAGTGATCATTTTATAGTATTAACATCTGAACAGGCATAACCATTCACTCCAAAGGTTGTAATTGTTTTGAACAATTGCAACTTTTGATTCGAAAATATTTCCGTTGGGCCCAACGTCGCGGTGCTGACCCCGGCGTCGCGACCCTCTCCCTAGGCACCGCAACGGTATGCCAAAAATTCCGACACTTTATTTTTAATCACTTGTTTATTCTTCTTATCCCACACAAGTTCCAACAATACCCCACATTTTCTATTCAAATATCAACAATACCCCACATTTGGATAGAAAATAAGATAATGAGGAACTTGTCGTTATTCTAAAAAACTCGTTATGACATGCATAGAAAAATGTGTCTTTTGGACTTGAACCGTTTGTAGTGAATACCTATCAGATCTACTCTGTGAAATAGTGGACGTATGTTTTGAACTATTCACGTTTTGTAGTAAATCAAGACAACAAGAATCACACACATCATATCAACATATTTCAATTCTTACGGTTGTGTTCAGTTTGGTAGTGAACAACTCAGTCTTCGTGAGAATTTGTAGAGAACGTAGCCATATCGGTTCTCATAGATGCGACCCCACATCGATCTCATATAAGTAACACTAAACAAGAATAGTCCGTACTATCCCACCATAATGACTTTTAGTATTATTAAGAATAATATTCATCCTTTAATCATCAACGGATTAACATACTTAGTTCATCTTAGAAATAAGCAAATGTGTGTTTTCTATGCTCCTTGAGTCTTCCCCAACTAGTTATCCTATTGAACCTAGACCATGGGATCTCCAATTTTGCTAGGTTAGGTTTCCGCCAAGTAGTGACTCATTGTATTGACTTTAAGCTCATTCCCCACGATGTAAATACGACTTGCTCTCTGTTAACACCTTTATCAAAGGATCCGCTATATTGTTCTTTGATTTTACATAATCAATGGAGATAATTCCATTCTTCAGCAAGCTACGTTATGTATTATGACGTCGCCTTATTCGATTTGCCATTGTATATTTGATTTTTTGCCATCGTCGGAGCAGTCATCCTATCACAATGTATGCAAATGAATGTAACAGGCTTTGACCACAAAGGAATATCCTCTAAGAAGTTTTTGAGTCATTCTGCCTCTTCGGCAACTTTGTCCAAGGCTACAAACTCTGCTTCCATAGTCGATCGTGTATTCACCGTTTGCTTTAATGATTTCCAAGATACCGACGCTCCACCAAGTGTAAATACATAATTGTCGCGATATTTTTGCGCTACGCAAGTATACATATCGCTCAAGTAATATAGTCTGTAAGACCGAACTATCGTCCACAGAGATTGATTTATCAAATACCGACTAGCTAATCTTTGGTTTCTTTTTGGTAACCGTAATTTTGTTTGGATTTTTAACTAAGAACTACAATTAAAGTAAAGTGCAGAAAATAAACTAATGATGATAATACTTCGGGTTTAAGACAGTTATGAAGGGAATTAGGGCATCAAATCTCCTCAACTATCCACTCTTTCACTTGTTAATGCACGACTAATGATTCTTCTTCTTATTAAGATATCAGGTTAACTAATATGTTCTATATTCCGGTTAGGATATATAAAAACTCAACCTTGTGCAGAAACCTTCTATATTTCTAAGATAGATTTTACCACACATGAGGATTAAGAACAATAACCATAAACACTACACAAGTATCGGGGTACTTTCGTCCACGATTTTAACCTATGTCTAAACAACTACAACATATTCAAATCTCACCTTTCGAATTTTGATTTGAAATCATATACGTTATGACAATTAATGGTCAGTCAATTATCAAACAATCAATACAATATTGAATAGATCTTAATATAGCTGAAGAGGAAATCAATAATTATGCATTAACTTATGAAAGAGTTTCAAGCGATTCGACATAAAATCCTAATAAAGAAATTAGCTCCTAGACATTGTCATGCTAATAACCAATTTAATATCCAACATAAATTGAAATAAAACAAAGGGAAAAGAACTAACTTGAACAAGAGTAGTCTCCAATCTTGTAGTTTTTGCCTCATTTATTACCCCCAAGGTATGATATGAAATAAGACAGGATTTCAGGGTTTTATATTTGAGTAAAACCTCGTTCCGGACCCTTTTACCCTTATGAAAATCGACTTATTTTCTGAAAAGTACGCGTCGGTGTCGCGGCCCTACAGGTTGGCGCCACGGCGCCAAAACAACTGGTGCTCTCTGGAAATTTAGCGTCGTGGCCCTGCATTTTGGAGCCGCGACCTTGATTTTCTGAATTCCGTCAGGTTTTCTTCCATTCTTCTCAGGACTTCCTTGGTTGATAGTTTGGGCTCATGTTGTGTATTTCCATCCTCAATATCAGCCATTTCATCATTAATTCGCCATTTCCCACCAAAGTCACTTATCGTCTGAAAACACAGCAAACAAAGCATAATACTGTACAAAACAATAAAAATACACATAAAAGACTCCCTAACTAGACTCTAAAACAGTCCTAAAATGGACTTAACAAATACCCCCAAACTTAAACTTTACCCGCCCTCGAGTAAAGAACTCTAGACACTCTAAAAAGAAAGACACAAAAACACAAACACGAAGAATAAATCAAGTCAGCCACAATATATATGTCTAAAAAATTATGAACAATCGCAATATCATCCTCAAAAACTCTCTAGCCACTAGTTTGCTATCTAGAATTCCAAGTCAGATAATCATTAAGCTTGATTAAGGTTATTAAGGCATATGATCACTCAAACATGACTACCAACTCAAAAAAGCATTCAATATCAGTCTATGCACAAGTAAATTCTTTTCAGCAGTTCATCAGGCCAAAATTCCATAGGTTTGCTAACTTTCCACTAATGTAGACAACACATGCTTAAAAATCAATAGGACTTTCATGAGTTTTATCGTTAGGCTTAGGCATTGGACAGATAAAAAGGACATTTAGGCTCAAAATTACCATAAGCATATAACCAACCAAACACAACTTGATTTTCATTATAATGCATCAAAATCCCCCATTTTTCTTCTTTTCTAGATTGAGAAGTTTTCATTCCATTTTTTTAACTACAAAACCCCCAAACTTGTTTTTCATTATATGTACAAGGGGTGTGTAGTTGATTTATATATCTATTTTTTTCTTTCTTTTCATTCACTTCTCAATCTTTTACACTTCTTTTTGACAAAAACTCAATCTTCTATCCTTTTTTACTAGAATTCAATTCCCTCAACTTGTAAGTTTCCATACTTATGGTAATTTAAGGGAGTGAAATAATAGTAAAGTGTTTCAAGTATGCTCATTGATGGGTGTTTATCAACAAAGAAAAGTTTCATTAGGCGCAAAAGGGGTGACTAGGGATTAATGTAATCAAGGGTGGCTTGAAATGCTCAAACGGTCCAAAGATGGCCTAAATCATTTTTCTAAGCATGTATTATCTAGGATTTCGCCTCAAGTAGCAAGCAAGCAAGTTCTAGAATCTACCACCTTCTTTTCTCAAACCCAAATTTATTTATGCATAAATCAATAAATTGAACACAAGTGAGTCGGATAGTCATGACTAAGTTCTTCATTATTATCAATAATCAAAAGCAAACTCAAAGGCTATCTTAACTCGGGCACACAGATTTATGCAATTCATGACTACAGATTTCATCTAATGTTACTATAAGTATCCACTCAATCTCATTGGCTATCTTTTTTTGACTTGATTCATTGACACAAATCACTAAAGCAAAGACACATACACTAGATAAACAATTTAACATACACAACTGACAAAATCTCCCCCCAAACTTATTCAACATATTGTCCCCAATGTGCAAAGTAAAGCAATAGAAGGAAGACTTACAGACAGTAAGCGACTCAGAATGGTGGCGATGGTGGCGGTGGTTGCCGTGAGGGCTGGAAGGGTGGATACTATGGTGGGTATCGTAAGTAGGGCTCGGTAGACGTCTCTTCCATCGACACATTTTTCATGAAAGTGTTCATTTGCTCCACTTGATGGGTCTCATAAATGTAATGTTGTTGCTGCCATTGCTCTTAGTGCTGATCTCATTCATGTTGCGTCTGGATGACGTAATCAAATAGCTGCAGCATGTATTGATTTTGAAGGAATATTTACTGCATCATCCCTATTAGAGGCTCAATATCCAAAGGAGGTGGAAAACTACTCTCCCCGGGCTCATTCATTTCTGCCTCAGCGTTTTCCGGCTCTTTTTCCACCACTCTTTGACCTCTACCTTGACCTTCTCGTCTCTGCTCTGGGACGACTGATGGCTCAGGGTAGGAATGCACGAGGCTGCTATTCAGGGATGACTGAATCTTATTAAGGATATCTGTGGCGAAGGTGGGGACTCCATGCTTAGCGCATAAAATAGTTATGAAGGAGCCATGTCCCAATCCACATGTAGTGGTCAGCCTACTAATCCCTGTTATACTATTGGTTATCTCAACACTAGTATCAATGTCCTTGCCAGTTATGATGACATACACAAGCTTGATCATGTTTGTATGGATATTAGAAAAATGCGTGGATGGAATCAATTGAGCGTTTACACAATATAGTCATGCTTTGACTATTCTGTTGAATTGACATCTGGCTAGTCCTCTGACTTGGTTGCGTGACAGATGAAATTGTGCTCCTGGATAGCACAGTGCTTCAGCAACTCTGTCCCAATATATCCCGTTAGCATTCCTGCGCCAATTCCTGAAGTTGTTTGGATTGTAAACCTCATCTTCGATATTAGGAGTCCCAAATATGGCATTCACCTTCTCAGAACCAATTGGCACAAAATGTCCTCTCACAAACCAACAACCATCTCCCTGCTCCGGGTAGTTAGAATAGAACTCTCTTACTATGCTAGTGTTGGGCTTCAGAATAACCCTCTGGTCAACAAACAACCCCCAACCTCTTGCCTCAATCATAGGTCTAACGGGCTCATACAAATCATCATCATCAAAGGGTATGACCCTATACTCCATTCCTCTCTATGGAATCAATGCCCAACATATATTAAGTTATATATATCTTCAGCTTTTTTATTTATGAAACGAGACACGTCATAATCTGGGGCATGTGTAGAGGTGGAGGCTCTATTATTACGTCTTTTTGAGGCCATATTTGGTAGGGAATTTGTGTGGGTTTTTGTTTCAATTTCACCCAAACAGCCAGCAACAACAACACAGCATCACAAAACCACTAAAAATCCAACACCCAATTCGAAAATCAACAACACCAGTTCGAAAATCAACAACACCCACCCACAACAATCAACACAACAACAATAAACAACAACCAATGGCAAACAACAACACAACCCGCCAACAATTACTCCAGCAATGTTTCGCAACACAACAACAACAACACATCAGTCCAATCTCGAAAATACGTCCTTTATTTATCACAAAATTGGGAAGATGATGGAGAGTGCATTACCTTTTTGAAGATCTCTTCATGTGAATATGCTTTAGCCCCAAGTGATTGAAGTGTTTGTAGTGTTTTAGTGGTGCTAGTGGGTGAGATTTTGAAGATATATGGAGGATTTTTAAGAGAAATAAAGGATTTTTTGTGCTTGGACGTCAGATTTTGGGAAGGGATAAAAGAGGGTTTTGTGAATTTGTGATTGTGAGGAGAGAAGGGGGGAATTAGGGCTTTTAATTCTAAAATTCGACATGGCGCCGCGGCGATGACACGAAATTTTTTGCCAAAAACTTTCTGAAATTTTGGCGTCGTGACCCTGTATTTTGGCGCCACAACGCTGATCACGGGAGTATTCTCTGAAGTTTTGGCGTCGCGGCGTGCATTTTGGCGTCGCGGCGCTGTGCTCAATTTTCCGAATTTCAGCATTTTTGACACTTTTTTCCTCGGAGTTAGTTCTCATTTCACCTGACATCAAAACATAAACTAAGAAGCCAAGAACAAAATAAAACAAACTAAAACAAAAATTGAAATAACATAATTAAAATATTGGGTTGCCTCCCAAGTAGCGATGTCTTTAACGTCATTTAGTCGAATGCTGTTTTCTTATTCATTCAAGGGGGTAGATTACCCCCACAACATATCCATTTCAATATCATCCCCTCCCTCCTTCTCCTCTTTTTTTTCACAGGGCTAAGTTCAGAAGGGTTCACCCCTTTTTCATTATTCGCCGGCTAATTCACCTTGCCATCTTGTTTTAAAGTTACTCCTAGAGTGTTAGTACCCTTGGAGCATTCATGAGGGGCAGCTTTATCAAATATACTAATAGAAAAGCATTTGTCACTTGCTTGTGACTCGGTCGTTGTCCTGAAAACATTGAAGATCATCTCATCATCTTGGACTCAGAGCTTTAACTCTCTTTTCAACATCAATGAGGGCTCTCCCTGTAGCTGGGAATGGTCTCCCAAGGATAATATGCATATTCTCATCTTCCTCTATATCTAGAATGAGAAAGTCAGCAGGAAAGATGAATTTGTCCACTTTCACCAATACATCTTCAATTATACCTCGGGGGTGTACGATTGAGCGATCAGCTAGCTGCAAGTTGACTGTGGTTGGCTTTGCTTCCCCCAACCCAAATATTTGAAACACAGAAAGGGGTAGCAGGTTGATACTTGCCCCCAAATCACACAAAGTCCACTTGCATGTCACCTTCCCTATAGTGCAAGGTAAGGTGAAACTCTTTGGATCTCTCAACTTCGGGGGGCAGTTTCTTCTGCAAAATTGCACTGCACTCATCCGTCACTGTCACGACCCGACCGATGGCCCGGTGCCCTACCAGGCACCCTAACAGTATACATCGAGAGATAATCGTGGAACATACATGAAACTTATAAAATAAAACCACATAAGTAAAACAACGAGTTAGCCGAGTAGGCTACCTTCCCGACATAAATATATACAACCAGCGGTTGCCTCGTTTCTTTACAAAGCTGACCCACAACAATGTGACTACAGACCTCTCAGACATTTTATCATAACACCTGTGGCGCGACAGGGTCCCGCCATACCCCTGAATATACATGAATCTACTACCTCAGGGAAAACCGTACCAAGAGATAAGCCTCCGGAGCAAATGGAGCTTTTTCCCAAAAACTGAACCGAGATCCTAAGAGCAAGGATCACCAACCTGGGTACCTAAAACCTGATCGGTGTATTTTATATACACCTTTTGAGTCAGTCTAGTTAGTCTTTTGTCCCGTTTTGTACATACAAAGTGTCGTATTAGGATAGATTTTCTTTCTTTTGAGTCAAAGTGGCTAAAGTGGCCAAATGGCGGAAATGGAGCGAAAAGCGGGAAAAGAGAAGTACTAGTGAAAGCGGAGAAAGTGGCAAGCGAGGTGAAATCGGACTGCGCGCGGCCTCCTGCGATCGAAGCGGCGCGGCGCTATTATTCGAAGAATGCGAGTTGCAGCCTTGCGCGCTCTCGAAGACGAAGCAGGCGCGGCGCTAAACATCAAAGCCACGAGTTGCAGTGGCCGGCTACCGAGCAGCGAATATCGGGGCGCGGCGCCAAAACACCAGTATTGCAGAACTTTAGGCGCTTGGCCAGCCAATGAACATGGCGCGGAAAAAATTAGGTCTTTTAGCGGATTTTTGGGCGAACTGGAAGGAAAAGAAGGAGGCGTTTAAAACTATATAAGGAGAACCTAGGCGGTTTTGGGGTTCCCCTTTCTTACCAAGATTCAGATTCTTGACTTGGAGTTTGGATACCATTAGCTTAGTAATTTCTTTTTCCTTTCCTTTATTTATTTCAGTTTTGCATGATGAACTTTGAATTAGTTCTTGTCATATTCATGGCTAGGAACTAATTCTCTTATAAGACTTTCTATGTTGAATTCTTGAACCTTATGTTATAAAGTAATGCATGCTTATGGTTATTATTCTTATTGAGAGATCTATCGAATAATTGAGTTGAATTCTTGGTAGCTAATTGACAACTAGTTATCACTATATGATTTCTAATCAGTTACGAAAGGAGGATTGTGAATATCTTTGTAAGTTGGGTGACGGTCTTGAATTGGGGATGAAAATACCTCAATTAGATTTGTAAGCGTTGATGAGAGGCTTAACAACCCTAATTTTGCGCATTGTGTGTGACGGTCAACTAGGTTTTGTGCTTAATCCTCCCATAGAGTTACCCTTATCGTGAAAGTTAGGTAAGGAACAATCTGGGGTTGAGTGTTTATATAACCCTAGCGGGAGTATAAAGCGATTCGTAAACCTGCTTTCTCCAAAAGAAGAACACCATAAGTAATGCATTAACAAGTAACATAAGCGGATAGTAAGGATACATAGAAGCCCTATTCTCATCACACCTGAAGTAAGTCTTTACATTTAAATAGCTTTTGAAATTCTTAGTTATAAACAACCAATCAAATATTAATTCGCCAAATAGATACTAGAAAATAGATCACTGGTCCTTGAACCCTAATCCTAGAGGACGATATTCGGTCTTATCTAAGACTATACTACTTGATACGATAACGTGCACTTGCGTTTAAAGTGTGTGCATATTTCGCGCATCAAGTTTTTGGCGCCGTCGCCGGGGATTAGGCAATAGTTCAATATCAATTTTATCTATTTTTAAATTCTAATTTGGTTTTAATTTTTATTTTTATTTTTTTTATTTTTTTTTATTTTTTATTTTTTTTACGAAAATTCGAGGTGCCGTGATTTCTTTGTTGGTTTTGATTCGTTCAGGAACACTTTAGATATGGATTTTTACTGTCCATATGATAGAGAGCCAACCATAGAGAGCAGAGGAGGAATTACGAAACCCTACTTAGTCTCACGGGCGCCAAGCTCAGTTCATGGACGAAATGAGGTCGGGCATAAAGAGGTTGGAAACAGAAATAGCAGAACTCGCGGTCATATTCAACAGCGAACCGCAAGAAGAGCAATCTGCATCTGAGCTAAGCAATGAGGACACGATGTCGACAATTGATTGGCACGAAGGAGGCGAATCGGGAGAAAGAAAGTTCACGGCAGTGCGAGCCGGCGCCCTCGTCGAGGCTGGCGTCGAGGATTACGAGCGGTCACGAGATAGTACAACAAGTTACGGTCTCGAAACGATGCGAGAAAGTGGCGCCCGCGGCTAAGATCGAGCGCGGCGCCGTATCGAAATTGAGAAAATAGCACGGCGATGTAATCGCACCCAGTGATGATACCATATCCCGAAGTTAAAAAATGCACTCTTGACAAGCAATTCTCAGTTCGTAGAGGTTCTCAAACAATTGCAACTCAATATCCCGTTTGCGGAAGCACTAGAACAAATGCCGAGCTACGTCAAGTTCATGAAGGATGTGCTTAGCAAAAGAGGAAGATAGAGGATTACGAAGCGGTGATGCTAATCGAAGAATGTAGTGCCGTCCTACGAGAGACAACTACCTCGGAAGTTACAAGACCGGGAGTTTTACCATCCCATGCACTATTGGAAAGTTTGAATGTCAAAAGGCACTATGCGACACGGGAGCGAGGCATAAATCGATGCCTATCTAGTTTTCTGCAAACTAGAAATGGGAGAAATCAAACCTCTGACATCACGCTGCGGCTGGTGACCGCTCAATTGTTCATCAGGAGAGTCATCGAGGATATACTAGTAAAGTGGACAAGTTCATCCTCACGCCGATTTCATTATCTTAGATATACAAGATAACGATGGAATACCTATCATCTTGGCGGACCATTCTTAGCCACGGGGCGGGCTCGTTGATGTTCAAAAGGGGAATTGAAGCTTGAGTAGATGAAGAAGAGGTAACTTTTAACGTTCTTCAAGCAACAAGTTTTCGAGAGGCCAAAGATAAGCGCTCGGCCATTGATCTTATCGAGGAGACAATGTCAAACAAAGAGTTCGAATATGAGGATACGCTTGAAGAAATGCGACCACGTGGGATGATGATAGTAAAAGCGATCCGATCGATGGAGTATGCAAATTGGATGAATGCTTATGAAAAATGGGATACAAGGACAAAGAAATATGAGGAGTGGGGCAGTGCGGAAAGATCATTACCATCCACGAGAAGGCCCGAGTTAGAGTTAAAAATCTTACCTAATCATCCGATACGATACCTAGGTGAAGAAAACCACGCGGTGATCATTTCATACTTGTCCACCGAAGAAATTGATAAAGCGCTAAGAGTACTAAAGAATCACAAGCGGGCTATTGGATGGACATTAGCGGACATAAAAGGAATAAGTCCATCAACGATGCATAAGATCCGCCTAGATGAGGAGAGCGGACCATCCATGAAGCCAGGCGGCGAACCCAAATATGAAAGAGGTAGTAAGGAAAGAAATCCTAAAATGGCTCGATGCGGGAGTGATTTACCCGTATCGATATGCGTGGGTAAGTCGGTACAAGTGGTGCGAAAAAGGGTGGAATAACGGTGGTGGCTAACGAAAGAAAGCGAGCTCATTCCGCCGAAACGATCGCGGTTGGAGAATATCGTTGATTATCGCCAAGTTGAATAAAGCAACGAGAAAAGATCACTTCCGTTGCCATTCCTAGATCAAATCTTTGGGCGGACTCATGAGCACAACTACTATTGCTTTTGGATGGATACTCGAGGTATCACGATTGCAATAGCCAGGAAGATCGGGAAAAAGGCGACGTTTACTTGCCGCTTTTGGCACATTTGCATTTAGAAGAATGCCATTTGGACTCTGTGATGCACTGCTACTTTTCAAAGATGTATGATGGCAATTTTCTCGGATATGGTAGAGAGGACTATAGAGATCTTTATGGATGACTTTTCGGTCTTTGGAGCATCATTTGATGAATGTTTAAGGCATCTAGAAGCGATGTTGAGTAGGTCGAAGAATCTAACCTTGTGCTAAATTGGGAGAAGTGTCACTTCGTAGTATGAAGGAATCGTCTTGGGGCATAAAATATCAAACCAAGGTATTGAGGTAGACAAAGCAAAGATTTGATGTCGAAAATCTACCACCTCGATCAACAAAAAAGTCGGAAGTTTCCTTGGGCATGCAGGCTTATAGAAGATTCATCAAGGACTTTTCAAAGGTCTCAAAGCCCTCTCCACATTGTTAATGGCGGGGTAGCCTTCGACTTCAATAAAGAATGCTTATCAGCATTTCAAGCGCTCGAGGAGAAGCACCTCAAGACCTATAGTCAACTGCGCCCAAATTGGGAGCTCGTTTGAACTCGTATGCGATGCTGGCGACTATGCGATTGGAGCGATGCTTGGACGGAGAATCGACAAGGTATTTAGATCCATTTACTATGCTAGTAAAACTCTAAATGACGCCAATTAAATTATGCAACCACGGAAAAAGAACTACTAGCTATAGTATATGCGTTTGAGAAATTCGGGCCATACTTGATTGGAAATAAAGTGATAGTATACACGACCACTCTGTATAAAGTACTTAATGACAAAGAAGGATGCAAAGCCTCGTCTCATTCGATGGGTCCTACTTCTACAAGAATTTGGCGTAGAGATTCGTGATAAGAAAGGCAGAGAATTGATTTGCAAACCACTTGTCAGTTGGAGAACACGAAAGCGAATACGAGG
The DNA here is from genome assembly GCA_029844215.1 of Przewalskia tangutica. NCBI lineage: Eukaryota > Viridiplantae > Streptophyta > Magnoliopsida > Solanales > Solanaceae > Przewalskia > Przewalskia tangutica. Next base: position 123,950,867 of record CM056718.1, on the reverse strand, counting down.
ATGTGCAAATAAATGATCACTTTCAGACGAACAAGCTGTTTGAGTAAGTATGAATTCTAATTTACCTTGATGCTGATTTTGTTAACTTTCTTGCGGCTAAAGTTCTACCCCGGGCTTGTCAAGGCAAATGAAGAGGTTTTATTACGAGATAAAACATTACTATTAGGAAGAACGATGCTATACAAACATGTCCGAGCCAGTCATGAGCGATGTGTACGAGAGGAAGAGATGCGAGTTCTCACCGCCACACCTTAGCATGTGGTGGACACTTTGGGGCATCAGAGCAACGGCAAAGGTATTGCAATGCGGATTCTATTGGCAACTCTCTTGAGGATGCCCACGCTTTGTGCGAGAGATGTGATAATTGTCAAAGAGCAGAACATCTCAAGGCGAAGCGAGATGCCTTCGCGGGATATTGGAAGTAGAACTATTCGATGTGTGGGGAGTTGATTTCATGGGACCATTCCGCCATCTTTTGGATATCAATATATCCTTACAGCGATGAACTACGTGTCCAATGGGTAGAAGCGATGGCCACTGAAAGAAACGACGGTAAAGCGTGCAAAAATTTCTCGAAGAATATTTTCACAAGGTTCGCACACCAAGAGCTCTTATAAGTGATGAAGGGATCCATTTACGCAATGGCGGTGAAGTCATTGCTTTCCGATATGGAGTTTACCATCGCACTTTTCTTTGCGTACCATCCTCAGCTAATGGGCGGCGGAAGTGTCAAATAGAAGTGAAAAGCATATTGGAAAAGGCGTGAACGGCTCGAGAAAGAAAGTCGATCAAATTAGATGACGCATTATGGGCATCTGGGACAGATTCAAAACACCAATTGGTATGTCACCTTATAAATTAGTTTTGGTAAAGCTTGTCATTTGCGATAGAGTTGGAACACGAGCATATTGGGCAATGAAGAAGTTGAACATGGATACCACGGCGTGGGACAAAGGAGGCTACTACTGGTGGCGAATTGGATGAATTCGACACGATGCCTATGAGAATGCAAAGATCTACAAAGCGAGCGAAAGCGTACGATAAGAATTTGATACCAAAAGATTTTCAAGAAGGACAACAAGTGCTGCTATTCAACTCAAGGTTGAGATTGTTTCGAGCAAATTAAAATCACGTTGGGCGAGGACCATACACGATGGTAGAGTATTCCCATCGAGCAATTGAAATAAAAGGGAGAGAGGAGCCGCTTCAAAGTAAGCGGACAGAGGTTAAAACCCTACCTAATCGATGAAATGGAATACATGAACTTGGTAACTTCTCAATCCACGAAAGAATAAAGGCGTGCGTCCGGCTAAAAGACAGTAAAAACGGCTGGTTGGGAGGCAACCAGCGTTTTCAATTATGTTATTTTAATTTACATCTTTAGGTTATTTTAGTTTTATCTAAGAAACGATCTCACGGTCTTGGGGTCTTGTTGTTTGTATGATTGACAGTACATGCAATTGAACCGGTGTCGAGAAAGCGGGTAAGCGCGCATGGCAGAGCGGCGGCCGAAAGATCGAAGAGGTGCGGAAGTTTAAGCGTCGCGGTGTCGATTCTGAGAATTACGGAAAATACTTTGATCCAAAAGCCCTACCGCCAAATCAAACACCAAGGGCTCTCTCCTCCTCACGAAATTAGAAGCACTACCCACCGCCACGCGCGATTTTTAGCCAAAAGCGTAAGTCTTTTTGTCTTTTAGTTTTTCCTTTGAGTCTACACATTGGGAATGATGTGTAATTTAAGTTTGGGGTGTGTTTTGTGTTTTAGTTTTATTTGTGTGTCATGTCATGTTTTATTTAAGTCTTTTTATTTGTTTCATGTTTATTTTGAGTCACCAAAATTTTCTTTTTAGTCATAATTGCACTGTCAAAGATCATGTATCTTGTAGTTGCTAGAAACACCTAGTGAAGTAAGGTGGAATAATGTAAAGGAATGGAAGCGACTATCTAAACACTTAGGTTAGAGATGACAAAAACTCATGAGAATCTGTCTATTTGGAGTCTCTTGCTTGAGTTATGTATGCTAAATGATAAATGCTTATGTGTTATGATGCTTGCTATTTGAGGCGAAATAGTTAGGATATGCGTGTTAGGGAGATGACTCGAGCATTTCTTTGATAGCCAATTCTTACCATTCTTTTCTATCCGTACTTTAAAAATATCACTAGTTAGCCCATTGAGCCTAAAATTTGAAACTTCTTCTTTGACACTATATTCCCACAAAGTGTACCATAAGTGAAATTATGAAACAGTAGGAGTACATTGTGTTAAAAAGAAAACAAAAAGAATGAATAAAGTCTATTGCACCCCAATACAAAAGTAATAAGAAATAGGCAAAGCCTAAGTTTGGGGTGCTTGTCATTATTATATACTTCATTCTCCCAAAACAAAGAGGGAAGGATAGAATTGAAGTGAAGTAAAGAATCAAAAGAAAAAGGGAAAATTGAAAAGCCAAAGAGCTTATAGTGCAGAAAAATGAGCCTAAATGCCTATCTTTACCAACCCCTACCTAAGCTACATTACAACCCCAAAGTCCTGAAGATCTCTTTTATGTATATCCAGAATTAGTGGAGAATAGCAAGTAAGCATGCCATAGGAATCTTTGAATTTATATGCATACTTGAGTACACTGACTTCCATTTAAGCATGATAAGTATGAGTTTGCGAAATATCTAGCTCAATGTGTTGAAATTCCATGCTAGATGTTCCTGCGTATTATTCGCTAACCTTCATGTTTTTCTAGTTAACATTAAATGCAGCAAAAGTGATCAATGGCGGGAGTCATTTATTTTCTTTGTTGATTTTCTTCTTTATTGAGTCTGTCATTTTATTTCTTTCTTTTTATCTTTGCTCGAGGGCGAGCAAAGGTTAAGTTTGGGGGTATTTGATCGGTGTATTTTATATACACCTTTTGAGTCAGTCTAGTTAGTCTTTTGTCCTGTTTTGTACATACAAAGTGTCGTATTAGGATAGATTTTCTTTCTTTTGAGTCAAAGTGGCTAAAGTGGCCAAATGGCGGAAACGGAGCGGGAAAAAGAGGTATCTTAGTGAAACGGAGAAAGTGGCAAGCAGTGAAATCGGACTGCGCCGCGGCTCCTGCGATCGAAGCGGGGCGCGGCGCTATTATTCGAGAGAAGGCTGCAGTTGCGCGCGCGGCTACTCGAAGACGAAAGCAGGCGCGGCGCTAAACATCAAAGCCACGGGAGTTGCAGTGCCGTGGCTACCGAACAGCGAATATCGGCATGGCGCCAAAACACCAGTATTGCAGAACTTTAGGCGCCTTGAAATGGCGCGGAAAAATTAGGTCTTTGACGGATTTTTGGGCGGGCACGGAAGGAAAAGAAGGGGCGTTTTAAAACTATATAAGGAGAACCCTAGGCGGTTTTGGGGTTCCTTTCTTGCACAACTCAAGATTCTTGACTTGGAGTTTGGATACCATTAGCTTAGTAATTTCTTTTTCCTTTCCTTTATTTATTTCGGTTTTGCATGATGAACTTTGAATTAGTTCTTGTCATATTCATGGCTAGGAACTAATTCTCTTATAAGACTTTCTATGTTGAATTCTTGAACCTTATGTTATAAAGTAATGCATGCTTATGGTTATTATTCTTATTGAGAGATCTATCCAATAATTGAGTTGAATTCTTGGTAGCTAATTGACAACTAGTTATCACTATATGATTTCTAATCAGTTACGAAAGGAGGATTGTGAATATCTTGTAAGTTGGGTAGACGGTCTTGAATTGGGGATGAAAATACCTCAATTAGATTTGTAAGCGTTGATGAGAGGCTTAACAACCCTAATTTTGCGCATTGTGCGTGACGATTGACTAGGTTTTGTGCTTAATCCTCCTATAGAGTTACCCTTATCGTGAAAGTTAGGTAAGGAACAATCGGGGTTGAGTGTTTATATAACCCTAACGGGAGTATAAAACGATTTCGTAAACCTGCTTTCTCCAAAAGAAGAACACCATAAGTAATGCATTAACAAGTAACATAAGCGGATAGTAAGGATACATAGAAGCCCTATTCTCATCACACCTGAAGTAAGTCTTTACATTTAAATAGCTTTTGAAATTCTTAGTTATAAACAACCAATCAAATATTAATTCGCCAAATAGATGCTAGAAAATAGATCACTGGTCCTTGAACCCTAATCCTAGAGGACGATATTCGGTCTTATCTAAGACTATACTACTTGATACGATAACGTGCACTTGCGTTTAAAGTGTGTGCATATTTCGCGCATCAAAACCTGCGGGCATGAACGCGGCCAGAAGAATTCGATCTAACAGTGCAAGTATGGAACAGAAATAAAATGCAATAACCAAATCATATCTGTATAAAAGAATGTCCTTTTAACTCCTGAAATCAATCATATATTAACCGTTCCTTTCCTCCTTTCAATAAGATTTAACAACATATTCTTACATACATACCTAAGAGTTTAATCCAGTCTTTTTCACATAACTTACATATCTTACATAACATAATCCGGCCCATTTGCGGGACACGGTGTACTGATGAATCATGTGACATAACCCGGCCCGCCTGTGGGGCTCGATTATCTTGTGGAATCATGTAGCATAATCCGCCCGCTGTGGGGCTCGGTGTAAGATGACGTAACCCGGCCTATGTGTAGGCTTGGGGTAATATGGCGTGTCAGGCCTATGTGTAGGCTCGGTGTATCTCATAACGTGTCCGCCTATTTGTAGGCTCGGTGTATCTCATAACGTGTCCGCCTATGTGTAGGCTCGGTGTGATTTTCCTTACGTAACATTTTAAACCGTCTTATTACTTCTTCTCAAGTCGTCATAACAACTTCTCATAAAGCTGTTATAACAACCTTTCATTTTAGAGAACTTAAGACACTTTTATTCTTACAACATTTAGGAAAACGGGATCCAAAGATACTACGTACATACATACTTAAAAAGAATCATATCGCTTATAACTTCATAATCCTTAAAAGACAATCAAAGTTCTTAGTCTTCAAACTTCATAACATACTTCCTTTAAAGCCCAATTACTTATACAAAAAAAAATATAACATTCCATACCTTCCAAAACCAAGTAATTTATTCCCTTAAAATCATATAACTTCCACTTTTAAAATCAATCCCCTTTTCACATATAAATTCAAGTCATTTTCGAACATAAAATCCACTTACTTACTTTAAACAAATCAAGACACATAGCCTTTAAATCAAATCTCATAATTTTTAACCATTCTTACCAACGTCTCCCATAAGACCTAGTAAGGACTTAGGACAATTTAAACATACTCTTAACTTAGATTCAACAATGTAAATACTTCTTAACTTCTAAGAGTAGAAGGAATCTTGAAATACTATCACATGGAGATTTCATACGTAGGATCATGCCAAAGAAAGAAGAGGTTCACATACCTCGCGACGACTAGCGACAAGTTGCAAAAAGGCTCCAAAGTACTTCAACCTATAATGGCCACAATACGTCCATTAACCTCTTAATTCAAACGTAGAATATTCTAAGTGCTAAGTCACTAAATTCTACGGAAAATCGGACAGCACCTCCTTTGTTTCTACTTACTTTTCCACCTTTTTCAAGGCCGAAATACAATAACCAAACAGCCCGATTGGCTCACAACAATGAAGGTAGTCCAATACAAATGAATAACAAACTAATACAACTACAAGTCCAAATTCGCCACCTTGAGTTCAACAATACCAATTCTTATCCAATTTCCATTTCAATCCAAATTGGTAGCATAATATCATATCAAGTCGCATTTGATTAATACTACCATAATCTTCAAGTCAATAACATGAGACGATTCTAACAACGATTAAATTGTAATCCAACTTAACATGGCTTACATTACATTTCGGATATCCAAGACTACAATCAATCCATAATCCTTATAAACTTCAACACATATACTTCATGCTAGCAACATGTAAAGATAACAATGATAATAAAAATAATCTTGTAACACTTTCAAAGAACAAGATTATACCTCGCGAATCTTAAACAAATCTTCAAATCCGAAGTCGCTCCTTAGCAACTTAGAGACTCTTCAAGGCACTTCAATCCGCTACTTGAGACCCTTAGAACCACACCAACAACGTTCCTTCAAACTTTCAATCCAAAACCTAGAAAGCCACTAGGTTTTCACTTTGCGACTAATACGAAAACTCTCTTTTTCCGGGATTTTTCTATTGAGATACACTTACAATACCCTCATGAACCTTGGTTTAAAGTGTGGAGCTTATTGGACAAGAAACACAAATTTTTCTCCCTTGATGGACCCCTAACCCGAGAGCAACTATGATGTTCTTCCAATTTTTTGTAAAAAATTTCTAAGTGTTTAAGCTTGTCTACAACTACTAGTATTATATAGTGCAATGTTGGGTCAAGATGCAAACAATTGGGTGGTTTGGATGATCTCTTATAAAATATCAAGACTAGTGGGACCTTTGACTTTGGTCAAGAAACTCAAGCTCATTAATTGGAAGACTTTGTCATCTTAAGACTATGGTCAATGACAATTTTGGCCATGCCTATTTTCGTCCAAGGCATCAATAAAGGGGGGTGACAAGTGTCGCCCTCCCATTCGTCACAAAATTACGTTTTCCGATAATTCCATAATTCCGATAAATTTTCTTACAAGTCTCAAATCTTAACACTTGTGAGTTCTTACGTACGTTCTTAAAACATGTCCTGTAAATACGGGGTGTAACAGTCAGCACCACTGTCTCATAGTCTGCCAGCTTCCTCTTTTTAAAGAGGATATCTTTCATGAATTTGACATACGCTGACATTTGCTCCAAGACTTCAATGAAAGGGAGATTGATGTGCAGCTTTTTGAAGACCTCTAAGAATTTGGAAAACTGCTTATCCAAGAACTTCTTCTGAAGTCTTTGAGGGTATGGAATTATGTCTGTATATTCCCTCATGATTGTTGGTGGAGACTTCTCTAAAATAGGGCGGTCATCAGTAACCCCCTCTTTCTCTACATCAACTGTCTTTTCCACCTCATTCTCCTTTTCAATCAGTGGTTGGGGTGCAAACTGCTCTAACTGTTTATCACTTCTCAGGCTGATTGTCTGACACTGCTCCATTGGGTTAATAACTATATTGCTAGAGAGATTCCCTTGCGACCTGTCACTCAATTTCTCTGTTAACTGCCCAATTTGAGTCTCCAAGTTCCTAATAGAGAATCTTGTTTCTGCCATGAACTGAGTTTGGGAGTTGGTTAGGGTTGAAAGTGAGGACCTGGTCTCTGTCATGAATTGTGTCTGTGTGTTGGCCAGGGCCAACAATTCTGCTCTCACTTTATCTGGCTTCTCTTGTGGGGCTGGTGGCTTGGGCTGCTGTTGTTGGATCTGTCCCTGGGGAACTGGATTGGTCTGTTGAAATAGCTCCTGAAACTGAGGTTGCTTTCCTTGGTCATTCCTCCATGAAAAGTTGGGATGATTTCTCCACCCCTGATTATATGTGTTGGAGTAAGGGTTGTTGTGGGGCCTTTGAATATTCTCAACTACCTGAACCTACTCCATATGCACATTGTTTGGATCCACTACTGTGCACCTATCAAAAGTATGGGGACCCCCACAAATCTCACAACTCACTGGTGTCTGAACAATTTTAACGGACAGGGTGCTCTGCTGCAACTGCTTTGTCAAAGTGGCAACATCGGCAGTCAATGCAGTGATATCATCCAACTCAAGAACCCCATCCACTTTCCTGTTGTTCGTTTCTCTCTCATCTGACCACTGATGGTTGTTGGTGGACATGTCTTCTAATAAATTATGTGCCTCATTGACACTTTTGCTCATGAACGTTCCTTCTGCAGCATCAATAATGGTGCGACTAGCACCACACAACCCATTGTAGAAGATGTGGACCGACATCCACTTTTCAATCCCATGATGCGGGCACTTCCTCTATAAGTCTTTAAACTGCTCCCATGCATCATACAATGATTCTCCATCCAGCTGATATAAATTATTAAGCTCTCCTCTGAGCTTTGTTGCCTTCGATAGAGGGAAGAATTTGGCAAGAAACCTCTGAGTCAAGTCTTGTCATGTGGTATTGGAGTTCGCCTGCAAGGAGTTCAACCAGCTCTTGACTCTGTCCCTGAGTGAGAATGGGAAGAGCCTCAATCGAATGACATCATCAGTAACGCCATTGTATTTAAATGTTGCACACAGTTCCAGGAAATTTGCCAAATGCATATGGGAATCTTCAGACGGCAACCCCCCAAACTGAACTGAGCCTTGAACCAGGTGCAAGATCGTTGATTTTATCTCAAAATTATTAGCTTCCACAGCTGGAAGCCTGATGCAAGTCTGCACCTCTGTAATTGTCGGCAACACATAGTCCCTTAAGCTCCTCTTTGCAGGATGTGAAACTTGTCTAATGACAGACGGTAACTCATCATTCACCTCATTCTGATTCTGTTGATTTTCCATCGCTAAAGAATCAGAAATCCTTTTGTTTTTCCTGTTTTGTTTGCAAAAAAATTCGATCTCCGGGTTAAGAGGGACAAGTGTTTCTTCTTCTCTTCTGCTTCGCATAAACTAAGCTTCCTGAAATCAATAAAAACAAACAAACAAATCAAGGCAAAAATGTTCGATTTTGTTTAAAAAAAAATAGAAATAAGACTAGATAATACGATATTGATAGTACGTCAATCCCCGGCAACAACGCCAAAAACTTGTCGTGATATTTTTGTGCGCTAACGTAAGTGCACGTATCGCTCAAGTAATATAGTCTGTAAGACCGAATTATCGTCCACAGAGACTGGTTTATCAAGTACCGACTAGCTAATCTTTGGTTTCTATTTGGTAACCGTAATTTTGTTTGAATTTTTAACTAAGAACTACAATTAAAGTTAAGTGCAGAAAATAAACTAATGATGATAATACTTCGGGTTTAAGACAGTTATGAAGGGAATTAGGGCTCCCAATCTCCTTAACTATCCACTCTTTCACTTGTTAATGCACGACTAATGATTCTTCTTCTTATTAAGATAGCAGGTTAACTAATAAGTTCTATATTCCGGTTAGGATATATAAAAACTCAACCTTGTGCAGAAACCTTCTAGATTTCTATGATAGATTTTACCACACAAGAGGATTAAGAACAATAACCTTAAACACTACACAAGTATCGGAGTACTTTCGTCCACGATTTTAACCTATGTATAAACAACTATAACATATTCAAATCTCACCTTTCGGATTTTGATTAAAAATCATATAAGTTATGACAATTAATGGTCAGTCAATTATCAAAAATCCAATACATTATTAAATAGATCTTAATATAGCTGAAGAAGAAATTAATAACTATGCATTAACTGTATGAAAGAGTTTCAAGAGATTCGACGAAAAACACTAATAAAGAAATTAACTCCTAGACATTGTCATGCTAAGAACCAATTTAATATCCAACATAAACTGAAATAAAACAAAGGAAAAAGAAAGAACTTGAACAAGAGTAGTCTCCAATCTTGTAGCTTTTGCCTCCTTTCTCGCCCTCAAGGTATGATATGAAATAAGACAGGGTTTCAGGGTTTTATATCTGAGTAAAACCTCGTTCCGGACCCTTTTACCCTTCTGAAAATCGACTTATTTTTTGAAAAGTACGCATCAACGCCGCGACCCTGTAGGTTGGCTCCACGTCGCCAAAACAACTGGGGCTCTCTGAAAATTCAGCGCTGTGGCCCTGCATTTTGGAGGCGCGGCGTTGTGCTCGATTTTCTAGATTCCGTCAGGTTTTCTTTCATTCTTCTCAGGACTTCCTTGGGCTCGTGTTGTGCATTTTCATCCTCAATATCAGCCATTTCATCATTAATTCGCCATTTCTCACCAAAGTCGCTTATCGTCTGAAAACACAGAAACAAAGCATAATACTGTACAAAACAATGAAAATACACATAAAAGACTCCCTAACTAGACTCTCAAACAGTCCTAAGACTCTCAAACAGTCCTAAAATGGACTTAACAATAACCACTTGTGGACTTACTTTCCGAATGGTTGAAAATACAATTAGCATCACAATATCCTTCTAAAATAGGAGGATATTTTGTATAATGCAACCCATAGTTCATTGTATGTTTTAGATATCGGAGTGCCCTAATTAGTGCAAACCAATGATCATTTCCTGGATATGTGAGTATCGACTAAGTCAACTCACTGTATATGCTAAGTCAGGTCGTGTACAGTTCATTATGTATATCAAGCTTCCAAGAACTCGTGTATACTCCAATTGAGATACAATTTCACCTTGATTCTTCTTAAGGTGACTAGCGGGATCAAATGGTGTAAACAACCGATCGATCGTCATAGTGTTCAAACTTTCTAAGAACCTTCTCAACATAATGGGATTGAGTTAGTATGTAACCATCAAAATTCTTCAAAATTCTAATACCAAGAATGACATCCGCTATTCTTATATCTTTCATATCAAAAGCGACATGCAACGTCTTCTTAGTTTGGTTAATTACATCCTTACTCGTTCTCATAATTAGCATATCATCAACATATAAGCATATAATGACACATGCATCTTTACATTGTTTAATGTAAACACATTTGTCACATTCATTATTTGAAAACCATTTGATAATAACGTATTATCAAACTTTTAATGCCACTGTTTTGGAGTTTGTTTAAGTCCGTATAGAGACTTAATTAACTTACAAACATTTTTTTCTTGACCTTTAATAACAAACTCTTCGGGTTGTTCCATGTAAATTTCTACATCTAATTCACTATTCAAGAATGCGGTTTTCACATCCATTTGGTGTATTTCCAAATTGTGAACTGCCGCTATAGCAATTAACGTCCTTAACGACGTAATTCTGGTTAAATGTGAGTAAGTATCAAATAAATATACACTTTCTTTCTGACGAAACCCTTTGGCTACTATACGAGCTTTGTATTTTTCTATAGTACCATCAGACCTTAATTTTCGTTTGAAAATCCATTTGTGGCCTATTGGTTTTTGTCCCGGAGGGAGATTAACCAATATACATGTATTATTTTGCACAATGGATTCTACCTCACTTTGGATAGCCTCCTTCCAATAAGGTGTTTTGGATGATTCCATAACAACCCTATATGTTTGAGGTTCTCCTTCAACGGAAAAGGTCATGAAATCCGGTCCAAAATCTTTGGCAGTTTTCACATGTTTACTTCTCCTTGGTTCAGAATTTTCTTCTTGAACATTTGAAGTATCATTTTGTGTGATTTTGTTTGATTCATCTTCAGGCAACGTTCTCTTCTTATGACTAGGACAATTTTATCCTTTTTCTTATCTTTGTAAGGAAAAATATCCTCAAAAAATTCTGCTTCAGCAGATTCCATAAGTGTGTTTTTGTGAATACCTTCAACATCAGAATGATAAACCAAAAACTTATACGTTGCATTATTATTGGCAGGGCCAATATATATGCAATCCACCGTTTTTGGTCCAAGTTTCGTTCTCTTTGTTAAGGAAACTTGAACTTTGGCTAGGTGATCAGTGTATTTTATATACACCTTTTGAGTCACTTTTAGTTAGTCTTTTGTCCCGTTTTGTACATATAAGTGTTGTATTAGGATAGTTTTCCTTTCTATTGAGTCAAAGTGGTTAAAATGGAAAAATTGCGGAAAAGGAGCTAAAAGAGGGCAAAAGAGGAGATGCCAGAGCTGAAAACAGAGAAAGTGACGAACGAGGGTGAAATCTGACTGGCCGCGGCCTCACTGCGATCAGCGAGGCGGCGCCACTATTGTAGAGGCTGCAGAAGACTGGCGCCGCGCGCCTCGAGCAGCGAATGCAGCGGCGCTAAACATCCGAGAAGCTACAGAGTTGCAGCGGCGCGCTCGCATACAGATATCGAGCGCGGCGCCAAAACACCCGGATTGACAGAACTTCCGGCCGCGCGCTGTCGCAGCGGCGCCGACGCGGAAAAATTAGGTTTTGGACGAAATTGGGCGGGCTGAAGGAAAAGAGGAGGCGGTTTGACCTATAAAAGCGAGAACCTAGGCGCTTTTAAGGTTCTCTTTCTGCACAATACAAGGCTTCTTTAGATCGAGACCATAGTCTAGTAATTTCTTTTTCTTTTCTTTACTTTATTTCAGTTTTTGTATGATGAACCTTGAATTAGTTCTTGTCATGTCAATGACTAGGAACTAATTCTCTTATAGGGCTTTCCATGTTGAATTGCTAGAGACTTATGTTATAAATTAATGCATGCTTATGGTTATTTTTCTTATTGTGAGATCTATCCAATAATTGAGTTGAATTCTTGGTAATTAATTGACAACTAATTATCACTATATGATTTCTAATCGATTAGAAAGGGGATTGTGAATATCTTTGTAAGTTGGGTAGACATTCTTGGATTGGGGATGAAAATACCTCAATTATTTATGTAGCGTTGATGAGAGGCTTAACAACCCTAATTTTGCGCATTGTGCGTGACGATCAACTAGGTTTTTGTTCTTAATCCTCCTATAGAGTTATCCTTATCACCGAAAGGTAGGTAAGGTGCGATACTGGGGTTGAGTGTTTATATAACCCTAACTGGAGTATAAAACGATTTCGTAAATCTGCTTTCTCCAAAGGAAGAATACCATAAGTTAATGCATTAGTAAGTAGCATAAGCGGATAGTAAGGATACATGGAAACCCTATTCTCATCACCACTGAAATAAATCTTTATATTTAAATAGCTTGCATAATTCTTAGTTATAAACAACAAATCAATTATCAATTCACCAAATAGATACTAGAAAATAGATAGTTGGTAATTGAACCCTAATCCTTGTGGACGATATTCGGTCTTATCAAGACTATACTACTTGTCACGATAACGTGCACTTGCGTTTAAAGTGTGTGCATCTTACCGCGCATCAAGTTTTTGGCGCCGTTGCCGGGGATTAGGCATAGTTCAATATCAAATTTGTCTATTTTTAATTTCTAATTTGGTTTTTAATTTTTTTTTTTTTTTTAACTTTTACGTTTTTTATTATTTTTGGAAAATTCGAGATACCGTGATTGGTTGTTTGTTTTTGATCTATTTCAGGAAATCCGTTTATGCGAAGGAGAAGAGGAGCAGACACTCTTGTTCCCTTCAATCCAGAGATTGAGAAAACTCGCAAGCGAGCAGAAAGAATCAGCGGATTGCAACTTTGATAGAAATGGACGGAGGTCAAAACAATAACATGATGAGAGAAGGGTTAGGTGAAAATCAACCTAACCCAGGAATGCCTCGGCAAATGCCAATAGACGTGGAGGAGAGAGTCCAAATCCAGCCAGAAAGGAGTTTGGGGGACTATGTGCTGCCAAGAGTGAATGAAGCACAGACATGCATTAGGCTCCCTGCACAGAGCCAACAACTTCGAGATAAAACCGCGATTCGAGCATGATCGACATGCAGTGCAATTCGGAGGCCGTGGAGGATCACATATACGCATAGCTAATTTCTTGGAGCTATGTGCAACTTTCGAATATAACGACGCATCGATGATGCCGTCAGATTGAGGCTCTTTCCCTTCTCACTCGTGGATAGAGCAAAAGTATGGTTGAATTCCTGGCCGATTCGATTTTTACATGGAACGAAATGGCGTAAATTCTTAGCCAAGTTCTTTCCTCCGTAAAGCAAAGAAACTGAGAGAGTTGAACAACTTCTACCAAGCGGATAGAGAGTCCTTATATGAAGCTTGGGAAAGGTTCAAAGATCTGAGAGAAAGTGCCCACACGTTCGTTGAGTTGTGGAACTTTGTCCACATCTTCTACAACTGGCGGTACAACGAGAACCATTATAGATGCAGCAGGTGGAGCATTCATGAGGAAAACAACCAGCCTTTCGCGAGTTATTAGAAGATATGGCCACTAACAACCATGTCACGGAAGAGAGGTCGACAAATGGGAGAAGAATGTTGGAGTCCACGAAATAAATGCTATCACGCCTTGAATGCCCAGTGGCCGCTTCTAGCTAAACAATTGCAGAACATACTGATGTCGAGAAATGCGGTGCAGATGCCTAAAAGTATGAGATATGTGGTGGCCCACATACATTTGATAAGTGTCCTTCATGGATCCCAACAATATACCCATGGAGCAGAGTGTCGGGCCATAGGTAATTATTAGAGCGGCAGAACAACCCTACTCCAACACTTATAATCCGGTGGAGGAACCACCCAAATTTCTCATGGAGAGAGACCGAGCGGCGAGAACCAGCACGAACCATCGTAATCCGGCGCAGAACCAGCAGAACCAATACGAAGGTCAAGAGAATCAATACGAGCGTGCAGAATCCAATACGTAGGCGATGCATCGTAACCAGAAGCAGAATCCGACCGCTCTTCATTCAAGCCCCACAACATCAGCGATTCAATGCACGGTTCAAAGAAAAGCGAGACAGTGGCAGTGCGACAACGCGATGCCTGCACCCGATTCATGCGTGTTAGATCCTCATTCAGGAACTTGGAAACTCAGTGGGTCACTAGCAAAGCGAGCAAAGCAGCCACGAGGACATTGCAGCAACACAGAGGTAAATCGAGGCAATGCCAGCGGTAATTGAGAAGCGGCAAGCAGTTGGAGCGGCGATCGCGCATGACCAGTAGTTGAGAAGAAAGCGAGTTAGAAAAGAGAAGGTGGTTGAGCCCAATCTCGTAGTAGAAAACTCCAGAGAACGAGTATACTGAGAAGATCCCTTTCCCCAGAGACTACAAAGGCGGTTGATAAACAATTCTCCAAATTTTTGGAGACATTCGAAGCTACATATCAACATACCTTTCATGAAGCATTAGAGCAGATGCCTCCTATTTTAAGTTTATGAAGGAGATCTTGGGAAGAAGAAAAAGTCGGCAGAGTAAATAAGTAGCACTAATGTAAGAGTGTAGTGCTATCTTGCGAAGAAGTTGCCACCAAAACTAAAGGATCTGGAAGCTTTACACTACCTTGCACAAGTGGGCGAGTGACTGCAATGAGCTTTGTGTGATTTAGGCGAGTATAAATCGATGCCTTATCGGTTTTAAAAGATTGGAGTCAGGGTGAGGCCAAACCAACCACAAGAAGCTGCAAATGGCCGGGCGGATTGATTCATCCAAGAGGCAAGATCGAGGACGTGATTGTAAAAGTAGGAAAAATCTTCTTTCCTGCAGACTTCCTCATCCTCGATATGGAAGAAGGCGGAAATCCCTATCATATTGGGAGGCCATTCCTAGCAACGGAGAGCTTTGATTGATGTTGAAAGGGAGTTAACATTAAGGGTGGAGAATGAAGAAATGGTGTTTAAAGTTTTTAAACACGTCGTTGAGCCACCAACAATGAGTGGGTGCTTTGCAATCGACCATCAAATCCCATGCGAGCCAATACAAGTCAACCAAAGAGCGATGAGCCCAAGCGAGCATGGTTTCTTTGAAATGCCACTAAATGAGGTAAGTATTCCCGAACTCCCTTACCGATAATGCTAAGAAGAGAAGAAACGAAACGCCAAATGTGGAGAAATGGATTGGTTGGGGCTTAATCCACTGTGGTTATTAAAGCTAAGGAACTTGCGTCCGGCTAAAAGACGTTAAAGACAACGCTTGTTGGGAGGCAACTCAACGTTTTCAATTATGTTAATTTAATTTCTGTCTTTATTTTATTTTTTTAGAACGGTCTCACGGTCTTGGATTCTTGTATTTGTGTTGAGATTGACATATATAGGCAAATAAACTGAAGGGCGAAAAACTGAAGAAAAGTCAGAATTTTCGTAGCGGGTAGCCATTTCAGAAGCGAACGCGGTGCCAAAAGAATCGAACACGAGTTCAAGCGCGCTAAATCCTGCAAAATTTGCCAAGTTTATGCGCCGCGGCGTCCCGTAACAGGGCCGCAACGCAGAAAGTCCCGAAGGCGCGAAGATTGGTCGCGCGCCAAAAGCGGCGCATGGCGGAATCCGTAACTTAAAACGCCCAGAAAATCAGATTTTCCCCAAATCCAATTTCAAAAACCTAACCCTTCCTTTCCAAAACCCACGAAAATCCGAAAATCCGAAAAATCGCCCACAAATCCTCCATAAATCCAACCCAACCACAATCAAAACTCTTAAATTCCTAAAAATCCTTAGCTATCTCAAACAACAAAGCTCCATTCCATAGCCTCAAACCACCAATTGAAACAAGAACAAGCTTGAATCTTCCGTAAAAGGTAATCTTTTACGTTTCTTGAGTCCTTTATTGAAATCACATGAGGTAGTAGTTTGAAGGAGCATTGTAGTTGAAGTAGTTGGGTACTGAAAAGTTGATTGTGAAGTTTGAAAAAAAAAGTAGAAAAGGAGTGTGGGTAGTGGGTAGAAAAGTTG
The DNA here is from genome assembly GCA_029844215.1 of Przewalskia tangutica. Taxonomy (NCBI): domain Eukaryota; kingdom Viridiplantae; phylum Streptophyta; class Magnoliopsida; order Solanales; family Solanaceae; genus Przewalskia; species Przewalskia tangutica. The sequence goes on along the minus strand of CM056718.1, from coordinate 123,934,544 downwards.
AAGTTTGGGGGTGTTGTGTTCGCTGCTAGTTGTAGATTGTGTAGGAATCCTTTGTGCCACTAAATTGAAAGCTCCATAAACTATTTTAAACCATGGCCATCAGGAAGAGAAGAGGCTCCACATCCACCCCAACCCCACATTACGATCATACTAGGTTTGTGAGCTACGAAGCCTTCCAAAGATACAAAAAGCTTGACACCAGACCCATAATACCAGAAAGGGGAATGGACTACCAGAGGGAGTCATATGGGGAGGAAGATGTTTATGAGCCCATCCGGGCTATGATTGAGTTAAGGGGGTGGAGGAGATTCGTAAATCCGGAGAAGATAGCACCAAATGAACACAACATAGTGCGTGAATTTTATGCCAACCTTAGGAGAAGGTGGAAATGGGATGCTTTGTTAGGGAGCTTATGTGGTTGTGGCGAGAGAATGTAAATTCACAATTGAAGGCGGTTGATGTTGAAGAAAGAAGTGATTGGAATCACTTTAGAACATGGTCTAAGCGACCACATATTGGAATCTTGCCGCAGACCAGTGAGCTACCATGGGGCTGTTTTTGATATTGGAAGAAATGGATCAAGAGCGAACATGTGCCAATTCAACAAAGTGGCCAAAGGTTGGCTATATTTAAATCGGCGCCGCGTGATTCCATCCACAAACTTCACGAGTGCGGATGATAGGATTAAAGCGGTATATGGAATTATGAGGAATGACGATTGATGTGGGAGAGAAATAGTGCGAGCATTGAAGAAATCAGCGAGTTGGTGACAGCGGTGGATTGGGACACGGTTCACTTATTACGGTCTACGCCATGAGTGCGATCCCAAGACTACCCACCGACACTCATGAGAAACCAATCGCCGGTGTCACGTAGGATAGTGCACTCTTTCCTGCACCCAAGCCCCCGACGAGACGGAGAGTACAACCCAAGCAGCAGCGGCAGAGGCGCCATGGGCGAAGATGAGCACGAAATAGGGGCTCACATGAGGCGAGGACCTAGCCACCGGCCAACCACGAAAGCGAGAACCTCCAACGCCCACGATGGAGCAATTGTTTCAAAATCAGATGAGGATGATTCAGACCTTGGATACAGTAGTACAAGGACAGCAAAAAACAAGGCAACAAATCAACGAGTTGAGTTCCTTGTTCAACCAATGGTCGATGCATTATCCACCGCCACCACCACCATTTTAGCCAAAGTCCGTAAGTCCTATTTCTTTTATTTTTCTTTGAGTCTTGCATATTGGGGACAATGTGTGATTTAAGTTCGGGGTGTTTATTTGTGTTTTATTTTCTTTGTGTCATGTTATGTTTTAGTTAAGTCTTTTGATTGTTTTATGTTTATTTTTGAGTCACCAAAATTTTTTCTTTTGAGTCATAATTATGCATCAAAGATCATGTATGTTGTAGTTGCTAGAAACACCTAGTGAAGTAAGGTGGAATAATGTAGCTGAATTGAAGCAACTATCTAAACACCTAAGTTAGATATGCCAAAACTCACGAGAATCTGTCTATTTGGAGTTTCTTGCTTGAGTTATGCATGCTAAATGATAAATACTTATGTGTTATGATTGCTTGCTATTTGAGTGAAATAGTTAGGATACGTGCTAGGAGATGACTCAAGCATTTTTGATAGTCAATTCTTACCATTCTTTTTATCCGTGCTTTAAAAATATCCCTAGTCACATTGAGCCTAAATTTGAAACTTCTTCTTTGACACCCTATATTCCCACAAATTGTACCATAAGTGAAAATATGAAATAGGGAATACATTGTGTTAAAAAGAGACAAAAGGAGTGAATAAGTCCATTTGCACCCCAATACAAAAGTAATAAGAAATAGGCAAAAGCCTAAGTTTGAAGTCTTGTCATTATTATATACTTCACTCTCCCAAAACAAAAGAGAGGAAAGATAGAATCGAAATGAAGAAAAGAACAAAAAGAAAAAGGGAAATACTGAAAAGCTGAAGAGCTTATGGTACACGAAATGAGCCTAAATTGCCTATTTTTACCTACCTATACCTAAGCCTACATTACAACCCTTAAAGTCCTGAAGATCTCTTATATGCATATCCAGGATTAGTGGAGAATAGCAAGTAAGCATGTCATAGACAATCTACCTTTCCATAATTCATAAGGAGATTGATCATTTTTCTTATGGAGAATTTTATTTAATATCATATTTGCAGTAAATAACGCCTCTCCCCATAAACTAAGAGGTGCGCCCGAACTAACCAACATTGAGTTTATCATATTCTTCAATGTTCTATTCTTACGTTCGGAAACTCCATTTTGTTTTGGAGTATATGTTGCAGTGGTTTGATGAACTATCTCATGAGTCGAACAAAATTCATTAAAGTCATTTGATTGGTATTCACCACCTCTATCAGACCTTAGAATTTTAATTATTTTCTCAAGTTGGTTCTCCACTTTCGCTTTATATGTTTTAAACATGTTCAAAGCCTCATATTTGATATGTATTAAGTATACATACCAATGTTTACTACAATCATCTATGAATGATATGTAATAATTCATTCCTCCACGAGATGGAGTTACTTGATAATCACACAAATCATTATGAATTAAATCAAACACTTAATTTGATTTTACTACAGATTTATGAGGATGACTTGCATATTTTGATTCTATGCAAACTCCACACTTAGTCATTTTGTTCATAGAGCATTTTGGCAACATGCCTAACTTTACCATTCTTTGTAAATAACGATAATTAACATGGCCTAATCTTGAATACCATAAGGAAGGGGAATTAACCATATACATTGAAGCAGTGCTAGTGCCTGCATTTTCATTGATAATGACAATTGTCTTAGTATGTACAACAAATAGTTTGAAGAGCCCCCCACTGAGGTAACTCTTCCCTACGTACATCCCATCTTTGGTGAGAACAAATTTGTCAGATTCATACAATCTTAAAGCCCTTGTTACTGAGAATATGAGCAAAAATTAAATTCTTACAAATTTCAGACACATGCAACACATTAGTGAGCACAAGATCATTCCCGGAAGTGAGTTTCAAAATCACCTTCCCTTTCTCTTCAACTTTTACAACAGCGACATTACCCACGAATAATGGTTCTCCATCATTGATGGTCTGGTAGGATGAAAACATGTTCTTTTCAGAACATACATGCATAGAGGCACCCGTATCTATCCACCAATCGGTTGAATTTATAACCAGATTTGCTTGAGCAGCAACAACACCAATGAATTGGTTTTTAGTTTCAGCACGGTTGGATTGGTTGACATTACTCGAACCTCCAACACCACCACCTTGACTCTTGCGAAGACGACAATCTTTTGCTCTATGTCCAGATTTACCGCACACCCAACATACACCAACATGTGATTTCTTGAATCCATTGGTCTTTTGTGGGGCGAGTGCATTCTTCCCGGCTGCAAAAGATGGCTTGACACCAACAAACTTGCCATTGCCTTTCTGAAACTTGGCTTTAGATGGATTTCCTTCAACCATATTAGCATTAGGCTCTAAGGAAACATCATCAGCATTTTCATTCTTCCGGTTATCCTCTTCAACTCAAATTTTAAGAACCAATTGCTCAAAATTCATTTTCTCGGTTAGATGCTTAAGATAAACTTTAAAATCCTTCCAAGAAGGAGGTAATTTCTCAATAATAGCACCAACAAGGAAATACAGGTTAAGGCCCATACCTTCAACCACTAACTCATGAACAATGACTTGGAGTTCCTCCACTTGCTTGACAACAGGCTTGGCATCAGTCATCTTAAAATTCAAAAATTTGCCGATGACGAACTTCTTAGAACAAGTAACCTCAGTTTTGTACTTGTTCTCCAATGATTGTCATAATTCTCTTGTCGTTATGAACGTGGAGTAGATATCATAGAGAGAATCATCTAAGACATTGAGAATATAGTTTCTACAAAGAACCTCTTGACTCTCCCAAGTCTGAATAACCTTGAGATTTTCAGCCTTCGCTTCCTCGGTAAGAGCATTCTTCCCTTCTCCTTCTGGCAATGCCATAGGAGCCTGTCCCCTTCAAGAAAATGAAATCAGAACAACCGCGCTGGTCGTCACATCGGATCCGTCCATATTCAACATGCTCCAACAAAAAACACTTTCTCTCTTGTCTGCGTCCCTTTTCAGTTTTGGCTTAGTCCTTTTTTCGAACTTCTTGGATTTTTTTTTTAATTGGAAGCAGTTACTAATTCATGATCTAGCATGTACAGAATGAAAACTTCATTCTCGATTCTACGAGATGGTTCAACCTTTACTGTGTCACCGGGCACCAATCCGCAGGCTACTCTGCTGATGCTTGGCCGCTAAGTGCTTTAATATGCGTTGGATATTGCACAGAAGTGCGATTGCGACTAATCGGGAGCTTGCGTATGTAAACGAAAGAGTAGACATCCCCGATAGCGAATGCAAGCGGTGGACCTAAATTCGCGTATGTAAGTGAAAACGAAAAGAAAGGAGCGAAGCAACTTGACCGCAGGGAAAGGAGCGAAGCAACTCTTAAGACTATAAGGAAAGAGAGGAGTGAAGGAAGAGGAGCTCAAACAAGGTTCAAAGATCCCCTCCCCAAAGTATGGTCAGCAGTCAACACGTTTGTTACACCTCGTAAGTTTAAAACGATAATTAAGAATGTCATTAAGGAAGTAAGATTCAAATATTGGATATAAAGTATAATTACATATGTTGATACGGAAATTAGTATACAAGAGGATGTGATTCCGAAATAATTTTGGTTACGACGAGTGTGACGTTGGAAACTTATTATGATAGTTATATATACATTCCCGTTATGGATTAGAAACGTACTATATAAGTTATGACGACGTGAATACAAGGTCTTATGAGATTTTCAAGATTTAAAATGAGTGGGACTTAAGATTGATAAATTGTGAGATATGGACCTAATTGCAATTAAGGATTTTCAGATTTTTGGGCCTAAACATATTAACCCTTATTTTCTATATGTTATTTTCTTTTTCCACACTTCATCTTTCAAACCTCTCCCTCCCATCTCTTCTCCCTCTCTAGCCGATCCCCTCCCTTTTCCTTAGCAAAAATTTAAGCCTTTGATTCTTCTTCCTAGATTAAGTTATATTACAAAATTAGAAGCCTAAAATTTGACTCAAAACAGTGGCAAAATCACGCCACTGCTGGGTCGATAAATTGGGCAAAATTTCTAGTTTTTAAGAGGGAATTTAAGGAAGAAAAACGTGTATGAATGAGGGATTAACATTGTAGAATGTATGCATGCCAATTTGGAGTTGAAGAAGTGTGAAAATTGGAGCAACCGATGGAACAGTAGCCGTGAGTTTTGGGGACTGTTTTGGGCTTCGTTTAAGGTAAAAATTATCCTTTTCATTAAGTATTTGGAAGATTAATTGGTGTTGTAGTTAAGGGATAAAACTCATATTAAAGAAGAATTGTAAATAAGAGAATGCATGTGACTAATATGTTGTTGTAGTCGATTGAGACTGATTTGGGGTACTTTGGAAGTCGATTATGTTATTGTTATTATCGTCGCTAATTGCATGTTGAAAGTTGAATGCAATTGTTATACCCCGTAGTTCTGGCCATACGTGTGAGAGCATGCGAAAGGGAGTAAGACTTAAAATTTTCAAAAGATAGGTTGACGGATTGTTCCGAACGGGTTTTAGTCAACTTTGAGGCGGGTTATGACCCGATACATTGAGAGTTCCTAAGTGTTTCAAAGGCCTAGCACGTAGTTCGTTGAGTCTAGTTTCCAACGCAACCAACCGTTTGTCGATAGGACGTCGGAGTAGAAAGTTATGGGAGTTACAAGTTCAGTCGTGATCGGACGAAATATGTTTGGACAAAGCAGCGTGGCAGCGCGGATATCGAGGTCGCTGAAGTTATAGAGCGTGGCCGGAAAGCAGGCGCGGCGGAAGTTCCGTAACTCCGCATAAGTTTCAGCCAGCCGCATGCGAGGCGCGGCGGGAATCTGGCGAAAAAGCGAGAAAAATCAGATTTGTATTTTAAAATACCTTGGGTGGGTGACAAGTGTCCCCCCCCCCCCCCCATCTGATTTCTTGCATGCCTTATATTGACCAAGTCTTGAAGACTTGGTCATCTTTCAATCTCTCTCTCTCTCTAAGCTTAAGCTCCAGCCTCTCTAAAATTCCAAGAGGAATTCAAGCTGAGAAAAATCTGAAAAGTTAAGGACAAGAAGGAAGCTTGTGGCTAGCTTGTAGGAATCATTGTGGTGGTGTTCTTGGAAAGGAGGCTAGCAAAGTTGTTGGAATAGTTTTGGCTAAAGCTCCAAAGGTTACATTTCTTCTCTTGTAGCTAGTATTAATGTTGCATGTGAAGAAGAAGGGATTTGTAGTAGTAAATAATGCACTTAGAGTCATTGCATGTAAGAAATGTGGTTTGGATATGAAAGAATTGGTTAAGAAGATATTATGAGCATGTTGTAGCCTAAAAAACTACCTTAGAATTGTTAAGTGAATTGTTGTACCTTATGGGGCAGAATTTTACACACCCAAGTTTAGGTGTGTAATCTCCTTTGAAATGTTTGGATTGTTGAGCCTTAAATGTGGCGTTTGGATGTTAAATTCGGCCTTGAGAAAGGTGACAAAGTATGTATAAACAAAGGAAATGCTGCCCAATTTTCCATAGAATTTAGTGACTTTGAACTTGGATTATTCTACATTGAAATTAGAGGTTAATAAACGTATCATGGTTATTTTAGGTTGACATATTACTTACGGTAGTTTGGACTTAGCAAGTGGATTGACCGAAGAGGTATGTGAAGCTTTCCTATCTCTTGAGCATGAGTAGTTGTATCTTTGTAGTACGGTAGACGTACAAGATTTGATATTCTTACTTGTTTTAAGTATATAAAGATTTGTTTCGTTTTAAGAAGTTTAAGTCCCTTGGTTAGGGAAAAAGTATGGTTTTACTAAAGTATATGGTTAATATAACAACTTTATGGGAAGTTGGTTTATTAGCTTTATAAAAGGGTGATAAGAAGAGATTTATTCTAAGTAAAATAAGTAAGGACAGATGACTTGATTTATGAAAGGTAAATTGATTTTAAGGTATCAATTGCCCAAAGATTTATATGAAAAAGAGTCATTTTTAAAGAAGTATAAGTATGTGGTACTTTGAGTTAAATTCCCGGATTTTCTTTTATTAAGATTGTTAGTGCCTTAAGTAAACTAAAATGAGAGGGTATATGAACAAGACTAATAATAAGTTATGAGTTTTCTTACTTATTTATGATTATGATATGATGACCGATTGAGCTAGGGTAAGAGTATATCTGAGGGGCAAGCCCCAAGATCGTTATACCACCTTCTCCAGGGTAAGAGTATGAATGAGGGCCGGCCAAGATCGTCATACCACCTTCTTCGGGGTAAGAGTATATCGAGGATACATCCCAGATCGTTATACCACCTCTTGAGGTAGAGTATATCGAGGGCGGCCCCAAGATCGTTATACCACCTGCTTCAGGGTAAGAGTATATCTGAGGGGCAGGCCCCAAGATCGTTATACCACCTGTTCCGTGGATTTGCTACCCACGATGCGAGGAATGCCTCATGCGAGTCCTATGGACTTATGCGGGTGAAATAGTCCGTGCGGTAGTCTAACTATGCGAGGAATACCTCGTGCGGGTCGCGGGACTATCACGGTGAAATAGTCCCGAGAGTAGGGGTGCTTATTGATCTGGGCGAGTACCCTGTTTTGATCATGAGCCTCCTATTTTATGCAGTATTATATATATACTTGTTACTCTCATTGTTAGTAAGGCACAGTGTACTGTATTTTGATTGTCTTTCATGACTCCAGCTTACTTTTAGACTTATGATATCATTATTACAATATTTTCGATTTACATACTTAGTACATGTGTGTCTTGACCCGCCCGCCGGTGCGTTATCTGCGAGTAAGGGTAAACAGGTGGTGGATCCTTGTTCTTAGGATCACTGTTCCGGTGTCAGAAGCTCCATTCCTCCGGAAGCTTATTTTTGTTGGTACGGTTTTTCCCTGATGTTATAGACATTGTGTATATTCAGGGGTATGGTGGGCCACGTCCATACGATTATTATCCTTAAGTGCGTGGTCACGTATGTGTTTTGGGCTGTAAGAACAAGTTGTACTGTTGTACCTTTGATTTAGTATGTTTTATGGAAGGTAGCCTTATCGGCTGGCCAGTGATGTTTACCTTTTTATAAGTTATGTGTTGTGCATGATCCGCTGCTATTCTCTGATGTATACGACGGGGTACCGGTGAGGTACGATCGCGGCCGAGTCGGGTCGTGACAAAAGTGGTATCAGAGCAGTTAGTCCTCGGAAAGTGTCTACAGACCGTGTCTAGTAGAGTCTTGATTATTGGTGTGTCGTGCACCACATCTATAATTAGGAGGCTGCAGGACATTTAGGATTGGTTTCCATTCTTTCACTCTAAGATCATGCAATAGAGTTGTGCTATAGGTTGAACCTCCTCTGATGTTTTCCTTTATGTATCAGTTATGCCTCCACGCAAGGCAACCGCGGCCCAGAAGGGCAAGCGGCTAAAGTCTTTGCTAGTGGGGGCGGAGAGTCACGAGGCACAGGCCCGATCTTACAGAGATGATGTTTAGGCGGCGAGTTCCACGACGTCGCCAGCCTCAGCGAGTTCGAGGCGTGAGCGGCTCACGAGACCGCGATGTCGAGCCTCCAGTCCCGATCGAGGATGAGTATAGAGATTACGGGGAAAAGATCCGCTTATTGACCAGTATAGTGGCAGGGTAGCGCCGACAGGAGCAGGCAGCCAACCCTAGAGCCGACAGTTTACGGATACGGGATTTTCTAGGTTGTCATCCACCCGAGTTCTATGGTTCGAGATTCGAGGAGGATCCGCAGGAGTTTGTGCGGCAGTTACAGCGGACCATGCAGGTACTTAGGGCCTCAGAGACTGAGTCCGTTATGCTAGTTTCTTACCGGTTACGCGATATTGCGTTGAACTGGTTTGAGTCTTGGGTGTTGTCGAGAGGTGAGGATGCTCTTCCAGCTGTTTGGGAGGAGTTCACAGAGGCTTTCCTGGATCACTTCTTACCTCCTGAGGTGAGGAGAGCCCGCGTAGATAGATTCTTGACCTTGAGGCAGGACGGGAGGACTATTAGAGAGTACAGCCTGGAGTTTGACTCCTTGGCTAGATATGCGCACACCATTGTAGCGGACATGGCAGACAGGGTTCATCGGTATGTGATGGGGTTAGACCGTCATATGATTACTGCATGCTTGGGGTGGCTCTTCATCCTGGGATGGATATTGCCGAGATCTGGCGAATGCGCGAGGATTGAGGGCGAGAGAGGCGGGATCGGCTAGATGTAGAGTCGGCCCGAGGCGGGGCAGCAGGTCTCGAGGCGATTTTGAGGCGGACAACCTCGGCAGACTAGGTCCACATTTCGGCCCGGCCTGAGTGCTCCTTCGATTTTCGCGGAGAGTCCGTTGATCGGGTTATTCGGGAGGCAGTCGGGCTCGAGGACTTGAGGGTTTCGAGGGAGGCGGCCGTCACCATTCGAGACCACCGCGTCTCGGTGCGTTCGATGCGGTAGGTCTCATCCGGGCGAGTGTCGTATGGGTTCGGGAGCTTGTTACTCTTGTGGCCAGCATGGCCATCAGAAGAGGGATTGTCCGTCCTTAGGCGGCAGAAGTGTTATGGTTCATAACGGTCGATTCTTTGGATCTTCGTCTTTGGTGGTCGACGCCGGGGCGAGTACTCGCGGGCAAGAGCGGCAGAGGTCGTGGTAGGGGTCCCAGTTCTAGCGGTCCTCAGAACCGTATCTATGCTATGTCGGTAAGCGGGACGGGCGTCGCGGATGTCGTCACAGGTACATTATTGGTTTCTTGCTGTGGTGTATATGCTTTGATAGATCCAGGTTATACCTTGTCCTATAAATCTCCTCATATTGCCAGTAGAATAGGGATAGAGCGAGTCCATAAGACCTTTTGAGGTGGCTACGCGCGATGGTGATTCGGTGGTAGCGGCGGATATATAGAGCTTGCTAGTGACTATAGGCGATCGTCGGACTTTGGCGAAACTTTATAGAGTTGGATATGACGGACTTTGATGTGATTATGGGTATGGATTGGCTAGCGTCTTGCTATGCCAATGTAGGTATGAGAGAGATTAGTTCGGTTCGGTTTCTGGTGGCGGTTGCTCGAGTGGAAGGGAATCTTGCATCGTAGGGGTAGGTTTATTTCTTACCTCAAGGCTAGGAAGATGGTGCGGAAAGGGTATATCTACCATATGGTTGGGTATTCGATCGAGGTGATATCTTTGGACCTTGATCGATTCGGTCGTTAGAGAGTTTCCAGACGTATTCCCAGATGAGCTTTCGGGTATCCATCCGGAGAGGGAGGTTGAGTTTTGCATTGATTTGGCGCCAGATACTCGACCGATATCTATTCGCCATACGAGGATGGCACTGCCGAGTTGAAGGAATTGAAAGACGGTGAAGGACTTCTTTGGAGAAGGGCTTTATCGGGCCAGTGTTTCTCCACAGGGAAGCCGGTGTTATTTGTAAAGAAGAAGGATGGGGCCTGCGCATGTGTATTGATTCTGAGCGGTGAATAAGGTAACTATCAAGAAGCAGATATCCTCCCGAGGATTGACGATTTGTTTGACGATTGCGAGTGCAAGGTGTTTTCAAGATAGACTGCTGCGATGCAGTTTATCATCAGTGCGAGTTAGAGAGCAGATATCCCAAAGACTGCATTCGGGACGGTATGGGCACTTATAAGTTCGAGGTGATGTCTTTCGGGTTGACCAACGCCCAGTGATATTCATGGATTTGATGAGCGTGTTGAAGCCATTCTTGGATATGTTCGTTATAGTTTTATTGATGATATCTTGGTGTATTCGCGCCTGAGCGAGAGCATCTGAACCGTTTGAGGCGGTATTGGGAGACCTCGAGATCGGCGATTGTATGCCAAGTTCTCGAAGTCGAGTTTTAGTTAACCGGTGGCTTTCTTTGGGCATGTTATCGGGGCGATGGTATTCGGTTGTCTGGCGAAAGCGATCAAGACTTGGCGGACCACTGCCAAGCGGAGAGTCGCAACTTTTGGGCCTTGCGGGTTATTATCGGAGATTTGTGGAGAAGTTTGCTTCCATATCGGCACCTTTGACTAAGGCGACCTAGAAAGCGGCTATGTTCGATGGGCGGACACTTGTGAGAGAGTTTCGATTGCTAAAAGAGAAATTGGCGACCGATTCTTACTCTTCCGGAAGGTTTAGATGGATATGCGGTTTATTGTGACGCGTCGGTGTCGGGTTTGGAGTGCGTCTTTGATGCGGCCGCGGCAAGGTTATAAGCGTCGCAGCGTCGGCGGCTTAGGAAGCATGAGAAGAACTACCCGCACATGACTTGGAGTTGGCGGCGATGATTCATGCCTTGAAGATGCGGAGACATTATTTATATGGAGTTCATGTGGATATTTACGGACCACAAGAGTCTCGGTATATCTTGACCGGAGGAGGGTGAACTTGCGGCGAAGGCGGTGGTTGGAGCTCGTAAGGATTATGATGTTGATATTCTATACCACCCGGGAAGGCGATATGGTTGCGGATGCCGCCAGTCGCGGTCGATGGGTAGTGCATGCGATGTTGACCGTAGAAAAGAGATATGGTCCGAGAGTTACATCAGCTAGCGAGCCTTGGGGTCCGTTTGATTGATTCTGATAGTGATGGAGTTCGGGTTCGAGAGGTTGTCGAGTCTTCCATCGTCGAGGAGGTGAAGAGGCGACAGTATGAGGATCCGATTATGGTACGGTATCGAGATGCTGCTTTCTGAGAAAGAAAGAGCCTATTTGAGGTAGCGGCGGATGTGGTGCTACGATTTGAGGGCGGTTGTGTGTTCCGATGTAGCGAGGACTTCGTCGGCAAATTGCAGGAAAGGCACGATGCTCGTTATTCTATTCATCCGGTCGACTAAGATGTATCATGACCTCGGATCGTGTATTGGTGGGATGGCACGAAGAGGGGCGTTGCGGAGTTCGTAGCGCGATGCGGTGTCGGCGAGTCAAAGTTGAGCACGAAGCCGGTGGCATTTGCGGTATTGATATTCGACTTGGAAGTGGGAGGTGGTAAATATGGATTTTATTACGGGGTTACCTTCCACTCGGAGGAAGCGTGATTCCATTTGGGTTATCGTCGGCGGTGTGAAATCAGCCCATTTACTTCGATCGGGACGACTTTTTAGAGATTATGCTAGGCGTATATCGGGAGATTGTGAGGCGCGCGGAGTACTGTATCGATTATTTGACGCAGAGCGAGTTCACGGCTAACTTCTAGAGGTCTTTCGGAAGGATTAGGGGCGGTGAGTCTCGACGACATTTCACCTCGGGCCATGGACGGGCGAGCGCCTTATCGAACGCGAGGATATGTTGCGGGCTTGTGTTATTGATTTCAGGGGTAGCTGGGAGGACCATTTACCTCTCGTGGAGTTTGCTTATAACAACAGCTACTACTCTAGTATTCAGATGTCGCCTTATGAGGCGCCTCGGGAGGAAGTGCAGTCACCGATAAATTTGGTTAGTGGGAGAAATGCGATTAGTCGGGCGGACTTGGTTGTGGCGATGGATAAGGTGAAGCTTATCCAGGAGCGGTTGTTGGCAGCTCAGAGTCGATAGAAGTCGTATGCAGATCATCGGCGTCGACACTTGGAATTTGAGATAGATGATTGAGTTTTCCTAAAGGTATCGTCCATGAAGGGCGTGATGAAATTTGGAAAGAAGGGGAAACTTAGCCCAAGGTACATTGGTAGTGTCAGTTGTCGTAGGGTAGGCAAGGTTGCCTATGAGTTAGATCTGCCGTCCGACTTGGAGGCGGTACATCCAGTTTTCCATGTGTCTATGTTGCGGAAATGTATTGGAGATCCATCTAGAGTGCACCCGATTCATGATGTCCAGGTGACAAAGGAGTTATCGTATGAAGAGAGTCCCATAGCGATACTCGATCGTCAGGTTAGATGACTTCGGACAAAGGACGTGGCTTCCGTCAAGGTATTGTGGCGGAATGAGAACAGGGAGGAGATGACGTGGGAAGCAGAGGATGACATGATGAATAAGTATCCTCACTTATTTCCTATACCTCCAGGTAACCTACTTTCTTGCTTATTAGTTTGATTTGGCAATTTTGCTTAAGTATTGTTGTGGTTTGAGTAAGCCTAGAAGGAATATTCGGGAGGAATGTTTCTAAGGGGGGGGGGGGGGAGAATGTTATACCCCGTAGTTCTGGCCATACGTGTGAGAGCGTGCGAAAGGGAGTAAGACTTAAAATTTTCAAAAGATAGGTTGACGGATTGTTCCGGACGGGTTTTAGTCAACTTTGAGGCGGGTTATGACCCGATATATTGAGAGTTCCTAAGTGTTTCAAAGGCCTAGCGCGTAGTTCGTTGAGTCTAGTTTCCAACGCAACCAACGTTAAATCGATAGGGCGTCGGAGTAGAAAAGTTATGGGAGTTACAAGTTCGGTCTGTGATCGGAAAGAAATGTGTTTGAACCAAAGCGGGGCATGGCCGGATATCTTGAGTGCTGAGATTCTGAGCATGGCCGGGAAGCGGCGCGGCGCGGAGTTCCGTAAGTCCGAAGTTTCAGCGCCATGGCCAGCTGAGGCAGCGGCGGAATCCTGGCGGAAAAACTGAGGAAAAATCAGATTTCTCTTTTAAAAGACCTTGAGAGGGTGACAAGTGTCCCCCCCCCCATCTTATTTCTTGCATGCCTTATATTGACCAAGTCTTGAAGACTTGGTCATCTTTCAATCCCTCTCTCTCTCTCTAAGCTTAAGCTCCCACTTCTCTCTAAAATTCCAAGAGGAATTCAAGCCTAAGGAAAAATCTGAAAAGTTAAGGACAAGAAGGAAGATTGTGGCTAGCTTGTAGGAATCATTGTGGTAATGTTCTTGGAAAGGAGGCTAGCAAAGTTGTTGGAATAGTTTTGGCTAAAGCTCCAAAGGTAACATTTCTTCTCTTGTAGCTAGTATTAATGTTGCATGTGAAGAAGAAGGGATTTGTAGTAGTAAATAATGCACTTAGAGTCATTGCATGTAAGAAATATGGTTTGGATATGAAAGAATTGGTTAAGAAGATATTATGAGCATGTTGTAGCCTAAAAAACTACCTTAGAATTGTTAAGTGAATTGTTGTACCTTATGGGGCAGAATTCTACACACCCAAGTTTAGGTGTGTAATCTCCTTTGAAATGTTTGGATTGTTGAGCCTTAAATGTGGCGTTTGGATGTTAAATTCGGCCTTGAGAAAGGTGGCAAAGTATGTAGAAACAAAGGAAATGCTGCCCAATTTTCCATAGAATTTAGTGACTTTGAACTTGGATTATTCTACATTGAAATTAGAGGTTAATAAACGTATCATGATTATTTTAGGTTGACATATTACTTACGGTAGTTTGGACTTAGCAAGTGGATTGACCGAAGAGGTATGTGAAGCTTTCCTATCTCTTGAGCATGAGTAGTTGTATCTATGTAGTACGGTAGACGTACAAGATTTGGTATTCTTACTTGTTTTAAGTATATAAAGACTTGTTTCGTTTTAAGAAGTTTAAGTCCCTTGGTTAGGGAAAAAGTATGGTTTTATTAAAGTATAGGGTTAATATAACAACTTTATGGAAAGTTGGTTTATTAGCTTTATAAAAGGGTGATAAGAAGAGATTTATTCTAAGTAAAATAAATAAGGACAAATGACTTGATTTATGAAAGGTAAATTGATTTTAAGGCATCAATTGCCCAAAGGTTTTATATGAAAAAGAGTCATTTTTAAAGAAGTATAAGTATGTGGTACTTTGGGTTAAATTCCCGGATTTTCTTTTATTAAGATTGTTAGTGTCTTAAGTAAACTAAAATGAGAGGGTATACGAACAAGACTAATAATAAGTTATGAGTTTTCTTACTTATTTATGATTATGATATGATGACCGATTGAGCTAGGGTAAGAGTATATCTGAGGGGCAAGCCCCAAGATCGTTATACCACCTTCTCCAGGGTAAGAGTATGAATGAGGGGCCAGCCCCAAGATCGTCATACCACCTTCTTCAGGGTAAGAGTATATCTGAGGGATACATCCTCAAGATCGTTATACCACCTACTTCAGGGTAAGAGTATATCTGAGGGGCCAGCCCCAAGATCGTTATACCACCTGCTTCAGGGTAAGAGTATATCCGGCGCAAGCCCCAGATCGTTATACCACATTAGTGGATTTGCTACCCACGATCGAGGAATGCCTCGTGCGAGTCCTATGGACTTATGCGGGTGAAATAGTCCCGTGCGGGCGGGTACATCTATCGAGGAATACCTAAATGCGGGTCCACGGGACTATCACATTGAAATAGTCCCGAGTAGGGGTCTTTATTGATACTACAGGCGAGGTACCTATTTTGATCATGAGCCTCCTATTTTATGCGATTATTATATATATACTTGTTACTCATTGTTAGTAAGGCACGATTATCGTATTTTGATTGTCTTTTATGACTCCATCTTACTTTTAGACTTATGATATCATTATTACAGTATTTTCCAATTTTACATACTTAGTACATATTGTGTCGACCCTTCCTGGCTGCGTTAAATCTGCAGAGTAAGTAGCGGTGGTGTATCCTCGTTCTTAGGATCATTTGTTCGGTGTCGAAGCTCATTCCTCGAAGCTTATTTTTGTTAGTACGATTTTCCACGATGTTATAGACATTGTGTATATTCGGGGTATGGCGGTATACTGTCACGATTGTTATCCTTAAGTGCGTGGTCACGTATGTGTTTTGGGTTGTAAGAACAAGTTGTACCTTTGATTTAGTATGTTTTATGGAAGGCAGCCTTACCGGCTGACCAGTGATGTTTACCTTTTTATAAGTTATGTGTTGTGCATGATCCGCTGCTATTCTCTGATGTATACCTGACAGGGTACCCCGGTAGGGTACCAGTCGCGGCCCCGGGGTCGGGTCGTGACAACAATCTTGATATTTAAGGTTGTAGTTGTTCTTATTGAATTGTTGGAATATGAATTGGATTTTAAGAAGTTAAGAAAAGAGTATGGAACTATGTTGTTGTTGGCCGAGATTTCCATGAAATTGTTGGACGTGGATGTCTCGTTTTAAAGGTTGTTTTGTTGAAGTAAGAATGCTGAAAATGTAAGTTATAAACATGTATTTATATTGTGGTAATTACTAATACATGTCTTAAAGAAATTAAAGTGTAAGAAAGTTGTTGTATTGCATAAATATAAAAGAGAAGGAATATGTATTGATGGCGTAAATGGAATATTTGGGATTGTTTTGGTTATATCCTTACGTTGTGATTGTTATTTGGTATTGCCGGCTTGATTCGTAAGTTGTGGATATACACATAAACAGAGAAAGTGCTGCTCGAATTTCTATAGAAAAGAGAGTCGTCTTTCGATATAATTTACGCTAGAAATTATAGAGTTGACGGACGTGTTATTATTGTTATATGTTGACGTACTAGTTGAGACGAATCCTATTTATCGAGTTGGCTTAGACGATAATGTATGTGAAGCTATCATTCCTTTCCTTTTGGCATGATTTGTATAAAATGAGCGTACGACGGGCGTACATGATTTCTACACAGTCTAACTCCTAATGATATTTGTTATGAGACGTGCCTTTGATTTTCCAGAAAAGAATTCATTTTAATGATTTTATTAAGAGTCGAATGATGATTTCACACCGAGTCCCATAATGGGCCGGGTACGGTATAAATATATGTATATGGTTTCATTCACACCGAGTCCCATAATGGGTTGGGTACGGTATGTATATGATTTCACACCGAGTCGCATAATGGGCCGGGTACGGTATAAATATATGTATATGGTTTCATTCACACCGAGACCCTCACTAGGGGGCCATGTACGGTATACATATGTACATGACTCATTTTTATAAGGCACAATTGACTCTCATTTTTATATGGCACAGTTGGATTTGGATTCTGATTATTATACTTGTCTCATGTTATCTATTGACCACTTATGATCTTTCTTACAGTATTACATGTTTTACATACTCGAGACATTATTTTATCTCGACCCCTTTCCTCGAAGTGCGTTAAATGCCCGCAGGTACATGTTCTCAGTTTGGTGATCCTCAGGCTTAGGACTCCTACTCAGCTGGTTGGAAAGCTCATTTGATTCAGAACTTGTCCTTTTGGTACAGAACCCTATTTTTGTTAACTTATGTATATTTAGGGGCACGACGGGGCCCTGTTCCGTCATATGTCGTTATCCTTCTCATAGAGGTCTGTAGACAGTTGTGGGTTGTACGTGGGTGGATTGTATCATGTTTTGGTCAGCTATACTACTGTTGTACTCTGTTTTTGGGATGTTTCCGCATATAAGTGATAGTATATGGTGGCAGCCTTGTCGGCTTGCCTATTTGGTTATGTTGAATTATTATGACTCCTCAGGAGACATGTCTATTCTGACATGTGTTATTATTACATCGTCATGCTGCCGAATTTCATCTGGTTCTTAGTGTCAGTCTGATTATATGTGACAGGTTAGTATAATGACGTCCAATTAGGGCACTTAGTCGCGACCCGTCGGGTCGGGTCTTGACAACGTTTATCACATGAAGAGTTGTCAAATAGAACAACATCTTTTGTTGTCAGCGTTTGAAATCAGAACCTTTGCATTTCTCAGGTTTCTCAACATAGTTTTCACCATCGACGATCCAGATTGATCCATCTTTGCAAATCAGAAAAATGATTCTCTCAAAATTTTGTAAACAATCAGAAAAATGAATTTTCTGAAACTTTTGTCTTAGATTGTTAGTGTCGATCTAGGATCTTCAAATAAGCGAACACAATTGAATAATAATAACTCACTAATAATTGAAATCAACAACAAGTTTACTACAAACTGGAAATTCAATACTAACTTGATACGATAGAGGCCGGTTGTCGCAGTGTCCTAAGATAGAAATTCGTCCCCACTTGTGTTGTAGTTTCACGGACGTCTATCTAGAAGATACAACTATCTGGTTCGAGTTCTCGCACAAGAACGTGACCCATGACGAATTTACTTTATGTCTTTTTCAGAAATGTATTTAGGAAGAAGAAGAAGCAATAATCTTAAATAATTTTAATTCTCAAATCATAAGATTAGTTCATGTAAACTGTGTCTTCTTTATGCAACCAAGTAATCATTTTATAGTATTAACATCTGAACAGGCATAACCATTCACTCCAAATGTTGTAATTGTTTTGAACAATTGCAACTTTTGATTCGAAAATATTTCTGTTGGGCCCAGCGTCACGGCTCTTCGCCTTTGGCGCCGCGACGCTGACCCCGGCGCCGCGGCTCTGCCTTCAAGCATCACGGCCCTAATTTCCTGTCAGACCTCTCTGAAGTTTTGGCGCTGCGGCTGCTACCGTCGTGTGGCGGCGAGCAGTGTTCGTGCGCGACCCTCTCGTAGCGGCGCTATGCCAAAAATCCCGACACTTTATTTTTAATCACTTGTTTCTTCTTCTTATCCCACACAAGTTCCAACAATAAGATGTTAGACATATATTCACAATATATTACTTTTTATATGGCCGTAAAAGACTCTATTTACTAATGTGAGAATTTAAATTGTTTAATTTAAAGTTCAAAATATGTATATTGTTGAAGAGAGAAAGCTTTTCTTTCTTTCTACATTTTTTTTTGTATTTTTTCTGCAAATTTTAATATTGTCTATACTAAAATGAAATCATAAGATTAACTATCAAAAGCTTTTGGAGCCTCAAAATTTCGAGGGCCTAAATTAAGGCTTTACTATCCCCTCCCTACGAGCTACCCATCCACCGATGATATTTTCAATTAATTTTATAGTCTCAATAAAAGTTAAGTCAACAATGACAAGAACATTAAATACAATCAATGTGTCATTCAATTACCAAATATGAATGAAGATGATTGAACAACATATTCGGGGGGGGGGGGGGGGGAGTGATCGCAATAGAACTGATGGACTGAAACCAACATATATTAACAGACCCTCAAACTTCTTTCATAAAATTCGTATAATAATGAGACAAAAAAAATTATACATAACTTTGATGTTGTGGTGAAAGCACAACGCATGGTGTATGGATTAGAAACATGTCATGGTATTAAACTCTCCCCTCTATCAAATATGGTATTAAATAAAAATGATAAACAAGTGAGGTATTAAATAAAAATGATAAACAAGTGACCATATTCATCGAATTTTAAACCTTGTGACACTTGTTTCGGGATTTCTTAGTTAAAAAAAGATGAGACACAAAATATTTACTTTATGATATATTGATTAATCAAATATGACAAAAGAGATAGCAAATATCAAGAATTTGAGTTGAAATTAAAAAGTAAAATCATGAGAAACGTCAAAAAAATTATACATAGAGATTGCAAAAATAGAATTGATGGGAGGATAAACATATTTTTTTAGTTTTATGAGAGAAATATTTTATTGTTACGTATCGATTTTGAGGTCAAAATATTTTTTCAGAAAAAACACTTTTTGAAACGTGTTTGACCAATTAGTAAAAATGCTTTTAAGAAAAAGCAGAAGTGGTTTTCATGTGGTTGGGGAGAAGCAACAAATTTATGCTTCTTGAAAAAAGCAGAAGCATAAATTAATTTTCTTCAAGACAAAAATATTCATACCATAAATACATATTTATCAAGCATATTCCTTATTAATCCATTAGGGATGAAATCATTGAGGATCTTCGCCATGTATGAAGGATTCTACTTATTTTTGTGTTGAATTTTATTTTGGGGAATGATTTTAAATTTTATTTTGATCGTAATTTCTAGTATATTTAAATTATTGTGTTGATATTATATCAAAATTTAATATTTATTTATTTATTTATGTATTGCATTAATTAAACATTTTAATACTTTTGAATTTTAATTGGTTAAAAGTAAAAACTTAATTAAAGTCTTTCATAATAGCTATTTAAAATATTTTCTCTCTGTAATATAATCTTGATAATAAACGTTTATTGATACTTGTCTGTTTTTCGTAATTTGTCACTCAAAAATACATTTTTAAGAAGATGAGCCAAACACGTTGCTTATTAAAAGCAGTCAAAAATATTTTTTAAATGAATTAGCCAAACACAAACTGTTTCTCATAAAAAGTATTTTCCTGAAAAACACTTCTCAAAATAAGTAGTTTTTAGCCGCTAGGCCAGACATGCTCTAAGAGGGTGTTTGAATTGACTTATTTTAAGTGTTTATTGCCTATTAAGCTATTTTCTATTAGTAAAAAAAAATGCTTTTAAGCATTTATTTTTTAAGCCAAAGTAACAAAAATAAGCCAAAAGTCATAAGCTAGAATTTCTAACTTATGACTTTTGGTTTATAAATCAAAAGTCATAAGCCCATCAAACGGGCTCTAAAGACAATCATTGTGTAAAATTCACTATAAAAACTTTTGGAGCCTCTAAATTTCGAGGGCCTAAACCAAGGCTTTACTACGCTTCTCCTAGCCACCCGTCCACCCATGTCATTCTCAATCATTTTTTATAGAGTCTCAATTATGATAAACAACAATGACAAGAACATTAAAGACAGTCAATGTGTCATTCAGTTACCAAATGTGAATGAAGCTGGTTGAACAACACCGGCGTGAGGCAGTGATCACAATAAAACTGGTGACCCAAAGCCAATATATATTAAAAGACCCTTAAACTTCTTTCATAAAATTCATATAATAATGAGACACAAAAGAAATCTACATGACTTTGATCTAGTGACAAGAGCGCAACATATAATGTATGGATTAGGCGCATGTCATGACAAAACTCTGTCCTCTATAAAAATATGCTATTAAATAAAAAGGATAAACGAGTGATCCCATCTTCGTCGAAGCTTGAACCTTGCGACATTTGCTTTACAAAATTTCTTAATTTAAAAAAAATGAGACACAAAAGAACTTGTTCTCTATTATATTGATCTATCAAATATCACAAAAGAGAATCGCTAATTTACTTAATCTAAATTAGAATTTAAAAGTAAAATCATGAGAAACATGAAAACTATTAGAATTGATGAGAGGTAAACATATTAATTAATTTAATGAGAGAATTTTTTTGTTGTATTAACACACTTTTAAAATAATGTTAACATTTGAAATAATTTATTATTAATTATATAATAAGATAATAGTACTTCATTTTTTTGGGCCTTATATATTTGCGGCCTAAGAGTATATTTGAATTGACTTATTTTAGATGTTTTTAAATTAAAATAGCTTTTAAGTATTTTATAGGGTTTGAATAAAATAAAAAATGTTTTTAAATACAAATTCAAATAACAAAAATAAGCTAAAAAATATAAATTAGAATTACATAAGTCAATCCAAACAGGCTAAAGGCAACTGCCTCTTACCCTAGACTAGAGCCACCCTTGAACAATCTGGTTTTCCCGTTTGTTAAACGGACCCGACTGACTTCACCCAACTAAACCCTGATATATGCAAACACAGGACTTAGATTGGAATCACTGAATCATGTACGGTGGAGGTGAGTATCACTTATTTGTGTGAAATTTACGGCTGTCATATGTTAACACAAGCATTTTTGTTATGTGTACAGATGAAGTATCAGCAATTGTGATAGATTTGGGTAGCCATACTTGTAAAGCTGGTTACGCTGGTGAAGATGCTCCCAAAGCCGTTTTCCCATCTGTAAGTTTAAATCCTTGTTCACTTACATGTTCCTAAGCTTTCTTTCGTTTCAAACTTCGGAAACATTGTGTATTAGCTGTTTTAAGCTACGTGCACCAGCATTTTAAAGGTAATACACAATATCAGGGTTTTTGAGTTCGTAACCTCGAAAAGAAAGAAAGCTATTTAAACTGGGTGATAAGGTAATAAACTTTTACATTCACGCTGTATATAACTTAAATCCATGGAATTGCAAGCCAAAACACCAAATTTGACTGGATATTTTGCTTCTGCTAAATGTGAAACCGCTAAAGTTTAGAACTTCGGTTAGGCAGCACCTTTGAGCCTCTATGACATTTAATATGCAATTGAAGTAAAAATATAGGGTGGTAGTAATATGAAATGACCCTAACCCTTGGCATCAACACACTACTATTTGCCTGACACTACAATATATGGCGCAGACCAGCTTATCGAGACCATGATCTTAGATAGGAGGTTATGGAGGACACGGATTAGAGTAGAAGGTTAGTAGGTAGTTGAGCATTGTCCCGCTTATCCTTTCATACTAGTAGTCGTACTATTACTCTTGTAGTTTCTTGCCCTTCGATTTCTACTACTATTTGTTGTTTCTTATTCTTTGACTATCGTATTACTTTGTGGTTGTTACTGCTCTATCATGCTTTTATAGTATATTGTCATGGTTTATTCTTTTTCATTATTTTTTTCCATAATGCTTTGAATTGCTTGTCCTTATGTCAAGGGTCTATATGAAACAACTTCTCTACCTCCCAAGGTAGGGGTAAGGTCTGCGAACACTCTACCCTCCTCAGACCCCACTTTATGAGATTTCACTGGGTATGTTGTTGTTGTTGTTGTTGTATATTGGGGATTTAATGATTTTTATTATAGATCATGAGTTCTTTTTAATTGTTTCTTGTTTTCCTTGAACAAATTAGAATTGTTAGAAGGGAAACTCATCAACTAGAACACCAAAAAATTGAAATTGGAAAATTTTCAAGTGAAATTGATAAAATAATATTGGCGTATAATTTGAGAAAAATAAGAAACTTTACATTGTTTTCTCATCTACATGGTGGAGAAACTTGACTATTAGACTCATGGGCTTGAGATTTTTGTGTGCATCGACGCTGGTAATGTGGTGGATTGCTTAATATTAAAGAAATTCTTACAGTAGCTGTAAGCTCTTTGTCAGGTCCTCAAGCACGATCTCTTCGAACAATTTGTGCCTCTTATCTTTCTAGGTTGAATAGCTGTTCGCTATGATTTGGGAATTGGATACTTGTAATGGATTTACATGGAATTTTTTACTACATTTAATTGTCAACTCTATGTTATTACCACGAGACCACAATTGTTAAAGATTGTCCTGCGAGGTCTAGTAGCTCTAACAGCCAAGAAAGCTAAAGATGCAGTCAAATGACTTCTAAAATATACTTCTCTTACGTACTTATAAAAGGAAAAAGAATCAATTCTCTTACGCATCTCAGAACCAGAAAATTTAAATGAAGCCCCCACACATATGTGCAACCATTTCCACGTTTCACCTTTAGAAAATAGACAATATAGTTGGCTTATTTATTATATTGTTCGGACCCACTGCTTTAGAATGTTGGTTCAACGTTCCATCCCTGATTGCACTCAAGGATGTTATCTGGGGTTAATGAAGTTAGAATGGACCATGAGAGACTAGGGTTCAAATCCCAGTATAGGCAAAAAAGGTGGATGATATCTTCCCATCTGATTAAGCCTTGGTGAATAGAATTACCTTATATATGTGTTGGTGGAAGGTATTAAGTGTGTCGCATGGAAGATGGTAAGGACTCCACCGTTATCACAAAAAAATACAAAGAAGAAAGATAGAAGACCCTGATTTTCTACGTCTCGAACAGTAAGATTTCTTGTTGATGCAGGGAAAATTTCCTTTGAATTATATACATAAGATAGCTGCTGAGTTTATCACCAAAAAAAAAGGAAGGAAAAAGAAAGGTAGCTGCTGAGATAATCAGCAAGATCTTTTCGGTTATTATCCTTCTTAGATTAGTCATTTATCTAAGTATCTAGTATCTCTTCTTTTCTCAGGATTAGTTCAAATCTTTTCCTCATTATAGTTGATGCCTGAATTCTTAATTATCATTAGCAGGTTAGCCATTCACAAACTAACCTGCCTGGATAATGATGTCTATAGTCACCTACATGTTATGTTTTTTGTGTAAGTTGTCTTTGATTTTATGATCTTTTTAAAGGTTGTTGGATCAGTTGATCAAATGGAAGTTGATAATCCTGATAATCCGGAGGATAATTCTGGATCTGCTCCTGACTCTAAATCAAAGGGTAAGCGGAAATTGTATGTGGGGTCTCAAGCCTTGGGATATCGCCGTGATCTCATGGAGGTCAGTTTGCAATTTATCTAGTACCATCTTGAGATGCCATTTCCTTATCTTTGTTATCTAAGATGTTGGATATCTTTTCAGGTGATATCTCCCATCAAGGATGGGATGGTTGTGGACTGGGATATTGTGGAAAACATATGGGACCATGCTTTTAGGTAATTGGCCCTTCCTTTTGTTCATATGCTTAAAACAATTTCCTTTTTCCATTAACTTTTTGATGTGTCAATGGGAAGAATGTTACTTTAAATATTTTCAACTGAGATAAGTGGGGATATTCTTTGCTCTGCGTATTGTTGCATGGTCATTCTATACGTATCTTGTCCTCCCCTCCTAGTATAGAAGTATTTTAGAAATCCTCACTGATGGGCCCTAGCATCTTAAGGTGATATGCAGCTGATCTTGTTGCCCTGGAACACATGCTCTCTGATTACCGAGTGCTGTGAAACATATTTCTGAATTATTAAAAATATTACTTTTTATAATCACTATTATTATTATTATTACTACTCCTTAATATGCTTAACTTATTTTTCACTTTATTTTCTTGGTATGATGATGGCATAAACAGAGCTTAAATGAGGAAACATGATAGTGAGGATTTATATAGCTGACCCCAACTTGTATGGGACTGCGGCATTGTAGTAGTAGTTTTTGTTGTATCCTAGTATCCGTACCATACTCCAAAATCCCTATCCCCAAATATTAAAGTTTATGAGGTGATAAATCCAACCTCTAGATTTACCCGTCAGACACTCGCACACGTACCTGAGCAAGATAGCTTTTTTATTAATGTAAATAATGTCATATTAGTAATTCATCCTAAAAACGAAAACACAATTATGCTACAGACTACTTGCAGCCTGTTATCGAAGATCAGACTGCAGTCCTCTTTTTTTGTGTGGTGAGAATGGTAACAAGTTTATATACAAAGGTAGACTGCACAAGTTGTGAAGTCACCCAAAACCCGAGTGAATTACAATTAGAGTTCCTTGATCTAAGCCTTTCTAGTACTCTAGAACATCAGAAATAGATTCTGATTCTTCTATGTATTCTTGTTTACACCAAAAATAATATGGGACTGAGAAGTTCATCTTCAACTTCTGGATAGTACTTCCTTTGTCTTCAAAACATCTCTGATTCCTTTGTTTCCATACTGTCCACCAAATGCATGTTGGGACAATCTGAACCTAAAAAAACCCACTGAAATACCTGCTTTATGTAAAGATTATGTTGTATTACTGATTCATTTTGAAGAAAAGGGAGAAAAAAGTCTTCGTTATTTGCTTTCCTTGTGTCATCTTTTTTTCTTTTTCCTGTCATGTGTCATTTGGTTAAGTTGATGCTGCTCTAGACTATTGAAAGAACCCTTTTTTCTGCCTACTTACAGGGAATGCTTACTGATCGATCCAAAGGAGCATCCAATGTTACTTGCAGAGCCTTGTTCAAACACTCAGCAGCAAAGGGAAAAGTGAGCAATGCAATCTGTCTTTTAGCAGACTTATTACCTCACATTACATCATGCCATTTATTATTTTGGCGTTGTATAACAATTAGGTACAAGATTTCAAGCTTTATTTTTCCTGAAGATGCTGGCCTTATCTACCTATTTTTGCGTCTTATGTTAATTCTGTTTTAGAAGAACAGAGTTTTATTAGGAGGACTAGAAAAGTATAAGATGAAAGCACATCCTTAAGTAAAGATTGCATATTTATTAATCCTGTAGGCCCCTACGATTTTTGTATTTCAAAGGGGCAAAGTATGAGCATTCTAACAGCTCCTTTCGTATTAAAGTCATGAACACCAAAAGGTTGTTAGTATAAATTAATGAGGGAACAATATATATCCAATTAAACTAAGTAATAAGGTGATGAATATTTATATAATTAATGAATGCTAAAAGTGCAGCCGTTTGTGTTGAATAAGGACATTGAGTTCCGATACCAGAGATGTAGCACTAGAAAGGGAGTAGGGTGAGAGAAGGGGAAAAATGAGAAAAGGGAGAAGGAGAAGAATTGAGAGTAGAATAAAACAGAAAGAGAGAAAGAAGAATCCACCAAAGAGAGATTTTACAAGCAGCTCAGCTGTAAAATCTCTACCGACTACAGCGATTCTTGTTTCTATACATTCTTGTGGCCATGTTTGAGCATTTGGACCTCTCAAAATAGTCCTCTAAGCTATCTACCAATTAAAGAACAAATCGGGGTGTTTCCATCAAATTTATGTCCGTCCACCTTGACCGTTTCTGTAAGGTTATTGTGGTCCTTATAGGTGGTGATTTCTCTCAAACATAAGATGTCACTTATTAGGATGTTGCCTGGAATTCCTATTTGTGGTGGTCTGCTTAGTGAGGATTGTCAACTAGTGACTGGTTTACTGATGAACTGCTTATTTGCCACAGAATGGATCCCAAGTCCCAACATAAAAGCCTTACCTTGTTTATTGTGTAATACCTTCTGGAATCAGTCTAGTCGAAGGATTTCTTTCTTGAACAAGAAATGTCTACTGTGAAAGAAATTGTCCCTCATGAACCCCCAAAAAGAGGAAAGAAGTTATTATTCAAAGCTAAAACTGAAGCTTAACCATCGAGGGAACACTATCATTTAGATGTTGTGTCAAACCCCAACTTTGGGGTGTGTGGTCGGCACCCGACATCCTAATCCCGAGCGTACCAACAGTAGTACCTGAACCATACGACACGAGACTTGGGCCGACAAGGCCTTCAACAACAATGATCAGATAGAATGCAATAATATCCTGCACGCAGAAGAAGCCCAACAACAACACATACATACATAAACTGAGGCTGACAAGGCTGTACAAGCGTATCAACGAGGCCGACAAGGCCAAGCAAAACGAATATACACTGATTATTAGTCTGCAATACTCTAAGAGTACTACCACACATCAATCGGTCGGGACATGTCCCTACCATACCCAACATAGCTATAAATATATACAACGATTCTGTACAACAACTCCGGAGAAGTGGAGTGTGACTATCAACAACGGAAAGCAAGTACCCTACTGTGGAGGTACATCGGTCTGTCTATCTGTACATGTGGGCATGAAACACAGCGCCCCAGAAAGGGACGTCAATACAAACAGTTAAAGCATGTAAGTAAGGAATGTAATACAACAGAAGGGTCCAAAAATCAACTTGAAACTCAAAAAAGGCCGTTGAGGGCATATAACTGACATAATCATGAATATATGCATGAAAGTAAAATCGGGCCACTCTATGAGGTCATATAATATAGTATAAGCCTCTCTATGGGCAAATCTCATCATAACGTACCCGGTCATATAGGACTCAGTAATGTCATACCCAACTACAGTGGTGTGCACGTATAAATGCCGTACCCGACCGACTATAGCTCGGCTCCGTAAGAAAATAGATAAATGCAAGATAGACCTCAGGGAACACCATAAACAGAATCAGAGTGACCTATTGTCGTTATCCTCTGACTATCGTTATTGTCGCTATGTTCATCAACTTTTAACCAATCATCAAGAAATACATAGAGTACGGAAGTACAACTGATAGGGAACAACAAAAAGTATGAGTTACTTTGATAGAAAAAAGAAATATGGACACTTCAATCTCAACAAGAAGGATGTCGTTTTAAAGAAGCAATTATATCGAATCATGCCAAAGGAAGAAGTTAGCCCTACGTACCTTGTCACCTTAGCTATACGGATCCCCCGAGTCCTCGTATGCTTCACAAACGATTATCTACAATATCGAATGATTCGTATCAACGACGGATTCATACCTCATAAGAACACTTGCTTAAACATTTCGTCGAACACCTTGCGTACATAGAATTCTTATCATCTTTGCATCCAACCTTAGGCTTGATTCACACAACAAACTATCGACCCCTCTCTTACACCCCCATAGCATAATCATCCACTCAACAACTTCATACTACGCTCAATCCACACAAAACAGCCCAACAACAACACTTCAATCAATCCTACAACCCTCATAAGTGTTATCTTGCATTATTTCATTCAATTAACTTATCCAAGACTTAGATATACTCAAATCCATGAAGGGGATGGAGAACATACCTTAAAACAGCTAGGAGAAGATCTGGAACAACCACCTTCAAGCTTGAGACAGCCCACAACTTAGCCACAACACCATAGAAGTGATCTTTTATTCACTTACAACACTTTTAGTGAAAGATGTAGGTGATTTGGCCTTAGATTTACTTGAGAACCAAGAGGAACTGATTAGAGAGAGTATGGAGGTGCTTAGGTTAAGTCTAGGCCGAATAATGAAGAAAAAGGTTGAAGCATCACTTAAATAACCCAAAAAATTGGCCACCGCCTCAGTTCTGCAGCCTGTTCTGTGGCTCGCAGAAGGCACCGCAGAATTGCCCAGAATTTTCAACTCCCCTGATCCCAAAGTGCGACCAGCAGTGCGGTCCGCAGACCAGTTCTGCGCTCTGCAGAATGTCCTGAATTCGTCAAAACTTATTTCCGTCAGTCCGATTTGTCTCAAACTTTCCCGAAACTTCAATAACCCTTTACTAGTCCTTGGAGGGATCTTACCATCTCCGTGCCCATGTCGGCTAGCATTACGACAATGACGACACACGAAATATGGTGTAACATGTTGCCTCTTAAGGCAATCTGGTGCTTGCATTATCATGTCATCTGAATGCAAAATGAAAATTACAGTGGACTGATCATCTATTTAACAGGGCTGCAGAGATGATGTTTGAAAAATACCAAGTTCCTGCATTGTTTTTGGCCAAAAATGCTGTAAGTTCCTTTACCCATCTTGAATCTTTTTGTAGTGTCTTAACATAACCTTCTTTGTGCTATATAGTAATGAAGCTTTCACTTTTACCTGATTCAAAAGAAAAAAAGCAAAAAGAAAAAGAAAAAAAAGCTGTAGCTTCTTAATGTTACAACTTACAAGATCATTCCACTCTGATTATTAATTTTCTCATGATACTGTTAATTCTAGGTTCTCACATCTTTTGCATCAGGACGTGCAACTTCTTTGGTTGTTGACAGGTAGGATCTTATGTTCTACTTATTAGGTATTGGCCTTGAATTACTTCTCTTGTCAATAATAAAGTTCTTTTGTTGAGATATTTGATCTCTCAGCCTTCATATCATTTATATTATCTGCATTATGCGCTTTGTACCTTTCCTTTTAGTGGGATATGAAAAAGTTGGAGATATTTCATGACTTCTGGTGCATGGTGGCATCTTAGTTTCAGTTTCTTTTCATCTTGAATAGTTAAGTTTCTATACATTTACATAAGTAGCAGTCTGGATTTGATTTATAAACGTATGATGAGTGAATGATGAAAAATGAGATGTTTTCAAGTAGGCTAGAATCTTATCTGTTAAGATTTTTGTAAGAATTTATCAAAAACAAATCTTGTAAGAATTATGGTCGAGAATATGGAGATATGATATCAATCTTTGCAATCAATATTAAGAATATGTGCTAATGTGAATTGTAGAAATGCTATAACTCTCTATCTTAGATTAGGTGGATACTATTCTGTATTGGTATTTTTTCCCAATCTCTACTATTGCATAGTACACCCGTAGTACTCCTCCGTTTCAGTCATCTTCATTTAATTCTAGTATGTGATATCTTTATCTGTCCAATGCCCAGGCAAACAAAGCCTAGATATTTAAATTATCTGTATTTAGACACCACAACTCTGTGTAATATCATTGCATTTTTTCCTGCTTCTGAAGGCTAATAAGTATGAGATTGAAGTGCAAATGGAATTTGTATTTCAAAAATAGACAAAAGCCAGTACCCTCTTAGTCTTGTATACTATAAGCGGGCAAAATAATTCCTTGAAGTTCAATATGTTTCTTTTTCTAATAGTAACTGTTAGATATGCAAGAGTAAAACAGGAAGGATATGAGGGTTAGAAAGATTCTAGTGCAAACCCTATTACGATAGAGGTTCGGAAGTGCCTTGGAGATGTTGATGTAGTATGACATGCCAAAGTGTTCGATATTGGATCAAGGAGTAGAAAGATGCCAAATATTTATAAATAAAACTAAATGATATATTCCAACTTGTGTGAACTATCGTGGTATTAAGGGCAGCCCGGTGCACTAAGCTCCCGCTATGTGCGGAGTCCGGGAAGGGCCGGACCACAAGGGTTTATTGTACGCAGCCGTACCTCACATTTCTGCAAGAGGCTGTTTCCACAACTTGAACCCATGACCTCCTGATCACATGACAACAATTTTACCAGCTACTCCAAGGCTCCCCTTCTATCGTGGTATTAAGTTTAGGAAAAATAGCGTGATAGACACCTGTACTTGTTCGGTTTTGACATCTCAGCCCTCTTACTCCATAAAGTTTCATCCAAACACATGAACTTGTTCAAAATAAGTTTTTATACGCCTCTGACCATCGATCGGGCTTATGTGGCATTGATATGACTGAGTTGGATGAAATGTGTGGTATACATGCGCACAAGGGGCTGAATTGGTCTAAAAAGTGCTGAATTAAGATCTATGAAGAAAAGATATAAAAGAAGGCAAAAAAAAAAAGAGAGAGCACTCATTACCATCTTCCGCCCAAGCATCCAAAAACAAGTCCGCTGCTGCTGTCTCCTCCTCCCCTTCCACCACAACCACCGCCTTTGCCTTCCTTTTCCTCTTCCACCACAACCACCTATGCTGCCGTCACCTCCTTTTCCTCTTCCACTACCACTTCTAACGTTGTTCTTCTTTTTAAGATCAGTTGCAGTAGGAGGGATTAAACGTGTATGGTGTAAATTCCCAATAAAGCAAATGAAGCTTATGATTCTTGAAATTCGACGGTAAAAGTATCTTATTTTCTGGATTGTTGGTGAGGAAAGAGGAGGATGAAAGGGAGAATTCACTTTTGAGAGTGAGAAGTGAAAGTTTGGATTTTGAATGAAGTTTTGCACCGAACAAGATGAGGAATGAGAAGACCCAACACCACTAGAAAAGTAAGTGTTGAAAATATGTAGTAATGGTGGAAGAAGGTGAAGATGACAAGCTATTTGTTCGTTGAAGGGAAAGAGACAATGACTTTGGTGTTTTATGAGTTAATGGTGGAAATTTGGTTGTGTTTGAGAGTTAGGGAGGTGGTGAAACGGAGATGGAAAGGGATGGAGAAAGAGGTCGTCGATGGAGGAGACGACGACTCTAGTGGTTTTATGTGGTGCTTTCCCGGTGGATAGTCTGGTACTCTGGTTAGTGAGGATCTGCGGTAGGGGGACGATGGCAAGCTGGTGGTGCTACGGTGTGAAGGTGGAGATGAGTCTGTGAAAGAAAATTGTGTTTTAAAGGTGTGAAGGTGGAGATGAGTTTGTTAGAGCCGGATGCCATGATCAACTTCATTATTTCACTACACTTTTTGTAAAGTCGTTACTCTTTTAATGATATAACCTGTAACGACATTCTCTTTATGTTTTTTTACATAACTTCACCGATAAAAAAGAAAGGTGGAGGGTAGTAATGGAGCGGTGAAAATGGGTTTTATTGCTGGCGGCGGGTGGTGGATTTTGTTGGAGTTGGGGTGAATTTGAGTTTTTTGAAAATAGCTAGTGCAATTTTTTTTAAAAGTTTCTTTAAAAATAAAATATGATGTGGCATATTTTATCTGACGCGAATATTAACATCAACGCAGTTGAGAGACTCGCAAAGTCAGAGGGGTTTAAAGTAGTGTTTTTCAACAACTACAGTTGTTTGAATGAACCTCGTGGGATAAGGGGCGGGGATGTCAAAGCCAAACAAGTACAAGTGTCTATGAGGCTATTCTGCCTTAACTTTTATGAGTCATATAATGAAATTTCAATAAAGAACGATGGATCATAGACTTGAGACTCTACAAAGTGAACATAATCAATTTGGATTTATTCCTGAAGATCAACAATAAATGCTAACAAGATTGTTTGGAATTTATAGGGAGAGAATGGGGATTCTCTACATTGATCTAGATAGATCATATAACCGAGTGCCAACAAAAGCCTTTGGTGGGTATTCAAGAGGATATTATAATAAATTGATACATGCCCTAAAATATGTGTATAAAAGTACTGTCACAACTTACCTTAATGGTACTGTGATGCTTTCCCCTTTTATCTTGAGTTTAAAGCCTGTTATGTGAATCTGTTACGGAGGAATCAGAAGCGCACACCTTATTAATTATGTCAAAAGAGGGCAAAAGGGCAGCCCGGTGCACTAAGCTCCCGCTATGCGCGGGGTCCGGGAAAGGGCCGGACCACAAGGGTCTATTGTACGCAGCCTTACCTTGCATTTCTGCAAGGTTAGTTAGATATCACCAAGACCACAAATGACATTCTTCAATGATTAAGAAGGTATTATTGGTGAAGTGTAGCACCACCTCATCTAAGAGTTGATGGTGTTAAATAAAGTACACACTCTATTTCCTTATTTAGCTCTACAACAGTTATCCCTAGCAAAAGAGCTATACAAAAATGCTGTTTTCTGAAATGGTCATCCATTCAATCAAGTACGCATCAAATGTCCAATCATGGACACAAAATTAAAGCTCAAGTTATCAAATAACATTTAAGGTGTGACCTAGTGGTCAATGAAGTGGGTGCAAACCTTCGAGACCAGGGTTCAAATCCCAACGGAGACAAAAAACACTAGGTGATGTCTTCTCATCTACCCAAGACTTGGCTTTCGAGTTAGCCCGGTACCTGTTGGTGGAGAGATAACAGATACCCGATGAAAGAGTCGAGAAGAAAAAAGTTATCAGGTTTAGAATACAGTGTTTTACATTTTTTTAAAAAATTGGTTAAGGAGTGTTTACATTTTTCTATGGCCTCGGATCTGTGGACAATTCTTTCCAAGTTGCAGCTGCTTCTATTTATTAGACTGAATGCATGTGTGTTCTTTTCTGTTACTCTGCCTTGTTAAATGTTATGAACTTAGCAGTTTTTTCTTGCATCTTTTCTTTGTTGCTCATTGAGCATTGCTAAAAGAGATGTTCTTGAACTAATTGGTTCAGTGGTGGAGGAATGACTACTGTTGCTCCTGTTCATGACGGATATGTTCTTCAAAAGGTATCTCTTAACAAAGAGCAACTGCTTAAGTGTGTTTTTTCACCTTTTTTCTTTTGTATTTTCTCACTGTAATAACTTGACTTCCTAAAAAGTTTTAACATAGGATCACTTTTACCTATTTAGTTGAGCTATTGTAAGATGTGCCACTTCCAATTTGCAGTATGACCTCTTTCAGTTTCTTTCTTTTGAAAATTGTAGTTTACTTCCTGACATTAGAAGAGCTTTTCTACTTAACACTGCAGAGATCTCCCATTAATGTTTGTATTTCTGACACGTTTCAGTAAATTGTTTAATTGCTCTGAAGCAAATTATTCGTTTCCGAATCTGCTAATCCCCTCTCAAAACTAAAAAAAGAAAAAAGGAAAAAGGAAAGAAGCAACTTTGTACTTCCCCATGGTAAGCACTGAGGGCCTCAAATTGTAGCTCACTAGAATTTCTATAAGAAAAATCACATTTTGGGTTGGCATTTTCCCCACATAGAAGTTTTAAGTAACTATTCATTCATAGAATATTCCTGCTTTTTTCTAGATTGTAAGCCAGAGTGAAGAAGAAATCAAGTCCAGGATATGCATTCTATGGTGGAGAATCGACTGGTCATGTATTTTAGGTGTTGAAGGGGGACAGGCATCTCAAGGATTTTTTTTAGATGGGAAGGAGGAAAAGGATGTCATGTTCGGGTGCATTAGCTTTGCTTGGGAAGGCAGATCTAGCTGCGTATTTGAAAAAATCCGTTTTATTTCTTTTTAAGGATGGGAAAAGTTAGTGGTTATGGATGTTAAATCTTCACCAGATGTTCTGTGCATTGTTTCCAACTTCTCAAAGTTCTGTTTTGGTTGTAGTCTCTGGTGCAACAGTACTACAGCATATGTTTAAGAGCAGGAAGCTATATTTTACTTCCTTGTTCTTTACACACATTGTAAAGTTCCCTTTTTGATGTATTTTTTCCCCAGCATTTCCTTAATGCTGGTTGTTTTACATCAATAATATTCCTTTATTACTCATAAAAAAAGTTCTGTTTTGCTATTCCCTGAATAGATATGTTATATTTCTTTATTTTGATAACAGGCCGTTGCTACATCTCCTATTGGGGGAGAAATTCTTACTGATTGCTTGATAAAAAGTTTGGAACAGAAAGGCATTACGGTTAGATATTTATTGTTAGTTTCCCCCTTGAGACTTGATTGAATATAATGATCTGTTTTATCTTGAAACAAACTTTTTCTCGTTTATTTCTAGATAAAACCTCGGTACTCATTCAAGCGGAAGGAGATCCGTCCAGGAGAATTTCAGGTAACACACCCTTGCTTCAGTACTATAACATGTCTAATTGTTTAATCCTTCACCTGAATTGTAATTTTTAAGTATTTCGGTTTATGTTTCTTCATAACCTTTTTTTTCCAATAAAAGAAAAAAGGAGAACCAGGTTGTAACTTAAAATGAATTTGTAACTTTTGTCTTACATCAAAGATAATGTAGTTGGGGTGTCATTGCTTTCTCCTGCATCAGGTTTTTTACTCAAAACTCTCATACTTTGTTTCTGAATATTTCATTCTATTTGCATTAAATATAGATGTAATTGTTCTGCTTTAGCCAGTCGCATCAAATGGGAGCTTAGAAGGAAAGCATCATAGAAAGCCTAATTTTGTCATTGGCAAATAGGGAATCAGTTTCTGATTTGCATGGTCTGCTAGCATTTTAGCACTTACTGCCATTTATCTTGCGATGTTTTGATAGATTTATTAATGACATTCATGATTTGTTTCACAGATAGTGGACCTTGATTTCCCTGATACAACAGAGAGTTACAAACTATATTGCCAGGTTAATTATTATTAGCATTTCCTTTCTTCAGTTGTTATTTATCTCAGCTGCTCATTATTGTTCTTTTTTTGCAGAGAGCGATTGCAAGTGACATAAAAGAATGCGTCTCCCGAGCCCCAGATACTCCATATGATGGTTTGTTTCTCCTCTTAGCTATTATATTCTTATAATCTTCTTGATACACTGATTCTGTTGATTATGTAGTTTTCCTAATGTATTTAAATGTGAGAAGGCAGTTCACTAAATAGTTTTCTTCCACTCCAAACCGAATGCTCACTTTTGCCTTTTTAGGGTCAAATTTGGAAATAGCTACTTTGTCCCTGCGAAATTTAAGAGATATTGAAAAACTGCATGTAATAAACTTTTTTATTCTATCAACAACAACATACCCACTGTAATCCCAGTGGGGTTTGGGGAGGGTAAGATGTACGCAGACCTTACCCCTACCTTTGTGGGGTAGAGAGGCTATTTCCCATAGACCTCTAGCTCAAAAAAAGTGTAATCAAAGCAGGATAGACCGGAAAATAACGGCAGCAGAATAGCAAGATAAACAAAGCAAACGAAGTAACATGTAGTAGTAAAATTGAAGAATAGGATACTAACCGAATACTAGGTAAGACTACTAAATAAGGAGCGTGAGAAAATATGGGAGAAAATATTTATTGAATTGTTGTATCTACATTATTACATTGAACCCTATTTATAGATATTACATCTCAATCCTTTTCCATGTAGGATACTATATACAAATCCTATTTCTATTTCTATTCTAACACTCCCTCTCAAGCTGGTGCATACAAGTCATATGTATCGAGCTTGTTACAAATGTATGTAATACAAGGACGACTGAGTGACTTGGTGAAAATATCTGCAAGCTGATCACTCAACTTTACAAACTTAGTAACAATATCTCAGGAGAGTATCTTTTCCCTGAAATTAGTCATGAAATATCAGATTTGATGCGATATGAAGGGCTGTTTTGTTATCACACAAGTTCCATTTGAATGATTTCTCCAAATTTTAGTTCTCTGAGCAATTGCTTAATCCAAACTAGCTCACAAGTTGCTACAACCATTGCTCGATATTTTGATTCAGCCCTACATTGAGCAACGTCACTCTGTTTCTTACTCTTCCAAGACACCAAATTACCTCCTATTAACACACAATATCCGGATGTAGAACGTCTATACGAGGGTGATCCTGCATAATCAGCGTCTGTATATCCAACGATCTGCTCATGACCTCGATCTTCGAAAAGCAGTCCTTTACTTGGGACTGACTTAATATATCGCAGAATGCGGATAACTGCATCTCAATAACTATCACAAGGAGAATCCATAAATTGACTTACAATACTCATAGGAAACGAAATGTCAGGTCTAGTCACTTTGAGATAATTCAACTTACCAACCAACCGCCTATATCTTCCAGGATCACTGAGTGGCTCCCTCTGTCCTGGCAAGAGTTTAGCATTCAGATCCATAAGAGTCTCAATGGGTTTACAACCCATCATTCCCGTATCCTCAAGAATGTCTAAGGCATACTTGCGTTGTGAAATAATAATACCTGGCGTGGATTAGGCAACCTCAATACCTAAAAAATACTTCAGTCTGCCGAGATCCTTAGTCTGGAAATGCTGAAAGAGATGGTGCTTTAAATTAGTGATACCATCTTGATCATTGCAAGTTATAACGATATCATCAACATAAACCATCAAATAATTACTCATATCTGGAGCAGAATGTTGATAAAATACAGAATGATCTACTTCACTGCGAGTCATACCAAACTCCTGAATTACTGTGCTGAATTTATCAAACCAGGTTCGAGGAGACTGATTTAGACCATAAAGTGACCGACGCAATCAAAACACCAAATTAGACCCCCCGAGCAATAAAATCGGGTGGTTGCTCCATATAAACTTCCTCATCAAGATTATCATGGAGAAAATCATTCTTAATATCCAACTGATAAATAGGCCAATGGCGGACATCAACCATGTATAGAAAAAGACGAGCAGATGCTATTTTAGCCACGGGAGAGAAAATATCATTGTAATCAAGACCAAATATATGCGTATACCCCTTCGCAATAAGGCGAGCCTAAGCCGATCAATTTGGCCGTTCAGACAAACTTTGACCGCATAAACCCAATGATAACTAACAGTAAATCTACTGTAGGGAGATAAATAAGCTCTCAAGTACCACTCGTGTGTAAAACAGATATCTCGTCAATCATAGCCTAGCCTGTCTCTATCCGGGATGAGAAATGGCTTCACATATGGACTTAGGAATGAGGACAAAGGACAATGATGATACAAAAACATAATGAGATGATGATAGACGATGATAATAAAGGGTATAATGTGGGTTAGTATTACGAGTGAACCTTTTACCTTTCTCGCCGCAATCCTACCGATCGGGAGAAGACACGCCCACGAGTGCGCAGGTCTTATGCATGACATGAATTATCTGGACCTGATGTTGTGTCTGATGGTGGACGCGGTCGATGATGATAAGTCAGAAATGGTGGCACTGTAATTGGAGATGTAGAAGTGACTATAGATTTCTCAAAAGCCGGTGTAGGTAAAATCTGAGGTATAGGTAAGACAAAACCTGAGGTATAGGTAAGACCTCAGAGATTAGGGATGATCAGAAGAAGTAAGGTTGAGACTAAAAAAATGTGACATCGCCAGACATAAGATATCGACGGAGATCAGTTGAGAAGCAACGAAACCCCTTTTGAACTCGAGAATAACCAAGAAAGACACATTTAAGAGAGCGAGGGGTGAATTTATCTGTCCCTGGAGTTAGGTTATGCACAAAACATGTGCTTTCGAAAACACGAGGAAGAGAATATAAAGATGAGTGAGGATATACTATGGAATATGAAATCTGATTCTGAATTAAAAATGAGGGCATTTGATTAATTAAATGACAAGCTGTGAGGACTGCATCGCCTAAAAAACGCAGCGGAATATGGGATTCAATGAGAAGAGTGCGAGCAGTCTCAATGAGATGTCTATTTTTCCGTTCTGCCACCCCGTTCTACTGAGGGATGTACGAACAAGATGTGATGAATAATTCCTTGGTGAGTCATAAACTGCTGAAACTGAGAGGATTTGTACTATAAGGCATTATCACTACGAAAAGTACGATAGAAACACCAAATTGTTTTTGTATTTCAGCACAAAAACTCTTGAATATAGAGAATAACTTAGAACAATCTTTCATTAAGAATAGCTAAGTACATCAAGAAAGATCGTCAATAAAACTAACGAAATCCTAAAGGTGAACCGACTCTACTAGGACCCCAAATATCAGAATGAACTATCGAGAAAATAGACCCTGCACGACTCTCAGCACTACGTGGAAAGGTAGTGCGAATGTGTTTTCTAAGTTGACACGACTCACAATCTAATTTGGACAGACTAGACAAACTAGGCACCATCTTTTGTAGCTTGAACAGTCTCGGTTGTCCCAATCGTTTATGAATTAAGTCTAGAGGATCTGTAATGGAGCATGCCGTGGAGGAATTAGGAGAGGTAATATAGTAGAGATCTTGTGATTCTTATCCTGCACCAATCACCAATCACCTGTTCCGTACTGCGGTCCTGCATACAAAAGAATCATCAAGAAATATTATGAAGCAATTTAGGACACCTGTTAAATGACTGACATACGCAAGATTAAAAGGATAACCAGGGACATAAAGAATAGAGTTTAGAGTGACAGAAGATAGGGAATTAGCTTGTCCAACCCCATTTAGTTTTGTTTGAATCCCATTGGCTAAAGTAACCGGAGGAAGGGACTGTGAATAAATAATATTTGACAAAAGATACCAAAAATATGATCAGAAGCGCCTGAGTCAATGACCCACGATGGAGGGTACTAGAATGTAAAACACAAGCGAAGGAATTACTAGCAACATAAGTATGAGGCTGAGAATCCGTAGCTACTTGTGGAGATGTCTGCTCGATACGGAAGGTACTCATTATATTCTCCTTCAGATAAGGGTTTCGGATTTCCTGTAGTGTTAGTCTGAGCAACATAAGAATTATTGGGTGGATGACAATGTAGAACACAACATACGTCATGAGTGTGTCCAAACTTATGACAATGACTACACTGAACATCATTGGGTAGTGGACCATGTAGAGCACGACATACCTCGCGAGTGCGTCCAAACTTATGACAATAACTACACTTAGTCTTGGATTTTCCAAAACGACCTCCTCCTCATCGATTATCCATAGACTGAGATGTTCGATTCTCTATGGTGTGAGATGCGAGAACAGATGAGTCAACAATTGGTGATTGAACCACTGTGTGATTAGGAGGCACAACAAGACGAAACAAATGAGAAAATAGTTTATTAATTGTAGGAACCGTAGGACTAGCTAAAATCTGATCACGCACCGAATCAATGTCAGCAGGAAGTCCAGTAAGTGTAAGAACTAGAAACAATATATGTCTTTGCTCTTGTTGTTTTTCAACGTTCGTAGTAACTGACATCAACTGCTCAAATTCCTCTATGACTGCCTGTACATGTACCAAGTAAGTAGACATCTGATTTATGTTTTTTTAAGTTGGTCATCCGAGATATCACATCATAAAATTGAAATATGTCATTAGTGTAATAAGCGCGAGCCTTTTCCTAAACTGAGTAACATGTCTGGAAGAAACAAAACAAGGGCATCAACTTAGAATCAGTAGATCGCCACATGAGACTACATAATTGAGCGTCAACCTTCTCCCACTGTGCTTTGGCCTTTTCTGTCTCACTAGCCTCTGTTTTTTTCATTAATCATAGTAGTCTTTTGCGTTAAATGATCTTGAACACCTTGACCCTTGCACCACAACTCAACCGAGGAAGCCCAAGCTAAATAGTTTGAACTTTCCATTAATGGTTCGGAAGTAATCATAGGGCTAAAAGTTCCAATTCCAGTGTTTTGGAGCAAAAAATATCAGATTCAAATGACATCAAATGAAATCGAAAATTTGTAGCCTAAATCTGAAAAACATATAACGCCTGAAACTGGAAGAAAACAAAATCGTAGCCGGAATCTGAAAAAGACAGCTTTTGTTGCCGGAAATATCAGATCTGGCCATCAGAAAGTGGTCGAAATCAGAAAAAGATTATATGGGTAGGATTGGAATGCAGGGGTGATCCCACTGGAAAAAGAAATTTCTCGAAAAAGTTGCTGTGAGGTACCTCACACGCCGGCGCGTGGCTTTGACGAGCTCGCCGGAACATCGACGACGCGTGAGGGCACGTGGTGACCAATTTCCGATGAGGCTCACTAGGGTTTGCTCGCCGGGAAATTCCGGTCCCGGTGGTGGTGTTGTTTTTTGAAAAACACCGGCAGAAAGGTTATTTGCTTGGACAGCTGCTTAGGTCACCATAAATTGCACGGTGACGGTCGATTTTCTCATGAATGTCGCCGGAATGATGCAAATCGATATTTTTCTCACAATTGCTCTGATACCATGTGAGAAAATATGGGAGAATATTTATTGAATTGTTGTATCTACATTATTAGATTGAGCCCTATTTATAGATATTACATCTCAATCCTTTTCTACAAATTCTATTTCTATTATAACAAAGAGAAGATGAGAAGAGGAAACTAGCTCCCTATCTCTTTCTCATAAAGTACTTCAAAACCCAGCTACCTACTACCCTTCTACCCTAATCCTCGATCTCCAAACCTTCCCATCTAGGGTCATTTCCTCTGTAAGCTGAAGATGTGTCATGTCCTACCTAATCACCTCCCCCAGTTCTCTTAGGCGTACCTCTACCTCTTTTAAAACCTGCTATAGACAAATTCTCACACAAGTGTTATCAAAAGTGAAAAGCGCAAAAAAGCTCTAGTGTCTGTTGGGGCTTTAAGCGCAATGCACAAATAAAACGTGAGCTTTAATGAAAAAGGCGCAAATAGAGAAAAGATACAAACATATAAATGTTTAGTCCAAGACTAATAATTATAAGCACGAATTACAAATATACGGACAACAATTTTTTTTTTATGATAAAGTGAAATATCAATTGCCTAGTGTAGCCTCTTCTGGAAATACTCATTGGCCAGGAAAAGTATGTCTTAGAGCCTTAATGACGACACTAAAACGCACATTAAGTGAGGTGAAGTGCTCAACATGCCTCGGTCAGGGCTTAAGCACGACTTTGACAACACTGTCTCACACCTCCTAACTCCTCCGCACACCTTCTCTTCACATGTCTGAACCACCTCAGCCTCACTTCCCTCATCTTTTCCACCACGAAGGCCACTCCCACCTTATCCCGTCTCTTGTCTCTCATAGTATGCCCGCACATCCACCTGAGCATCCTCATCTCTGCTACTTCTGAACTTGTCCGTTCTTGACGAGCCAGCAAACTGCCCCATACAACAACTTTGTCATTCTATCAGTCAAAGAAAATCCGTTTTGACTCTCAAAAAGAAAAAAACAAGTTGCTTCAATTGGGACACGGGACTATAATGAACGAAAGTAGCATCTGTGGTAGATCCTTATCTAGCATAGGTATCTTGTTTC
Organism: Przewalskia tangutica; assembly: GCA_029844215.1. NCBI lineage: Eukaryota > Viridiplantae > Streptophyta > Magnoliopsida > Solanales > Solanaceae > Przewalskia > Przewalskia tangutica. Next base: position 123,893,001 of record CM056718.1, on the reverse strand, counting down.
CTCTTCCCTTATCCAACTCTGCCGCTGAAAAACATTGAATTATCTCACATCTAATGCAGGAGAAATTTACAGGCAATAATGATCCAAGTGTAGTGAAAGGATATGACCCTTGAAGATATTGCTAACATTCTATAATGTGTTGTCGATTGACATAAAAGAGTCGTCTGTAATCCCTGGATCAGCTATTATCTATTCTTATCTAAAAGGAAACAGAAAAATAAAAAAAGGAAAAAATCTCACGAGCTGACCTTTTCCCCCTATTATTTTGAGGTCATATCTAGTATTCAGAGTTTGCCTCGATTTGGTATCACTCTCGCAGCCCGCACCGAAATCGTGCTTTACCCCTAGATATCGAGTTTGCCTCGAATTGGGACCGCTCTCGCATCCCGCACCGAAACGGTGCTTTACCCCTAGATGTCCAGTAAACTGCTGCACCTCAACGCATTTCGCGGAGAACCAACTAGCTCTGGATGCGAGTTGCATTTCACCCCTAACGGCCTAACCACAACTCACCCGTTGATTCTTCAACATCAGTCGGTCGGACCTCCACTCAGATTCACCCAAGCTTCATGTAGTCATCCTCATCCAATAAAATGTCACTGTTATCTATTGGCCAGTCTTAAGACCTTTTGAGTATATACTCTTGCTCATGATGGCAGTTGAGATTGCTCCAAGTCCCAATGATACTTTATTCTCACATGTTTTCATATGCTTTTTTTCTTTGATTTCATTCTGTATGTAGTATATTTTTTTGAAGTTTGAAAATAGTATGCTGGTACTCTTTCTTGCAGACAGTTCATATTCAAACATTCCAACGACATCTTATGAGCTACCTGACGGGCAGTAAGTGTTGTAGTCTTCCTCTGTTTCTATTTGAGAATGAGTGATTCAGTTTCCTTGAATCTTTGAAGATCTAAATGCAAAATTTGGAAACAATTTCATTCCATAGTTCTTCGTAACTTTGCTCTTTCTTGGTATACCTAGAAGCTTGTTAGTAGTTTTTCTGTCCTAGATGATTAGGCTTCAGCTGTGCAGAGTTACTGCTGTGTCCTATTTTGATTAACCTGTGCCTTCTCAAAAACATACAGACCACCGTCCTTAATTGGCAGAGTCCATCATTTGAAACAATGTCATATTAGCTGAAGATAGAATTACTTTATAAGTTTATATATTTTGAATTTGATGTGACAATACCTTTTCGTACTACTCAAATATCTATCGATCTCAAATATAGTAACTCATTACTGTTCTCTTACCCTTTGCAAAAAATCAATTAGGTCAGTTAGATTGGGGTTTTGTTTGGGGGGGGGGGGGCATTCCTTACTATGGCTAACACTAAGTTTCATATGCCTTCTAACTTTTTGTTACATGATGACGCAGAACGATTGAAGTCGGAGCGGATAGATTCAAGATTCCTGATATTATATTCAATCCACCATTGGTTCAGGTTGGTGTTGCTTAGTCGTCCAAATTCGGGTTTCTTGTTCAGTTTGCTTATCTTGTGCGAGTCATGGATGGATGTGAACTGTTTTTGTGCACAATTTCATCTTGTTCTGTCCATGATTCAGTATTTTAGGCTTATCCTAAGATGTTGTATCTGTAGTGCTTCTTGCTTTGCCTCCCATGTTGTATTTATCGCTTTTTATGTATTGATCCTTCAGAAGTTGGGTGTGCTTATAGCTGAAGCACTCGTTGGTATATCTGCGAAGTCATATCTTTGCATTGTAATGGATGAGAGCTATATTTTAAGAATTATTTTGGTAGTAAATGAGGATTATGGACCTGGATGTGCTAATTTACATACCTTCAATACGGTTCACACAACTTGGTTCGACATTACCTTTTTAAAGTAGCATCACATTCCTTGAATTTCAAAGGTTAATGACAAGTGTATAGCATTCAGGAATCAGGTCACACAATGGTGGGATGTTTCTAGGGTGACACTTTATTGTGCCATGACCTCTACCTTGAGATTCAGATTTAGTTGTTCAATTGCCAAAGATATAGATATCAATCTATGACGACTTTTAATAAAGTCCCAATTTATATGTAGTTTGACTAGGCACAAAGTTTAAGAAATAAAAGAAGACTTTTGAATCTTGTGGTCTAAAACAAGTCAAAGATATTTGTGTGGTTATAGATTTTAAGCGTAGAAGACAACAACAACATACCCAGTGAAATCCCACAACGTGGGGTCCGGGGAGGGTAGAGTGTACGCACCTTACCCCTACTGTCACACCCGTAGTTTTGCTCATTGAAACAGAGGCAAACTACGTGACACAATGTCAAGGATTAATACATTGTTCCTTGGGCATTCGGTCCAATACAAGTTAAGTGTTGGAGGAAAACAATGTTAGGGTGAAAGGCAAGGACGTTCAAGTGCTGGAAGGTTCTCGAGTGAGGGCCGTGTGATGTGGTGATCATACGGGTTAGCAAAGACATGGAGCATACATGCAAGATGCAACGCAAGGAGAAGGAAGTTGGCTAAGTGCAAGGGTCGTTCAAGGAGTTGACAAAGTCAAGGCACGATTAGCCAATGTCCGAGAATTAAGGAACGTGGGATCATGGCTTGCGGATGTGTGCACGGTTCGTGGGAAGTGGCCGGGACAGGTGGCAGATGTTCTAACACGTCCATAGAGACTTGAAGCAGTGGGTTAACACGTGACGATGTGGTAAGACATGTGGACAAGTCATACGACACGAAGAGGGCACAAAGAAGCAAGGGGACAAGTTGAACGCACAACGTGGAGTCCTATAATCACGGGACACGATGTGGGTGCGTGGAGATGGTTCCTTAGGACATGGAAGATGGTCTAAGACTAATGTAAAATGGTCTGGTCCATTGGAGAAGGATTGAGCTTGGACAAAGTCCGAATGGCCAAGTCAGTCCTTGTTTCTCGGAAGGCAGTGCAGTTTTCGGTTCGGGTCGGGTTGTGGATCAATTCCGGGTTAAACCGTAGCATGGAATGAAGTGGGGTCAGTTGGAGATTGTCCCGCCATGTGATAGGGTCACGACGATGCAAGGGCCAAGTCGAGTTGATCGTTGTACGAGTTCGTGGACACGTTCCACCAAAACTGGATCGTGGAAGCCGGGAATGGACAGAACATGAGCATGTGATGGTTGTGCAAGTGCGGTTAAGTTAACTGCTTGGAAGCATGTGGGCACGACCAAAATAGATCAGGGAAGTGTACAAATGATTGGATGACACGTGGAGGTGTCTTCCACGACTTGAGGCTAAAGCAAGATCATGGGCAAAGCATGACTAGCACATTGAGTTAGTGGTGTTAGTTGATTTCGTGGTTTCCTTTGTAAAGCAATGTGCTGCCCTCCCCTTTATTATAAATAGGCTAGGTGTATTTAGGAATCCAGAAATTGGGGTCGAAATACCCAATGTGATGGGTCACCCGAATGTAACCCAAGGTAAGGATTCGTGTGTGATCCTTACGTGAGAGAAAAATGGTGAGGGTCTTTTAGAGTGGTAGTCTAATCGATTCTCCTCTATGGGAATCCGTGAGTGAGGGTTCCTAACCTTGTATAGTGTTGGTCGAAGTTGTCCTATGCAACTAAGACCAAGTGTACAGTCATAAGAGGTCCTTTGTACTCGGTTCGTGGCAGGAATAAAAACAAAGGTTGGGCATATTGTTTGCCCGTAAACGTCTTGTGTCTCGTCTTCCATTCCCAAAGTTATATTCTGAGTTTCCAACATGTTTAATGGCTTCCGCAAAGCACTGAAGTTCATTCGACATTGAGTGAACTTGGAGAAGGCTGAAGTCGGCAAAGGTGTTCGCCGACTGCCACACGTCATTGTTAGGCGATAAATTATACTCGTTTGACGGTGGTGTGACACCTACCAACTACCAAGGTAGGGAGGCTGTTTCCGAATCGTTAAGCGTAAAAGGTCAAGTTTAAAGTTAAATTATTGTCAAATGAGGAAATGTGTCATTCTTTTTTTGGGACGGACTAAAAAGGAAATTATGTCATAATTGGGGCAGAGGGAGTATTTCTTGTGTTTTTTTTTTCTGCATACAATCATATGTTTTCAAATGCAGTACAGAATGTTCTGTCTGCTTAAACATACCTGCTATCCGGAGAATCTGTCCTTTTGCCGTCTCAAGCTAGCTCCTTCAGATCCTTCACTTATATTCCTTTCTGATGTATGTCACAGACTATCCCTGGTATGGGAAGTTTTGCTGAGACTGCTGCTTCCCTTCGTGGTCTACCACAAATGGTTGGTCCTTCCTCTCTCGAATTTGCTCGTATAGATAAAGTATTGGTTAAGAAGGACATGAGTCCTTTAAAATGTTCTTCTTTCGCTTTTCCTTTTTGTTTCGATTAGTAATTTACTCAAACTTTTCAGGTTATAGAGAGCATAAACAAGTGCGATGTGGATATTCGAAGAGAACTTTTTAGTAGTATACTGGTAAAGCCATCAACATTTCTTGCAATCTATTTAAACACGAGTCTGCAGTTTCTGTTTTTGTGCTCTTCCCTTCTTCTCTATTGTTTCTTTTGATATTTAAATACTTGTGAAATCACATTACAAAGTAAATTCTTTGAAAATCCCCATTTTCACATTGTATGCACTGAAACTGAGAGGATGCTTCCTTCAGGAGAAGAAATGGTAACTGCATGACAAAGTAATTTTAATTTTAAAGCTGGAGTGATGCTCCTTATGACATTATACATAAAAATTATATAAAGAAGAACAATATGAAAGTTCAGTAGCAGAATAGAACCGATGCTTCTTAAATGTATCATTGGATTAATTAAATTCGGTCATATTACCCACCATGAGCATATGGATTCCCATAGACTTATTTTATTTCGTCTATTTGAGTATAAAACTTTAGATGAATGTTAGTTTGACTTCATTGCTCACTACAGCTTGCTGGGGGAACAGCATCGATGCAACAACTTAAAGAACGTCTGGAAAAGGACTTGCTAGAGGTGCCAATTCCCATTTGACTCTAAATATGCCCCTCTCCCCCATTCATGCTCGTGGTCGTCTTCAAGGACAGCATTCTCATTTTATCTCCTTAGCTTGAATAGCCTAATTCTGTATCTTGTATGCCCTTCTTCCAGGAATCTCCTCAGGCAGCAAGAGTCAAAGTACTGGCTAGTGGAAATGCTATGGAAAGGAGATTCAGGTACTATTACTCCATAGTTCTCTTTTACTGTTTCTCAGTCATCTTCACGGTAATAGTTCCTTTTGATGTTGAGTGTATAAAGTAAAGGTAGAAGCTTTCAACTGTATACTATAGTCTGCGTTATGGACTTACTGTTCTCATCTAGATGCAATATTCAGACTGTTCCCCATATTTGGTACTTCTAAGGTTAAGCTGACAGCATTTAACTGAAACATTTTGCTCAGTACAATTTCAAGTACTATTGGTGTATCTTTGTTTTTTACTCCCTTACCATTTAATTGCAGAGTTGAGAAAGCAGTAAACATACTTTCATTTATTTTAACTGCTTTTACTACAAATGCTAATTTGAAGAGGATATACAAATTGTTCCATAAATGATGGTTTCTTGCACTTAGCAATGGGGAGAGGATTTCTTCATACAACAGTAAACTAACAAGTTATTCTGCAGTGTCTGGATCGGCGGGAGCATATTGGCATCTCTTGGTTCGTTTCAACAGATGTGGTTTTCAAAGTCTGAGTAAGTTTTATCTCTCTTAGGCTTGCAAACGCAATGCTACTTTTGGCATGCAAGAGTACTCCTAGTTTTTGTTTCCTTTAAAGCAGCACCGCCAATGCTGCTATAACTATAGTTTTCTCTTAGTGAGTACACTTTTTGGTTATGCTATTGACAGGTACGAAGAGCATGGGGTATCTTACGTTCAAAGAAAATGCCCTTAAGATGATTCTTAACGAGCTGTCATATTCTGCGGATAACACTGTATTTATCTGACTAGCATCAAACAAAGAATGGTTTTCCTAATTTACTCGTTCTGCTCAAGTTTTGTATTATTAGGAATCTGTATCAGTTGATACCATTCTTCTGTAATGCACTGGTAGTAGAAATCAACGATTTGCCATTTCTATTAGTTCTGCTATTCAAGCTTTTTAGTGAAAATGCTAGATTAAACACCGTAGAAACAATGACGAAAGTATTGACTAAAAGGGAATGATTAATTGAATAATATACGTGTATTTTGTGATACATGACAAGGGTATATAAAGGATGATACTCTAACTACAATCCGTACAAGTCTCAACTACTCTCCTGAAATAGAGTCCTAAGATTAGAAAACAGATCCTTGAAATTAAAACCCTTAGAAACTAAGAAACAAATAACAAAGAGCAGTCCTAAGTAGTCTCTTCTGTTATGCACCCGCAAGTTGGCGGTGATAATTTTTTTTTTGGTAAATAAATGATTTTTTGTTAATACCAAAAGTGCTCATTACATAACCAAACAGGGCTGACCACTTGTTTCTCAAAGAAATAAAAACAGACTCAACAGAATGACTGGAGTAAACAACCAACATCTACTGCCCCTATACTATAGAAAATAAGCCAAGCAGTGACAAGATTCAATAAAAAACACAACTAATCTTAAACTATCTGTACCATCAGCAAACTGCAGCTGCATCAACTATCTTCAAGGCACAGAGTTGAGGTGTGCCAACATGCCATGCCATTTCTTCCTTCCTATGCCTCTGTTGTGAATGTGTATACTGATCTCTTTGCATAATTTTCTTGCATTGTCGTGGCCTTTTTGAAATCTGATCAAATTTCTCTCTCCACACCAAAACAACCTCTATAGCAAAACATTTACTAATGATAGCACCCTTGCCAGTCTTTTTCTTTGCCCATTCTACAACCCATTTCATTTCATCAGCCCAGCTCCCAATCTGTCTTTGAAAGCCTAGCCACACCAGCATCTTGTTCCATAGGTCATGGATAACAACACAACAATCAAAGAACAAGTGAGTCACTGTTTCATCACAATTGCTGCAGGATACACAGATTAGGGGGGGGGGGGGGGGGAGGGCACTTGAATACCAATTTTTGCCAGTCTGTCAACATTAGGTAGTCTATTCAACATGGCTAGCCAAGTGATGAATTTATATCTGGGATGAATGTCAGCTTGTAAGTTGACAACACCCAACTTGTTGAAAATCCGTTCGAATGAAGCACGCAGAAGCGGCTTGGTGAGTATGTCAGCAACCTGATCAATAGTGTAAATGCTTCACTTCAAGTGTGTTGTTTTGCACTTGTTCCCGAACAAAGTGAAAATCGATCGCAATATGTTTAATTTTGCTGTGGAACATAGGGTTCTGGCAAATGTAGGTTGTACTAACATTGTCACACATGATTTCGGGAATTCTAGTAAGAGGAAACTGAAGTTCTCGACACATATTGATTAGCCAATTAAGTTCTGCAGCAGTAGCCGCTACAATACGATATTTAGTAGAAGAACGTGAAAATGAGCGTTGTTTCTTAGAAGACCAAGGAGGAGTGCTGCCAAGATAAACCATAAAACCAGTAGTTGAGGTGCGATCAATAGGGTCACCAGCTCAATCAGAGTCAGAATAAGCAACCAGCCTGGAATCTTGCTCCTTAGCTCTATTTAGGTACAATGATCTTGATTGGGACAATGTATAAACTGAGCAAGCTTGTTTACAGTAAATGCAATATCTGGCCGACTGAAGGATAGGTATTGAAGCTTGCCCATGAGTTGCCGATATTTGGAGATATTAATAGAAGAATCAGTCTTCGAAGCATCAAATACGGTGGTGGAGCGGCACACCTTTGCTGTCATGCATATGAACATTATGTAGTAGATCCATAATATGCTTTTGCTAAGACAACAAAACACCACTAGTATTGCGAAGGACCTCAACACCCAAAAGGTAATGCAGTGCACCAAGATCTTTAATAAAGAAACGACTGGACATACCATTAATAATATGACGAACACAAAAAATGTGATTATCAATAACTATAATGTCATCGACATAAAAAATATGCTGTAAAGTCAAAGTTATGAAAAATAAACAGGGAGAAGTCAGTTTTGCACTTATTGAAACCTGCTGATATCAGATAGTTTTTGCGTTCTGTATACCAGACCCGAGGTGCCTGTTTAAGATCATAAATCGCCTTCTTTAGTTGCAGACGTGATGAGGGAAGGAAGAGTCTTCTGTAGGAATTTGTTGGGTGTAAAACACACAAGTAAGGCACAGCGGAAGTTTAAATTTTGTTTACTTACTTGCTCCAACAAAGGTCGTCTGGTATGATTATGCGATAATTCAAATGTGCAAAGACAGGAAGAAAACTTACAGTTTAAGCTTTTGTTAGTCTTTACTAAAGGGAGCGCACGCGATTGTCAATCCGGGTGCAAGCCTTGCTTCGGTATATTCCTTTGCCCAAGAAAGCTAGGAAATCTTGGCAGAGGTTTGAGAGAATTTTATTTCCTGAACACTGAGTTCAGAAAGTGGTAGTCGGTTATGAAATTATGGGTTAAGTGCCAAATATTTAGTGGAGGAAACCCTAAACTAAATCAGATTTGGATCAAGCCAAGACCGACCCAATCTAATTGCGATGGGCGATCGGCCCACTGTTATGCAGCTCCTCTATTTTCTGCACGTTTTAGTTCTAATTAAATCCAAGATTTAATTTTGACTTAATTAATTAATTTTCATCAAATGAAAATTATCCCATAATTTATTATAAAATAAAATATCTTGATTCAAAATTCGATATTTTACATTCTCTCAATATACCCTTAGACCGAAAAGACAATCGACTTAGTGTGACCCTTTAGGCCTTCACACATTGGCACTTGATCAAATCAAGGTTCACACGGAACTCCTAGACGGCGTCGGTGACGGACCCAATATGTGAAGTACGTTTACAAGACTCAAGTAAACAGACCTCTATGTGAGATGATAAATTCCTTTCATTCGAGACATACTCGATCAAGCTTAAGATTTGTCAAGTGTCTATCCAAATGACTTGATCACTTTATCTCATCTATATTAGTCGACAACTAGACCATATCCTAGATATGTCTCTTGCATTGGCCAATGACTTGGTCGACCTAACATCTCTGAGAAGCTGAGTGTTCTCTCGAAATTCCAATCGAGGAATGAATCCTATTCTTAGCTCAACTACCACCTTCAATCTACTTCGTAATGCACCCAATACAAGCCGCGTCTCAATCTATAAGACATTTGAGCTTAGGACAGGATCAAAGTGCATTGCTCCGTAAACAAGGTGATATTGACCTCAAGTCTAAGGACCTCTATCTCCCATTAATACTCTAGACATGTATAACAAATAGTTTATCAGCAGGGTATGCCAATACTCCTCTAAGAGTATCCATCACTAACAACTATTGCTAGCAATAAGTGAGATATACTACATTATCTAAGAATGTGATGCAGATCACATGTCGACTTATAACATATCATTGATATCTCATTCTCAATGATCATTAGTCTAGGCTATTTTAAGAACTACACTCTATCATGAATATCTCACATTATTAATGACAATGTAAGTTCAAGGGATGCACATTAATGAATAATATAAACAATCAAATAATAATTCAATAATTGCAAATGCCAAGTATATATATTAATCTTATTAATAATATGAATGTGTTCAAGTACATCTGCTCCTAAAATGATTGTTTCTAGGACATACATACTTTCAATCTCCCACTTGGCCTAGAGCCAATCACCAATGTATCTAATGCCCATGTTTTCGAAATGACCATTATGCTTGACTAAGTTTAATGGTTTAGTAAATGGGTCTGCTAGATTATCATCTGTGGGAATGTAGTCTATCTTTATTTCTTCTGTCTCTACCACCACTCTAAGTATGTGGTATTCCCTTGGTACATGCTTGTTTCTGTTTGTTGATCTTGGTTCCTTAGCTTGCGCAATCGCACCAGTGTTGTCACAATAAATCGTTATTGCACATATGACACTTGGAACAACCCTTAGTTCCTTTAAGAACTCATATATCGTAACAACTTCTTTATAAGTTTTCGATTAAGCAATGTACTCGGTTTAAGTTGTCGAATTAACAGTGTTGTCATACTAAGTGCACATGCCTCATCTGGCCTTATACAGGCCATGACATACATGATTTATCCTATAGCTGAGGCATATGAGATTATTTTCAGGCGTTCAAGTTCTGCAACTGCAGAAAGACTATCTTTCTTTGATAACTTGATGCCTTGATCTATAGGAATATCTCAATTCTTGGATTTCTCCATAGAGAGATGTCTTAGTACTTTGTCTATGTATACAGATTGTGACAGCCTCAACAATCTACTAAGTCTATCTATTGTAGATCCTAATTTCAAGAATTTAGCAGGCTTCACTTAAGTCCTTCATCATGAAGGTACTGGATAACAATTCCTTGACTGATTGCATGAGAGTATTATTATCTCTCATTATCAATATGTCATCTACATATATGACAATGAAAACAATACTCTCATCTGTGCGTTTACTATAAACACATGGATCATCTCTGCTTCTAACAATGTCAAACGATTTGACTACTTTGTCAAAGCAAATATTCCAACTCCTTGAGGCTTGCTTAAGTCCATAAATGGACTTTCGTAATTTGCATACTGATTTGGGTTGAGTCTTGGATGTAAAAACCTCTGGTTGTATCATATACACCTCCTCAATTAGATTACCATTGAGGAAGACAATTTTAACATCCAATTGCCAAATATCATAATCATAGTATGCAACTATTGCGAGCAAAATCCGAATGGACTTAATCTTTGCAACAGGTGAAAATGTTTCATCATAATCGACCCTAGGCCGTTGATTATAACCTTTAGCCACCAATATTGCTTTATAAGTCTGTACTTTGCCATATACATCAATCTTCTTCTTGAAGACTCATATGCATCCTATGGGTCTAACCCATGTTGGCAAGTCAACCAAGTTCCATACTTGGTTTATGTACATAGACTCCATTTCAGATCTTATGGCTTCTTGCCATCTCTATGAATCAATGTCTAACATTGCTTCGCTATAGGTAGTAGGCTCATCATCATCAGGAATATCTATCTCATTATGTGTTTCAACACGGAGATTAAGTCTTTCAGGTGCACGATGAGTCCTAGTGGTCCTACAGAGTTGAACATTCTGCGTTTTAGTGTTTGCTGTATTTTGATTTTGAGAAGATGTTTGTGTGTTGGACAAGCCACCACCTTGAAAACTTTCAGGAATATCATTTTGAATAGGATGATGCACAACTATTGTGTCATCTACCATTGGTTGTGCATGATGGTCTTACATTTCTGCATTATCCCTCACAACACTCCCACTGGCTGAAGGGCGTACTCTAAGTACCCAATCATCATCAAATACTCCCATTGAATCCTTGCCTAGGTCATTTGACAAGGGGTCATTCTCTACATTATTTTGTAATTCTTGAATTTCTTCAAGTTCTATCTTGTTGCAACTCTGTTCCTTGTAGACATAGTCTTCTTCAAGGAAAGTTGCATTTCTGGAAATAATTACTTTATGTTTCTCAGGAAGATAGAAGTAGTACCCTCTTGTTTCCTTAGGATACCCTACAAAATAATACTTCTCACTTTTAGATTCCAATTTGTCAGTGAGTAACTTCTTTACATATGCAGGGCACCCCCAGGGTCGCATGTGTCTAAGTGCTGGCTCTTGCCATTCCATATCTCATATGGAGTTTTCTCTACTGACTTTGATGGAACTCTATTCAAAATATAGATTGAGCTTTGCAATGCATATCCCCATAGGTATGTTGGTAGAGCTGAGAAGCTTATCATAGATCTAACCATATCTAATAAGGTACGATTTCTCCTCTCAGCAACACCATTCATTTGTGGCGTTCCGGGAGGTGTCCATTCTGAATGGACTCCATGAAGCTTCAAGTAATCTAGAAATTCTTTACTTAAGTACTCACCTCCTCGATCTGATCGAAGAGTTTTAATACTTGTTTCAAGTTGTTTCTCTACTTCTGACTTGTACTCCATGAATTTCTCGAAAGCTTCAGACTTATGTTTCATAAGATACACATGCCCAAACCTTGAGAAATCGTCTGTAAAAATGATGGAATAAAGAGGGCCTCCCTTAGCTTGAGTTGGAAAAGGCCCACATACATCGGTATGGACTAACTCAAGCACCTCTTTGGCACGTACTCCTTTCCCAGAAAGTGATTTGGTTGTCATCTTTCCTCTTAAGCAAGATTCGCAATCACCATATGACTCTAAGTCAAATGGTTCTAAGTAATCTAATTTCATCAATCTTGCTATCCTTGATTCATTGATGTGACCAAGTCTGCAATGCCATAAGTAGGTGAGATTTCTTTGATTACTTATTTTAGCTCTTTTATTTTGTATATTGAAAATTTCATGGCTACAGTTTAGAACATACAATCCATCCACAAGTGGAGCATTTCCATAAATAAAACCATCATAAGATAAAACATAATTTCCATTGGTAATATGTGAGAAAAACCCCTCAATGTCTAACATAGGGATAGAAATAATATTTCTCGTCAAAGACGTAACAAAATAACAATTATTAAGTTTTACACAAAAGCCTGAAGGTAAATCTAGTCTATAAGTCCCCAACGCGTTCCGCATCAACTCTAGCTCCATTGCCAACGCGTAGATCTACTTCCCAAGGTCCAACCTTTCTGCTGTCAATTAGCCCCTGCACATTATTACAAATGTGTGAGCCACAAGCGGTATCCAATACCCAACAGTGAGAATTAGTTATAGACATATTTATTTCAATAACAAACATATCTTGTCCAGCAGGGCCAACACCTTGTGCCTTGTCTCCCCCTGGGGCTGTACAGTCCATCTTCCAATGTCCCTTTCTCTTACAATTGAGGCAAACATCAGCAGCTATCTTGGCCTTCTTTCGAACAACTCTTTTAGGTTTCATAGCTGTGGGTTTGGCGGCAACCGCCTTACCCTTCTTCTTCTGCATATTCTTACCCTTAGGTTTGAACTTGCTAGATGATCCTACCATGAGCATAACTTTACCTTTGGAGGTGGACGACTCGAAGGTCTTCAACATATTATGAAGTTCTGGAAGACTTGCTTTCGTTCCATTCATGTTGTAATTCACAATGAAGTTCTCAAAGAAACCAGGAAACGAGTTCAAGATTAGATTAACAGAGACATTTGCAGACAACTTCGTTCCAATCGAAGTCAACCTCTCAATTAATCCAATCATCTTCAAAAAATATTGTGACACCTGACCCCCTTCGTTCAGCTTACACTTAAAGAGATCTCTCAGCGGTCATACTCCATCGTTCGAGATCGTGAGTCATAGAGACTCTTCAAGTGTTCTAGCATCTCGTTGGGGCCCATATTTTCATGTTGTCTTTGTAACTCTGGAGTCATAGAAGATAGCATAACACATTGTGCTGCAACAACATCATTAAAATATTTCTGATAGGTTGCTTTGTCAAACAGAGCATATTCTTCAGAATCTTCAGCAGGGACTGTAGGGAGTGATGTATCCAATACATACTTAATCTTTTCTAATCGCAGTACCAAACGCAGATTTCTTAACCAGTCAGGAAAATTGGCTCCATTCAACTTGTTCGTTTCAACCAACATTTTAAGTGACAAATTCGACATTGTAACTGAAGAAAAGATAGACTTGAAATTAATACTTTAATATAATTTCTATTGAACACATTCATTAACTAACTAACATGGTATTTAGTTTAATTAGCTCTCACTATTTTAACATACTCTTTTACCCCATAAAGAGTACGGACTCATATCAAATACGGTCATAATGAGCCAAGATCCAAACTCATGTTGTCTTCGCGTTTGCTGAGGCTGATAACATCAACAACACGATCTGGTAGGTCTCTAAACCAATTGCAAACAACTTGCAACTCTTGGTTGACCGAATGTTCTAAACAATTCGATCTGCGTCCCTCGGCTGTCCGACACTGGGGCGCCAAGACAACCTAGCAAGTCAACCCCGTTATGCGATTGTAATTATGCATTTAAGCGGCTTAGCCTTCATCAAGCAAACACTGGGTGTAAATACTTACGAAGGTTTATCACCTACTACAACATTTATATGCATCTATGAAAGGGTCTGAGTCCTCGTAGACTTAGAACAAATGCTGGGGCATAAATACTCATCTCGCCGAAAAGGATTTTGCACCACAATCAATTATAACGGACGACGCGTTCATTTTAAATGAGACTTGTATTAAATTTGGGGAATATTTAATTCAGGGTTATACCAAGATCAACTTTTATATCATACATCATATGACATCCTATCATGCAATTTCTAAACATATTTAGATGAGAAACCATCAAACCCAATATGCATGATATAAGATGGTTTTAATCACATACTGTGCGCCGTCTACCCAGACAATTATAGCGGTCATTGAAAGTAAATAATTACTGGGCACCGCCTACCCAGAAAATAATTGCGGACTAACAAATACTGGGCGCCGCCTACCCAGACATATATTTGCGGACTCTATTCTAATTATTTAAATGACAATCAATTAAACAATTAAGAGAAACAATTAATTTGTGCACACATTATCAAATAATATGCCAAATAACAATAATTGTAGGTTAATAATTTGTTTCAATTTAGAAAATATTTAAATTCAAAATTTAAACTCAATTTTTAATTTTCGGAATTTTCTGCTCATCCAAACAATCCCTTAATAATTCAGAAAATAAAATTTATTTTTCAGGGGTATTTCTGCAATTTTCAGAACCTTAAAATATTTACAGATTGACCCAGGGACCAAATCTGCTTTTCTGAAATTTACAGATTGACCCAGAGACTAAATCTGATGATTTTAATTTTTTTTAAATTTCCAGAAAATATCGCAGGGACTAATTTGTAATTTTCATAACTTAAAATATTTTCAGATTTGTTTAAGGACCAATCTTCAATTTTAAAACCCTAATTTTAATTGCAAAAAGGTCCTCAAACTATTTTAAATTTTCAAAATCAATTCCAACCCCAAATCAAATTTGGGATTCGGATTTCGGGGCGAAATTGACGGAATTAAACCCACCAAACGATGACACACATCGGGACGCACTCACTAGTGGTTTTCACCACCGATTTGGTGGCCCACGGTGGCCGGAATAGGTGGCGCCGCCGGCGGTTTCTAAAACCGTCGGTGGTGATTCTTTTCCGGTCATCGTTGCCGAGCAGCAATACCACCATTAGATTCCTCTCGTCGAGGCGAACACGATAGTATTATTATTTAATGATTTCGTCGCCCGTGGTGGCCGGAAACAGTCCCGCCGTCGGCGGTTTCCGGCGACTTTTTCCGGCGTCTTCATCACGTTCCGCCACCTCTCAACACCTTTATCGACCATCTTAAGAAGTGGATTTCTCGATAATAGTGGAGACGGTGTTAGAACACATTGAATCACCGGGAAAAAAATCCTAAAATTTACTGTTCACGACATGAATCATGCGATCGCTCCGCCATGAGCGATTTCGGTATTGTTCATCGCCTAATTTTTTTTTATTTTCGAAAATCAGTTTTCAAAAATTAAAACAATTAATTATCCCACGTATCGTTATTAAGGATTATCATATAATCATTAAACCAGTCTGTGCTCTGATACCACTGTAGGAATTTGTTGGGTGTAAAACACACAAATAAGACACAGCGGAAGTTTAAAATTTTGTTTACTTACTTGCTCCAACAAAGGTCGTCTGGTATGATTATGCAATAATTCAAATCTGTAAAGACATGAAGAAAACTTACAGTTTAAGCTTTCATTATTCTTTACTAAAGGGAGCGCACGCGGTTGTCAATCCGGGTGCAAGTCTTGCTTCGGTATATTCCTTTGCCCAAGAAAGCTAGGAAATCTTGGCAGAGGTTTGAGAGAATTTTATTTCATGAACTCTGAGTTCAGAAAGTGGTAGTCAGTTATGAAATTATGGGTTAAGTGCCAAATATATAGTGGAGGAAACCTTAAACCAAATCAGATTTGGATCAGGCTTCAAGACCTGACCCAAATCCAAATTGCAGCGGGCCAATCGAACTGGGCCCACTGTTATGCGGCTCCTCTATTTATTTTCTACACGTTTTAGTTCTAATTAAATCCAAGATTTAATTTTGACTTAATTAATTAATTTTCATCAAATGAAAAATATTTCATAATTTATTATAAAATAAAATATCTTGATTCAAAATCCGATATTTTACATTCTCTCAATATACCCTTAGACCGAAAAGACAATCGACTTAGTGTGACCCTTTAGGCCTTCACACATCGGCACTTGATCAAATCAAGGTTCACACGGAACTCCTAGACGTCGTCGGTGACGGACCCAATATGTGAAGTACGTTTACAAGACTCAAGTAAACATACCTCTATGTGAGATGATAAATTTCTTTCATTCGCGACACACTCGATCAAGCTTAAGATTTTCCAAGTGTCTATCCAAATGGCTTGATCACTTTATCTCATCTATATTAGTCGACAACTAGACCATATCCTAGATATGTCTCTTGCATTGGCCAATGACTTGGTCGACCTAACATCTCTGAGAAGCTGAGTGTTCTCTCGAAATTCCAATCGAGGAATGAATCCTATTCTTGGCTCAACTACCACCTTCAATCTACTTCGTAATGCACCCAATACAAGCCGCGTCTCAATCTATAAGACATTTGAGCTTAGGACAGGATCAAAGTGCATTGCTCCGTAAACAAGGCGATATTGACCTCAAGTCTAAGGACCTCTATCTCCCATTAATACTCTAGACATGTATAACAAATAGTTTATCAGCAGGGTATGACAATACTCCTCTAAGAGTATCCATGTGTCCATCACTAACAACTATTGCTAGCAATAAGTGAGATATACTACATTATCTAAGAATGTGATGCAGACCACATGTCCTTATAACATATCATTGATATCCCATTCTCAATGATCATTAGTCTAGGCTATTTTAAGAACTACACTCTATCATGAATATCTCACATTATTAATGACAGTGTAAGTTCAAGGGATGCACATTAATGAATAATATAAACAATAAAATAATAATTCAATAATTGCAAATGCCAAGTATATATATTAATCTTATTAATAATATGAATGTGTTCAAGTACATCTGCTCCTAAAATGATTGCTTCTAGGACATACATACTTTCAAAATCTCTCCCTTAAGATGTCCCTGTAGAAACACATTATTTACATCTAATTGATGAAGGGCCCAGCTAAGTTGAGTTGCGATGGAGATGACCAATCGTAACGTAGTGTGTTTAACAACTGGGCTGAAGGTGGAATGAAAGTCAACACCAGGTCACCGAGTACTCGAGCAACTAGACTAACTTTATACCTGTCAACAAAACCATCAAGATGATGCTTTATGCGAATAAGCACTTACAATTAATCCACATCTGATTTCTAGTAAGTTCATCAAATTTAGCCTGCATTGCAGCTTTCCACCGAGCTTGAGATTGAACTTGCTTGTGAGTTTTGGGAATTGAAGTATTCTTAGTAATGATAAAACAAACTGGGGACGGGGATGTTGGATACTCTTTGATCGAGTAACCATAGGGTGGCTGGAGGGTTTGGAAGATGTGTTTGTTGACTTTACTTGTGAAGTCATAAAAGAAGAGATAGAGATAACGACTGATGGCGGTTAATTATGGGTGGAGAAGTGGTTGAGTTGTTTGTGTGCTCTAGTTGTTCAGTTGTTGGGTCAAAAGTGTTTGGGTGGACGTAGACTGAGGAGAAAAGTGATCGTTAAATAAAGTTCGTGCTTGAATTTTAATGTGTACAACCACATATATTTTGAAAAGTGATCGTTAAATAAAACACAATAACATTTTTTATCAACTGTTAATATTAGGAAGGGCCCTATAAATCACTAAAAATTATTTATAAAGGTCGATTGCTTTACAAGGAATTTGTAGAAAAAGGTAACATGTGCAATCTTATTTGAACAAAAATTACAAACTGAAGAAATTTTTAAATAGAGAAAACTTCTACAAAATCTTATTTAAAATGCGATTGTTGGGATGTACCAAGCGTCGATGCCACATGTGCAAAGAAATGGCCACGTGGCATTGAGGTTGGGTGCGGCCACTCATAAACTTCACTTTTACTCTGCCTGGCGCCCCATAATCAGATCCTTCACAAGATAATAAAAAGAAAAAAAAATCATTAGATGTTTGATTGTTACGACAAAATTGTGAGACTAGGTTATTGTTTTGGGTGGTGTAGCAGAGGAGCCATCAAGATGACCAAATAATTTGTGGCCATTTATGAGTATTGAAACTTGAGTCTTCCAAGTCGATGAGCTTAATTAGTAATTAAGTGGCAGGATTGAATTGGACGATGAGTTTGTTTGTGATTATGTTATCAGCATTAACAATGTTGGTAGGAGGATCCATTGAGATAGTAGATCATATATTGTGAGAGAATTGTAGAAAAGAAATAAGGATCAGACTCGTGTGAGCAGTAGCTCTGATACCATAAAAGGGACTGACTAATTGAATAATATGTGTGTATTCTGTGATACATTTCAAGAGTATAAAGAATATGATATCCTAGCTACAATCTATATAAGTCTCAACTATTCTCTGTATTTGAAATAGAGTCCTAAGATTAGAAAATAAGTAAAAGATCCTTAAAAATTAAAAGATTCTTAAAAACTAGAAAACTAATAACAGATAACAAGTCAAAATAGGGCTCCTCCGCCTTTAATGACTTGTGCTAATTGATAATTCTTATTTGACAACTAAGTGGATAAAAATACCTTTGTGTGTTTCGAAGTTCACTGAGGAAATACGAACAATGAATCAATCAAGTAGAATTCCTGGGTGTGTTAAGTTTGGGACAAAAATATTTTAAATTTTTCCATGTTAGTTTGGTCAATATTTTAGAAAATAAAATTTTAAAGAAAATAAGTACCTTAAAAATAAAAAAAGTGAGAATAGGCAAAATGAGTTTTATAAATGACATTTTTCACCTTTCCATCTCAACATTCCCTCACCCCAATCCACCCATCCTTACTTCTTACACCCACTTCACCCCTTTGTCCCAAACCCCACACCTACCCCAACCTCACTCCCTGCCACACTTACTCTCATAATGATAACCTATATTAGTAGCGCGATTGAAAAAAGCATTGCAAATTTATAAAGGAAATTAACAAAATAATAACTAATTTAGATTCAATTGGTAATGCTTATAAACAATATATATTTGGGTTAATTCTGTGAGTGGTAATATGTAGAACAGAAAAATAACAACTATTTGTTAGAAATCTGAAAATGATCAAATATGAGGGCTTGCTGAGTCGATCAAATTCTTGATCTATCCTTAAGATAATATTGCCCCGTATATCCTTTCAACGTGTAATGTCAACTTATCTCCCAAGATAAAACAACGATCAAACAAATGAGCAAAGGGAACTCAAGTATTTTCTTTGGAAGAAAGATTTTTGAGTGTTTGTCATTGCAAGAGAGGAAGACAATTTCAGAAAATTGTTTAGTGAATGTCAAGTGTGTTTTGCAAATGAGCCAAAGGCCTCATTTTATAGTGTTGAGAAGAAGACCCTCCAACTAGCCAATTTATGGCTTTGAATGACCAAGTAATGACCATTAGTATGGAGTTACAATTCAGCCAAGTAATGACTGAATTCAAGAGCAGAATAATGAAGACTTAATCCTCAAAAGTCAGCTCAAACGTCAGTTTTTATTCTTCTCCAACGGATCGAAATCCTGGCCGCGACCACAGGAGAGCGCGCGCGTAACTGAGGCGCAGACTCGATCTGGCAGAGTGGCGCGAAACTTCAGACTTAGCGTCGGCGCTCAAAGACCACGGCCTCTTGCGCCCGATCATTTAACACATTGCACATGTCTTCCCTTTGTTTACCAATGTGAAACCATTGTTATTTGACCAATAACCGTTCATTCTCTTATGTCTCAAACAATTCGTATACGTACCAAATATCTCTTCCATTTAAGGAAATTACGATCCTTGACACTTTATGTGCACGTGTGTGGAAACCATGTTTCCGACGTGCGGGGCTCCAATTGTTCGAATCATAATTAATATGATTAATTTATTTCACATTTAGTAAATTTCCAACAAATTCATCTGTTGGTTTTGCAAAATTTAGTTTGTTTAGAGCATATACTTCTACACAATATTTATTAAACTACCAAATATGCGTATTTGATTTTAATCTAATTAAAGACCCAAAGGAGTACTAAAAACTAAAAAAAAAAAAAAAAAGTTCAACGTATACTTCAAATTTCATAAATTTCATCTTAAACCCAATATAAAAAAATAGCAAGTTTAAATTATTATTATTATTATTTTAGAGGAACGAGATACAAACTTTTCGAGTAGCAACATAAAAACATTAGAAAAGACACGCTTCTTGTTCTCGCAATATAAAATTTGAAACTTCTATGTGGAAGTCTTATTTGGGAGTTGAGTACCTTATATTTGAAATATACAAAATCAAAATGCTTATGTAAGCAATACAAAGTCGATTTCCTATTTAAATAATCCAAATTTAAATCTTACAATGTAACCTAGACGCGGATGGAAGCGGTTACATTCACACTATATATATAGTGAGGTGTTGTTATGTATGTATACTGATATTTGATGTTTAGATCTCATTTAGCTATTATGAACAAAAGTATGCCGAAAATTCGATACTTTTTATGTTATAAACGAAAATAAAATACTTCTTAATTTTAAAATCTCAATTGCTTTTCATATTAAAAATTGATTACTAATAAATTCATAACTATTTGTATACCGATAAATTAAAATCTAAGAAACATATGCATTTAAAATTAATTAAAACTTTAAATATTTCATGTTTAACATAAGAACCTACAATTGCAGGTTATTTCGTAGAATCTTAGTTTCTTAGTGATAATATAACACTTGAATTGACAAAAAAATTTGTCCAAAATTCAGCAAAGAGAATTATAATATAACAGTATTTATAATACAAAAAACAAAATTAGTTCAAATTATAAAAGGAAGATAGTAAAATTAAAGTTTTGCAAATACAAAATCAGAGATATTATCATACCAATTGGTTAACAAAATTGAGACTAATAAAGGAGAGAGCACAAAATTTCAAACTTAAAATAGGCTAATTACAACTACCAAATTCAGGAAAAGAAGTATCAAATTTAGATAAATCGGTAGACAAGAAATATGTGATTTTGAAAATTTGCAAGATTAAATCAGATTACTATGAGAAATATAATTTTTCCATTTAGATACTCGTACTTGAAATTTATTATATGTGCATGACATTAGTAATGATTACCATAAATATTTTGATATTTTATTTGTATATATAAATATTTTTACAAAATATTATTACACAATAATTGAGTATGACTATTATAGAGAGGTAATCATGGCCGTCTCAAACATTTTGGGGGCCCTGTTCTAATTCGTAAAAGTAAACCCTTAATATAAGTAAATATATTGTTCTACTAGAAAGTGTCTAGGCCTAATATGTTTGATTTGAAATCTGAATTTGGGCCTCCACCTGCGCGCGCCACTGGAACTGAATCAGTTTACTTTGATTGGGCTAAGACCTGCGAATTATGAGTCTTTACAGTAAATTCTGGCTAATACTACTTAATAAAAAAATGAAAAAGGGGCAAATTTTTCATTTTTCGTTTTCCGGGGGCCCTGTGCAGTAGCACGGCTCGCACGGGCCCAAAGACGGCCCTGGAGGTAATTTTACAAATAGTGTGTTGTTGCAGTATTTCTATGCTTACGCAAGTGAACGTATCGCTCAAAGTTATAAAAATCTGCAAGACCGAGTTATCGTCCACATAGACTGATTTATCAATTACCGATTAGCTAATCTTTAGTTTTTATTTGGTAACCGTTTATAAGTGTTTAGGTTTTAACTAAGAACTACAACTAAGAAATAAGTAAGAATAAACTAAGAATGATAATACTTGGGGTTTAAAATAGATATGAAGGGAATTAGGGCTTCCAATCTCCTCAACTATCCACTCTTTCACTTGATAATGCCAAACTAATGATTCTTCTCCTTGTTAAGATAGCAGGTTAACAAAGATGTTCTATATTTCTGGTTAGGACATATAGAAACTCAACCTTATGCAAACACTTTATATATTTCTATGATAAGTTTTACCACACAGGAGGATTAAGAACAATAACCTTATTTACTACACAAGTATCGGAGTACTTTCCTCCACGATTTTAACCTATGTCTAAACAACTATAGCATATTCAAATCTCTCTTTTCAGATCTCGATTTGAAATCATATAAATTATGAGAATTAATGGCCAGTTAATTATCATACATTCAATACAAGTTGAATAGATCTTAACATATGAAGAAGAATTCAATAACAATGCATTAGTTCATGAAAGAGTTTCAAGTGATTCGATGGAAAACCCTAATAAAGTAATTAGCTCCTAGACATGTTAAGAACTAATTAACAAATCCAACATAAACTGAATTAAAATAAAGAAAGGAAAAAGAACTTGAATGTAGATGTCTCTAATCGTGTTCCTAGCCTCCGTTCTTGGTCTCCAAAGTATGATATGAGATGATTTCTGTTTCCTAGGGTTTATAAATCATAACAATCCCGTTTTGGACCATTTTACCCTTATGGAATTTCAGGTTTTCTCAGCTTTTGATGTCGTCGGCGCCACAACGCTAATTCCCTGGGATGTTACTGCCAATCAGGAGTCGTGACTCTTCTTCCAGGAGCCCCGACGCTTGAGCGCATCGACTCTTCACTCCAAGCGCTGCGACCCTTAACTCCAAGAGCCGCGACTCTTTACTCCAAGCGCCGCGGATCTTCACCGGAGCAACTTCTGTAAATTTTCCTTGCATACCCAGTGCGGTTGACATTGTAAATTTTGTTTAAATTGTTTTTCGAGCTTTTCAGGGCTTCTTTGACTTATCTCTTGTGATCAGATATGCATTTTTGTCCTCAATAACCGCCTATTTCCTTTGAATTCGCCTTGAACCTTATGAATCGCTTAAATCCTGAAAACACATCATAGCACACATAATACTGTACAAAATAACTAAAACACATAAAAGACTCTCTAAAATACACTCTAAAACAATACTAAAAATAGACTCAACATGTGTCATTATAATGAATGTCACTATTGTTATAGATATAATATTTTTATAGTGGTTCAAAATTCACCTTGAGGTTCAAGTTTAAATCACAGGGACTGCATTTTTTTTCCTGAACACCCTTAGTAAATTAAAATTCTGGATTCGACACTGATTGCAAGGAGTAATAAGTTAAGGATCACTCGTTGTGATAGTAGCATGGCGGTCAGCGTTCAAAGGCGCAACTAAAAGTCCGTCGATGCGTTACGTGGAAATCAATTACTTTAGTCCAAACTCTGTATTTATCTTAAATTTTTTGTTGAAGTTATGAATTTTATTGGATATGTACAAATTATTAATCAGGAAGCAAGTGACTTAAAAATGCTAGAATCAGAAACCCATAAATTTTAAATTCTGGCTCCGCATCTATCCGAGATCCTATGAATTTGGTCGTGAAAAAAGGCTTAGGTCTTAACAACGTAGCATGTACATCTCTTATCTTATGTCAGTACTATTCTTCCGAGAAACAACTGCTACTACAAAAAAATGGTAAATCTCACGGATAAATGGTGGTTTACTGATTTTCGTTATAAAGTAACAAAAATGTTTGGAGACATACGAAAATAAACATTGTTCTTTTCAAAAGTAATTAGATGCAGTGTCGCTATAGAAAATCATGAGATATGGCACGAATAAACAGTACAGTGACAGGAAACAAAAGAGACACCAGCAGAAATTAGTAACAGTAATTTAAAATGAATGAACAAGCAGCAGTTTTAAGACTGAAATAGAGATATAAGTAAACTTAAGGACAAAGACGATACAAGTAGTAGATCATTTTCGTCAAATTTCAGCTGAAATTTACAAATTCTTGGTGGAGTAGAATGATTCCCTTATATAAAAACAAAGGTGATGTCCGAGTTGTAATAACTATAGGGGTATCAGCCACACTATAAAAGTTTGGAAAAGGGTCGTGGAGATGAGGGTGAGGAGAAGCGTGTCTATTTCTGAGAACCCATTTGACTTCATGCCAGGACGTTCAACTACTGAAGTCATTCATCTTATTAGGAGGTTGGTTGGGCAGTATAGGGAGAGGAAGAGAGACTTGCATATGGTTTTCATTCACCTCGAGAAAGCATACGACAAAGTACATAGGGAGGTTCTATGAAAATGTTTGGAGGTTAGAGGTGTACTTGTGACGTACACTAGGACAATCAAGGATATGTATGATGGAGTCAAGACTAAGATACAAACAGTCTTCCCATTCATGATGAGATTGCACCAGGGATCAACTCTTAGCCCATTCATATTTGCCTTGGTGATGGACGAACTAACGCGACAAATCCAAGGGGAAGTGCCATGGTGTATGCTATTCGCAGTCGACATAGTCCTGATTGATGAGACTCGCGGCGGAGTGAACGCCAAGCTAAAGGTTTGGAGACAGACTCTGGAGTCTAAATGGTTCAGATTGAGTAGAACCAAGACAGAATATTTGGAGGGCAAGTTCAGCAACGGGAGCGACCATAAGACAGGCGTCGAGGTCAGACTTGGTACTCAGGTCATTCAAAAGAAAGGAAGCTTTAAGTACCTCAGGTCTATTATCCAAAGGAATAAAGAGATTGATGACGATGTCACACATCGTATTGGGGCAGGGTGAATGAAATAGATGCTCGCATATGGAGTCTTGTGTGATAAAAAAATGTCACCAAAACTTAAAGGCAAGTTTTATAGGGTAGTGGTTAGACCGACTATG
Source organism: Przewalskia tangutica (assembly GCA_029844215.1). Taxonomy (NCBI): domain Eukaryota; kingdom Viridiplantae; phylum Streptophyta; class Magnoliopsida; order Solanales; family Solanaceae; genus Przewalskia; species Przewalskia tangutica. Next base: position 123,868,143 of record CM056718.1, on the reverse strand, counting down.
TTGTATGGGGTGGAGTGTTATCCAGTCAAGACTTCGCACATCCAAAAGAAGAAAGTTGCGGAGATAAGGATGATGAGATGGATGTGTGGGAATACAAGCAGATATAGGATTAGAAATGAAGATATCCGGGAAAGAGTGGGAGTGACCTCGGTGGAGGATAAGATGCGGGAAGCAAGGTTGAGATGGTTCGGGCATGTGCAGAGGAGAGACATAGATTCTCCAATGCGGATGTGTGAGAGGTTGACTATGGATGAGTTTATGAGGGATAGAGGTAGGCCAAAGAAGTTTTGGGGAGAGGTGATTAGATGGGATATGACGCAGGTGCAACTTACTGAGGATATGACCTTAGATAGAGGGTTGTGGATGACACGAATTAGGGTAGAAGGGTAATAGGTAATCGAGCGTAGTCCTACTTACGCTTACAAAATGATAGTTGCAGTGCTATTACCGTAGGCTCGATTAGCCTATCACACTCATAGGAACAATATTGCTTTGTAGTCCCCTATAGTTTGATTTCTGTTGCTATGTGTTCTTTAATGTACTTTGTTTATCTTATTTATCTGTGTAGCTATTGCTTTTTTTTTTTTTTCCAGAATGCGCTACCATGATGTATTCAATTTTGTCATTAGCATGTTCATACTGCTTTAATTTCTTGTCCGGATCTGACTGTTTCTATTGCTTTACGTTGCGTTTGATTATACATTGTCTTGAGTCAAGGGTCTCTCGGAAACTACCACTCTACCTATCAAGATAAAGATAAGGTCTGCGTACACTCTACCCTCCTCAAACCTCACGTTGTGAGATTTTACTGTTGTTTTTGTTGTTTTTTGGTACGTTGTAGGCAGCTTTGTGCATATATACTACATTGATCTAGAGAGTTTCTCTTTCTCGTTATCTTTGTTATACTTTGTTAGTGCAATGTGCACTTTTTTATATTAAAATAATAATATTAAAATTAAATTATTCTATGTTAGTGGTTATAAAAGCTAGATAGTGGCCATAATATTTTGGTCTAACTGATGTATTTAACTATTCATGATGTAGAAAGTGATCATAACTCTTGTAACCACAAAATATTATTTTCCATGTTCTACCTCACTTAATATTCCACTACTCTTTAATATAATCTATTGAAGAATTTTACATTTATAAATAGTTGTGTTTCTTCCTTTTATTGGGGTGTGAAAAAGTATGAAAAATATTGTAATGCATGAAAAAGTGAGGTTGGAGCAGTGAAAGAAAGAGTTGAAAGAAAGAAACGTATTTTAAGTCTCCAGCTAATTCCCTACATAAGAGAGTAATTTTATGTTGAAGGAAGGTGTTCCTAATGTGGAGTTTTAGACTTTTCAACTAGTCCGAAGTTGTTTGAGTCACACGTTGTTATCGAACTTTTGTATCTTGTCGGGGATAAGTCAAGAGTGTAACTGCTGGATCGGTGAAGATAATGCCACATTAAACTTGAATATCCTTAAAGAGAGCGAGATATTTGCACCTCAGCCTGAAGAATATTTATTTATTTTTCTTCATTTTACTTTTCAACTGTAATTTATGGTATAATTCACCAACAATTTTAAGGAGATTCAATTTTAATTACAGTTATAAAATTTGCGGATCAAGATAGGAGATCATAACATTATTCAGACTCTATTCTTGTAAAAATCTCACATATCATGGTTAGCTTTAGAATATAATTTTTTTGAGAAAACAAATATCTCAATGTCTGAATCAGACATGTCTGAACTGGTTGATTTGGTACTGTTGGAGGATGTTGTGGCATGTGTCTCTACGGATGTTGGCTGAAATGTTGCCTGAGATGTGATAATTGTGACAACATTTGTGTCAGCACTTATCCTTGTAGTCCTGGAAATTCCCTTTGGAAAAAAATTGTTTCAAGGGGTTTCATCTGGGATTTTCCTTTCTTGTGACATATTGGGTTGTTCAGAAGTAGATGGTTCTTCCTCAGTTGATAAAACATAGACCGTATTTTCACTATCACTGCTCGAGTAAGCGAGTAAGATGTTTCACATTTAGTCCTTTTGCTACTCGAACCTTCTTGGACTGTTTTCTCAAACACTCTACTCGGTCGGCGAGTAGAAATGATAGATGACCTTGGTCTTTTACCCAGAGATGAGAAATCAAAAGTTTAATCTATATCTATAGGATTATTATTATCTCATGGATAACTGATATCTAAAGGTTCATCAAAACCTTTAAACACTATTGCTTTAGAAAGATCCTTAGAGAGATTTGAGGAAAAAGAAAGGCCCGGTTGATAAGGTGTATTCGACGGAGGGCTAATGCTCATGAGAGTGTTGGATGGAATGTTGGTTGACATTTTCTCTGACATTGGAGAAATTTCCATCGGTGAGAATTAAGGAGAGGATTTTGAGGGGTTTTTATGATTGAGATTGTGAAAGTATATGTATGTCCTAGAGACAATCTGTATTAGGACACAATATACTTTATACACATTCGTATTTATATTAATGATGATTAATATTATGGCAATTTGCATTTGTTGAATTATTAGTTGATTGTTTATAATATTCTATAAATGCATCCCTAGAGGTTACGTGTTTATTAATGATGTGAGAATTAATGTTATAACGTAACTCTTAAATTACCTCGACTAATGATCATCGAAATTGGGATATCGATGATATGTGATACGTCGACATGTGGTCTGCATCATATCCTTAAGGGATGTAGTATGTCTCACTTGCTACGAGTTATGACAACTCGTGATGGACACATGTATACTTGTTAAAGTATTGGTATGCCCTGCTGATGTACTGTTTTGTTATATGTCTATAATGTCATCGGCATGTGGGAGATAAAAGTCCTTAGACTTGAGGTCAACATCATCTTGTTTACAGAGTAATGTACTTTGATCCTGTCCTAAGCTCAAATGCCTTATAGGCTGAGACGCGGCTTGTTTTGCGTGCATTACGAAGTAGATTAGAAGTGGTATGTGAGCCAAGAAAGGATTCATTCCTTGAATTTATATTCGAGTGAACACTCAGGTACTCATATGATATTAGGTTGACTAAGTCATTGGCCAATGCAATGGGCATGTCTATGATATGGTCATGTTGTCTCAACTAATATAGACGAGTTATAATAATCAAGCCATTTGGATAGACACTTGACAAATCCTAAGCTTGATTGAGTATGTCAAGAATGAAAGGATTTTATCTTCTCACATATAAGTTCAGTTCACATATTTTGTGTAGCTAAACTTCACATATTGGGTTCGTCTTCCGGCGCAATCTAGGAGTTCCGTGAAGATCCTAATGTAATTAGTGACGATATGTAAAGGCCTGAAGGGTAACACTAAGTCAAATGTTCCGTCGATTGAATGATGTAATTAGAAGGAGATTATACTTATATGTTCGGTTGATGATCGGGACATTAAAATGGGAAAAGGCTGAAAATAGGACAGGACCGCAGTGCCCTGTTTTGGAATCGCGGTGCCAAGAACACCTGGTAGAACCGCGGTGCCTCTTTAGTGGGACCGCGGTTCTGACGGATTCCGCGATCAATTTTTGCGACCGATTTTCTGCTGGGCCCAGCCACGGAAACCCTAAGCCTCTGTTTTGCAATTATAAATAGAGGACTTACTTCCCATTCCAAATACACTAAACCTAAGAGAGGTCAATCTCTTCTAAAGCTCTGTCAGAATCCCTAGCATTCCTGACTTAGCAAATTACATCACAGTTCTCTAAACTTACAAATCGAGGGACGTTTGCGTGTGCACCCTCGGACTACACAAAGTAGCAGATTCAACTGCTTGGCTGATTGCTGCTTCGAATGTAAGTCTTCTGTTGAAGTTTTACATTAATTATGTGCTTTGTATTTTCATTACTTATCATACTACAATTCGACCTTCGTCGGGTTTGAAACATAAATTTTCAAATTCCGCTGCGTGTACGAATCCGACGTAAACACCAACAGATTGGAGTTTGGTTTGATGATTCCATCAGGTAGGTGGTAGGTGTATACCCGATGTAATGTTTCCTCATTTTTTATGAAAAATCAGAAATGATATAGTAATATCAAATGAGAGGAATATTTATATACATGACAAACCTTTTCTTAGCGACAAAAATCCCTTAGTTTTAGGTGTTTTAATTTTACACACAGTAACTTACACCTAAAATATTGAGATAAAAGATAAACATAACGGTAGGAATAACATTTAATCTTATTATTTTAAATTCTGAAATTCTATTAAACAAGGCATAAAATAGGGAGTAAAATCTGATATTTCAAGAATCAAATAAGAATAATATCCCAACACATATCTTATTCTGAAAATGTCAACAATAATGTTAGCAACATTTTGTACGACACAAGTATTTTGATATCACAAGAACTTTCAGATTTGGAAACAAAACAAGATACGTCTTATATGCACTGATGAGTTTGACACTGGACCAATATAACATTTTCCCATCGTGTCCTTGGTCTAATCATATAACACATATAAAAGAATTTTTCGTGTAAAAAATAAAAATACTTTTATGGTATTCTCAAATCTCTTTTTGAAGCACTCGATACTCCTATAGAATAAGAACGATATTTTTTAACAGGCTTTGCCCATTTTTCACAGTTTCCAAATATTTGTAAAGGCTTTTTATTTTGATACTCACTTTTTATGACATATATATATATATATATATATATATATATCATCGCAGAGAACAGTATCACTTTGATAACATATTCTTATTGAATGATCGTACTTGTCTGACCAAAAGACATGCACCATACAACAACAATAATCAGTTAGTGATATGACATATGTAAATGTCACTCGAAATGTTAGACAACATTTCAGCCGACATTCACAAAAAAAAGTTTTTTTAGAGATTACAAATACCAAGAGTTTTTTTCAAACTAAAAATATCTCATGGTCTAAAGCTTTTATAAAAATATTATCTAGTTGATGAAGAGTGTCAACATGTTCAATTAGAACTAGCTATTTTTTAACTAAATGTCTTAAAAAGTGATGTCTAATATAACGATGTTTAGTACGTGAGTGCTGAACTGAATTTTTGGAAATATTTATAGCACTCAAATTATCACAGTATAAAATCAACATGTTGCTAGAAAATCTATAGTCGTCTAACATGTGTCGTAGCCATATTAATTGAGAGCAACAACTTTCAGCTGCTACATATTCAGATTCAACAGTTGAAAGTTTGTTTATGTTAGACATATTTTATATATACTTTTTGAGTCATTTTTACTTAGTATTTTACTCATTTCGTTTGTGTTTAGTATAGTATTAGGTCCGTTTTTCTTTCTTTTGAGTCACAGCGGTCTTAAATGGAGAAATGACAAAAAGAGGATGAAATGAGCTTGATTTAGATGGAATTGCACACTAAAATGACCAAGAAATGAAGCCTAAGAAGTCCCGGGAAGCATAGGAGAAATCAGACGAAGTCCGGACGAAAAAATAACGAAAAATCAGAAAATCGAGAATGGGAAGCCATCGGCACCGCGGTGCCTAATATTTAGAGAGGCTGCAGTACTTTCGGCACCGCGGTGCCATTCTGCAGGACCGCGGTGCCGACGCGGGATTTTTTATTTTCTGGGTCGATTTTCGTAAGGTAAAAGGGTCCAAAACGTGATTTTTCTCAAGACTATAAATTCCTAAAACCCTGACCTAAAAAAGGCATCTTGTACATATTTTTCTATTCTACTTTGGAGGCTAAGAAGGAAGCTACAACACAAGATTGGAGACAACTTTGGTTCAAGTTCTTTTTCTTTTCTTTTATTTATTTCAGTTTATGCTGGTTTGTATTAGTTCTTGACATGACAATGTTTAGGAGTTAATTACTTAATTAGGGCTTTCCTATTGTCACGACCCGACCCCGGGGCCGCGACTGGTACCCTACCGGGGCACCCTGTCAGGTATACATCAGAGAATAGCAGCGGAACATACATAACACCTAACTTATAATAAGGTAAACATCACTGGCCAGCCGACAAGGCCGCCTCTCATAAAATAACTTAATCGAAAGTGAAACAGTACAACTTATTCTTACAGCCCAAACCACAAACGTGACTACAGACCTCTAGGAATAACAACTGTGGCGGGACAGGGCCCCGCCATACCCCCTGAATGTACAAAAGTCTATAACCTCAGGGAATCATACCAAAAGACAAAGCCTCCGGAGAGATGGAGCTTTCCAAGGACTGAACAGTGATCCTAAGAGTGTGGATCAGCAAGCTACGTATCTCGACTGCGGCGTAACGCAGCCCAGAAGGAGGTCGAGACAACAGTACCAAGTATGTGGGCGAAAATGCGTAATGAAATCATAATAGTATATATAAAGCAGGAGACATGTATGATAACCAAACTACAGTACACAACATATACGCAGCCATGTCAAGTCAGGGACTCACGCCCTCTAAGTCATCACTCAAATACAACCATAGGTCTCATGCCCATAATATCAATCATGCCCGTGGAATTCCTTCCTCACTGCCGGCAGTCTATGATATAACAACACTAAGGAGTACACATGAACACTAGATCCCACCTGTGTCATAAGAACCGTACGAGGCAAGTACGAAGGCATAGCTACCATATCCACCCTGCATCCTCAACTGACCGGGGCAAGTACAAAAGCCAGCTACCAGATCCACCCGTACCAACAATACTATACCTGAATCACGAAGCTGACCGGGGCAAGTGCGATAGCCTCTACCAGATCCACTCTGCGTCACATCGTATCGGGCAAGTACGCAGCTAACTACCGATCCACCTCAGATCACACACTTCGCCCCTAACCCGACCGGCAAGCACGAAAGCCAACTACGGATCCACTGCATCATGTCTCGCATCCGGCAAGTACGAGGGCTAACTACCAGATCCACCCTGCATCAGTAGACCTCATGGAGAGCTAGTCCATGGAATAACACTATCAACAGAGAAACGAACCCTCATCATGGCCGCATACCCGTGGAATCCTCCATCACTGACGGTACGTCCAAGTAGACTCATAACTACATGCTTTTAATTCGAATTGCAATACCATGTCCTTACATAAATCAAGACAATTACCATGCCTTCTTTTCACATAAACCAAGACAATCCTTATTAAAGCAAGCCAACGTACTTATCAAGGCACACATAGAATAATTCTCAATTAAACAAGACAAAGTACTATCAAGACACAAATAGAATAATTCTCAATTAAACAAGCCAAAGTACTATCAAGGCGTGTCTATTTTTCAAAGTAAGCTACTACACCTTTAGAAAACTCATTTCAAAGCTTGAAACCAAGTAACTTCAATTTTTCACAATCTAGGCAACTTATGCTCATTAATCGAATTAGACAACCTTCTTAACCTTCCATAAAGTTATTATAACCAACTTCCCATAAAGCCGTTATACTAACTTTATGCTTTAGAAATTAAGACATTCTTATCCTTTTATAACGCCGTTATAACTAACTTCCCATAAAGCCGTTATAACTCCTTAAAAACCATTTCGTTTGTTTACCAACCAAGAGACTTCAAACAAATTTACACAATTTCAAAATACTACAAGCCTCCTATCTTTTAGAATAATTCAATACTCAATACTTTCACACCGAGTACTCTATACTTCTTTATGTCAAGAAATCCTTGTCTACCTTATTTAGGATAAACCACTCCTCAAGAACAAGCGGGTTAACTTCTTAACCCAACCAACTTAGACATTTTCTTAAAACAAGTCAAGTATAACAAAAGGATTTTCTTCATTTAAAACACGTACGTCTACCGTACTATATAGTTATAACTACTCATGCTCAAGAGATAAGAAAGTTTCCACATACCTCTTCGGTCAATCCACTTGCTAAGCCCAAACTACCGCATGTAATATGTCAACCTATAATAACCATGATACGTTTATTAACCTCTAATTTCAATGTAGAAATAATCTAAGTTCAAAGCCACTAAATTCTATGGAAAATTGGGCAGCATTTCCTTTGTTTCTACATACTATGCCACCTTTCTCAAGGCCGAATTCAACATCCAAACGCCACATTTAAGGCTCAACAATCCAAACATTTCAAAGGGGATTACACACCTAAACTTGGGTGTGTAAAATTCTGCCCCATAAGGTACAACAATTCACTTAACAATTCTAAGGTAGTGTTTAGGCTACAACATGCTCATAATATCTTCTTAACCAATTCCTTCACATTCCAACCATATTTCTTACATGCAATGACTCTAAGTGCATTATTTACTACTACAAATCCCTTCTTCTTCACATGCAACATTAATACTAGCTACAAGAGAAGAAATGTTACCTTTGGAGCTTTAGCCAAAACTATTCCAACAACTTTGCTAGCCTCCTTTCCAAGAACACCACCACAATGATTCCTACAAGCTAGCCACAAGCTTCCTTCTTGTCCTTAACTTTTCAGATTTTTCCTTAGGCTTGAATTCCTCTTGGAATTTTAGAGAGAAGTGGGAGCTTAAGCTTAGAGAGAGAGAGGGATTGAAAGATGACCAAGTCTTCAAGACTTGGTCAATATAAGGCATGCAAGAAATTAGATGGGGGGGGGACACTTGTCACCCTCCCATGGCCTTTTTAAAAGAGAAATCTGATTTTTCCTAAGTTTTTCCGCCTGAAATCTCGCCTTGGCGCCGCGGCCCTGACGCCGGCGCCGCGGCGCTGAAACCTCTGCTGACTTACGGAACTTCCGGCGCCGCGGACCTGCTTCCCGGCGCCATGCTCAGAATCTCAGCGCTCCTCGACAACCGGCGCGCTGCCTCGCATCGCGCCGCGCCTCGTGGCCCTGACCGAAACGTCTTTCTGCCTGACTGCGCACTGAACTTGTAACTCCCATAACTTCCTACTACGACGTCCCATCGATGAACGGTTGGTTGCGTTGGAATCTAGACTCAACGAACTACGCCCTAGGCCTTTGAAACACTTAGGAACTCTCAATGTACCGGGTCATAACCCGCCTCAAAGTTGACTAAAAACCCGTCCGAAACAATCCGTCAACCTATCTTTCAAAAAATTTAAGTCTTACTCTATTTCGTACGCTCTCATACGCATGACCTGAACTACGGGGTGTAACACATATTGAATCGTTTGAACTTCTATTTCATGAATTAATGCATTAGTTTAATTTCTTCTTCACTTGATTAAGATTTATTCAATATTGGTATGAATATTTGATAGTTAACTGGCCATTAATTATCATAATCTATATGATTTCGAATTAAGAGCTGAGAGGAGAGATTTGAATATGCTGTAATTGAATAGACATAGGTTAAAATCGCGCACGAAAGTACCCCGATACTTGTGTAGCATTATAGGTTATTGTTCTTAATCCTCCTATGTGGTAAATCGTATCATAAAAATATAGAAGGGTTCTGCACTGGGATTGAACGATTATATATTCTAACCGGAATATAAGACAGTCTAGTTAACCGCTTTCTTAACGTAGAAGAAGAAGTCATTCTAGCTGCATTAGGGATTGAAAATAGTGGATAGTTGAAGATATTGGAAGCCCTAATTCCTTCATAACTGATTTAAACCAAAGTATTATCATAATTAGTTTATTTTCTATAATTACTTAGTCTTAGTTATTAGATAAAAATACAAACAAATTAACGTTCACCAAATAGAAACTAAAGCTTAGATAATCGGTACTTGATAACTAGTCTCTGTGGACGATATTCGGTCTTACCAGACTATATTACTTGTGAACGATACGTACATTTGCGTTGAGCACGCATGGAAATCGCCTAACAAGGTTTTGGCGCCGTTAGCGGGGACTGGCCTACTTTCAATATCGAATTATCTATTCTTATTTCTAATTTGGGTTGTATATATTTGATTATGTTATTTTATTTCTAATTTGGTTGCTCCAGGAACAAGTTTCTAACTTGTTCTGCGAGCATCTTTTTATCACTTTTTGTTGTTTTTCTTATTTTGTAGGTAAAGTTGAAAAAATAATGGACTACTACTACTATCAGGGGTAGTGGAATCATCAACAACAGCCTAACCCACAAGTTCCACATGAAGATCAAAATGAGTTGCAGACAGCCATACTCAGGCTCACCAAGTGCCAGACTCAGTTTATGACTGAGACAAAAGTGTCCCTAAAAAATTTGGAGACACAAATAGGGCAGCTGATGAATATGGTGATCAATGTACCGCAATAAAATCTGCCTAGAGACACAATTGTGGGGAGTGATGAGCAGAATGAAGAACCTGAACCACAACAAGCTATTGAGAATAATGAGGAATTGAGAGAGATAGTTGGTGTAGAGAAAAAAGAGGTTACTGAGATCCAATTGTTCACCTTTTTGGATTCCTTGGAACTTCTCTTTCCTATACCCGTTGCAGAAAAGACACCACCAACTATCATTGCTGAGCCCCAACCAAAAAGTCCATACCCTCAAGGGCACCTCCAAAAGTTGAAAGATGTAGGGATTTTCACTGATCCCTACGTTACAGAGAGCCTAGAAGACAAGCATGCCTTGTGTAATTGAAGGATAATCTTAGATCTGAGGCCCTTGTTTGGTGAAATTGATGTAGGTGGAGTGAGACCTGCAACAATAACTGTACGGATTACAAGCCGTTCGCAGAAGGATCCACTGGGCACTAGTAAGGATTAACTGCGTCCGGCTAAAAGACGTTAAAGACAGCGCTTGTTGGGAGACAACCAAATATTTTTAATTATGTTATTTTAATTCTTGCTTTAGTTATTTTATTTTATCTTGAACAGTCTCACGGTCTTGGATTTTATCTTATGTGTTGATGGCAGGTGGACTAGGGACTGACCCTGAGTGGAAAAGGATCAAAATTGCTGGAAAAGTGCAAAAATCGAGCACATCGCCGTGGCGCCAACATGCAGGGCCACAACGCTGAAACTTCAGAGAGCCCAAAAGATTTGAAATTTCAAGAATCTCATCCCAGACCTCCGTTATGATCGATGTGTTGTGTCAGTAAGTTGTCCCTTATTTTTAGTCTTCATACATGAGAGACAATGTGTCGTTTAAGTTTGGGAGGGATCTTAGTTTGTTTTGTGTGTCTGTTTTTGAGTCTTTTTTATTTGTCTTTGTGTTGTTCCATGTGTTTTTGAGTCATAATTGTTTTTATGGATCATGCATGTTGTAGTTGCTAAAGATATTGAGTGGATAAAGTGGGATAATGTAATGTAATTGAAAGCAAAAATATGTGTGCTTAAGTTAGATATGCCAAAAATTCATGACATCTAATTCTTTGAGATATTTGTGCTTAGCCTATGTGTGTCAGTTATGGAAAGAAAAGATGAAAAATGTCTAGAAAATCTGTTTGCTTGTTATTTGAGGCGAAATAGTTAAGATGTACATGTTTAGGAAGATGATTCAAGCATTTCTTTGATATCCCTTCTGACCATTCATTACCTATCCTGACATGAATTGTATCACTAGTCAGCCCCTTTGAGCCTAAAATAAGATCTTTGTTTGACACCCTATGATTCCCTGTTTGTGCCATAAGTGATAATTGAAAGTTAGTGGGATGAAAAGTGTTGAAAAAGAAACAAAAAGAGAATTGAAAAATTTGATGCACCCCAATGAAGAATATGCAAAAGCCTAAGTTTGGGGGTGCCTGCCATTTATAATGTATCTCATTCTCTCAAAATAAAAGAGGAGAAAATAGGTATGAGATTAAAAAGGAAATAAAAAAGAAGGAAAAAGAGTTGAATGAAAAAAGCTTATGATACGTAATTGAGCCTAAATGTCTATTTTTACCTACCTCTGCCTAAGCCTACATTACAACCCTTAAAAGTCCTGATGATCTTTAATGTGTATGTCTATGATTAGTGGAGAATAATAAGTAAACAGGTCTATAACATTTTGGGAAAGATGAAATGAAATTGACATGCATAGGTTAGGTGTTTGTATTTCCATTGACCATGATCTAAGTGAATTTGCGAAATATCTAACTTGAAATTCTAGATTGCTGATTATTCATGCTATATATGTTCTAACATATTATCCCATCTTTCATCCATGATTTTTAAGAAGCATTGCTATAGCTACTTGATCCATTTCATAGAGTCTTCATTTGTTTTGTTTTCGTTTTTATTTTTGCTTTACTCGAAGGCGAGTAAAGGTTAAGTTTGGGGGTTTGTTAATCATATTTTATATACACCTTTTGAGTCATTTTAATTAATATTTTACTCATTTCATTTGTGTTTAGTACAATATTATGTATGTTTTTCTTTCTTTTGAGTCACAGCGGTCCGAAATGGAGAAATGAAAAAAAGAGGATGAAATGAGCTTGATTTAGATGGAATTGCACACTAAAAGGGCCAAAAAATGAAGCCTAAGAAGTCCCGGGAAGCATAGGAGAAATCAGACGAAGTCCGGACGAGAAAATAACGAAAAATCAGAAAATTCAGAATGGGAAGCCACCGGCACCGCGGTGCCGTAATGCAGAACCGCGGTGCCGTAATGTAGAACCGCGGTGCCTAATATTCAGAAAGACTGCAGTACTTTCGGCACCACGGTGCCGACGCGAGATTTCTGATTTTCTGGGTCGATTTTCGAAGGGCAAAAGGGTCCAAAATGTGATTTTTCTCAAGACTATAAATTCCTAAAACCCTGAACTAAAGAGGGCATCTTGTACATATTTTTCTATTCTACTTTGGAGGCTAAGAAGGAGGCTATAACACAAGATTGGAGACAACTTTGGTTCAAGTTCTTTTTCTATTCTTTTATTTATTTCAGTTTATGCTGGTTTGTATTAGTTCTTGACATGACAATGTTTATGAGCTAATTACTTAATTAGGACTTTCCTATTGAATCGCTTGAACTTCTATTTCATGAATTAATGTATTAGTTTGATTTCTTCTTCACTTGATTAAGATTTATTCAATATTGGTATGAATGTTTGATAGTTAACTGACCATTAATTATCATAATCTATATGATTTCGAATCAAGAACCGAGAGGAGAGATTTGTATATGCTGTAATTGAATAGACATAGGTTAAAATCGCGGACGAAAGTACCCCGATACTTGTGTAGCATTATAGGTTATTGTTCTTAATCCTCCTATGTGGTAAATCCTATCATAGAAATATAGAAGGGTTCTGCACTGGGGTTGAGCGATTATATATCCTAACCGAAATATAAGACAGTCTAGTTAACCGCTATCTTAACGTAGAAGAAGTCATTCTAGATGCATTAGGGATTGAAAAAAGTGGATAGTTGAAGATATTGAAAGCCCTAATTCCTTCATAACTGATTTAAACCAAAGTATTATCATAATTAGTTTATTTTGTGCAATTACTTAGTCTTAGTTATTAGATAAAAATACAAACAAATTAACGTTCACCAAATAGAAACTAAAGCTTAGATAACCGGTACTTGATAACTAGTCTCTCTGAGGACGATATTCGGTCTTACCAGACTATATTACTTGTGAACGATACGTACACTTGCGTTGAGCACGCGTGGAAATCGCCTAACAGTTTACGACTATACCATGAAACAAGGTTATTTTCAAGATAAAAACATCATCCACTTGTAATTTTTTATCATCCATATCTCCAGCACAATCCGAGTCACTAAATTCTATTAACTTTGGATTAGTGCCTTTGAAATACCATATTTCCAACTCACATGTGCTAATAACATATTGAATAATACGTTTCACGACATTTAAGTGAGACATTTTGGGACAGGATTGGTAACGTGCACAAATACAAACAGTAAACATTATATTTGAGCGACTAGCAGTAAGATAAAGAAGGCTACCTATCATATATCGATCTAATGTTGGGTCAACATTTTCACCAACATTATCCTTACATACCTTCTGCGATGAACCCATTGGTGTTTTTATATGTTTAGCGTTCTCCAAACCAAATCTTTTAACTAGATTCTTGACATATTTACTTTGTAAGATGAAGATTTCATTTCCACTTTGCTTTATCTGCAAGCCTAAAAAAAGTTAATTCCCTAATCATTCTCATTTCAAATGTCGCTGACATATCTTCAACAAATGAGTTTAGGTACGACTGTGAAGTCGATCCAAAGACTATGTAATCCACATAGATTTGAGCAATTATAATATCTACACCATGTCGTTTGATAAACAAAGTATGATCAACTTCACCACGGTTAAAACTAAATTCAAGAAGAAAGTTAGTTAAATAACCATACCATGCACGAGTGGCTTGTTTCAACCCATACAAAGTCTTTTTAAGCTTGTACACATAGTGTGGATGGTAAGGATCTTCAAATCCATTTGGTTGTTCAACATATACCTCCTTGTCTAGATAACCATTTAAAATGACATCTTTTACATCCATTTGGTGTAAAGTAATTTTCAGACAACAAGCAATAGTAAGTAAAAGTCTAATCGACTCGATTCTAGCTACAGGTGAAGGTTTCATCAAAATAAATTCCTTCAACCTGAGTATAACCTTGTGCAACTAGACGTGTTTTGTTTCTAACAATTGTTCCCGATTCGTCTGATTTATTTTAAAAATCTACTTAGTTCCAATTACATTTGAATTGTTTGGACGTGGAACTAAGTCCCATACTTCATTTCGAGAAAATTGTTCAAACTCTTCTTGCATTGCTTGTATCCAGAAATCATCTTTAAGTGTTTCTACAACATTCGTTGGTTCTAATGTAGATATAAAACAAGAAAGACTAACCTCTTGGTATATGGTTGACATACACACATATATTACCATTTCTCTATAGTTGAGTGGTTCTTTGCCTCTTGTTCTAATTCCTTCAAAAACTCCCCCTATCACTTGTCCCGTTGGATGATTCTTCCCAATCCTTGATGAGGGGTCCCTACGAACTTGGTCTAACAATTCAGCACTTGACTCCCTATTTGTGGTCTCTGTTGCTATTTCATATGTTGTTTCAGGTATGTCAACATTTGTGGCAACATCCGATTCTTCTATATTTTGTGGAATTTTCAATGTGTCTATAATGTTATTTTTAATAATTTTTCCTGAAACATTAGAAAGATCATCAAAGATAACATTTACAGACTCTTGTACAATTCTGGATCACAGATTGTGTACTCTATAAGCATGACTATTTTTTTAATAGCCAACAAAAATTCCTTGTCACTCTTAGAGTCAAATTTTACCAAATGATCCCATGTCATTTAAAATATAACAAAACATACCCAAAAACATGAGAGTAACACAAGTTTGATTTCTTTCCATTTATAATCGCATAGGGTGTCATATTTGTTCATGGCCTTAAATAGACTCTATTAGCGATGTGATTAGCATTATTCAATGCTTCTGCCCATAAACATTTTGACAAATGTTTAGAATTAAGCATTACTCTAGCTATTTCTTGCAATGTTCTATTCTTCCATTCTGCAACCCATTCTGTTGAGGAGTTTTGGAGGCAGAAAACTCATGAAAAATTCCATTTTCTCACAAACATTTGTAAATGAACTATTTTCAAATTCTTTTCCATGGTCGGATCTAATCCAAAAAATATGAGAATTGGATAAATTTCTAATTCTAGAGTGTAAGATTTTAAATATGTCAAACGTTTGTGATTTTTCTTTCAAAAAATATATCTAAAAATATCTAGAAAATCATCTTCTATCATAAAGGAATAACTCATGCCTCCTAGACTGTCTACTTCAATTGGACCCATTAAATCCATATGTAGCAATTGAAAACAGTGAAACGTACCTGAATGTTGTCCGTCGTGTTTGTCACGCCCTTTTTCGGCCGCGACTTTTTCTATGAGCGAATCTCCTGCTTAAAATGCAAGTTAGAAAATGAATAATAAATGCTAAAGTGCAAAAAAGAATGTTAGATATTTAAAGGTGCCTAAAGTGTGCTAGAATATAAAGATGTTAAATGTAAACAAAGTAGTGCTAGGGTGCTTAAATATTAAAAGGGTGCTAAGGGATTAATTTTAAAAGTAAAGGGTGCTAAAAGTGCAAAATGCTAAAAGCGGTGTTTAAAATGCTAAAGGGTTGCTAGAATGCTAAGGGTTCGCGGAGTCGCCACCTAATTAGTTTGGGTGAATTAGGACACCTAAATGTTAACTAGTTTTAAGTAAACATTAACTCCATTTTAATGGTCTGCTAACTTTAATGAGATTCTGGATAAGGGTTCTTTATTAACCTAGAGGGAAGGGGTTAGACACCCTCTAAGATCCGCTAACTTGCGGTTGTCCTGCCAAACCTAGGGTAATTATTATGTTTAAAAATGCGAAATAAAAGCTCCTCCTGCTTAATAAAAATGCTAAAATGTTAAAAATGTTTAAAAGGTGCTTAAAGTATAAAAAAGGCAAAAGGTGTTATAAATAAAAGAGCCAAATGCTAAATGTTTAAAAGTGCTTAAAATACTAAAGGTTGCTAAAATGTATTAAATGCTAGAAGGGTGCTAAAGGTGCTAAGAGGCGCTTAAAAGTGCTAAATGCTAAAGTGCTGAAAGTAGTGCTAATATGCTAAAGTACAAAAGAATGCTAGGAGGTGCTAAAATGTTAAGGACAAAATGTGCTAAAGGTGCTAAATGCCAAAGGGTGATTAAAAGTGCTAAAAGGGCTAGAAATGCTAAAGAATGCTAAGAGAGTGCTTTATGGACTAATTATGTGTTCATGCAAAGGTTATTTACGGACTAGTTATGTATACTGCCAGCTAAATTAATCTTGCTTAACCTGCGTACAATATGATATAAGAGGTGCTTTAAAGTGATTCTTGAGAGTTTATGAAAAAATCTGTTATGAATTTTAATAAGAAACAAAATGTTGGTTTTATGATGCAAGTTAAATCATTTAGATCATTTTTGCAGAATTTAGACATGCTCAACAGTCCTAAAAGGCAAGTAAGTTAAGCGATGAACTTTAAATTACCTACCCCACTTATATGTTTAAAGGCTAATTATTCTAGACATCCTATTAATTACAAAATTAAGTAATAAAATTGCAATAAACAAATAAGGCATAAAATGAGGCAATCGAATTTAAAGAGTCAGAGGAGTTGATACGGATGACAACGTCGTCTTGTCCTATTTTTGTTTAAGGACTTCTGAAGCGGGAATGCGAATGCGGATGTATATAGACGCGGGTTGCCATTTGAAGTAGCTCGTGATGAGTCTCGCCGGGAGACTCTTCATTTTTTTGCTCCGGTGCGTGCCATGTAAAAAAAGAAAATGATAAGGATTAGTATATGCTTTATATCAGCTTATCATATAATGAATGAATGGGCATTAAATCTGAACATACACAGTCCAATGCGCATAAATTTGCTGGCAGATTAACAAACCAAGAAAAAAGCAGGCAAAAGGCTTGGCCCAGACATAAACTTCGCAGGCCCAACACGGCGCATGCAGGCATACATATAACTACATGAAGGCAATGTGAAAATTATGTAATATGGACTGGCCCAGTAGGCATGCGCAGGGCCCAGATGTGACTTTCTGCAGAGATGTGCCCAACTTATGATGAGCCCATTGAAACACCAATTCACAAAGGCAAATACCAAGGTATTCAGAATGAACATGCTAAAGATTCAAAGGCAAACTAATACAAGTTCTTCAATTATACCAGAGCAAACAGAGGACTAACATACGCGAGATTCTGTTTAATTTTACAACTGGGCTGATGTAGTTCAAAGTACTATGAGCATTGACGATTGTCCTAGCCATAACTTATCTTTTAAACAGGTTCAGGTGCTAAGGAAAAGAGATATATACATGCTGAAGATATACCATTGATGAAGTACAATCCTAGATTAAGATGTTTTAACTCCAGATCCAACTCCACTTGGAGGATAAATTCAACTGCATTTTTTCTTTAATTGTGTAAAATAATTCTTCTAAATGAGGCAGTATTTGCATTAGAACTCATAACATCCCTTCAATGCTCATTTAATGTTTTGTACCAAATTAGCTTAGTGTTGGTTCTTAGTTATATAAAGTCTTATCTTTTAAAGAAAAGGTGTAGGCAAGCACGAATTATGCAGACATTCACATGAGCCTTGAAATAAATTCATCATACTAGCATGCTGAAGAATTAACCTAACTTGCACATAGTAATATGATAACTAGCCCTATGAACCCTTGAATCTTATACTCCTCCCCTAGACATGTTTTTAGACTAAGGAATATAGACCCATCAACCACTGAATGTAAAACTTGAGTAACTCCTAAATTAGGCGCAAACACATATCAAAGATTGATCTGGTTATAACCTGTGATTTCCAGAACAATCTAACTACCAAATTGACTATCAAGACATACCCAAACCAGTGCACACATATGAGTTATACCAATCAAATAAACAGACTAACATAATTAAAGACAACTAAATTTGCAATCAACACTCATAAAAAAAATAACAGAAGCCAATGAAATACGAGAAGAATTCGAGTTTACCTTCTCCGGACAGCGATCCGGGACAGCGTATCAAGTCGTCGGTCCACTCGACGGGCTTTGGGTTTGCGATGCGAATGAAAGGGTAAAGTTTGTTTTGCGGATTTCTTGGTTAGAATTGAAAGAAGGGATTCAAACTTCCTATTCTGGCGGTGCTAATGGTCTGGTCCAACCTCGCTTCTCCCGATGCTTTCGATTCTTCCCGATGTTCACGCCTCTGAGTTGTTTGACTGCTGCTAAGGGGGTGTCAAATCGATGCCTGCTGACTGCTACCCCGACTAAGCTCTGCCCTGCTCCCACTGCTCTACTCGCATGGATAAAACAATTGCTACCTCACTGAGCTCTGCCGTCTGTGCTCTCCTGCCTGTGATATCGTTTGTGCACCACGATATCACGCTTCCCCCCTGAACCCTGCTCTCTTGTTCGAATATTGCTATTGGACTCCTCTGAGCCCTGCCCTACTCTGCCCCCTCTCCTGTATTGTCCTCCCTCTATAAATACCTATTGCATGTGCTTATATAGCCATGGTTTGGGTTCCTTATTAGGTAAACCTTAGGGCTGATTATGTGCTTGATTCGTGCGGCTTGAACAGGTAAGGTAAGGAAAAGATTGAGGGATTTGAAGGATATTTTGTGTGATTTGTTGCTGATCTCGAAGTGATTCGATAAGGTACGATTTGAAGGATTTGGGTGATGGATATGGTAAGGAAAAGCTGGCTGGGGTGCGTGGATAAAGGAAACCCCGGATTCTCCGGCGAGAAATCCGGGCGGCGACGAAAGCGGAAGGTTTTAGGGTTTAGGTTTCGCAGGGCTTTCTTTTCTAAGGGCTGTTGAAGGGGGAAGACGAGGCAAAGGGTTGCTAGGCCTATAAGGCTGTGGGGAACGAAAAAATGAATTGGGCTGAGGGCTTTGGGTTATATTTTGTGGGCTGCTGGTCGATGGGTTAGAGAGGTAAAATGAGGACTGGGCGTGTGGGCTTGCGGATGATAAGGGGAAATAAGGGTAGGGCGGACTGGGCCTCGCGGGTTGGGCTGGGTAATTGGGCTGGGCAGTTAGTTTAGGTATTTAATTAGGGGTAAATTATTTAATTAGTGATAAATTAATTTAATAAATTGTGCTTAAATTTATTTAGGTGCTTTATTGATCTAATTGTTATAATAAATGCGGGCGTGCTATTTAATTAGTGCTTAATATTTTAGAATGCGACGCTATTATTTAAAATCTTATTATTGTGCATTATTGCGAAGTTAAATTAAAATTGAATTGAGTTTAGATTAAATTATTTAAATGCTAAATGCAAGTATGATTTTTAGGAATTGTTTAAAGCTTTTATAAATGCGACGCTATTAAATGCATGTATTAGATTAAAATGATTTTAAAATTACAAATGATTATGAAATTCTCTTGAGTATTAATAAATGCGGCTATGCTACTTGACACGACGTTGTTGCTAAATTATTTATTTATTATTAATTAAGAATCCTGATAGGGCTTGAAATCAATTAATGCGGGCGCGAGACTCTAAGTGCTTAAAACTCTACGTAAGACGCGATGCCATTATTAAATTGTTTATTTATGCCTGTATTTATGTTTTATCGCTGCCTTTTATTATAAAAAATCATAAAAAATTATTTTACAAAATTAGTCTAATTTTATAGTTAATGACTGGATGGGAGGGTCAAAATTGGGTGTCAACAGCTGTCCCTCTTTGTATGGAGATGATGGAAGAATCTTCGGATAAAGACGTTGACTCATAGCCAATTTTGTCTCGATCTTCAAAAAAAATTGGCGGGTAGACAAGGCCGAAAAAAAAAAAATGTCCCCAGTCGAGTTATGACGACACCGGGTTACCATGGTCAAAACACCGGGCGCGCTAACGCGACTAGCCCCCAAAGGTCGATGTCGAGTTACGACGACATCGGGCCGCCATGGTCAAAACCGGCGGGCTAACGCGACTAGCCGCCCCAAAGGTCGAGTTACGACGACACCGGCCGTGGTAAAGAATAAAATAAACGGGCTTGAACCTGGGATGTACCGCAATGGCTTATGGTGCTGGGTTCTATGGTGATGTGGAGCGAGTGGACCGACGCTTGAGGCCGCTTCTGCCATTCGTTGGGAAGGTTGGCCCCCCAACAAATTGCCCTGTCAGAAGAGAAAATCCACGCCAGGCTCCCGCTCGCATGCTAAGACTTAAACAAACGGTTAGTGCATAAATCATTAAGGCAAAATGATGATGCATAATTTTAAAAGTAATGCAACCGTGAGTAAAAGGTTATCCCGCAAAATGTGATGCTCGCACGTGTTGACGCGATCGCAAATGTTGTGATTTCGCCTTGCACGACGTGTTGCGATTGTGAATGCGGATACGCGTCCTTGCGGGATCGCCCTCAGACTAAAGCTCAAAGAAGAGTTAGTGCATAACTGCTAAGACGGAATAATAAAACACGAATAAGAAACGCACTTTTGAGAGTAGAAAAATCGTCCCTGCGTGGATGTGATATGCTGATGATGGCGTCGTTGGGCTTGTTAGCCGAGAAGCCGCCGCTGACGTGTTCCGCCGGCGCTGCAGACGTATTGCCGCCGGGCGCTGCTGCGCGACTTGCCGCGGCCGATAACGCCGCCGCTCGACGTGCCGCCGGGCGCTATCGGCAGACTTGCCGCGGCCGATAACGCCGCCGCTCGGACGTGGCCGCCGGGCGCCATCGCGCGACTTGTTGCGCCGATAACGCCGCCGGACGTGCCGCCGGGCGCCATCGCGACTTGCCGCGGCCGATAACGCCGCCGCCGGACGTGCCGCTGGCGCCGCTGCGCTGACTCGCCAGGCCGATAACGCCGCCGCTCGACGTGCCGCCGGGCGCCGCTGCGGACTCGATGCGGCCGATAACGCCGCCGCCGACTTGCCGCGGCCGATAACGCCGCTTCTCGGACGTGCCGCCGGGCGCTATCAAGGCAGACTTGTTGCCGATAACGCCGCCGCTCGGACGTGTTGCCGCCGGGCGCTATCGCTGACTTGCCGCGGCCGATAGCGCCGCTCGGACGCTTTGCCGCCGGGCGCTATCGGCACTTTCGCGGCCGATAACGCCGCCGCTCGACGTGGCCGCCGGGCGCCAGGCGTGGACTTGCCGCGGCCGATAACGCCGCCGCTCGGACGTGTTGCCGCCGCGCCATTGCAGACTTGCTGGCCGATAACGCCGCCGCCGACGCACGAATAAGAAGCGCACTTCGAGTAGAAAATCGCCCCGCGCGACGTGATACGTCACGATGGCGCTGCTTTGGGCTTGTTAGCCGATAGCGCCGCTGACGTTGCCGGGCGCGCCGCGTAGACGATTGCCGCCGGGCGCCGCTGCGCGGACTTGCCGCGGCCGATAACGCCGCGTTCGACGTGGCCGCCGGGCGCTATCGCAGACTTGCCGCGGCCGAGCAACGCCGCCGCTCGGACGTGCCGCGGGCGCTATCGAGACTTGTTGCGCCGATAACGCCGCTGTTCGGACGTGGCCGCCGCGCCATTGCGCATTTGCCGCGGCCGATAACGCCGCCGTTCGGACGGTTGCCGCTGGCGCCGCTGCGCGGACTCGCGGCCGATAACGCCGCCGCTCGACGTGCCGCCGGGCGCCGCTGCGGGACTCGATGGCCGATAACGCCGCCGCTCGACTTGCCGGCCGATAACGCCGCTTCGGACGCGTTGCCGGGCGCCATATCGCGACTTGTTGCGGCCGATAACGCCGCCGTTCGACGTGTTGCCGCCGGGCGCTATTGCGCAGACTTGCTGGCCGGAAGCGCCGCGTTCGGACGCTTTGCCGGGCGCTATTGCGACTTTCAGGCCGGCCGATAACGCCGCCGCTCGACGCGGCCGCCGGGCGCCGCTGGCGTGGACTTGCTGGCCGATAACGCCGCTGTTCGACGGTTGCCGCCGGGCGCTATCAGCGACTTGCCGCGGCCGATAACGCCGCCGCTCGACGATTGCCGGGCGCCATTGCGCAGACTTGTTGCGCCGATAACGCCGCCGTCGAACGCTGGCCGCCGGGCGCCATTGGCGCACTTGCCGCCGGGCGCCGCTGCGGACTTGTCGGCCGATAACGCCGCTGTTCGACGCGGCCGCCGGGCGCCATCGCAGACTTGCTGCGGCCGATAACGCCATCGCTCGACG
Source organism: Przewalskia tangutica (assembly GCA_029844215.1). Classification (NCBI taxonomy): domain Eukaryota; kingdom Viridiplantae; phylum Streptophyta; class Magnoliopsida; order Solanales; family Solanaceae; genus Przewalskia; species Przewalskia tangutica. Next base: position 123,845,612 of record CM056718.1, on the reverse strand, counting down.
TATTGGGCCGGGCGCCGCTGGCAGACGCACGCCGATGACGCCGCTGCACGGACGATTGCCGGGCGCTGGCGCAGACGCACGCCGGCGACGCCGCGTTCGGACGATTGCCGCTAACGCCGCTGCAGACATATTGCCGCCGCTCCCGTGAGAATAAATGCTCCCGCAAGCTGCTCGAGAAAACGCGGTATACCGCTTAAACAAAATGATAAATATATACGGAAGTGCAATTTTATAGCAGAGATGTCGCCCCGATACGCCGTGATGAATATCGAGATGTTGTCCTGCACTGACACGCTAAACGCCGCAATCGATTTAATTGCCACGATGCCTTTGTTGCGCGACGCGTTGGTTGTAAATTTGACTTATGCCCACGCTGACGCGCCAGCCCTTGCTGCAATTCTGAGTTTTGATCGCTGATTGTCGGCGCCTTTTCTCGCTTCACGCTTCGACGCGACTTTGAATTTTGATTTTTGTCATATCCTCTCGCATTGCTTTTTCTTCGCAAGAAACTTCGCCGTATTTTCTCGCGGCCATTGCACTTTCTCGCTTTTGTTAATATGAAAAGACTACCAAAGAAAATTTGTGAGTTTTGTGGGGTCGATTCGCATTTGACTTCGCCGCTTGTTCCTCGACATCCGCGTGTCTAGCCTCGCTGACTCGCAACCTCGTGCTTCCTACCTTGTCCCGCTTTGAATACGCAACGCGTTGGCCTAAAGCTGGTCTCAATGTAGTTGTCGATGACATCGCGGCGTAGGTTTGCCAAGCCCTCGTTTGTGTTTCCGAGTATGGTAGGAATTTGTGCGGGATATACGGGTGCATTGTATATCGCTGAATGAGATATGCGCAGTTAGAAAGGTACCGATAATAATTTGGAGGATTTTGGTTATTTGCAGCGACGAGTGCTTTAGTGATGCTTTCGAGCCTTCCGATTTCGCCGCAGGTTGCCATTTGCCGCGTAATCGGGCGAGGTGCTCGACGACGATCTACGCTTTTCTTTCGAGACCGCTGCCTATAGGAATCAAGACAGTTCACTGCTCGCCAAATGCCATCGATCGCTTATGTCGCCGACCGCGTTTTGATTCGCGCGATATCGACGCTCGCCATTGCTTAGTCAAATACAAATCGACCTTTCGGGAGACGGTAAACTTTAGACAACATGTAGCAACCGTGTTAGTGTAAAACACGTGATTTTGCGTAAGTAAAAACATTTAGCAAGTACATGTTGCACATAAATCGCCAACAGTCCTAACACGCACGGGGACCCCTTTATGCCGCAGGTAGCCTAAACGCCACATATGCGAGGCCATGATAGATTTGTCCAAGTCGCCTAACTATAATGCTTTCGCTGGAAATGACGCACCAAACGACGGCACTTTTTCCAATTTCGCATGTCATGATTAGGCTTGGATTTGTCTCATTGCCACGCTACACATAATACGCCGATTGGTCGTTGGGTCGAGAAACCCGCGACATGTTCGTGTCTTCCTAATTGTGGTGTCAATGCCAAGGACCGACCCACCTAAGGTAAATGCATGCATGCCCTAAATAAAGGGTGGTATAGCTCTATCCTAAGTTTCTAAGATTTGGCTTTTCTAGACGCAGCGTTCCCGAATGACAACTCGAGCGGTAGGCTACGCTACCGATCGATTTAACCGATCTAACTCACAGCGCCAACTCTCCTAAATTTTGGATATTTTTGAAAGAAATTTATGGTGCAAAGCACACCAAATAGCGAGTGTGTGATAGTGTGAATTTTCCAGAGCGGAAGAAATATGAGCGGAATGCCAGTTTAAGGAAAGCAGTAAAGCAGGTAGCAATTAAAATAAACAAAATATAGCACACAAAATTAAATGCAAAAAAATAATGCCAAATAATAACCCTAGGTCCGTTATGGTTAAGAACCTTAATCCTCAATGAGTCGCTTATTTCACACGCCTTTTTCGGCCGCGACTTTTTCTATGAGCGAATCTCCTGCTTAAAATGCAAGTTAGAAAATGAATAATAAATGCTAAAGTGCAAAAAAGAATGTTAGATATTTAAAGGTGCCTAAAGTGTGCTAGAATATAAAGATGTTAAATGTAAACAAAGTAGTGCTAGGGTGCTTAAATATTAAAAGGGTGCTAAGGGATTAATTTTAAAAGTAAAGGGTGCTAAAAGTGCAAAATGCTAAAAGAGGTGCTTAAAATGCTAAAGGGTTGCTAGAATGCTAAGGGTTCGCGGAGTCGCCACCTAATTAGTTTGGGTGAATTAGGACACCTAAATGTTAACTAGTTTTAAGTAAACATTAACTCCATTTTAATGGTCTGCTAACTTTAATGAGATTCTGGATAAGGGTTCTTTATTAACCTAGAGGGAAGGGGTTAGGCACCCTCTAAGATCCGCTAACTTGCGGTTGTCCTGCCAAATCTAGGGTAATTATTATGTTTAAAAATGCGAAATAAAAGCTCCTCCTGCTTAATAAAAATGCTAAAATGTTAAAAATGTTTAAAAGGTGCTTAAAGTATAAAAAAGGCAAAAGGTGTTATAAATAAAAGAGCCAAATGCTAAATATTTAAAAGTGCTTAAAATACTAAAGGTTGCTAAAAGGTATTAAATGCTAGAAGGGTGCTAAAGGTGCTAAGAGGCGCTTAAAAGTGCTAAATGCTAAAGTGCTGAAAGTAGTGCTAATATGCTAAAGTACAAAAGAATGCTAGGAGGTGCTAAAATGTTAAGGACAAAATGTGCTAAAGGTGCTAAATGCCAAAGGGTGATTAAAAGTGCTAAAAGGGCTAGAAATGCTAAAGAATGCTAAGAGGGTGCTTTATGGACTAATTATGTGTTCATGCAAAGGTTATTTACGGACTAGTTATGATATCGCCACTAAATTAATCTTGCTTAACTCGCATAATATGATATAAGAGGTGCTTTAAAGTGATTCTTGAGAGTTTATGAAGAAATCTGTTATGGATTTTAATAAGAAACAAAATGTTGGTTTTATGATGCAAGTTAAATCATTTAGATCATTTTTGCAGAATTTAGACATGCTCAACAGTCCTAAAAGGCAAGTAAGTTAAGCGATGAACTATAAATTACCTACCCCACTTATATGTTTAAAGGCTAATTATTCTAGACATCCTATTAATTACAAAATTAAGTAATAAAATTGCAATAAACAAATAAGGCATAAAATGAGGCAATCGAATTTAAAGAGTAGGAGGAGTTGAGACGGATGACAACGTCGTCTTGTCCTATTTTTGTTTAAGGACTTCTGAAGCGGGAATGCGAATGCAGATGTATATGTTGACACCCAATTTTGACCCTCCCGTCCAGTCATTAACTATAAAATTACACTAATTTTAAAGCAATTTTATAATAATAAAATACAACAATAAAACATTAATACAGACATAAATAAACAATTTAATAATGACACCGCGTCTTAAGCACTTAGAGTCTCGCGCCCGCATTTATTAATTATAAGCTCTGTCGTAGTTCTTAAATAATTAATTAATAAATACTTTAGCAATAACGCCGCATTCTAAAATATTAAGCACTAATTAAATTAAGCACGCCCGCATTTATTATTATAATAGTTTTAAACTAATAAAACACCTAAATAATTTAATCAATTAATTTTTACCACTAATTAACTAATTAATACACCTAGAATTAAAACACAACATTAAAACACTAATTAATTACCTAAAACTAATACCCTTTTAAATAATTTACTCAAATCTAATACCTAGAATTAGCACCTAATTAAACTCCTAATTCTACCCAGCCCTTTATCTTACCCGCACGGCCCAACTCGTCAGCCCACTACCCGCGAAGCCTATTTCCCTCAGCCCAATTCGTTTTTGATTCCCCCACAGCCCTTACATGCCTATCACCCTTATTTCCCTTATCAGCCCATCAATTTACCCCAGCCCTTATTTTCATTTTCGCCCCTTCCCTGTCACACGAACCTCAGAAACCTCAGAACCTTCAAGAACAAAACTTCTGCCCTTTAGCCGCGAATCTCGCCGGATTTTCAGGGAGGAAAATCCGGCGACTTTCCTTACCCATGCACACAGCCAGCCCTCTTACCTTAAGCAATATTTTCCACCCAAATCTTTACCATAAAGAGTCAATCGTTCCATAAGAATCGAAATGAAATATTCCAAATCTTCCCCGAAAATGGCAACAAATCACTTACAAATCAAGATCAAGAATCTCACAAAATCATACGGGTTGACGAAAATCAGCCTTTATTTTACTTACCAACATTAGAACCCAAATTGGGCTATAAAAAAGAGACATGCAGTAGAACATAGGGGAATGGAGAAGGACAGCAAGAACACAAAAACCAAAACTCTTTACTTTTCTGAAAAACGAGCAAAATCGTCCTAGCTCTTTTATCACTTTCAATCGCATAATCGCAGAAATCTCCGAGTGGCGTCGACGCTTGATACGCTGCCTCGGTTCGCCGCCGGAGAAGGTAAAATTCCACTCCTACCGATTCGTCATTGCCGAATTTCGCATTTTTCGCGTGTCTCGCGCCAAGATAATGTTAGAATTTATTTGTTTAGTTCGCTGATTACGATAAATGCAAGGTTATTTCGGCGAATAGTGAAGTCCCGGTCTTGGTGAATATTTATTTGTTTGATTGTGATGGCAGATACTTATTTTGCGAAAATGCTTTGTGATAGATGTTGTTATAAGGATCAGTCTGCTGTTTCAGTAGTATATTAGACATATTTTGGCTCAGTAATAACTGTGAAGATTAGTTAACAATCCATCAAGCATATTTAGTCACATATGTTCCTGTCGACGTTTGTAACGCTTTATCTCGTTAGTTTAGGCTTAGTTTAGTCAAATATGATTCTATCGACTCGCATCGATGCCTAATTTGTGTATGAATTAGTTTAAGGTGTTCAAAATCGACTTTAATCGTTAGTCGCGGATCGTTATTCTCGATAGACGTGTTGATTTAAGAACAACTCGCCATATATAAATCGATGTTGATTTAGACTGCACGTGGTCTATCTAACCATGTATAACCCGCTTATGTAATCCCGTGTTATTTGGTATAAAAGTTGTAATGTATTTTTAACTAAATCTGGGCTGTATAAGTTGTGCAATGTCAATGTAGCTTGAACCCGCGAGCGTGTATATCTGGGAACCCTAGCCTCATATATCCGCGATATACACCGGAATGATCACACCGCTCCACAGATTCACTCGCTTGGAACTTATTTAGTTCCTATATGGGTCTATATTAGATTATTGTACTTCTTTGGTCACTTGGTGTCAAAATCCGCTACCGAAGTCTTTTAGAGCTTTCTATACCAACATCCGTTGTTTACATGGATCGCTTGTGTTGACCGAGCCATTGTTGATCGTGATTCCTCTCATAAGCACATACGAGGGATAGTTTGTGCTAACATAGTTCAAACCATTGAGGAATCTGGGCATATGATCGGGAAGATGGATTTACTTCACCCTAGCCATTTGCTTCGACGCTGAGTCACGTATCTTAAATTAAACTAGCATGCTATGTGTTGCCATATTATTTCACCCATTTTTGGTGTCTCGTCCCAGATCACCGATCATTAACTCATATATAATGTGCTAGTGTGGTTCATATGAGCATGTAAGAATAGGATTAATTGGCCTTTCTTTTAAAAATGGAAATTTTACGCTTGCGCTTATTTCGCTTCATCGCTTACATCTAGTTATTCTCCTAAGTATATTTGAGAACTCGCCGCAGAAGTCCGCAGCAGTTGTACTCATTTTTTCTTCTTTGTTTGTTGTTGCATACCGCCTCTCCTCCTTTAGAAAACTGAGAAGATAATTGGTTTACACCGCTCGGGTGCCGATTTATCCTCCTCTAAATTGATAATTTATTCGGGGCCACCTATTGTTTCTCTCGCTTGCCTTACTTGTTTGCCTTCATCGTTTCTATTCCCCGAGCCCAACAAAGGCGTGTTAAATATAGAATCGTGGATAATGCATGTGTTCCGCCTCTCAAGATCATTTTGTTTATCATTGCCTTTTATACAATCGATGATACTAATCCTTATCTTCTCGTTATTTTTACATGGCACGACGGAAAGAAAATGAAGAAGAGTCTCATGGCAGACTCATCACGAGCTACAACAAATGAAGACCCACATCTTATATGCTTCATCCACTCCGCATCACAAACTCCAAATCATAGGTAGATGGCTCGCCGCTTCTTCGAGTCATATTAATTCATATCCTCCCTATTATTTGTTGTAATTATTTGTCTAACATTACACTATTAGTAGAATATAATATCAAGCAATAAATTAAAAGATAACTTTCCTTCTTAAGTCCTAGGAAATCAGTTAATAATTTTCATTTGCATAATTACTTAGATAGTTAATTAATTCAACATGAAACCCATTTTTTTACAAATCCTCATTAGCCTTCGCATAAGCAATTATCTAAAACATCGATAGCCATTTTACAATCCTATAAGAAGACCCTGTGTCATAATAAATTTTACTCCTGTTATACGCGATATGTATCTAATATGGTATTTAGGTACCCTAATGACATATTTTCCAAAACTAACTTTGACTTTTCTATATATATCTCGCAATTAATTTTAGACATAAATATCTTATATCTTCAAAATTCTTTTACTCAAATGCCCTTTAACATGTCCTTTCTTAGCATAATAATTAACCCTAGGTTTGAATCTGACAACCGCGAAAGTTAGCGGATCCTTTAGGTGCCTAACCCTTCCCTTTAGGATAATAAAGAACCCTTACCCTAATCTCATTAAGTTTAGCACTATAAAACGGAGTTAATGTTTTACTTTAAACTAGTTAAACATTTAGGTGTCCTAATTCACCCAAACTAATTAGGTGGCGACTCCGCGAACCCTTTAGCATTTTAGTATTCTTTTAACATTTAACACTTTTATTTATTTTCTAACACTTATTTTACTGAGCAGGGTTCGCTAGACTCCCGTTTTCGACTCCGGTTTAAAATGGGGTGTTACAGATGGCGACTCCACTGAGGATTTTTAGGTTCTTAATCACAACAGACCTAGGGTTATTATTTGGCATTACTTTTGCATTTAATTTTTGTGTGCTGTATTTTGTTTTGTTTATTTTAAATTGCTACCGCTATCGCTTTCCTTAAACTGGCATTCCGCTCATATTTCTTCCACTCTGGAAAATTCACACAATCACACACTACATGCGAGGTGCGCTTGGTGCATCAGCAAAATTCTTTCTTCAAAATCCAAATTTAGGAGAGTCGGTAATATACGTGGAGTGCCCGGTCTAACCGGTGGCCAAGTAGCCTTCTCACTCGAGTTGTCCGCTCGGGAACTCAAGGCCTAGAAAAGCCAATTCTAGAAACTTAAGATGAGCTATACCACCCTTTATTTTAGGGCATGCATGCATTTACCTTAGGTGGGTCGGTCCGCATCGACACCACAATTAGGAAGACACCAAACTTGTCGACGGTTTCACCCAACGACCAACCAGCATATTATGTGTAGCGTGACAATGATAGACAAATCCAAGGCCTAATCATGACATGCTGAAATTGGGAAAAGTGCACCGTCATTTGGTCGCCATTTCCAACAAAAGCATTATAGTTGGACGACTTGGACAAATCTATCATGACTCGCATACGTGACGCTTAGGCCTACCGCATAAAGAGGTCCCCGCATGTTAGGAAACGCTTAAACGTGCTATGTGCAATATATCTGCTACATACCTGCAAATTATGTGCTTTATGCTAACACCGTTTGTTGCATTTTTTAGAAAGATTTATCATCCTCCCCAAAGGTCGATTTGTATTTGACTAAGCAATGGCAGAGCATCAATACTTCACAAGATCAAAGGCACGCATCCGAAGGAACGAGCCTAACTCGCCTTGGTTCCTATAGGCAAAGCAGTGGGTCTCGTAAGAGAAAGGCAAAGATAGATCCGGCCGAGCACCGCACAATTACTACAAAGAATGGCAACCTCGCAGCCGAAATCAAAAGGCTCAAGAACCTCACCAGAGCACTCACATCGCAAATAACCAAAACAATAAAAACCTTCAAATTATTACCAAGACTCGCCATTACATATCCCATTCTCGCCAATATACAATGACCCACACAAAACCGAACGCCTAACGATCTCGGCTAGACACAAACCAAAGGCCACCACAAACCTATTTTCGCAATACATATGACAACCCCTTGCGATACCCACACGTGTATACGCCACAACCAAAAGCCCGTCCACCAAACATCTTCGCACCCCGCCTGAATACCACAGAAAGGCCAGCCAAAATATATGCCCATTTAGCCGAGCCTTTATCGCAGTTGTACGAGAGGTTGAGGTTTGCAGGGATACTCCAGCCAATTCCAAAGAATGTGCCCAATCCCAAGTCCAAAGCTCATGATGGAAACAAAAGTTGTGCATACCATTCTGGAGCCATCGGACACGACGTGGGAAGGTGTTATACACTCAGAGACAAAGTAAGGGAGCTGATCAAGGAGGGAGTCATTCAGGTGGAGGATGCTTACCCCAATGAGTACAATGAACCCCAAAGGAAGAGAGGCATTCCCTGGCCAGAGCCCGCTCCGCCTGAATCAGTCATTTATCCAAGCAGACACCACGCAGAAGCCAAAAGAAGGAGATACTGACAGCAGAGCACGAAGACCCAGCCGGCCATGATGCAGAGCAAGAAGGCATATTGGTTGGATTTGCACCCTTGTTCTGGTCCGCCTAAAGCCCAGATAAGAAAGAACAATTTAGTTTAGCAGAATAATCGAAGACTCATACTTAATGTTTTGCTTAAGTTTTTATGTAATTGGAACTACGTGTGACCTGATTCCCTTGGCGGATACGTAGGCGGCCACATCGGCTTCGGTCCCACCTTTTAGAAAAATCCCAATTGTTCTTTTGCTTGTAATGAACTACGTTTGACCTGATTCCTCGCGGATACGCAGCGCCGCCTCGCCGTCCCACATTTGGAAATTTTAATTTTACCCAATATTCGCTTGTAATGAACTACGCCATGACTGATTCTCTACGGGATACGAGGCGCCTAAATCGCTTGGCCACACCATTAGGAAACTTTCCCTTCGTTCTGAAAATAACAAACATACAAGCAACTCCATTGAGACCCCCCTTAGGACAAACACCCTTTTCAAAACTGGGACAATGTAGGAAACTGCATGTGGTTGCAAGTCCAAACAAGTCGTGCACACGATGTCAAGGAATAAGGCATGGTCAAATGCGAATCGACCCCCCCCCAAAACGTACAAAATTTTCTTTGAGCGCAGGTCCGACAGATTAGCAGACGATACAACAAAAGTTCTTCCTATTGGCACGAGACGAGAGAGGCACCGACAATCAACAAATAATTCAAAAGTCCAACAAAGTCTAGCAGATCACCTGCATTAAAACACACAAACGAAGGCATCATATCAGGGACGACATCTCTACCCACATAATTGCCTTTTCAAATATTTATCATTCTGTTTTAACAGTTATACACTAACTTTTTCTCAAGCTTAGCTTGGCGAGCATTTATTCTACAGAGCAAAGAAGAACACGCCCAGCAACGACGTTATCGTAATTATGTCCAGCGACGACATATATTCGACTCGCTTTTACCAAAATCGACAATTTTAAGGACTTCGCCAAGAAAGGACACCGGCAAATATGATTCCATATGCTCGAAAGATCGACATAAACTGGGACAAATTTTAAAAGAGAACCTGACGGCAATGAGCAATCGAGAGTATGGGAGAATATACCGCGATTTCGATAAGGATGTGCAAAAATCAACATAATTTCCTACTAGTATATTTTCTCAAGATAGAATATTTTCAACAAATGTTTTCGACCGAGACTCAAATCGCATAGGTTATACGGTCCGCATACAAGACAACGCTGCAAATATCAAGAGCCAACACAAATCGCCGACCCTCCCCGAACTAACAATTTTCGAGTGAATTTTGCAGTCAACAGAACAAGGAGGACAATAACATTCCAATACAACATCTACATTTCGCCCATACAACGATTTAACATCTACATTTCGCCCATACAACGATTTAACATCTACATTTCGCCCATACAACGATTTAACATCCGCATTTCGCCCATACAACGATTTAACATCGTGATTTCGTCTGCATAACGATTTAACATCCGCATTTCGCCCATACAACGACTAACATCCGCATCTCGCCCATACAACGATTTAACATCTACATCTTCGCCCATACAACGCATTTAACGCTCGATATCGCCCATACAACGATTTAACATCCGCATTTCGCCCATACAACGATTTAACATCCGCATTCGCCCATACAACGATTTAACATCTATATCTCGCCCATACAACGATTTAACATCTACATTTCGCCCATACAACGATTTAACGCCTACATCTCGCATACAACGCATTTAACATCCGCACAACGATTTAACATCTACATTTTGTCCATACAACGATTTAACATCCGCATCTCGCCCATACAACGACATTTAACATCTACATCTTGTCCATACAACGACGAACGCTCGCATATCGCCCATACAACGACTAACATCTGCATTTCGTCCATACAACGATTTAACATCCGCATCTCGCCCATACAACGATTTAACATCTATATCTCGCCCATACAACGACGAAATCTACATTTCGCCCATACAACGCATTTAACGCCTACATCTCGCCCATACAACGCATTTAACATCTACATCTCGCCCATAAAACGACGTTTAATATCTACATATCGCCCATACAACGATTTAACATCTACATATCGCCCATACAACGATTTAACATCCGCATATCGCCCATACAACGATTTAACATCCGCATATCGCCCATACAACGATTTAACATCCGCATATCGCCCATACAACGCATTTAACATCGTGATATCGCCCATACAACGCATTTAACATCCGCATTTCGCCCATACAACGATTTAACATCTGCATTTCGCCCATACAACGACATTTAACATCTCGCATTTCGCCCATACAACGATTTAACATCCGCATTTCGCCCATACAACGCATTTAACATCCGTGATTTCGCCCATACAACGATTTAACATCCGCATTTCGCCCATACAACGATTTAACATCTCGCATTTCGGCCCATACAACGCATTTAACATCTGCATTTCGCCCATACAACGATTTAACATCTGCATTTCGCCCATACAACGCATTTAACATTCGCATCTCATCCATACAACGATTTAACATCTACATCTCGCCCATACAACGCATTTAACATCTGCATTCGCCCATACAACGACGAACATATACATATCGCCCATACAACGACGAACATCTACATATCGCCCATACAACGATTTAACATCCGCATATCGCCCATACAACGATTTAACATCTCGCATATCGCCCATACAACGATTTAACATCTCGCATATCGCCCATACAACGCATTTAACATCTCGCATATCGCCCATACAACGATTTAACATTCGCAAACATTCGCATCTCGCCCATACAACGACGAATATACGATCTCGCCCTTACAACGATTTAACATTCGATCTCGTCTGCGTAACGATTTAACATCTCGTGATCTCGCCCATACAACGATTTAACATCTCGTGATTCGCCCATACAACGCATTTAACATCTCGCATCTCGCCCATACAACGATTTAACATCCGTGATCTCGTTTATACAAGACAGCGTATCATCACATCATTTCATTTTATACAATCTGACTACAGCACAAATTCATATTCTTACATTATTTTGCCTTAACAGTTATGCACTAACCGTTTGCTTAAGTCTTAGCATGCAGGAGCAGGAGCACAACGTGGATTTTCTTACAAATAACCGGCAATTTATCGGGGCCAACCTTCCCAATGAACGGCGTAAGCGCCTGCCGCCGGTCCACTGCTCCACATCACAATAAAACCCGCACTATAAGCCATAGCGTACACCCTGTGTTCAAGCCCGTTTATTTCATTTTTATTCTTTACACCACAGCCCAGTGTCGTCATAACTCGACACTGGGACAAATTTTGAGTCCGCATCAGCCCACTTTGGTGTTTTGACCATGGTAGCCCAGCGTCATCATAACTCGACACTGGGATAATTTTTGAGTCCGCGTCAGCCTTGTCTTTTCCCAAACCTTTCAATTCTGAGGATCGAGACAAAATTGGCTATGAGTCAACGTCTTTGTCCGAAGATTCTTCCATCATCTCCATACAAAGAGGGACAACTGTTGACACCCAATTTTGACCCTCCCGTCCAGTCATTAACTATAAAATTACACTAATTTTAAAGCAATTTTATAATAATAAAATACAACAATAAAACATTAATACGTATATAAATAAACAATTTAATAATGACACTGCGTCTTAAGCACTTAGAGTCTCGCTACCGCATTTATTAATTATAAGCTCATTGTAGTTCTTAAATAATTAATTAATAAATACTTTAGCAATAACGCCGCATTCTAAAATATTAAGCACTAATTAAATTAAGCACGCCCGCATTTATTATTATAATAGTTTTAAACTAATAAAACACCTAAATAATTTAATCAATTAATTTTTACCACTAATTAACTAATTAATACACCTAGAATTAAAACACAACATTAAAACACTAATTAATTACCTAAAACTAATACCCTTTTAAATAATTTACTCAAATCTAATACCTAGAATTAGCACCTAATTAAACTCCTAATTCTACCCAGCCCTTTATCTTACCCGCACAGCCCAACTCATCAGCCCACTACCCGCGAAGCCTATTTCCCTCAGCCCAATTCATTTTTGATTCCCCCACAGCCCTTACATGCCTATCACCCTTATTTCCCTTATCAGCCCATCAATTTACCCCAGCCCTTATTTTCATTTTCGCCCCTTCCCTGTCACACGAACCTCAGAAACCTCAGAACCTTCAAGAACAAAACTTCGCTCTTAGCCGCGACTCGCGGATTGTCAGGGAGGAAAATCCGGCGACTTTCCTTACCCATGCACACAGCCAGCCCTCTTACCTTAAGCAATATTTTCCACCCAAATCTTTACCATAAAGAGTCAATCGTTCCATAAGAATCGAAATGAAATATTCCAAATCTTCCCCGAAAATGGCAACAAATCACTTACAAATCAAGATCAAGAATCTCACAAAATCATACGGTTGACGTAAAATCAGCCTTTATTTTACTTACCAACATTAGAACCCAAATTGGGCTATAAAAAAGAGACATGCAGTAGAACATAGGGGAATGGAGAAGGACAACAAGAACACAAAAACCAAAACTCTTTACTTTTCTGAAAAACGAGCAAAATCGTCCTAGCTCTTTTATCACTTTCAATCGCATAATCGCAGAAATCTCCGAGTGGCGTCGACGCTGATACGCCTCGGTTCGCCGGAGAAGGTAAAATTCCACTCCATCGATTCGTCGCATTGCTGAATTTCTGCATTTTTTCGCGTGTCTCGTGCCAGTATAATGTTAGAATTTATTTGTTTAGTTCTGCTTGGATTACGATAAATGCAAGGTTATTTCGGCGAATAGTGAAGTCCCGGTCTTGGTGAATATTTATTTGTTTGATTGTGATGGCAGATACTTATTTTGCGAAAATGCTTTGTGATAGATGTTGTTATAAGGATCAGTCTGCTGTTTCAGTAGTATATTAGACATATTTTGGCTCAGTAATAACTGTGAAGATTAGTTAACAATCCATCACATATTTAGTCACATATGTTCCTGTCGACGTTTGTAACGCTTTATCTCGTTAGTTTAGGCTTAGTTTAGTCAAATATGATTCTATCGAATTCTGGTACTGATGCCTAATTTGTGTATGAATTAGTTTAAGGTGTTCAAAACTGACTTTAATCGTTAGTCGTGGACTGTTTGTTCTGGATAGATGTGTTGATTTAAGAACAACTCCAGTCTATATATAAATCGTATGTTGATTTAGAATGCACGCGTGGTCTATCTAACCATGTATAACCTGTTTATGTAATCCCGTGTTATTTGGTATAAAAGTTGTAATGTATTTTTAACTAAATCTGGGCTGTATAAGTTGTGCAATGTCAATGTAGCTTGAACCCGTGAGTGTGTATATCTTTGGGAACCCCTAGCCTCATATATCTGCGATATACACTGGAATGATCACACTGTCTCCATGTATCTGCCTGTTTGGAACTTATTTAGTTCCTATATGGGTCTATATTAGATTATTGTACTTCTTTGGTCACTTGGTGTCAAAATCCGCTAATGAGTCTTTTAGACGCTTTCTATACCAACATCCGTTGTTTACATGGATTGGCTTGTTGCGACGAGCCATTGTTGACTGCATTCCTCTGTTAAGCACATATGAGGGACAGTTTGGTGCTAACATAGTTCAAACCATTGAGGAATCTGGGCATATGATTGGGGAAGATGGATTTACTTCAGTCCTAGCCATTTGCTTCGATGTTGAGTCATGTATCTTAAATTAAACTAGCATGCTATGTGTTGCCATATTATTTCACCCATGTTTGGTGTCTCTGTCCCGGTATCACTGATCATTAACTCATATATAATGTGCTAGTGTGGTTCATATGAGCATGTAAGAATAGGATTAATTGGCCTTTCTTTTAAAAAATGGAAATTTTACGCTTTGCAGTTATTTCTATCTACTGCTTACATCTAGTTATTCTCCTAAGTATATTTGAGAACCTGCTGCAGCAAGTCTGCAGGCAGGTTGTACTCATTTTTTTCTTCTTTGTTTGTTGTTGCATACCTGCCCCTCCCTCCTTTAGAAAATCTGAGAAGATAATTGGTTTACACTGCCTTGGGTGCCGATTTATCCTCCTCTAAATTGATAATTTATTTGGGCCAGCCTATTGTTTCCTCTGTTTGCCTTACTTGTTTGCCTTACTGTTCTCTATTCCCCTGAGCCCAACAGTGCGTGTTAAATATAGAATCAGTGGATAATGCATGTGTTCCGCCTCTCAAGATCATTTTGTTTACTGCTGTCTTTTATACAATTGGACAGATACTAATCCTTATCTTCTGTTATTTTTACATGGCACGCATCGGAGCAAAATGAAGAGTCTCATGGCGAGACTCATCACGAGCTACAACAAATGAAGACCCACATCTTATATGCTTCATCCACTCCGCATCACAAACTCCAAATCATAGGCGAGATGGCCTTGCCGCTTCTTCGAGTCATTATTAATTCATATCCTCCCCTATTATTTGTTGTAATTATTTGTCTAACATTACACTATTAGTAGAATATAATATTGAAGCAATAAATTAAAAGATAACTTTCCTTCTTAAGTCCTAGGAAATCAGTTAATAATTTTCATTTGCATAATTACTTAGATAGTTAATTAGTTCAACATGAAACCCATTTTTTTACAAATCCTCATTAGCCTTCGCATAAGCAATTATCTAAAACATCGATAGCCATTTTACAATCCTATAAGAAGACCCTGTGTCATAATAAATTTTACTCCTGTTATACGCGATATGTATCTAATATGGTATTTAGGTACCCTAATGACATATTTTCCAAAACTAACTTTGACTTTTCTATATATATCTCGCAATTAATTTTAGACATAAATATCTTATATCTTCAAAATTCTTTTACTCAAATGCCCTTTAACATGTCCTTTCTTAGCATAATAATTAACCCTAGGTTTGAACGGACAACCGCGAGTTAGCGGATCCTTTAGGGTGCCTAACCCCTTCCCTTTAGGATAATAAAGAACCCTTACCCCAGAATCTCATTAAGTTTAGCAGACCATAAAAATGGAGTTAATGTTTTACTTTAAACTAGTTAAACATTTAGGTGTCCTAATTCACCCAAACTAATTAGGTGGCGACTCCGCGAACCCTTTAGCATTTTAGTATTCTTTTAACATTTAACACTTTTATTTATTTTCTAACACTTATTTTACTGAGCAGGGTTCGCTAGACTCCCGTTTTCGACTCCGGTTTAAAATGGGGTGTTACAGTATATAGACGCGGGTTGCCATTTGAAGTAGCTCGTGATGAGTCTCGCCGGGAGACTCTTCATTTTTTTGCTCCGGTGCGTGCCATGTAAAAAAAGAAAATGATAAGGATTAGTATATGCTTTATATCAGCTTATCATATAATGAATGAATGGGCATTAAATCTGAACATACACAGTCCAATGCGCATAAATTTGCTGGCAGATTAACAAACCAAGAAGAAGCAGGCAAAAGGCTTGGCCTGCATATAAACTTCGCAGCCCAACGGCGCATGAGGCATACATATAACTACATGAAGGCAATGTGAAATTTATATAATATGGACTGGCCCAGTAGGCATGCGCAGGGCCCAGATGTGACTCTCTGCAGAGATGTGCCCAACTTATGATGAGCCCATTGAAACACCAATTCACAAAGACAAATACCAAGGTATTCAGAATGAACATGCTAAAGATTCAAAGGCAAACTAATACAAGTTCTTCAATTATCAAAGAGCAAACAGAGGACTAACATACACGAGATTCTGTTTAATTTTACAACTGGGCTGATGTAGTTCAAAGTACTATGAGCATTGACGATTGTCCTAGCCATAACTTATCTTTTAAACAGGTTCAGGTGCTAAGGAAAAGGGATATATACATGCTGAAGATATACCATTGATGAAGTACAATCCTAGATTAAGATATTTTAACTCCAGATCCAACTCCACTTGGAGGATAAATTCAACTGCATTTTTGCTTTAATTGTGTAAAATAATTCTTCTAAATGAGGCAGTATTTGCATTAGAACTCATAACAGCCCTTCAATGCTCCTTTAATGTTTTGTACCAAATTAGCTTAGTGTTGGTTCTTAGTTATATAAAGTCTTATCTTTTAAAGAAAAGGTGTAGGCAAGCACGAATTATGCAGACATTCACATGAGCCTTGAAATAAATTCATCATACTAGCATGCTGAAGAATTATCCTAACTTGCACATAGTAATATGATAACTAGCCCTATGAACCCTTGAATCTTATACTCCTCCCCTAGACATGTTTTTAGACTAAGGAATATAGACCCATCAACCACTGAATGTAAAACTTGAGTAACTCCTAAATTAGGCGCAAACACATATCAAAGATTGATCTGGTTATAACCTGTGGTTTCCAGAACGATCTAACTACCAAATTGACTATCAAGACATACCCAAACCAGTGCACACATATGAGTTATACCAATCAAATAAACAGACTAACATAATTAAAGACAACTAAATTTGCAATCAACACTCATAAAAAAAATAACAGAAGCCAATGAAATACGAGAAGAATTCGAGTTTACCTTCTCCGGACAGCGACCCGGGGCAGCGTATCAAGTCGTCGGTCCACTCAACGGGCTTTGGGTTTGCGATGCGAATGAAAGGGTAAAGTTTGTTTTGCGGATTTCTTGGTTAGAATTGAAAGAAGGGATTCGAACTTCCTATTCTGGCGGTGCTAATGGTCTGGGTGCTGAACCCTTGCTCCCGATGCTTGTCGATTCTTCCCGATGTTCTCACGCCTCCGAGTTGTTTGCCGCGCTGGGGTGTCAAATCGATGCACGATCGCTACCCCGACTAAGCTCTGCCCTGCTCCCACTGCTCTACTCGCATGTATAAAACAATTGCTACCTCACTGAGCTCTGCCGTCTGTGCCCTCCTGCCTGTGATATCGTTTGTGCACCACAATATCACGCTTCCCCCCTGAACCCTGCTCTCTTATTCGAATATTGCTATTGGACTCCTCTGAGCCCTGCCCTACTCTGCCCCCTCTCCAGTATTGTCCTCCCTCTATAAATGCCTATTGCATGTGCTTATATAGCCATGGTTTGGGTTCCTTATTAGGTAAACCTTAGGGTGATTATGTGCTTGATTCGTGCGGCAGGTAAGGTAAGGAAAAGATTGAGGATTTGAAGGATATTTTGTGTGATTTGTCACGATCTCGGTGATTCGATAAGGTACGATTTGAAGGATTTGGGTGATGGATATGGTAAGGAAAAACTGGATGGGGTGCGTGGATAAAGGAAACCCCGGATTCTCCGGCGAGAAATCCGGGCGACGAAAGCGGAAGGTTTTAGGGTTTAGGTTTCGCAGGGCTTTCTTTTCTAAGGGCTGTTGAAGGGGGAAAACGAGGCAAAGGGTTGCTAGGCCTATGCGTCGTGGGAACGAAAAATGAATTGGGTGAGGCTTTGGGTTATATTTTGCGTCGGGTCGATGGGTTAGAGAGGTAAAATGAGGATCAGGCGTGGGTCATGGATGATAATGGGAAATAAGGGTAGACGGATTTGGGCCTCGCGTCAATGGGGTAATTGGGTCGCGCTTAGTTTAGGTATTTAATTAGGGGTAAATTATTTAATTAGTGATAAATTAATTTAATAAATTGTGCTTAAATTTATTTAGGTGCTTTATTGATCTAATTGTTATAATAAATGCGGGCGTGCTATTTAATTAGTGCTTAATATTTTAGAATGCGGCGCTATTATTTAAAATATTATTATTGTGCATTATTGCGAAGTTAAATTAAAATTGAATTGAGTTTAGATTAAATTATTTAAATGCTAAATGCAAGTATGATTTTTATGAATTGTTTAAAGCTTTTATAAATGCGACGCTATTAAATGCATGTATTAGATTAAAATGATTTTAAAATTACAAATGATTATGAAATTCTCTTGAGTATTAATAAATGCGGCTATGTTACTTGACACGACGTTGTTGCTAAATTATTTATTTATTATTAATTAAGAATCCTGACAGGGCTTGAAATCAATTAATGCGGGCGCGGGACTCTAAGTGCTTAAAACTCTACGTAAGACGCGATGCCATTATTAAATTATTTATTTATGCCTGTATTTATGTTTTATCGCTGCCTTTTATTATAAAAAATCATAAAAAATTATTTTACAAAATTAGTCTAATTTTATAGTTAATGACTGGACGGGAGGGTCAAAATTGGGTGTCAACTGTGTTGGACAATATTATGAGAGACACGAGTTTGCTTATCTTTCAAACAATCTTCACAGTCTGTTTTACCTTTATAACTAAGTTTGGGTATGCCTCTAGCCGCTTCATATGCGACCAATTTTTCTAAATCGCGGTAGTTGACATGCCCCAACTTTTGATGCAATTATGTTGTGTCATCGACCTTAGCAGTATTACATGTTTCTTGTCTTCCAACAAGATAACAATTGTCACCTATTCTTGTACCTTTCAAGATCATCATCACACAATTGACTAATGCTAATCAAATTAGCCATTAAGCCTTCAACATGTAAGACATTTCTTAGGGTTGTAAATCCAGGAACATTCAAGATCTCTTTTTCCAATTATTTTTCTTTTACTGCCACCTCCATAAGTCACGTTTCCTCTATTGAATTACACATAGTTTTTTAGAAAACCTTTTGTACATGTCATGTGGCGAGAGCATCCGCTATAAAAGTACCAAGAACCTGAAATGTTAGTTTTTAATGCAGTTATAGCAACATTACATGTTATATCCTTTTTAGGAACCCAAATTCTCTTAAAATATTTTTTACCTTTTGGCTCAGAAATGTTGCTTCGATTGTTATCCGGAATGTTGGACAATATTTTAGGCAACATTTTGCTCACAAAATTTTAAAATTTGAAACAATATAGTTTTAAGTTTTCAGGAGAGTTACAGTGATGGCACACAAACTTTATTTTCTTTGACATATATGAGAACCTATTATTTATCCCTTTTTCTTTTACAAATCATATTTTTCATTTTTATCAAAGAGATTAGATCATATGGTTTTAAGAGAGTTTTCATACTCAATTTCTGCATGTTAAGGTTTACTAAAATTGAGTATTTCATTCAATTTCGAAGTCCCCGTGTTGAGATTATGGAAGGTTTCTTCTGCTAAATCCAATTTTGTGCGGTTCTTACCAAGTTTCGTATCCTTTTTGGTAAGTGCAACCTCAAGTCGGGTTATCGTGCCTTTAAATACTAAATTCTCATGAGTTAAATATTTTACTTTTTTGTCAAGTTGCTTGGATTATATGATTAAGACTTTACAAATACTTTGTAATTCATTAATCATATCATATTTTCATTCAACTTGATCCATACAATAAACTTCACTAACAGAAATAGAATCACTAAAGCAATTAAAGAATTCATACCTTTTGGATGTCGCTGAGGATATTGATGTCGTTGTTTATGTTGGAGCGAATGTCGTGACATCTGAGATAACATTGTATACGACATCTTCATTATCCGATAGAGACTGTTCGAAAATAGTTTGTGTTTCAATTTCACTATCTCCTTCCTCTTCTCATTCATCATCACTAAAAGAAACCCATAGGGTCTTACCAATTTTTCTATGAGTGTTTGCATATTCGTTAGCATAGTGATCAAAATCCGAGCATGCCTGACATTGCACGTACTCAAGTTATTTGGGATCAAATTTGGTACGTTTTGTGTTGGTTCTCCTTAGTTGATTTCATTTTTGTACATTTAGAAGGAATCTAGTAGACTTTTGATTGAAGACTTAGGTTTGGTGCTCTTTAGATTTAGATTAATTTCTGTCATTGTTGAACTTTCTCACCATCGAATTGTATTTTTGAGTGAGTAATCTTCATAACTGATATAATTAAATAGACAAACAAGACCACGTAAAACATGTGCCTAACATATGTTGTAACAGTACTTACAAATGAGAAGATCTGTAGAATGTAGTATGAAAGAGCTTGTAGAGTGAACACCCAACCGATAGATTGTTGGAGCAAGAGAGATGCAAAAACAATGAAAGATAGAGTGAAAAATCAAAGGAGTTAGAGAGAAGTTTCTCTCACTAAGAAAACGCTCTCAACGTTTCCCTTAGTTGCTCCTTCGATTTTTTCCTCTTCTTCCCCCCCTAAGATTTTCGTTTGTTTCACTATGGTTTAATTGTTATTGTTCACAATATGAAAAAGTCTAAGCGTTACACACGTTCTAGCAATGATTCAGGAGGTTCAGGCAGTTCGGCTAAAGCTAGAACAAGGAAGAAAAAAAAGAGTGGCGGCAGTCCAACAATTGCCGAGGAAAATCTCATTCCGGCAATCTCGGACCCTTCCGTGTTGGTTCATGTCACTCCAGACTCGCGCTTTCCATTAGAAAATGTAGTAGACGATTCTATGCTACAAAGGATACATGAATGGGGCAAAAATATTGAAATTGAAAGCTTGGATATAAGTGAATTCAAGGCGTAACTTCCTACAGCAGGTCCTTACCGATAGCCATTGACACCCCTAAAGCTACTATGGTGGTCGATCATTCCACGGGCCAATTAGTTGGTAGCGGATCATTTCGAAGAACAGATACGTCACTCCAAAGATTAGTACTCGACACTACCCGAAATTCACCGAGTTAGCGGAAAAGGGTTAAATTTTGGGCCAGACATTGCAGTTGGAGAAACAAGACACGATGGCATACTCGGGTCTAAACCGGTCGGGCGTGGTCGAAGTTCATGACGGCGCAGTGTACATGGGTCCAAGAGTAATCACGTCTTGTTTGGTTCAAAGTCAGTTGAAAGCATTGATGGTACTCCTATCCCCAAGAAGTTTAACGCGGGTGTCAAGAGAACAAACTTTAATACCCCGGGAAACGTTGTGACTCCTCCTATTACGGGTCGGGGCTTGGGTCAGAAGGCTAAGGCGAGTCAGGAGGATAATAATGAAACTAGGAATATGCACTCTATACAAGGATCAAGGTCAGACGTGGGATACGAAGGGGTTTCTATCCCCAAGGATTCTAACGTTATTATTGAGGGAGCCGAGGCGTCACACATTAATGCGGCGGGTATCAACGTTTCACTCACAGCCACGGGTCTTTATGATGGTCTGATTTCCAAGACGGGCGGGATAACCAAGGGGCGAACTACTCCCGCTATACGAGCCAAGTCGGTTGTGAGTTCTAACGTTATTATTGAAGGTGCCGAGGCGCCACACATATGGCGGGTACCAACGATTCACTCATAACATCGGGTCTTTATGATGGTCTATTTTCCAAGACGGGTCAGGGGGATAACCAAGGTGCATTGACTACTCCCGTTATACAAGGAGCCAAGTCAATTGTGAGAAACAATACCAATTCTATTTCCAAGGAGCCTAGGAACTCCATGACCATCAATAACGCGGGAGCCGAGGGGTCAACATTGAATGATGCGGGATTCAAAGTGTCCTCTCGTGTATTAAGACAACAACCCCAGATTTCTTTAAGTGTCACCAATGAAGCCTTCCCTACTTTAGCTAGTTTGCTAAGTGGAGTCAACCTCAAGAATCACAACACACCTTTCGTCTTTAATACTTCCTCGGATTCGAGTAAAGTCTTAAACATACCCCCTCTCTCATCTAATACCACTTCACTACTTTCTGAATTACACAACACCTCACCCCTTCTATCTCCTCTTCCTTCTATTCCTTCTGAAACCCAACACAAATTCCCTACCCTCCCAAATGGCACGTGAATCATCTCTTCTATTGCGGGCCCAAGCTCACTTCCTTCTACCCATCCCCCTCTGCCTATACCTCCAGAAATACCTCCCAACGATTTATACACTAATGCATCTTCTAAACCACATCATATTCCTACCACGACTACAACTCATAACAATCTTCCCCCAAACCATGGCAAAGGTACCTTCCCTCCCAAAAAGACTTATGCTGGAGTCTTTGCGGGAACTAGGATTGAGGCAAAAGGTATGAAGTTACAATTTATTGAACAACAAGGGGCGGAAGTAGATATAGAAGCTGAGGATGAAGTTCCTTTCATATAAACATGGGGCTATTGCCTAATAGGTTGCTTCACTGTCCTTTCCTAAGAGAAGCATTGAATACCATTGTGAAAGGATGGGGAGTTAAATGCCGTATTATACCATATGGCAAAGGCTGGACAGTGTTCAAATTCATGACGGAGGAGGAGCACACTAATGTACTTCACGGAGGCCCTTATATGGTCTACGGGAAAACCATGATGCTCAAGGCTATCAATAAAGGAGTTCTAATAACGGATGATTTATTCATGGACATTCCTATTTGGGTCACTTTCCTGACATTCCCTTTCTATTTGGAGTGCAACGGCCTTAGTAAGATTGCTTCACGTGTAGGAAAACCTCTTTACGGACGATATACTAAGGAAAGGTCTAAAATGAACTATGCAAGAGTTCTAGTGGAAGTGGATGTTAGCAAGGAGCCAATAATGGATTTTGTCGTCAAACTCCCCGATAACAGAAGGTATACTCAAAGGGTAAACTATGAGAATTACCCGGACTTTTGTTATCATTGTGCGGTTTTTGGACACAACCATTTGAAGTGTAGGAAGCTGAGGGATGATGTCAACAATGAAGAAGCTCCAAAAACACGCAATACTGTGGTACCCCCTAACAATAAGGAAAATTCTACTTGTTTGGAAGTCAACAGAGGTACGGGTGGAACCAACCCTCCTCCCCCTCATCCACCAACTTCTTAACATCCCGTAGATGCTGATAACTTGATGGACATTGAAGAAACTGAACACACAACACCTCCTGGTACCGGAAGTTTGGGAGAAGCATCACATGCCGCGGGTCCTCCGGTTTTGGGTCATTCTGGCCCATCATGTTTGCGGGATTCTCTAGCAAAGTCCTCACTGCCTAATTCTCACCATGGCAGTGCACAACATGTTAGGATGAGTTGTGAGTCAAAACATTCTGATTCTGAGATGCCTATGAACCCGCCACCTTCATTGGATGACATACAAGGGTGCTACGGAAAAGGCTCAACTTGTATCACATAACGTTAACTTTGAACGCGGGGAACATAGCTTGGTTGGAACACAAGTTATGGCTTCCAGTAACAATGATGATGGATGGCAAGAAGTTTTGTCAAAAAAGAATGGGCCGAAAAACAGCGTGAAAGCGAAGGCAGCTAAGCGCGGAGGTGCTAACAAAACCTCATTTGTTTCCTAATGAAAATACTTTGTTGGAATGTCCGTGGTCTTTGCGGACAAAGGGATAGGGCATCCACACAAGCTCTAGTGTGTAGTATCACAAAACAGCATGACGCGGCTATGATTTGTCTATTGGAAACTAAACTATCTCGGCCAAGGACAGAGTCTTTCTCTACTCAAAGATTCAAAGCTTGGAAGTTTTGCTCAAATTTGGAATTCATTGGAGGCGGAAGAATGCTATTACTTTGGGATCCATCTAGGGTTTGTTGCGAAGTGCTTGGTATGGACTCTCAGCATATCCATGTACAGGCAAGTTGCAATATAACACAAGTGTCCTTCCTTGCCATATTTGTGTACCCAGTTTATAGCATCTCGGATAGAAGGATGTTTTGGCATCACCTTACTCACTTGGGCATTGGCGTCACTAAGCCTTGGATGATTATGGGAGATTTCAACACTTACTGCAACCCTAAAGATAAGGTGGGGGGTCCTCCTCTCACGCCTTATGCACTTAGGGATCTTGGCGATTTCAGGATTTCTCATGGACTAGAAGACGCTCCTTCTTCCGGTTCCTTCTACACTTGGACAAATGGTTCGATTTGGTCTAAGCTTGATAGAGTATTGATGAATCAAAATTGGAGTGATTTGACCCTAGAATGCACGACCAATTTCATGCCTATGGAACCTGTCTCGGACCACTGTCCTGTGATAGCCACGGTTATTGTATCCTATAATGTTGGGAAGCGCCCTTTCAAGTTCATGAATATGTGGCTTTCTCACCCAGCCTTTGAGGACATAATGACCTCATGTTGGAAACAAGACATATTGGGAACTGCTCAATTCGTCCTTGCCTCAAAATTGAAAGCCCTAAAACAACCATTAAGGGCATTGAACAGAAGTGACTTTTGGGGTATTGAACAAAGAGCAAAAGGGGCAAACATTGAGTTCAAGGATGCTATCAATGCACACATGGAAAATCTCTTTGATGAGGAACTAAAAGCCAAGGTTAAGTCCTCAAGAGCTAGAGCAAACACCTTACTGGAAGCAGAAAGACACTTCATAAGGCAGAAGTCAAGACAGAAACACTTGATTGGAAGTGATAGATGCTCCAAATACTTTCATAGCTTGATCAAGAGGAGTAATGTCAGGAACTCAATTAACTTTCTTGTTAAAGCCAATGGTACTATCACTGCATCACCAGAAGAAGTTAGGAAGTTGCTTGTTGAATTTTACAAAGATCAATTAGGTACTTCCCGACCCACTACCAACTTTGATCCTGAAGTGTTCAACTATGGCCCGAAGCTAAGTGAAGAGAGATTACGACTTTTGCATTTCATCACCCCAAAGGAGATTTGGGAAGCTCTCTCGATATAGGCAATGACAAAGCACTGACCGGATGGTTATTCGCCGCTTTCTTCAAGAATAGATGGAGAGATGTGGTCATGATGTTGTAAGAAGTGTCCAAGAGTTCTTCTCATCGGAGTTCTTTGAAGCAGGTGAATCATACCATCATTACCCTACTACCAAAGACTGATCATGATCCTAAGGTAAATGATTTCAGACCCATCGGATTGACTAATGTGGTCTATAAGATCATCACAAAGATTCTAGCTAACAGAATGGCATTGATCCTTCCTTCTCTCATTGACAAATCCCAAGGGGCTTTTGTGAAAGGAAGAAACATGATGGACAACGTATATGTGGCACAGGAGCTTGTGAGAGGATTTAATAGAGCCAGAGTCTCACCAAGATATATGCTTATGGTGGACCTTCGTAAAACATTCGATACAGTCTCTTGGAGTTTCCTCGAATTGGTACTAAGAAGTCTAAAATTTCCAGACAGATTTACAAATTGGATCATGGAATGTGTTAGCTCAACCTCCTTCTCCCTTTCTATCAACGGTGAGCTACATGGATACTTCAAAGGAAAGCGCGGCCTAAGACAAGGTGATCCTATGTCCCCTAGTATCTTTATCTTGTGCATGGAATACCTCTCAAGGCTGCTTAAAAGGAAGGCTGAGGCAAGAGCTTTCTCATATTTTCCAAAGTGCAAGAAATTGGGCATTACTCATCTTGCATTTATGACGACCTCATGCTTTTGCGGAGGAGATATGTCTTCGGGATTCTTATGAATTGTCCGGAAGAGTTGAGGTCGCCTCGGGGCTAACTCTAACCCGCCTAAATCCTCTGTCTACTTAGCGGAATGCATACTACGTCGTGACTTGATATTGTCAGTGGGATTCGCCATCGATAGCTTTCCTAAGACGATACTGGGGATCCCTTTGTCTCCAATTTCAGTCTCGGACCAATTTGCTCCATTCACTAGTGCAATTTCGAATTACATCCAGAAATGGGGCATCACACCCTTTCTTACGCGTAAGGAACTAATCGTCGGTTGTCGAGGGTTGAGAGTTTTGGTTCCGGCACTTCCTATCCCGACCACTATTATCAACAAGGTACGGCCGCTTGTATTCAGTTCTTATGGGGAGGGAAACCACCAAGAGTTGCTTGGGATATCATTTGCTTGCCTCAAACTGAAGGTGGCTTGGGTCTAATGAACATCAAGGAATGGAATCATGCCTTGCTATCCAGGACTATTTGGCAAACTCACACGGGACTTTGATTCTCTATGGGTCCAATGGATCAATAGCCACTATTTGAGAGGTATTACAATTTGGGACTATGAGGTACGTCCTAGGGACTCCCCCTTATTCAAAAGGATTTGTGGGATTCGCGACAAATTTGTTTCTATCTTTGGTAGCCATGGTGATGCTATTGACGGCTTTACAAAGTGTGGTGCCAACGGTAAATTTGATTCAAGCCTCGTGTATAATATCTTGCGCACTCCGCAAGTTAAAAAGCCTTGGATGTCACAAATTTGGAAAGGCTTCATTCCTCCCAAATTCTCTTTTACTGTGTGGCTAAATTGCAGAAAGCGTTTAGCTACAAAAGATACTCTATCATATCTCAACTTGGAGGATAAATCTTGCGGGTTCTGCAAGCAAGCAAATGAAACAAGGGAACACCTCTTCTTTACTTTCCCCTACACACACATGATTTGGAGGAGCATAAAAGATTGGTTGGGTATTAGAAGAGAGATGACAACTGTTGAAAGCTCCCTTAAGTGGATTAAGAAAGATCACCGCGGGACAAGCATCCGAGCCAAAGCTATTTTGCTTACTTTTTGCATTGTGGTCTATGAGATTTGGAGGGCAAGAAACACATTGCTCTTTGAAGGCACAAGCTTTCCGGCGGAAGAGGTCATTGCAAGAATCAAAACTACATCTTATAGAGTACTCTATGATTTTATCCCTTCTTGTAATGACACCATTTGAGTGACCACTCCTCCCATCCCTCTCTTCTTGTTTACATTACGTTGAGGCTTGAGATACCTCAACGACTGATTGTAGCCACTTTCCTTTTGTTATTAGTAATAAAATTTGCATTTACCTGGAAAAAAAAAACAAACACATAACAACTTTTATGATATCCAATAATTTAGTTATCATTTTACCCCTGAACTTAATAACTGAGCTACTGTAATGTTAGTTTTGCCCTTGATCGATATGCTCTTCATGCTTTCTATATAGGAAAGAGTCAATTATACCCTTCAACTTTAGTTTATTACTTAACTTTACCTTTCATTAGCGAAAGTAATTAAATATACTCTCTCATTATAAGTTGAGGCAAAATATACCCATATCTTTAGTAAAGTATTCAATTTTTTTTTTAAAATATTCTGGAAAATTGGATTTTTTAATTAAAAAATCTGCAAAGTATATTTTTTTTAAAATAAAGTATCCTAAAAATATATTTTTTAACTCTGAAAAAAGTTATTTTAAAAATATTTTTCAGATTTCTTAATAAAAAAATCTAATTTTTAGAATGTTTTTTTTAAATACGAGTTTAATAAAATAAAAAAATTCATATTTTTAATAAAATCCATTTTCCAGATTTATTTTAATTAGAAAAATTAATTTTTCAAATTGTTTTTAAAAAGTTTATCACGTAGGCACCATGTTAGGCGTATTTTGTATATGCTTTTTGAGTCATTTTTAGTTAGTGTTTTACTTGTTTTTGTTGTGTTTAGTATAGCATTAGGTTTTTGTTTTTCTTTCTTTTGAGTCACATCGGTTCAAAAAGGCAAAATGACGAAAAGGAACGAAACGTGGGCATAAAAGGAGGTCCCGAGGCAGAAAGAGGTTGAAAATTGATAATTCAGACTAAGGCAAAGCAACACCGTGGTGCCCAGAAGCAGAACCGCGGTTCCAGGAGATCAGAGACCCCGCAGGACTTTTGGCACCCCGGTGCCAAAAGAATGTAATCGCGTGCCATATTTATCGCCAGTCAGACTTTCGCGATCATGCTACATCGCAGATCGCGGTGTCGAGACGCAAATTTTCAGATCTGAGTTAGAATTGGCCAAGGGCAGAAGGGTCCATAGGGCACAAGTTTGCAACATATTTAAGCCCTAGGAATTAGTTTAGGAGGAATGAGTTCATCCTATCACACAATACAACTCAGGGCAAAGATTGAGGCTACAATTGGTGACTTAGTTCTACGTAATTTTTCTTTCTTTCTTTTGAATTCAGTTTATGTATGGATTTTGTGTTAGTTCTTAGTGTGACTATGACTAGGAGCTAAACACTTTATTAGGGCTTTTCTTATGAATCGCTTGAAACTTTATTTCATGACTTAATGCAGTAATTTGATTTCTTCTTCACTTGTTAAGATTTATTCAATAATTGGTATGAATGCTTGATAGTTAATTTATCACTAATTATCATAATCTATATGATTTCGAATCAAGAACCGAAAGGAGAGATTTGGATATGCTTTATTTGAATAGACATAGGTTAAAATCGTGGACGAATGTACCCCGATACTTGTGTAGCATTATAAGTTACTGTTCTTAATCCTCTTATGTGGTAAATCCTATCATAGAAATATAGAAGGGTTCTGCACTGGGGTTGAGTGATTATATATCCTAACTGGAATATAAGACAGTCTAGTTAACCGCTATCTTAACGTAGAAAAATAAGTCATTCTAGTTGCATTAAGGATTGAATAGAGTGGATAATCGAGGATTTTGGAAGCCATAATTCCTTCATAAATGATCACAACTTAAATAGTTTAGTTAGGTCTTCAATTATTCTAGTAGTTAAACAAAAATCAAACTCAATTATCGATTGCCAAATAGATAACATAAAATAGATGAACGATACTTAGAAACCAGTCTTTGAGGACGATATTCGGTCTTATCAGACTATATTACTTGTGAACGATATGTGCACTTGCGTGAGCATTTGTAAATCGCCTAACAAGTTTTTGGCGCCGTTACCGGGGACTGGCGTACTTCCAATATCGAACAATCTATTTTTATTTCTACTTTGGCTTATTTGTATTTTCTTTTACTGTTAGAACCCTGTTGCCTTGATTTGTTTGTTGATTTTGGTCTTTTTCAGGGATTTAGTGCATGCGCAGAAGGAGAGGAGCAAATACACTTGTTCCCTTCAACCCTGAAATTAAGAAAATGTGCAAGCAAAACAGGCGAAATAAAAGGATAGCTGATTCAGTGACCATGGAAAACCAACTACCGAATCAGAATGGGGCAAACAACGAGGTTCCTGAACATGTAGAGGAGCCAATACCGGTCCCAGCAGAAAGAAGCTTGGGAGATTATGTTCTGCCCACGGTCACTGGTGCACAGACATGGATCAGGCTCCCAGCAATAGGAGCAAACAACTTTGAGATCAAGCCAACCATCCTGAGCATGATCCAGAACACAGTACAGTTTGGGGGATTGCCATCAGAAGACCCCCTCATGCACATTGCCAACTTTCTGGAGCTGTGTGCCACTTTCAAGTACAATGGCGTTACTGATGATGCCATTAGACTGAGGCTCTTCCTGTTCTCACTTAGGGACAGAGCTAAGAGCTGGTTGAACTCACTACCTGCCAACTTCGTCACCACCTGGCATGATCTAGCACAAAAGTTTCTTGCAAAGTTCTTCCCTTCTTCAAAAGCGGCAAAGTTAAGGGGATAGATAAACAATTACTACCAGATGGATGGTGAGTCACTCTATGATGCCTGGGAGCGATTTAAGGATCTGCAAAGAAAATGCTCACATCATGGCATAGAGAAGTGAATGTTAGTCCACGTTTTTTATAATAGGCTGAGTGGTACTACTCGTACCATCATTGATGCTGCAGCAGGGGGAGCCTTTTTATGAGAAAGGGTGTCAATGAGGCACATGAGTTACTGAAAGACATTGCTGCCAACAATCATCAAGGGGCGGACGACAGATCAGTGAATAACAGGAAGACTATGCGCATACATGAGTTAGATGCCATCACTGCCCTGAATGCACAGGTGGCCCTTCTGACAAAACAATTGCAGCAGAACACTATGTCTGTGAATGCAGTCCAGATGTCGATAAATTGTGAGATTTGTGGTAGACCGCATTTCTTTGACAGATGCACAGCGGTAGACCCTAATAATGTGACAATAGAGCAGGTTCAGGCAGTTGGAAACTTTCAGCGGCCTTATAATTCAAACACATACAATCCAGGGTGGAGAAATCACCCTAACTTTTCGTGGAGGAACGACCAGGCTCAGCAGCAACCATATCAGGGTAATTACCAGAACCAGCAAGCACATAATCAGGCTACCTCATCCCAGCAGTTTAGAGCACCTACACAACAGGAGAAGCCTGATGAGCTGAGGGTGGCATTGCTTACACTCACGAATTCGCAGAATTAGTTCATGTCTGAAACCAGGTCATCTCTCAGGAACCTGGAAACGCAGGTTGGGAAACTAGAGAATATGGTAACCAACAGGCCGCAGGGTACTCTCTCAAGCAATACAGAGGTTAATCCAAGAGAGCAGTGTCAGGAAATGTTGTTAAGGTGTGGAAAGAAGTTGGAGCAGGTTGCTCCCCAACCCACAGTGGTTCATGAGAAAGGGGATGAGAAAACAGTTGAGGAAGGAAAGGAGGGGGTCACTGAGGACCACCCTACAATTGAGAAAGCTCCACCAGCATCCTTGAGGTAATACACTGATAGAATCCCTTACCCTCAGAGTCTCGAAAATAAGGCCATAGACAAGCAGTTCGCCAAGTTCTTGGAGGTGTTTAAGAAGCTGCACATTAATATCCCCTTCATTGAGGCGTTAGAACAAATGTCCGCATACTTCAAATTCATGAAGGAGATACTTAGGAAGAAGAGAAGGTTGGCAGATTATGAGACTGTAGCGCTGACAGAGGAGTGCAGCGCCATCTTACAAAAGAAACTGCCTCCTAAGTTGAAAGATTCAGAAAGCTTCACCCTGCCCTGCACTATTGGCAAGGTAACATGCAACAGGGCACTTTGTGACTTAGGGGCTAGTATCAACCTCATGCCTCTGTCTGTGTTCAAGAGATTGGGTTTGGGAGAAGCCAAACCAACCACAGTTAATCTGCAGTTGGCTGACCGAACCGTGGTGCACCCAGAGACATAGTTGAAGATGTGCTTGTCAAGGTGGGAAAGTTCTTCTTTCCAGTAGACTTCCTCATTCTTGATATGTATCAAGATGATGAAATACCCATCATTTTGGGGAGACCATTCCATGCAACGAGCAAAACTCTAATTGATGTGGAGAAGGGGGAATTGAGACTAAGAGTTCAGGAAGAACAGATGGTATTCAGGGTGTTCAAATCCACCATTGAGTCCCAAGCTAGAAACAAGTGCTTCGCAGTAAGCACAACTGACACAACAGATCAGCAAGCACAAACAAAATTTTTGGAGATCATTCTTACAACTGTGAGCCCACAGGCTAGTTTGAAAGATGAAACAAAAGTGGATGAAATGGAAGCTGTCAAACAGGTAAATACTACTGAACCCAATATTATGAAAAAGAAAAATAGAGTGAGGAAGAGGAGACTGATTTTGAAGTGGATAGGTTGTGAGATTAATTTACCCCAATGATTTGAATGATGAACCTGCGTCCGGCTAAAAGACGTTAAAGACCGCTACTTGAGAGGTAACCCAATGTTTAAATTATGCAATTTAGTTTAAATAGAACAATATCACTTTTGGTATGTTTGTTTTGTTGTGATGCCAGGTGAAGGAATCAGAGGATGGGCATGAAGAAAAGGGTGGAAAACACGGAGTCGAGTCAGCACCGCGGTGCTAATCTGTAGGACCGCGATGCCGAATGTTCAGAGAGGCCCCAGTGCTTTAGGCACCGCAGTACCACTATGCAGAACCGCGGTGCCGATTAGCGATTTCCGAAAAATAAAAAGGCCCTGAATCGCCAAATCTCCTACCACAGATACCGTCTCAGTGCAATATCCGCCGCCACCATCACCATTTTGAGCTGTTGTATGTCTGTAAATCGTCCCTGTTTAATTTTTAAGTCATTACACATTTAGAAAAATGTGTTAGTTAAGTTTGGGGGGGGGGGTACCTTATGTTTTTGAGTCTTTGTTTTGTTTCTTTTATTGTGTTTTGTTTTATGTCTTTTATTGTGTCTATATGAGTCAATTTTTTTTTATGATCTTGCATGCTGTAGTTGCTGAAAACGCCTAGTGAGTTAAGTGGGATAATGTAATGGAATTATAAGCTAAAATCTGTGTGCTCAAGTTAGATATGCCAAATATTCATGAAAATCTGATTATTTGAGATATTTGTACTTAGCTATTGCGTTGTCAATTGAAAAATGTCTATGAAGTCTGCTTGCTTGTTATTTGAGGCGAAATAGTTAGAACGTACATGTTTAGGGAGATGACTCAGACATTTCTTTGTTAGCCCTTCTTACCTTTCATTACCTACCTTGCAGTAAATTATATCCCTAGTCATCACCTTTGAGCCTAAAATAAGTTATTTCTTTGACATCCTATGATTCTCTTGTGCCATAAGCATTAATGGAAAATTGGAATGAAAAAGACTGAAAAAAAATACCAAAAGAGAATGAAACAAAATTGATGCACTCCAATAAAAAATAATGCAAAAGCTTAAGTTTGGGGGTGCCTATGTGAATGTGTTTCACACTCTCAAAAAGAGAAAAGGGGAGTGATATATATGAACCGAAAAAGAATACAAAAAAGAAGGACAAAATGGTTGAATGAAAAAACGCTTATGGTACGTAAATTGAGCCTAAATGCCTACTCTTACCTACCCCTGCCTAAGCCTACATTACAACCCTGAAAAGTTCTGAAGATCTCTAAAATGTATGTCTATTATTAGTGGAGAATAACAAGTAAACAAGCCCATAGAACTAAATAAAATTGACATGCATAGGGTAAGTGTTCATATTTCCATTAAGTGTGATTGAAATGAATTTGCGAAATATCTGACTTGAAATTCTAGATTGCTATATTCATGCTATATGTTCCAACATATTATCCCACCGACGTTCATGTGTTTCTAAGTAACCTTGTGCAACTGCTTGATTTGAGTCTTTGAGTCTTTTCAATTTTATTTCTTTGTTTTTGTTTTCTGCTTTACTCGAGGGCGAGCAAAGTTTAAGTTTGGGGGTTTGTTAGACGTATTTTGTGTACGCTCTTTGAGTCATTTTTAGTTAGTATTTTATTTGTTTTTGTTGTGTTTAGTATATTATTAGGTTCGTTTTTCTTTCTTTTGAGTCACAGCGGTTCAAAAAGGCAAAATGACAATAAGGAACGAAAAGTGGGCATACAAAGAGGTCCAGAGGCAGAAAGAGGTTAAAAATTTATAATTCGGACGAAGGCAAAGCAGCACCGCAGTGCCCAGAAGCAGAACCGCGATTCCAGAAGATCAGAGACCCCGTAGGACTTTTGGCACCGGAGTGCCAATCGCATGTAACAGCGGTGCCATATTTCTTGCCAGTTACAGGACTTTCTTTGCAGTGCCACACATCAGGATCATGTGCCGAGGCGCAAATTTCCAGATTCTAGTTAGAATTGGGCAAGGGCAGAAGGGTCCATATGACACAAATTTGCAACATATTTAAGCCCTAGGGATTAGTTTAGGATGAATGAGTTCATTCTATCACACAATACAACTCAGGGCAAGGATTGAGGCTACAATTGGAGACTTTGTTCTACGTAATTTTTCTTTCTTTCTTTTGAATTCAGTTTATGTATGGATTTTGTGTTAGTTCTTAGCGTGACTATGGCTAGGAGCTAAACACTTTATTAGGGCTTTTCTTATGAATCGCTTGAAACTTTATTTCATTACTTAATGCAGTAGTTTGATTTCTTCTTCACTTGTTAAGATTTATTCAATAATTGGTATGAATGCTTGATAGTTAATTGATCACTAATTATCATAATCTATATGATTTCGAATCAAGAACCGAAATGAGAGATTTGAATATGCTGTAATTGAATAGAAATAGGTTAAAATCGTGGACGAAAGTACCCCGATACTTGTGTAGCATTATAGGTTACTGTTCTTAATCCTCCTTTGTGGTAAATCCTATCATAGAAATATAGAAGGGTTCTGCACTGGGGTTGAGTGATTATATATCCTAACCGGAATATAAGACAGTCTAATTAACCGCTATCTTAACGTAGAAGAAGAAGTCATTCTAGTTGCATTAAGTATTGAATAGAGTGGATAATCGAGTATTTTGGAAGCCATAATTCCTTCATAACTGATCACAACTTAAATAGTTTAGTTAAGTCTTATAATTATTCTAGTAGTTAAACAAAAACCAAACTCAATTATCGATTGCCAAATAGATAACATAAAATAGATAAACGGTACTTAGAAACCAGTCTCTGAGGACGATATTCGGTCTTATCAGACTATATTACTTGTGAACGATACGTGCACTTGCGTGAGCATTTGTAATTCGCCTAACACACCACATAGAATAAGTTAAATGCTACATGTCACCCAAAGTATACACAAATTATATAGGGAAATACACATTAATACACCTCATTTTTAACATATTATATAGGTATTTAACTTATTCTATATAACATTTAACTTATTCTATATGGTGTCTGCGTGACAATTTTTTAAAAACAATCTTAAAATTTGATTTTTCTAATTACAAAAAATATGGAGAAAACGGCTTTTAATAAAATATAAATTTTCTTAATTTTATAATTTTTTTTTAAATATTCTGAATATTTGAATTTTTTATTAAAAATCATATTTTCAGATTTATTTTTAAAATTAATGCTGTTAAAAAAAGGATTTTTTGTACGCTTATAAAAAATACTTTATAGTTTTCTAAATTAAAAAATAATTTCCCTTTTTTTTTAATTAAAAAAATCCAATTTTCCAGAATATTGTTTTTTGAAAAAAGATATTTTTGAATACTTTGCTAACAATAGGGGTATATTTGGCCCCTACTTGTAACGAGAGGGTATATTTGACTACTTTCACTAACGTAGGATAAAATTGACTAATAAATTAAAGTAGAGGAGTATATTTTATCATTTTCCCTTCTATATAAGTGTATTGAGAGACCTCGTGTGGCTTGTTGTCTCTAGATCTGAATACGAAATTATTATGACGGTTTGTTTTTAATATCTGAATGTGCATATGGAATTAACCACTATATTAATAAAATAATATAAAAATCTCATTTCAGAAAAATAATTTTTTTGATAGAAATAATATTTTGTATATTTATATTTAATTAAAAATTTAAACTATCTCATTTTTTTCTACATAGATAAATTTGAATATCTAAAAGCAAATAAAGTTATATCAATATAAAACAATATTGCTACAAGGTAACATGCAATTTTTTAACAATTTGTGCATATTATTAAAATGGTAAATATTTCTCTATTAACTGAAATTGATTTAAAGATGACTGTTGGTATGGTTGAATCATACATAGTATTTTCTTTTATTAAAATAAGATAAAAAAGAGATTTTTTTTTTCAATGTTTGATACAATTTCTGAGCGTTCTCTGATATTTTTTTTAAGCTTAGTATTATAAATTTAGTTTCAAAATTAATTAGACGGTTATGTAATATTCAAGTTTTTTAAGTTGTTATTATTATCTTGAGAAACATTAATTTATAGAGTCATTGCGATCTTTCAAAAATTGAGAAGTGAAGTTAGGGATTTTATTGATAAGATGGATTCCCCGTGTTTAATTTTTCTGGTGCAAAATTGATCATGAACTGGGTTTATAAATAGGATTTCAAACACAATTTTTGATAGATTCAAGAAAACGATTTTATTGTTATAGTTACTCAATTAATATTTGTGGCAACAAGAGTTCTTGATAATAGTTGGTTGGGAAAGAATAGCTAGAGGCATGAAATGTTTGATGAGAAGAGAAGTCGTAAAAGTTTTTGTGAAATAAGACGTATTATTTTAAATGAGTCTGAATGAAGTTAAGACTGTTGCATATCTGATTCATTCAGACTCATTAAGAGGCTTCATAAGAAAACAAAACAAATGAACTTAATACGCTGAATCTGAATGATTAAGATTCATATTTATAAAATAAATGTACTTAATGGGATGAATCAGAATGATTAAGATTCAGACCTCCATTTATTGCAAACAAATGGGGCTTAAGACTTGCAGTCTAATAAGTTTATTTTTGGTAGAATCATATTCTAAGTCTAATTGTAATTATGGTAGTTCTATTAGAATAATGTTTCCTTGTTAGATTAGGGAAATGAAGACTTTACCTCAATATAAGGAGGTCATTATGATGAATGAAAGGTAGAAAGAATTCTCCCATTATTTTTTTTCTCTCTAAATTTTCGTCCCATTTTAATTTTAACATGGTTTCAGAGCCTCGTTAAAAGAACACAAAAATCCTAAGTAATGACGGATGACAGAGAAACCGATAATAAAAATAAAGGAATCACCGATGAAGATAACAAAATTAAAAGAAAGATAATCTCCCCTTATGATATTACGTCAAACAATAATTTCGGAATTATGGTGACACAAGTCCAATTGTGGGGAGAGAATTCTGAAGAATGGGCTAGATCCATGAGGACAACCCTAAGAGCAAGAAAGAAATTCGGCTTCGTTGATGGTATGATCAAGAAGCCGGATGAAGAGTCGCCATACTTAGAAGATTGGTGGACTATAAACTCTTTGTTGGTATAGTGGATTCGCAACACCATCGAACCAACACTTCGCTCAACGATCTCGCATAAATAAACAGAAGAATTATGGACGAGCATCCAGAAGGAGTTCGCATGGATGCAACAACTGAAGGCAAAACTTGCGGAGTACAAAAAGAAGGGAAGGGTCATAGTGTATTACTATGGAAAACTAACTAAGTTATGTAAATAATTGACAAACTATGAACAAATTCCGACTTACAAGTGCGGAAAGTGCACGTTCAATCTGAGGATGATCTTGGAAACCAAAATAACAGAAGAAAAAGTGCATATTTTCCTTATGAGATTGGATGAGGTAATGTATGGAACGGTAATATCGAACATACTGGCTCAGGAATCGTTGTCACCATTAAAAAAGTATATTCGAAGCTAGTACAAGAAGAGCGTGTGAGAGAAATCATACGAAGAACGAAAGAACGGAGTGAAATCATGACCTTTGCCATAAAGGAAGAAATCCTTATCGTGATCAAGGTGAAGGGAAGAATGACGGTGCATTCTGCACACATTACAAGAGATCCAGACATGTTTAAAAGGATGTTTTTAACTTATTGAATATCCGAAATGGTGGCTAGAAAATAAAAAAAAAGATGAAAAATCTGGAGGATGAGGACAACAACAACAACAGAGGGGAGATAGAACAGATGAACACATGTGGGATACAACAGCACAATATTTGTAAGGAGATCCGAAAAATGGTGATTCACAAGGAATAAATTTGAATGTCAAGATGGATGGTAAGACCGAAAACTCATCCTGGATTATTGACTCCGAAGCTACCAATTACGTGACAGGTAATCCAAATAAACTGAGCAATCAGCGGGACATTCCCGAATGTCCGATTAGGCTTGCGAATAGAAGAATTTCGGTGGCCATGAAAGAAGGAACAAAAAAAACAATATACTCAGTGAGATTCCATAATGTGGGGTTTGGGGAGGGTAGAATGTACGCAAGCCTTACTTTTATCTTGGTACAAACGGTTAGGCCATCCTTCTGCACAAGTGACAAAGTCTATTACGACGTTATGTTTAAAAGAAAGTAGTGTTAGTTTAGATAAAGAATCTGATATATACCAAAGGGAAAAACAAACAAGAAGTGTTTTCCTTCAAGTGATAATATAACTTTCAATATTTTTGATATGATTTATTGTGATTATTGGGGGCCATATAGAACACCTTCTTCTTGTGGTGCTTCATATTTCTTGACATTTGTGGATCGGTCGCGATCCGTATGAATTTTTCTTTTAGTTGATAAGAAAGAAGTGTCCCAAATCCTGAAAATTTTCTTCGCATTGGTGGATAGGTAGTTTGATAAGAAGGTGAAAATTGTTAGAAGTGATAACGGAACTGAGACTTACTTCTTCGAACATGAAATTATTTTCCAAAGTTCTTGCACAGGGACGCCACAACAGAATGGAAGATTTGAAAGAAAACACCATCACATTCTTAATGTAGCGCGAGCATTAAGATTTCAGTGTCATTTTCCGATAAGAGTCTGGGGAGAATGTGTTTGTTTGCGTGATACTTGATCAATAGAACACCATATTCAGTTTTGAATGAAAAAACCTCTTATGAAATTTTATACAGAAAGACACCTTGTCGCGCCCTTTTTCGACCGCGGCATTTATTTTCTAAACTCCTGCTTAAAATGCAAATGTGTTAGAAAATAAAAAATAAAATGCTAAAAGAAAGTTAAGAAGTGTTTAAAGTATTAAAAATGCTAAAGGGTTCGCGGAGTCGCCACCTAATTAATTTGGGTGAATTAGGACACCTAAATGTTAACTAGTTTAAAGTAAACATTAACTCCATTTTAATGGTCTGCTAAACTTAGTGAGATTCTGGGTAAGGGTTCTTTATTAATCTAGAGGGAAGGGGTTAGGCACCCTCTAAGATCCGCTAACTTGCGGTTGTCCTGCCAAACCTAGGGTAATTATTATGCTAAGAGGGTAATGCATGTTTTAAAAGATGATGCAATTATTTTATAAAAGAGTACATTTTTGCTAACATAAAAGGATTTATAAGACTTATTGTATACCTGTAAAATTAGTCTTTTGAGTGAAGGCATGCATTTGTAAAGCATTATAAGTGCATATGAAAAAAAAGCATGCATTTATCTTTAAAGTTGATTTATTGAGTAAAGGTATGCAATTACTTTAAAAAAAAAATATTTTTTATATGTGGCATATTGCAAAAGAGATTTAATATTATTTGATAAAAGGTTTAGACACGCATGTAAAGCCTAAAACAATTAACTTAAAGGGGAGCAAATTTCTAGTATCCAACTACCTGCTAATTTATTGATTCAAGATTCAATTATTCTAAGTGTCCTAATAATTAATGTAGACAAATAATTACAACAAATAATAGGGGAAGGATATGAATTAATAAATGACTCGAGGAAACGGCGAGGCCATCTCGCCCGCGGCTTTGAATTTTGAGGCGGAGATGAAGATGCACATAGATGTAGGTCCTGGTTTGTTGCAGCTTGTGATGAGTCTCGCCATGAGACTCTTTGTTTTACTCCGATGCATTTCATGTAAAAAGGAAGAAGATAAAGATTAGTAAACATACAAACTATGGTAATAAATATAAATAAAGGTAACATTAGGCTTCAATATGCACGGGAGGACGGCAGTAACACTAATGTCCTAAGCAACAATTTCCAATAGCTTAATGCAAGCTATAACCGCTATACTTTCTGGGCAGATTCCATATGGGTTTTCATACTCTTGTCTAGTTTTTACACAGATCACATGGATGGGTTAACTTAGTACATTATGAATCAGATTGCAGGCAGGGGCATTCATAGCTATTTTTTGCACATTGTGAACATACTAGGACTAATTCCCTTACTTCATAAATTATGCATGTTGAACAGAATAATTATTTATACTACTTCAAATATGCAATTTTCAGATTTTTCTTCGTTAAAACGAGATGACGGGGAAAGTAAAATCAGGACAACCCTAAGACCTCTGCAACATGACGTACACACATCTAATTTATATGATGCAGTTGAATGGTTAAAAAAAACAATGTTAGAAAATAAATGCTAAGATGCTAAATGATTAAAAGATCATGTAAACATATTAGGGGAACTAACAGGATATGCCTATAACCATTTACTATGGATATTTCACAAAGGTCGCAAGATGAAGGTGATTGACTTTTCCATGCCCAGAATATCATTTTATTACTTCAAAACAAAATAACAAACTTTTATCTAAACACATAAATGGGTAACCCAACCCCTGCACATCTTCAGAAATATTGTATAAAAATCGAAGAAGACCGGATTTCAATCGACTACAACATTTTAATAAGATATCGAAGTGAGGCTGGGCAGTAGCCGTATGAAATGGATAAGAAACCAGAATACTAACATTCTTTATGTTCAGTTATTCTAAAAAAGAGAACGTCTTAACACATTTTACTGTATTTTAACTCAGGACGAGAGACACCCATGCCAACATCGAACGAATACTAATTAAAATTGGGCCTCAAGATGTATGCAAGGTTCAATTTCAGATTTATGTTTAAACATACTACGCTGGACAGTTCTAGTACAAGACAAGGGTCCTACATGGTTAGATTACATATCAAGATTGAATACAGACGTCACCTAGGATGTGAACTCAACAAAATGTACCCAAGCAAATGCGTATAAGCTACATGATCTGTGACACAATGCCAAAGCAGCCTTAAGAAACATGAATCAGTCATTATGCCAACTAAAACTAACAGAATGGATACAAAGGCACATGGCGGCAAAACATAACAATACGGACACACACAACTTCATATTAGGCCTAACATATGGTAATATGTTGCAATCTCTTAAAGCAGTGCGTAAATTAACTTACTTTACTAGTATGCGACGAGTGTCTGGATTAATATTAAGGCATCGAAATGGTGAGGGTACATCTAAGCCTAGGTAAGTTATCTACCCCCAATGATCATCAATCAACTATTGCTTTGAATTATTTTTAACCTCAGGCAAGCCTTTAGACACGTCTTGAACAAATTTTAGGCACCCGTGATATTCTCAGATTTATATAACCAGTCAGTATCTCCAACTAAACATCGTCATATTGATGAACATGATAATCCAAACTAACGCATATTTACTCACACAAACACACAACAATACAGAAAATGAAACCGAGAGGAATTTGGATTTACCTTCTCCGGACAGCGAACCGAGGTAGCGTATCAAGTCGTCGGTCCACTCGACGGGTTATTGCGATGCGATTGAAAGCGACGCGGTTTATGGTCGACTTTAAGTGCGAATTTTCGACATGTTGTTCTAGTATTTCCTATTCTCGCTGGTTGCATGCACTGTTTTTTTTTTTGCCCTTCAAGCTCGATGTTCTGCCCTACTTTCTTCCTAAAACAAACTCATTTTCATCGATATTCAAAGAAAGAAAAAGGGTTTGAGGATTTCCCTTCTAGCCCCCGTCTCCGCTCTCTCGTTTCTATGCTATATCTGCTGCCCCTTTCGATGCTTATTGCATGTTCTTATATAGCCCTCGCTCGGGTTCTAATGTTGGCTGAGATTTGGCTAATATTTGGTGCCGATTCGACGAGATTTGCTACTGATTTGTATGGTAAGACTTGACTTCGAAGCGATTTATGGAAGATTTGGCAATGGGTTTATGGTAAGAAATCGTTGGTTGCGTGTACGTGGGTAAAGGAAGCTGGCTAGGGTGCGTGGGTGAAGGAAAGCCCGGATTCTCCGGCGAGAAATCCGGGCGGCGATGGCTGCTGGTTTCTAGCGCTAGGTTTAGGTTTTGTTTTTTTTTGTTGGGTTTTGTGTGAGGACGATGGGGATGGGTAAGGGCTTCTGTGTGCTTAGGGAAATAAAGGAAAAGGAATGGGGCCTGGGTGTTGGGCCTGCGGGTGCGGGTCGCGGGTTGGGCTGGACGAAAATTATTTGGGCTTGTGGGGTTGCGAATTAAGGGTATTAGTTAGGTAGTTTTAATTAGGCTTTTAATTAGGAGTTAATTAATTAGCTAGTTAACTCTAGGTAAGTGTATTATTAATTAATTAGTGATAACTTAAATTAACAAATGTGATTAAATTATTTAGGTGTTCTATTAGCCCAAGTTTTAATTTAAATTATTATAATAATAAATGCGGGTGTGCTATTTAATTAATGCTTAATATTTTAGAATGCGACGCTATTATTTAAAATCTTATTATTATGCATTATTGCAAAATTAAAATTGAATTGAGTTTATATTAAATTACTTAAATGCCGAATGCAAGTACGATATTTAAGAATTGTTTAAAGCCTTATAAATGCGACGCTATTAAATGCATATACTAGATTGACTTTAAATTACAAATGATTACTAATTAATGCGGCTATGCTGCCTGACCCGACGTTATCGCTAAATTATTTATTTTATGCATTTATTAATTATTTAGGAATTACGACAAAGCTTAAAGTTAATAAGTGTGGGCGCGGGACTCTAAATGCTTAAAACTCTACGTAAGACGCGATGCCATTATTAAATTATTTATTTATGCCTGTATTTTTTTTTTTTTTTTTTTATTGTTGTATTTTATTATAAAAATCCTAAAATTATTTTTACAAAATTAGTGTAATTTTATGGTTAATGGCTGGACGGGAGGGTCAAAATTGGGTGTCAACAGATGTCCCTCTTTGTATGGAGATGATGGAAGAATCTTCGGACAAAGACGTTGACTCATAGCCAATTTTGTCTCGATCTTCAGAATTGCAAAAAATGCTGGGCAAGTGGACCAGGCTGACGCAAAAAATCAAAATCTGTCCCAGTGTCGAGTTATGACGACACTGGGCTACCATGGTCAAAACACCAAGGCGGGCTAACGCGGACTTAAAGCTGTCCCAGTGTCAAGTTGTGACGACACCGGGTGCGGTGCAAAAAGTAAAGAAAATAAGCGGCGAACACGGGTGTACCGCTATGGCTTATGGTCTTTGGGTTCTACGGTGATGTGGAGCGAGTGGGCCGACGCTGAGGCCGCTTACGCGTCGTTGGGAAGGTTGGCCCCCAACAGATGCCGGTTATTGTAAGAGAAAATCCACGTTGTGCTCTCGCTGCACGCTAAGACTTGAACAAGCGGTTAGTGCATAATCATAAGGCAAAATAAATATGCATAATTTTAAAGTAATGCAACTGTGAGTAGAAAAGGTTATCATGCAAAAAAATGATGCTTTGTGTTGATGCGATCTTTGCAGAATCTTGTGATTTCGCCTTATGCGGACGTGTTGCGATTGTGAATGCGGATACGTTGTCTTTCTTTGCAATTGTCTGTAGACTAAAGCTCGAAAGAGTTAGTGCATAAGCGCTAAGACGAATAATATGTGAGAAAAAAATGCAATTTTGAGAACGGAGAAATCGTCCTGCGTAGAATCTTGACTTGTCGTCGTTTTCGGACTTGTCGTCGTTTCGGACTCGTCGTCGTTTCGACTCGTTATCGTTTCCGGACTTGGCGTCGTTTTCGGACTTGGCGTCGTTTCGGACTGGCGTCGTTTTGGACTTGGCGTCGTTTCGGACTTGTCGTCGTTTTGGACTTGTCGTCGTTTCGGACTTGGCGTCGTTTTGGACTTAAGCGTCGGCCGTTTTGGACTGACGTCGTTTTGGACTTGGCGTCGTTTTGACTTGGCGTCGTTTCGACCGCGTCGTTTTGGACTTGGCGTCGTTTTGACTTGTCGTCGTTTTGGACTTGTCGTCGTTTCGGACTTGTCATCGTTTTGGACTTGGCGTCGTTTTGGACTTAGCGTCGGCGCCGTTTTGACTTAGCGTCGTTTTGGACTTAGCGTCGTTTTGGACTTGGCGTCGTTTTGAGCGTGGCGTCGTTTTGGACGCGAGTCGTTTCGGACTGAGTCGTTTGGACTCGGCGTCGTTTTGGGCGTGGTGTCGTTTTGGACTTAGCGTCGTTTTGACGTGGCGTCGTTTTGACGCGAGTCGTTTCGGACTTCGAGTCGTTTCGGACTCGGAGTCGTTTCGACTCGGCGTCGTTTTGGACGTGGCGTCGTTTTCGGACGTGTTGTTGATGCTTCTGTATAATAAATGCTCCTGCAAGCTAAGCTTGAGAAAAATTAGTGTATAACTGGTAAAACAAAAATGATAAATATATGAGGAATGCAATTATGTGAATAAGGATGTCTTCCCTGTATGATATGTGGGGTGTTGTGAATGCTGAGGTGTTGTCCTTGGGCGGACATGCTAGATGCTGCCACTGACGAATTGCCATGATGCCTTTGTTGTGATGCGTTTGTGAACCATATGGATTGATATGATGTCTTTGTGGTGCGTTTGTGCACTGCATGAGTTGCAATTTGACTACAGGCGACGCGCTATAATTTATTCGCGGACTTTT
Source organism: Przewalskia tangutica (assembly GCA_029844215.1). Taxonomy (NCBI): domain Eukaryota; kingdom Viridiplantae; phylum Streptophyta; class Magnoliopsida; order Solanales; family Solanaceae; genus Przewalskia; species Przewalskia tangutica. The sequence goes on along the minus strand of CM056718.1, from coordinate 123,801,246 downwards.
GAGTTCTGACTGTTGATTGTCGGTGCCTCTATCTCTCGAGCGTATGGAATCATATTTGTCGGTGTCCTTTCGTGGCGAAGTCCTTAAAGATTGTCCCGATTTGGTATGGCCGAGTCGGATATATGTCGTCGCCTGGTCATAATGCTGATAACGTCGTTGCCTGGACGTGTTGCTGTTGCTCCTATAGGATAGATGCTCCGAGATGTCGTCCTTGCATGGACGTGCTAAATGCTGCAACTGATGAATTGCCATGATGCCTCTGTTGGGTGTGATGCATTGGTTGCCAATTTGACTTTGTGCCACCGACGCGTCGCAGGTTTTGTTGCGAACTCGAACCTTGATTGCCGATTGTTGATGCTCGCTTTCACTGCTGCTTTGCTTTGCCGGACTTTGGATTGTTGTCATCCTTCGCCTTTGCTGCTTTACGCTTACGCTATCTGAAGAAACCTTTCGCGTATTTTCTATTTCGCTATTGTACTTTCCGCTCTGTTAATATGAAGAACTGCGCTCAAAGAAAAAATTTGTGAGTTTGAGGGGGGGCGGTTGATTCGCGTTGACTTTGTAGTTTTGACTCTTGATATCGGACGTCTGCCTTGTTTGGGACTCATAACCCCTGCCTGGTTTCCTACCTTGTCCCAGTTTTGAAAAGGGTGTTTGGCCTGAGGGTCTCGATGGAGTTGCTTGTATGTTATGTGCATTCTTGTTATTTTATACGAAGGAAAGTTTCCTAATGGTGTGATGAAGGCGATTTAGGCCGCCACGTATCCCCACGAGGGAATCAGTCGTGGCGTAGTTCATTACAAGTGAAATTGGGTAAAATTAAAATTTCTAGATGTGGGACCGGCGAGACGGCGCCACGTATCCATGAGGGAATCAGGTCAAACGTAGTTCCAATTATTACATATAAAGGGCAAAATGCATTAAACTAACTATTTCAGGACTCAGCGGGCCGAGGCAGGGGCGCGAGTCCACTTCTTCTTGCTCTGTGTCTTCGATGGTTGAGTCTTCGGCAGGATCATCTCGCACAACTAGGCGAATGACCTATTGATAGTTAAACAATCTCGGCGAGCACCTCCTTTCTTCTGGCGGTTGGTTGATGATTCAACTTTCTTCCCTTTGCGGGCTGGCGTAATAGTCCCTTCCAGACTGTCTTCTTCATTTTCAGCTATCATGCTAACATGGGCATCTTCATAACCCGGCAGAAAGTTATTGTTTGCATTGAGAGGACCATCTTTCAGCTGAATGACTCCTCGCCGATTAATTCCTCTACTCGCCCGAGTGTATAGCAATTTCGATGTCGTGTCCTCTGCACCGGAGTGGTATGCCTGATGTTTAGTCTTATCGTGCCCTCGGAAGTAGGCACAGGAGTATTTAGGAATTGGATGGAGTATTCCTGCGGCTTTGACCACCGTACACTCGAGCTATGGGCTCGGCTAAAGGTGTATAGGTTTTGTTGGTTTTCTTTGGCATCTATGCGGGGTTTGGGTCCGTTTGGAGTGCGAGTTCGTGATTGTGGTGAGTATTTTGGATATGTTGGTTGGGTATGGTAAACAGGATATGGGGTGGCGTGATCTTGATAATATGGTATGGATTCGAGTGTTTTGGTAAGAAGCGGTGGGCTTTGATATCTTGGATGTTGTCGCCTATGCTCGAATGACCGTGATGGAGGGTGATGCATCTCTTCTCCTCGGGAGGTACCTCGATGGAATTTGATCGCTTTGCTCACGCTGGTTGCTGTAGGATTTGTCAAGTTTGTAATCCTGCTGTCTTAATGCCTTCCACGAAGTCGCCCGTTCTACGACTACGCAAAACTTCGCCAATTACACCGATCATTCTTTCATAATATGTCGCGTCCTTTAACGATCGCACGAACAAGGTGGTCATTTCGCTACGCCGTTGGAGGTTGGACCTTTCCGCTTCGACCGCCACCTCGGCGTATTCACGAAAGTTTACGTGGATTTCTTTTCAAGTTTCATAAGATAAAATCTGTCGGGACCGTGTCGATGTTGAACTGAATCATCCCATGAAATCTTGTGCCATGGCATTCCAACCGTCCCATTTTCGAGGTCTTGGCATGTGTACCAATCCGCCTCGCGGTTAGACTCTGATGAATAGCTTCATGATGATTGCTTGATTTTTACCAACTCGAATCAATTTATCGCAATATGACCTTAGATGAGCTCGAGGATTCCTTTCCATCAAACATGTCAAATTTGGGCCTTGTACCCAGGTAATTCAACGTCGAGTGCGTCATAAGTCTTCATATTCTAAACCTTCCTCCCCTTGTTCATCCGAATGCTTTTGAATGCCTCTTTCAAGCTACAATTTCTTTTGCCACATTTTCATCACTCTAGCTCAGTCCGCCGCTCCATTTCCTTGTATTGATCATCTCTTGAGATGATGCATGCACAATAAATGGTTGGCTTTGGTCGGATGTGCTAATCCTCATATTGTTTGTGTGCCATCTGCTCGTATTGGGTGGCTTGGCAATTTGGGTTGAGTGGGGAGATATAAGTAGGTGGAGGTTGAGATGTGTATATAGTGAGCGGATCATTTTGGAGGTCGGTTTGCAAATTGGCCAGGCGAGTGGCATTTGGTGTGGTGTGGTGGTATGTTGCGCCTCTGGGGAGCTTTGGGGAAGTGGAGGCTCAGGGGCTTGTGATACGATTGCATTTGTCCCTTGCTCTGGGAGTGGTGCATTCAAGCTAATAGACAGGTTTGTGATGTTTCGGAGCCTTTCTATTTCGGCTTGCATGATTTCCATTTGCTGCAATAGTGTGGCGAGGTGTTGATCATTGGTGTTTCTGCTTTCTGACGCCTCTGCATCCTCTACATGAACGGGGATGAGTCCTAAGTTGTTTCGTCCCGGTGCTTCTGGATTAGTCATTGGATGATTGTGCTTCTACTAGTCAACGCGAATCAACCTTTTGGGGAATAAGCTAGGCAAAAATAAACCTTTAACAAATGAGGCAAACCAAGTTAGTATAATATGCAAAAGCTGCGGGCAATATATACAAATAAGCAAATTGCAAATCAAGTGCGTGTTTTAACATGTTTGGGACCTCTTTATGCCAGAGGTAGGCCTAAACGCCAGATATGCGAGATTATGATAAATCTGTCCAAGCCGCCCAACTGTAATGCTTTCGTTGGAAATGGCGACCAAATGACGGTGCACTTTTTCCCAATTTCAGCATGTCATGATTGGGTTTGGATTTGTCTGTCATTGTCACGCTACACATAATATGCTGGTTGGTCGTTAGGTTGCGAAACCCGTCGACAAGTTTGGTGTTTTCCTAATTGTGGTGTCGATGCCAAGGACCGACCCACCTAAGGTAAATGTATGCATGCCCTAAAAATAAGGGTGGTATAGCTCTATCCTGAGTTGCTAAGATTTGGCTTTTTCTAGACGCAAGGTTCCCGAGCGGACAACTCGAGTGAGAAGGCTACGCGGCTGATCAGACGAACCGATCCAGCAGAGTCGCCATTTCTGTCGCACCCCTTTTCGGCCGCGACGTTTAACTAACTCCTGCTTGATAAAAGGTTAGAAAATAAATAAATAAAAGTGCTTAATGTTAAAGTAGGTGTGTTATAATGTTAAAGGGTTGCTAGAATGCTAAGGGTTCGCGGAGTCGCCACCTAATTAATTGGGTGAATTAGGACACCTAAATGTTTAACTAGTTTGAAGTAAAACATTAACTCCATTTTAAGGGTCTGCTAAACTTAATGAGATTCTGGGTAAGGGTTCTTTATTAATCTAGAGGGAAGGGGTTAGGCACCCTCTAAGATCCGCTAACTTGCGGTTGTCCTGCCAAACCTAGGGTGATTATTATATTTAAGAAAAATGCGATGCTAAAATGTTAAAATGTTTAAAGGTGCTTAAGTCTAAACGAGCAAAGGTGCTATATGCGAAAGAATGCTAAGAGGTGCTAAAATATTAAATGTTAATGACGCTTAACAAAAGTGCTAGCAATTTAAAAGTGCTGAGTGTAAACAAAGTAGTGCTAGGGTGCCTAAATATTAAGAGGGTGCTAAGGGATTAACTTTTAAAGTAAAGGGTGCTAAAATAAAGGGTGTTAAAAGTGAAGGGGTGCTTTTAAAAAGGTGCTAGAAGGATGCTAAAATGCTAAAGAATGCTAGGAATGTGCTTTATGGACTAATTATGTATTTATGCAAAGGTTATTTAGTTAGGTATGCTACTAGCTGAATTAATCTTGCTTAACCTGCGCGTAATATTATATAAAATGTTAAGATGCTATTTTGAGAGTTTAAGAGAAAATCTGTTTATGGATTTTAACAAACAAAAATGTTGGTTTTATAATGCAAGTTAAATCATTTGGCGAAAATTAGACATGCATGACAATCTTAAAGGCAGGTAAATTAAGCGATGAATTTTAAATTACCTTCCCCACTTATATGTTTAAAGGCTAATTATTCTAGATATCCTATTAATTACAAAGTTAAATAATTAGGCAACAAATTCCAAACAAATAATATAGAGGGTGGATATGCTCGCGGCTTCAAGACGTGGCGACATTGTCTTATCTATTTTGTCTTAGGAATTTAAGGCGGGAATGCAAATGCGGGTGCGGGTTGCCATTTGAAATGACTTGCGATGAGTCTCGCCGTGAGACTCTTTATTTTGCTCCGGTGCGTGCCATGTAAAAAGAAAGATAAGGATTAGTATATATTCAAATTTATTGAATCATAAAATCTAAACGCACATAATTTAACATAGACACAATCAGTATGAAGTGTAATAATCAATAATTAGCGAGACACGATCACACAAAATTGTAGTGACCAAAGATAAACCGATGCAAGCGTAATGGGCTTAGCCACAAGGTGTATATTCGCAGACCAACGGATAGTGCGGAGCGAAAATGAATGTCATGGGCACAGGACAAATTTTCATGCTCATGTTGAGATAATATAAAAGAATCATTTATATGAAATGGACCCGAGACATATGAATAGGACATATCGGATATATCTGCGCGATATACATAAGATATATCCGTATATCGATCATATATATATACTCGACATACTACGTCTAGGCATACTCGAATGATGCAAGCACGTGATATCCATCTAATTATCATGAAAGCATAGGAAGAAGGATATACTTAGATTACCCACAATCTTTCTCACTTTCTTTGAGAACACAATTAAACTACCGAGGATCCCGTTGTGATTAACTACGCGCCTACGAAACTCCGCCCACAATGTTCCTTAACGAGCATCGATATGACATTCTTCAAATTGGACCACTATTTAGACTAGATGAACAAATTTAGAACTTGCGAAGTGATATGCAAATATTTTACATGTGATGACATGATGGGTAAGCTAGATTAGATGCAGGTGTAACATTTATGACACACATATGAAAAGCTATCATAGATGGTTATAAGCGAATACATATTGGATTATCCCGAACTATCATATAGAAAATCTCTTATCAATTTTGCATTACGAATTTGCGGACAAAGTTATCAGCGACCCAAAGAACATGAATGGACTAACACATGTTTGACACCCAAACACACAGAAAATACAAAATGAACTGAGAGGAGTTTAAGTTTACTTAAAGCGGATCTTATTTCGCGTAGCATTCTTTCGATTATGGAGACAACTAAACTGATTAACAAACTGGAACAACTAAACTGAATCTTAGAACAACATCTATCACAAAACATTTCGCAAATAAGTATCTGCCATCACAATCAAACAAACAGATATTCACCAAACCGGGACTTCACTATTCGCCGAAATAACCCTGCATTTATCGTAATCCAAGCAGAACTAAACAAATAAATTCTAACATTATACTAGTACGAGACACACGAAAAAAATGCAGAGATTCAGCAATGCGACGAAATCAGTAGGGAGTGGAATTTTACCTTCTCCGGCGGCGAACCGAGGCAGCGTATCAAGTCGTCGGCACACTCGACGGGTTTCGGGTTTGCGATGCGAATAGAAAGGCAAGGTTTATTTGTTGGTTTCTTTGCTGGAACTAAAAAGGAAGGGATTCGAACCTCCTATTCTTGCGATGCTAAGGGTCTGGATGCTAAGCCCCTTGACTGCTGCTGAGGGGTGTCCCCATCGATGCTATGTGTGTTCTCCAACTGCGCTTTCCCTTCTGACCTACTGCACTCCACTCTGCTCTGTGTTCTTACTCTCTCCCCTGACTCTACCCCTCTTCCTCGATCCTCGACTGAGTTCTATTGCATGTGTTTATGTAGCCCCTCTTCGGGTTCTATGTTTGGTATGCATTTAAGGCTGAGATTTCTATGCCTATCCTTGCTCTGAATTCGCACGATTCGTACTTGATATCCTACTGATTTCATATTGATCCTTCCATTTTGTTGACGAGATTTGGGGTGTGTCTATGGTAAGAAATCACTGAAGACGTGTGTGCAGGTGAAGGGAAAGGAAAGTCGCCGGATTCTCACGCGAGAATCACGGCGACGAAGGCGTGAGGTGAAGGTGCGAGGCGCGGCGGTTTCTAATATTTTAGGGTTCGTTTTGTGCCTTTGAGGACGATGGAAAAGGCTGTGAAGAGGCTTCGTGTCTTTTGTGTTTACGGGCGAGGGTGTGTATAAGGGAATGGGGCACTGGTGCGGGTGTGGCGTAGGTAGTTGGGCCGCGGGTTATTCAATTGGGGCTGGGTAGAATAGGTTATTTTAATAGAGTTTTAAGTAGGCTTTTAATTAGGGGTTAATTAATTAGGTATTAGTTAGTGATTAGTATTAGTTTTAGGCTTAGTTAATTAGCTAATTAATTCTAGGCAAGTGTATTAATAATTGATTAGTGATAACTTAAATTAACACATGTGATTAAACTAATTAGGTGCTTCATTAATCTAATTGTTATAATAAATAAACGCGGCGCTATTTAATTAATGCTCAATACTTTAGAATGCGACGCTATTATTTAAAATCTTATTATTATGCATTATTGCAAAATTAAAATTGAATTGAGTTTATATTAAATTACTTAAATCAGAACGCAAGTACGATATTTAAGAATTGTTTAAAGCCTTATAAATGCGACGCTATTAAATGCATATATTAGATTAAAAAATTGACTTTAAATTACAAATGATTACTAATTAATGCGGCTATGCTACCTGACACGACGTTATCGCTAAATTATTTATTTTATGCATTTATTAATTATTTAAGAATTACGACAAAGCTTAAAGTTAATAGGTGCGGGCGCGGGACTCTAAATGCTTAAAACTCTACGTAAGACGCGATGTCGTTATTAAATTAATTATTTATGCCTGTATTTAATGTTTTATTCGCTGCATTTTATTATAAAAATCCTAAAAAATTATTTTACAAAATTAGTGTAATTTTATAGTTAATGGCTGGACGGGAGGGTCAAAATTGGGTGTCAACACACCTCATTATGATCACTTAAGGGTTCTAGGGTCACTATGCTATGCACACACAAAGAGAAGAACAAGAGACAAGTTTGAGAGTCGGAGTCGTATGTGTGTCTTCTTGGGATACCCCTACAGACAAAAAGGTTGGAGATTGTATGACTTAGAAAACGATGAATATTTAGTCTCAAAATATGTGGACTTCTACGAGATTAAGTTTCCTTTTGCCGTAGAAATAAGTAACTTGGTTGACAACATATAAGTGATCCCGGATGAAACAAAAAAAGTTCGAAATCGGTACGATTTCGAAGAAGAGCACATTAATTCGTAAAAGTGGATCCTTAATTAGGCTAAGATATGCGAATTATGAGTCTTTACAGTAAATTTTGGTTAATATTACTTAATAAAAAAAAAACCCCTAATTTTTTCATTTTTCGAAGACCCTGTGCGATAGCACTTGTCGCACGGGTCCAAAAACGGTTCTGTAAAAGAATAAGACCCACACATAATTCAAATGTGTAATTAACATTTTGTTATAGTATGAGATATGTTTGGATGATCCAAATTTGCGTATCTTTGAGTGAAAGTAAAGATAAACGCGGAGTGTCCTTCGGGGCATAGTCGAGTGACAAAGCATGGACGCTATAAGACGATTTGACATGGATAGCGTGAGTATGATTTCCCGCAAAGAAGTAACTTCTGCGAATTGACAATGCCGTTGATCGGTTACAGACGCCCGGACCAAGACATCCCGCGTCGCATTCGCGATAATAATATTGAAGAATCGATACTAACTCCAGGAAGTAGTCAGAAGCCTGAAAATCTGACCTATAAAAAAAAAACGATAAACGCGGAGTCAGGACTTGGAAAGCTATAGTCGGTACCGTAACAGACAAGGAATTGCCACGTCGCATTTTTAAGAGAGAGAAACAAACCGACTTCCATGAGACCCTTTTCTCTCTCTCCATTGCATTTTTTTGAGAAAAAAAAATAGTTTGATTGTTGTGCTGTGCTACCAAATTGGTAACTTAAAACCAATGCAACGGCTCGTTGACCACTTCCTTGCTGTCACCAAAGAGTATGTTCATTCTTTATTAATACCAATCATCCATCCATCGCTAGTGAGCATTGATTTGTTTGTTGCTAATTGAATCATGTTACATCGGGCGTGTTATTCAATTTACGTTTTTTGTATTTCGATTATCATATTGTTTTGGTGTAGTTACTGTGCCTTTGTAAGAATGCTATGTCATGTTTTCTTTAGTATTTTATCATCTCCCGTTGTAATTTTTCTTTTTCACTTTGAAATGCTATTACTTGAGCCGTGTGTCTATAGAAAACATCTCTAACATACGGGTAATGTCTGCGTACATACTACCCTCCCGGACTTCATTTGTGAGAATACACGGGGTATGTTGTCATTATTGTTGAAGCGTAAAGTTACTGAGTTGGACGCAGTCTAACCAATGAGATAGGAGTTCACATGTAAATTCATACAGAGTGTCATGTTGAAGACGATGAGTTATAGAGAGATCCAGACTGATATAATAAGAGAGAAAACTGACATTAGATCCCTTATATATTGAAAAGAGAGATCTTTATATCAGTGGAAATGATGGTCTTGTAAGTAAACTCGGAGGACGTGTATTTTTTTTAATGATTTACCCGGTAGCATAAATGAACGAATTAGGTTAATCACTTGAGGAAGAAGGCTAAAGTCACCATGTAAAGAAAGAGTGGAACTAGGGGAGACACTGTTATTATCTAGATCAAAATAAAATACAGTTTCGGTGTATCAAAGTTGTCACAGTTGAAGATCCTGTTGTAAGTTGGAAGCTGAAGCTTTGCTGCCAACATTTTAGTACTCATATTAAGATATGAAACCATGAGTTTGGATATACTCTTGCTCCCTCACCTGTTAGGAAAAAGGTTGTATACGAATAGTGTCTTTATAAGTTATTCTCAGTAATCTATTGGTTCATGCTGGTCAGCAAATAACTGGCTCCATTGTCGCGGTGTGGGAAACAATCCTTTAGCCAGTTGTATTTAGTTCTTGACACATTTCAAGTAACAGAACTAATGGTGAAAGTGCAGTAATAAACAAGAGCATGAAAACTCAACCAATGTAGATATACTTTCGAAGTGGATACCTTGGCTATCATCATCAATTTTGTATTTTCTTTTTTAGTGGGATAAATGAGAAATGCTGTTTGTAAATGAAAGTATTGAGGATTGCTATAGCATAAGGTGACATTAATAAGACATAGTAGCTCTTTACTTTCTGAAAAAGAGGTAGTAACTTTTTTTAGAATGTTTACTCGAAATCCTTGTGGTTAAGCTCATGCTTTTTTATGTGTGTAGTTTTGTCTGCTAACTTCCTTAAGCGACTGTTCGGAGGGATCCATTATTTGATGTTAATATCTCTTTCTTAATTCTCTCAGGTCAGTTAAAACATTCACTTATGAGTCATTGAACAATGTTGTGAGGTTGATAAATGGGGTGTCAGCACTATTGTTGACAATATTGCCAGGGAACTCTTCTATTCTTGAAGGTATCCATGGTTGGGAGCTTCGCCCAGCATTTCATGGTCCTAGGCTTCCACGCTGGATGGAAGAGTGAGTTTCGATCTTCATTTCCTATTTTCCCATGCTTTAATAATTCACTGCTTCTCTGTATATGAATTGACAATCGTGTTACTTCTGTCTCCTCTATTTTCAATTATGTCGAAATGTCAAAAACTCTTATCTTTTCTTATTGTTTGTATAACTGCACATTTTGTTAACATGCTCCTCCTTGGTGATCACAGTGGTGTCTCATCCTTTAACCAATTAAGTAATGAACTTTCTGTTGACTCCAATGCCTCATCAAGTGTGGAATACTCATCCCAAGAAGATGTTGATGAAAACATTGGTCCAACGTCTCCTCTGTTACAAAGTTCTCGAGCTTCTAGAGTTAGCAGTTTTACCAGGCAGGGCGGCAATCCGGTGCATTTGCTCGGATACATCTTCTCATGGTTCCTTTTCCCCATCAAATTTATGTTGGGCATACCGTTGTATCTCTATGGTTCACGTACTACGTCTGGTAGCCTCCAGCCTCCCCATCTACGAGCTACCAAGAGAATACAATCACTCAAGGACCACTTTGTCCAACGTGCCGCTGACAGAAGGCGAGGTGTAGTTGAGGTTTGACATGTTCACTTTTCTCCTCATATAGTATTCTCAATCCCAAAATTGTTGCAGTGGGCTTAACTTTCATGAATCATACGTATGATGTATGTTTTTTCAGATCCATTTCGATTTTTTGATGAGTGTGCTGAGTGTTCCATTTACATATTACATTCATTGTGCTCATCTATTTGGTTTGGGGCAGGAGTACGGGTCATCGTGCGGTTTTTTTGGTTTTACAGCTGTTGGTCATTTAAGTAATTGTTGTTATTTTTTGGTCTGATTTATTTTATGTAGGATCTCCATCTAGCAATTGAGATCATGATCGAGACTGTCTTTGAATTCGTTCACCAGGCAGCACATTGTCTTCTTTCACCGATAGTCACATTTACGGATGTGGTGAAATGGTTCTTTTCTCGTATGAGTGGTCCTGAGGAAGTTCCTGCTGATGGGTCAAGTGTATCTGTACCTACGGATACTCTTTCAGAGAATGATCCTACGCCTAAGGAACGACAAACAGGCTTTTATCATTCCCTTAATACAGATGCTAGGACGTGTCAAGATGTCATAACAGAGCTTGGGTAGGGCACTTTCATTCGATTTCTCTCCTTAGTCAAATATGACATTAATGTTTCCTTGGATTTAGACGTTCCCGAACAGATACCATGTCCAAATAAATTTAACTTTTTTTTAAAAGACTCAAATTCGTCACTTAAACTGTGATACTATTTCAAGAATATTTTTGGAGTTTGATATGGTGTTGAAAAGGACTAGCGTGTCATCTGTATTTCAATTGCATTTGTGTTTTTGTACTTACTGCATTGAGCCTAGAGTATGCTATAATTTCTTCAGGTTAAGCTTTTGGTAGACTAGCTAAATTGGTTGACAGTAGAAAAATGAAGAATTTCTGTCAACTGTTTTCTGGTAATAATCATGTCTTACAAAATTTTCAGATCTCAGTGGTGATCAAGATTCTCTTACCGTCCTATTTTGGTCTCTTTCTTCTTTAGGAAAGTCATCTATTGCTATCTTTAGAGTTTTTTTCTTCTTCTTAGGAAAGTGATTGTTGTTCAATGGTAGACAAGGTATTTTTTATACTGTCCTCTTTCGATTCTCCTCTGCTTTAGAAAATAGGGAAGTTTTTGTTGTTTAGGGATATTGCGCTTTTCTGTACAGACTTGAAGCATGGCCTTTCAGCAGGAATTCTTGTATTCATAACTAAGCAATTGATATTTTCACATCAAATTTGGCATCACAATTATTCTAAGCATATAACTGCTCTCTCTCTGTTGTAGGTACCCATATGAAGCTCTTCGTGTGGTGACTGATGATGGATATATTCTCCTTTTGGAGAGAATTCCAAGGTTTAGATTCCTGTTTTGACATCGTTGTATCTTTTCCAGAGCTTTTAGGTGGATGCCCATCTATGAATGTGATTTGATGATTTAAATCTGATATTGCAGGCATGATGCGCGGAAAGTTGTTTATCTGCAACATGGGGTTTTTGATTCATCGATGGGGTGAGCCACACATCTGCCTTAATTCTTCATGTCACATTTCCTCTGTGTGTATATTAATATACTTATCGTTTGTTGGGGTTGTGAAGAGGAGGTGCGAGGATGCGCCAATAAGGTGGTGCGAGCGGTTGGCTGTAGCAAGAATTAGGAGAGGTAGATGTAGGCCGAAGAAGAACTGGGGGAGGTGATTAGACAGAGCATGACACTACTTTAGCTGACTGAGGACATGGCCTTATATAGGAAGATTTGGAGGTCGAGTATTAGGGTAGAAGGTTAGTAGGTAGCTAAGTGTTGTCGCCTTTTGTGTGGGGAGGGAGGGTGCGAGTCTTCTCCTCTCCTCCCTTTCTTCTAGTAGTAGTATTTAGTTATCTCGTAGTTTTTTATTCTTTGATGTGTACTACTATCTGTTGTCACATTTGTTTTGTATCTTGCTATTTGGCTGTCTCTTTTCTTACATTGCTGCTCGTACTATCCTTTTGAGCCGAGGGTCTACCAGAAACAACCTCTCTACCCCACAAAGGTAGGGGTAAGGTTTGCGTATCTTACCCTCCCCAAACCCCACTTGTGGGATCACATTGGGTTTGTTGTTGTTGCTATGTTGGGGTTACAATGACCAGTGATATATATCATGTCGACAGTTTGTTAAGTTGTCCTTTCTTGTTCTTCAGGTTTATAATTAGTACTACTGTATTAGTATAACTAGATGACGTTTGGAAATTGGAAGGCATACTAATCAATTGCCTATAAGAATTTATGCAGTGATATATTATTCGATCTCAGACGTGTATGTTATGCAACAGTTCGAAGAGACCTGGCTTCTCCTTTTCTTTTTTATTTCTTCTTTAAAAATATTTTTTATTTAATTATTTGGCTGGCATGGGCATCTGTAAATAGGTCAAACATTCATTTGCATTATGTGCTTATTAATTCAGCTGGCATAGTGGATTACGATTATGAATGATTGTCAACCTGGAAATTCAGTACTACTAAATTAAATTTATTCTCTGTCAGAATTTGAGTGATCTTGAAAGCAAGAAACTTTTTCTGTTGTGACTAAACTAGCTTCTGCTTAATCAAAGTGATTCAAATTATACTCTTGGAAATGGTGTATATACTGTGCATTATCCCTTTGGAAAGTGAGTTATGCTATCTATACCAAAAGTTGATTAATTGTCTAAGCATGAGATCAAGAATTTTTGTCACGTTGATCTTGTGGATCATGAACCTTATATCTTTGCTGAAGTATCCATCCAAAATCGCTAGAGAACTGACCAGTGAATCTCTTTGTCAATGCATGTACTTGATTTCTTTGTGACATGCTAATCTTTTAGTTTTCTGTTTCTCCTTTGTTGCTAAAATTGTAGTTTGTTCAGTTATAATTGTCAACTTAATATATATTTAGTACATCTTACATCTTACACGGTGAGCTGACTTTACAGTTGGGTGTCAAATGGAGTTGTTGGTTCTCCGGCATTTGCAGCCTATGATCAAGGTTCGTCCTTAGGATTTTTAAGCCATTGTCTCTACTCTCTAGGTGTGATATACTATGGTTATTTCTGTCTCGCAATAATTAACTGAGATATATTTCTCTTTATTGTTCAGGGTATGATGTTTTCCTTGGAAATTTTCGCGGACTGGTTTCGAGAGAACATGTTGACAGCAATATATCCCCACGACAGTAAGTGTACAACTTCATGCAGCTGCCATTCATGTTGGAAGTACCTTTATCCGTATCTCTTTTTTGAAATGGTATTGATTTCCTATATATCTGCCATTGCTAAATCTCTATCAACTTACTTTTACTTTCTGTTTGTGGCATGTGAATGTAGATACTGGAAGTACTCCATAAATGAGCACGGGACACGAGATATACCTGCAATGATAGAGAGGATCCACAAAATAAAAGTTTCTGAATTGAAAAATAGCCAAGAGGGTCTTGAGGAAGAGTGTGAGAGTGATCAAACTTACAAGCTCTGTGCTATTTCCCATAGTTTGGGTGGAGCTGCTATGCTGATGTATGTCATAACCCAGCGAATTCAGGAGAAACCCCATACGCTTTCAAGATTAATCTTGTTATCACCTGCTGGATTCCATCATGATTCAAATCCTGTATTCACGGTGATGGAGTATGTATTCCTAGTGTCATCTCCTGTACTGAAGCTCTTTGTGCCAGCTTTCTATATACCCACTCGGTTTTTCCGTATGTTGGTCAACAAGTTGGCACGGGACTTCCGTAACTTACCTGCAGTTGGAGGCCTTGTGCAAACCCTGATAAGTTATGTGGTTGGTGGAGACAGTTCAAATTGGGTCGGAGCTTTAGGGTTATCACATTACAATATGAATAATATGCCATCTGTTTCATTTCGCGTGGCACTTCACATGGCACAGATCAAACGTGGACGTAAATTTATCATGTTTGACTATGGCAGTACTGCTGCAAACATGGAAGTCTATGGTTCCCCACAACCTTTGGATTTGGGGGAGTTCTATATCCTTATTGATATTCCTGTTGATCTTGTTGCTGGGCAGAAGGACAAGGTCATCAGGCCGTCCATGGTCAGGAAACATTATGACCTGATGACTGATGCAGGTGTAGATGTATCATATAATGAGTTCGAGTACGCGCATTTGGATTTTACATTTTCTCATCGTGAAGAATTACTTGCATATGTTATGTCTCGCTTGATGTTGGTGTGACAGTAGATGAAACAACCAACCGGGCAGAATTCATCAAGTCATCAGAGAAATGAGGGAGAACTGGCCAGCAGTTAAGGTGGAATACTGCAAAAGCCTGAGACACTTTGTTTTTTTTTGGGTGCTTCAGGTTGTTTTATATGCTCCTCTTTAAACATCTCAGGATAGATATATGAAAACATCTAGGAAACACAGTATCACTTCGTTAAATTTTCCATCAGGGGAAGGGGATTCTCCTATGTACAGTCTCTTGTATGTTGTAATAGAGTTCTTTCAGGTACAGTTGGGATGTGACCGTCGCTGCTATGCATATTGTTTCTTTTTAGCGGTAATTATACTATATTGTAGGGAGTCATTATGGAATGGACTTTAAAACTATAGTTACCATCTCCCATGTAACTTTCACCTGATGGGATTACTTCTAAGCTTCTATTGTTCAAAGCCAAGTCAAAGGTATTAGCCACGGATTGATAACCAAGACTACTTCGACAAATGGCTAAGAACCGAGAAATAACAGAAATGGTCTCTTACATTTGGGTAGGTATTGAAAGAGAATAATCCCTTGATTATTTTTATTAATGAAGAGGTCTATATATACAATCTCTAAATATGAAAAATCTTATTCGTACTATAATACTAATATCCTAATTACAATTGTACAAGAATTCTACAAAATATGGCAAGTAACCTAAATATACTTGTTTTGTCTGTGATATTCATGCATGATTTTTATCACCCCCGCAGTCATAGCGGACGGTTGTCGTACGCTGAGACTTGTCCCTAAAATTTTCAAACAGAACCAAGGAAAGACTCCTAGTAAAGATGTCAGCAATTTGGTACCTTGAAGGGACATGCAAGACACATACTTGTCCACGAGCTACCTTTTCGCGAACAAAGTGAATATCCATCTCGATATGTTTAGTGCACTGATGTTGGATCAGATTCCCAGATAAATGGACAACACTAACATTATCACAGTAGACCAAGGTAGCTTTCTGAATAAGAAAGTGAAGCTCTAATAAAATATTACGCAATCAACATGACTCAGACAACACATTGGCTACTCCTCGATACTCGGCCTCCGCACTGTATCGAGATAAAGTAGTCTGGCGTTTTGCCGACCAAGAGACCAAGTTATCGCCAATAAACTTATAATAATCAGAAGTTGAACGTCTGGTATCTAGACATTAACCTCAATCAACATCTGTATAAGACACGGGAGTAGAGACGGAGGATGGATATAAATGCAACTCATAATCAGTGTTCCTTGTATGTATCATATAATGCGTTTGAGCGCATGCATGTGCTCTCAATCCGCGGATCATGCATAAATAAACACACATGTTGAATTGCATATGTAATATCTGGTCTCGTGAATGTAAGATATTGAAGAGCTCATGCAAGACTACGATAGTGGGTGAGATCCTCATATGGTGTGCTAGACGTAGCACTCAGCTTCAGTTTGGTATCAACCGGAGTAGAAGAGGACTTACAAGATGGCATGTTAGCTCTATCAATAATCTCAACCGCATACTGTGATAAAAATAGACCACCTGTATGACGAGTGACATCTATTCCCAAAAAATAACTTAAGGGCTCCAAGTATTTCATAGCAAATTCTGAACTGAGAAGGATCATGATAGACTTGCGCAAATTATCAAAGGAGGCAGTAAAAATAATATCATCCACATATAACAGAATGTATGCTAGAGAAGTACCACATCGATAGATGAATAGAGAATGATCAGATCTGTTGTGAGAAAACCCAATAGTAGACACATAATCTACAAACCTCTTATACCAAGACTTCTTTTATTCGAAACATCTCGTGATCTTCAACCAATTATGCGCTTCAATATAATTACCGGGAGTAAGCGCTATAGCCTGTTTCCAATACTCATCGGCTTGATCAAACCCGCTCAAGCCTTTCATACGCGAAAGCAGTTTAATGGCAACAATAGAAATCCCTGCAGTTCAGCCACCCGGGGGTAATTCACTCTTCGGATGCTATTAGATAGATGGCAAATACCTAGCCAGTCCTAGTCCTAAGGCGCAAAAGCAAAACGAAAACCTCATCCATTTCACTTTGAATGTTTCGAGCCTTCGCTCTTTCATATAATGGCCGTTTTTCTTATTGTTTAAATATCTCTTTCCGAACAGATTTCCCCATCAGTAATGGGACGTTCGGGATGAAGCCAATAAAAAAAAATCGATTTGGATAATAGCTTTTCTTATGACACAAGATTGTTCTGTTCCGGGACTGTAGTGAATAAAGAGGGTCAGCTCTTGTTAACCCGGTACAACAAAGTAATAGAAGAGAGTTAGTACTCATTTAATTGACCTCCTTTTCGAAGTCAATGAAGAAGGGGCGAGATAGCTTATTAGTCAGGGTCAGGGCGGTCATCGGCTCAATCGAAGCCTCTTCTCATGCGCGGTGGTTCTATTGATGAAATCTCAAAGTGGTCATTCTTATTGATTGAATCCCAACGGATATTGTTAGGCAGTTCGATTCCTCTGCTCTGGTAGCTCTTGAAGAATGCAAGCAAGGAAGGAATCGGAAAGAGATAGGAGAAGGATGGGTTTCAGGTAAGTGAACTTGCTTACTTGTGAATCATATCATGAAACGTTACCATGGCTCATGGCACGTCGCCCAAGATTCTTTAGACCAAACGGCATCACCTTGTAACAGAACGTGGGTGATAAACGCCGCTTTCTCTCGGTCTTGCTCGGCCATCTGGATCTGGTTATATCAAGAGAAAGCATCCATAAAGGACAGCATCCCATGTACCCGATGATTCTGGCTAGGCTATTAGGCACCTTTGGTCTAGGCTTTCCCACAAGATGGAATTTAGCTGCTTTTCTACTGCCTCTTCTTTCATAACCTCTAACCATAGAACTATAGCTATAGTTTCCTTTCCACTAATGAAAGAATCAGCTCTTCTTTGCCTTTTCTGACTCCTTCTGAAACTAGCTTACCTTTCCTGGCGAGACAGATGAAGCTTACAAATGACTGGTGGATTTCCACGCCTTTCAAAGGAAGAATTCCCACTTAAATCAGATCTCTATTTCGGTACAACGTGGAGCCTGCTTAAGCCCATATAAGGACTTCTTCGGCAAACAAACACGGTGAGGATAATTGGGGTCCTTAAAACCCAAGGGCTGATGCATGTATAATGTCTCCTTAAGATCACCATGTAAGAAAGCATTTTTCACATTCAGTTGATGAATGAGCCATGCTTTCTGTTGACACCCAATTTTGACCCTCCCGTCCAGTCATTAACTATAAAATTACACTAATTTTGTAAAATAATTTTTTATGATTTTTATAATAAAAAGCAGCGATAAAACATAAATACAGGCATAAATAAACAATTTAATAATGGCATCGCGTCTTACGTAGAATTTCAAGCACTTAGAGTCCCGCGCCCGCATTAATTAATTTCAAAGCCCTGTCATGATTCTTAATTAATAATAAATACATAAAAATAAATAATTTGACAATGGCGTCATGTTAAATAAAATAGTAGCATTTATTAATAGCAAGACAATTCCATAATTATTGTAATAATTTAAAGCATAAATTAAATAATAATGCACAATAAATAAAATTTTAAATAATAGCACCGCATTTTGAGTAAAAGCTTTAAACAATTCTTAAATATCATACTTGCATTTAGCATTTAAATAATTTAACCTAAACTCAATTCAATTTTAATTTAACTTCGCAATAATGCACAATAATAAGATTTCAAATAATAGCGCCGCATTTTAAAATATTAAGCACTAATTAAATAACACGCCCGCATTTATTATAACAATCAGATTAATGAAGCACCTAAATAATTTGATCACATTTGTTAATTTAATTTATCATTAACTAACTCCCTAACTAATTAAAAGCCTAATTAAATAACTAACCTAACACTTAATACTAACCTAACTACCCAATTCAACCCGAGGCCCCATCACCCATCATCACCTTTCCCTTTACCACCAAAGCCCGAAAAGCAAATTCTTCCTCATTTACCTTGTCCTCGTCTCTCCCGCAAACGCAGCCTTCAACGAACCCTAAAACACTAAGAAACTGCGCTCCACGCCGGATTTCACGAGAGAATCCGGCTTCCTTTACCCACGCACACCCAGCCGATTTCTTACCATAACACCCGAATCTTGCTTCAAAATCAGCAACAAAATCGCGCAAGATACCTTTCAAAATCTTAACCAAATCGCACGAAATCACCCCGAATGCAGAATTTACCAACATTAGAACCTAGAGTTAGGGCTATATAAGCACATGCAAGTCTAGCACAACGGCAGAGACGGAGAGCACAGAGGACAAGAGTACAAGAGGGTCGAGACAGTGGGATTGAAAACACCAAGAGCACAACGAGCAGAGTAGAGCATCGACGGTCGAGGATCACTGGAGAAGACAGAGCATCGATTGAGGGCATAGACAAAGAAACTGATAGAGCACAGTAGAATAGGAAGTTCGAACCCTTCTCTTTCAATTCCACCACAAATCAAGAACAAACCTTGCCCTTCTATCCTCATCGCAAACCCAAAACCCGTCGAGTGGACCGACGACTTGATACGCTGCCCCGGTTCGCTGTCCGGAGAAGGTAAATTCATTACCCTTTCTCTTTTAGTTTCTTTTTCTATGTTGCTGCATAGTTTGTGTTATTGTCTGGTATGGTATGCTCTTAGTTTAATGTAGTTTAATTCCTGATTAGTTCGATTGCTAAACTAAGTTATAAGGTGCGCAAGCTGGCCTATTTGAATTAGTCAAAGAATATTGCCATGATCGACTATGTGATTGCAACTTAATTCATACCATATTTTGTATCATGCGGATAAGGACTTGTTTTGGGTTTCTTTATGTATATAATTTGTATGTCCGCCAGTTCTTGAATGTGATGGTTTAAGGACAAATTGAGTAAATGTTGGAATATGTTTGTGTGTCCAAATCTCGACGCTAACTGCTTGAAATACTCATTGAAAGTCACCACCTTGTTTTCTTCAGATAGCATGTTTATTGAATGTGTGGGTGTTCTCGTCTGTAGCTATTAGTATACCTTAGCTTTGATTCCCATATTGGTTAGTTTTAAGGGGAAGATAATGGTAGGCAGATTTGTAATCAAGTATTATCTAAATGAATGTTTGGCATTAACTGCTAAGGTGTTCCAGTTGGACTGTGTAAAATTTTTATCCTGGATACGGGTTTTATGTTTGACTAGCTCAATGGTGTTGTGTCCGAGGTTTCGGATGTCAATAGTTTGTTATCCGGACGAATGTCCAGTTTTCAACTAACCGTGTTACAGAGATGATTCAACTAAATCTGTTTAATAACCATATCATTTGCATGTTTACAAACTTGTAGACAGGAAATTAAGAGTTAAAAGAAATAAACGAGTCAGGAAATCAGTCTTTATATGTGGTGTGATAGTTGCTTGGGCTCTGGATTTCTCTGCTTGTTTTTCTAGCATGATTTATACACTACTATGAGACTACGAGTCATATTGCCAATATATGTGACTTGAACCTCGTGACCATTGCTTCAAGGAAATCTGTTAGCCTAGTTGGGTTGTGCTATACGCCGCGCTTAGGCTCGTTAAATACCGTTTGGAATGATCCCTTTGATTGTTAAGGGTCTAGCATGCTTACTAAATCAGTCCATTAGTTTCTAAGTGAACGCTTCACACTGAAAATCTAAACCATGAGAACGGGCATATATGTCTATTCCATCAACAAGAAATGTCTATCTTGTCTCAAATAAGTTGGAAATATGCATGCCAGTACCGATTTCCCATCCATTTCTATTTATATTTTAAGCTACGCATGATCATTCTACATTTATTTCCTGTGGTGGGGCACACCCTATAATCTCTGCATACTTGTAATTCTCCTGTTTGGAGGAATGTCCACCTTGTTTGCCTAAATTGTCCACTGTGTGCTGTTTGGCCATCTGCATTTCTGTTTGCTGCCATAATACATTTGAAAAAGGAATTGTGATCTAATCCTCATTGTTTGTTCATGGATACTTGGTGGATATGAATCATGTTTTTACTAAAAAAACTTATTTATTTGAGTTAAGTCTTGCTTCTCATCATTTATCGCTCGCCTCATCGATCCTCATTGTTGGTTCACAGATACAGTGGGCTGGATATGAATTATGTTTTACTAAAACTTATTTATTTGAGTTAAGTCTTGCTTGCTTCTCGTTATTTATGGTCTGCTTGGCCTACTGATCCCAACTGTTATTCCAAATCGCTGGAACAACAAATGATTCAAATATGTCTAATACTCGCTTATTCTTTAATAAAATTTTGAACGTGTATTAATCCTTATCTTTCTTTACCTTTTGCATGGCATACCTCGGAGCAAAAGAAGAGTCTCAATACGAGACTCGTCGCAACAAACGAGGACCCGCATCTATGTGCATTCTCTATCCGCATCGGAATTCCAAAGCGTGATGAAGGACATCGCCATTCCTCGAGTCCTTCTAATTATTTTCTACCCCGCCCCCATTCATTTATTTGTTGTAAATTATATGTCTAACGCTACATTAATTAGTAGGATATTCATAATAGTTAAACCTTGAACCAATAGATTATAAAGTAGCTTAACATTAGAAATTTGCTTTCCCCCATTTAGTTGATTATTCTAGCTTGCTTAAGTTATAATCAAACTATTTAGTAATCCTCCATCCACATAACTATTTAGGTAGTCAAAACATTATTTATCACTAAATTCTAACATAAGAAATTCATCTTCCTACAAAACCCTATATTTTACGTTGGTTAATAATATATTTTCTACAAACCTCTTTCGCTTAAATACTTTTTCAAAACACGTATTGCATAATAATTCCCTAGGTTTGAATGGACAACCGCAAGTTAGCGGATCCTTTAGGGTGCCTGACCCCTTCCCTTTAGGATAATAAAGAACCCTTGCCCAGAATCTCATTAAGTTTAGCAGACCATTAAAATGGAGTTAATGTTTTACTTTAAACTAGTTAAACATTTAGGTGTCCTAATTCACCCAAACTAATTAGGTGGCGACTCCGCGAACCCCTTTAGCATCTTTTGCACTTTTAAGCATCCTTTTGCACTTTTAGCACCTTTTTACATTTTAGCACCCTTTAGCATTTAACACCTTTTAGCACTTCTAATATGTTAGCACCCCTTTTTAAATTTTAGCATCTTTTTACATTTTAGTATCTTTTTAGCATTTTATTATTTTATTTTTCTAACCTTTTTTAAGCAGCAGGAGTTTAGAAAATAAAGTCGCGGTCGGAAAAGGGCGCGACAGAATGGCGACTCTGCTGGAGATTTTAGGTTCTTAACCACAACAGACCTAGGGTTATTATTTGGCAATTATTTTTGCATTTAATTTTTGTGTGTTGTATTTTGTTTTATTTATTTTTTAAATTGCTACTTGCTTTACTGCTTTCCCTAAACTGGCATTCCGCTCATATTTCTTCCATTCTGGAAAATTCACACTATCACACATTCACGCGCTGGTGTGCTTCGCGCACCCGCAAATTTCTTTCAAAAAAAAAATGTCCAAATTTTAAGAGAGTTGGCGCCTGCGCGGAGTTAGATCGGTTCGTCTGATCAGCCGCGTAGCCTTCTCACTCGAGTTGTCCGCCGAACTCAAGGCCTAGTAAAGCCAAATCTTAGAAAACTTAAGATAGAGCTATACCACTTATTTTAGTACGATGCATTTACCTTAGGTGGGTCTGGCCTCGCATCGACACCACAATTAGGAAGACACTAAACTTGTCGACGGGTTTCTCAACCCAAATGACCAACCAAAGATATTATGTGTAGCGTGACAATGACAGACAAATCCAAGCCCAATCATGACATGCTGAAATTGGGAAAAGCACCGTCATTTGGTCGCCATTTCCAACAAAGGCATTATAGTTGACGACTTGACAAATCCGTCATAATCTCGCATAAGTTGACGCTTAGGCTTACCGCATAAAGAGGTCCCCGCATGTTAGGAACGTTTGAATGTGCTATGTGCGATATATCCGCTACATACCGCAAATTATGTGCTTTATGCTAACATCGCTTGTTGCATTTTTAGAAAATTTATCATCCTCCCCAAAGGGTCGGTTCAGATTTGACTCAACAATGCCTGAGCATCCACACTTCACCGAGTCCAAGGCAAGAAATGATGATATGACCGCTCGGGGCGCCCGAGCCAAATGGTTTGGGAATTATTCTGTCGGTAAACGTAACCTTCGTAAGGAGGAATATCACCAAGGAAGAATGTATTGCATACCGCCGCGAACAAATTGTCGATATGCAGTTGAGATGGAGAGGCTACGAATCGACCAACCTATCCATTAGCTTGAATACCCCTATGCCGATCAAAGGGCCACTACTTCACAAACCATCCTGCATCGACTCCACCACCACATATCTCCCAAAACTCTCCACAAAGGCCACCACGAACAAACCGCCGCCCACCCAACCTCAACCCCACCTTCAAATGACCCTCCTACTACCCATATACCTCACCGCTACTTCACCATAATCAGCCCTAATCGCCGGCCAACCAATACCCACGCACCACACCCATTACCACTTCAAAGAAACAACCTGCATAGCTAACTTACGCAATGAAGCCCGCCTTTACCGCCCCTGCTTCACCAAGGGGATCATTACGAAGAAATGGAGAGGAAGTCCGAGCCAAAATGGACGAGGACGTGGCCAAAGAAATTCATAGTCCGAAAGAAGCGGTTCGGGGTACGCGATCGGACAAAGGTCACGGGCGACTAGACTACGAGGATCTCTCGCACGCATCCGCACGTGAACCGCCACGGGTACAAGTGCCAAGTTTGAACTATTTGATGGAAAAGTGGAACCCCGCGCACACTTCGAGGTCATATCGCGACAAGCTAATCTGGGGTAGGAAGAACCCAACGGCCATTATGAAGTTGTTCATTCGAGCTCGACCGGCGAGGCACTAGATTGGTATACCACCAAGATCCGCGAAATGGCACAACCGGAATGCATCGCCCGTGATTTTGTGAGCGATTCCATTTCAACACGTAAACCGCCAGTGGATAGGTTCTACTTAATGAAGTTGAGAAGAAGACTACGTAAACATTCAGAGAATACGCCATGAGGCGTTCAGAGGCAAATGAAGTGCAACCACCCACGTGGAGATGAGATGACCACATTATTCGCACAATCTTTGAAGGATGCAACCTACTATGAGCGGATGATAAGCGTCATCAAGCGGAATTTTGCGAAGTTATTAGAATGGGCGACTTCAGAGGAAGGTATTAAACCGGTAGGATTACAACCGCGGCAAGATTACAGTGCAACTAATAAGGCGATTCATCGTGACACTGGAGTACTTCACAGAGAAGAAAGAGACGCTTTCCCCTTCCATGTTTGTACAGAACGCAAACCCAAGCCTTCATAACATACCAAACCCATCATACTACCACACACACTTATATATAACACTTCACAAGCACCCGCTTATCCCGCCCGCATAGATCCACCCATCAAGCCCGCCAAGAATAGAGCACCCAACGATCCAGAGCAAATAAGAATTTTGAAGAACACCACCCAAAGTTCGCACCCCACTAGCCGAACCCATACCTCAAATATATGAAAGGTCATGAGCCGCAGCCTAATCCAACCGATTCGGAAGGATTCGACCTATCCCAAGATGGTATGATGAGAACAAGCGCCGCAGATCACCGATAGCCGGGACATGACATCGGCGTTGTCACTCCTCGTGACGTAATCGAGGCACCGATCGAGGCGGGTAATTCAACAAAGGATCCCGCCCCAAATGTGCATGATAACCCCTTTCCAAACCACGCCACGCCAATATGCACTGATAACCTCGGATGAGGAATACACTCGCTTATGCCCATTCCGCCTCGACTAGTCATTTATCCGAGCATGCACCACGCAGAGGCCGTAAGAGGAGATAGCAGAGCATGAAGACCCACCATCCACGGCGCAGCACGGGCGCGTATTGATTGGATTTGCACCGCTTGGTCCGCCAGAGCCCGGATAGGAAAAACGATTTATTTTAGCGTAATAATTTATAAACTCATATTTAAGCTTTAATAATGTTTTCTTCGCTTTGCTTGTAATGAACTACGCTTGACTCGATTCCTTAGTGGATACGCAGCGCCGCCCCGCCTCGGGTCCCACATCTAGAAATTTTAATTTTTACCCAATATTCGCTTGAATGAACTACGCTCGACCCGATTCCTTCACGGGATACGAGGCGCCTAAATCGCTTCGGCCACACCATTAGGAAACCTTCCTTCGCCTCAAAATAACAAGAATACAAGCAACCCATTGAGACCCATTTTAGCCGGACAATCTTTTCAAAACTGGGATCATGAGAAACTGCATCGGGTTGCAAGTCCAAACAGGTCAGGCACACAGATATCAAGGGACAAGGCGCGAAGTCGATACTGAATCGACCCCCAAAATCACAAATTTTTCTTCGAGCGCAGTCTTTTCATATTAACAAAAGGTAAAGTGCAACAAAGCGTAAAATACGACAAAAAGTCTCTTCGCAGGTAGAAAAGCAAAGAAAGGCAGAGGATGTCTACAATCCAAATTCCGCAGCAAAGAGCAAAGAAGCAGTAAAAGCGGCATCAACAATCGCAAATAAAGTTCGTAGTTCGAACAAAACCTAGCGCATCAACTCGCATCAAGTCAAATTAGCAACCTACGATCGCACACCACAAAGGCATCATGGCAATTCATCATTTGCGCTGTTTAGCACGTCCGCAGCGACAACACTCGCACTATCTCGCATATCGTGGACGATATCTCTACCCATAAAATTGCACCTCTCATATGTATTTATCATTTTTAAATGTATACACTAACGCTTTTTCTCAAGCTTAGCTTGGCGAGCATTTATTCTACAGAGCAGCAAAGAATACGTCCGCATAACGACGTGATCAGCAAGTCCATGCAACGACGCCAGCAGCAACACGTCCAGACAACGACGTGAACAACAAGTCCACGCAACAACGCCAAAGAAGAATACGCCCGTGCAATGACGTTATCGCGACAAAGAAGTCCACGCAACGACGCCAAAGAAGAACACGCCCGCATAACGACGTTATCAAGACAAAGAAGTCCACGCAACGACGCCAAAGAAGAACATCGCCTGCATAACGACGCGGAACAACAAGTCCACGCAACGACGCCAAAGATCAATA
The DNA here is from genome assembly GCA_029844215.1 of Przewalskia tangutica. Classification (NCBI taxonomy): domain Eukaryota; kingdom Viridiplantae; phylum Streptophyta; class Magnoliopsida; order Solanales; family Solanaceae; genus Przewalskia; species Przewalskia tangutica. Next base: position 123,775,260 of record CM056718.1, on the reverse strand, counting down.
CGCCCGTGCAATGACATTATCAAGACAAGAAGTCCACGCAACGACGCCAAAGAAGAACATCGCCCGCATAACGACGTGATCGGAAGTCCACGCAACGACGCCATCAACAATACGCCCGCATAACGACGTTATCAAGACAAAGAAGTCCACGCAACGACGCCAAGAAGAACATCGCCCAAACAACGACGTGATCAAGAAGTCCACGCAACGACGCCAAAGAAGAATACGCCCGCATGGCCGACGTTATCAAGACAAAGAAGTCCACGCAACGACGCCAAAGATCAATACGCCCAGCAATGACGTTACAAGACAAAGAAGTCTACGCAACGACGCCAAAGAAGAACATCGCCCAAGCAGACGCTTATCAAGACAACAAGCCCAAAACGACGCCATCATCGCGATATCACATCCACGCAGGACGATTTCTATACTCGAAATTGCATTTCTTACGATGCTTTATTATTCGCCTTAGCAGCTTATGCACTAACTCTTTCGAGCTTTAGTCTACAGCGGGCAATGCAGCAAGTGACAACATACCCGCATTCACAATCGCAACACGCCCGCGTGCAAGGACGAAAATCACAAAGATTCGCAACATCGCATCAACACAGCAGTATCACACTTTTGCAGATAACCTTTCTACTCACGCTGCATTACTTTTAAAATTATACATCATCATTTTTGCCTTAACAGTTATGCACTAACCGTGTTTAAGTCTTAGCATGCAGGAGCAGGAGCATAACGTGGATTTTCTCTACAACAACCGGCAATTTGTCGGGCCAACCTTCCCAACGATCGCGGCGGCCTCAAGCGTCGGTCCACTCGCCCACATCACCGTAGAACCCAAAGACCACAAGCCATAGCAAGACACCTGTGTTCAAGCCGCTTATATTCTTTACTTTTTACACCATAGCCCAAAGGTCATCATAACTCGACACCGGGATTTTAAGTCCGCTAAGTAGCCCGCTTGATGTTTTGACCATGGTAGCCCAAAGGTCGCCATAACTCGACATCGATGCTTTAAGTCCGCGTTAGCCCGCCTTTGGTGTTTTGACTATATTAACCCAAAGGTCGCCATAACTCGACATCGGGATGCTTTATTTTTGGCCACTTTGTTCACTTGCCCAACATTTTTTGCAATTCCGGAGATCGAGACAAAATTGGCTATGAGTCAACGTATTTGTCCGAAGATTCTTCCATCATCTCCATACAAAGAGGGACAGCTGTTGACACCCAATTTTGACCCTCCCGTCCAGTCATTAACTATAAAATTACACTAATTTTGTAAAATAATTTTTTATGATTTTTATAATAAAAAGCAGCGATAAAACATAAATACAGGCATAAATAAACAATTTAATAATGACATCGCGTCTTACGTAGAATTTCAAGCAGTTAGAGTCCCGCGCCCGCATTAATTAATTTCAAAGCCCTGTCATGATTCTTAATTAATAATAAATACATAAAAATAAATAATTTGACAATGGCGTCATGTTAAATAAAATAGTAGCATTTATTAATAGCAAGACAATTCCATAATTATTGTAATAATTTAAAGCATAAATTAAATAATAATGCACAATAAATAAAATTTTAAATAATAGCACCGCATTTTGAGTAAAAGCTTTAAACAATTCTTAAATATCATACTTGCATTTAGCATTTAAATAATTTAACCTAAACTCAATTCAATTTTAATTTAACTTCGCAATAATGCACAATAATAAGATTTCAAATAATAGCGCCGCATTTTAAAATATTAAGCACTAATTAAATAACACGCCCGCATTTATTATAACAATTAGATTAATGAAGCACCTAAATAATTTGATCACATTTGTTAATTTAATTTATCATTAACTAACTCCCTAACTAATTAAAAGCCTAATTAAATAACTAACCTAACACTTAATACTAACCTAACTACCCAGCCCAACCCGCGAGGCCCAGTCCGCCCCATCAGCCTTATTTCCCCCTTTACCAGTCCAAAGCCCAGAAGCCAGCAGCCCTTCCCTCATTTACCTTGTCCTCGTCTCTCCCGCAAACGCAGCCTTCAACGAACCCTAAAACACTAAGAACCAGTCGCCTCCACGCCCGGATTTCTCGCCGGAGAATCCGGGCTTCCCCTTTACCCACGCACACCCAGCCGATTTCTTACCATAACCAACACCCGAATCTTGCTTCAAAATCAGCAACAAAATCGCGCAAGATACCTTTCAAAATCTTAACCAAATCGCACGAAATCAGTCCTGAATGGTACCGGTAACTTACCAACATTAGAACCTAGAGTTAGGGCTATATAAGCACATGCAAGTCTAGCACAACGGCAGAGACGGGGGAGAGCACGAGGACAAGAGTACAAAGAGGTCGAGACAGGGGATTCGTAAAACAATTCGAAGAGCACAACGGGAGCAGAGTAGAGCATCGATGGTCGAGGGCTCACTGAGAAAACAGAGCATCGATTGAGGGCATACAGCAAGAAACTGACAGAGCATAGTAGAATAGGAAGTTCGAACCCTTCTCTTTCAATTCCAGCCACAAATCAGCAAACAAACCTTGCCCTTCTATCCTCATCGCAAACCCAAAACCCGTCGAGTGGACCGGCGACTTGATACGCCTGTTGCCAGTCCTATTTGTTAAATTCATTACCCTTTCTCTTTTAGTTTCTTTTTCTATGTTGCTGCATAGTTTGTGTTATTGTCTGGTATGGTATGCTCTTAGTTTAATGTAGTTTAATTCCTGATTAGTTCGATTGCTAAACTAAGTTATAAGGTGCGCAAGCTGGCCTATTTGAATTAGTCAAAGAATATTGTCATGATCGACTATGTGATTGCAACTTAATTCCTACCATATTTTGTATCATGCGGATAAGGACTTGTTTTGGGTTTCTTTATGTATATAATTTGTATGTCCGCCAGTTCTTGAATGTGATGGTTTAAGGACAAATTGAGTAAATGTTGGAATATGTTTGTGTGTCCAAATCTCGATGCTAATCTGTTTGAAATACTCATTGAAAGTCAGCCACCTTGTTTTCTTCGTATAGCATGTTTATTGAATGTGTGGGGTGTTCCCTGTCTGTGTAGCTATTAGTATACCTTAGCTTTGATTCCCATATTGGTTAGTTTTAAGGGGAAGATAATGGTAGGCAGATTTGTAATCAAGTATTATCTAAATGAATGTTTGGCATTAACTGCTAAGGTGTTCCAGTTGGACTGTGTAATTTTTTTATCCTGGATACGGGTTTTATGTTTGACTAGCTCAATGGTGTTGTGTCCGAGGTTTCGGATGTCAATAGTTTGTTATCCGGACGAATGTCCAGTTTTCAACTAACCGTGTTACAGAGATGATTCAACTAAATCTGTTTAATAACCATATCATTTGCATGTTTACAAACTTGTAGACAGGAAATTAAGAGTTAAAAGAAATAAACGAGTCAGGAAATCAGTCTTTATATGTGGTGTGATAGTTGCTTGGGCCTGCTGGATTTCTCTGTTTGTTTTTCTAGCATGATTTATACACTACTATGAGACTACATGAGTCATATTGCCAATATATGTACCTGACTTGAACCTTGTGACCATTGCTCTAAGGAAATCTGTGTTAGCCTAGTTGGGTTGTGCTATACATCGCAAGCTAGTCGCTTAAATCTTGTTTGGAATGATCCCTTTGATTGTTAAGGGTCTAGCATGCTTACTAAATCAGTCCATTAGTTTCTAAGTGAACGCTTTTCTGCGCTGAAAATCTAAACCATGAGAATGGGCATATATGTCTCTATTCCATCAACAAAGAAATGTCTATCTACCGCCTCAAATAAGTTGGAAATATGCATGCAGTACACGATTTCCCATCCATTTCTATTTATATTTTAAGCTACGCATGATCATTCTACATTTATTTCTGTGGGCACACCCTATAATCTCTGTGATACTTGTAATTCTCCGCTTTGGAGGAATGTCCACCTTGTTTGCCTAAATTGTCCATCGTTGTGTCGCTTTGGCCATCTGCATTTCTGTTTGCTGCCATAATACATGCTGAAAAGGAATTGTGATCTAATCCTCATTGTTTGTTCATGGATACAGTGGGTTGGATATGAATCATGTTTTTACTAAAAAAAAAAACTTATTTATTTGAGTTAAGTCTTGCTTGCTTCTCATCATTTACTGCATGCTTTGCCTACTGATCCTCATTGTTGGTTCACAGATACAGTGGGCTGGATATGAATTATGTTTTACTAAAACTTATTTATTTGAGTTAAGTCTTGCTTGCTTCTCGTTATTTATGGTCCGCAGCTTCATCGATCCCAATCATATTCCAAATCGCTGGAACAACAAATGATTCAAATATGTCTAATACTCGCTTATTCTTTAATAAAATTTTGAACGTGTATTAATCCTTATCTTTCTTTACCTTTTGCATGGCATACCTCAGAGCAAAAGAAGAGTCTCAATACGAGACTCGTCGCAACAAACGAGGACCCGCATCTATGTGCATTCTCTATCCGCATCGGAATTCCAAAGCCGCAGGCGAAGGACATCGCCATTCCTCGAGTCCTTCTAATTATTTTCTACCCCGCCCCCATTCATTTATTTGTTGTAAATTATATGTCTAACGCTACATTAATTAGTAGGATATTCATAATAGTTAAACCTTGAACCAATAGATTATAAAGTAGCTTAACATTAGAAATTTGCTTTCCCCCATTTAGTTGATTATTCTAGCTTGCTTAAGTTATAATCAAACTATTTAGTAATCCTCCATCCACATAACTATTTAGGTAGTCAAAACATTATTTATCACTAAATTCTAACATAAGAAATTCATCTTCCTACAAAACCCTATATTTTACGTTGGTTAATAATATATTTTCTACAAACCTCTTTCGCTTAAATACTTTTTCAAAACACGTATTGCATAATAATTCCCTAGGTTTGAATGGACAACCGCAAGTTAGCGGATCCTTTAGGGTGCCTGACCCCTTCCCTTTAGGATAATAAAGAACCCTTGCCCAGAATCTCATTAAGTTTAGCAGACCATTAAAATGGAGTTAATGTTTTACTTTAAACTAGTTAAACATTTAGGTGTCCTAATTCACCCAAACTAATTAGGTGGCGACTCCGCGAACCCCTTTAGCATCTTTTGCACTTTTAAGCATCCTTTTGCACTTTTAGCACCCTTTTACATTTTAGCACCCTTTAGCATTTAACACCTTTTAGCACTTCTAATATGTTAGCACCCCTTTTAACATTTCAGCATTCTTTTAAAACATTTTAGCTTTTATTTTATTTTCTAACCTTTTATTTGAGCAGGAGTTTAGAAAATAAAGTCGCGGTCGAAAATGGGCGTGACACTTTCGAGAGAGCAAGGCTAAGCTCAGTGTGAATAGTTGTTGATTTGACCACCAGAATAAATGTCTCTCCATAATCTACGCCAATCTGTTGTGTTTTGTCATCACCTACTAGACGTGTTTTATGCCGCTCAAAAGAACAATCAGAATTTTTCTTATGAGTAAAAATCCACATAGAACGAATAATATTGACACCAAGTGAACGGGGGGCGCCAACTCCCACATCTTATTTTTAATAAGAGCATTAAATTCATCATCCATGACCATTTTCCAATTCGGGTCATGAAGGACAAACATTGGGTTACATGGTAGGGGTGATTTAGTGACATTAGAATTTAAATTAAAATGTCATTTAGGTTTAAAAATACCACTTTTGCTACGAGTAACGAGCCTTTGACTTGGAACAAAACTAATCGACCGGGATGTTGGGGACTACGCGACGAGCCAAGAAAGTGGGCCCGCCGCCTTAAACTGGTCAGTTGGTGATTTAATGGGCTCGGTCGCGAATCGTCAAGATATGCGGCAAAGATGCAGCTGGCTGCTAGCAGATGTGACTCATGGGTAGGGTGTGCCCACTGTTGGAGAATATACGGGGAGAGAGCATCGTCCAAAAAATTATAAGTACTCGACACAAAATTAGACACCTTAGCAAACGAAAATTGGGTTTCATAAAAAATAACATGACGACTAATTATGATTTTATTGGAAGATAAATCAAAACATTTGTAACCACGATGATTAGACGGAAAACCCAAAAATACACAAGCAGTAGACCGAGCTTGAAGTTTATTAATTGTAGTAGACGGGAAAAATGGATAGCACAAGCACCAAAACACCAATACGAGGGATCTTTATTCTAAATAATTTTAAGTGGGGATTGATATGCTAAACCTTTTTTAGGGAGAATGTTAAGGAGGTAAGTAGTCATTTATAACGTGTAATTTCAAAACGAAGGAGGTATTGAAGCATGGGCCAACAATGTTCGGACAATGTTATTGATGTAACAAATTTTTCTTTCGGCCTTCCCATTTTGTGAGGACGTATGAGTTCAAGAAAACCAAAAAGATATGTCATTAGTGTCACAAAATTCTCAAAATGGCTCATTATCACATTGAATATTTTTAATTTTCCATTCAAATTGGGTACGGATGAATGCTCTAAATTTTAAGAAAGTTGAAAAACTTGAGACTTTTTCGACAAAGGAAAGGTCCATAAAAATTAGAATAATCATCCAAAAATAACACATAATAACGATGACCCAAAGAACTTAAAACGGGAGATGTTCATAAATCACTATAAATAAAGTAAAAAAAGGCATAAACGTACTAGAAGAAGAGGCTACCAAAGGTAAGCTAACATGTTTCCTTAATAGACAAGAAGGATAAATTTGAGTACTACGCGTACTCTTACAATCAATAAAAAAAATATTTTGAAGAGAAGAAACAATAATCGACCCCGGATGACCAATCGTGCATGCCACAAAGAAGAAGCAAGGGCGGCAAATATTGATGTAGTGGGTTGACTCGTGGAAATGGTAGTGATGGTGATTGGATAAAGCTCTCACCGACCATTACATCTCATTATAGGTATCCCCGTTGTGATATCTGTCACAAAAAAAATCAAAGGGGTCAAAGTTAACAGAAACCCAATTATCAGTGGTGAATTTTCGGATACACGCCAAATTTTTAATTAGGTGTGGGGCATGAACGACATTTTTAAGACTAGAGGTGGATGTGGGGGAATAAATTTGTGTGACCATAACTATGAATTAGAATTGAATTGTCATTACCAACCATTGTGCCACGATTATTGCTCAAATTGAAATAAGACGAGAGGCTACCTTATGCGGACGTCATATAAGAAGTGGCTCCAGTATCCATATATCAATTTGCGTCCGAGGGATTTAATGCAAGTGTATGCATCGTGGCTTCAATATCCATAGGTGTCTGATCGGAAACTAGGCCCGCAATAGCGAAGGCCTACTGAGGTCGAGACCCAAGAAGGCCTGCCTGGGCTGGAACATCTTCCACTGGGAATTGGGTCTTTGGCTAGCTCAATTCGCTAGATATGCTGGTTATATGGGATAGGCCGTATTGAGCCACTGGATCAACAACCCCACAACCAATTTGCATTGGGCTAAGGCTGCGACCAGTGGTGTTGTGGCCCAGCCGACCCACTACCACCACGTCTGCCACTTTTTCGACCACCGACACTGCCATGACCGCCGTCGCAATTTTTGCCATTATTTTTTTGATTTTGACCCTTTTTGCGGCCACCGTTGCCTAAATTTATCCGAGAATGGGTGAGGATTAGCGGTTGTGGCCATCATCATGACAAAATTTGATTTGGTAGCCGCCTTTTTAGCTAAACTGACATCTTCTAACGTGAGCATAGAATGACGGAAGTTGATTACTTTGACGAAAAAGTGTCCCAACGCCATTATAAGCATCGTATAGGCCTGAAACTATCTGAAAAACAAGACGATCATTTGTGATGGGCGCACCAACGTTATTGAGTCGATCCGCCAATTCCTTCAAATTTTTACAATTAGCTGAGAAAGTCGGAAAATCCTCCATATTGATGTGGAAAAATTCATGTTCAAGAGTGATGGCACGGGAATTTTTTTATCTTGGAAGATATCACACACCCTATTCTAAGTTTTCATCGTCGTAGCATCGGGTTCAATAACCGTCTGCAAGAGGTCCATAGAGATAGTGAAATAAATCCAATGGAGAATTGTAGCATCAAGAGTCATCCATAACGTAGGGTCATCATCGGGGGTATGCACATTCTCATTTCCTGTTACCGAGGGGATGATGTGATTAAGGTCTTGATGCGAGCGTGCGTGAACTTTAAATAATTCTGCCCACGTCACATATTGGGTGTTTTCCATCTCAAGAACAATAAGGATGTGGTTCTTGATGTTGGCGACTATAATGACATGATGAAACGTGTTCTTTGAGGTAGACATGATGAAAAAATAATAGGAGAATCAGGGATTTGGAAGAGAATTTGGGAAGAGGAGGAAGGGCCTGATTCCGATGTAATCCGCAAATAAGCTTGTTGTGGAGAAGGTATTTTAGCCCTATACCTCTGATACCATGAAAGCGAACAATTCCTTTGATTATTTTCATTAATGAAGAGTTCTATATATATAATATACAATATCTAAATATGGACAATCCTATTCCTACTATATTATTAATATCTGAATTACAATTATATAAGAATTCTATAAAATATGGTAAGTAACCTAAATATACTTGTTTTGTCTGTGATATTCATACACGGTTTCTATCAGGTATATATAGTACTACCTTCCTGAGAAGTTTTGATTTTAAAATTTGTCAAAAGTAAGAACTTTTGTCTCCGTTAAATGTTTATCAAATTATGTCAGTTAAATTTGAGCGAAACTGTGGAAAGAAATGTTTAGTGAGAATTTACGTTTGGAGGTAAAATTTCATAGTTTCTGTTATTTTTGATCTATTTATGAAGTTTTGTATAGCTTTTGGGCGTAATTATGCTGTTTTTAATTAACTTCATGTCCATTGTAGTTTTTTATGTTATAGTGTAAAGGATTTGACGGGGACTTTCCTAGTCTTTTAGTTAAACCTTTTCTTCACTGTTGCTTAACTGTCAGAGCTTGTTAAAATATGCGATAGAAATTGAAAGTGCTTCGTTTTAACAATTTAAGTGATCAAAATTGCTTAGGAATATTTAAGAGATTGCTTTGAATTTATCCCAAACACAAAGGATCATATTGTAGAATTGTATTAATCTCCATTGGGGAGACTTTCTCATTAATATAAATATATATAGTGTACAATATTTAGAATCCTAGTACAATAATAATCATCTACTTACCATAATTCTACATAAATTAATATTTACACAATATATGTGATATATTTTAATTATGGTGGTGGGATTGAATTGGTATTCTATAGTACATATGTACAAGTTAATACACCCCCCCCCCCCTCAGTCGGAGAGGGAGGAGGCCGAACGCTGAGACTGGATCTGAAGTGGAGGAATAGTTGTCTAGGAAGACCTTTTGAGAAGATATTCGCGTACTGATATGAGGAAGACACATGCAACACCTTAACATGACCGAGAGCAACTTTCTCACGAAAAAAATGTATATCCATCTCAATATGCTTGGTTCGCTGATGCTGAACCGGATTATGAGATAAATATATGGCGGATATGTTATCACAGTAAACCACATACGAAGGTTTCGGAGCCAACAAATATCAAGAACAACATTCACAACTCCTCTGTACTCTGCTTCTGCACTCGAACGCGATAAGGTGGCTTGTATCTTGGCAGACCAAGAAATAAGATTATCTCCTAAAACACACGATAGCTGGAGGTGGAACGTCACATATCCAAATAGCCTACCCAATCAGCATCTATATAGGCTAACAACCTGGTCGGTGCTGAGGGGTATATGTGTAATCCATAATCAAATGTGCCCTTAACATATCAAATAATACGTTTAAGAGCAGTAAAATAAGGCTTAATGGGGGTATGCATAAATAAGAATACTTGCTGAACAACATAAGCAATATCAGGTCTGGTGAAACTAAGGTACTGCATGACACGTGCAAGACTCCAGTAGAGAGTGAGATCTGACACTGGATCATCATCCAAAGCACTGAGCTTTGATTTAGAGTCAACTGGAGTGGACATGATCTTGCAATTTTCCATTTTAGCCCTGTACACAATCTCATCTGCATACTTACATCGACAAAGAAAAATAGAGTCACTAAAATCCTCAAAAAATAGCTCAGCTTTCCCAAGTCATCCATAGCAAATTCTGTTTTGAGAAGTGCAATGATCTCATTTTTCAATAACTCAGATGAGACAGTGAGCACAATATCGTCCGCATACAATAACAAATATGCAATGCTACTACCTCTATGAAAAATAAATAGAGAATTGTCCACTCGCTACATACAAACTCAATCTGTAAAATATACTGTGCAAAGCGATCATACCACGCTTGAGGGGCCAATTTCAAGACATAAAATGACATACGCAGATGACATACATACATAGGAGCTAGAGGATGGACAAACCCAGACGGCTAGTGCATGTAAATAATTTCTTTTAAATCCCCATATAGAAAGTCATTCTTTACATCAAGCTGATAAATCGGTCAGTGCTTACCCATAAAAATACTCAGAACTGTGCGAATCGTGGCCATTTTAACAACCGGACTGAAAGTTTCACCACAATCAACACCCTCCCGCTAATTGATGCTATTATCCACAATTCTTACCTTATATATCTCAAGGTCATCACTATCTCTGTAATTGTGATGAAAAATCCACATGCATCGGATTACATTCACCCCTTCCGGTCTAGGAACCAAATCCAAGTATGTTGTTTTGTTAAAGCATTAAATTCCTCACACAAGACTGCATTCCAATTTGGGTCTAGTTTGACCAATTTTGGGGTTTTTGGAAATTGGGGATATTGTCCGAGTAGATAGGTTAAAATGGACTTTGGGTTTGAAAATCTCTTGTTGGGAATGAGTTTTCATATGGTGCGAATGGGCAGGGTGTTGCTTCGGGATTGGTATCTACTGGTTGTCAGTGTGTGGATTTGGCAGTGGGTGGGTGTCGATAGTGGTGTTGATCGGTGGTGGTGTTGATGGTTGGGTTGTCGGAGGTAACAGTGGTGTCGATCTAGAGGGTGGACCTGGTTGGGTTGGGTAGGTTGTCAGGGGTGGTGACAGGGGTTGTCAGTGCTGATGGTGGACCAGAGGACTGTCAGATAGAGGATGCCCGTACCAGTGGTGATGGTGGACCAGAAGACTGCCTGGCAGGTGACGCCGTTACCGGCGGGGATGCTGTGACATTGGTGGTACTGCTTTGGAGTTCGTGAAGAAAGGTGTAGTCCGTGTTACAGAATATTTGGATGTTAGCAAATAGGAGAGGTGTCACTCTCATCAAGAAAGGTGTAGTCCGTGTTACAGAATATTTGGATGTTAGCAAATAAAAAACTGTCTCATCAAACGTGATGTGACAAGAAATATGAATTTTATGAGTGGACAAGTCATAGGACAAATAGCTCTATGATTAGGTGGGAAACCTAAAAAGACACATGGAGTGGTCTGGGGTGCTAACTTATAAGGGGTGGTAGACGCGATATTGGGATAACACAGGCAACCGAAAATCTAAAGATGGTCATAAGAGGGGATTCATCGGTATAATATTTCGGTTGGGTTATGTTATGGAGTGTACTGGTGGGTAAAATATTAATGACGTATTATATCTTTTTAACAGCATAGACCCAAAATGCGGGAGGTAAAGAAGCATGAAACAGGAAAGTGCGAGCCATATTATTTATAGTGTGGATGATTCGCTCAACTTTGCCATTTTTGAGGGGAGCTATGGGGACACGAAAAATGAAACATCATGCCATTATTTTTGCAAAATTTGTAAAATATGGAATTATCAAATTTACTACCATTATCACATTGAAAAGATTTAATGGCTTTTTCAATTTTTGTGTGGATGAAAATACGAAACTCAAGAAATTTGGCAAAGACTATTTAAATTTAAGAGGATAAATCTTGATAAAGTGAGAGTAGTCATGTAACAAGACGAGAAAATATTTATGACCAGGAGAGCTAGTAATGGGAGATGTCTATAAGTCAGCATGAATGATATCAAACAGAGCAAACGTAACAGAAAGAGACGATTTAAACGGAAGACGAACATGTTTTCCTAGTTGACAAGAAACACATTTTTGGGCAAGTTTTCCATTACAATGAATAAACTTATTGCTTCTAAAAAAATTAGAGACAGGGACTCCTGGGGGTCTAAGATGATAATGCCAAGTTGACGGAGATATAGCAGCAAGAGATATTGGAGAGCATGAGCTGACAACAAAGGTGGATGGAAAAGGATATAGATCCCCCGTGCTATTGCATTTCATGAGAGGTGTCCCTGTATGAAGATCCTTCACAGTAAAACCAAAAGGGTCAAAATCAACAGAGACAGAATTGTTATGAGTAAATTTTCGAACATATATAAGATTCTTAATAATGTTGGGAGCATATAGGACGTTATTTAGGGAGAATGGTGGGTGAGGTGGTTGGGTGTAGGTGGTACCATACCCCTGAATTATAATGCGATGATCACTACCTATAGTGATATATTGAGGATACTTTAGCGGAAATAGTTTGGAAAGATTACCTGGAGTTTTGGTGAGGTGAAATGTAGCCCCCATGTCCATGTATCAATTTTCATCGGGATGTTGCATGGTCATGCTGCTGAAGGCCTAACCCAATTTGGATAGATCCAGGACACTATATGATGGCATCAATTGGCTTGGATGTAATTGGCCTGATGAGCCATCTCGCGGGCCATGGGAACTAGGCCTAGTAGGCCGGGTTGATGTTGAAACTAAAAGGGTGTGTGGCCCATCTACTGCTGGCTGAAATATGGCTGGACCGAGGCCCATGGGCTAGTGTTGATCCACTGCCCTAGGCTGGCCCAATTCACTGAAGGTTGTGAATACTACTGGGGGATGGCCTTGCTGACCCGCCATGGGCCCCGCCTTCCTTTGCCACTGCCCCACCCCTTGCTACCTCTGCCACTACCGCGACCACCTCGCTGCTGGTGTCTGTCCGACGGTGGTTGGCCGGCGGAGGGGGTGACAAAATTGGCGGGAACGTCAAATGTTAGGGATTTTTGTTGTATTTGTCTTGTTTTGCATATCGTGTTACTTCCAATAACAATTGCGATCGATCCTTGTTGAAATTGGAAAGAACGTCGGCCTGTTGGATCATTGTTGCGAGTGTGTCATATTCACCTTTTGGTAATCCTGCAACAAGTTGGAGAACCATTTTTGTTTCAGAAAATGGTGTCCCCACATTGGATAATTGGGCTGCAACAATTTTTAATTGTTTGCAATACTCGGACATGTTGGTAAAATTTTCTAGACAGATGTTGTTGAACTGTCCTTCTAGATATACGACACGGGTATGCTTGTTATCAAATATCTCCTTTAAACGGACCCAATGTTCACGTGCCGAGGCACCAAACTTCATAATTGTATGAAGCAGATCTTTAGAGATAGTACCATAAATTCATTGTTTTACAATAGGGTCAAGACGATGCCATGTCGTGTCGGGGTTGTCAAGAGGGCGAGGAATGAACTCATAAATGTGGTCAAGCACATTGTACGCACAAACATGAATATAAAACAGTGCAATCCAAGAGGAGTATTGACCCTCATCCTGATCAAGAATTAAAGAAAATAAGGGTATACACTCGTTTCCTCATCTTGTATATCCTCATTTTTTAAGGAACTTATTTTCTTAGTGAAAATATTTTCTAAGGGAATTATAATCTTTTCATGATTAATTAGTCAAATTTTTTAGAAAATATTTTCACTAATAAAATAAGTTTCTTAAAAAATGAGAAAAATGATTGACACAATAAAAATAAGGGAATACACATTTCAAAAGTAACATCTCACATTGATTGTCTTCTTTCTATCCTTTAACACAAAGCACCCCGATCCACACAACCATGACCCCATCCCTACCACCCCCACCTTATCACCCATATTATTTGTAGGTGATATTATAATATTATTCATAATATTTGAATGGTTGTGTCTTTATGAATGTACACCATTCAAAGGTTGTGACCTTATGAAATGATACCTCTTCTTGAAGGGTTATGTCCATTATGAAAAATGTTAAGAAGGAAGTTAAAGTAGTTGAGAAATAGTTAGAAAAGCTAGTTAGTTGGTTAAAGAATGAGCCTAATTGGTTAAAAGAAAAGGAAGATGTAATTAATTATCTACAAGTAACAACTAGTTAAAACTATATATATACACTACATTCATTGTAATACAATCAGTTTTAATAAGATCATTTCACCTCTATCATATTCTTCTTCTCTCTTTACATCTTGGTCATCTTCTAGTTCATGTATACTATGTATATCTGGCGTATATCATAACCGAGAACGGTTGTTTCTTCATGGTATCAAAGCAGGTTGCTTCATGAGGAAGATTGAATCCTATCACAATAATTCTCGAACTCACTATATCTGGTTCAATTCTCTTTCTGTTCTAGTTCACTATCTTCTGTCTTATGTTTGTTTTGCTTCTGTATTCTATTTCTGATCTCTTACTTCTGAATTGTCATTGATCAGTAACCATCGAGTACTGATCTATATGAGTACTTCCTTACTTTCTTGTTTCTAAATCACAATTCAAGATTACTGAATTGTTCTCTGCGAAATATATAACCAGAAAATAATTTCTTTCAAGAATTCTTTAAGTCTTTCTGTGTTTATCTTCTTAACATTGAATTAAAAGAAGAATGAATACTGATTAAGATACAGTAGAAACTAGTCTACCTAGAACTACTGCTGAAAGGGTAGATACTGGCACTGGTGTTACAATCACAACAATGATGGATCACAATCACCCTTTGTTCCTTCAAGCCTCTGATGTAAGTGATGTCTCCTTGTTCTCATTTCAGTTGTTGGGATCTGAAAACTATGCTTTGTGGAGTAAATCAATGAGAATAGCACTACTTGAAAGAGATAAAATAGGTTTTGTTAATGGAAAGTACAAGAAAGAATACTATGGAGATGAGCTATGGGACCAATGAGATAGAGTAAATGTTGTAGTACAAGCATGGACCATGAATTCAGTCTCTAAGTGGTGTACTATGCTGAAACTTCCTATGAGGTATGGGAGGATTTAAGGGAGAGATTTGACAAAGTATATGGTTCAAGAACCTATGATTTACATAGAGAAATTGCTACTCTAACTCAGGGAAATTCGAGTGTGTCTGAGTATTTCTCTAGATTAAAGACTCTATGGGTAGAATTCTAGTCCTTAGTTCCACCACCTAGTTGTGGGTCCTAAGGAATTTGTGGAGTATCTTCAAAGGCAGAAACTATATCAATTTCTGATAGGGTTAAATGAGAACTACATGCAAGCAAGAAGCCAAATACTACTAATGTCACTTCTGCATACTGTAAACAAAGCATACTTTATGATTACTAGTGATGAAAGTCAAAAATCTATAACTGCTAAGTCTAATGGCTGTTAGGAGTTGGTCCCAGTGGAACCAATTAGAATATGGCTCATGATCCCACTACTTTGTTCTCTAGAGTTGGAGCAGGCACACACAAATTTAGAAGGTCTGCTCCTACAACTTTGTTGTGTGATGTGTGCAAGATGAGAGGACATACTAAAAAGTTTTATTACAAGGTAGTTGGATATCATCCTGGCTTTAAATCCAAAAGAAAAGAGCATGCTACTCATAATGCATATGTGTCAACTGAGAGTGAAATAACTGAACAAGCATGTAACAATAGTGAGTTGAAAGACAAGATTACTGGTTTAGCTTAAAGAACTCCCGTGTTTTCTAAATAACAATATGAGCAGATTGTGAAGCTATTGAATCTCAGCTTGGATCATGCAGGTGCTACTCTGAATAAGGACACACAACATGTAACATCAAATGTTGCAGATACAAGTATATCTAAACACAAAGCTCTACTTGTAGCAGATATAATCAAACAATGGATAATAGATACTGGGGCTACCAATCATATGGTTTCTGATATAAATCTAATTAATAAGGAAACTAGAGTAGAAAATTGTTCTGAATCTAAGAAGGTACATATGCCAAATGTAGAGCTGGTTAAAGTAACTCATACTGCATCAAGTAATATTTTAGATAGAAGCACATTACACAATGTTTTCTTCCTACCACTGTTTAAGTTCAACTTAATGTATGTGTCTCAACTAACAAAGGAGTTACAATGTGCAACAATTTTCTATCCTGAATTTATGTCTTTCAGGATCTTTACAGTGGGAAGGTAAATGAGATTGGTAGACTACAAGATGGATTATACATACTAGTAAACCAGCCCTCATCAAAACTGTTAGGTGATCAAGAGAAGTTAGGCTTAAGTGTGAGCAGAGCTACTGGTGAAGCAATTACTAAGGAAGAAATAGAGATATGGCATAAAAGATATGGACACACATCCAGCAATGTCTTGAGTAGATTGATTAGAGCAAGTTCTGAAACTATAGCTAGAACAATAAAAAATTGTAATGTGTGTCCTTGTGCTAAATAATGTAGATTACCTTTTCCATTAAGTAAAAGTAAAAGTAATGCAGAATTTGATCTTGTTCATATGGATGTATGGGGTCCCTACAAAGTTTCAAGTCATAATGGAAATAAGTATTTTCTTACAATTGTAGATGATTATACTAGAATGACTTGGGTATACTTACTTACACTTAAGTCAGATGTGTGTACTGTATTACAGCAGTTCCTAATGTTTGTACAAACTCAATTCAATAAAAAAGTAAGGGTAATCAGAACTGATAATGGAAATAGATTTGTAAATGAAGTATGTACTAATATATTTCTTAAACTAGGCATAATACATCAGAAATCTCGTGCTTATACACCACAAAAAAATGGTCTAGCAGAGAGGAAACATAGACATATACTTAAGATGACTAGAGCGATAAGATTTCAGGGATACATACATTTAAAGTTCTGAGGAATGTGTATTCAGGCTGCAGTAGATTTAATAAATAGACTTTCATCTTCAGTGACGGGAAATACTCCTTAATGAGATGCTTTATAAGATAAAACCATCTATCAGTCATCTAAGAGTTTTAGGCACGTGTTTTGCTAGTAATCTGTCTGTATCTCATAAGTTACAAACAATAACAAAGTGTTGTGTCTTTATGGGATATTCTGAAACCGAAAAGGGATATGTTCTATATGATTTGGAAAATAAGATATTTCTGGTTAATAGGGATGTGATTTTCAGAGAAATTGAGTTTCCCTTTAAGACTAATAGACCAGAAAAACTAGTGTTTCAGAATAGTCAAGAGGATACATATCTAATAACAGATGTAACATGTGTTAGAATACCAGAACATCCAATTATACCACAAACAGATACAAATAGAGGGAATAGTGTAAGCAATAGTAACAACATGTCTAATAAACCAGAAAACATCAACATTAACTCCAATATACCATAAAAATACCAGTATATCAGAGGGTAATGATAGTCAATTCAACACAGAGGATAGAAATACAGATAACACACATAGAACAGCTCAAGAGGTATTGTCAACTCAGGGTCAAGGTTCAACTGAATCTATGCATGTAACAGATGTGAAGAAATCTACCAGGGAAAAACAACCTCCAATCTGGTTAAAGGATTTTGTCACAAAGAAAGCTGGTAACACAACAACTCCATACTTCATAGCTAATTATATATCTTATGACAATATCACAACCAAATATAAAGCATTCATTACATCATTTTCAGAATTAACTGAACCAAAAACATGCAATGCAACCTCTAAAGATCCTAGGTGGGTAGAGGCTATGAAAATTGAAATAAAAGCCTTACAAGATAATCACACATGTGATGTTGTTCCTTTACCAAAAGGAAAGATTCCAATAGGGTTCAAATGGGTCTACAAGATAAAATACAAAGACACAAGAGAGATTGAAAGGCTTAAGGCTAGACTTGTGGCTAAAGGGTATATCCAGAAAGAAGGAATAGATTATCATGAAACCTTTTCTCCAGTTGTGAAGATGGTTACTATGAGATCTATCATATCACTAGCAGCTTCTAAGAGTTGGCACATACATCAAATTGATATATATAATGCTTTCTTATAAGGAGACATATATGATGAGATATATATGGAACTCCCACAAGGATTCATTAGCCAGGGGACAAACATGTATGTAGGTTAATCAAATCCTTGTATGGACTCAAACAAGCACCTAGGCAATGGAATTTTAAACTCACAGAAGCTTTAATACAAATGAAGTTTAGATAGTCTGAGTATGATCATTCACTCTTCATAAGACAGACTGAAAAAATACTGACTATAGTACTACTATATATAGATGATATGCTAATTATAGGAGACAACTTAGAACTAATAAAAATAACTAAATAGTCTCTACAACACGCATTCAAAATGAAAGATCTAGGAGAAATAATGTATTTTCTAGGAATAGATTTTGCAAGGTCTGATAAAGGAATATTAATGCATCAAAGAAAATATGCACTAGAACTTATCTCTGAATTAGGACTAGCTGCAGCCAAACCAATCAATACACTTATAGATTGCAACATGAAACTAACTACAAAAGAATATGATGATTATACACAGAATAAACAGAAAACAGAAAAGGATAAGTTAATAGCAGAAGATGAACCTATAGAAGACATTAATTCATATTAAAGATTGATAGGTAAGCTGTTATATCTCACAACTACAAGACCAGACATAGCTTACAGTGTTCAGACACTCAATCAATTCCTACAACAACCAAAAAGATCACATCTTAATGCATCACTAAGAATAGTGAGATATATTAAAAGTCAGCCTGGACAAGGTGTTCTTATGTCTAGTAACAAACAGGAAACACTAACAGCATATTGTGATGTAGACTGGGTTGCCTGTCCTCATACACGAAAGTAAATTATAGGTTATGTGATAAAGTTTGGCAATTCTCTTATATCTTGGAAGTCAAAGAAGCAAAGTATAATCTCTAAAAGTTCAACTGAATCAGAATACAGAAGCTTAGCAGGTATAGTTGTTGAGTTAACTTGGATACTTGGCTAAAAGATATTGGCATATGTTTCAGTCATCCAGTGACAGTATTCACAGATAGTAAATCAGCTATATATATTGCAGCAAATCATGTTTTTCATGAAAGTACTAAACATATAGAGATTGATCTACATTTTATAAGGAAGAAGATTAATAAAGGAATAGTGATGCGCGGTAAGATGCACACACTTTAACGCAAGTGCACGTTATCGTAACAAGTAGTATAGTCTTGATAAGACCGAATATCGTCCACAAGGATTAGGGTTCAATTACCAACTATCTATCTTTTGGTATCTATTTGGTAAATTGATATTCAGATTTGTTGTTTATAACTAAGAATTATAAAAGCTATTTTAACTATAAAGGTTTACTTCAGTTGTGATGAGAATAGGGCTTCCACGTCTCCTCACTATCCGCTTATGTTACTTATTAATGCAATAACTTATGGTCTTCTTCTTTTGGAGAAAGCAGGTTCACTAAATCGTTTTATACTCCTGTTAGGGTTATATAAATACTCAACCCCAGTATTGCACCTTACCTACCTTTCGGTGATAAGGATAACTCTATAGGAGGATTAAGAACAAGAACATAGTTAACCGTCACGCACAATGCACAAAATTAGGGTTGTTAAACCTCTCATTAACGCTACATAAATAATTGAGGTATTTTCATCCCCAATCCAAGAATGTCTATCCAACTTACAGCATATTCACAATCCCCCCCTTTCGGAATCTGATTAGAAATCATATAGTGATAATTAGTTGTCAATTAATTACCAAGAATTCAACTCAAATATTGGATAGATCTCACAATAAGAAAAATAACCATAAGCATGCATTAACTCATAACAAAAGTTTCTAAAGATTTAACATGGAAAGCCCTATAGAGGAATTAGTTCCTAGTCATTGACATGACAAGAACTAATTCGAAAGTCATCATACAAAAACTGAAATAAAGAAAAGAAAAGAAAAGAAAATTACTTAAGAACGAGTCTCCAAGCCAAGCATCCGAGGGTTGTGTTGTGGAATATTTACAAGATGGATTGGTGGAAGGATGGATGTAGAATGGTGAATGGTGGAATGGAGAATGAATAATTCTTCTAATGATGTAGAGTATTTATAACCAAAGAATCCTTTAGGTGAAGGGTTAGGGATTTTGTAGGTAGGAAAAGTTATTAGAATCCTTTTAGGCAAGGGTTTTAAGGTAGGAAAAGTTATCCCTTTAGGTAGGAAAAGTTATCCCTTTAGGAAGGAAAAGTTATCCCTTTAGGATTCTGAAAACAAGTCACCCGCCCAAAGACTTCATAATTCCGCGTCATGCTCAGAATCGGAAGCCATGGCTCAAGATCAGCAACTTTCGGACTTCGCAGCACATTGGGCGCCGCAGCGCCGGTGACATTTTTCTGGCGAATTCTCGTTTCGTCGTCTTTTTTCTCGTCCGGCCTTCGTCTGATTTCCTCTATAATTCCCGGAACTTCTCAGACTTCATTTCTTGGCCCTTTTTGTGTGCAATTCCATTTCAATTAAGCTCATTTTCTCTTCTTTTCGCCATTTCTCCATTTCTGACCGTTGTGACACAAAAGAAAGGAAAACGACCCTAATACTATACTAAACATAAATAAAATGAGTAGAATACTAACTAAAAATGACTCAAACAGTGTATATAAAATACACCGATCAAATACCCCCAAACTTAACCTTTGCTCGCCCTCGAGCAAAGATAAAAAGAAAGAAATAAAAACTCAAAGAAACGAAAATAAAAGACTCACTGACATTGATCACTTTTGCTGCATTAGTGTTATCTAGAAAAACATGAAGGTTAGCCGAATAATATGCAGGAACATATAGCATGAGATTTTTAGCACACTAATCACATTAAGCTAGATATTTCGCAAACTCATTTTTATCATGCTTAATGGAAGTCAACATACTGAATCATGCTTGTAAAATTCAAAAATCATATGGCATGTTTACTTGCTATTCTCCACTAATCCTGGATATGCATAAAAAAAGATCTTCAGGTCTTTAAGGGTTGTAATGTAGGCTTAGGTAGGGGTTGGTAAAAATAGGCATTTAGGCTCATTTTTGTGTACCATAAGCTCTTTAGCTTTTCAGTATTTCCCTTTTTTTTTTTCTTTTCTTCACTTCAATTCTATCTTTTTCCCTCTTTTGTTTTGGGAGAATGAAAAGTATTATAATAACAAGCACCCCCAAACTTAGGCTTTTGCCTCTTTCTTATTACTTTTTTATTGGGGTGCAACAAGCTCATTCACTCTTTTTGTCTCTTTTTTAACACAATTGATTCCACTACTTCACATTTTTACTTATGGCACAATCTGTGGGAATATAGGGTGTCAAAGAAGAAGTTTCAATTTTTAGGCTCAATGGGGCTGACTAGGGATACTTTTAAAGTTCGGGGTAGAAAAGAGTGGTAAGAATTGACTATCAAAGAAATGCCTGAGTCATCTCCCTAACATGCATATCCTAACTATTTCGCCTCAAATAGCAAGCAATCATAACACATAGGTTTTCATAATTTAGCATGCACAATTTAAGCAAGAAACTCCAAATAGACAGATTTTTGTGAGTTTTTGGCATATCTAACCTAGGTGTTTAGATAGTTGCTTCTAATTCCATTACATTATTCCACCTTCCTTCACTAGGTGTTTCTAGCAACTACAGCATACATGATCTTTGACAGGCAATTATGACTTAAAAAGAAAAAAAAAATTGTGACTCAAAAATAAACACAAAACAAAATAAAAAAAGACTTAACTGAAACATAACAAGACACAAATAAAACACCCCCAAACTTAAATCACACATTGTCCCCAATGTGTGCAAGACTCAAAGAAAATAAAAGAAAAAGGACAACTTACTGACATAACACAGCGGTCATAACGAAGGTCTAGGAGAAAAAATTCTGGAATTTGCACGGAAATATGGCTCTCTGAAGTTCGGGCGCCGCGACGCTGCTAGTAATGTGGCTCTTCTGAAATTACGGCCATGTTCTCGATTCTTAGCGCGCTGACGACTGTTTTTCCTTTTTTTCGTTTTGCTCCTTTTTCCTGCTTTAGCTTTCACCCACTGTCATCCAACAACACAAAACAAGAACCCAAGACCGTGAGACTGTTCAAAGCAAAATAAAATAAAATAAAGACAGAAATTAAAATAACATAATTAAAAACATTGGGTTGCCTCCCAACAAGCGCTGTCTTTAACGTCTTTTAGCCGGACGCAATTAACCTTTTCGAGTGCCCATTGGATCCTTCTGTGAACTGCTTGCAATCCGCAGAGTTATTGTTGTAGGTCTCAATTTCCCTACGACCATTTGTTCAAACAAGAGCCTTACATATACAATTATCCCCCAAGTAGGCTTGTCTTTTATGCTTTCTATAATGTAGGAATCCGTGAACTTCTCTACATCTCTCAACTCTAGGGGGTACCCTTGATGGTATGGGCTTCCTAATTGGGAATCAGTCGTGATAGCTAGTGGTGTTTCTTCTGTAATAGGTGCAAGAAAAAGAATTTCCACAGAATCCAAGAAGGTAAATAATTGGATCTCTGCAATCTTTTCCTTCTCTACACCAACTATCTCACCAGATTCCTCAATAGTTGGGTGTGGTTCAGGCTCCTCAATTTGTTGTTCGATGTTCAAAATCACCTCGATTTCTGGTTCCGGCGCGCGGACCTACTCTTTGGCCGCGGCGCCACTCTCTGCTGACTGCCTCAGAATCTTCGCGCGTGCCCTCGCCATCGGCCAAGCACTGCGCCTTCTGCGAACTCTCTATCTCCCGATTCGCATCCTTCGTAAATTGCCTGACATTGTGTTTCCTCATTGCCTACCCCAGGTGCAGATTGCTTTTCTTGCGTTTCGCTGTTGAATATGATCGCGAGTTCTGCTATTTGCGTTTCCAACTTCTTCATGGCCATTCTCGTTTGCCTCATGAACTGATTTTGGTACCTCGTGAGACTGAGTATAGCTTCTCGTAATTCCTCCCTCTCTTCTTCTATGGTTGGAGCTCGATCATATTGACAGTAGAAATCCATGTCTTAAGGATCCCTGAGATGAATCAAAACCAACAACGAATCACGGCACACTTGTTTTTTTTTCAAAAGAAAATAAAATAAATAATTTAAAGAAACAAAAATAAAAACCAAATTAGAAATTAAAAATAGATAAATTTGATATTGAACTATGCCTAATCCCCGGCAACGGCGCCAAAAACTTGATGCGCGGTAAGATGCACACACTTTAACGCAAGTGCACGTTATCGTAACAAGTAGTATAGTCTTGATAAGACCGAATATCGTCCACAAGGATTAGGGTTCAATTACCAACTATCTATCTTTTGGTATCTATTTGGTAAATTGATATTCAGATTTGTTGTTTATAACTAAGAATTATAAAAGCTATTTTAACTATAAAGGTTTACTTCAGTTGTGATGAGAATAGGGCTTCCACGTCTCCTCACTATCCGCTTATGTTACTTATTAATGCAATAACTTATGGTCTTCTTCTTTTGGAGAAAGCAGGTTCACTAAATCGTTTTATAATCCCGTTATGGTTATATAAACACTCAACCCCAGTATTGTACCTTACCTACCTTTCGGTGATAAGGATAACTCTATAGGAGGATTAAGAACAAGAACCTAGTTAACTGTCACGCACAATGCGCAAAATTAGGGTTGTTAAGCCTCTCATTAACGCTACATAAATAATTGAGGTATTTTCATCCCCAATCCAAGAATGTCTATCCAACTTACAACATATTCACAATCCCCCCCTTTCGGAATCTGATTAGAAATCATATAGTGATAATTAGTTGTCAATTAATTACCAAAAATTCAACTCAAATATTGGATAGATCTCACAATAAGAAAAATAACCATAAGCATACATTAACTCATAACAAAAGTTTCTAGAGATTTAACATGGAAAGCCCTATAGAGGAATTAGTTCCTAGTCATTGACATGACAAGAACTAATTCGAAAGTCATCATACAAAAACTGAAATAAAGAAAAGAAAAGAAAAGAAAATTACTTAAGAACGAGTCTCCAAGCCAAGCATCCGAGGGTTGTGTTGTGGAATATTTACAAGATGGATTGGTGGAAGGATGGATGTAGAATGGTGAATGGTGGAATGGAGAATGAATAATTCTTCTAATGATGTAGAGTATTTATAGCCAAAGAATCCTTTAGGTGAAGGGTTAGGGATTTTGTAGGTAGGAAAAGTTATTAGAATCTTTTTAGGTAAGGGTTTTAAGGTAGGAAAAGTTATCCCTTTAGGTAGGAAAAGTTATCCCTTTAGGAAGGAAAAGTTATCCCTTTAGGATTCTGAAAACAAGTCAAATTCGCCCAAAGATTTCATAATTCCAGCGCTACGCCATGCCTCAGAATCAGCCATGCGCGCCAAGATCAGCAACTTTCGACTTCACAAAGACATTGGGCGCCATGGCTTTTTCCAGCCATGCGCGCGGTGACATTTTTCTGGCGAATTCTCGTTTCGTCGTCTTTTTCTCGTCCGTCCTTCGTCTGATTTCCTTTATAATTCCCGGAACTTCTTAGACTTCATTTCTTGGCCCTTTTTGTGTGCAATTCCATTTCAATTAAGCTCATTTTCTCTTCTTTTCGCCATTTCTCCATTTCTGACTGATGTGACACAAAAGAAAGGAAAACGACCGTAATACTATACTAAACATAAATAAAATGAGTAGAATACTAACTAAAAATGACTCAAACAGTGTATATAAAATACACCGATCAAATAGTGAAGACATAATACATACACACAAAAACTCAGCAAGCAGACTTACTTATAAAAGGACTAAACAGAATGCAACATCAACATCTTTGCTCCAAACTTGGACTACTGAACATTTTACAGCAGTCAGCTTGAGGGGGTCTGTTAAGAAGGAAAGAAGAAAGTTAAAGTAGTTGAGAAGTAGTTAGAAAAGTTAGTTGGTTAAAGAAGGAGCCTAATTGGTTAAAAAAAAGGAAGATGTAATTAATTCTCTACAAGTAACAACTAGTTAAAACTATATATATACACAACATTCATTGTAATACAATAAGTTTTAATAAGATCATTTCACATCTATCATCTTCTTCTTATCTCTTTACATCTTGGTCATCTTCTAGTTTGTGTATATTGTATATATCTGGTGTATATCATAACTGAGAATGGTTGTTTCTTCAAAAAAAGACTTAAAGGTCTATAAATCCAGATTTTACTACAGATTTAGGGATAGATCAAAACAAATTTATTTATTAGTTCTAGAAACACCATCTTATTTTCTTGAGATATTGTTTAGGATTTGTTGTATATTGGGGGTAATTTTTCATAAACTCTTAGCAAACCTTGTGTTGGTGAGGGCAAATAAAACCTTAAAGGAAAATGTTTATACACGCCTAAAATTATGATTTGTCATTTCTCTGAATCAAAACTTCTGAAGAAAAAAAATCAAAACTTCTAAAGTAAATGAATCAAAACTTCTGAAGAAAAGAATCACAACTTCTGTTTTCTTTTCTGCTTATTCTTTATTACACCAAAAATCTTTAAGGTTTTAATTTGTTTTGTTGCAATGGAGGCTTCTAAAGATATGACTTCATTCCTCAATTTAAATGTTCAACTTGATCGTTTTGATGACACCAACTTCACTCGCTGGAAAGGAAAGTTGTTCTTTCTTCGAACTGTGATTAAGATTGCTGCTTATGTGCTTGATCCAAAGTTTCCATCACTTTCAAAGCCAAATGAAGATGACACATAACTGATCAAGGTCGCTAGAAAAAAATGTGAAGAGGATGAAGTAATGTGTAGAGCTCACATTCTCAACAATCTTTCGGATAGGCACTATTATCTCAACTGTTAAGAATCCACATGATATACACAAATGTATATCACCTGTTTGGTCACGGAATGGTCACGGGCAGTGGACAATTATTTTATCGTATATTTTGTATATTACTCTTGTATATTAATTAGTCTTGTAGTATTACCATAATTGTATAATTAGTCTCCAAATAGAATATAGTTTTAGACGTAGAATAGAAAAAGAATTTTCCTATATGTAAATTGTATATATACCCTTTTCATTAATAAGAATAATCAAGAGATTATTTCTTTCATGGTATCAAAAGTCTAGGTTCTTCTTCCTCTAGCTTCCGCCGTACACAACCATCGAAATCCAATAGTTTATCCTCGATTTTCGTGATTTTTTCTCCAACCTAAATTTCTTTCTTCCAAATCTCTCTATCACATATTTTTCTATCATTATGTCTATATAAAAGAACACGTTTTATCATGCCCTTACCATTTCTAACATCAAGAATTACATCCCTCTTGTTCTTGAAATAGAAAACGTCCAATGTGCGACGTAGGCCGAGCTGTTCCAAATTCACGCACACTCGTATCAAGTCATCCATCACATAATCCCCGCGGTTCTTGAGGATACGGCGATACCCAAACGCGAGGATACTCCTAAGTTGTGGAATAATATTGATGCCACCGTCCTTCAGTGGATTTATTCCACTATTTCGATCGATCTGTTGCAAATGATTATTGAGCCAGACGCTACGGCTATGGCTGTTTGGGATAGGTCGTGTGATATATTTCAAGATATTCAGAACTCCAAAGCTGTTACACTTGAGCAAGAATTTTCCCACGTCAACATGGAAAATTACCCGAACGTTTCAGCTTATTGCAAAAGGTTAAAAGAATTAGCAGACCAACTCCGCAACGTTGGTGCACCCATTAGTGATGATCGTCTCTTTTTACAGATGGTTGCCGACCTCTCTGAGGCCTATAGTGGCGTTGGAACTATGATTCGTCAAAGTAATCCTCTCCCGAAGTACTATCAAGCCTGCTCCATGTTTACCTTGGAAGAAGCCGACTTGACTAAAAAGGCGAATATGAGTGCTAATCCCATGGCCATGATGACGTCCTCCCATGCTTCTTTGAATTTTGAGGCCCATTCGAACCAAAACCGGTCACAAGGGGGTGGCAAAAATAATCGGAAAAATAATGCAAAAAATCGCAGAGGCAAACGCGGCAGTGGTAACGGTGGCCAAACCAAGGGCGGTGGAACCCCTCGTGGATATAGTGGGCCACCGACCCACTGGTCTCAGCCTTTCGGCCTGGCCGGGTCGGAACAGAGGCCACCTACGACCCATATCCGCTTCATCCCACCATCGCTGGCTTTCCAAAGACCTTATCACCAATTGCCCATCGGGCGGAGGTTCACGCAGCAGTCACGGGCCGAGGTAGAATACATGTATTTTTGGGCCCCGACCTCCGCAATCCCATCACGCATCGGGCCCCACCCTGACGAACATTGAAGTAACGATGCACACTCTTGATATAATACCACCGGACCCAAATTGGTACATGGACACCAGAGGTACTACCCACATGACGTCCGACCAAGGTACTCTCTCGTCTTATTCCAATTTGAGCAGTAATCGTGGTATAATTATTGGGAATGGTAATTCAATTCCGATTCATGGTTATGGTCATAAAACTTTGTCACCCCCATCCACCTCTTATCTTGAAATACCCTTCATGCTCCTAAATTGATTAAAAATTTAGTGTCCGTCCGTAAATTCACCACTGATAATTCTATTTCTATTGATTTTGATCTATTTGGGTTTTATGTGAGGGATTTCAAGATAGGGATTCCTCTCATGAGGTGTGATAGTAGGGGTGATCTTTATCCTATCACGCCAATTTTTGTTCTCTCGAGTCAAGCATTGCCTTCCACTTTTGCCTCCCTTTCTCATTCCTTGTGGCATGCTCGTCTAGGTCATCCGGGGTCATTTATTTTATCTTCCTTAGATAAAAATAAATTTATTTCTTGTAAAGGTACGTTTATTTCCGAATTGTCAATCTTGTTCTTTAGGAAATATTGTTAGATTGTTGTTTGTAGACTCTAATTCTCATACTCTAATACCATTTGATATTATTCATAGAGATCTATGGACATCTCATGTTCTCAGTTCTTTGGGTCATCATTATTACGTTCTATTTTTGGATGATTATTCTGATTTTTTATGGACTTTTCCAATCGCGAAAAATCTCAAGTTTTTTCCACCTTCTTAAAATTTAGAGCATTCATTATAACCCAATTCGAACGGAAAATTAAAAATATCCAATGTGACAATGACAAAGAATATGATAATGGGATGTTTCGGAAATTTTGTGCTAATAATGAGATCAATTTTTTTGTCCTCATACATCTTCACAATGGGAAAGTCGAACGAAAAATTCGTACCATTAACAACATTTTTCTAACTTTATTGATTCATGCTTTCATACCCCCTACTTTTTGGCATCATGCTCTACAAATGGCTACATGTCTTCTTAATATTCTTCCTATAAAAAGTTTGACGTATTCATCCCCTCTTCAAATTTTATATAATAAGACTCCTTCATATTCACATCTTAGGTTCTTTGGGTGCTTGTGTTATTCACTTTTTTCGTCCACCACAATTAACAAACTTCATGCATGTTCTACCTTTCTTTTTGGGTTATCCGTCGAATCCTCGTGGTTATAAATGTTTGGATTTATCGTCTATTAAAATCATTCTTAGTCACCATGTAATATTTTATGAGTGCCAATTTCCATTTGCTAAGGTAAATAGTCCTGTGCCTCGTTCGTATAATTTTTTGGATGATGATATATCCCCATATATTATTCACCATTGTTTGGACATGTCGCGCACCCAACATCCGCCAGTGGGCCCACTGCCCGCTGGTCCTAACGTCACAACATCACCTAATGATCTGGGTCTAGCAACTGGGCCATCTCTCCAGCCCATTTCTGGCCCAGTTTTTGCTTCCAATTCTAGCCCAGTCCGGGATACTGTTCCTGCTGGCCCAATCCCTGTTTCAAGTCACGAACCCAATTATCGATTTGGGCCAGCAGGCCCACTGCTTGTTGGCCAGTCCGATATCAGTCCCAATAATTCACAAAATTCGTCTATTTCTCCCTCGAGTCATAGACCGGTCACTCGTAGTCAACAGAGTATTTTTAAACCTAAAAGACATTTTAATTTAAATTCTAATGTTCTTAAATCTCGTTTACCCCGTAACCCAGTATCTGCTTTAAATGACCCGAATTGGAAAACGGTTATGACCGACGAATATAATGCTCTTATTGATAATAAGACGTGAGAGTTGGTGTCCCGTCCATCTGGTGTTAATAATATTATGTCTATGTGGATTTTTGCTCATAAGGACAATTCTGACGGTTCTTTTGCAAGGCATAAGACTCGTCTTGTAGGTGACTGTAAGACTCAGGAAGTTGGTGTGGATTGTGGTGAGACATTTAGTCCAGTGGTCAAGCCGGCTACCATTCATACTATGCTCAGTTTGGCTCTATCGAAAACATGGCCCATTCATCAGCTAGATATGAAGAATGGTTTCTTACATGGTGATCTCAAGGAGACAGTATATATGCATCAGCCTTTGGTGGTTTAGGGATTCAAATATCCTCATCATGTCTGTTTATTGAAGAAGTCCTTATATGGGCTTAAGTAGTCCTCGAGGGCTTAGTATAAAAGGTTTGCATATTTTGTGTCGACTATTGGTTTCTCACAGCAGGTCTGATAATTCGTTATTCATATATCATCGTGGTTTGTCATTTGCTTATATACTATTATATGTGGATGATATTATCTTGACTTCTTCATCTGATGCATTACGACATTCTATCATAACAATGCTCAGTTCTGAGTTTTCTATGAAGGACTTGGGATCCTTGAGTTACTTTTAAAGGATTGTTGTCACTCGTCATGCAGGTGGATTGTTCTTATC
Source organism: Przewalskia tangutica (assembly GCA_029844215.1). NCBI lineage: Eukaryota > Viridiplantae > Streptophyta > Magnoliopsida > Solanales > Solanaceae > Przewalskia > Przewalskia tangutica. The sequence continues at coordinate 123,745,447 of CM056718.1, read as the reverse complement.
ATAGAGGAAGTATACAGCTGAGATCATTCAAAGGGTTGGGATGTCATCTGTAAGTCCACTTCCACTCCAGTTGATACTAAACCCAAGTTGGGTGCTGCGGCTGACTCCCCATATGAGGATCCGACTCGATATCGCAGTCTTGCAGAGGTCATTCAGTATCTTACGTTCACGCGACCGGATATTACATATGCCATACAGCAGGTGTGTTTGTTTATGCATAATCCCAGGATTGAGCACATGAATGCGCTCAAACGCATTATTAGGTACATTCAGGGGACATTTGAGTATGACTTGCATTTATATCCTTCATCGACGTCTACATATCTCATATACAGATGCTGATTAGGGTGGCTGTCCTGACATCAGATGATCTATGTCTGGATATTGTATGTTTCTTGATAATAACTTGGTCTCATGGTCTACAAAATGTTAGTCTACATTATCCCGTTCTAATGCAAAGGCCGAGTATCGAGGGGTAGCCAATGTGGTCTCCGAGTTATATTGATTACGTAATCTTCTATTTGAACTTCATTGTCCTATTGAGAAAGCTACCTTAGTTTATTGTGATAATGTTAGTGCCATCTACCTTTTTGGGAATCCGGTTCAGCACCAGCACACTAAGCATATTGAGATGGACATTCATTTTATTCGAGAAAAGGTAGCTCGTGGACATGTACGCGTCTGTCATGTCCCTTCCAGAGTCAAATTGCAGACATATTTACAAAGGGTCTTCCCTCGGTCCTTTTTGAAGATTTTAGAGATAGTCTCAGCGTAGGAAGACCGTCCGCTATGACTGCGGGGGGGGGGGGGTGTTAAGAATCCACGTGATATACACAAATGTATATCACGTGTTTGGTCACGGAATGGTCACGGGCAGTGGACAATTAGTTTATGGTATATTGTGTATAATTAGTCTTGTAGTATTACCATAATTGTATAATTAGTCTCCAAATAGAATAGGTTTTAGATGTAGAATAGGAAAAGGATTTTTCTATATGTAACTTGTATATATACCCCTTTCATTAATAAGAATAATCAAGAGATTATTTCTTTCATCAACAACTTGATGGAATCTCCGGTTGAAATTTGGAATGCTCTAGAGTATAAATATAAAATGGAGAAAGAAGGTACAGATAAATTTCTTGTATCTAAATATCTTGAATTTACCGTGACTAACACAAAGTTCGTTCTTGATCAAATACACGAATTGCAAGTCATTGTTACTAAGCTTCGGAATTGAAAGTTGAAATTTCTGAACTATTTCTAGTGGGGATAATTATTGCTAAATTTCCTCAAAGTTGGAATCTCTATAGAAATAAACTTATTCATAAAAGAGATGACATACCTTTGGAAGAATTAGAAAAACATTTGAGAATCGAAGAGGAGACTAGATCTCGTGAATCTAAGAACCAATATGATTCTTCCAAAGTTAATGTCGCTGAAGCTAGTAAGTTCTCAAAGAATTTCAAAGTAAAAAACAATGTGAAATTCAAGAAGTCTAGTGATGGCCCACAAAAGTTCTTTGGAAATTGTTTTAATTGTGGAAAAAAGGTCATCGCAAAAGTGACTGCAGATTCAAGAAGAAGGAAGAAGAAAATTCCAACAAGGCCAATGTCATTGAGGAGAAAATTGAAGAAATTTATGCTAAGGTCTCTGAAATGCAAATTGGCATGATTACCCAAATCAATATGGCTGAAACAAAGTCATCGGATTTGTCACGACCCGAACCGGGGCCCGTGACTGGTGCCTTACCCCGGGCACCCTCGTGATACAACATCAGAGAGAATCAGCGGAAATAAAAACATAAACATGAAACAAGAGACATGATAAATAAACAGGCCAACCAAAACAATACTTCAGATATATTCATAAAACCCAACGGTTATCCTTTTTACAAACTCGCCCACAACAAGATTACTGCACTTCTAAGAAGTGACAATAACTATGACGGACAGGGCCCCGCCATACCCTCAATGTACAAGAACCTCTGCACTGTGGTAACATACCAAAAGATAAGCCTCCGAGAAACGGGGCTTCCTAATACGTGAATCGTGATCCTATGAGCGAGGATCCACAACCGATGTACTCTACCATGCAGATGAACGCAGCCTCAAGGCGAGGTCGCATAACAGTACCAAGTATGTGAAACGAAAAATCAGAAATGAAATCATAATACCATATAAAACAGAGACATGTATGATAACCAAACTACACTCATAACATAAAAGCGCCATGTCAAGTCGTGGACTCACGCCTCAAAGTCATCCTCACGCCCGTGGAACTCCTTCCTCATCGCCAGCCTAGGTACAAACCATGTGATACGATAACATGTCTCGCCCATCTCATGGACCCAAAGATAGAAACGTGTGAAATACATTCCTGCTCATCTCATGAACTCGGTAGTCGGATGGAATACATTCGGCCCATCCCACGGACGCGTAGTCGAGTGAAATACATTCCTGTTCATCCTACGAACGCGTAGTCGAGTGAAATACATTCGGCTCATCCCATGAACGCGATAGTCGAGTGAAATACATTCTGCTCATCCTACGAACCTAGAGTCGAGTAAAATACATTACTTGCACAACAAGGCTATCACACGCAAACATAGGCAAGTTACACACAACTTAAGGTACTATCATTTTATGCCAAAATCCTTGCTCGACCTAAAGTATTACATACATTAACTCTTTTAAAAGATACGCTTCTTTCACAAAAGTCACACAATGTTCGTAGTATAAAATAGAGTGACTATCTTTTAAGTAAACCAAAACACTTCCTTGTAAAATCAAGTAACACATTATTTTCCAAACGCTCAAGTTTGCCTAATTTCAAATGCTCAAGTTTCTCATTTTCAAAGGTTTCAGAGTTCATAGTTTTAATCACTTAAGAATATAATTCTCCTTTAAAACAAATTTGAGAAACATATGCCTTATGTGTGAGTAGGTTGTTCTTGTCTATTACAATCTTATAAAAGCAACCATGATCTAGAAATGTAATATCATTTTGTCTCATCTTAGCTTTCATGCAGATGGAGGTTTCTACTGGTTTTAATAACAATTAGTCAATACATTTCCTTTATTAACGCTGCAATGGTTTGTTCGATACTTAATCTCATTTCCAAATCGAAACATTATTCTTTTAAAACCAACTACTCATTACTCGCGAATGAGGTTTTTACAACATTTTAACAAAATTCATAACAAGTCAAACTAAGTCAAGTCTCTTATCTTTCAAGATCAAGTCTCTTAACTTTCAAAATCAAGTCGTGTATAAGTCAAGTCTCTTATCTTTCAAGATCAAGTCTCTTAACTTTCAAAATCAAGTCGTGTATAAGTCAAGTCTCTTATCTTTCTACAATCAATAAACCATTCTTTTACCTACATAAAGTCGTTATAACTAACTTCCCATAAAGCTATTATAACACCCTGTGTTTTATACCAACCAAATCACTTAGCACAGGTACGTCTACCGTACTCCAGAGTTCACAACAATCATGCTAGAAAAGATAGGAAGAGGTTCACATACCTCGCGACGATTATCGACAAATAGCAAAACGCCCAAGTACTTCAACCCGTCGGCTACTCCTAAGCCAAGTAGATCACGCCACACGTAGTACTCCACTCCTAAAATGGTCATAGTACTTCTATCAAACCTTTCTTACCATCAAGACTTATACCAATAAAAAGCCCTCTAATTCTACGGAAAATTCGGCAGCACTTCCCCCGTTTTTACTCACTTTTCCATCTTTTTCCAAGGCCCGAATAACCGTAATATATATACCATATATATATATAAGGCGAAATAATTAAACAACAAAAAGAAGGGATTACACGCCCAAACGGTAACGCTGTTTACTATCACGCCCATAATAACAACAAGTAAAAGAAGGATTACGCGCCAAACGGTAACGCGTTTACTATCACGCCTTCATAACAATACAATAATTAAAAAGGGATCACACGCCCAAACTAACGCGATTGAACAATCTTCCTTAATGTAAATGTAAATACAATCAAAGTAAATACAAAGTAAATCATCCAAAGTAAATACAATCCAGAACATCGCCCAAAGTAAATACAAATCCTTAAGTCAGTCCTTGGCCAACTTTGTCCATTTTACTTATCCAATTACTTCATTAGTCATCCAACTTATATTCCATCCTAATATAAGTTATAGTTACTTTGTTAATTACTTCTTCACAAGTAAGATACGTTTTACCATTTTAATGGCAAACGCCAACTTTTCTTTTAACAAGTTAACAAGATCCAACTTTTCCAAACTTTACTCCATATTTTATATACTCCATAATATACTTATAATATATGTATAATGACCAATTCACAAAGAGGTTAAGGTTTACTACCTCAAATAGCCCAAAATTATCCAAGAACTTAATGTCGCTCCAAGCAAGTCTTAGCTCCAAATCTTTCCGCTCCAATCCGCTACAAGCAACCCATGTAAGCTCCTAACCAACTTCTATTCAAGAACCAACTCCAAAAAGTGAAGAACACTTAGGGTTTCCAACTAGTAAGTTTCGCCAAGGCATGAACAATAGGTTGTGGTGTGAAATCTTTTCCAAATCTTGGTACACAATCTTCCTAACACCTTAGGGAAGAACACTTGAGAGTTTAAGAATTGTTGGACAAATTTAGGTCAAGAAATGGGCTCAAAACGAGAGCAAGGTCAAGGGAGAAGGGAGGGAATTTCTTGTCTCAAATGGTTAAGTGTGGAAGTTTTCATCAACTAAGGGTGCATATAGTGACAACCAAGGGCTAGGATGAAGGCAAGTGTGTGGTTGATATTGGGGACAAGTGTGTGTGGGTCCCACAAGCCACTTGTCCACACAAAATATCTAGCAAGACTTGGCCACTTGTCCACAAAATATCTAGCAAGACAAGGCCACTGCTTGCCACTTGTTAGCAAATTTCGGCCATGAGGCCACCTAGGGGGTGACACGTGTCGCCTCCTACTGCCCAAAATATTTCATCTTCCAAAATATCCATAAAGGCAAAATCTCAAAACAAAGTGGGCCCACAAAACCAGTAAATTTCTCCCGTGGCCCCACGTGACCAATTCCGAAATAAAATTCCATAATTCTAATATAATTCAAGAAGCCCTAATACCAAACTGGGAATCCAATTCCCATCAACGAACCTTTTCCTTCACAAAACCCTAAACTTTTCCGTCAAAAATCACATCTTTCTTTCTTTCCAAAATTTCGCCGATTCTCGCACGCATATCCTCACCTATATACCACGGAACTACGGGGTATAACATTCTTCCCCTTAGAAACATTCATCCCGAATGTTCCTTCTAAGTCTCCAAACGCATTTCAAGGCTTGCAGATAGTCTTCACTATTATACTTACAAAACCGATCATGCCACCAATGGCCAGAATATAACATGTGCGCAAAACTCAAATCCAAGTCAACGAGGAATCATTTCTAATCTCACAACAGCTCTCACTAGCTTCAATTTACTCTAAGGCCATTCCCGGCTTTCACAATCCGACTCAGGTCGAACGCATCCACGAACCCGTACGATGGTTACCTAAACCTGGGCCTAGCGCCCTCGTGACCCTACCACCTGGCGGGACCACCTCGAACTGACCCCACCCCAAACCGGGCTGCGGGTTGACACGCAACTTTGCCTCAACCCGACCCATTTGCCGCGCCAAACTCTTGTTCCCGATCCGAACAATCTCACTAATCAAGTTACGCAAACCTAGTGGTCTTCTTATCATAACTATCCTTATATAATTCACACCACTCTGGACTTATCACACAATTTTTTTTTACCCCTCGTATACTATGCACTCCGACAAAGGTCAATCGTAAACAAATCTTTTACTCAAGACGGCCTCGCATCTAAGGTCTCCACTTATAATATTCTAAGGTTCACACCTTCCATGACCCCAAACTTACCTCTTCAACTAGTCATGTTCTCTAAGTTATACTTAACACAATGCTATCCGCATAGCACACAATAATAAGATCATCATATCGCGCAAAACAAAACTCTAGAGGGTTAAGGATATACCGTATCTACCGCTTCACTCTAATCATAGGCCCACTGCAGGCGCATAGTCAGTAGAAGGCGATGAACTCCGCCATCGATCCGGTCGCGCCACGCCGCTGCATTCTCCTATAAGCACATTCTCTCGCCACATGGCCCCGACGGCCGCAGTGAAACAAGTACCGCAAAAAGACGACATTCCCGATGACGCCGCCACATCGCACACCGAGGGGGACATGAATCCTGGCCGCTAGAACTCACGTATATCCGGAACCGTAAGCTCGAGCCCCGACCAGCCTCCGAATACCAACGCCCCAAGATCGCGGAGGACCACTCAGATCTTGGCGAAGGTGCATAACTAGCTCGCCGAGGCGGTCCGCCTCGCAGTTACTAAAGGACCTGCTGCTCGCCTTCTTCGCGATCCCGGCCATTCCGTCGACCTCTCCGTGCCTCACATCCAAGCGCATGAGCTCGCATGCGGCAATGTCCATGCCCTACTGAAGAGCTACACCCAAACAAGCCTCGCTAAGTAATCATCGAGCGGTGACGTAGCGGTGCACTCGCCCTCCATATCGGTCACTAAGGCGGGGACATACCGAGCCAACGAGTCAAACTCCACGTTGTACTCCCTAACCGCACGCCGTCGCCTTAACGTCAAAAATCTATCACCGAGCCCTCTCATACGTGGTGGCAAGAAATGTGCAAGAAATGCCTCGAGAACTCGCCCCAAATCGCTGGGAGCGCATGTTCTCGACGCTTCCTATGAATCAAACGACCGATCGCAGATCACGCACTGACGGTGAACCCAATACCACCGACTCGCTCGAGACTCGATCACTCATGATCCGTAGTCGCTTGATAAACTCCCGAGGTCATCCTCGCCTCGATCCATGTAACGGCTGGCTACAACTCGTAAAGTCCGTAGTCTCAAACCGTCGCCGGGGTGAACTACGGTGCTCTGGATCTGAATCGCCAGATCCAGCCTTCTCATATTCGCCACGACTCGCCAAGAATCGTCCATCTCCTTGTACTTATCTCATCTCGCTCCAGCCGTGGACCGAGGCTCGTATCAGAGTCTCAAGCCATCGCTGCTTTCTAAACTCGCTACCGGGCGCGCGCAAAACTCGCCGTCGGAAGCACTATCTCGTGTACCGACCGGGCCTTCGCCAGAACCCTCCGTGTTTACTCACGCCTCCTCGCCGCCTTGCCCTTCTGGGCCCCGATTGCCTTACGTGGAGGCTTAACTGGCACATAAGAATACGTCAGAGGGAGTCCAACTTATAACACTGCTCTAAGGCACGATCTCAGAGTGAGAAGAATAGAAACCAATCCTAAATGTCCTGCAGCCTCCTGATTATAGATGTGGTGCACAACACACCGATAATCAAGACTCTACTAGACACGGTCTGTAGACACTTTCCGAGGACTAACTGCTCTGATACCACTTTTGTCACGACCCGAACCGGGGCCCGTGACTGGTGCCTTACCCCGGGCACCCTCGTGATACAACATCAAAGAGAATCAGCGGAAATAAAAACATAAACATGAAACAAGAGACATGATAAATAAACAGGTCAACCAAAACAGCTTTTCTCAGATATATTCATAAAACCCAACAGTTATCCTTTTTACAAACTCGCCACAACAAGATTTACATGCACTTAAGAAGTGATAATAACTATGATGGACCGGCCCCGCCATACCACGAATGTACAAGAACCTACTGACTGTGGTAACATACCAAAAGATAAGCCTCCGAGAAACGGCTTCCTAATACGCCGAATCGTGATCCCATGAGCGAGGATCCACAACCGATGTACCTACCTGCGTGAAGAACGCACTTCAAGGAGGTCGAAGCAACAGTACCAAGTATGTGAAATCAAAAATATCAGAAATGAAATCATAATACTATATAAAACAGAGACATGTATGATAACCAAACTACATTTCATAACATAAAAGCAAATATGTCAAGTCGTGACTCACGCCTCAAAGTCATCCTCATGCCCGTGGAACTCATTCTCACCGCTAGCCTAGGTACAAACCATGTGATACGTATAACATGTCTCGCCCATCTCATGGACCCAGATAGAAACGCAGAAATACATTCCTGCTCATCTCATGAACTCGGTAGTCGGATGGAATACATTCCTGGCCCATCCTACGGACGCGTAGTCGAGTGAAATACATTCCTGCTCATCCCATGAACGCGTAGTCGAGTGAAATACATTCCTGCTCATCCCATGAACGCGTAGTCGAGTGAAATACATTCCTGCTCATCCTACGAACCGATAGTCGAGTAAAATACAGTACTTGCACAACAAGGCTATCACACGCAAACATAGGCAAGTTACACACAACTTAAGGTACTATCATTTTATGCCAAAATCCTGCTTCGATTCTAAAGTATTACATACATTAACTCTTTTAAAAGATACGCTTCTTTCACAAAAGTCACACAATGTTCGTAGTATAAAATAGAGTGACTATCTTTAAGTAAACCAAAACACTTTCCTTGTAAAATCAAGTAACACATTATTTTCCAAACGTTCAAGTTTGCCTAATTTCAAATGCTCAAGTTTCTCATTTTCGAAAGGTTTCGTAGTTCATAGTTTTAATCACTTAAGAATATAATTCTCCTTTAAAACAAATTTGAGAAACATATGCCTTATGTGTGAGTAGGTTGTTCTTGTCTATTACAATCTTATAAAAGCAGCCATGATCTAGGAAATGTAATATCATTTTGTCTCATCTTAGCTTCTATGCAGATGGAGGTTTCTACTGATTTTAATAACAATTAGTCAATACATTTCCTTTATTAACGCTGCAATGATTTGTTCGATACTTAATCTCATTTCCGAAATCAGTAAAACATTATTCTTTTAAAACCAACTACTCATTACTCGCGAATGAGGTTTTTACAACATTTTAACAAAATTCATAACAAGTCAAACTAAGTCAAGTCTCTTATCTTTCAAGATCAAGTCTCTTAACTTTCAAAATCAAGTCGTGTATAAGTCAAGTCTCTTATCTTTCAAGATCAAGTCTCTTAACTTTCAAAATCAAGTCGTGTATAAGTCAAGTCTCTTATCTTTCTACAATCAATAAACCATTCTTTTACCTACATAAAGTCGTTATAATTAACTTCCCATAAAGCTATTATAACACCCTATGTTTTAAACAAACCAAATCACTTAGCACATGTACGTCTACCGTACTACATAGTTCACAACAATCATGCTAGAAAAGATAGGAAGAGGTTCACATACCTCGCGACGATTATCGACAAATAGCAAAACGCCCAAGTACTTCAACCCGCTTCTACTCCTTAAGCCAAGTAGATCACGCCACACGAGTACTCCACTCCTAAAATGGTCATAGTACTTCTATCAAACCTTTCTTACCATTGAAGACTTATACCAATAAAAAGCCCTCTAATTCTACGGAAAATTCTACAAAGACTTCCCGCTTTTACTCACTTTTCCATCCTCCTCCAAGGCCCGAATAACCGTAATATATATACCATATATATATATAAGGCGTAATAATTAAACAACATAAAGAAGGATTACACGCCCAAACGGTAACGGTTTACTATCACGCCCATAATAACAACAAGTAAAAGAAGGGATTACGCTACCAAACGGTAACGGTTTACTATCACGCCTTCATAACAATACAATAATTAAAAAGGATCACACGCCCAAACGAACGCGATTGAACAATCTTCCCTTAATGTAAATGTAAATACAGTCCAAAGTAAATACAGTCCAAAGTAAATACTGTCCAAAGTAAATACAGTCCAAAGTAAATACTGTCCAAAGTAAATACAGTCCAAAGTAAATACAGTCCTTAAGTTGGGGTCCTTGGCCAACTTTGTCCATTTTACTTATCCAATTACTTCATTAGTCATCCAACTTATATTCCATCTTAATATAAGTTATAGTTACTTTGTTAATTATTTCTTCACAAGTAAGATACGTTTTTACCATTTTAATGGCAAACGGCTAATCCTTTCTTTTAACAAGTTAACAAGATCCAACTTTTCCAAACTTTACTCCATATTTTATATACTCCATAATATACTTATAATATATGTATAATGACCAATTCACAAAGAGGTTAAGGTTTACTACCTCAAATAGCCCAAAATTATCCAAGAACTTAATGTCGCTCCAAGCAAGTCTTAGCTCCAAATCTTTCCGTTCCAATCCGCTACAAGCAACCCATAGAAGCTCCTAACCAACTTCTCTTCAAGAACCAACTCCAAAAAGTGAAGAACACTTAGGGTTTCCAACTAGTAAGTTTCGCCAAGGCATGAACAATAGGTTGGGGTGTGGAATCTTTTCCAACTCTTGGTACACAATCTTCCTAACACCTTAGGGAAGAACACTTGAGAGTTTAAGAATTGTTGGACAAATTTAGGTCAAGAAATGGGCTCAAAACGAGAGCAAGGTCAAGGGAGAAGGAGGGAATTTCTTGTCTTGAAATGGTTAAGTGTGGAAGTTTTCATCAACTAAGGGTGCATATATAGGACAACCAAGGGCTAGGATGAAGGCAAGTGTGTGGTTGAGATTGGGGACAAGTGTGTGGGTCCCACAAGCCACTTGTCCACACAAAATATCTAGCAAGACTTGGCCACTTGTCCACAAAATATCTAGCAAGACAAGGCCACTTGTCTTGCCACTTGTTAGCAAATTTCGCCATGAGGCCACCTAGGGGTGACACGTGTCGCCTCCTACTCGCCCAAAATATTTCATCTTCCAAAATATCCATAAAGGCAAAAATCGAAAACAAAGTGGGCCCCACAAAATCAGAATTTCTCCGTGGCCCCACGTGACCGATTCCGGAAATAAAATTCCATAATTCTAATATAATTCAAGAAGCCCAAATACCAAATCTGGGATCCAATTCCCATCAACGAACCTTTTTCCTTCACAAAACCCGGAAACTTTTCCGTCGAAAAATCACATCTTTCTTTCTTTCCAAAATTTCTGTCGTATTCTCGCACGTACATCCTCACCTATATACCCTGGAACTACGGGGTATAACAGGATTGGTGGCTCGACTCGGGCGCAACCATTCATGTTTGTAATGACAAGAATCTATTTAAGTCTTACAAAATGGAGAATGAAGAACAAAAGGTTCTTATGGGGAACAATGATTCAGTCGTGGTTGCTGGTAAAAGTATGGTGGAAATTAATTTCACTTCTGAAAAGAAAGTCACATTGAACGATGTCTTCCATGTGCCTTCCATTAGGAAGAATCTTGTTTCTGCTAGCTGCTTGTGTAAGAATGGGATTAAGATTGTTCTTGAGGGCAATAATTGTATTGTATCAAAGAATGCAATGTTTGTGGGGAAAGGGTATTCTTGTGATGGAATGTATAAGCTAAGCATTAATAATAATAATAATTTCAATTCTTCTTATGTTGTTGAGTCTTTGATATTTGGTATGCTAGATTAGCACATTTAAATTTTTGATATTTGAAGTACATGTCCAAGCATGTTTTGATTAACTGCAAAGGTATAGAAAATGATAAATGTGACATATGTCATCAAGCAAAATTGACTAAGAAACCTTTTCGAAGTGCTGAACATAATACTCAAATATCATATTTGATTCATATCGATATTTGTGAGTATAACATTATTTTGACTAGAGGAGGGAAAAGATACTTTATCACTTTCATTGATGATTGTTCAAGATACACTCATGTGTACTTACTTAGAATAACAGATGAAACTTTTGAGAAATTTAAAATTTTCAAGCCTGAAGTTGAGAATAAAAAATATAAGACAATCAAAATGGTTCGAAGTGATAGGGGAGGTGAATATTTTTCTAATGAATTTGATCATTTCTGTGAAGAACATGGAATTATTCACCAAAGAACATCACCTTTTACTCCTCAACAAAATGGTATGGCTGAAAGAAAGAATAGAATTTTTACAGATATGATAAATTCTATGATTCTTAATGCCAAGTTACCAAATAACTTATGGGAGGAAGCATTACTCACTGCATGTCATGTTCATAATAAAATTACCTTTCTAAAAACACATGTATCTCCCTCTGAAATTTGGAAAGGAAGAAAACCAAACTTGATGTATTTAAGGGTGTGAGGTTGTTTAGCCTTTTATTTAAAGCATGACCCAAAATCCTCTAAATTAGATGCCAGAGGTATTAAAAGTGTTTTTGTGGGATATGCTAATAATTTCAAGACTTATAGATTATTAAATTTAGATTCTAATATCATTGTTGAATCAAGAGATGTTGAAAATAAGTTTAATCATGATTATGTAACTCAATTAGAATCTATCATTGATCAACCATGTGATGATTCTCGGTGTTTCTATTGATTATAAAAAGAAAGAGTCTATGACATCTTTCGAACAAAAAAAAAAGTCAATGTGAAAGAAATGAAAAGGATTTACCACAAGATTTTATTTCATTACAAGCATGACTCTTCTTGGTTGAAGGGGATAGAAATAGTGTACTAAATAAAGTACCATTAATGCTGAATGTTGAAACAGATCCAAAAACATTTAAAGAAGCTATGACTTCAGGAGATGCCTCCTTTTGAAGAGGTGATAAATGATGAAATAAATTCAATTATGTCAAATCAGAAATGAATTTTGGTTGATCTTCCATCGGGATCTAAACCAATTATAAATAAATGGGTCTTTCGTAGAAAGTATAATATCGATGGCTCTTTGCTAACTTTCAAGGCTAAATTGGTAGCCAAAGGTTTAAACAAAGACATGATATTGACTATTTTGACACATATGCTCCGGTGGCAAGATTAACATCTATTAGAGTGCTATTTGCAATTGTTTCCTTGAACAATTTGCATGTGCATCAAATGGATGTGAAAACGGTCTTCCTTAATGGTGATCTTGATGAAGAAATCTACATGGAACAGCCCGAATGATTTATTTTGTCTGGAAATGAGAAAAAGGTATGCAAGTTAGTCAAATATCTTTATGGTTTAAATCAAGCACCAAAACAACGACATAATAAATTTAACAAAGTCATTTTATCTTATGGTTTTGAGCATAATAATGCAGATAAGTGCATATATTCCAAATATATAAGTGATTTTGGTGTGATCTTGTGCTTATATGTTGATGACATACTTATCTTTGGAATGAACATGCAAGGGGTAAAAGACACTAAGAATTATCTAGCTTCATAATTTAAGATGAAAGATCTTGGTGAAGTAGATACTATCTTAGGTGTAAAAGTGCGGAAAAATAGTGGAGGTCACTCGTTGTGCCAATCTCACTATATTGAGAAAGTACTTCTTAAATTTAATCACTTCAAATTTAAAGAAGCTAATACCTCATTTGATTCTAGTATTAAATTACTAGAGAACTCAGGCCGAGTTGTAACACAGGTTGAATATGCTAGTGCGATTGGTAGCTTGATGTATGTTATGCATTGCACAAGACCTAATATAGCTTTTGCGGTATGTAAAATGTCTAGATTCACGAGTAACCCGAGCGTTGAGCACTGGAAAGAAATTGGACGAATACTTTGTTATCTTAAAAGGACCATGAATTTGGCGTTTGCATTATAACAAATATCATGGAGTACTTGAAGGGTATTCAAATGCTAGTTGGATAACCAATATAAGTGATAATAAATCCACATATGGATGGATCTTTACAATTACTGGAGGAGTTGTATCTTGGGCATCCAAGAAGCAAACGTGCATAACTCACTCAACAATGAAAAATGAGTTTATCGCAGGCAAATAAGCTGAATGACTGAGAAATTTGTTATTTGATATAAAGTTGTGGCCACAACTGATGCCATATATTTCTGTGTACTGCGATAGTGAAGCTACGTTTTCTAGGGCTTATAATAAAGTGTATAATGGAAAGTCTAGACACATTAGCTTGAGACATGAGTATGTGAAACAATTAATAACCGATGATATTATTAATGTGATTTATGTTAGGACAAATAAAAACCTAGTGGATCCTTTAACAAAAGGTCTTTCAAGAGACTTAGTTAAGGATACATCTAGTGGAATGGGGCTGTAACTTTTAGTTTTACAGTCACCAATGATGGTAACCCAACTATGTAATAGTTATACCGTTATTCCATAGTTAAATGGGTAAGAACAAGTCATTATTTAGTAACGGATTTGGCACAATATATATATATATATATATAACTAGTCCCTTCAAAGATGTTCAGTGCAAATAGCTACGAAGTAGCTCTTAATGAAGTTGAAGTCTCATAGTAGCTAGAGACAAAATTTTGAAACATCACCTATGTGAGCATAGGAAATGGTGTCGTTTCTAACAAGATCGTGCTTTAATCTTGTACATGCTCATTAATCCAAGATATAGCACAAAGCCGAAATAGTGCTACATAAATTAGAACACAATTTTAAATTTGAGATAGCTTATATGTGATGTATCTCCGATATTTGCTTGAGAGACGAAGTTCAATGCTAAGCACACTATTATCTTGTAGATACTTTGAAATGCATTCACTAATTAAAGATTAAAATCGAAAGATACCTTTTTGTATGTATAAGTTTATCATTGTAAATCTGAAATAATATTACAATCTAGTGTGGGATTGTAGGTGATATTATAATATTATTCATAATATTTGAATGGTTGTGTCTTTATGAATGGACACCATTCAAATGTTGTGATCTTATGAAATGATACCTCTTCTTGAACGGTTGTGTCTATTATGAAAAGAGACTTAAAGGTCTATAAATTCATATTTTACTACAGATTTAGGGATAGATCAAAACAGATTTATTTATTAGTTCTAGAAACACCATCTTATTTGCTTGAGATAGTGTTTAGGATTTGTTTTATCTGTTAGTGTCAATCTAGACTCATCAATGAATAAGCACAATAAAATTCAAGTAATTCAAGATAACTTTAAATCAACAACAATAAGTACAACAAATACTTAAACACATACTAACTTGGTGTAGATAGAGATCTGCTTGATGCAGTGTCCTAAGATAAAAATTCGTCCCCACTTGTGTTGTAGTTCTTCGGACGTCTGCCTTGAGGATACAACTATCTAAGTGAGAGTTCTAGCACAAGAACTTCACTTCTAGCGAATTTACTTTATGTATTTTTTCAGAAAATATCTCTTAATGAAGAAGATGAAGATAGAGCAACAATCAGAACGCCCGAAACTCAAGCTCACATCGTGCCTTACCGGGCACCCTAGTGATACATACATCAGAGAAAATCAGCGGAACATAAAACATGAGTCACTAAACAAGAGATATAGTAAATAAACAAAGCAACCAAAATAGCTTGCCTTCAAGATATACATAAAACTCCGAACAGCTTTAATCCTTTTACAACCCCGCCACAACAAGATTACATGCACTCTAAGATATATTAACAACTATGACGACAGGCTTCGCCATACCCTCGAATGTACAAGAACCTACAACTCAGTGGAAACATACCATAGATAAGCCTCCAAGGAACGGAGCTTTCCGACACGCAAGTGAGATCCTAAGAGCGGATCCACGATCGACACTTACTCGCGATTTAACGCACCCCGGGCGAGGTCAAGATAACAGTACCAAGTATGTGAAATCAGAATATCGCAGCTTAAATCATAACACTATATAAAGCAGAGACATGTATGATAACCAAAATACGACGCAACATAAAAGCAATCAAGTCGTGACTCACGCCTCAAAGTCACCACTCAAATATAACTATGGGTCTCACGCCCACCACATCCATCATGTTCGCATCATGGCCACATGCCCTAATCATCGTGACGGCAGACATGTCCATGATGCAACAATAATAACAAGGCCGCATGGCCACATGCCCCGAATATCGTGACGGTATACGTCCATGTAACCTCAATAACAATATATCGGTGGTCAACCCCGCCGCACGCCACATGCCCCGGAATCGCAGACGGTAGACACGCCCATGTTGCGGAATAACCATATATCGTAATCAACCCCGCATGGCCGCGATGCCCCGGACATCGCAGACGGCAGACATGTCCATGTGACATCAACAACAAGACAAGAATCAAAATGGAAACATACCCGTGGAATTCTCCATCACCGCCAAAGACGCCCAAGTAAGTTCTCAACAAGTCAACCGCCTCTACCGAGAGACGCCAGAATACGTAAATACCACACTTGCACAACCAAGGCTATCATCACAAGCATAGGCAAGTTTCACAACAACAAGCATAGGCAAGTTTCACAACAACAAGCATAAAAGTCTCACACAACTCAAAGTACTTTCATTTTATGCCAAAGTCCGGGTTTGTAACCCCAAAGTACTACATACGTTAAGTTCTTTTAAAAGAGATCCATTACTTTTATAAAAGTCACCCGACCGTAGTATTAGAATGACCAACCCACATTCCTTTTCAAAATCAAGTAACAACATTCTTTTCCTAAGTTCCGCTTTTGCCTAGTTTCAATTACTCAAGCTTCTCATTTTCAAATGGTTTCATAGTTCCCAAACTTAATCACTGATTCCTTTAGAACAATTGAGTAATATATGTCTCACGTGAGAGTAGGTTATTCTTGTTTACATCATTCTTATTACAAAGAGCATGATCTAGAAAATGTAATATCATTTTGTCTCATCTTAGTTTCTATGCAGATGGAGGTTTCTACTGGTTTTAATACGATACATCATTATTCAAGACATTTTCCTTTATTAACGCCGCAGTTGGTCCTGTCGATACACATTCCGATTTCAAATCAAGAAACATTATCCCTTTAAATAACACCAAGTACTCATTACTCACGAATGAGGTTTCACACAAACATTCATATTAGAACAAATAAGTTAAGTCTCTTATCTTATAAGATCAAGTCTCTTAACTTCTAACATCAAGAAACCATTTTCTTTACCTCTCTTAAGACATTATACCTAACTCCTCATAAAGCTTAGTATAACTCTTTTAAAACCTTTTAAAACCAAGTGTTACTCTCCTTCAAAACGACTTATAAATCTTTTGAAATACATCAAGTTCTTTATTATAACAAGCGGTTGTAATTCTATCGCTTACCTTTTTAAAACCACAAAGTATTTTCTTACCTACATAAAGTTGTTATAACCAACTTCCCATAAAGCCGTTATAACACTTTATGTGTTAAGAACAATCAAACACAGCTTAACACACGCACGCTCACCGCATTTACATAGTTCACACATATCATGCTAGAAGAGATAGGAAGAGGTTCACATACCTCGCGACGATTGTCGACTAATAGCAAAACGCCCAAGTACCTCAAACCGCGGCTACTCCTAAGCTGGATCACTCCACACGTAGTACTTCAACCTATAAGGCCACGCGCTTATTAACATCTAGATCTCAACGCTCCATAATCTACGTAAAATTCGGCAAAGACTCCCCGCCACGCAAATCTCCTTTCTATCGAGGCCGCTACCAAGCCAACTGTGGGGTTTTACACGCCTAACCTGGACGTGTACAAATCTACTACACAAGAATACTACACAAGTCTATCAGAATACACCTATGTAATTACTGATTCATTTAATTCTTCAGCTTAAGTCAAAAGACATCACACAAGATTAAGTATAGTTCTATATATAGTATACTGACTATATATTCAAACATGTAATTTCCAATTACAATAGAAGACGATAGTGTTTACCTCGATAAGCCCAAAATTATCCAAGTATAAAGTCGATCCCGAGTAACGCTTAGCTCCTACTCCGAGCGCCCAAACAACCCTTAGAAGTTCTAACCAACTTCTACTTACAACTTCAACAACGGGTGAAGATTTCCTTAGGGTTTCGTTTTGTGGCTAAAGGAAGTATAATCGTATTTTCCGGGCTTTGTATAAGTGTAACCTTGGGAATACTACAAGGTATTTGGACATTATAACAATATTAGGAGAGTATTTCTATACCACAACAAGGGGGTATTATACTAAGACAACTAGGCCGGGGTACCCGCCAAGGTACCACAAGGGGGAGGGTGTGCTCTGGCCACAAGGCCTCACGAAAAGTGGGAGGAGGGGAAGCTCTCGGCTAGCACAACAAGATGAGGAGAGGGTTTCAAGACTTGGAAGTTTTTGGAATGGATGAAGTCTTCACACTTGTGGGTATTTATAGCAAACCAAAAGCCAACCAACGGCCAAGATCAAGCCATGTGCAAGTGTAAGGCCAAGATCAGCCAAGTGCACCCTAACCCTACTCCACAAAACACTCCACAAAACACTCCACAAAACAAGGCCAAAACAAGGCACAATTCAAGGGACCAATCGCCAAGGCCAACCGATCCTCTCGACGCCTAATCGCCCAAGTCCTCCACTTGCTAATAATGGGGGTGACATGTCACCCTCCCGCTGGTCCAAAATGTTTCGCCTCTCTAAAAATCCGCAAAAATTATAAATGACATAGCCGAATTTTCTACGAAAGTCGGGAAACGCTCCGCCGTAAAACGACTCTAATCGCACTTGTGCCCAAAATTTCAAACATGCCTAACTTAAGGCTCAAAATTGCACGCACGCCCACACGCATATACTCGAAATACGGTATAACATTCTTCCTTAGAAACATTCGTCCCGAATGTTCCTTCAAGGTCTCAAAACAACAGCGCCGTGATAGTCTTCACCGCTATACGCATTTAAAACAATCATGCCACACCGGTCACAAAACACACGCCACTTCTCCCTTTCTCGCAGATTGCCACGAACACTGAACTCGTTCTAGTCCGTACTACACTTCCACAACGCCGTTTCCCAACCTCGAGTCACTACTTCCAAACTCGTCATCTCACTAACCTCGATTTCCTAAGGCCATTCCCGCCTTCACGAATCGATTCTCGTCGAACGATTCCACGAACTCATACGATGGTCATCTAAACTGGCCTAGCACCCGCGTGACTCGCCACCGCGACCACCTGTAGCTGACCCTTCCTCAAAACGTGACTCGGGTTGTCCCGCAACATGGCCCTAACCCGAACCTATGTAGCGCCAACTCTCTTGTTTCTTGATCGGAACATTCTTATTTCTACAGTCCGCGAAAGCTACCACTTCCATTTCACACTACCTGGACTTACCCTTTTCACTAACTGGTTTCTAAATCACATTTTAGCACAAAGCTATCCAAACATATCATTAAACACATCAACAACATCAATACACACAAAACTCTGAGGTTAAGGATATACTCAAACTAGGCGGTTCAAGGACCGCTAAATCGAACTTCCACCGCGACTTACCGTGGCCCGCAATCGCCTAGTAGTTCAGTGCTATCCTACCGCTACCGCCTGGACGATCTCTCGCCATACGGCCCCGCTGGCCGCAAGAATAACAAGCTCCTCGTACTACGACACTCTCCAACGCGTCTACCACATCGACCACACCGAGGTAGCGATCGCATCCGCCAAAACCCCTACTCCCGAACATTCAAACTCGGGAGCCCCGACCGCCTCGAATATCCTGCGGTCCCGGCGTCGCGGAGGACCACTGCAATGGCGAGGTACATAACTAGTCCGGCTGAGGCGGTCCGCCGAAGTCGCCAAAATATCCGGCCTCGCCTCTTCTTCACGGAAAGCGTCCACCTGCCGACCGCGCCTCGCACCTGCGCACGAGCTCGCACGCGGCAATGTCCATGCCCGGCTAAAGAGAAACACCAACAACTCTTCGCTAGGTAATCATCGAGCCTCAGAACATATCGGTGCACTCGATCCTCCATACTAGCTACTAATGCGGAACATACCGCCAATGAGTCGAACTCACATTGTACTTCCGAATCAGACGCCTGCTCGCCTCAACATCAAAAACTGTTTACCGAGCCCTCTCATCCGCGAGGCAAGAAATGTGCCGAAGGCCCCAAAACTCGCCCCAAACGGTGGAAGTGCATTCTTCCCGACACCCCACGACCAAACTGGGCCGATCGCAGTATCACGCACCGACGCGAACCTAGACCACCGACGGTCTCCAAGCTTGATCACTTACGATCCGTCAGAATCGCTTTGATGAACTCCCGCGATCATCCTCGTGCCTCGACCCGTAACTCGCGCTACATCTCGTAAAGTCTCGTAGCCTCAAACCGCTCGCCGGTGAACTACGGGTGCATCGGGCCGGAACTGCCAGATCCACTTATCTCATATTCGCCACGACTCGCCAAGAATCGCCATCTCTTGTAACTCTCTTCTCGCCTGCATCGCGGATCGAGGCTCGTATCAGAGTCTCAGCAGCCCACCGCCGCGCTCTAAACTCGCTGCTGGCGGCGTCGCGAAACCCGCCGTTGGAAGCACTGCTGTCAGTATCGACTGGCTCGCGCTCGCATTCTCCGAATCACACTAGCAGCCTCCTCGGCCGCTTTGCCCTTCAGGCCCCGGTTGCCTTCGCAGGCATAATCGTAAAAACGAAACACGCCGGAGGGTCCAACTTACAACACGGCCTTCTAAGGCACGATCTCGTAATGAGAAGAATGGAAACCAATCCTAAATGTCCTATAGCCTCACGATTATAGATGTGGTGCACAACACACCGATAATCAAGACTTACTAGACACGGCCTCAGACACTTTCCGAGGACTAATCGCTTCGATACCACTTTGTAACGCCCAAACCCTCGCTCACATCGTGCCTTACCTCGGCACCCTAGTGATACATACATCGAGAGAAAATCAGCGGAACATAAAACATGAGTCACTAAACAAGAGATATAGTAAATAAACAGCAACCAAAACAGCTTTCAAAGATATACATAAAACTCAACAGCTTTAATCCTTTTACAACCCCGCCACAACAAAGATTACTGCACTTAAGATATATTAACAACTATGACGGACAGTGGTCTCGCCATACCCTCAATGTACAAGAACCTACAACTCGTGGAAACATACCATAGATAAGCCTCCGAAGGAACGGAGCTTTCCGACACGCAAGTGAGATCCTAAGAGCGGGATCCACGATCGATGTACTTCTACCGCGCATGAAACGCACCCAAGCGAGGTCGCATAACAGTACCAAGTATGTGAAATCAGAATACTGCAGCTTAAATCATAATAGCTATATAAAGCGAGACATGTATGATAACCAAAATACAAGACGCAACATAAAAGCTAAGTCGTGACTCACGCCTCAAAGTCACCACTAAATATAACTACGGGTCTCACGCCCACCACATCCATCATGTTCGCATCATGGCCACATGCCCCGGACATCAGACGGCAGGTATACGTCCATGATGCAACACACAACGGCCGCACGGCCACATGCCCCGAAATATCAGACGGCAGATACGCCCATGTAACCTCAATAACAATATATCGGTGGTCAACCCCGCCGCACGCCACATGCCCCGGAATCGCGACGGCAGAGCACGCCCATGTTGCGCAATAACCATATATCGGTAATCAACCCGCCGCACGGCCGCATGCCCTAATATCGTGACGGCAGATACGCCCATGTGACATCAACAACAAGACAAGAATCAAAATGGAAACATACCGTGGAATTCTCCATCACCGCCAAAGACGCTCCAAGTAAGTTCTCAACAAGTCAACCGCCCTACCGAGAGACGCAGAATACGTAAATACCACACTTGCACAACCAAGGCTATCATCACAAGATAGGCAAGTTTCACAACAACAAGCATAGGCAAGTTTCACAACAACAAGCATAGGCAAGTCTCACACAACTCAAAGTACTTTCATTTTATGCCAAAGTCTGGGTTTGTAACCCCAAAGTACTACATACGTTAAGTTCTTTTAAAAGAGATCCATTACTTTTATAAAAGTCACCCGATACCGTAGTATTAGAATGACCAACCCACATTCCTTTTCAAAATCAAGTAACAACATTCTTTTCCTAAGTTCCGCTTGCCTAGTTTTAATTACTCAAGCTTCTCATTTTCAAATGGTTTCATAGTTCCCAAACTTAATCACTTGATTCCTTTTTAGAACAATTGAGTAATATATGTCTCACGTGAGAGTAGGTTATTCTTGTTTACATCATTCTTATTACAAAGACCATGATCTAGAAAATGTAATATCATTTTGTCTCATCTTAGTTTCTACGGATGGAGGTTTCTACTGGTTTTAATACGATACATCATTATTCAAGACATTTTCCTTTATTAACGCCGCAGTTGGTCCTGTCGATACACATTCCGATTTCCAAATCAAGAAACATTATCCCTTTAATTAACACCAAGTACTCATTACTCACGAATGAGGTTTCACACAAACATTCATATTAGAACAAATAAGTTAAGTCTCTTATCTTATAAGATCAAGTCTCTTAACTTCTAACATCAGTAAACCATTTTCTTTACCTCTCTTAAGACATTATACCTAACTCCTCATAAAGCTTAGTATAACTCTTTTTAAAACCTTTTTAAAACCAAGTGTTACTCTCCTTCAAAACGACTTATAAATCTTTTGAAATACATCAAGTTCTTTATTATAACAAGCCGCTTGTAATTCTCGCTTACCTTTTTAAAACCACAAAGTATTTTCTTACCTACATAAAGTTGTTATAACCAACTTCCCATAAAGCCGTTATAACACTTTATGTGTTAAGAACAATCAAACACGCTTAACACACGACGTCACCGCATTTACATAGTTCACACATATCATGCTAGAAGAGATAGGAAGAGGTTCACATACCTCGCGACGATTGTCGACTAATAGCAAAACGCCCAAGTACCTCAAACCGCGGCTACTCCTAAGCCAGTGGATCACTCCACACGTAGTACTTCAACCTATAAGGCCACGCGCTTTATTAACATCTAGATCTCAACGTTCCATAATCTACGAAAATTCGCAAGACTCCCCGCCACATGCGCAAATCTCCGTCTCGATCGAGGCCGGCTACCAAGCCAACCCGGGGGGGGTTTTACACGCCGAACCGGACGTGTACAATTCTACTACACAGTAAAACTACACAAGTTCACTGAATACATCTATGTAATTACGATTGATTCTTAATTCTTCAGCTTAAGTCAAAAGACATCACACAAGATTAAGTATAGTTCTATATATAGTATACTTCGACTATATATTCAAACATGTAATTTCCAATTACAATAGAAGGACAGTAGTGTTTACCTCGATAAGCCCAAAATTATCCAAGTATAAAGTCGATCCTGAGCAACGCTTAGCTCCTACTCCGAGCGCTCCAAACAACCCTTAGAAGTTCTAACCAACTTCTACTTACAACTTCAACAACGGGTGAAGATTTCCTTAGGGTTTCGTTTTTGTGGCTAAAGGAAGTATAATCGTATTTTCTGGGCTTTGTATAAGTGTAACCTTGGGAATACTACAAGGTATTTGGACATTATAACAATATTAGGAGAGTATTTCTATACCACAACAAGGGGTATTATACGAAAACAACTAGGCCGTGGGGTACCCACGCCAAGGTACCACAAAGGGGAGGGGTGTGCTCACCACAAGGCCTCACGGTGGGGGAGGGGAAGCTCTGGCTAGCACAACAAGAAGGAGGAGAGGGTTTCAAGACTTGGAAGTTTTTGAATGGATGAAGTCTTCACACTTGTGGGTATTTATAGCAAAACCAAAAGCCAACCAATGGCCAAGATCAAGCCATGTGCAAGGCAAGTGTAATGCCAAGATCAAGCCAAGTGCACCTTAACCCTACTCCACAAAACACTCCACAATACAATCCACAAAACAAGCCCAAAACAAGGCACATTCAAGTGGACCAATCGCCAAGGCCAACCGATCCTCTCGACGCCCAATCGCCCAAGTCCTCCACTTGCTACCAATGTGGGTGACACATGTCACCCTCCCGCTGGTCCAAAATGTTTCGCCTCTCGAAAAATCCGCAAAAATTATAAATGACATAGCCGAATTTTCTACGAAAGTGGAAACGCTCCGCCGTAAAAACGACTCTAATCGGCACTTGTGCCCAAAATTTCGAAACATGCCTAACTTAAGGCTCAAAATTCGTACGTACGTCCACACGTACATACTCTGGAAATACGGGGTATAACACAATCTTAGATCATTAGTTGTGTTTAATGATAGATTGTAATGTAATGAGTATTGTGTTCTCTTCAAACAAGTGATCCACATGCTTTTATAGCATGAATTTTCGTCCATGACAACTTTCCATTCCAAAGGTTGTGACCCAGGGGAAGAGACACTACTTTTGGCTTCCTGGAATTTTCCCGTTGGGGATTAGCGCCGCGGCGCTAAATCATTTTGAATTTCAAGAATGTTACTGGAATTCAGGTGTCGCGGATCTCCCTCTTAGCGCCGCGGCGCTCCAACTCTATCAGACTTCTCTGAAGTTTTGGCACCGTGACACTGTTCCCCAGCGCCGTGGCGCTGGTCACGAAATTTTTTTAACGTTCAAGCGCCGCGGTGCTGCGCCTCAAAATCGCACGCTTTTGATCACTTTTACTCTTCTTCTTCTACAAATTCCAACAATATCTTGGGGGTAATTTGTCATAAACTCTTAGCAAACCTTGTGTTGGTGAGAACAAATAAAACCTTAAACGAAAGTGTGTATACACGCCTCAAATATTGATTTGTCATTTTTCTGAATCAAAACTTCCGAAGAAAAGAATTAAAACTTCGGAAGAAAAGAATCAAAAGTTATGTTTTCTTTTCCTCCTTATTCTTTATTACACCAACATTATTTATCTAGATTATGTATAAATATTTTTGAGATAATGTTTTTTTACATATGTACCAAACATAAAAAAGTAAGTACCGTAAAAAGCATCTTTCTTTAAAAATATTTATATTTCTGTGAAAAATATTTTTCTTTATACAAAACGCACCCTAAATGTTAAATAAAGAGGTGGCGCGCATAGAAGGAAATGATGAACATATATAGAAAGTTTGCACATAAAACTCTAACGACCAAGGAGATAACAAAATGAATTTGATTTACCGTAACTAAATATTTGTTACGTTATTTAAGTGGAGGAAGTGAAATAAAAGGTTGAAGAAGTATGTGAACATGGCCGTCTCAAATATTTTGGGGACCCTGTTCTAATTTGTAAAAATTGACCCTTAATATAAGTAAATATACGATTTCAATAATCTGAATTTGGCATCCACATGTGCGCGCCATTGAACTGAGTTACTTTACTTTGATTGAGCTAAAACCTGCAAATTATGGATCTTTACAGTAAATTCTGGTTAATACAACTTAATAAAAAATAAAAAAAAAGACACGTAAAAAATTTTATTTTTCGGGGGCTCTATCAAGAAACAGCTAGTATCGAATTGCCACTTCAACAAGAAATGTACACTACCGTTGCGCAGACATCTTATGCAAAATAGTGGGTAGTACGTACGTACTTCACCGTATGTTCGCCAATTAAAATAACAATAACATACTTGATGTATTAATACTATATGTGCATTCGGAGTCGAGATAATAGAGTATACACAAATTTTACTTTGCCTCATAAAAATAGAAAGATCCCGATAGAACCTTAGCTCAAATAAAATATTTCAAAGTAGTTTATAAAAAGGAATACAAAAATAAGGTGGTGTTTGACCAAGCTTCTGGAAGTGTTTACTTCTTTGGCCAAACACCATCTTTTCAGAAGTAGAAACATTTTTTCCAGAAGCCAAAAGTGTTTCTAGATGGGAAGAGAAACAGAAAGAAGTGCTTCTGGAGAAGTCCTTTTTGCTCATTCATTAAATTTTTTCTTGGACTCATTTACCATTTTCTTTTCACAAAATTCCTTTTAATCTCATAATATTCCCATATAAAATAGAAATTTGGAAATAGGGGTAGGGATAGGGCGGGGTAAGATATTTTTTTTTTATAAAAGTAACAAAAAATGTATAGAAATTTGAGGATGGGTAGGGCAATGGGGTGGGGTGGGGGTAAGGGTAGGGTCGGGGGTATAAGAAAAAAAATCATTTTTTTTATAAAAGTAACAAAAAATATGAAATAAAAATTTGAGGATGTGTAGGGCAATGGAGTGGGGTGGGGGTAGGGCAGGGGGAGAAAAAAAATCATATTTTTTAATAATTTTATTTTATAAAAGTAACAAAAAATATGAAATAGAAATTTGAGGATGGGTAGGGAAATGGAGTGGGTGGGGGTAGGAGGGAGGGCGAGGGGGGGAGGGGGTAAGAAAGAAATTATATTTTTTAATATATTTTTTTTTATAAAAGTAACAAAAAATATGAAATAGAAATTTGAGGATGGGGTAGCAACAATGGAAGTGGATAGGATATGGGTAAGAATTTTTTTTATATTTTCAATCATTTTTTTTATAAAAGTAACAAAAAATATGAAATAGAAATTTGAGGATGGGTAGGGCAATGGGGTGGGGTTGAGGGTATGGCAGGGGGGTAAGGGGGGGAAGAAAAAAATTCACATTTTTTATAAAAGTAAAAAAATATGACATAGAAATTTGAGGATGGGGTGGGGGTAGGTGTGGGTAGGGCGGGGGTAAGTTTGGACATATTTGAGTCATTGACTATCATATTGTCGTTACATTTCTTATGTATAATATAATATTATTTTTTGATTAAATGTTGCAATTAAATAATTTTATGAAATTTATTAAATTGTAAAGATATACTAATTTTTTTAGAAACATATGATAGCAAAGAATATTTTAAATAGTTTTAAATCTATTAAAAAAAATATTCTAGTAAATTTGCATAAATGTTAGCCAAACAAGAAATTGTTTCTGTTTCTCAAAAGCACTTCTATAATTATAGGCCAAACACCCTAACTGATTCTTCAGAAACAGTTTCTGCAGAACTACTTCTGAGAAACAGAAACACCTTTTCAGAAACTTGGCCAAACAGACCCTAAAACACTAATAATAGTGAATAATGCTATATGAACCGCCAATTAAAATACTGTGACCAAAAAAGTTTTGAAATTTGACGGACAACTGACGCATGGTCCCATGTAAAAGCAAAAGAAAGCCTGAGTGGATGAGTCTCAACTCAAGTCAGTGGCTTTTCAGTTTGGTGTAGGGCTGGACAATGGGTCGGGTCGGCCCAGTCCCGACCTGTCGCGACCCGTCCCAATCCACCTAAAAAAAAGGACAGGACTTGGGCTCGTCTCGCCCCAGGCCCGATCTCTCCCCGATCCCGTCCGCCCCCTCCCCTTTGCAAAAATGGTTGTTGCACAAGGACCATTTTATATTTTGGCCGTTGTGCAACGACCATTTTTAACTTCCCCACAACCCCCTTAATATTTATTTTTAACTCCTACGTTAATATATTTACACTTTAACCCAATTTTCAACTATAAATATCTCATTTTCTCTTCATCTTTCTCACAAATCTTCCCACAATCTCTCTAATCTCTCAATCTATCTCTATACAAGTCTACATTGCCTACTAAATATTATATGTTGTTTGTTCATTTGTATAATTGTATCAAAGTTAAAAAATTGGGAGTGAAGTTGGCAACTAACTTGAGGATCATCTATTGAGCAAAGTTTCAATTTCGAACCTCAATTATAAGTCGATGTTACGTCGGCGTTTGATACCTTAGTTCATTCTTTAAATTATTATTGTTACTTTATTTTAATTATCACACTTAATTTAATTATTTTATTTATTTATCTGCATAATTAAAATGGAAGGATTAAGAGGTATATTTAAGGGTAAGGGTAAGAGTGTTTCTTCTAGTAGGGGTAACAAGGGCAGGGGTACTTCTTCTAGTCATCATATTCATAGACATGGTGATTTGATTGAGTACACTCATGTATATGAAACTGATTTTTAATGATATATCATTAGATGATGAGATATATTCTACAACTGAACATACTTTAATTTAGAAGATAATCTAGATGACACACCTACTAGTGCACCTCAAACTGAAACCAAAACGTCTCTTATTCCCCCTAGTATGAGACGAGGCCCAACACAACAAAAATTAAAATCAATTGCATGAGATGTTTTTGATAGGGACCAAGAGAATCAAGTAGTTAGATGTCAAATTTGTAAAAATATTTATAAATTTAAAATGAGAAAAGGTCAGGGTGGGACGGGAGATTTATTGAGACATGTACAAAACTTTCACAAAGCTAGGTGGAATGAATACGAGGCTATAAAATCGGGTGCGCCAATGCGCTCTGAGTCGGGACAAGGTTCACATAGTGTCCAGGACCAAGTACATGATCAAATTAACCTGATGGCGGGGTGAATTGTATGCCCTAAATACGATAAACATAGAGATAGAGAAACAATAACAAAATTAGTTGCGGTGCAGGGTTTTCCTCTTCCATTTTCTTCCTCTCCTGGTTTTACTCATTACATTAGAGAAATGTAAATTCATGTTTTTAACGGGTTTCCTAGATCAACTGTTAGGAGAGACGTTTTTAAATTTGCACATGAATATTAACAATGTTTACGTTATTCATTATATCATTTTCCTGACAAAGTATCTATCATGTCGTAGCTTGAGCAATCCCTCCTCCAGCCTCCCTAATGAGTTAGCTTTTGGAGATGAGTTAGGCTCAAGACCCATTTCTAAAGTCATTGGATAGATTATAAATGGTCTATGAAAAAACGTATTTTTGCATATAGATATATTGATGATAGGCATACTGGAAGTTTTATTGCAGAATATATTCATCAAGTTTGCGATTATTGGAAATAGGGGTAGGGATAGGGCGGGGTAAGATTTTTTTTTTTTATAAAAGTAACAAAAAATGTATAGAAATTTGAGGATGGGTAGGCAAACAAAGGTAAGGGTAAGTGGTCTGGGGTATAAGAAAAAAAATCATTTTTTTTATAAAAGTAACAACAAATATGAAATAAAAATTTGAGGATGTGTAGGGCAATGGAGGTGGGGTAGGCGGAGAGAAAAAATCATATTTTTTAATAATTTTATTTTATAAAAGTAACAAAAAATATGAAATAGAAATTTGAGGATGGGTAGGAAACTGAGTGGGGGTAGGGAGGGAGGCAGGGGAGGGGGTAAGAAAGAAATTATATTTTTAATATATTTTTTTATAAAAGTAACAAAAATATGAAATAGAAATTTGAGGATGGGGTAGCAAACAAAGTGGGGTGGGGTGGGATAGGGATAGGGGGTAAGAATTTTTTTATATTTTCAATCATTTTTTTATAAAAGTAACAAAAATATGAAATAGAAATTTGAGGATGGGTAGGCAAAGCTGGCCGAGGGTATGGCATGTGGGGTAAGGGGGAAGAAAAATTCACATTTTTATAAAAGTAAAAAAATATGACATAGAAATTTGAGGATGGGGTGGGGGTAGGTGTGGGTAGGGCGGGGGTAAGTTTGGACATATTTGAGTCATTGACTATCATATTGTCGTTACATTTCTTATGTACAATATAATATTATTTTTTGATTAAATGTTGCAATTAAATAATTTTATGAAATTTATTAAATTGTAAAGATATACTAATTTTTTTAGAAACATATGATAGCAAAGAATATTTTAAATAGTTTTAAATCTATTAAAAAGAATATTCTAGTAAATTTGCATAAATGTTAGCCAAACAAGAAACTGTTTCTGTTTCTCAAAAGCACTTCTATAATTATAGGCCAAACACCCTAACTGATTCTTCAGAAACAGTTTCTGCAGAACTACTTCTGAGAAACAGAAACACCTTTTCAGAAATTTGGCCAAACAGACCCTAAAACACTAATAATAGTAAAATAATGCTATATGAACCGCCAATTAAAATACTGTGACCAAAAAAGTTTTGAAATTTGACGGACAACTGACGCATGGTCCTTTGTAAAAGCAAAAGAAAGCCTGAGTGGATGAGTCTCAATTCAAGTCAGTGGCTTTTCGGGCCAGTTGGGTCGACAACGGGTTTGCCTACTGGCCCCGACTGTCGCGACCCGGGCCCCAATCCACCTAAAAAGGATGTGACTTGGGCTCGCCTCGCCTGTGCCCGATCTCTCCCCGATCCCGTCCGCCCCCTCCCCTTTGCAAAAATGGTTGTTGCACAAGGACCATTTTATATTTTGGCCATTGTGGTTTTGGCAATAATAACGGGCCCAATTCCAAGAAGAGTTAGCCACGACCCAACCGACGCTGGCTCGACCAGCCGGGCGCGACCCAACACCATCGACCCAATTCCCGCCTTGTTCAGCCTCACCAAATGGCCGCTGAATAATTATCGGCCCAACACTAGCCAAATGCCCAACAGCCAAGGCCCAGCTGCAGATTCAACCGCCGAGGCGCAAGGTGGGTGCTGGCCTCGCCCACATGCCCATTATACAGCGGGACCCACTCCTACCGACATCGAGGCTGCAATGCACACATTTGGATTGAATCCTCCGGACCCGAATTGGTACATGGACACCAGTGTCACTACCCACATGACATCCGACCAAGGTACTCTCTCATCTTATTTCAATTTGAGCAGTAATCGTGGTATAATTATTGGTAGGGCTTAGTTTGCGCAGTTGAGTAGCGCGTGGTTATGGTCATAAAATTTTGTTTCCTCCCCATCCACCACTTGTCTTGAAAAATACTCTTCATGCCCCAAAATTGATTAAAAATTTGGTGTATGTCCGTCAATTCACCACTGATAATTGGATTTCTATTGATTTTAATTTTTTTGGGTTTTCTGTGAAGGATTTCAAAATGGGGAGCCCTCTCCTGAGATGTGATAGTAGGAGAGATCTTTATCCTAGCACATCACAGTTCGATTTCTCGAGTTAAGCCATGCCTTCAACTTTTGCAGATCTTGCTCCTTCCTTGTGGCATGCTCGTCTAGGTCATCCGGGGTCAGCTATTTTATCTTCTTTAGCTAAAAATAAATTTATTTCATGTAAATACGAATAGTACTCCGAATTGTCAATCTTATTCTCTAGGGAAAATTGTTAAGTTGTCATTTGTGGACTCTAATTCTACTACTTCAATGCCATTAGATATTATTCATAGATATTTATGGACATCTCATGTTCTTAGTTCATTGGGTCATCGTTATTATGTTCTATTTTTGGATGATTATTCTAATTTTTTATGGACATTTTCGATAGCGAAAAAATCTCAAGTTATTTCAATCTTTCAAAAATTCAGAGCTTTCATTAGAACCCAATTCGAACGATAAATAAAACTATCCAATGTGATAATAGCAAAGAATATGATAATGAGGAGTTTCAGGAATTTTGTACTAAAAATGAGATCAATTTTTGTTTTTCTTCTCCACATACATCTTCAGAAAATGGGAAAGCCGAATGCAAAATTTGTACCATTAATAACATTATCCAAACTTTATTGGTTCATGCTTCCTTACCCCCGTCTTTTTGGCATAATGTTTTACAAATGAATACCGATATTCTTAACGTTCTTCCTTCCAAAGGTTTGACATATTCGTCCCCTCTTCATATTTTATATAATAAGACACCTTCGTATTCACATCTTAGGGTCTTTGGGTGCTTGTGTTACCTACTTTTTCCATCCACCACAATTAACAAACTTCAGGTCCGTTCTACCCCTTATGTGTTTTTGAGTTATCCGTCAAATCATCGTGGTTATAAATATTTTAATTTATTGTCTAAAAAGATCATTATTAGTCGTCATGTAATATTTTTGGTGAGGCTTTGTATTGAGAGGTTATGTCATTGTTCGATTCTTTGGTGAGCGAGTGAAAATCGAATTAGACATCTGTACTATTTGTTGTGGTTTATACTTGTGTAAAAATCGAAGGACTAACTATTTTGTGCAAGTTGTCACGGCATCAGTCGACTGGAACTAAAGAGTAGTAGATTAGGGTTTTTTTAACGGGCTTACAATTTGAACCCCCTCTTGTACTTTCAAAAGCCTCTTGGGTTCGAGCACTGAGTATGAATATTTTTTTGTTCGGAATGTTTTTTCCTTAAATAGATTCTTCGCGGCACGAATCCGAATTAGACATGATCCATTACAGGTATCACATACTGGATGAGAAACTAAAAAAGGGAAAACCTCTTATAGTCTTATTCTGCGTACATCGACAACAACAAACAAGAAAGATGGACATTTGGCCCGCATGGACGTAGTTCAGTTGTTTCAGGGTGGTAGATTGCCCCCAAGTATGCAGGTTCGAGCCCTGAAAGCCGCAGTGTAGGAGTTTCATTCCTTCTTTGTGGAGGAGGCTCCTTTTGGGCACCCGACATTATCTCTCACCTAGTGGATCGCTGAATCATCATGATTTACATCCTCCGTCAATTTATATCGGGCCGGGGGTGGGGCTCTCTGGGCGAGGAATTTTGCCTTTTGGCCCCAAGAAAGATGGACATTTGGCTCAAGTAGAATCACGGAAGTCATAATTTGTACCGTTGCATGGGAAATATGGGTTAACATTTTTGAACTACTTATGACATTTTCTGCAAAGATCATTGAACAACACGGTAGGTGTCTGTATCTGACTGGCCTGAAAACTGAGGTGAAATGACCCTATTAATATACTTCAATAAAATGAGTAATTGTACTTTTGTGTCCGTTTTGTCGTTGTCAGTTTGAGGTCCCAGTTGATGTAAGAATTTTGTACAACTTGTTGTCAGCTGTGGAATTTTCTTAAAATGCATATGAAACAGGTAAATTGGATTAAAATGAAGGGGGTTGGGAATAAATAGATAAGGTCTCTTTTTCCAGCCGGAGATCCACCAAAAATAAGGGCATATATATATAGTTTAGGAACAATTTATAACCTTTTTCCAAGAAATGATTATATGAAACCCAATATGTAAAACAGTGTGTAACAACGTATGGAATATAATTATCTAATACAGAACTACAAAAAGTTCACGGAAACCTCATATCAAAAAAGGCAAAGGTCTTTAAGTTCAAGTCACATATCAAGTTACATGTGTTATGAAATAATGGATCTTGAATGAAATCTAAGATGGAACCACAAATGGTCCAAAAGTATGGTGCTGTTATAGCTAGGGTGGGGTTACAGGGACATTAACATTATGTGAATAAACTATTCTAATTACCACATGTGGTTAAAACAACAATGATTACTTTCCCTCTCTCTGGACCATAGAGTTCAACTTGCATGGTCCACTTTAGAAATGAATGGACAAACAAAGAAAGTTACATTTTTTAGGAAAGAGATGGAGAGTTTCCAACTAATAATAGAGGAAAAACAATGAGCGGAGAATTGAGGTTTCACAGCCTAAATAATTAGAGGATGTGTTTGAGGAACAGGAATGAACATATGTTGTCTTCCAAGCTGCAGACATTGACCATTTATACCTTGTGATCATCACGTGGATCTCTTATCTGTTCGTACCAGGAAGTTATGTCTTTTCCAATTTAAAATATGCATGGTAATCACTTATTGAAAGCTCACCTTCGACCCACTTGCATAATAGGGTTATAATTTGATTCACCAATAGAATGAATTGTTGCTTTGAAAAATGTAAGAATAATTTCGAATTTAAGTACACCTTCATATTTTGCTGGTAATTGATGTCTTTCGTTATATCTGGATTCACAAAGATAGAATAAATTTGAAAGATTCTTTTTCGCAGCAATACCCTATACAGAAACGCTTACAAAAAAATTAATGAAAAAGGTGTTGTATTACGTACTTGCAAGTACTATATAGTTATGGTACCCATATGATTAAGATGGGTCTCAAGTGAATTACGTCAAATAAATTAATAGTAAGCAAGTTGCCTCCACCTATAATAGGGAGGTAATTAACAGCTCTACCCAGACAAGACAAGAGTACTAATGAAGAACTACCTTTGATCCTTGTGAAGGTGAAGGAGGGCGGATCAATATGTTAAGAGTCACACATCACTAACTTTTGGGGTTGAATTACGTCCAAGATACATTCTTTACATGGTATCAGAGTCAGGTCTATTTCAATTCTTTGTTCGTCGATGTTGGACCCCTAAATTATAATGATCTAATCGAAAATGTGAAATTTTTACCGAACCATGAACACGCGTTGGATCCGCCATTGAATTGGTGGGCTTAGTGGGACAGGGGACAATAAGTTATCCCTTGATCAGTCCTCCTTACAAAAGAACCTGGAGTGTGACCCCACATTGTGGCTATGATTTTTTTTCCTATAAGAAGAATGAAAAGCACATCTGGAAACTAACTCAAACTGTGTCACTTACAGTCTTCAATATTTTCTCAGAGAGGTACAAGAAATATTTCTATAAATGGATATGGGAAGTAGTACTGCAGCAGTTGGAGATGATAAGAAGTTTACATGTAAAAATGTAAGAGAGTATGTAAAAGAGCAAAGGTGTAGGCTGTTCATAATTCGAAGATGTATTGTTATGCTTCTTTGCTGGCATGACTAGAGAGCTAGCTTCCCATGGTTACCACTACATTGACCATTTTTTATTTTGTATATATCCACAGTCAATTGGGAAATTTTATGTCTTCTCAAAGGCTATATATGTTAATTAGAGACTAGCTACTTGTTTCGTGAGTTTTCTTATCTTATAGTTTTGTGAAGCCTTTGCTTCTCCTTTGTACCTTTCTTTTACCTTCTCACATATATAGTT
The DNA here is from genome assembly GCA_029844215.1 of Przewalskia tangutica. Lineage (NCBI taxonomy): Eukaryota > Viridiplantae > Streptophyta > Magnoliopsida > Solanales > Solanaceae > Przewalskia > Przewalskia tangutica. The sequence goes on along the minus strand of CM056718.1, from coordinate 123,710,993 downwards.
AATTAACAGGAGAATAAAGAAGATACAACTAAATGGTATGGATTTGAATGCATGTGTTATGCAGTATGATGAAAGAAAACCCGTTTACTTAAACTTTAATTATGAGCCTAAAAAGACTTGTTAATGTTGTCAAGGGTTGTCCGTCTGCCTAACATGACATGGAAAATGAAAAGGTCTTGGAGTTATTACGTGAAGGTTCAAGAAGACATTATATTTTCAGTTTTCTTGTTGATCTTGACCGAGATCATGATTTTTTTAGCTTGTTGTTTTCTTGTATTACTTAGTTTAATTTTTAGCTCTCAGTTTACGACATGATGTGCTAAGACCACATTAGGACACAATTAATAATGCCACAACAAAGACAAAGCCTAGAGGTTCTCCAAAGGGAAACCAAAACCGTGTGAAGGTTGTTCAAGCCAAGATGGCAAGGACAAGGGATGACTTGGTCGACACCATGGCAAGGAAAAGAGACTTATAGAAGATGGAGGTTTCAAGGACTGAATTTGTTACATGAAAGTCATCAAATCAGCCAAGGAGGAGGCACAAGTGTTGGTCGACCTAATCTACACAAATCAAGAATAGAAGCTTTCAAACACTCTCCAAAGAGATGAGGTTGTTAGGAAAATTAAGGAAGTCAACAAACTCATGAATATGGTCACATAGGAAGGATAAAACACGGCATTGAGGAGAGGAAAGGGTGACCGAAACACCTTTGTCTCCAAGTCACTGCAAGACCGTTCACACTAAGGCCTAGATAGGTTCTAATTTGTGTCTTTTCATTTGCTTTCTAGAATAGTCTTTTGTTTAGTATAAATAGGGGTCTTTGACCATTGTAAAGGAGACAAGAGTTGATATATAAAAAAGTGAGTTTTACTCAAAAATTAATTGTATTCTTTTTGTGTGTGTTACTTTTAGTCAGTTCTTGTGTGAGCCAAAGCCTTTGGTATAAGTGGAAGTTAAAACTGTGTGACTTAACCAAACCCAAACTAAGATTTTCCTTCGGTGTAAGTTTGGTTAAGACTTTGTGACTTGACTAAAACCAAGCTTAAGGAATCCCCTTTGGTTGCAAGCGAACGTTGGAACTTGTGTGATCCAACCTAGCCTAAGCCGAGGGTCTATCTTAAGGTTTTCGGCCAACCTTACTTGGTTAGTATTCGGGCTTGTACTTAGCAACCCTGATCTAGTCCTTGTTAAATTGGTCACCCTCATCAAGGTGACGACTTGAGCATTAAAACCCCCTGTCATTATCCTTACTATTTCTTCCATACCTCACCAAAACAACAACCGCTAAACACTTAGCCAAAAACGTACCTATCAATACTTGGTGTGTGCCTGGATTTCAACTTGCATTTCGTGTCCATTCCTCATCCAAACAATTTTATTCCCTTCACCACCAAGTCCCAAAATACCTCCCTAACATCCACTACAAATGTGTCCAACCGAAACCACCCACAAAGTCCCGTCCAATCGTGATAACACCAAACAGTCCGCATAACACACCTTGCCAACGACCTTACTGTTTCAGTTCTGTTTCGTCACCTTGCCATCATCAAAACACCAAGTCCCAAACATCACCCTGACCCTCAACATCCCCGGAACACCTCCACAAAATGCCTTAGTCTGAAACCACTCAGAACTCCCCGTCTAACCCCAATAATACCACATTGTCCAGTCGTAACACCTCAACCGAGGACCTCACTATTTCAGGTATGTTCGGGAACCTTGTCACTATCAAACCACTGAAACCCGACCATTATTTCAACCCGAAACACACCCGTGACAACCCCACAAAAGGCCTAAGTCAGTTTTCAAGTACAACAACCTGAAACAACCTACAAACACCACCCTATCCGGCTAAACCGAGAACCCCACCTTTTAACATCCACGATTTGATGATATGGCTCACGTAAACAAAGAAGAGCTAAGAGGATCGTAAGGCAAGTTTATACGAAACATATGTCGATCTTAAAAATAAATGTTGATCCCATATGATTACATCAGGTATAGCATGAAAAACTTGTATCAACTTATCCTTGACAGGTTATTTGCACCATTTCATTATAATCTGTTGTAATTGAAGTCCTTCAATGCTGAAACCTGCAAATTTATTAAATAGGACCAAGTCTTGTTAGCAGAAAAAGACTTATCAAACAGATGCTAGATTATCTCCTCCTGAGTAGTTGAGAAACGCCAAAATTTGGATACTAAGTTGATATGCATTTTTTTAGGACATCCTCCAAAGGCACTCTGAACTTCCAACATCTCCACAGAAAAAAAAAATTAATGGTAATCCTCTCACTCAAATAAACTTGTACATCTTATTCTCCTGACCTCTTAGCCTCAAATAATCCCATGCAGACTTGAGAGAGCTGCACTATGATGATAATAACCCCCAGTGTGTATCTATCTCTGAATCATTTTTAGGGGCTTAATAGTATTGATGATATGCTGCACTATGTCCCCTGCTAGAATGCTTTCCAATTTCTGAATATTCCATCTTCCATATTCTACCAGATCATAGACATTTCAAATTCTATAATCAAAGTTATATCCTCATGTAGAATAGTATTCCATACTACATTAGTCAGCCTAAGTTATTATGTTACGTTTACAGATGGGTCTCAATGGCCTAGTTCTCCTTTGGGGCATATATTGTGAGTTCAGCTTGGTACGCTTGGACCCAGTAGGGTATCGAGTGGCAACCACGCCTCACCTAAGTTGGGGTGTGATAGGAGGATTGTATTAACTTAAAGCACAAGATACATGATTTAATTAACAAAAGAGAAATTACCTTACGAACAGCAGCATCAAATGTAAACACCAATCCTTTGGCTAATCATGGTAATAATCGCATCTACATGATTAAGAGGGAGGAAGACTGGGCCGTATGAAATCCATTAGTTCATGATTCTATTAAGAGCCAGATAAAATAGTGGCCTCTCTCACTATCCAGGAACGACCTCAATTGAAAGTGTTTATCTCGGCGCTGGTTATAACATAGATATCTCAAGAGTTGTTACAGGCTCCGAGAAAAAGAATTTGTCATCCAGGCAGCAATCGTCCATCGTATGACACGACCCTAGATATGATACACTCTCGAGAATTAACGTTGGGAGCGCTGAGAAAAAAATGGAATCAGAGAAGGCCTATTACGGAATGAGAGGTCGAGGTCTTCTGGCGAAGAATGCAACCTAAAGAATATTCTATTATTAAATACTTGAAGGTCATTCATTTAAACATATTTTAGAGGACCATTCATACAAACATATGCATGCCGAGAGAGCCATTCATTCAAATATTACCGAGAGGGTCATTCATTCAAATATTACTGAGAGGGTCATTCATGCAAACATGTGCATGCCGAGAGGGTCATTCATTCAAACACTGGTGAGAGGACCATTCATATCAAACTGTTGAGAGGTCCATTCATGCATTCATACAAACTTCCAAGAGGTCCATATGAGCCAAACGGTGCCCAATGAGTCACTCGTTCAGACAAATTCAATCGAGAAACTCACATGATCCATAGGTACCAACAGAGTCACCCGCTCGGAAAAGTTTCCCATGAGGGCACAACAATGAAAACCATGTAGATGGGGTAGGACAAAATAATCAAACACATAAATATTTTGGCAAATGAAAATAGATCGGAAGCTGCCAAAGGAGGGAAGCAAGCAAACCAGATCCAGCCGCATGTGGAGCGAACATGGAATTGTTTCTTAGGTAGTCGGTCGAGATAACATGCCAACGAGAGTTAAGCTCTATGGACAGGGTTTGAAGATCACTCCACACCATATGCAATCACATAATTTGGGGAGGTTTTATATTTTTAAAATCATGCAACCGGTCGGACATATACTGATTTATTTTTTTCAAAATTAGGAAAGGCATTCCTGTATAAGGGATACCATTTTCAGCTTATTGAGTCGAACTACAAGTGATCTGACTTCCAAAAATCAAGGATATGTAGGTGAATTCAATACCAAAGAATCGTTCACATTCCAATGAGATCATTCCGGAGCACTTCAGTTTTGACACTAAAGTCCAAAATTTACTTTATTTAATTGCATTTAGAAGTCTAATTGAGTCGAACTACAAGTGGCTGAATTCTCATAGACTGACATATGTAGGAAACCCAGAGACTAGGATCCGACCATAATTTTGAAAATTGCATACAAGAAACGAGAAGTACTTTTGATTTGGTTTGTCAAAAGTCAGGTTTGTCAAATTTCACCGCTCAGGAATGGTCCTACCATCCCCGAACAATGAAAGCGCGGTTGTTGACACCTAATTTTGGGCTTCAATAATTTGGTTAATTATTCAAGCTCCCTGAATCATAGACGGGATGAAATATACTCTTTACAAGGCAAAAAGGATTTTACAAAATTATCTAAAAAATAGTTTGCTATTTTATTTGATAAAATATCATCCAGTTGTTGTGTCATGCCTCATATTTTAAAAGATTTTTTAAATGACAATTATCAATTTTTTAAAATAGTAAAGAAAGCAATTATGTAATTCATTATTCAAAATCATTTACGGTTGAATTGATTAATATGTTACTCTGTCAAAGTTGGGAAAATTGCTTAACTAAAATGGGTATCAAAATTACATCTCAATCTCACGACATTTAGTTTAATTGAAAATATATTATAATTTTTTGTTGCAATTGAAAAATGTTTTATTTTTAAATAATGTCAATTTAGTCCTTCATTTAATCAATTTATACGAATGAGCTACAATTGAAAGAAGTCTGTTTTTTTTTTAAATAATTGATGACCACATTTGTTAAATGTGGCCATATTTGAAAAATTGTATTTTATTTTAAATTGAACAAATGGCCACATTTGCAAAATGTATAATCTTATTCAACAACTTTTATTTTAAAGGGATAAGGACATAAATGGTCAATCGGGTGAAACTATTGACATTCGGTGGCCCAAGAATTTTAAAACTCATAGCCTTTTTAAAATAATTTCATTTTTTTAGCTATTTTCAACTAATTCCAGCAATGTATACAACATGTATTATTTTTGTATATGTATGACTACAGAAAATGTATCATTGTTTTAAAGAAGATGTATCATTATTGTATATGTATAAAATGATACATTGTTGTATAATTTGTGTATAATAAATGTATATCAACGTATAATTTCTGTTTTGATAAATATATATTTAATGTATACTTACTAATTATACACTTTATAATTTAATCGACGTATTATATACTATATAAGTAAATATCGACATATAAAAATTGTATAAATATCGTATAAATTAAGTATCTCTAAAGTATATGTATAAAAATATACCATTATTATATAATTTATGTATAATAAATGTATATCAACGTATAATTTTTATTTTGATAAATATATATTTAATGTATACTTACTAATTATACATGTTTTGGGATATTTCTTGAAGACTCAATTAACGTATACTTACTAATTATACATAAATTATACATATTTTGGATATTTTTTGAAGCTCAATATGTTTTTTTCGTTGATCTTTAGTGGCTGCTAAAATCATCACAAATAGTCTTGTTTTGATCTTTTATGGCGACTAAAGTCGTCGCAAATAGTTTCTTCTTTTGTAGAGAACCTTTTGTGGCAATCTTTAGTCGCCACAAAAAACTTTTTTTTTAGTGTGTGCCGGATTGGGCTAGCACCCACGAATAAAATAGGCCGAATGGCCAGCTCGGGTATTAAACCCCAAATAAGTTTTTTTGGGCTTTTTTTTTTTTATGGTGGCTACACCATGTCTTTTTCCCTATTTAAAAACGATCTAGGCCTTGTTCTCCTTTTACTTTCAGCTGAGTCTGGCCCAATTAGACCAGACCCGGCCCAATCTTATTCGACTTACACCAGACCCCAAAACCTCCTCTCTCCTCCCTCCTCTGTAGTTGCCAGAAACAGCAAAAATTTGTATGTTAATGATGAAGTTTGCCTCTGGCAGCACCTTTATTGAGTCCAACATATTTCATTATAATGATAGGTAATATATTCATAAACAAGAAAGCTTAACAACTTCTTCACAACAAAAGCATTTTGTACTTTATTGGTTGACTCACAGTGAGAGGAGGTGGTGGGGGGAGATGTTATTTTGGAACAATAGGACATGATTTATTTGCAACAAATGGACCATCCTTCTTCTAAGAAACTTGGTAATTTGAATGTGCATATTGTGTTGTCGAGGGTTCTGTTTTTGCAATTTTGGACTATATTGTCTTAGCTGTCAAATATATCCTCCAATTTTGGACGTACATAAGTAGGCACCTCAACTTATATAAAATTGAATATGTAAACATAAATGTTAACGTGACACACAAATTTTGGAGGTGTCTGAATGATCATTTTGTAAGTTGAAGTGTTCAACTGACAAAATGGAGACAAGTTGAGGTGCCTACTTCTGCACACTCAAAGTTGGAAGACATACTCAGGAGCGAATTTACATGAAGGTCAGGTTGTTTACCCGAACACCTTGAGTAAAAAATTACAGTGTAAATATAGAGTAGATTTTATGTGTTTATATATATTTATTAACCTTTGAACACCTTATACAAATACAAAATGTTAGCTCAAGTGGTATAGGGTGTTCAAATAGTATAAATATAGAGTAGATTTCATGTGTTTATGTATATTTATTAACCTTTGAACACCTTATACAAATACAAAATGTTAGCTCAAGTGGTATAGGGTGTTCAAATAATCTCCACTATTCTAGGTTTGATTCTTTGGGAAAACATTATATTTATATTTAGCTTTTGTTATTTTTTTCGAACACCCGAGTGAAAAATTCTGAATCCGCTATTGAACATACTTGTCAGCTGAGGCCAAGTTTAAAAGTCTTTTTTATGTATTATGTCGCGGCGCTGAAATTCGCGCTCGTGACCTTCCGGCCATGCGCTTCAGACCTTCCGGCCGCTGCTTCAAGGCCACTGCAGCCTCGACTCGGAATATCCGCGCCGCTGCATCCGGCGCCACATTGCTGCGCTTCGTCCAAACGCATTGGTCTGTCACAAGACCGAACTTGTAACTCCCATAACTTCCTACTCTGATGTCCTATCGACGAACGGTTGGTTGCGTTGGAAACTAGCCTCAACGAACTACGCACTCGGCCTTTGAAACACTTAGGAACTCTCAATGTATCGGGTCATAACCCGCCTCAACGTTGACTAAAACCCGTCTGAACAATCCGTCAACCTATCTTTCGAAAATTTTAAGCCCTACTCCCTTTCGTACGCTCTCACACGTAAGGCCGGAACTACGGGGTATAACATTCTCCCCCCCCCCCCCCTTAGAAACATTCGTCCCGAATGTTCCTTCTAGGCTTACTCAAACCACAACAATACTTAAGCAAAATTGCCAATTTAAAACTAACAAGCAAGAAAATAGGTTACCTGGAGGTATAAGAAATAAGTGAGGATACTTCTTCATCATGTCATCCTCTGCTTCCCATGTCATTTCCTCTCTGTTCTCGTTCCGCCATAAGACTATGACGGAAGTCACGTCCTTCTTCCGAAGTCGCCTAACCTGACGATCGAGTATCGCTATGGGACTCTCCTCATACGATAACGCCTCTGTCACCTGAACATCATGAATCGGGTGCACTCTAGATGGATCTCCAACACATTTCCGCAACATAGACACATGGAAAACTGGATGTACCGCCTCCAAATCGGACGGCAAATCTAACTCATAGGCAACCTTGCCTACCCTATCGGTGACCTGCACTTCCTTCCGTATAAGGCCTCATAAGGCGCCATCTGAATACTAGAATGGTAGTTGTTGTTATAAGCAAACTCCACAAGAGGCAGATGATCCTTCCAGCTACCCCTGAAATCAATAACACAAGCCCGCAAAGATATCCTCGTTGTTCGGATAGTGCGCTGCCTTGTCCGGCTACCGAGGATGAAACGCCGCATCGAGACTCACCTGGTCCCTAATCCTTCCGAAAGACCTCCAAGTTAGCCAGAACCGGGCTCCTCCGTCAAGAAATAATCGATATAGAACTCCGCAATCTCACAATCTCTCGATATACGCCTCGCATAATCTACCGAAAAGTCGCTCGATCGAAGAAAATGGGCTGATTTTGTCACCGCCGACGATAACCCAAATGGAATCATGCTCTCGAGTGGAATGTAACCCGTAATAAAATCCATATTTACCATCTCTCACTTCCAAGTCGAATATCAATAGCTCGCAATGCCCACCGGGCTTCGTGCTCAACTCGACTGCCGACAATTCGCATCGCGCTACGAACTCCGCAACGCCCCTCTTCGCACCATCCTACCAATACACGATCCGAGGTCATGATACATCTTAGTCGACTTCGGATGAATAGAATAACGCACCGCGGCTTCCCTGACCACGACGAAGTCTGTCACATCGGGAACACACAACCGGCCTCAAATCTTAGCACCCCATCCCGCTACCTCAATTAGACTCTTCTCTTTCAAAAGCGCATCTCGATACCGCACTACATCGGATCCTCATATCCGCCTCTTCACTCCTCGACGATGGAAGACTCGCAACCTCTCGAACCCGAACTCCATCACCATCGAATCAACCAAACGAACCCCAAGGCTCGCTAGTGATGTAACTCTGACCATATCCCTTTCTCTACCAGACAAATGCATGCACTACCCATCGACCGCGACTAAGCGGCATCCGCAACTACATCGCCTTCCCCGGGTGGTATAGAATATCAACATCGTAATCCTTAGCAGCTCCAACCACCGCCTCGCCGCAAGTTCACCTCCTCGTCAAGATATACCGAGACTCTTGCGTCCGTGTAAATATCCACATGAACTCCATATAAATAATGTCTCCGCATCTTCAAGGCATGAATCATCACGCTAACTCCAAGTCATGTGTGGGATAGTTCTTCTCATGCTTCCTAAGCCGCCGAGACGCGTAAGTTATAACCTTGCCGTGTTGCATCGACGCACTCCAAACCCGACACTGACGCGCCACAATAAAACCACATATCCATCTAAACCTCCGGAAGAGTAAGAATCAAGCGCTGTCAATTTCTCCTTTAGCGATCGGAAACTCTCTCACAAGTATCCGCCCACCTAACATAGCTTCTTTCTCGAGTCACTTAGTCAAATGTCAAATAAGCAAACTTCTCACAAATCTCCGATAATAACTCGCAAGTGCCTAAAAGTCGCGCACTCCGTCGGTGTAGCTGGTCTAGGCCAAGTCTGATCGCCTCAATCTTCGCCAGTATCAACCCGAATACCATCGCCCCGATAACATGCCCTAAGAAAGCCATCGGCTAACCAAAACTCGCATTTCGAGAACTTGGCATACAATCGCCGGCCCCGAGGACTCAATACCGACCTCAAATGATTCAGATGCTTCGCTCGCGCGCGAATACACCAAGATATCATCAATGAAAACTATAACGAACATATCCAAGAATGGCTTGAACACTGCTCATCAAATCCATGAATATCGCTGGCGTTGTCAACCCGAAAGACATCACCAACTCATGCATACCATACCGGTCCCGAATGCAGCTTTGGGATATCCGCTCTCTAACTCGCACTGATGATAACTAGACCGCAGTCTATCTTGAAAAACACATTGCACTCGCAATCGTCAAACAAATCACAATACCGGGAGGGATATCTGCTTGATAGTTACCTTGTTCACCGCCAGTAATCAATACACACGCGCAACGCCCCATCCTTCTTCTTTACAAATAACACCGCGCCTCGTGGAGAAATACTGACCGATAAAGCCCTTCTCCAGCAAGTCCTTCACCGGTCTTTCAATTCCTTCAACTCGCAGTGCCATCCTCGTATGGCGAATAGATATCTACGAGTATCCGCGCCAAATCAATGCAAACTAAACTTCCTCTCGGGAGGATACCCAAGCTCGCCCGGGAATACGCCCGAAACTCTCTAACGATCGAATCGATCAAGGTCCTAGATCTCACCTTTAGTATCGAATACCAACCATACGGTAGATATACCCTTTCCGCACCATCTTCCTAGCCTCGAGGTAAGAAATAAACTTACCCCTACGACGCAAAGATTCCCTTCCACTGATAACCTACCACCAGAAACCGAATCGAACTAATCTCTCTCATACCCACATTGGCATAGCAAGACGCTAGCCAATCCATACCCATAATCACATCAAAGTCCGTCATATCCAACTCTATTAAGTCGGCTAGAGTATGACGACTGTCTACAGTCACTGGGAAAGCTCTATATATCCGCTCGGCTACCACCGAATCACCCATCGCGTAGCCACCTCAAAAGGTCTTATGGACTCTGCTCTATCCCTATTCTATCGAATATGGGAGATATATAGGACAAGGTAGAACTCGGATCTATCAAAGCATATACATCACAACAAGAAACCAACAATGTACCGATTTACATACGGTGACGCCCCGGTCCCGACGGCCTGATATAGCATAGATGCGGTTCGAGGACCGCGAATCGGGACCCTATCACAACCTCGCCGCGCTCGCCGCCCGTGAACACCTCGCCCGGCGTTTAACCATCAAGACGAAGATCCAAAGAATCGACCCGCTTACCGAACCTTAATATTCCTCCGCCTAAGCGACGGACAACTTTCTTCATACGGCCCCCGCCGCCACAAGAGTAACAAGCTTCCAACCTGCACGACACTCGCCGGATGACCTACCGTGACGGACGCACCGAGACGTGGTGGTCTCGATTGCGATACCGCCTCCTCGAAACCGAAGTCCGGAGCCCGACCGCTCGAATAACCCGCTGATCGGACCTCCCGCGTAAAATCGAGAAGGAGCACTGCGGCCGGCCGAAATGTGGACCTAGTTCGCCGCTGAGGTTGTCCCGCCTCAAAATCGCCTCGAGACCTCGCTGCCCCGCCTCGGGCCGCCTAAATCTAGTTGATCCTTCCTCTCGCCTCAATCCTCGCGCATACGCCGCATCCCGCAATATCCATCCTCGTCAAGAGCTACCCGCAAGCACGCAGAATCATATGACGGCCTAACCTCATCACATATCGATGAACCACTCGCCATGTCCGCTACAATGGTGTGTCGCGCACCGCCAAGGAATCAAACCTGTGTTGTACTCTCTGATAGTCCTCCCGTCCTGCCTCAAGGTCAAGAATCTATCTACGCGGGCTCTCCTCATCTCAGGAGGTAAGAAGTGATCCAGAAAGCCTCTGTGAACTCCTCCCAAACAGCTGGAAGAGCATCCTCACCTCTCGACAACACCCATGACTCAAACCAGTTCAACGCAATATCGCAGAACCTGTAGAAGCTAGTATAACGGACTCACCTCCGAGGCCCTAAGCACTGCACGGTACGTCAGAATCGCCGCGACAAACTCCTGCGATCCTCCTCGAATCTCGAACCATAGAACTCGTGGATGACAACCTAGAAATCCCGAATCCGTAAACCGCTCACTGGGTTGGTCGCCGCTTCGTCGTTGCCGCTCGCCACTATACCGGTCAATAAGCGGATCTGCTTCCCATAATTCTATACTCACCGATCGTGGATCGAGGCTCGCATCGCGGTCTCGCAGCCGCTCCGCCTCGACTGGCGATGGCGACGCCGTGGAACTCGCCGCTCAAACACCATCTTCGTAAAGACGGGCTGTGCCTCGTGACTCCGCGCCCCACTAGCAAAGACTCACTGCCTTGCCCTTCCGGGCCGCGTTGCCTTGCGAGGCATAATCGATACATAAAGGAAAACATCAGAGGAGGTTCAACCTATAACTCAGCTCTATTGCACGATCTTAGAGTGAAAGAATGGAAACCAATCCTAAATGTTCTGCAGCCTCCTGATTATAGATGTGGTGCACGACACACCGATAATCAAGACTCTACTAGACACGGTCTGTAGACACTTTCCGAGGACTAACTGCTCTGATACCACTTTTGTCACGACCCGACTCCGGGGCCGCGACTGGTACCCTAACGGGGTACCTTGTCAGGTATACATCATAGAATAGCAGCGGAACATACATAACACATAACTTATAAAAAGGTAAACATCACTGGTCAGCCGATAAGGCTGCCTTCCATAAAAACATACTTAATCAGAAGTATAGCAGTACAACTTGTTCTTACAATTTCAAAACACATACGTGACTACGCACTTGGAATAACAATCGTGACAGGGCCCCGCCATACCCCTAAATGTACACAATACCTATAGCATCAGGGAAGAACCGTACCAACAAAACAAGCTTCCGGAGGAATGGAGCTTCTGACACCGGAACAGTGATCCTAATAACGAGGATCCACCATCTGCTTACCCTTACCGCAGATGTAACGCAGCCCAGGGAAGGGGTCGACACATATGTACCAAGTATGTAAAATCGGAAAATATCGTAATAATGATATCATAAGTCTAAAAGTGCCGAGTCATGGAAGACAATCAAAATACGATAATCGTGCCTTCCTAACAAATGAGAGTAACAAGTATATATATAATCGCATAAAAATAGGAGGCTCATGATCAAAACAGGTACTCGCCGTAGTATCAATAAGCAATCCTACTCCTGGGACTATTTCACCCGCATGGGTCCTGTGGACCCGCATGAGGTATTCCTCGCATAGGATATATCTGCCCGCATGGGACTATTTCACCCGCATAAGCCCATAGGACTCGCATGAGGTATTCCTCGCATCGTGGGTAGCAAATCCACTAATGTGGTATAACGATCTTGGGGATTTATCCTCGATATACTCTTACCCCGGTGGTATAACGATCTTGGGATGTTCCTCGGATATACTCTTACCCCGAAGAAGGTGGTATAACGATCTGGGATGTACTTCGATATACTCTTACCCTGAAGAAGGTGGTATGACGATCTTGGGGCTTGCCCCTCATTCATACTCTTACCCTGGAGAATGTGGTATAACGATCTTGGGGCTTGCCCCTCATTTATACTCTTACCCTAGCTCAATCGGTCATCATATCATAATCATAAATAAGTTAAGAAAGCTTATAACTTATTATTAGTCTTGTTCATGTACTCTCTCATTTTAGTTTACTTAAGGCACTAACATTCTTAATAAAAGAGAATTCGGGAATTTAAATCAAAGTACTACATACGTCTATTCTTGTGAAAATGACTCATTTTCATATAAAACCTTTTGGGCAATGGATGCCTTAAAATCAATTTGTCTTTCATAAATAAAGTCATTTGTCCTTACTTATCTTACTTAGAGTAATTCTCTTCTATTTACCCTTTCATAAAGCTAATAAACCAACTTCCCATAAAGTTGTTATATTAACCCTATACTTTAGTAAAATTATACTTTTCCCATAACCAAGGGACTTATACTTTTTAAAACGAACAAGTCTCTATATACTTAAAACAAGTAAGAATACCAAATCTCAGACGCTCACTGCACTACATAGATACAACTACTCATGCTCAAGAGATAGGAAAGCTCCACATACCTCTTCGGTCAATCCACTTGTTAAGCCCAAAATACCGCAAGTAATATGTCAACCTATAATAACCATGATACGCTTATTAACCTCTAGTTCAATGTAGAAATAATCCAAGTTCAAAGTTACTAATTTCTATGGAAAATTGGGCAGCATTTCCTTTGTTTCTACACACTTTGCCACCTTTCTCAAGGCCGAATCCAACATCCAAACGCCACATTTAAGGCCCAACAATCCAAACATTCAAAGGGGATCACACCTAAACTTGGGTGTGTAAAATTCTGTCCCATAAGGTACAACAATTAACTTAATCAAGTTTAAGGTAGTTCTTAGGCCACAACATGCTCACATAACCTTTTTAACCAATTCTTTCATATCCAAACCACATTTCTTACATGCAATGAATCTAATAGCATTATTTACTACTACAAGTTCATTCTTCTTCACATGCAACATCAATAATTAGCTACAAGATAAGAAATGTTACCTTTAGAGTCTTAGCCAAAATTATTCCAACAACTTTGCTAGCCTCCTTTCCAAGAACACCACCACACTAACACCAACAAGCTAGCCACAAGCTTCCCTCTTGCCACACCTTTTCAGATTTTCCTTAGGCTTTGAATTCCTCTTGGAATTCTAGAGAGAAGTGAGAGCTTTAGTTTAGAGAGAGAGAGGGATTTGAAAGATGACCAAGTCTTCAAGACTTGGTCAATATAAGACATGCAAGAATCGGATGGGGGACACTTGTCATCCACCCGACCTTTTTAAAACAAAACAAAGCGTAAATCCCCACTCAACTTCGCAGAACCCGCCTGGCGCGGCTGAAACTTCGCCGCTCAGACCTTCCGCGCCACTACTGCTTCCTGCAAGGCGCCGCAACTTCAGCGACTCGAATATCCGCGCCGCGCTGCCGCTTTGTCCGTCTCACAGACCGAACTTGTAACTCCCATAACTTCCTACTCCGATGTCCTATCGACGAACGGTTGGTTGCGTTGGAAACTAGCCTCAACGAACTACGCACTCGGCCTTTGAAACACTTAGGAACTCTCAATGTAGCGGGTCATAAACCGCCTCAACGTTGACTAAAACCCGTCCGAACAATCCGTCAACCTATCTTTCGAAAATTTTAAGCCCTACTCCCTTTCGTATGCTCTCACACGTAAGGCCGGAACTACGGGGTATAACAGAATTCATCCTGCATAACCACACCTGGGAGTTGGCTGAACTCCCCTTGGGACACAACCCTTTGGGTTGCAAGTGGATCCTTAAACGGAAGTTAAAGGCAGATGGATCTATTGACAAGTACAATGCTAGGTTAGTAGTCAAGGGATATCGCCAAAAAGAGCTTTATTACTTCGACACCTACGCTCCAGTTTCCAGAATGACATCCATACGTATGTTCGTAGCTATCGCCGCCTGTGGGATCTTGAAATACATCAAATGGATGTCAAGACTGTCTTCCTAAATGGTGATTTGGAAGAATAAATATATATAGACCAATCCGAGGGGTATATAGTTCCAGGATAAGAGACAAAAGCTTGTCAATTCATTGTATGTGCTGAAACAGGCCCCTAAACAATAGCACGAGAAATTTGATAGTACCCTACTATCAAAAGGGTTCGCCATTAATAAGTGTGACAAATGTGTTTACATGAAAGGAAATGCCGATTCGTTCGTCATGATATGCCTTTATGTAGATGACTTGTTGATCACTGGTAGCAGCCCTAGGATAATCCTAGAGACTAAGAACATGTTAAAACAATGTTTCGACATGAAAGATATGGGTGTCGCAGATGTCATCTTAGGGATCAAGATCTCTAAGACATCTAATGGACTAGTCTTGTCTCAATCTCACTACATCGAAGATGTGCTGAAGAAATTTGAGATGTTCGACAGTTCACCGGTAATGACACCATTAGATAGAAATCAAAAGATTGACAAGCATCTTGGTGTATCCGTACCCCAGGAGCGATACGTAAAGGTTATTGGGAGTTTGATGTATGTCACAAACTACACTCGATCAGATATCGCTTATGAAGTCAATAAATTGGCTAGGTTTACCCGAAATCCAAGTGAGGATCACTGGAAAGCGTTGAACAGGGTACTACAGTTCCTAAATTTCACAATAAAATTCGGGTTGCACTATTCGAGATATCCAGTTGTACTAGAGGGGTACAGTGATGCAAACTGGATATCTGATAGCGAAGACATCAAGTCCACCAGTAGATACATTTTTACAATCGGTGGTGGAGTTGTGTCTTGGAAATCCTCTCGACAAACACTTATTGCCTGATCCACGATGGAGTCGGAATATATCGTTTTAGACAAAGCAGGAGAAGAAGCTTAGTGGCTTCATGGTTTTCTAGAGGATGTCCCATGTTAGGATAAACCCGTGTCTTCTGTAATGATCCACTGCGATAGTTAGTCGGCTCTAGGAAGGGCACCAAGTTCTATGTACAACGGAAAGTCTCGTTATATTCGACGGAGACATGAGTCTGTTAGGCAGCTGATCACCTCGGGTGTTATTTCCATTGATTACGTAAAATCAAAGGAAAATATCGCAGATCCCTTGACGAAGGGAATGACCAGAGATCAAATATACTGCCTGTCTATGGGAATAAGCTTAAAACCCAATCAATAAGAACCAATATAGTGGACACCCAACCTTACAGACTGGAGATCCCAAGAATAAGGTTGAATGGGAAAACTAAACTGTAAAGGTTCAGTTGAGCGCTTCGGTGGAAGCAAGAGCACTTCGGATAATGATTTCTTCTTAAGAAACATTATCCAGGGTCGTTCCCGTGATAGACATAAAGTGCTACCTGTATGAGGGGTAAAGGATAAGTTTTCAAACCTATAATGATCCTCAATACTTGAGGTTAGGTTGGAGAAATTTTTAATGGTTCCTAACGCTTGTGTAGCGGAGTATTGCAGGATACCTTGTAGGAGACCACCTATTTAAGTGCGAGGACAGGCCGCCTCAAATGAACGCACTTAAGAATCCAAGTGTGTCCACGGCCCGTGATGGACAAAAACATAAAGAAATATATAGTAAGGAAAGATGTTGTGTTGGTACCATTGTCTTGGCATATATTAAACACTGACGGTTCAATACATCACGTTCACCGCGCAGTAAATATGTCTGATGGTATTCTACTATGGAAGGTTCAAAGTTTCGGCTACCTCTCCAGATGCATCATCGATCTGCCGTATGATTGCTAGAAAGGCACCATGTGCGTACACCAAAATCTCTTCCAATAGGAGATTGTTGAAAATTTACTAAACGTGAAATAAAGTTAATCCTATTAATTATGACTCGAACAATTGGGCCCTGCACGTCGGAAACATGGTTTCCACACACGTGCATATAAAGTGTCAAAGATCATAATTTCCTGAAATGGAAGAGATATTGGTAAGTATACGAACTGTTTGAGACGTAAGAGAATAGACGGTTATTGGCCAAATGACAATGATTTCACGTTGGTAAATGAAAGGAAGAAAGTACAATGTGTAAAAGATGAAACGAATCAGAAATTGCGGCGGAGCCGAGAAGGGCCGCGACGCGACCAAGTCAGGGCCGCGGTGCTTGAAGCGCCGCGACGCCTCCTCCCGAGAGCCCCAGCTCTAAACGTCATTTCAATTCCAGTAGCTTATTAGAATTGAAGCGCGCCTCAAGCGTCCGCGACCACAAATGACGCTTATTTCGGTGTTTTATCGACGAAGCGCGCGAGCCTCCCCGAAGGACCGCAGCACTTTGACTATTTTTTCAGTCTGTTGGAGGCGAATTGAAACTGATTCGTGGACTGACTTTGGAACAATAACTCTCCAATATTTGGATATTGATTTCAGTCATTACTAGGCTGAATTAACCTCAATATCAATGGTCATTACTTGACATTGATGGTCATTCATTTGGTTAATTGAGAAGAGATAATCATCTACCTATAAATTGATGTCTTGGCACAATTGCAAAACAACACATTGACACATTTTCAGAATACATTTTTCTTCTCTTACAATCACAAATCACTCAAAGATATTTCTTCCTAAGCGAACACTTGAGTCTCCTTTACTCATTTGTTTGATTGATGTTTTATCTTGGAAGATAAGTTGTCAATAAACTGTTTAAAAGAATATACGGGGCAATATTATCTTAAGGATAGATTGTTCATCCAATCGACTCAGCAAGACAATTTACTTTGTTCATTTCCAGATTCTAACATATTGTTATTGTTGTTGCATTTCTCATTTTCTTATTTTACACATTTGATCCTACACGTTATGACTCTAACTTAATGCTGCTTAATCTCTTCAATCTACATTCGAGTAAACATAAGTTATAGAATTTAAGGAACTTATTGAAAAAAACAATATGAGAAGCTCAAAAATGGGAATTTTCCTCATCTCACATCCATATATAGATGAGTCTCAGTGTTGACGTCGATGTTGCAAGTCATGCCATTTAAGACTTGAACAACAACAACAATAATATATTCAGTTTAATTCCACAAATTGAGTCTAGGAAGGGTAGAGTGTACATAGATCTTACTCCTACCTTAGGAGATATAGAGGTTGTTTCTAATAGACCATCTGCTCATGATAAGGCAAAAATAAAGCAAGTCAAGGAGGAAAATATTACGCTAAGCGAATAACAACGACAGTAGATAGTATCAGAAATTGAAAGATAAAAAACTAAATGAGAAAATACTACGACTACTAGTAAGGAAGTATAAGCGAGACCATTTAAGACTTGAAATATTGAAAATTCAGAAAGCAGAAAAGAAAATCAAGAAAGTGCATAATTCATGAGACACCTATTGCAACAATTAGGGAAACAATAAAAAGATTGTTGCTTTTCCTTTTCTGTGTGTAACTATGCCATCAGCAGGCAGTTTGTTTCCCTTTCTATTGTACCTTTTATTCATTCTCAATTTCCCTTTATTAACAGAAAGATCAGTTTCAATCACTTCTAGGGAACTGCAAATTCCGTGATTATTTTGATATCAAAGAAAAATAAGTCAACATGGTCCAAAGCGTCTATAATCTAGTATTTACAAGTTGCTCAATTTGGTCATAGAAAATAATAAGTACTAGGACCATTATGACATTTAGAAACAAAGCATTAGACTTTCAGAAATCCAATCAATAGTATTTTGACTCTGAAAATGTTGCATTCATTGGTGGTGCATGGGCGGCGGAGGCATGTGATATCCAACTGGAAGAACATAAGGCGGATGGTGTCCGTGAGGAAGCATGACCGGAGTTCCAACTGCTGACGCTTGGTGTCCCGGTGGAGCAGCAACCGGATGGCCCATGGGAGCACCATACATACCCAAACCATGCATGGTGGGCTGGTTTCTATGCCTACCAGAGGGTCCAAGTGCATTTGATGGGCTTGGATTGGGTTGTTGCCCTGTGATAGGGGCCTGATTAGTTAAAACCTCTCCATTGTTGACACTTGTAATGTCATGGATACTAGACCTTCTCCTATCCCTATTCATGGAGTTCAAACGAATAAAGTACTTCTGGGCATGACTAGCCACTTGTGTAGGTGTCCTGGTAATCACATAATTCCTTGAAATGCTTCTCCAATCTCCCTTTCCAAACATATCTAAACCAAGCAAGAATAACCTGTAAACGAAAAGCATGGTTAGCATGAAAACAGATTCAGAATTTCAAGTTACAAGTTCTTTGTGACAATTTTGTTACAATAGGTACTAACTTTGTATAAATACATTGTAAAATTCAGTTTTTGATTAAAGTTTAGTGTATTACCTATGCTCTTCTTCAGTCCAAGGTATCCCTTTCCTTCTTTCTTGTTCAGACTTGGAGGCTCCTTTCCCTCCTAGGCCAATTTGGTCATGGACAGTGCCTGAAAATCCATTTATATAACCACAATTGGACCGACCCTTCGAAATCCCTGAGTAGCTATTATCCTTGGTTGATGAGGATGTGTCCTCCCCCGTGTAAAGGGGTATTGGAACATTGCCAGCTTCAATGGCAGTAACATCATCTACTAGGAGTTGGTAATGTTGTTTTACTTGTTCAATGGTTTTACTTGGGACCATAGAAGCAATCTTTTGCCACTCTAATTTGGAGTCCTCAATCCAGTGAATAGCAATGCCATTTTCAAAGGCTTTCTCTTCTTCTCTGCTCCACATTACTGATGATGATGCTGACATGTTGGTTCTTGATTTATTTCTTAGTCCAATTTGGTAGTGAAAAGGAAATATACTTTCTTGGTGAATATTTCTCTTTTCCCGATTACAAAGAAGGAAAAGAATATGGCAGAGGATAGGGGGGGAAATGCAGGATAAGAATACTGTTTCAATGTATTAATGGAGGAGGAGGACCACTTGTGAGGTTGAAGAGTTGGGTTGATTTGTCACGTTCACATAAAGTCATGCAACAATTTTGCATAAAAACAAAAATAAGAATAAAAAGTGAAATTCCCTTTTCAATTTCCCCACCTAAAAGGGAAAAGAAATATATTGGAATATCAAAGTGGTAAAGACTTCAAAACCTCAAAGTGAAAGTACACACCATTAAGAGGTTCATCATGAAAATTGAGAAGAACAATGATTAAATTGGTTGGAGTTTCAATAAGGTAAAATGATATCCCCAGTCTAATTTGCAGTCATTGTTTTGAATGCAATAGCAATGACAGAGGAATTTATAGAACATTGTCTAACATGATAGTTTTTTGGATTACGCATCGTTAGGAAAGGCAATAAGGCCGGGATACAAAAGTGTTAATTTAAGGACTCTTTTAAGTCTATTGGTTACCATCTCTAATTCTTGTTAGATACTACAATATAATAATATAGTAGCAGTGAAGTCTAATGACAATGGGACTTCACAAACGTAACACTTGCCAAAAGTAAAATGCAGGGGCTTATAGAGTCCCTAATAGATACGGAACCTTTAGGTGAAGGCACTACTATATTTTTAGGCTAATGCGACCGCTCATATAGGTCTAATGCAATACCATATGTAGTATCGTTGTATTAGATGTGACTAATGTGACAGGTTCATGTTATAACAAATAAAAAAAATATGCTAATACAACGGTATTTTGTGGCCGTTGCATTAGATAGGCTAATACGACGGTGTAAATCATCTAATGCAACTCCAAAGACGACCGTCGCATTAGTCTATCTAATGCAACGACTGTCCAAGGCTAATGCAACAGTCCCTTAATTTTTTTATTTTGTGGTCGTTGCATTAGATAGGCTAATGCGACGGTGTAAATCATCTAATGCAACGCCAAAGACGACCGTCGCATTAGCCTATCTAATGCAACGTTTGTCCAAGGCTAATGCAACGGTCCCTTAATTTTTTTATTTTCCTTGTGAAATTCCATTTTTAAACCTCATTCCCTACCTTAAAAACACTTTTAATCCCCCGAAACTGAGTAAATCTCTTTCTTTGGGCGATTTCGGTGTGAACAGTGTTATTCCCGGAGTTTTGCCATTTCCGGCCAACTCCGGTAACCAGCGTGGACGAGACATATCCCATTAGCTTCGTCTAGTCAAGCCCGACATTTTCATACTAACCATCAACGTCGAATCACCTTACATCTCCTCCAATTTCAGATCGAAAAATCCCTGTTTTTCGATTTGGTTTTTGGCATTTTTCGGCATCCTGTGCGAGAATCGATGGCAGTGGGTTATACCACTGTGACCGCCATCACCTCCCCATCATTTCTATACCACCCACGTTGTTCGATTCAACCCCAACAGCCACAACACCCAAATCAAAACTTTAACAAACCCTAGTCGTCGCCTTGGGTTTTCCGGCCACCTGAACCATTGTCGACAGTCGAGGATGGTAACTTTAGACCGCCTTCATCTGCTCTACATTTCTATACCATTCCTATCCTTCAACGTTTACCAGAAAATTAGTTGGACGAAAATACCCCTCCGCTATTGTTGAAAGCTTGGTGACTATGTCATCGACGAGCACTAGACGACCTCCGACGGAGGAAGTTCAGTGCTATAACACCACCTTTCCTCCATTAATCAACAACCAAAAATATAATATCCCCAATCGATTACAACCATACCCCCCCCCCCCAGCTCGTTGTCGCATCTCCTACCACACCTCGTTGTCGCCTTACCCTTCCCCACTGCTCGTCGTCGCCCTTTTTCACTCGTCGTCGCATCCACTTCGTCGAACTGGTCTTTCCTTTTCTCCAAGGTTAGACTATGTTTTACCATCGTTTTACCTTCCCCTTTCATGTTTTACCGTTGTTAATTCAATGTTAGATTACTGTAAGTGTGATTGGGCATGGAGTGAAGAAATATTTAGGTAGTAATAATGTCATTTAAATGGGAACTCAACTAAAAATTTAATTACTATTAGTATTCATAGGTATGATTGTTAGCATATTCAGGCCACTGTTGGTATTTACTGTGATATCAGAAGCATGATTAATTAATTTAATCACTGCTAGCTTGTTAAGTTATTTATTAAGAATGTTTTAATTTATTAACCAATGATTATTGAACTTGTTTAGTTAAAGTCGCTGTTAATGTTTATTATTGGGGTGTTTGCACTCATTAGATTAATATACATTATGTTTAGGTTCATCATTGTGATTGTTAATCATATTAGTTAAGATAAAACGCATATCATGTTAGTTTAATGTAGTTTAATGTAGTTTTCATGTATGAATCCTTGAAGTTGATGAACTTGTGATTATATGTTTAGTTGTCTGTATAATTGAGTGTTAGTTGTTTGGGTGATTAGGTGAATAAGTGTCTAATATGTTAGTTTAAAATTGATCCTATGCATATACAAGTCATCTAGTTAGCTCAACATCTAGTTTAAGGATTTTTTTTTTTTGGGTAAATAAATTTTATTATAACAAAAATCAGGAAAGTACAATCAATCATCGAGGGTTCTCAAGCCTCAACGTAAACAAAGCAAAATAATACAAGAAAATAAACTCAAACATGAAAATTAAATGCTTTCTATCCGGGGCATTCCAAGATAGTATCTTCATTTAATTAATCGGGGGTAGTGAAATACTCTTCCAATCTTCGTACTTGGACTTTTACCACTGTTTCTTAGGGAATTCTTTCTTGAAGTAACCTTTTGCCATCCATCTTCATTATTTGATCATGCATGACTTGTTTAAATTGCTCTGAGTTGACTAGCAGGTTAGTTGTAGTTTGTTTTAACTATCTTAGGTTGATTAGTTAATATGAGATTCAATCATGTTGGTTTGGAATCTACATCATTGAGTAAACTGTTTCAATATATGGTTGTGTTGGTCTGAGAAGTATTTTAACCTCTTAGGAACTGTGTTTAGTTAATTCCTACCACACCATATTTGTTTTGTCATTTAACAACTAGTATCAAGATAAAAATGGATTGTTGAGGTCAATCAATGCTTGTATAATGTGTATGTTGGCATCTAGGATTCATACTTGGCTTGAATATGTTGAACATACTTATAATATGTCACCTAATCTCTATTAGGTTGAGAAATGATCTAAAATGATTGATGTTTGGTTCAGTTAGTCTGTTTGGCCATAGATAGCTTAGATATACCATGTTTTGCTTTCCCAGAACTTGTTTTCATGATCTCTAGGTACCCTAGTTGTCCTCCCCACCCTTGACATGTTCCCAGCAGTCCCTAAATAACTCAATATGCATATGTTCATGACCCTATAGGATAATTATTCCACTTTGTCATATGAATATCTCTGCATCTAATTTAATGTGGTTATTTGTGTCTCTGTCATGTACATGCCTATGAACACTAATAGTAATGACCTGATTATGTTCGTAGAGGCGCGGTTGGTCGATTAATGCTTAAGGCTTTTGAACATTTCTCAGTTGTGTCTGGACTACATGCTAACATGGAAAAGAGTCAATTTTATGTGGCTGGTGAAACGGAGTGGCTAAGCAAGCAGATGACAAACAACAAGCCAAGAGAAAGCGATTCGGGTTTATCTTTCTTTGTGATTTTCAAGTATGGACAAAAAGAAATGCAAGGATGTTCAAGATGGTAGCCAAGTCCAATGTGCTGATACTCAGAGATGTTATATTGCAGCTGCACATTAGAGGGCAAAGTTATTGTAAATGGAGTAGAAAAAAATATGTCGTATGGAGTCTAATATTGTAATATTGTATCAATGACAATCCTTTTTTTAATCTTATCGTTCTCTTTTTATTATTTATTTTGTCATTATTTTTTTTCTATAGCATTATCTCATACAGTCGTCGCATAATTTGTTTTTTTTTCTTCAAACCGTCGCATTTTGTGAACAATCTAGCAATCAAACAGGTGCACATCTAATGCGACGGATGTACCTGGCCGTCGCATTAAGGGTATGACTCGTTGCATTAGATGGATCAATTAACCTCTCAACCAGTCGCATATCTAATGTGACGGTTGTACCTGGCCGTCACATTAGGGGTATGAGTCGTTGCATTAGATATGCAGCTAATGCGACGGCTAAATACAGTCGTTGCATTAGGTGCACATCTAATGCGACGCCAGTAACAGTCGTTGCATTAGGGCCTTCTGGCCGTTGCATTACACCTAATGCAACGCCAGCGGATGCAACGGCCAGAAGGCCCTAATGCGACGATTTTGAGGCGTCACATTAGGTAAGAAATGTAGTAGTGAGGGTGTTTAATTATAGCTTGTTTGGCTAAGTTTTTGGGAGACGGAAAATATTTATTTTAAAAAAATATTTTAAAAGTAAGATGTTTAGCCAAGCTTTTAAGAGAAAAACAAGTGTTTCTCTAGAGTAGCAGAAGTTTTTTTATATAAGCTAAAACAAAATAGCTTTTCACAAAAGCACTTTGAAGAAAACACTAGTGCATGTTTGGTTTCAATATTGGCAACCCATAAGTGATTCTGTTCTGGGTTGTCACTTTCGTGAAAATGAGCAAAATTGAGGTGTTTGGATTTCCTCTCCAAAATCAATTCTCCTCTTCAAAATTGATTCGGGAAGAAACTACAATTTCTAGCTTCTAAGGTGAGTAGAATCAATTATACATTTATTTCAATTTGGATTTTACCTTTTCCTTCATTGCCCTCTTTAATTTAGTATTGTAATAATATTTAATAATATTATAATAATATTTAGTGCCTGTTTGGATTGGCTTCTGGGTACCCAGAAGTGCTTCTGGGTACCTACTTTCGTGAAAATTACAAAATTGACATGTTTGGTTTGGCTTTTCAGAAGTGATTCTGGTCTCAAGAAGTACTTCTGGCAGAAGCTACAATTTGTAGCTTCTGTAGAATCACTTCTACCATTTATTTCAATTTGAATTTTACCATTTTCTTTATTACCCTCTTTAATTTTCATCAACAACTCTATCCACCTTCATTACCCTCTTTAAATATCTAGAAATAATTACTAAAAAAACAAATATACAACTTTCATTACCCTCTTTAAATAACTAAAAATAATTTCTAAAAAAATCCAAATATACAACTTTCATTACCCTCTTTAAATATCTAGAAATAATTATTAAAAAATCAAATATACTACTCATGTTCTGTTTTAATTAAAAAAAATTAAATATACTACTAAAGTTGACAATTGTTCATGTATAATTGCAGATTGAAACTTTAAACTACTCAAACATTCCAACGTTGTCCGATTATACGATGGTACACATGTTTCATGTGTAGTTAGTGCCAGCGAGCAACCTAAGTTTATTGGAAGAAAGGGATATCCAACACAAAATATAATGATTGTATGTGATTGGAATATGTGTTTCACTTTGTATTAGCTGGTTGGGAAGGTACTGTCCATGATGCTCGTATTTTTTAGTAGGCTCTCACAAATGCGAACCTTAATTTTCCACACCATCCTTCAGGTAAGTATTATTTGGTAGATTCTTGTTATCCAACACCAATTGGGTACATTGATCCCTATAGATGTGAACGTTATCACCTTCCTGATTTTAGGCGTTCTAACGGGTATGAAAATCATAATGAAGTATTCAATTATTAGCACTCAAGTTTAAGGTCCACAATAGAAAGAACTTTTGGGGTATGGAGGAACAAATTTGGAATTTTACGTCGCATGCCCATGTTTAATTTTGAAACACAAGTTCAAATAGTCGTCGCAACAATGACTATACGCAATTTTATCAGAAGGAATGCAGAAATGGATATTGATTTTGATCTTTATGAAGATGAAAGCACAATCATTCACCATGATGATTATCATACAACATCTAACTTGGATCAATCACAGGTTTTTAATGTAGCTTCTTCATCAGAGATGGATCACGTTCGAGACTTAGTCCGCAATCAAACTATAGAGTACATGCAAAATTAGTATTGTTATAATATTTAAATACTATTTGCATTTTAAATTATTATTGTAATTTTATTCTACTAATATTTATGTACTGTATTGCACTTTAAATTCTATTTGTAATTTTTATTTACATACTTTCATTTATTAGTATTTTTTATTTATATGTATTGACTAAATGTCCATTTTGGTAATTCTACATTCAAAAGCAATTTTGATCAAAACTATCCAAACATCATTTATTGAAAACAATCACTTTTATATTGTTGCATTCAAACATAAATCACTTCTGACAAAATCAATTATGTCAGAATCAATTCTGCCCACCGCCAATCCAAACATAACTTTAATAATATTTACTAATATTTAATAATATTGTAATAATATTTAATAATATTTTAAGTACTATATTGTACTTTAAATTAGTATTGTAATAATATTCTACTAATATTTAAGTACTATATTGCACTTTAAATTCTATTATCTATTTGTAATTTTTATTTACATACTTCTATTTTAGTAATTTTTATTTATATGTATTTGACTAAATGTCCATTTTGGTAATTCTACATTCAAAAATAATTTTGATCAAAACTATCCAAACATCATGAATTGATAACAATCACTTTTACATTGTTGCATCCAAACATAAATCAATTATTATCAAACTCAATTCTGTCAAAATTAATTATTTCAAAATCAATTATGTCCACCGCAGAACCAAACACACGCTTAGAAATACTTTTTAAAAGTTTTGTCAAAATACTAAATGTTTTTCAAAAGTATTTTTAAATTAATTGGTCAAACACAAAATGTTTCTCACCAAGTTATTTTTCAAAATAAGCTGATTTGAGAAGTTTGACCAAATAGACTATAATTACCCTTGAATTTATGAAGATTTGACACGGATGGTTTCTATTGTTTTGAAGTTATGAAATTATGTTTATTGTTGATAAATAAAGATGTACACGGGACTTTTGCAAATTATAGTCGGTTTAAAAGGAGGATTATAGTATGTTAGCGGTTAGTGTTGGAAATTTATTAACGTGAAGTAAAGTTTATCCTATTATTTATGACTCGAACAATTGTGGCCCCGCACGTCGGAAACATCATTTTCACACACGTACACATGTTGTACCAAAAATTGTAAATTTCCTTAGTGAAAGAGATATTGGAATGTAAACGAAATGTTTGAGACATGAAATGATAGACGGTTATTGGGCAAATGACGAGTGTTTCACGTTGGTAAATGAAGGAAGAAGTATAGGATGTGTAAAAGATTAAATGAGTCGGAAATCGTTGTGGAACCTCCACCGTGAGCCGCTGCTCTTGAGCACTATTCAACTACTGGAATTTAGGCGTTGCGGCGCCTCCCAGGCAGATCCGCGTCGCTTCAGAGGTAGAATGGTCAATGGAAGACGAAAAGTTTCTGACTTTTGGGCTGATTTTGGAGCATTGATCCTCCATTACTTGGCACTTGAATTCAGCCATTATTTGGCTGAATTATCACCTTTCAATAGGTGTCATTACATGGTCATTGATTGCCATTAGTTGGCTAGATGAAAGGTCATATTACACACACAATAAATTGAGGCCTTAGGCTCAATTGAATAACACACTTGCAATCAGATTTTTCTGAATATTTCTTCCTCTCTAACTTTCTTTCATACACTCAAAGGTTCATCTTTTTAGTAAACATTTGAGTTTCCTTTGCTCAATTGTTTGTTGTTGTTTTATCTTGGGTGACAAATTTTCAATCACTGTTAAAGGATTTATACGGGGCAATATTGTCTTAAAGACATAGTGAATATCCCTCGACTCAGCAAACTCCTTGTTCTTGTTCTTATTTCCAGAATTTTAATCTCGATTGTTGTTACTTACTTTACATTTCCTTGTAACCTTCATTGTAACTCACAATCTTAAGACAATATTTTGCTGTAAGTAACAAACAAGATGACTGGAGGCGGACAATTTATTATTGGATCCTCCACTGCTGCTCAAGGCACACCTGGGGCCTTCCCTACTGCTGCCACCACCACTGCACAAGGCTCAACCAACGCATTGCCACTACTCATGGGAATGCTACCATTCCACCATGAACGCCTAGACAAGTTAATGGGCATAAACTTCAAGAGATGGCAGCAGAAGATGTTGTTCTTTTTTACAGTTATGGAAATGTCACATTTCCTAACCGAAAATCCTCCACAAGCTGGAGATGAAACGGACCCTAGCCTAATGAAACGGCTGAAGGGGGCCAAGATATCCATGTCAATAATGGCATTAAGATGACTCTAGATGCTTGGAGTCATAGTGATTTTATCTGTCAGAATTATATCCTGAATTATTTATCCAACTTTCTCTCTACATGGTGTATTGCACCGTTGGCACCGCCAAAGAGTTGTGGGATAAACTCAGAAGAAGTATAACACACAAGATACGAGTACTAAGAAGTTCATCGTTAGGAAATTTTTGAAATTTCAAATGGTGGACAACAAAATTGTGATGTCCCAAGTCTAGGAATTTCAAATGATCTTACATCACATATGGAAGGAATGAAGCCTAACGAGCAATTTTTGGTTGCGTCGTGAATTGAAAAGTTACCTCCCTCGTGGAATGAGTTTATGAGCTACTTAAAACTCAAGACAAAAGAGATGATCACCTTTGAGGAACTTATTATCAAACTCCAAATTCGGGAGGATAATAAGAAAGCCATTCCAAAGGGGAAGCAACCCACTTAGGCAAAGGCAAACCTGTCATAAGCCAAAGGGAACTCAAGCAAGAAACGAAAGTTCCAGAAGGATGGTAAGGGCTCAACAAGTGAGAATTTTAAGAGGAATTGCCATCACTGTGGTAAACTTGGGCACATGGTCAAGGATTGTCGCAAACTCAAGAATGAGAATAAAGAGAAGGTCAAGGGCAAGGCTAAGGCACATCGTCAAAGACACGCTTCTTGATGATATTATTAAGGAGTTCTCGGCGGTGGTACTTGAAGAAAACCTCGTTGAGAATCCTATGCAGTGGTGGATGGACACGGGTGCAACCCGTCACATCTGTTCCAATAAAGACGCCTTCTCCACATATACACCAGTCACGGATAAGAAGATGTTCATGGGAAACAACGCTTCCTCCGAGGTGCTGGGGGTAGGAAAGTTAATCCTGAAGTTGACGTCTGGAAAGGAGCTTACTCTGAAGGAGGTGATGCATGTCCCGGAAATTAGAAGAAATTTAATTTCTGGACCTTTAATAGTGAATGTTGGTTTTAGCCTAGTGTTTGAGTCCAATAAATTTATAATCACTAAGAATGAAACATTTGTAGGAAGGGGCTTCGTCTGTGAATGCCTCTTTAAAGTTAATGCTCTGTCTATAATGCTTTCGTCTATTAATAATAAAATTGAGTCTTCTTCTTATTTGCTTGAGTCGTCTAATTTATGGCATCATAGATTAGGACATGTAAACTATCAATCTATCCAAATTTGGTAAAGTTGGAGTTGTTGTCGTCTATCTACGTAAATCGTCAACGTAAGTGTGAGGTGTGCGTAGAGGAAAAACTTTCAAAGAGTCCCTTTATATCCGTCGAAAGGTAAATCGCTCCTCTAGAACTCGTTCACACAGATATATGTGAATTGAAGTTCGCACAAACTAGAGGGGGGAACAAGTACGTTGTGACTTTCATAGATGATAGCACAAGGTATTGTTACATTTACTTATTAAAAAGTAAGGATGGAGTCTTTAAAGCATTCAAACGCTAAAAAGAAGAAGTTGAGAACCAAGTAAGCGGACAAATTAAATCAATCTGTAGCGGTAAGAAATTTAGAGATAGATTGGGCAAATAGCATGTGCTCAGAATACGAGGCCACAAGAGGGACTTCCAAGTGATACCGATCTTAACCTGAAACCTTGTAATGTTGTGTCTATCTGAAATGGGAGACAACTAGTCGGGCAATAGCAAATGAAAATGTAGTCGTGAAAGATAAGGTTATTGCGATAGAGAGGGTAGCGAAGACGTCTGAGGTAATGTAGTCAACACCATTGGTTGAAAAACCACCACCTATGTTCCCTATAAGTAGAAAGAAGAGACTACATACAAAAAGTTTCTTGACTTACTTAATAGGTTCACGTGAATGTTCCTTTGGTGATATGCTATAAGGGATTCCAAAATATGCTAAGTACATCAAAGACATTGTTTCTAATAAGAGTCGCTTCACAGAGTATGCTACAGTTGCACTTACTGAGGAGTGCACATCTCGAATTCAGAACAAGGTTCCAATGAAATTGAAGGATCCATGTAGCTTCACAATTGAGATCATTATTGGGAAGCAGGTTATTCGAGATCACTTTACGATTTGGGTGGCAGTATTAATATTATTCCATTATCCATGTTCAGAAAGTTGGGGTTGGGAAATCCAAGACCAACCACTATAATTTTGCAGCTGGTGGATAGATAATTGGCTAGGCTTGAGGGAATTATAAAAGATATGCTGGTACAGGTTGGGTCTCTTATTTTGCTGGAAGATGTTATGATTCTAGATTCGAGCCTGATTCGGTCGTTCCATTTATTTTGGGGTGTCCATTTTTGGCAACATGAAGAGTTTTTATGTATGTGTCAGCTAGACAGTTGATTATGATAGTACATGTCAAAGTTGATGTTTTTGATGTGTACAAGGCTCTTAAGTTACATGCAATTTATGAAGATTTTTTTGTTATTACAGTGGTGTCAGATGATGACGTTAGAGCCACCATTCCATCGAGTGATCCATTCGAAATAGCTCTAGTGGGTGATGATATCTTTGGAGATCCTGAGGCATTCGAATTGGTGCAGATTCTTGATCTAGCAGGGATCTATGTTCGCAAAGGGGATATCCAGAGTTACAACATTTATAGGGATATCAAGTTGCTAAGTCATACTATGAAAGTTTGAGAAAGGGTCGTAGAGATGAGGCTGAGAAAAGATGTGTCTATTTTTTAGAACCAGTTTGGATTCATGTCGGGGCGTTCGACTACTGAAGTCATTCATCTTATTAGGAGGTTGGTGGAGCAATATAGGAAAAGGAAGAGAGACCTATATATGGTTTTCATCGACCTCAAGAAGGCATACGATAAAGTTCCTAGGGAGGTTCTATGGAGATGTTTGGAGGTTAAAGGTGCACCTATAGCGTATACTAGGGTGATCAAATGATATGTATAATGGAGCCAAGACCAGGATACGGACAGTAGGAGGGGATTCAGAGCACTTCCCAGTGACGATGGGGTTGCACTACGGATCAACTCTAAGTCCATTCTTATTTGCCTTAGTGATGGATGACATGACGTGAAAAATCTAATGGGAGATGTGTATGTTATTCGCAAACGATATAGTCTTGATTGATGAGACTCACAGCGGAGTAAACGCTAAGCTGGAGGTTTGGAGACATATTCTATTGTTTAAAGGGTTCAGGTTGAGTAGGACCAAGACATAATACTTGGAGTGTGAGTTCGGTAACAGGAGCGACCTTGAGATAGGCGTGGAGGTGAGGCTTGATACTCATGTCATTCCGAAGAAAGGAAGCTTCAAGTACCTCGGGTCTATTATCCAATGGAATGTAGAGATTGATCGTACTGGGGCAGTGTGGATGAAATAGAGGCTCGCATCTGGAGTCTTATGCGATAAAAAGGTGCCACCAAAACTTAAAAGCAAATTCTATATTAGACCGACTATGTTGTATGGGGCAGAGTGTTGGCCAGTTAAGACTCCACGATGTTGAGATGGATGTGTGGGCATACAAGAAGGGATATAATTAGAAATAATGATATCCGGAACAGAGTGGGAGTGACCTCGGTGGAGGATAAGATGCGGAAAGCGAGGTTGAGATGGTTCGGTCATGTGCAGAGGAGAGACATAAATGTCCCAGTACGGAGGTGTGAGAAATTGACTATGGACGAGTTCATGAGAGGTAGAGGTAGGCCAAAGAAGTATTAGAAAGATGTGATTAGACGGGATATGACACAGGTGGAACTTACCGAGGAGATGACCTTAGATAGGGGTTGTAGAGGACATGGATTAGGGTAGAAGGGTAGTAGGTAGTCGAGTGTAGCCCTACTTACATTTGCAAACTGGTAATTGTTGGGACTTCACTAGATATGTCTGCGTACACTCTACCCTCCACAGACCCTACGCTGTGGGACTTCACTAGATATGTCTGCGTACACTCTACCCTCCACAGACCCTACGCTGTGGGACTTCACTAGATATGTCTGCGTACACTCTACCCTCCACAGACCCTACGCTGTGGGACTTCACTAGATATGTTATTGTTGTTGTATTGTTCTTTTTAAAGAAACATAGTTAGTCAGATAATTTATCTACTACAACATGTTTTATATAGTTAATTATATATTGAACTTTTAAAAGGAATATCAACGTCGGCAACAAAAGTCGTGATCATGATAAAGCAACCTAAACGAACGAAAGTAGCATACACATCATAAAGAAGTATTAAGTGAGACACGCATCATTACGTACCTAATTAAATTATGATTTTCATCTTTGTAGATTCATACAATATCAATCAGGACCTCGACAAATAAGTTTACATATGGCGATGTTCATCACAAGGACTTCTGTTTTATTCTTTCATAATATATACTCGATATGTTTCAATTTATATGATTCACTTTTCTTTTTAGTCAATCTAAAAAAAAATGACATATTTTTTATTTGTCAATAATTTAACTTACGCTTTACA
This sequence comes from Przewalskia tangutica, assembly GCA_029844215.1. Lineage (NCBI taxonomy): Eukaryota > Viridiplantae > Streptophyta > Magnoliopsida > Solanales > Solanaceae > Przewalskia > Przewalskia tangutica. The sequence goes on along the minus strand of CM056718.1, from coordinate 123,678,556 downwards.
CTTTACGCTTAACGAGATGATATATAATTAAATACACAAATATCTTTGACTTGTTTTAGATTATAAGATTCAAAAGTTTTCCTTTATTTCTTAAACTTCATACTTAGTCAAACTACATCATATAAACTGAAATAGATAGAATAATTATTTACTCAAAGGTTTGTGTAAATAATATTAATATTCTTTTATAACATCGCGTATTATAAAATTTAGTGTACCACGTGCAACACACTTATTGATAGACTAGTATTATATTAAAAGCACGAAAGAACATATAAATATTAATTGATTTTTTTTTTCATTCATTAAAAGACTCAGACAAAATTATCATTTACTATTTTCCTCCAATTACTATTTGATTATTTTACCTTATAAATACTTATCAAATATCAATAACCAATTCTATTTCATCTAGAATTCTTCAATTGTCCATGTATATTTGTTCCTAAAGCTTTTCTTTTAGGAAGACTTCACAATTCATACATATATATTGGGAAATCAATAAAACTTTTATTTATTACTTTTTCCTTATTATTTGAACTTGATGTATACTAAAATTGTACCCAGCAATTAAGGTAAATAACTGACCGACAGAATTCATTAAGTTAAGACATCTACTCAAAGACGTCACTATTTTTCTTTATAAAACCACTTACCAGATTTATAATTTATGTTATTTAAATTTTTTATATTTTTAATTTCAGTTGCTAGAACTAATAGGCTTTCTCTCGATTTTCTTGATTGTTAATGCTTTATATATAATGTTCATAATTCATGATTGTGTTAGTGAAATTTAATTCTCAATGATAGAATATTTTCCTCAAATGTTCTTCTTCCATTAGGTAACAATATATACACTAATTACAATCATTAGGAAGAATAAGTCTTCCTTAGGATAATCCTAGGAATATTCCCTATACAATAATTTTCTACCATATATGAAGAGATCTACATTAATATAAGATATACACATAATATTCTATTAATGACCTTATTCTAGAGTATTCTAACTAATATTCTAACACTCATGATTGAAGTGGAGGCGTCGAATCTTGAGGCGTCGAAATTCTTCAAATAAAATCAGCGGAAGCCCTTTCGTGAAGATATCGGCGATTTGATGACGCGTTGGGACATGTAGTACTCGCACTTGTCCGCGTGCCACTTTTTCACGGACAAAATGGATATCCAACTCAATATGTTTAGTGCGCTGATGATGTATTGGATTTCCAGAAAGATATATTGCACTAATGTTGTCACGATGAAACCATAGTAGCTTTGAATTTGTGATGAAGCTACAGTAAAAGATTAGAATCGGCATGAATCGGAACAACATTGGCAACGACACGGTATTCACCCGGCTTTGGAGCGCGATCGTGGGTTGCCGTTGGAAGACCATGAAACTAAATTATCACCGGAAGACACAATACCCGGATGTGGGCGTGCGGTGTCGGAACGACTGCGGATCCGCGTCGTATAAGTGACAAGTTTGGAGATGCAAGATGGGTAAAGATGTAATCCATATTCGAGTGCCCTTAATGTAGCGTCTAATCCGTTTGAGTGCTGCGTATGTTCTTCGATGGATTATCGTGAATAGGCACATTGTTGTGGCGTAGGTTATGTCCAGTGCGGTAAAGTGAGATATTGCAACGCTGCTGAGCTGCGGCAGACAATGTTGGATCAACAAAGGTTTGCTAGAGATGGCACTTAATTTGGACTTTGTATCCACGGTGTTCTTTGAGGGTTTGCAAGAGGCCATTCGGCCGTTCCACGATCTCGGATCATCGCCTTACGGGAGAGAAAGAGCCGCTGCGTGTCTTATCACGGCCAATTCCTAGAAAGAAGTGCAATGGACCAAGATCCTTCATAGCAAATTCGAACGTGAGACATGATATTCTTGCGAAGAGAGTCCGAGGAAGCTATCGAATAATATCATCCACATCTGATAGAAGATAAAGCGTATGATTACCACGATGATAGATAAAAAGAGAATTATCGGACCATTTGTGAAAACCCCATCGTGATACAAAATCATGGCCGCGATACTGGGCCACAGGTGCTTGTTTGAGGCCATACAAAGACTTGTTCGTGACGTACATGATTGGGATATTTTGGATCTGTACCCCGATGGTTGGTGCGTATAAGATCTCGTTTAGGTGACCGTGGAGAAATGCATTTTTAACATCCAATCGCGGTGAAGTGACCATCCTACGGAGAGACAAGTGAGCCTTTGCTCGATAGTAGGCGGATTTGACTCATCTTGAATGTCTCCCCACAATCGATACCAACCTGCTGCGTCTTCCCATCACCTACAAGACGGGCCTTATGCCGCTCAAAAGAACCATCAAATTTTTCTTTATGGGTAAAAATCCACATAGACCGAATGATGTTAGCATTAGATGGACGAGGCACTAAATTCCATGTCATATTTTTAATAAGAGCTTGATATTCATCATCCATGGCCATTTTCCAATTTGGGTCTTTCAGAGCAGACACAGGGTTACATGGTAAATGTGATTTGGAAACTTGGGTGTGAAGGCTGTATTTAGTGTTGGGTTTGACAATACCATGTTGACTACGGGTGACTGGACGTGTTGTCGGGCCAGTGGACTGGACGCCACTGGCCAAACGTGGTATTTGTAAAGATGGGCCTGGATCAGGGGCTTGGGTAGCATTAGGGGGCAGGTTGCTATTGGTAGGTGTCAAAGCACATGGGCCTGAATGTGTATCAATGTCCAAGACAGTGGGTTGGGCGCCATTTGGTAAGGACACGGGTAATGGGTTAAAAGAATTTTGTCCATTAGCGATGCGATGGACGAACTATGGGACAATGGTTGGGTAAAAATTGGGTGTATTCCAGCATCCAAAAACTCATAAGTGGGAGATTGTGACTCATTGATTTTTCTAAATGGGAATTGAGTTTCATCAAAGATAACATGACGACTAATAAAAATTCTATTGGGGGATAGGTCATAACATTTGTATCCCCGATGATGGGATGGGTATCCCAAAAAAAAATGCATGGAGTAGATCTCGGTTGTAATTTATGGATGGTGGTGGATGGGAATAATGGAAAACACAAGCACCCAAAAACCCGGAGATGAGAGTATGTCGGTTTTCGAAGATATAGTAATTGAAGGGGTGTTTGGTGTGATGTATGTTTGTTTGGTAGTATATTCAACAAATAAGTAGCCATCTGAAGTGCATGATGCCAAAAGTTAGGGGGAAGTGAGGCATGAGCAAGGGATGTCCTGACAATATTATTTATGGTTCGTATTTTGCGTTAAATCTGTCCCATTACGAGAAGATGTGTGGGCGTGAAAGCGAAAATTCAAACCATTTGTTTTGCAAAAATCCCAGAATTGTCTATTATCAAACTCCCGCCCGTTATCACATTGGATGTTTTTGATATCCCGTTCAAACTGTTTTGGATGAAAGCTCTAAAACTAAGGAATGTAGAAAACACTTGTGATTTTTTCGATATGGGAAATGTCCACAAGAATTTAGAGTAATCATCTAAAACAAGCAAATAATATCTATGCCCCGAAGAGCTCAAAACTGGGGATGTCCAAATATCACAATGTATAGTATCAAATGGCAAAAAAGTGCAATTAGAAGAAGACTCAAAAGGTAGTTGAATATGCTTACCCAAAGGAAACGACTAACACTTATTAAGAGTTCGTGTACATGAAATTGAATTATTGCGTTTGAGAGAGTTTAAAACACTCTCCCGGATGTCCCAAACGTTCATGCCATAAATTGGAATTAAAAACAGCAAAATTAAAGTGTTTCTTGTCTGGTTGTAGTAGTGAAGTAACTGGATAAAGTTCTCTCTGGCTATCACATCTCATTAGCCGTGCCCCTGTCTGAAAATCACACACAGTAAAACCAAAAGGATCAAACGCTACGGTAACCCAGTTATCTGAAGTAAACTTTCGAACGGAGATTAGGTTTTTGATTAATTGTGGTGCATGAATAACATTTTTCAAGGCTAATGGTGGATTTGGTTTGGACAATTTAGTAGAACCATAACCTTTTATTGGAATGGAATGACCATTTCCGACAGTTATACCATTTGATTTGCTCAAATTAAAATATGACGTAAGATTACCTTGGGATGACGTCATATGTGACGTTGCACCTGAGTCCATATACCAATTTGTGTCTGGTGGATTAAGCCCGAGGGTGTGCATGGCATGTTCAATGTCCGGTTGTGGCTGTTGAGTGGGCCTTGTTCCACTGAGGCCCAAATTGGGCTGTCTGCCATACTTCCGTGCCATCTTTGGTGGCCCAAATTTTGTTGTCACTTGCTTCGAGCCATTTCTTGGGCTGGCCTAAACACGTTCTTCTTCTTTGCTGCTCCCAGCCTCACTGTTGGGCTTGTGGAAATTCGGCCCAGTGAAATTTGCCGAAAGCTGAAGAGTGGTCAGTGGGTATGGATAATTGGAATTGGGCTCGCCGATTGGTAGGGTAAGGACAAGGGGTCGGCCAAGTCCATTATGGCGAGCCAGCTCTTCTTGCCGCACTTGCCGCCGCGCTTGCGCCATGCCGCCGGAGCCGTCGAATCGCCGTAACCACCGGAATTTCTGCGCGCCGGTGCGATTATTCCGTTACATTGCGGTTTCCACCTTTTTTATTCTCATGCCGTCCTTTTTTACCCCGGTTATTTCCATCATTGGTGACCGTATGCGCGGTCGGTTGTGTTAGCAACCTTTTAGAAAACCTTGTTCTTAGGATTAACATAGATCTTGCTTTGTAGAATAGCAGGCGGGTTACTTTGACGGATAACGGTGGCAACTCCGCTATATGCCTCTGTCAATCCGTGACAAGTTGTAGAACAAACGGTTGTCGGAGGCAGGCGAACCAACATTTTTAATTGATCCGCCAACACTTTGGCGTTGACAATAAGCGGACGATTAGGAAAATCCTCCATATCAACATCGGAGAATTCTTGTTCCAAGCAAGCTGCGGCGGAATTTTGATTATCATAAAAATGTCCGTAATCGATTTCAAGCATCAATTGCCTTAGAATCTGTTTCCATGATCGTGTGCAACAAATCGTGGATATTGTTGAATATATCCAACCAAACGATGGCATCTAGGACATCCCACAATTCTTTGTCTTCATCCGTTGTCAAGACTTTTTCTTTGTCTTTTAGGAAATGATGTGGTGAAGAACGGTGAGAACGACAACATATTTTGAAAAGTTACGCCGGGAAGCATAATGCACATTCTCCATTTGTAAGGTTATGGGAACATGAGTTTTGATATTGGAAACTGTGAGGGCTGGGTGATAAAACGATTTGGATTCAGACATGTTGATAATAGTTGGACGAACAAACAACAGAAAAACACGATGAACAGGAACACAAAAAAAAAATCAAATTTTCGATTTTGGAGGAGCCGAAATTCGAAAAAAGAAAAAAAAATTGGTATTAGAAAGATGAATCTTTTCCTTAAGCTCTTGATACCATGATAGAATATTTTCCGCAAATGTTCTTCTTCCATTAGGTAACAATATATACACTAATTACAATCATTAGGAAGAATAAGTCTTCCTTAGGATAATCCTAGGAATATTCCCTATACAATAATTTTCTACCATATATGAAGAGATCTACATTAATATAAGATATACACATAATATTCTATTAATGACCCTATTCTAGAATATTCTAACTAATATTCTAACACTCAATTCACTTATTTTCATATTCTTCTGCAGGATAACAAATCGAGAGGAAAATTCAAGATTTCAAGAGGATGGATGCTCCATTGTTTTTACGATAAGATTTACAAAAATATAGTGTAATAATATGGATTTTATCCATTAATCTTTAGGAATTAAACCTCTTAGTCAGTGCACCACTCAATCTCTTTTGATAATGGGTTCCTTCATATTATATTAGACATGTTTTAAGAATTGTACACATAATATATCGAATTTAGTCGGTGACCATATATTCACGTGACCCAATTTTAACACTTAAATTCACCACTGAATCTATCTCATAAATTTAATAAGAATGTTTTAGATACCAAGAAGTTCGAGAAATCAAGAGATGTATATTTAAAAAAATATATATTAAAAGATTGTCTACTAAAAAACTTTTGGTTTGGTTGCACCTTTTTTTTTTTAGGTAAATGCAAATATTATTACTAATAACGGAAATAAAGATGGCTACAATCAGTCATTGAGGGTTCTCAATCCTCAACGTTTATGCAAACAAGAAATGGGGGAGGGGGGCAGTGGTCACTCAAAGGTGCCATTACAAGAGGGGATAAGATCATAATAGTTTTAAGTCCTTTTGATTCTAGACAAGGACTTGTAAAGATTCCTGCTTAAGTTTCCTATGTTGAGTTAAAACTCCTTGCACGCTTAGTACGTGCATTAGATGCATTTGTTGGGGAATTCAAGAGTATTGCACTATTGGGAAAGGTTGCCATAAATGGCTTAAGTCGTTTGGCATTGAATGCTCGTTAGGCGAGACCAAATGTGAGATCTTAGGCGGTGGAAAAGAGTGTCCCTTCGATTTCCACATGAGTTGATCTTCCAAGACTTGATTGAAGAGTAGTCCGCCGAATCCGTAGCCATCAAGTTTCCAAGCCTCTTTTGACGAGTTGCCTTTGGTTTCCGCAACCTTTGAATTCATTAGAATGGGTGACTCTTGGTTCTCACTTATCAATTTTCGATGTCTCATTGAATGAGATGTTTCCTTAGTTCTCTCGGTAATTAAATGCCCGAAATACCAAGTCGTTAGAAGCGGTAGGCTGTTCGACTTCCCACGATTCATACTACCAAGAACCATGGGAAATGAACCAACATCGGTTTACATACTTTAGCAAAGACCGCTTAGGCTGCGACCGTGACCCACGACCACCAACGTGACCAATAAGCAACCCATGACTACCCCTCTGACCCTCCTTCGACCCGGAACCATCCTCTTGATCCTCCTTTAACCCATGCCCACCCATGCGACCCGACTTTCCCTCGAGAAGAGGTGAGGCTTCAGAAACCGCAAGATTTGCCTTCTCAATGTCCTTGGGAAAAGAAGTCCCAACGGCTACACCAACCTTAGACTGATGTCTCGTGGACATGAATACTGACCCATGAACACCGTCCTGACCCGCCATCGACCCTGGATCATCCACAAGACCCGTTTCATCTCCGACCTCCATGTTGCCAGTCGGAAAACAACAAAAAGCCACATCTTTATCCTTCATAAGATTACCCTCCATACCGTGACCCATGGATTCCATCCACAACCCATGACCACTATCACGACCCTCTTGCAACCCGGGACCCCCCACCATACCCACCTTTGACCCGGGATCTCTATCAAGATCCGCAGACCAACCAGTGTCAAAAGTCGTTTGAAGAGAAGCCCCTTCGAATCCCGTAGCCATAAAGTTTCTAAACCTCTTTTGACGAGCTGCCCCTTTGGTTTCCGTAACCTTTGAATTCATTAGGAGAGATGACTCTTCGGTTCTCACCCTTTTCAAGTTTCGATGTCCCATTGAATGAGATGTTTCCTTGGTTCTCTCAGCAATTAAATTTGTAGCACATAATGAATGAGGTGTGCCATTGACATCCACAACAAAAGAATGTATCAAATTACTAGACCTCTTTTGGCTAAAAAAACCCCTCGGCTTCCACAACCTTAGCATTTCCAAGGCTAATTGGAAATGAAAAGTTCTCGGAGTCAACCACTAAAGGCTGAAGGCCCATAGACTTTCCCCAAGACCCATGCCCACCCACCTGACCCGCAGTCAACCCGTGACTAACTTCGAGTCCCGTTGACCCCTTGGCATCCAAAGTGGCCGCCGGAAAAAACTCTATGCTCTCAGAAACCAAGGATCGGAGGTCCAAGGATTCTAGCCTCAAACCCTGAACATCAACACCACCCTCCTGCACCCCGGGTCCACCCTCCATACCCACTTTCGACCCGGGATCACCATCAAGATCCGCAATCTCGCCGAGCGAGTGCTCTGGGAATCGCAGCAGCCTTTTCGACTTCTAAGGAGCCTGCCGGAAAAGCTCCCTTGGACTCAAAGACAATTGAACGGTGAACCAAGGGTTTCAACCACAACCCTTTATCACTATCACGACCCTCCTGCAACTCGTGACCACCCATCTTTCCCGCATTTGACCTGGGAAATCCGTCAAGACCCGTAAACCCTTCATTGTGAAACTTTTCAACCGGAACACTAGTTGAGGTTGCCACCGGAAGGTTGGGAGAAACCAAGAGCTGCTTCCTCAACCCAAGACCACCATCATGACCCTCTTTCACACCAAGATCACCCTCCTGACCTGCTACTAACCCAAAGAACACCCGCGTCCCGAATATTCCGATATTCAGAGACTGAACTGCCATCGCTAAGCCACTTCGGAAATGCAAACTTCAAATTCATATCTTGTAACTTGTAATCTTGAACAATCAAAATAATCTCTTTCATTCTTTTGGCTGAAATCTTTGTATTCTTTCTCATGGCTATAAGGAAGATACCTTACTCTATAACAAATCAATTAGAGTGAGCGTGAAATGAACACACAAACTTCAACGTAGGATGGATTAGATCAAAGAACAATCCGTGTAGTATATTAGTTGATGAAAATCATAGAAGAAGGAAGACGTAGAAGAGCAACTAGGAAAAAATGTTGAGAGCATTTTCGCCTAGTGAGAGAAACATCTCTCTAACTCCTCCTGGTTTGGTTGCACCTATAATAATAATGTATTGGACTTTTTTCTTGCTTTTTCCAAGTATGTTTACTCTGCCCCTATAAATCACGTATCAATGGGAACAGCTATAATACTGTGTGTAACAAAAAATTTACCATTAGATTGAAAAAGTATTTTCTATTGTAGCCAACATGCGCATTATATTTCAATTTATCTTGTATATTTAAAAGTTAAACGGAAAATGATTAAATATATTCGGAACTTTCAAATATTATATATTCATATCTTTCATTATATTTTTTGATGAATAGTATAACGAAGGGTGCGAATAAACAATATTTGAAAATTGAGTGGTATTCTGACCCTTTTTCGAAAGTTAAAACATAAGAGAATAAGATGAAAGTATATGTATGTCCTAGAGATAATCTGTATTAGGACACAATATACTTTATATACATTCATATTTATATTAATGATGATTAATATTATGGCAATTTGCATTTGTTGAATTATTAGTTGATTGTTTATAAAATTCTATAAATGCATCCCTAGAGGTTACGTGTTTATTAACGATGTGAGAATTAATGTTATAACGTAACTCTTAAATTACCTTGACTAATGATCATCGAAATTGGGATATCGATGATATGTGATACGTCGACATGTGGTATGCATCATATCCTTAGTGGATGTAGTATGTCTCACTTGCTACGAGTTATGGCAACTCATGATGGACACATGGATACTTATTGAAGTATTGGTACACCCTGCTGATGCATTATTTGTTATATGTCTATAATGTCATCGGCATGTGGGAGATAAAAGTCCTTAGACTTGAGGTCAATATCATCTTGTTTATGGAGTAATGTACTTTGATCCTGTCCTAAGCTCAAATGCCTTACATGTTGAGACGCGGCTTGTTTTGGGTGCATTACGAAGTAGATTAAAGGTGGTATGTGAGCCAAGAAAGGTTCCATTCCTTGAATTTATATTCGAGTGAACATTCAGGTACTCATATGGTATTAGGTTGACTAAGTCATTGGCCAATACATTGGACATGTCTGTGACATGGTCCTGTTGTCAACTAATATAGATGAGTTATAATAATCAAGTCATTTGGATAGACACTTGACATATCCTAAGCTTGATTGAGTGTGTCATGAATGAAGGGATTTTATCTTCTCACATATAGGTCCAGTTCACATATTTTGTGTAGCTAAACTTTACATATTGGGTTCGTCTTCCGGCGCAGTCTAGGAGTTCCGTGAAGATTCTAATGTTATTAGTGACGATATGTAAAGGCCTGAAGGATAACACTAAGTCAAATGTTCCGTCGTTTGAAGGTTGTAATTAGAAGGAGATTATACCTAAATGTTCGGTTGATGACCGGGATATTAAAATGGGAAAATGGGCAGAAAATAGGACAGGATCGCGGTGCCTTTATTGGGACGCGGTGCGAGGCTGCGATGTCAAGACCGCGGTACCTCTTCTGCGAGGACGCGATGCGAGCGTGGACGGCGGTCAAATTTTTGCCCGATGCATTTCGGTTGTTGTGCGGTCCACTAAAACCCTAAAGCTCATATTCTCAACTATAAATAGGAGGCTTACCTCCCATTCCAATCATATACAAAACCTAAGAGAAGTCAATCTCTTCTAAAGCTCTGTCAGAATCCCTAGCATTCCTGACTTAGCAATTACATCAAAGTTTTATAACTTGCAAATCGAGGGACGTTTGCGTGTGCACCCTCGGACTACACAAAGTTCCAGAAGATTCAACTTCTTGGTTGATTGCTTCGAGAATGTAAGTCTTCTGTCAAAGTTTTACATTATTGTTGACACCCATTTTTGACCCATCTTTTAGTCATTTCTTGCAATTTTAAGTATTTTAGGACACCGCATTTTAATCATCATTTTTTGCATTATTTACATAATATTCTATGTTTATTTTTCACAAAGTGGCATTGCATCTTTTTATTTTAAATTAAGCATTATGACTTTGTTAATATTATGTTTCTATTATTATTACACCGTCGTTTATTTCTAATAATGTTTGCATCTCTTTGAATAATTAATTGGCACCGCATTTTTAGTTTTAATTGGGCATTAAACATTTCTTAAATATTGCATTTTATTATTATAATGTTGGCATTTTTATTTTGATAATTTTTTACCTTTAAATAATTTTTCCTTTAAATGATAAACCCGTTTTGCATTTTTGTCAAACGATCGATCAGAAACCTGTCTGAATCGATCAATGAGGCCCAAAAATGAGGCCCAGTACACCTTTCATCTTTTCCCTCAATACCCAAAACTTAAACCCTAAACTTAATCCCACACTATAAATAAAACAATTCCATACCCTAAAAAAGACACCAGCCGCACCACACTCCCTCCCCTTTTTATTTTTTGAACACTCTCTCCTCTCCTCTCTATCTGCAGCCCTTCGCCGGAGTTCTGAGCTCTGGCGAACCTCACCTTCCACCAACACCAACACGAACCCCCACCACCAACACCATACCGAATCCATCAACACCAGTCGCACACCCCTCATATAATCCATATTCTCATTTATTAGAACTATCAGCCCTTTCCTGCCACTGGACCAACCCTCTGGCGAACTCCGAACCCAAATATAACCCCCCGTCGTTGACCACCCTTAACTCAGGCAACCTCCACTGTTTCTACTTTGTTTACGGTTAATGTTTTTTCGAGGGTTGTTGCTCTGTAGTTGACGTTGTTACAGCTTGTCTTACATATTTTTTGCTTTTCTGAATCATCTTTTGCAACTATGTTGCGGTCGAACGCGGCATTTACATTTGTGGAAGTGACGCGCCGCTTCGACCTTCGCTATTATGTATGTTGCTGGCGGTTGGACTAATTTTATATTTGTTTTTGGGGGTATCTCGCCGGAGTTTTCGAAACTCCGACGACTTCGGTTACCTTAATGTTTTGGATCTATCAGCGGTTTTGTTGTCGGGGCCATTCCGGTTCCGATTTCGGTGACCTTTGTTTAGTGCAATTTGTCCCATTTTGTTATTGTTATTTTGGTATTTTTGTTGGTGTTTTGGTCGACATCTTCGGTGAACCATGTTGATAATTGCTTCCGCTGTTTTACTGTTGTCGGACTATTTTTGGACCAACTTACCTTTTTACCCTTTATCATTGTTATTAGCTGGTCTGAAACAGATATTAATCCTACTACTATCATGTTTTCGAGCCAATTTGATACTACATTTTCTGGACCATTTCGTTGATATGTTGCTGTTGCTTCGCTACTGTTCCATTATTTCAGGACTGATTTTTGCCCCTGTTGCTACAGATTTTCGACTGTTTTTGCTGTTTAACTGATAATAAACAAGATACTACATTTGTTGGCCAATGAAAAAGTTATCCGTCGATTTTTGAGGCCTCCACAGTTGGAAAGACGTAAAATAAAATAAATGAAGCTTTCTGGGCAATGATGATTTCTTCCACTTACACCGGATAACCAACATGCGCTGGCAGGGCGAATTTTCGCAGCCACACTTGTTTAGGATATCCCACTTTATTTTTTATATATCTGAGCCCTCTGTGTTTAAAACTATTACTGTTTTGGCGCAGATCTGAAGGTTTTATTTATTTTATTGTTTCTAGCAATATTGGCCGATAAAGGAATCTCCGTCTGATTTCCAAGGCCTCACTGTACAAAAGACGAATTTATTTTTTGGTTTTACTTATTAATTCTTGTCATTACTTTAAAATTATTTATTCTATTACTAACACTTTTACTAAGTGTTTATGAAGGTATCCGGAGATCATCTTGTGTAGAAGACCTAAAAGGGGCTAAAAGATGTCCCGAAGTTTTTATTCGATTTTAGCTTTATTATTTTATATTGCATTTCATTGTAATTGTAAATTATGAAAATTGCTTAGAATATGTAGAATAAAAAGGGAAATAAATATTAACCTAGGTTTGAACGGATAACCGCAAGTTAGCGGATCTTAAAGGATGCCTAACCCCTTTCCTTTAGGATAATAAAGAACTCTGATCCAGAATCTCATTAATTTCGCAGACCATTAAATGGAGATTAATTGCAATATTTTTATTGCAATAAATCAAGTGTCCTAATTCACTTAATTAATTAGGTGGCGACTCCTCAAAATCGGCATTATTGCTCCATCCAGGGAACCGCGCCAAAAGAACAATGTTGTGGATACCGTTCAGACCCCGAGGTCAAAAACGGGTGCGACAGCATGGAGACTCCGCTGGGGATAATCAGGTTCTTGACCATAGCAAACCTAGGTTTATTATTGTTTGGCTTTATTTGCTTTTATTTGTTTCAAATGCCTTAAAATTGCTTGCTTTAATTTTGTATGCTTAACTGTTTTAATTGCTATTTGCTTTTACTGCTTTCCTTAAACTGGCATTCCGCTCATATTTCTTTCACTCTGGAAAATCCACACTATCACACACTAAATGCGAGGTGCGCTGGGTGCATCAGCAAAATTCTTTCTTCAAAACCCAAATTTAAGAGAGTTGGTAATATACGTGGAGTGTCCGGTCTAATCGGTGGCCGCGTAGCCTTCTCACTCGAGTTGTCCACTCGGGAACCTTGCGTCTAGTAAGCCAAATCGTAGAAAGCTTAAGATAGAGCTATACTACCTTTTTTTATTAAGTCATGTCTGCTTAAACCTTAGGTGGATTAATCCTTGATATTAACGCCACAATTAGAAATCCACCAAACTTGTCGACGGGTTTCACAACCCAACGACCCATTAGCATACTATGTGTAGCGTGACAATGATAGACGGATCCAAGCCTGGTCATGACACACCGAAATTGGAAAAAGTGCACCGTCATTTGCTCGTCATTTCCAGCAAAACATTGCAGTTTAACAGCTTGGACCTATTTATCATAATCTCGCATATTTGACGTTTAGGCCTACCTCTGGCATAAGAGAGGTCTTTTGCATATTAGGACACGCGCTTGATTCACATGCTTTTTTATCACTATTGTTTGTCTCTAGAAAATTTGCACATAGTATTTAAAGTAATATTTATTCTTTCAACTCTGTACATATCATGTCATGTACTTGCAACTCCGGCCACGAGCACTTTTATTTTTGTACTTTTTGTTGTCACATTGCAATCAGGACTTCTACTGCGTAAATTGCTCTTGAACAACGCAATTTGGACTTTGTGAATCATTAACCACCAGTCCGGGCGAACCAAGCAGGGGAGTCTTTGACTATATTGTCACGCTTACATTTTATTATTTTTGTGAGTTGCCTACTCTCACCCATTTGTCATATTTTTGCAGGAAGACCGTCCTCGCAAATAGTCGAGGGCGGCCGGAAAAAAAAATCATCACAAGAGGGAGTTGGAGTTATGTTGACGGAAAGAAGTCAGCTTATACCAGATTCAACGAAGCATTGTTATGGGTCCTATATTTTGTATCTTTTTACATATTTGCAAATTCAATTGATATGCCTAATGTCGATTACATAATTTTTTATCATGCATTTTACAACATAAACATCCCGAACTACGCGTGTCTGGTTCTCACCACACGGTGTGATACGTAGGCAACCCATTTTGGGTTCGACACCACAAAAATAAAAAAAATAAAAAAATAATAATAATAAAGAAGCATATTTTTCTCACTCATGCATCCCATTCATCATGTTTTCGGGCATTCATTTTTTCCGGTACATTCATTTTGCTTTGCATTCATCCACAGTGGACAATCATTTTTTTTGCACAGCTTTATATTGCTATCCTTTCATTGATAAATTCTTTTCAAGCATACATTTTATAACATATTTGAACGAACTACGCACACCTGATTCTCGTCAAAGATGAGATACGTAGGCAGTCCTATTCGGGTTCGGTACCCTTTATTCAAAAAATACAAAAAATATTTTTGTTCATAAATACAAAAAAAATGTTATCCAAAAATACAAAAACATTTTTTTTAAGTATCATTGTTTGACTTGGTTGATACCAACACAGTTGGGAGTGTGCATAGGAAAGAACGAGTAATAATCAATATGGGTTGACTTCGTGGTAAACCATATATTCTTTTGGTACCTTTTATTCACCCGTAAATGACATTGTCTTGCATGTTTCAAAGATAAGAATGAAACCAACCTCATCGTTTCATATGCATTGTATGGTGAGTTTTAGAATAAGTTCAATTGCATTGCATTGTGATCTAGAACTTGGCCTGAATGTTTGTTGAGGCGAAATCCTGAGTAATACTCAGTGTAGGAAATGATCGTAGGCTTTCTTTGACCCGTTTGAGCCTACCAAATAACATTATCCGTAGTACACCCCTTTTGAGCCTAAAACTTGTTCTTTCGACAACCACATATTACACCTATACCTTTTCTGAGTGCGTACGCACTATCCCTCTCTTGGCCCGAACTCCTTGAGCGCTTTAGAAATGTGCAAGTGGCTGACAAAATTCTGCGTCGAAATTTGCAAAGACAAAAAATTGTCAAAGTCCCAAAAGAGAAAAGAAAAACACAAATGACGACTTCACAAAAAGAAGAAATCAAAAGCCCCGGGAAAAAAAGAATAAAAATGAGAGAATAACTTTGAAAAAAAGGGGGCTCCAAACGAAATGTTCAAAAAGAAGTCAGTATAGAAAACTGGGACAAAAAGAAAACAGGTCAGCATTAAAGCACACCAGTATCAAGCATGAACGTAGTCCAACGCTCGAAGAAGGATTAGTCACTTTTACCCAAATGATATTCATCCCTTCCCCAAACCTACATTACAATCCCGTGACAAGCCCTACATGATCTTATACTGAGGGTTCTCACATTAGTGGATACTTACATGATGGACAAGTCTATGGTATCACAATTGCATGCATTGAACATCCTTTTGAGTGTGATCGTACTTCTCTAAACGTCCAAAAAATCAAAATACTGGAATATATGTGAGAAATGAGACTTTCTTCAGTGAGGGCATTTGAAACGCGAGATTACGTGTAGTTCGAAACCTTGGCTGCAAGCAAGTGTGTCGGTACTTAGGTGTCTGAGGTACCATTTGAAACTATAGGAATTACCCAGAAGTCAGTCTTGGTTAGACTGGAAGTGAATAACGAAATTCATAAGCACAATACTAATTGTTGGTATCAACTGAAGTCAGAACGTGAGGCTGTCTTTCCACTTTTTCAAAAAAAAAATACATATATAAAAATTCTCATTTTTTTGCATCACGAACTACGTCTTGACCTGATTCCCTCAGCGGGATACGTAGGCGGCCACATTAGCTTCGGTCTCATTTTTTTAAATTGTATAATCATTTTTGCATCACGAACTACGTCTTGACCTGATTCCCTCAGCGGGATACGTAGGAGGTCATATTGGCTTCAGTCTCATTTTCTTAAATTGTACAGTCATGTTTGCATCACAAACTACGTCATGACCTGATTCCCTCAGCGGGATACGTAGGCGGCCACATTGGCTTCGGTCTCATTATTTTAAAAAAAAAATTGTACAATTATTTTTGCATCACGAACTACGTCATGACCTGATTCCCTCATGAGGATACATAGGCGGCCTAAGTCGGCTTCGGTCACACCATTAGAAATCTTTTCATTGGCTCGCGTGCGTGAGATGCGCACTTGATTATTCCGAAAAGAGATATGAGCAATTTCCGCCAGAGCAAGTCCGTGCAGAGACTAGCATGCAGCAAACATTCGCAGCATCCAGCAAGTCCGTGCAGGGCTACATCAGCAATCAGCAATCAACAACATTCAGCAAGCATTCACAACATCCAGCAAGTCCGTGCAGAGACTACATCAGCAATCGCAGCATTCAGCAAGCATTCGCAACATCCAGCAAGTCCGTGCAGAGACTACATCAGCAATCGCGGATTCGGAAGAATTCACGGATCCAGAAGCGCGCGAGCATTGACAAGCGTTCGCGAGATCAAGCAAGTTCGCGACAGACCGTCAGACTTCGCGGCATTCGACGCGTCGTGCAAAGACGGAATCTCAGCATTGACAGCATCAAATCAATACAACCGCTATCACATTTTACAGGATAACATTTCTACTCATACAATTACATTGCTTATAAATTCATGCGTTATCATTTTTGCCTTAACAGTTATGCACTAACCTTTTGCTTAAGTCTGAGCATGCAAGCTTCAAGAGCCAAAGCTACAAAGTTGACGCGAATCAATCACTCCTTTCCTAAAACTCACAAGTTTTCTTTGAGTACAGGATCTTTATATCAGCAAAGGCGGGAGCACAACAATAAGCCCATGCGGGTTACAAATGCACAACGTCTATGCAATGACGTTATCTCAACCCAGGTGAGTCACAAAGCAGGTACGCCCATAAAATGACATCATTTCATAAAAGTCTATGCAACGGCTTCACTCATGTTTCGTCTATGCAACGACGAACATCTGCATTGTGTCTATGCAACGACGCATTTCATAAAAGTCTATGCAACGGCTTCATTCATGTTTCGTCTATGCAACGACGAACATTTGCATCGCGTCTATGCAACGACGCATTTCATGTAAGCATATGCAATGGCTTCATCCATGTTTCGTCTATGCAACGACGAACATCTGCATCGCGTCTATGCAACGACGCATTTCATGTAAGCCCATGCAACGACTTCATTCATGTTTCGTCTATGCAACGACGAGCGTCTGCATCGCGTCTATGCAACGACGTCATCTTATGTAAGTCTATGTAACAGCTTCATCCATGTTTCGTCTATGTAACGACGAGCATCTGCATCGCGTCTATGCAACGACGCCATATCATGTAAGCCTATGCAACGACTTTATCTATGTTTCGTCTATGCAACGACGAGCATCTGCATTACGTCTATGCCACGACGTCATCTCATGTAAGCATATGCAACGACTTCATCCATGTTTCGTCTATGCAACAACGAGTATCTGCATCGCGTCTATGCAACGACGTCATTTCATGTAAGCCTATGCAACGGATTCATCTGTGTTTCGTCTATGCAACGACGAGCATCTGCATCGCGTCTATGCAACGACGTTATTTCATGTAAGCTCATGCAACGGCTTCATCTGTGTTTCATCTATGCAACGACGAGTATCTGTATCGCGTCTATGCAACGACACCATTTCATATAAGTCCATGCAACGACTTCATCTGTGTTTCGTCCATGCAACGACGAGCATCTGCATCACGTCTATGCAAAGACGTCATTTCATGTAAGCCCATGCAATGGCTTCATCTATGTTTCGTCTATGCAACGACGAACATCTCTATCGCGTCCATGCAATGACGCCATCAGCATCTACAAACACCATGTCTTTTCCAGTACCACATCACCTGCAACCCAGTGTCAATCATAATTCGACACTGAGATAAATTTTGAATTTGCGTCGGCATTGTCTTTAATTTTGCAGCATCACAGCAACCAGTGTCATCATGATTCGATACTGGGATAATTTTGAATCGGTGTCTACCTGCTTTTATTTTCTAGCATCGCAGCAACTCAGTGTCCTCATAATTCGATATTGGGACAAATTTTAAATCCGCATCAGTTTTGTCTTTTATTTTGGCATCACAGCGACCCAGTGTCATCATAATTCGACACTGAGACAAAATTTTGAATTTGCATCAGCTTTTGTCCATTCTTTTCTTGATCTTTGTTTTAATTCTGACGATGGGAACAAAATTGGCTACAAGTCAACGTCTTTGTCCGAAAACTCTTTCATCGTCTTCGGTCAAAGAGGGACAAGCTGTTGACACCCAATTTTGACTCATCTTTAGTCATTTCTTGCAATTTTAAGTATTTTAGGACACCGCATTTTAATCATCATTTTTTTGCATTATTTACATAATATTCTATGTTTATTTTTCACAAAGTGGCATTGCATCTTTTTATTTTAAATTAAGCATTATGTCTTTGTTAATATTATGTTTCTATTATTATTACACCGTCGTTTATTTCTAATGATGTTTGCATCTCTTTGAATAATTAATTGGCACCGCATTTTTACTTTTATTTAGGCATTAAATATTTTTTAAATATTGCATTTTATTATTATAGCGTCGGCATTTTTATTTTGATAATTTTGTACCTTTAAATATTTTTTTCTCTTTAAATGATAAACCCGTTTTGCATTTTTGTCAAACCAGTCTAGTCCGAAGCACAATTTGAATCAGTACAAACTGAGGCCCAAAAATGAGGCTCAGTACACCTTTCATCTTTTCCCTCAATACCCAAAACCCAAACCCTAAACTTAATCCCACACTATAAATAAAATAATTCCCTACCCTAAAAAAGACATCAGCCGCACCACACTCCCTCCCCTTTTTATTTTTTAAACACTCTCTCATCTTCTCTCTATCCGCAGCCCTTTGTCGGAGTTCTGAGCTCCGGCAAACCTCACCATCCACCAACACCAACACGAACCTCACCATCCACCACCACCAAAACGAACCCCCACCACCAACACCATACTGAATCCATCAACACCAGTCGCACACCCCTCATATAATCCATATTCTTATTTATTAGAACTATCAGCCCTTTTCTGCTACTGGACCAACCCTCTGGCGAACTCCGAACCCAAATCTAACCCCCCGTCGTCGACCACCCTTAACTCAGGCAACCTCCACTATTTCTACTTTGTTTACGGTTAATGTTTTTTCGAGGGTTGTTGCTCTGTCGTTGACGTTGTTACAGTTTGTCTTACATATTTTTTGCTTTTCTGAATCATCTTTTGCAACTATGTTGCGGTCGGCTTCGCTGCGGCATTTCTGCTGTGGAAGTGACGTCGCCGCTCAGCCTTGCTGCTATTATGTATGTTGCTGGCGGTTGGACTAATTTTATTTTTGTTTTTGGGGGTATCTCGCCGGAGTTTTCGAAACTCCGGCGACTTCGGTTACCTTAATGTTTTGGATCCGTCAGCTGTTTTGTTGTCGGGTCTATTCCGGTTCCGATTTCGGTGACCTCTGTTTAGTGCAATTTGTCCCAATTTGTTATTGTTATTTTGGTATTTTTGTTGGTGCTTTGGTCGACATCTTCGGTGAACCATGTTGATAATTGCTTCCGCTGTTTTACTGTTGTCGGACTATTTTTGGACCAACTTGCCTTTTTACCCTTTATCATTGTTATTAAGCTGGTCTGAAACAGATATTAATCCTACTACTACCATGTTTTCGAGCCAATTTGATACTACATTTTCTGGACCATTTCGTTGATATGTTGTTGTTGCTTCGCTACTGTTCCATTATTTCAGGACTGATTTTTGCCTCGTTACTCACGATTTTATTGTTTTTCTTTGGTTAGCGATAATAAACAAGATACTACATTTGCTGGCCAATGAAAAATTTATCCGTCGATTTTTGAGGTCTCCACAGTTGCAAAGACGGAAAATTAAATAAATGAATCTTTCTGGGCAATGATGATTTCTTCCACTTACACCGGATAACCAACATGCGCTGGCAGGGCGAATTTTCGCAGCCACACTTGTTTAGGATGTCCCACTTTATTTTTTATATATATGTGCCTTCTGTGTTTAAAACTATTACTGTTTTGGCGCAGATCTGAAGGTTTTATTTATTTTATTGTTTCTAGCAATATTGGCCGATGAAGGAATCTCCGTCTGATTTTCAAGTTCTCCCTGTACAAAAGACGGATTTATTTTTTGGTTTTACTTATTAATTCTTGTCATTACTTTAAAATTATTTATTTTATTACTAACACTTTTACTAAGTGTTTATGCAGGTACCCGGAGATCATCTTGTGCAGAAAGCCTAAAAGGGACTAAAAGATGTCCCGAAATTTTTATTCGATTTTAGCTTTATTATTTTATATTGCATTCCATTGTAATTGTAAATTATGAAAACTGCTTAGAATATGTAGAATAAAAAGGGCAATAAATAATTAACCTAGATTTGAACGGATAACCGCAAGTTAGCGGATCTTAAAGGATGTCTAACCCCTTCCCTTTAGGATAATAAAGAACCCTGATCCAGAATCTCATTAATTTCGCAGACCATTAAATGGAGATTAATTGCAATATTTTTATTGCAATAAATCAAGTGTCCTAATTCACTTAATTAATTAGGTGGCGACTCCTCAAAATCAGCATTATTGCTCCATCCAGGGAACCGCGCCAAAAGAACAATGTTGCGGATACCGTTCAGACCCCGAGGTCAAAAACGGGCGCGACAATTATTCTTTGTGTTTGTATTTTTCATTACTTATCATACTGCAGTTCGACCGTCGTCGGGTTTGAAACATAAATTTTCAAATTTCACTGCGTGTACGAACCCGACGTAAACACCTCTGATGGTATCAGTGCAGTGCATTTTGTATGATTTGTAATGATATTAATGATAATATGAGTTAGGATTTGTTTAGATCTATGTTTTATGTATTTAAAATCTTTAAAACCCTAAACCTTTAGAACACATGGTCTTTGTGACCAGATCTGTTAATGAAATTATGTATTCGAACAAGTCAATCCAATATATAACTCTTCTAAGTTGAAATGTGTTATCCGGCTTAAATTATGGTGCATTGAAACGAAGAACGAGAAAAAAATTGGATTTGATGGTCGATGAACATGTTGTTTTAATGGTGATGGTAATACAAGTTATATATGTGAAAGGTCTTGCCCTAAATCGATTTTAGGGGTTCGAAAATTTTGGATTTTGTGATTCTGGAGGAGAGGCACCGCGGTTCCATGATGGAGCACCGCGGTGCCTGCTAGATTTTTGTGGTGGCGCCAGGATTCCACAATTGAAACACCGCGGTGCTGCCCATATGAATCCAGAGGCACCGCGGTCCTGTTTATGGGAGTCACGGTGTTGTTCATCCAGAATCTTAAAATTAATTTGAACACGCGCTTAAGGCACCGCGGTTCCACTGCAGACCGCGGTGCGGATTTAAAATTATGAGGCACCGCGATGCCACTTGTTAGGACTGCGGTGCTAATTAATTTGCAGATTCCAGTGGCTTACTGCCTCAGAGGCACCGCGGTGCCACCTATTGGAACAACGACGAATTTAAAAAAAATGAAAATCAGAAAACAGAGACTTAAAAGTTTCAGAGTCTGAATCTGAAGTTTTAGAAGTTTCAGTTTCTGAAAATAAAGTGTTGAATCGAACAGATTTGGTCCTTTCGGGCAAATCTGTAATTAAAAGAAAGTTTTCTGAAAGTTGATTTTAGGTTCTGGAAATTGCAAACAGGTCCCAGAAGTTTAAAAATATTTTCTGAAGTTTAGAATTGTATTTTTATGAATTTATAATGGTTCAGAATTGAATTATAAATTTTTAAGGGACTAAAGTGTAAATTCTGAAAATTTACAAAATTCCCGAAAATCAAAATTTTAAAATTAGAAAATGTTTAGCGACTATTTGGCATTTACATAGATTATAGAGTTTAGACAAATAGACTCATAGTTATCATTAATAGTATATTATTGAATAATATACAAATGTGCTATGTGATTAAATGTGATGCATTTAAATTATTAGCATAACGTCCGCAATTATTGTCTGGGTAGGCGACGCCCAGTAATTATTTAATTTCAAATGACCGCTATAACTGTCTGGGTAGACGGCGCTCAGTATGTGATTAAAACCATCTTTTATCATGCCTATTGGGTTTGATGATTTTTCTTCTAATTGTGTTTAGAAATTGCATGATAGGATGTCATATGATGTATGACTTGATTGTTGATCTTGAATGAATCCCCGAAAACTAAAAAGGTTCCTCAAACATTAAATACAAGTCTAATTATAACGCGTCGTCCATTATAATTGTTAGGGTGCTAAGTCCTTTTCGGTGATAAAAGTATTTATGTCAAAGCACTTGCTCTAAGTCTAGAGGACCAAGGCCCTTTCATAGATGTGTTAAAATGAAAGTAGATAATAAACTTTTGTAGGTATTTACACCAAAGTGTTTGCTTGCAAATGCTAAATTTACTTAGGCATTTAAACGCAGTCGTGTAATGGGGTTGGCTTGTTTAGATGAATCTTGGCGCCAAAGTGTCGGACTAGTCTAAAGACGTAAGATTAAAATGAAAGATATTTAATCAAACCAAGATTTGTAGAGTTGATTTACAATTGGTTGAGGATCTACCAAAGTGTGCTATTGAAGTTATCAGCCAAAGCAAACGCGGATATAACATTTTTGGATCTTGGCCCATTATGACCTTTATATTGATTTAGGTCCGTATTCTACCATGGGGTCGTAGAAGTATGAAAAATAGTGGGAGCTAATTAAACAAAATGCCATGTTAAATTAGTCTATAATGAATGTGTATAAATTAGGAGAATGAATGTTGATTGTATTTTCCTGAGTCTATCTATAACTTCAAAACTTCAAAATGTCGAACCTATCGTTGAATGAACAAACTCACCAGACCGAACTATCTAGACTGACTAAGGAAATTTAAGAATTGTCCTAAAAACAAGAAAAGATAAAATACGTATTGGACAAAGTATTTCCCACAGTGCACGTTGATGATTCTGCAAAATATGCCACATTTGATAAGGTAGTCTACCATAAGAACCTAGATGACGCCACTTCAGCACGATGCGTCATGTTTTCTTCCATGTCAGTGGAACTACATAGACAACATGAGAACATGATCTCTAACGAGATGCTCGAACATTTGAAGAATCTCTATGACTCTCAGTTCCAAACTTTGAAATTGAGGTGTTAATAGAACTCTTCAAGTGTAAGCTAAGTGAAGGGAGTCAAGTGTCTCAGCATGTGTTGAAGATGATAAGGCTGATAGAAAGGCTGACCTCGATTGGCATAAAGCTGCGGAGTAACGTCGCTTCCACCCTCTGTCGGAACTGCATGACATGTTAAAAACCTTTGAATCTTCAATTTTCAAGAGCAAAGTTGTGCTCATGATGAGCTCCTCTAGCCGGACCAAGTCGAAAGGTAAGGAATGGCAGAAGAAGAAGGGCAAGACAGTCACTGCGCCCTCAGCTATGAAGCCTAAGGGAGGTGTGAAGAAGAAAAGATGATTCCGACCAAGGATGTATGCCTAACTGTAATAGGAAGGGCATTGGAATAAAGAAATGCACTGTACTAGGAGGAAGACCACAATATGCTTCTACCTCTAGTGGATAAGGTATGTACATCATTGAAATTAAAGTACAAAATAAAAGAGCTAAGTTAAATGAAAGAAATTCTACCTACCTATGGCATTGCAGACTTGGTCATATCAATCAAACAAGGATAGAACGGTTGAGGAAATAAAATTACCTCGAACCATTTGACTTACAATCTTATGATAACTGTGAATCCTGTTTGAAAGGTAAGATGACCATTAAACCTCTTTCTGGAATGGGGATCTGTGCCAAGGAGGTGCTTGAGTTAGTACATACGGACGTATGTGGACCATTTTTTACTCAAGCTAGAGAGGGTTTCTCTTACTTCATCACTTTCACAGACGACTTATCAAGGTTTGGATATGTACATCTCGTGAGACACAAATCTAAGGCTTTTGAGAAGTTTAAGGAGTTTAAGTGTGAAGTTGAGAAACAGCTCTCAAAGAGTATCAAGACTCTCCGATCTGATCGTTGGAGTGAATACTTAAGCAAAGAATTTCTTGACTACTTAAAGCTTCATGGAGTTCATTCCGAATGGAAACCTCCTGGAACACCACAGATGAATGGTTTTGCTGAGAGGAGAAACCGAATCTTGCTTGATATGGTTCGCTCCATGATGAGATTTTCAGCTCTTCCTACATACCTTTGGGGATACACTATTTTGACATCAATATATGTTCTAAACATAGTTCCATCTAAATCAGTCGAAAAGACACCATATGAGGTATGGTGTGGCAAGAAGCCATCACTTAGACACATGAGGCCCTGGGGGTGTCCTGCATATGTCAAGAAGTTGATCACTGATAAGTTGGAATCTAAAAGTGAGAAATGTTACTTTGTTGGGTATCCGAAGGAAACTAAGAGATACTATTTCTATCTTTCTGGAGAACATAAGATATTTGTTTCTAGGAACACAACTTTCCTTGAAAATGAATATGTCTATAAGGATGAGAGTTGCACAGAGATAGAACTTGAAGAAATTCAAGAACAAGGTAACAAAGAGGTTGGATCATTTCTCGATGATAAAGGAAATAATTCAGTGGGAGCTTCTTGTGAAGATTGGGTATTTAGGGTACCTCCTTCGTCCAGTAGGAGTGCTATGAGGAGTAATGCAAAAATGCAAGATCTTCCGGCACAGACCTTGGGAGCAAGTGCACCAGTTGCATTTCCTCCCATTCAGGAAAGACATAAAAATGATATTCCTGAAAGCTCTAATGTTGGTGAATCGACCAGCGCACAAGAACCTACTCACAGTCAGAACATACTTGTAACTGAACTACAAGACAATCAACTCAGTAGGTCTTCTAGATCTCATCGTCCTCCGAAAAGACTAAATCTACTTGTGGAAACACAAAGTGAGCTAGATATTTCAGATGATGACGAGCCTAGAACCTATAACGAAGCAATGCTAGACATTGATTCGAAGAGATGGCAAGAAGCCATAAAATCTGAAATGGAATCTATGTATATCAATCAAGTGTGGAACTTGGTTGATTTGCCAAATGAGGTTAAACCATAAGATGCAAATGGGTCTTCAAGAAGAAGATTGATGTATCTGACAAGGTTCATACTTATAAAGCTAGATTAGTGGCTAAAGGTTTTACTCAACGTCCTGGTGTGGATTATGATGAAACCTTTTCACCGGTGGCTAAGATAAAGTCTATTCGGATTTTTTACTTGCAATAGTTGCACACTATGATTATGACATTTGACAGATGGACGTCAAAACTGCATTTTTCAATGGTAATCTAATTGAGGAAGTGTATATGAAACAACCTGAGGGTTTTTCATGTGAGTCCAGACCAAATGATGTGTGCAGGCTACAGAAGTCCATTTATGGACTTAAGCAAGCCTCTAGGAGTTGGAACATTTGCTTTGACAATACTATCAAATCTTTTGATTTTGTCAGAAGAAAAAAGGATTCTTGTGTTTATTCCAAACGCAATGATGAGGGTATTGTCTTCATTATAATATATGTTGATGACATATTGATAATGGGAGATAATAAGACTCGCATGCAGTCAGTTAAGGATTGGTTGTCCAAGACCTTCATGATGAAGGATTTAGGTGAAACCTGCTACATTCTGGAAATTAGGATCTATAAAGATAGACCTAATAGATTGTTGGGGCTGTCACAATCAGTCTACATAGACAAGTGCTTAGACGCTTTTAATGGAGAATTCCAAGAAAGGCGGTCTTCCAATAGGTCAAGGCATCAAGTTATCAAAGAAGGGTTGCCCTTCTAATGCTATTGAACTTGAGCGCATGAAAAGAATCTCGTATGATTCAGCTATAGGATCAATCATGTATGTCATGACATGTACTAGGCCAGATGTGGCCTTTGCACTTAGTATGACTTGCAAGTTCCAGCAGAATCCTGGTCAGGAACACTGGAAAGCAGTCAAGAGTATTCTCAAGTACCTCAGGAGCACTAAAGATTAGTTCTTAGTCTATGGTGGAGTTGATGAGTTGGTTGCCACTGGGTATACCGATACTAGTTTCCAGACAGATGTTGATGATTTCAAATCTCAGTCTGGTTACACTTTTATTTTCAACAGAGGAGCAGTGAGCTGGAAGAGTTCCAAACAGGCTACTACTGCAGACTTGACTACTGAGGCGGAGTACATTGCTGGATCGGAGGCTGCTAAAGAAGTTGTCGCGATTTCAGAGTTCCTGAAGGAACTAGGGGTTGTTCCGAGTGCTGGTTGTCTAATAACCATTTATTGTGACAACACTGGTGTCATTGCACAGGCAAAGAAACCAAGATCAACAAACTGAAACAAGCATGTACCAAGAAAGTACCACATCCTGAGAGAGATGGTGGAAGCTGAAGATATCAAGATAGATTATATTCCCATAGACAATAATCTGGACGACCCGTTTACTTAACCATTAAGCTTGGTGAAGCATAATGGTCATTTTGAGAACATGGGTATTAGATATGTTGGTGATTGGCTCTAGGCCAAGTGAGAGATTGAAAGTATATGTATGTCCTAGAGACAATCTGTATTAGGACACAATGTACTTTATACACATTCATATTTATATTAATGATGATTAATATTATGGCAATTTGCATTTGTTGAATTATTAGTTGATTGTTTATAAAATTCTATAAATGCATCCCTAGATGTTACATGTTTAATAATGATGTGAGAATTAATATTATAACGTAACTATTAAATTACCTCGACTAATGATCATCGAAATTGGGATATCGATGATATGCAATACGTCGACATGTGGTCTGCATCATATCCTTAGTGGATGTAGTATGTCTCACTTGCTACGAGTTATGACAACTCATGATGGACACATGGATACTTATTGAAGTATTGGTACACCCTGCTGATGCATTATTTGTTATATGTCTATAATGTCATCGGCATGTGGGAGATAAAAGTCCTTAGACTTGAGGTCAATATCATCTTGTTTATGGAGTAATGTACTTTGATCCTGTCCTAAGCTCAAATGCCTTACATGTTGAGACGCGGTTTGTTTTGGGTGCATTACGAAGTAGATTAAAGGTGGTATGTGAGCCAAGAAAGGTTCCATTCCTTGAATTTATATTCGAGTGAACATTCAGGTACTCATATGGTATTAGGTTGACTAAGTCATTGGCCAATACATTGGACATGCGTGCGATACGGTCTGTTGTCAACTAATATAGATGAGTTATAATAATCAAGTCATTTGGATAGACACTTGACATATCCTAAGCTTGATTGAGTGTGTCATGAATGAAGGGATTTTATCTTCTCACATATAGGTTCAGTTCACATATTTTGTGTAGCTAAACTTTACATATTGGGTTCGTCTTCCGGCGCAGTCTAGGAGTTCCGTGAAGATTCTAATGTTATTAGTGGCGATATGTAAAGGCCTGAAGTATAACACTAAGTCAAATGCTCCGTCGTTTGAAGGTTGTAATTAGAAGGAGATTATACCTAAATGTGGTTGATGACCGGGACATTAAAATGGGAAAATGGGCAGAAAATAGGACAGGACCGCGGTGCCTTGATTCAGGACCGCGGTGCCAGGAACACGTGCCAGTACCGCGGTACCTGGCAGTCCGAATTTTTGCCCAATCTATTTCGGTTGGGCCTGGTCCAACTAAAACCCTAAAGCTCTTATTGTCTACTATAAATAGGAGGCTTACCTCACATTCCAAACATATACAAAACCTAAGAGAGGTCAATCTCTTCTAAAGCTCTGTTGGAATCCCTAACATTTCTGACTTAGCAATTACATCAAAGTTCTATAACTTGCAAATCGAGGGACATGCAAGACACGTACTTGTCCACGAGCTACCTTTTCTTGAACATAATGAATATCCATCTCGATATGTTTAGTGCGCTGATGTTGGATCGGATTTTCAAAGCGATAGACCATACTAACATTATCACAATAGACCAAGGTAGCTTTCTAAATAGAAATTGAAGCTCTAATAAGAGATTACACAACCAACAAGACTCAGACACCATATTGGCTACTCCTCGATACTAGGTCACTGCACTGGATCGCGATAAAGTAGCATGACGTTTAGCCGACCAAGAAACCATGTTATCACCAATAAACATACAATAACCAGATGGTGAACGTCTGATATCCGGACATCCACCCCAAATCAGCATCTGTATAAGACATGAAAGTAGATACTGAGGATGGATATAAGTGCAAACCATAATCAATAGTACCCTAAATGTAACACACAATGCGTTTGAGAGCGTGCATGTGTTCGTCCCTCGGATCATACATAAATAAACACACCTGCTTCTCTGCATAAGTAATATTTGGCCTCGTGAATGTAAGATATTGAAGAGCCCTTGCAAGACTGCGATAGTGGGAGGGATCCTCGTAAGGTGTGCTAGAATTAGCACCCAACTTCGATTTGGTGTCAACCGGAGTAGGAGATGACTTACATGATGACATGTCAGCTCACTCAATAATCTCAGTTGCATACTTCATCTGGGATAGAAATATACCACATACATGACGAGTTACAACTATACCAAAAAAATAACTCAAAGACCCCAAGTGTTTCCCAAGTTTTTCATAGTAAATTCAGAACTGAGAAGAGACATGATAAACTTGTGCAGTTTATCCGAATATGCAGTCAATATAATATCATCCACATATAACATAATGTATGCAGAAAAGTACCACGATGATAGATGAACAGAGAATGATCAGACCTACTGTGAGAAAACTCAATAGTAGACACAATGGGAAGAGAAGATAGCATAAATACTCAAATACCCTAAGATAAGAATGATCCTTATGATAAAGAATTTGGAGTGGAGATTGGTATGCTAGTCCTTTGCTCGGGAGTATGTTATGAATGTAAGTAGTCATTTGTAATGGATGATGTCAAAATGAAGGTGGTAATTAAGCATGAGCGAGTAATGTCCGAACAATATTATTAATGGTGCATATTTTTCTCTCGGCTTTTCCATTTTGAGAGGACGTATGAGGACAAGAAAAGATATACCATTAACACTACAAAATTCTCTAAATCGCCCATTATCAAATTTCCTTTCATTATCACATTGAATATTTTTTATTTCCCGTTTAAATTGGATACAGATGAATGCTTTAAAAGATAGGAATGTGGAATAAACTTGAGACTTTTTAGACAACGGAAAGGTCCACAAAAAATTAGAATAATCATTCAAAATAACACATAATAATGATGGTCCACAGAGCTCAAAACGGGAGATGTCCACAGATCACTATGAATAATATCAAATGGCATTAAAGTACTAGAATTAGATGCTACAAATGGTAATATAACATGTTTCCCAAGCGAACAAGAAGGACAAACATTAGTACTATGTGTACTATTATACTCAATAAAAAATTTATTTTATGAGAGGAAAGAACAGGCTCTCCCAGATGACCCAAACACGCATGCCACAAGGAAGGTGCAAAGCGGCAAACATCGACGGTGTGGCTTGATTAGTGATAGTAATGGTGGTGGTGGTGATGAGATAGAGCTCGCCCCGACTATTACATCTCATTAGAGGTATCCCCGTCGTGAAATTCTTCACAGAAAATCCAAAAGGGTAAAGTCAACAGAAACCCAATTATCAGTTGTAAATTTACGAACAGACATCAAAATTTTAATTAAGTGAGGAGCATGAAGTATATTTTTCAAGGCTAGAGGTGGGTTCGGGAGAGATAAATTTGTGTGACCATAATCATGAATTGAAATTGAAGTACCATTATCAACAATGATGTCACGATTATTGCTCAAATTGAAATAAGACGAAATATTACCTTGTGCGGACGTCATGTGAGAAGTAGCACCAGTTTCCATCTATCAATTTGCATCTTTTGATTTAATCCAAGTGTATGCATTGTTGTCTCGATATCCGTGGGAGTCGGGGCCGTTGCTAGGCCCACAGCGTCGACACTGTTGTGGCGAGGCCCAGACAACTCGCTTCCAGGCCCGATCCACGATCGTTGGAGCGTTGTGTGCTCGCCCAACTCGGCCGGAAAGCACAGAAATTGTGGTGTGGGCCATCGCGGCCCCCACGACCAACCGCATCGTGGCGTAAGGCTACGGCCCAGTCGGCTGGCCACTACCACCACGTCCTCCGCCACCGCAGTTTTTGCCACCATTTTTTTAATTTTGGTCCTTTTTGCTGCCCCCATTGTTGCTATTTTGGCTAGAATTGTCCAAAGATGAGTGAGGGTCATCGATGGCATCAAGTTATGTTAACATACTAGCACTTGTTTGTGTTACTAGTTCTATGTGCAAATTAAGTCTAGGCTGAAGATAAAATCAGTTGGCCACTCTGTATAATGTCCAAGTATTTTTTTGCTACAAATCTTTCATGATTCACATGCTATGTTGTCTTAAAATTGTGAGTAATGTGCATCTGTGTATCCATGATTTCCAATCCCTTGTTGACTTCAATTGGCTCTATATATGGCTCCTATGTATATCAGAGGTACTGCTACATATACAGGGGCATATACATATTTTGTATCTCAAGTATACAATACACGTGCTCCTTATATATCAAAGTATATCCAAGTGCATAGGACGGGCTTGAATAGCTCAATGTGTACTTTGTTTGATTTTTCCTTCCCCATGTTTTCTTGAGCTGATATATCTTGATATACACAAAATATAAATGTATACAGTGTTATACATGTCCAAAAGTGTATAATGGTATATCATGTATATCTGTAGGATATTAGGGCATGTTGAACTGCCTTGTTGTGTTATTGGGCCGGCTTGTCTTAGTTTCCTTCATTTTCTCGTTCATATGGTTATGGGACATTATTGGGATTGGGCTTTAGTTTTTTTTTTTTTTGTATTTTACTTGTTTTGATTTCTTTCATGATGGGGTCGATGATCCAACTCTTTCTTTTTTGTGAGTATTGTATAATTGGGCCTTCCTAAACAGATTTCTTACTATTGGGCTCAACTAATTCCCACAACAGCTTACTTCTTTTAAATGATGTACACCTGTTTAAATGCGCATATATGAAAACATGCAGTGAACCGAGTCGGCCAATGAGTGATGAATTGAGTAGAAGTAGAAATGTTAGAACGGGGAAAGTGGGTGGATACCCGATTTTAACTGTGTCATTTAAGATATACGGTATCTAAAGTTAATCTTAATAAAATAATATCTAAAGTTTCATATAGCTAAAGTTCAATCATTTTTATATGAATTTCAGTTATATATGGCTTAAATTAGTCATTTTTTCCTCTCCTCAAACATTTTTTCTTGAACTCCAATCATATATGAGTGAAGTTCATACATAAATAATTGAAGTGGACAAATATAATTAAAATTCAGTCACAAATCAATAATTCATCTGCACATATATAGCATGCGAGGTATGCGTGAACAACTTAAAATATAAATCACAAAAAGTAATTAAAAGTCACAAAATGCAATAAAGATTCAAATCTTATCAACTACAACATTCCGCCAGCTTCCTGAAACCAACAACACCAATCTTACATAAATAATTAAAACGGAATAGTGGAGTATTATTATATTTTCAAAACGATGCATCTTTCTCTTTAAGATTTCAAATAAGCCCAAAGGGCCTTAAATGATTTTTTAAAATAAAAATCTGATTTTTTGGGCCAAGCCCACCTAAATTGAAAAATAAAATAAAAAAGAGTTCTATTTAAATACAAGTTTTAGGATAAGGGAGAAAAGTGAAGGATATGGTTGACCTTCAAATGAAAAGGGACTAAAAGAAATTTCTGAATTATTAAGAAAATGACAACTTTTTTTAAAAACTTTGTGGCATATTTTGCAAGGAACATGTATTTGAAATGCTTTCAACTTATAAGGATTAAATATGAGATAATATTTTGGGACCAAATTAAGTGGAACTCTACTCAAAGGAAAAGGAAACTTTGAGTGTGTTTTGATCCGGAAAAGAGAAATGACCATTTAACCCTATATCCATCTCTTCAAAGGTAATTCAATTTTCTTTTTAAATAAAAGAACTTTTTCCAAAAAACCATTTTTGAAATGATATGCCATGATTTTATAGGTACAAGATTTTGAACTCTCTTTTAAGCAAATAAATACAAATCAAACTTTAAAACTCAAAGGTCAATCGTATTCTACGGATCCTTAATACCAGGGTGTCTAACACCTTCTCCCGGAGATCACTTGAACTCTTGTTTAAAAAGAATTTTTCTCTGTCTTGAATAAACCCTTTTAACTTGGGTTTCCTAATTTTCTTTAGGCTACTCTAAAACAAAAATAAAAATTCAAAAGAGTCCACAAGTTATAAAGTAATTTTTCTATCTCGTGTAAAAGTGAACCGTACCAGATGATGACTCTTCTTGGAATTTCAAATAGGTTCTAACCATAAGAGTTTCATTACAATATGATTTATCGTAATTATTTGCTTGTGTTTAGATTCTTGTAAATATAACTGTCATGACATGCATATAATAAACTCTGCCAAACTGGCAAAATATTGTGTGGTTTCAAAGGCGACTACGCGGGTTCGCGATCAGTACTTCACTAAAAATTCAAATTATTTTCTTTAGAACACGTTGAAGACGGATTTGGATCGCGGTTGGACAGGATTCAGTGAAGCCAAAACCCAATAGACTAGCGCATGCTTACCGAGAAGGGTTTGGATATTTTAGACTTATTTAAACTAATTTGTTAATTTGGAAACATAATTGTGCCTTGTGTGTTAAATCATTGATCTTGGGGGAGGGGTATAACACCTTGTACCTTTAAATTAAGTCTTGTTCATACTTCAGGGGACTAGGATATCAGAACGGGGAGTTTAAAGTTGAAAACCAATTTCAATTCTGCAGATTTAATATTATGCCATGTTAAATGGATCGTAAAATCGTTTACAGCCCGTCGATTCTGACCGTATAATTTTCTAATGGAATTGACGGTGCACAATAAATTATACAAATCGTATAATTGGTTATGGTCCATCTTTTTTTACCGTCAAAATCCCTCAGCTTTTACAGAGCACCGGAAAACTTGTAATTTCAAGATAGTCTAATTATACCGACTATATAAAATCCTACGGTCCAAACCCAGACTGTAGAAGATTCGACGGTCCGTCTATTTCAACCGTAAAAGTCCCAAAGGGATGAACAATATAAATACACAGACTTAGTTCTAAAATTAGTTTTTCATATTCTCAATCCCTAAACTAAACCAATTATGGTTTCATGTTCATATTTTTGGGAGTTGCATAGATTATCGAGAAGGCTCATATAGCCTGAAACTATATTTGCGAGTGTAGGGTAAGGATCGCTCCGCCCAGAGGACGATACCTTCATGTTACCCTTTATGGGATTATTGGATCCATCATGTTATTCATGTCTTGTACCCCGTCAATGTACGAGATGGCTTAGCTGATCGGGTAGAGATCAAATGCCACATTACTTTTGGTGGTTACATGTTGGTTATGGAATTGCTCTCTCCATAGATATACATATATATAGTTTTACATGTTTTATACATGTTATTATATACATGTCTGACCATGTTCATGTTCAATTTAAGTTTCATGTCCTATTATTTCATGTGCCTGCTTATTCCTTTCAGTTGTTTTACATACAATACAATTCAAATGCACTAATGTCACTTTGGTTGGGGCTTGTAGTTCATGGTGCATGTACTGAGTTTCAGGACGACAGATTTGCTCATTAGGATTTGCCTTAATATCAACTTTTGACGAGCCCTATCTCATTCGGATTGTCAGCTTTATTTATTTACATGTCATGATTATTGGCGGAGGTATGCCAGGGCCTTGTCCCATTTGGGCTGCCTGTGTTGTCTCACGAAAATGCAAATATCTCTTTTCTCCTACGTTATATCCACAAACCATTTAATAGATTGAAAACTATACTCGTAGACCTTCAATTTAATGGGTTGATCACCCCATAATTACAAGTATATTGGGAGAAAAACTCGGTGTGATATGACCCAAATTTCAGTAGAATTATGAACGTAAATTGAGGTGACTTTTGTCAACTTTTATTTTACAACTTGCTTGACTTTAAAGCTTAACATATTATGCATCCTAGTCTTACCCCAAAAGTATCGGCTATCACAATCCACTTTCTTTCGGCGAACTTCGACAAAAAAATATTTTCTTTGATTCGTTTAGCTTCAAACTCTCACGACACTTACTTAACACTTGTTCCATACCTTTACTATTACTGTATGAAATATTAAACTCGCGGATTCTCGTTACTTTACTTGCGACGCAAACTAGCACGAAAATACGAGGTGTAACAACTCAAATCTAATAAAGCTCATTGATTAAAAATGAATTCTCCTATTTGTACTTTGCTTAACTCATTCACCACTTCGAACACTTTGACGCAAGTTTTGTTGTCTCGTGTATCATACTTCTCAATCATTGAATACCTTATTGTAATAACTCGTTACACCTTTATTACATCTCAAAAGTACAAAATCTTACAATTCACGTGTCTTTCCATGCACAGTTTCCCCCAAGTCATTCCTATTTAAAATACTCCCTCCAAATCTAAAAGAGTGTCCACTTAGCCGTTTGCACACCCCTTAAGAAAATACTAACTCCTAGTCAAATATAGGTAATTTGACTAAACTGACCCTAATTAAATAGATATTGAGATTGGATCACATAGCACTTAATAGGACAAATCTAAAAAGATAAGGTTAGTTCTTTCTTGATTTGATAAGTGAAAACTCTTTTTTATTCGAAGGGAGTACTAGATCAGGCTATCTAGCCAACTCTTTGACATAATCTACTACTACAGACATAGTCTCACCTCGATAATA
Organism: Przewalskia tangutica; assembly: GCA_029844215.1. Taxonomy (NCBI): domain Eukaryota; kingdom Viridiplantae; phylum Streptophyta; class Magnoliopsida; order Solanales; family Solanaceae; genus Przewalskia; species Przewalskia tangutica. The sequence goes on along the minus strand of CM056718.1, from coordinate 123,643,508 downwards.
TAACTTCAACCTTCAAATTGTTGAGATTTTTTCTTATCAATCAACTCTAACCCATTCACTCAATAATGCCATGAAATTACCTACCTTGGTACTACACAAGTCACCTCTTCATCGATCTTGTCATGCTAGCCAGCCAAAATCCACCTCACCAATCACCAATCGCAAAGCCACATGACATTTGTCATAACACCAGTTAAATTCAACATACTTCCTTCTTCAATCTTACTCAACAATTACAACCTATTTGAATTATGCAAGATAACACCGCCATAGTACATACCTGTCTCAATTAATCTTATTGATTCAGATTCAAGTCCTTTTTATATAGATGAAACTTACCGAGGGTTTATCAGAAACAACCTCTTTACCATCTAAGGTAAGGGTAAGGTTGTGTACACTCTACCATCCCCAGACCCTACCTGTAGGATTACATTAGGTAAACACTTAAAAAATCTCCTAAAACAGAGGTCTCAAGCTCCAAATATGAAAATGAAATGCCCAAGATCGTTGTGGGAATTAAATACCACTGGACAATCCCTTCCCCGCGATCGCATAACCTCTCTAGAGATCGCAAAGGACAAAAACCTACCTAGCCCATCTTAAAGCTTCGCGATCGCGGCCGAAGGCATCGCGATGATCAACAACTGAACAATGTTTCACAATTGCGGGACCCACCTCACAAACGCGAAGAAGAAAACTAGCAACTGAACAACAAAAATTTCTGGTGTTCTCCAAACTGAGAATCAACACCCGAAACACATTCGGGACTCCCTCAGACACAAACCAAATATGCATTTAAGTTATAAACCATGTTTCGAACCTGCTCACACACATGAAACACTCAAAAGAAGTAGCCTTGACCCGATGTTGACCGGTGGTAAACTTTAATTCTTACTTTAACTCATTTCTCCACGAAGGACCTAAACATACCCGAGACCCTCCGGACCCAAACCAACAACTCGACTAAGTCTTAAATCACATTCCAGACCCTTATAAAATCGAGAAATTCTCATTTGACCTCGTTAATCCCCGCTGTTGACTTTGGTCAACCATTTTCATTTCTTAAGTTAATTAAGGATTTCCAAACTTCACTATTTCTTATCTGATAGACACCCGGTTGCCTTGGAAATCGTGCCACTCATTCCCACAAGTCACAAACATCATTTTAAAGCTACGAAAAGAGTCATTTAGGTAAAAGAAACTTATAACTCAAAACGACCTATCAATACATGATCCTCCTTAATGGACAAATCCCCATTAGTCATATGATAGATACTCTAGGCTATCTTTGGTGTTAACTATAGAAGATAACCTTCTGATGTAGTCTCTACTCAATGATCTTATAACAAGTTTGGATGTCTAAATCATGTTGTAATTTTTGTAAATATATATAGGTGTACAATGTTCATCACAATGTAAACGTGTATAGGTTGACAAATAAGATCCCCACCCATAATTAGAATTTTTGTATAAATATAATTATGGTAAGACTAGGATTTCTCTTGTATATGGGACTAGGATTTCTATTGTAATTGGGATGAATATTGTACACCTATATATATATTTTATATTAATGAGAAGACTCCCCAAGGGAGATTAATATTATCTTACATGGTATCAAGAGCCAAGTAAACAAAAATTCTAAAAAAAAATCGTCCAAGTCGCCGGCCTTAAACCCCTTCTCCACCGCGGCGCTGCCCAAATTTCTAGGTTTTCTTCTTCATTTCTCTCTCCTCTAAATGGCTATCCCTGATTCTCTCACACTTTCTAACGCTTCTACCTCCACAAATCCCACCACCACGTTGTCATCCTCTTTTCATCTCGCTCTAACTGTTACCAACATCAAGAATTATATTCTCATCCTTCTTGATCAAGAAAACAATCAGTATTCTCCTTGGGTTGAACTGTTTTGTAATCATGCATGTCTCTATAATGTGCTCGATCACATCGATGACACTATTCCGCGCCCTCCGGAGGTTGATGATTCTACTTGGCGTCGTCAACACGCCAGCGTCAAACAATGGATTTATGGTATTATTTCTCAGGATCTTCTTCTTACTATCATGAAATCTTGCGCCACAGCCCTTGATTTATGGAACCGCTTGGAGGAAATCTTTCAAGATAACAAGCAAACTCGTGCGGTGTATTTGGAGTAACAATTTAATAATGCATGCTTTAAAAATTTCTCCAACATGACTGAGTACTGCAGACAGTTGAAACTACTGGCGGATTAACTCTCCAATGTCGACACGCCTGTCTCGGACACTAAAATGGTGTTGCAACTGATTGCAGGCCTTCCCAAAGGCGACTATGATACGTTAGCCACCATGATTCAACAGGCAGATCCGTTACTCAGTTTCAACAAAGCTCGCTCGCAGTTGTTACTTGAAGAGACCCGTTGTACTAAGCAGGATGAGCACAGTCATCAAGCGTTAGCCGTTAACAAGCAACCCCAAGACCAGACGCCACCAGAAAACTCTCAACCACGGCAGGGCCGTAACGGCAAGGGTCGCGGCAGCAGAGGAGGTCGTCATCGTGGCGCGGTCGCCGCCGTGAGAACAAACAGCGGCAGCAAAGATAGCGGTCCGCAATAATCGGGTCTCGATGCCACGCGATGTCGACATCGTCGTGGCACTCGACAGAGCCGCGGCAAGACCGACCCTTTTCGGTACCAAGACCCTTCAACCCGTATTCTCAATACGGGTTGTTAGGCCCATCTCCAGCTACTCGGCAAGCTCGCATCTGCAATGTGCCCACTTACGCAAGCGGTTCGAGCGCCGGCGTGGCCCCATCTGAGTTGGGTCAGGCTTTCAGCAGCCTCAATCTGCAATAGCCTGACAATAATTGCTACATGGACTCCGGAGCCACATCTCACCTCACTCAGTCTGCAGGTAATATTCACAAACTGTTCAGTTTAAAACATCCTCAATTTGTTATAATTGATAGTGGCCACCGCATTCCAGTAAAGGGTTATGGTACATCTTACACACCACCTCTTTATCCATTCTGCCTTAAGAATACCCTATATGCCCCCATATATAGTTAAGAACCTAATCTCTATTCGCAAATTTACTCGTAATAATTCTGTCTTTGTTGAGTTTGACCCTTTTGATTTCACTGTAAAGGATCTTCATACGGGGACACCTCTTACGAGATACAATAGCACGGAGGATCTCTATCCATTCACTCCATCCTCCGCTGCCAGATCTTGCTCTCCCGTCTCTCTATTGGCTATTTCTTCTTCAACATGGCACAATAGGCTTGGTTATCCAGGAGCCCCGGTTTTTTATTTTCTTAGAGACAATAATTTTATTACTTATAATGGGAAGTTTGCCCAAAATTGTGTTTCTTGCTCTTTAGGCAAACACACTCGCCTTCCGTTTCAATCATCTACTAGTGTTACCTTTGCACATTTTGATATTATACATGCCGATTTATGGACATCACCTGTTGCTAGTTCTCTCGGTCATAAATACTATCTTATCTTACTAGATGATTTTTCTCACTTTGTTTGGTCGTATCCTCTCAAATTTAAATCGGAAGTGTTTTCTAAATTTCTTGAATTTCGAACATTCATTCAAACACAATTTGAAAAAGGTATACAATCTTTTTAGTGCGATAATGGTCGTGAATTCAACAACTCTATGTTTCACCGTTTTTGTACTAATAATGGCATGGTTTTTCTCTTCTACTGCTCCCACACCTCCCCTCAAAACGGTAAAGCTGAAAGAATCATCTGCACCATTAACAATATGATTGGCATGTTTCCCTACCTCCGTCCTTTTGGGTCTATACTGCTAAAATGTCAGAATACGTTCTCAATATTTTCCCTACTAGCACCCTTCATAATATGTACCGAAATCCTATATCATAGAGTCCCCTCTTATGACCATATGCGGATATTCAGTTGTCTATGTTATCCTAACCTCGCCTCTACTGCCCCTCACAAACTAGCTCCTCGATCCACTCATTGTGTCTACCTTGGCTTCCCGCCTAACCATAGGGGTTATCTATTCTACGACTTGTCAACTTGTCAAATCCATATCTCTCGTCACATCACATTCGACGAGACTACATTTCCGTTTTCGAATATTCAGAAATTCCAAAAACCGGACTACTCCTTTCTTGACGAGCCTTCCATCTCTCTCATTATCCTCAGTCAACTCACTAAATCTGTTACACCCCGTAAGTCCAGGACATGTTTAAGAGAATGTACGTAAGGAACATAAGACTTGAAAAGGGTACGAAAGGAAGAATTGTTTTTCCGACGGAAAATCTTCCGAACGTCGGAAAGGAAAAATGTTCGTTGGTGAGAATTAGATTCTCAAAATGCATTAATTGAAGAGTATGGAACTTATTATCATTATGGAAATTTAATTTTATGGATTTGGTCGTGTGGGGCCCACCCGAGGAATTTTACATTTTGTGGGACCCACGAGGGTTACGAAATTTTATGGACGAATGGGAGGGCGACACGTGGCACCCCCACATTGGTCTTGGACGAATTGGAGCAAGGGTAAGATGGTCATTGACCAAGGTATAAGATTAGTCTTGCTAGCATGATATTATTGACCAAAGTCAACTTGCCACTTGTGTATGATCCAAGTGTTTTTCATCCTAGCCACCCATATGTCATCTTGACCCTCCATTGTTTTATATATACCCATCTAGTGCAAGACTAGCTCTTTTAACACTTAGAAAAAATTACACATTCTTGTTCATCATGAGGAGCTCTCGGCTTTAGTGTAGTTCCCACACAAACATTTTGTAGTTTTGATCCATTAGCCACAAGACTTAAACCCAAGGTCCCTAAGGGTATTGTAAGGATATCTCAATAGAAAGATTTCGGAAAAACGGCGTTTTCACGTTAGTCGCAAGGCGGAAACTTAAGGGGTTCTTCAACTTTGAAGTTGGAACTTGAAGATGGGTTCTTCATAGGCTTCTAAGGAGTGCTTGGAGCGGATTGGAACATAAGGAAAGGAGCTAAGAATTTCTAAGGAGCGACTTTGAATCTTGGAAAGATTAAGGGCTTGTAAAGGTATAATTCTTGTCGTTTTAGTAATTAAGATTACTTATTGTTGTAGCTATGGATATTAGCAAGCATGAGATGTTTATATTATGAAGTTTGATAAGTATATTGGCTATTGGAATCCTAATCCGAAACTAGTATGTTTAGCCTTAAGATTACAATTCAAGTTGATTATAAGTATAAGTCGTCACATGTTATATATTGAAGGAAATTGTAGTTGTTGAAGTTGTTTATGACTATTTAACATGTTAGACCTAAGAACTTGGATTGGAAAGGAATTGGAAAGTTTGATAAGTTGTTGCACCTTTTGGCCGAAAATGACATTGTATTGTGGACTAGTTTGATATCAATTGTGGGGCGGAATTTTACACGTCTTGTAGGCGTGTAATCCCCTATTGATAATTACATTGTTGAGCCTTAAATGTGGCGTGTTTGGTTATTGTATTCGGCCTTGAAAAAGGTGGCAAAGTATGTAGAAACAAAGGAAGTGTTGTCCGATTTTCCGTAGAATTTAGTGACTTTGCACTTAGAATATTCTACGTTCGAAGCTAGAGGTTAATGGACGGATTATGGCCATTTTAGGTTGAAGTACTAAGTATAGCGGATTCTACTTGAAGGATGGAATAGCTATCAAGGTTGAAGTACTTCGGAGCATTTTGCTATTTGTCGATAATCGTCGCGAGGTATGTGAACCTCTTCCTTCTTTTGACATGATTCTATGTATGGAATATACATGTGGTATTATTTCATGATTCCTTCTACTCTTAGAAGTTAAGAGGTATGTATGTTGATTTACTCTACGTAAGGGTTATGCCTAAGTTATCCTAAGTTCTTACCAAGTCTTATGGGGGATGTTGGTAAGAGTCGTTAGGAGGTATTTTGGAGCCAAGTTGACTTGGCTAAGTTACGGCACAAATGAGAATAAGTATCGAAAAATCCACTGCAGCGTTAATAAAGGAAAATGTAATGACAATCAATTACGTTAAAATGAGTAGAATTCTCCATCTGCATAAAAACTAAGATAAGACAAAATTGTATTACATTTTCTAGATCATGGCTACTTGAATAAGATCGTTATAAATAAGTATAACTTATTCACAACGCACCAATATATATGTTACTTAACTTATAAGAATTTACGTATGAAGTTTTAAGACTATGGATCTCAAATTCTTAAAAGTTAAGGGACTTTATTTTTCAAGTTATGGGACTTGATTCTTAAAGGAAGAAATGAATTGATTTACAAGTATAGAATACTTGATTTGGAAAAGACTTGATTTCTAAAGTTAAGAAACTTGTTTTCTTAAAAGTTTAGAGACTTGAAGTATTTTGAAAGCTATGTGATTTGATTTGAAAGTATAAGTCTCTTGGTTATAAAAGGAATGAATTTGTCTAAGACATAAAGAGTTATAACGGCTTTATGGGAAGTTGGTTATAACAACTTTATGGAAGATTAAAAGAATGGTTTTCTTCAGTAATGTAAGCAAAGAAATGACTTGAAATAAAGAAGGGCAAATTGTTTAAAAGGTACCAATTGCTTAAGGTTTTAAAGAAAGAAGTCACGTGATTTAGAAGCCTATAATTGTATTTCTAAAAAGGTATTGTGACTTGTCTTGAAAAATATGTATGACTTGATACTACGGTTATTAGTATCTTAGAAGTTTTATTTGAAAGAAAATCATTTTAAAGGAGTAGAGGCACGTAGTACTTTGGGTTAAATTCCCGGATTTTTATGTGTGAAACGAAAGTGCTATGAGTTTATAAAAATGGAAGTCTAAAGGTTTAATGAACTTGCCTATGTTTGCTTGTGATAGCTTTGAGTGCAAGTATTATATGTTTACGTTGTCGTGACTACCGGTTGGAGGCATTTGTCTTGTTGTAAGTTTGCTTGGGCGTCGAAGCGGTGATGTGGGATTCCACGGGTATGCTTCCATTATGATTGATCCTTGGACATCTTATACGATGTGGGATTAGGGCATGTGACCGGAGGCGGGTTAGATTCGGTTGTTTTATTACCCATGGCCACGCTTATACGATGAGGAATTACGGGGCGTGCGACCATGCTATACGACTATTACTCCACGGGCTAGCTCCCATAAAGACATGTACCCACGATGAGGATTAGGCATGTTATATTATTACTCCGTGGGCTAGATCCCGAAGACTGCGACCTACGATGAGGATGCAGGGCACGCGTTATGGCCATGCTTATACGATGAGGATTAGGGCATGCGGCCACGTTATATATATATATATATATATATATATATATATATATATATGTTGTATATGTGTGGCGGTGAGGTAGGATGCCAGAGCGCGTCACGTGGTTATATGTTACACCTACTACGTCGGCGATGATGTGGGATTCCACGGCGGGAGATATATATATGTATTGTGTATGTATGCCAAGCGGTGAGGTAGGATGCCACGGCGCGTCACATGGTTATATGTTACACTTATGACCGGCGGTGATGGGGATTCCACGCACGCTTTGATATTTGTGTGACTTGATCGCGTCCCAAATGGGTCGGGTAGTATATCGTCCCTCCATAAAGGGCGGATTATGTTATGAAAGATAAGTAAGTTATATGGTAATGAACTTAATGATTTTTCCTAAGCGTATGCGTAAGAATGTGACTATAACTTTATTGAAAATGGGAAAAAATAATAAGTGCGATTAAGTTCACGAGATGGTAATGGCACGGTAGGATGCGGTATGTACCACTTTTTATACTTGCCCTGTCATTCTTTTGTACGATTATGATCATTTCTTGTACCTTATTTTCCGTTCCATATTAAATTTGTTATCGACACCCTTGAAGTGCGTTCATGTCCTCGAGTTTAGGTCTGATTGTGGATCCGCGAGCTTAGGATCACGATTCATTTTGAGATGGCTCCAATGTTCGGAGTTGTCATGGCTATGTATATTCGAAGTACGGCGGGGCCTTGTCCGTCATAGTATTTGTTCAAATCTTAGAGTGCTGTATTCATCGTGGCATGGATGGCTAGAGAGTTTTTTTTCATTGTTAAGCAGTGTAGACCCTTTCGGGTAATTTTTATGATTATGGCAGCCTTATCGGCTTGGCCTTGGTTTTTTTTTTTTAAAAAGTGTGTTATTTATCTTCCGCAGTTTGTTATGTTGTATGTTTAGAAGGGTGCCCAGGTAGGGTACCAGTCGCGGCCCGGGATCGGGTCGTGACAAAATCATCCCAGACGTCAGCGCCGCGGCTCATCGAGGAAGCGCCGCGACGCCTCCCTTCCAGTGAGCAAACTATTTCTTCCAGGGAACTAGAGACGCGGCCCCTCAGTGATGCGCCACGACGCCTCTCTTCTAGTGAGCACCTAGTTCCCGAAACACATTTAGAGTCGCGACCCCTCAGTAGTGGCGCCACGACGCCTTCGACGGACTTTCCGCCTCCATCCCCTTACCCGACAATGCCTTCTTCTCCCGCTACTAAGACTTCATAACCACTAAATGTCCCCACTCACCTAATGAAAACTCGTGCCAAGCATGGAATCTTCTAACCCAAATTTTAGTTTAACTTGTCTGCCCAAACCATTTCTCCAATTCCCAAGAACCCTAAACTGTCCAAACAAGGCCCTAATTGGAATGCAGCTATGTATGAGGAATTCAATGTTTTAACTACACATCACACATGAGATTTTATACCTAGACCTGAGGGGGTGAATGTGATCTGTTGCATGTGGCTATTTCATCACAAATTCAGAGACAATAGAGATCTTGAGAGGTATAAGGCACGACTTGTGGCTAATGACACTCAGCAGGAGGGCATTGATTGTAGTGAGATCTTCAGCTCGGTTGTCAAACCGGCTACTATTCGCACAATATTGAGCATTGTCATGGGCAAACACTGGCCGATCCATCAGCTTGATGTGAAGAATGCATTTTTACATGGGTATCTGAGAGAGACAGTCTACATGCATCAGCCGCCTGAGTTCACCCATCCAGCAGTTCCTCATTATGTGTGTCGTCTCCGTAAGTCACTACATGGCCTGAAACAGGCCCCCCGTGCGTGGTATGATCGCTTTGCCAGGTATATCTTGCAGATTGGGTTTGTATGCTGCAAGAGTGATACATCACTCTTCATTTTTCATCGGTAGTAAAGATCGCTTACTTATTACTTTACGTGGATGATATTGTTCTTACTGCCTCATCCGACGGGTTGAAAAATGAGATTATTGTCTTGCTTAAGTCTGAATTTGTAATGACTGATTTGGGGAAGCTGAGTTATTTTTTGGGAATATCAGTGACCAGGACTGTCAACCACATGTTCTTGTGTCAGCGTAAGTATGCAGAGGAGATCGTATACAGGGCTAAGATGGCGAATTGCAAAGTTTCACCTACTCCAGTTGATTCAAAATCTAAGCTCAGTGCTATGGATGGTGCTTTAGTTTCCGATCCTACTCAGATAGGAGCACTGCAGTGCACTTCAAGATCTCACATTCTGAGTCGGGCGTTGCTTATGTTGTTCGTGGTATGCTATTCACGCATGCCGCGAGTCTCATTTCACTACTCTTAAGCGTATCATCTGATACATTAAGGGCACACTTGATTATGGTTTGCACATATACCCCTCTGCATCAAACAGGTTGCTCTCTTATATGGATGAAGATTGGACAGGGTGTCCGGACACGCGACGCTCCACCTCCGGCTTTTGTGTATTTTTAGGGGATAATCTGATTTCTTGGTCTGCCAAGCGACATGCTACCCTATCTCGTTCTAGTGTCGAGGCTGAGTGCAGAGGCGTTGCAAATGTGATAGTTGAGATTTGTTCGCTCAGAAATTTTCTGTTAGAACTTCAGTGTCCTTTTCGTCAGGCGTCTATTGTGTACTGTGATAATATCTCTGTCATCTATCTTTCTCATAATCCGATTCAACATCAGCGAACCAAGCATAATAGACCTACACTTCGTTCATGAGAAAGTTGCGCTAGGCCATGTCAAAGTGTTACATGTTTCATCCTATCAATATGCTGATATATTTACCAAAAGGATTTCCCAGACATTTGTTTCTTGACTTCAGATTCAGTCTCAGCGTCCGACCTCCCCCGCTCCGACTAAGGGGGTGTGTAAACGTGTATAGGTTGACAAATAAGATCTCCACCCATAATAAGAATATTTGTGTAAATATAATTATGGTAAGACTGAGATTCCTCTTGTATATGAGACTAGGATTTCTATTGTAATTGGGATGAACATTGTACACCTATATATATTTGATATTAATGAAAAGACTTCCTAAGAGAGATTAATATCATCTTACCGTTTTTCTCATTAATGATCAATAGAGATATTTAATTAAAAATCAATAAAAATATCACAACATTTTTTCACGGATAGCTTTCCATTATCTTTTCTCTTTTTGCTTCTCACCTACGTGCAAAAAACAGTGCGCACGTGTGTTCACAGACCTATAGTGTGGGGGACCCAGGTCAAGAACCCTAATCTATGCTTCTTCCACTAAGGTTGGGGACCATCAATGAGAAGTATCGTACTGGGTTTGCTGAGATAGAACATTTTGAAGCTTCTTCGTTCAAATGTGTCATTAATTCTACTGTACGACATATATTCACTATGATTTACAAATACTTTTGTAATAACCTTTTCTTTCTTGGTTTTGCCCCTCTGAGGCTTCGTCCAAAACCCTCGTAAAGCTTTCTGTTCTATTTTTCTTTTACATAATGATATTCCTCCGAGAAAAATATGAGTCGAGAATTTATCGAAAACAGTTTCGCTATCTTCTCAAGGTAAGAGCAATGTCTACGTATACTTTACCCCTAGACCTCACATGTAAATTTACATTGGGTTTGTTGTTGTAAAAATATGATTTAAGTAGCTTCTTATGTTTCTTGTCATATGTTATTCTTTTCCTTCCTGTGTCGGCTTGCAAAATGAGCATCAGTAAACGTATACTACATGCTTTCTTTACTTGCGCATGCCCACACGTCTGTATCAATGAAAGAGATGAACAATTTGAGAATAATAACTTTAACTATATATATAGACCTTAAAAAAAAACTGTCGTCTTGGTGTCTCTAAAGTCAAATATTGCTGCTGTGTAATTAATTAAAAGGGTAAAGAAAAATATCTGGCGTCCATAATTGGTAACACCTAGATAGAGGGAAATTAAATAAAGACAAGACTTTACTACAAGGAATTAAAATCGAACATATAAAACCAAAACGCATCGAGAGAGAAATTTTTGAAAGTTCATTTCAAAAAATTTATGACGCGATTATAGCTAAACCAGACGCTTTCACCTCCCGTGGTGGTAGGGACTAAGGGGTTTGGCATGGACCCCCACCTCGTTATATAACACAAAAGGCAATAACTCTCTCTTCTCTCTCTTCGAAAACTCAAGGCAAAAACAAAGTTTCAATAGTGAAGCTATTGACTTAGATTAATCTCTAAGGGTTTTGTTTATTGTTCTTGTAACGATTTCTACTTTCACTTTTGAAATCAATCACTTTCACTGCTTTAGATCTCTCTGGTGGGGTTTTATAGCTTTTGGTGATGGGTAAGGGTAAAAAGTCTACTTTCAAACCCCTGGCCATTAAGGTGGGGCAATCATCGGCCTCTGGTGAGGCCAGGATATTTCCTTCACCTGATCTTGTGGACGTTCCGGACGATCATACGAATGAGACTCTTCATTTGGCTTCTTCAAATGAAGCTCCTAATCAGCCTGAGTCCCCTATTATTGGGTTGGTTTTACCAGCCTCTTCTATTGACGCTTTATGCACTCTCGGATCTGAGGATACTTCTTCGTCCGCAAATGAGAGTGCTCCTATTACGAACAACCTCCCTAAGAAGCAGCTAGTCCCTAAGACCAACTCCGTTTGGGCTGATAAGCTAAAAGGAAATCGAGATACCTCGAATGGTTTGAAACTTCAATTCATACCTGAGTTTCAGAAAGATGGCCTTTTGCTAATTGAGGTAGATGAACTGGATACTATGTCCGATTCTTGGGGCCATTTGCTGGTTGGGTATTTTGCCGGGAAATACCCGGGGGGGCCTGCACTCTAGAAACTTTGTCGTTCTTGGGGTGTGACATATCGTTCAGTGTCCACTCCTCCGGCTGGATTGTTTTCAAGTTTCAGACCGAAGACGACAAAAATAAGGTCCTTACAGGGGGTCCTCATTTCGTTTACGTCACTGTTCTTCTATTAAAGGATATTCCTAAATACTTCACCTTTGACACCCAGGAGATTTGTACCATGCCTCTCTGGGTCCGACTTCCATCTCTCCCTTTAGAGCTATGGAATGATAAAGCTTTGAGTCATATTTTCTCAAGGATAGGGAAACCTATAGCCACCGATAAGCTCACGCGTTGTAATGACATCATTTTCTATGCTAGAGCCCTTGTAGAAGTGGACTTGTCTAAAAGCTTAGTCCACGATATTGAACTTCAGATCGCAGAAGGGTCTCCTTTTACACAGCTTATTGAATATGAAAACCTACCATGCTTCTGCACCAAGTGCAGGAAAGTTAGGCATTCTGGTGAGAATTGCGACACATTTTCTGCTCAAACCTCCAAACGTATCCAAAATAAGACTAAACCACTAGAGCAGACCAATGGGAAGAATTCTTCCACAGTGGAGCAAACAGGGACTGGCGAAGGTGGGAACACTGATGGAGTGACTTCTGTGAGTTGTGGTGGCCATCCCGAGATAACCCAAAACGGGGCTGGCAAAGGTCGAAACATATCCTCTAGTCTGGAGAGTATGAATACTTCGGATGGCCAGCACGCGGAGTCACAAACCGGTGCTGGAAAAGGTCCGACTGAATCTCTTAATACGGAGGGTGAAAAAAGGTTGGAAGGACAGCCTGCAGAAACTCATTTCGAGGCAGGCAAAGGGAGGTTTTGTTGCACAGCGGCGCCTTCTTCTTTAGTAGACCAGTCTTTACGCCCTTCGGCTAAGGCTGGTACCTTTGATGATGGCTTTACTCGTGTGGGGAAAAAGGGTAAACCGACAGCCAGAGTGGATCCACAAACACATCTTCACTTGGGGGTGCCCTTAAGTAAGATTATGACATTACCTCATATTAAGGGTAGACGAAAGGAGGATACTCTAGAAACTAACAAAATTGATAATATGACGGGCCATACCCGTTCGTTATCATCATGATTATTGTTTGTTGGAATATAAGGGGTTTGCACCGCTCCTCAAAACAAAAGGAGATTTGCTCATTCGTGCATGAGAACAACATTGACTTGCTATGTGTTCTTGAGTCCAAGCTCAACAAAAGTACGCTCAATCGATTCTGGTCTTCAAAGTTTCATACTTGGGTCGTTTTGGACAATTTCAGCACTCATTCGGCTGGAAGAATATTTATTTTATTCAATCCGGCCTAGACTACACTGCATGCTCATGATACTGGCCCTCAAGCCATTCATTGTGTAGCCACATGCAGAATCACCTCTAATTCTTTCCACATCTCTTTTGTATACGGGTTGCACTCTATAGTGGCGAGGCGAGGTGTATGGGATTCCATTAGGAACTATGGCTTTTCCCTTCAGGAGCTATGGCTTATTATGGGAGATTTCAACACGGTTATGTGTGAGGATGAGTGTTTCAACATGGCTCCCCTCTCGAACTACGACACTAAAGACTTTGTCGAATGTTGTCGCGAGCTCGGTCTATCCGACATGCCATTTACGGGCTGCCTGTACACTTTCAGTTGGGCAAGCAGACTTAGCAAACTCGATAGAGTGCTGGTAAATGGTCTTTCGCTTCAGGCATGCTGGAACAGTCAAGCAAATTTCAGGATGTCTGGCACCTTCGACCACTCACCGTGCGTCGTCTCTATCACTGACCAACACCGATCGAAGAATAGGCCTTTTAAGTTCTTCATTATGTGGTCTTCACATCCTAATTTTGGCAATATTGTGACTAAAGCTTGGGACCAATACATCGACGGCAATGCACAACCTTAAAATGCCTTTCAAGAAGCTTAACGAGAAAGATTTCTCACACATTTCCTCTCGAGTTAAGAAAGCTAAGGCTGATCTCGATAGTGCCCAGCAGGACGCCATGGACAACCCTCATGATATTCAGAAACATATGTCGGCCACTGACCTTAGACACAAATCTGTCATCCTTTGTAAAGCATAGATGAGTTATCTCAGACAACTGGCCAAGTGCGAGCATCTTAAGCATAGCGATAGGTGCACTAAATTCTTCCACGGAATGGTCAAAAGAAACTCGAAAAGGAACTACATTGCGGCAATAATGAAGCAAGATGGTTCTCTTACGACATCGACTGACCAAGTGGCGAATGAATTCCTGAATTATTACAAGGGGCTTCTCGGTACTAAAGACCTTTGTGATCCCATTTACATGTGGATCATTTACTCGGTAAATCATCTTTCAACTGAACATGGATATAGTTTAATCAGTGTGGTAACTGATATCGACATTAAACGGGCCATTTTTGACATAGGGGATGAAAAAGCCCCTAGTCCAGATGGTTTCTAGTCCAGCTTTTTCAAGAAATCATTGAACATTGTGGGTAAAGAGTTATGTGATGGTGTTAAGGAATTTTTCAGCTCTGGGAAGCTCCTTAAGCAAATTAATCACACCTTCATTACACTTATTTCGAAATCTTCCCACTGCCCCAGTGTTAGTGATTATCGGCCCATCTCCTGTTGTAACATTATGTACAATGTAATCACCAAGATCTTAGCTTCTCGGATCGTGCCTATTCTTGATTGTCTTATAGATCGTGCTCAATCAGCTTTCATTCAAGGAAAGAGCATGACTGAAAACATTCACCTGGCACAGGAACTCCTCAAGGGTTATAATCATAAGGGGGTCTCAAATAGGTGTATGCTAAAGGTCGACCATCGTAAAGCTTTTGATTCTGTTAATTGAGAATTTCTCACGTCCACCCTTATTGGTCTGAACTTCCCCGATCAGTTCATTTCCTGGATTATGGAATGCGTCTCTACTACTTCTTATTCTATAGCTATCAATGACAACATCCATGGCCACTTTAAGGAACAAAAGGGTCTGAGGCAGAGTGACCCGTTATATCCCTTCCTTTTCGTCATTTGCTTGGATTATTTATCAATAATGCTTAAGACAAACACTCGTACAACAGTTTTTAATTACCACCCGAAGCGTTGGAATTTAAAGATCACCCACCTTGCTTTTGCGGATGACTTGCTGCTCATGTCAAGGGGCGACACAACTTCTGTAAGCATCCTTATGGACTGCTTGGAGAAGTTTAAGAATTGTTCCGGTCTGAAATCAAATGCTCTTAAATCCATCCTTTACACAGCAGGCATTAATGACAACGATCTGGACGACATCAAGGATATCACAGGCTTTGATATTGGGGCTATGCCATTCCGTTATCTCGGAATCCCTCTTGCTGTGGAAAAATTAAGAACGGTTCATTATGAGCCCTTTATTAGCAAGATCTCTACTTATATTAATGATTTGAGTAGTGTCACATTCTCATATGTGGGTAGAAGGGAGCTTATTAAGTCTGTCCTTCAGGGCGTCGAGTGTTTTTGGCTTTCTATCCTTCCCGTACCGGCAGCAGTTTGCGATAAGATTGTTAGCCTTTGTCGTACCTTCCTTTGGCATTCTAAGCAACCTCTTGTCTCTTGGAAGGAATGTTGCCTACCCAAAACTGAATGTGTGCTCGATTTTAGAGATATGAGGGCATGTAATCGTTCTCTTTTAGCAAAGTATCTTTGGGACATCCACAATAAAAAGGACACACTTTGGATACAATGGATCACACAAAAGTATCTAAATCGGGACAACATTTGGACTTAGAAAGTGTGGGGTGATGATTCCCATCTCATCAAGCGTATACTGGATATCAGAGATCAGATTCTGGATACTACAGGCTCTACTGATCTTGCGGATAACACCATGGCGGGTTGGCATAATGATACTTCCAGCGTATCAGTTAATCGACTGGCCTATGATTTCTTCAGACTGTGCAGTCCGAGAATTTAGTGGCACCGTGACGTATGAAATCCTTGTATTCTTCTAAAACATGCCTTCATTCTTTGGTTACGCATAAAGAAAAGGATGCGCACAAAGGACACGCTCCACTACTGTTACACCCCGTAAGTCCAGGACATGTATAAGAGAATGTACGTAAGGAAACAAGACTTGGAATTAGTACGAAAGGAAGAATTGTTTTTCCGACGAAAAATGTTCCGAACGTCGGAAAGGAAAAATGCTCGTTGTTGAGAATTGGATTCTCAAAAGACAATATTTGTAAAGTATGGAACTTATTAACACTATGAAAATTTATTTTTACGGATTTGGTCACGTGGGGCCCACCCGAGG
Source organism: Przewalskia tangutica (assembly GCA_029844215.1). NCBI lineage: Eukaryota > Viridiplantae > Streptophyta > Magnoliopsida > Solanales > Solanaceae > Przewalskia > Przewalskia tangutica. The sequence goes on along the minus strand of CM056718.1, from coordinate 123,627,143 downwards.
AATTTTACATTTTTGTGGGGCCCACGAGGGTTACGGAATTTTTATGGATGAATGAGAGGGCGACACGTGGCACCCCCTCATGTGGTCTTGGACGAAAATGCAAGGGGTAGAATGGTCATTGACCATGGTAGAAGATAAGTCTTCCAAAGCTTGATATTGTTGACAAGTCAACTTGTCCACCTAGGCTTGATCCAAGTGAAACTCATCCTAACCTCACATTTGTTTAAGTCTAAGCCCTCCATTGTGTTATAAGTATACTACTAGTGCAAGACTAGCTCATTTAACACTTAGAAAAATTAGAGAACCTTGTGTTCTTCATGAAGAGCTCTCGGGTTTGACCTATCTCCCACACAAAAATTTTGTAATTTTGATCCATTAGCCACAAGGCTTTAACCCAATGTCCCTAAGGGTATTGTAAGGATATCTCAATAGAAAGATTTCGGAAAAACGGCGTTTTCGTATTAGTCGCAAGGCGGAAACTAAGGGAGTTCTTCAACTTTGAAGTTGGAACTTGAAGATGGGTTCTTCATAGGCCTCTAAGGAGTGCTTGGAGCGGATTGGAACCTAAGGAAAGGAGCTAAGAATTTGCTAAGGCGCGACTTTGATTCTTGGAAATTTTAAGGGCTTGGAAAGGTATAATCTTGTCGTTTTAGCAATTAAGTTTACTTATCATTGTAGCTATGGTTATTAGCAAGCATGAGTTATATAGTATGAAGTTTGATAAGTATTTTGACTATTGGAACCCTAATCCGAAAACTAGCATGTTTAGCCTTAAGATTTCAAATCAAGTCGATTTTTGGTTTAAATCGTCGCATGTTGTATAAGAAGTAAATTGTAGTTGTTGAAGTTGTTTATAACTATATAACATGTTAGACCTTAGAACTTGGATTTGGAGAAGAATTGGAAAAGACTTTGAATTGTGGTTGTAAGTTGGCCGAGAATGGCTAGTGAACATTAACTACTTCGTATTAATTGTGGGGCGGAATTTTACACGTATTGTAAGGCGTGTAATCCCCTTTTGTTTGGTTGTTGATTGGAGCCTTAAATGTGGCATGTTGGTTATTGTATTCGGCCTTGAAAAAGGTGGCAAAGTGAGTAGAAACAAAGGAAGTGTTGCCCGATTTTCCGTAGAATTAGAGACCGTATACTTAGTGTTATTCTACGTTAGAGACTAGAAGTTGATAGTCTTATTGTGACCATTATAGGTTGACACTTCTACGTACGGCGTATTCGGCTTAGCTTGTGGATTTTAGCCGAAAAGGTATGTGAACTATCTCCTCTTCTAGCATGATTCCTAAAGATAAAGAAAGTACGTTCTACTCCTTAAATGATTCATTCCTTGGTTGTACTTGGATTGCCTAGTATAGAATTTATTCTATGTACTTCCTTGATTGTACTTTGATGTTTAAATTGTAAGTCGTATAATCCATTGCCTTAGTGGAGTTTGGATTCTTAAGAGTGAAAGTATTTTGCTTAAAGTACATAGTCTTGAAAAGGAAGTGGTTTCCAAATCTTTTGGCTAGTGCCTTAGTTTCAAAACCTAAGGGTCATTATAATGACTTTAGGTGAGTCAAAGGAGTGATTTACTTAATTGTTTTAAAAGAGGAGAAATGACGTGATTTAAGAGAAGTAGCTTGTCTTCAAGGTGTGAGTTGCTTGAGGTTTAAAAGTAGAAGAAACTTGTTTTCTATATATTAAGAGACTTGAAGTGTTTTGAAAGTTAAGAACTTGATTTGTATGTTTGTAATACTTGGTTTTAAGTATAAGTCTCTTGGTTATAAAAAAAATGAAATTGTCTAAAAAAAAAAACATAAAGGGTTATAGCGGCCTTATGGAAAGTTGGTTATAACGGCTTTATGGAAGGTTTAGAAAGTTGTCTATTTTGATTTATGGGCATAAGTTGCCTAGATTGTGAAAATTTGAAGTTACTTGATTTCAAGCTTTGAAATGAGTTTTCTAAAAGTGTAGTAACTTACTCTGAAAAATAGACATGCCTTGATACTACGTGTGTTAGTATCTTGGGGTTTTACATAAAAAGGAGCCTTTTCAAAATAATGTACGTACATAGTACTTTGGCTTGTTAAATGAGAATTAGTCTAAGTGTGTCTTGATAAGTGCTTTGGCTTGATTAATTGAGAATTAGTCTAAGTGTGCCTTGATAAGTGCTTTGGCTTGATTAATTGAGAATTAGTCTAAGTGTGCCTTGATAAGTACTTTGGCTTGATTAATTGAGAATTAGTCTAAGTGTGCCTTGATAAGTACTTTGGCTTGATTAATTGAGAATTATTCTAAGTGTGCCTTGATAAGGATTTTGGCTTGTTTAAAATGTTGAACTTGCCTATTCTTGTGGTGATAGCCTTTGTTGTGCAAGTGTTGTATTTCTGTGTTACCGCGTCTCTCGATGGAGGGTCGGTCATGTTATTCTTGATTGATGGACATACTGACACGATGGGTGGCCCACGGGTATGCTTCCACTAATCAATCATTTTGGACATACTGACACGATGGGTGGCCCACGGGTATGTTTCCATTAGGAGTGTTATTTTGTTAATCGCTTTGGACATACTGACACGATGGGTGGCCCACGAGTATGCTTCCATTTTGATTGTTGTCTTGTTGTTCCTTTTGGACCTACTGACACGATGGGTGGCCCACGGGTATGGTTCCATTAGGATTGTTGTTCCATGGACTAGCTCTCCATGAGGTTTACTGATTCGGCCTTGGTATCTGGTGGTTGACTTTCGTACTTGCCCCGTCTCGTGGCTGATTCGCCTGTACTGGTAGTTAGCCTCGTGACTTGCCCCGCTCGGTGTAGTGGCGAAGTCTCGTGATACGCCTTGGTATCCGGTAGTTAGCCTTCAGATTGCCCCGCCAGCGTGGCGCGCAGCTTGGTATCCGTAGTTGGCTTTCGTACTTGCCCCGTGTCAGCTTCGTGGTTTGGTTGTATAGTATTGTTAGTACGGTTGTTATGACACAGGTGGGACCTAGTGTTCATGTGTACTTCTTGGTGTGATTATATCATAGACTGCCGGCAGTGAGGAAGGTATTTCATGGGCATGATTGATGTTGTGGGCGTGAGACCCATTGTTATATTTAAGTGATGACTGGAAGGGCGTGAGTCCCTGACTTGACATGACTGCTTAAATATTGAGTACTGTAGTTTGGTTATCATACATGTCTCCTGCTTTGTATAGACTATTATGATTTCATTTACAGTATTTTCAGTTTCACATACTTGGTACATTCTTCGTACTGACCTCCTTCGGGGGGCTGCGTTCATGCCGCAGGTTTAGGTACGCTGTTCAGTGATCGGCAGGTGTAGGACCCTGCTCAGAGTTTTCGGATAGCTCCTTCTGTTCGGAGTCTATCTTTTTGGTATAAGTTCTTTCAGTACAGGCTTTTGTACAGTTATGGGTACGGCGGGGCCTTGTCCCGTCATAGTTCAGTATGACTCTTAGAGGTCTGTATTCATATGTGGGATTGGACTCATGTACGGTGTAGTGTCTTTTGTTATGTATATTATATGGCAGCCTTGTCGGCTTTGCCCTTGCACGTACGTTTTAAAAAAAAAATGAGGTGTTATTTAATTTCCGCAGTTTACTTAGTTTTTAAGGAAGAAGGATGCCTGTAGGGCACGATCACGCCCGGGTTCGGGCGTGGCAGAGTGGTATCGAGCGATCCTCTGAATGTCTACCGGCCGTGTCAAGTAGAGTCTTGATTATCGTGTGTTGCGCGCTACACCCATAAGCGAGGCTACAGGACATTTAGGAGTTGGTTTCTATTCTTATCACTCCAAGATCGTGCCCAGAGTGTGTTAGTAAGATAATTTCTCTCAGCGTAATTTTGTATTCTGATTATGCCTCGAGAGAACAACCGCCAGAAGGGCAAAGGAGTAGCAGGAGCTACTAGTCGGACTCGAGAGAGTTGATAGGGCTTGTGCCCGTGGTATACGGATGATGTACCACGGCGAAGTTAACCTGCGCGAGTTTTGAGACCACACGGCACGAGCCTGCGCTTTCGGTTAGGGGAAGACTTTAGGGTCATGAAGAAGCCATTATGTTATTGACCAAGATAGCGAAGCTCTGATTCTCGGCAGGAGGTTATTCGCCGACTGACAGGTGTACAGAGGGTAGAGGCCAACGCGGATATCTGCGTAAGAGGCTAGACCGGTTGGTTATCCGGTGAGTTTTGGACGAGTGCCTCAAGAATGAGTGAGATATTCGTCCCACTACCCAAGACATACCCCGCAGCTCACAGGTGGGAGATTTGATCCCACAAGGTACTTAGGAGCCGGTCCGAGCTCCAGGGGTCGAGGTTCTCAAAGGAGCAGGGGATTTTCTCAGTCGAGGCCACTTATTCATCAGTGTTTCCATTGTAGTAAGCGTCATTTGGGGAAATGCCGTCTTGGCACAGGTGTTTGTTATTATTGTGGTCGTCCGGGCCATATACTGAGGGTATGTCCTTTTAGAAGGGGTACCGGTGAGGTGGCTCAGCCTATGAGGCCGATGGTTGGTTCCCTTTCCTCCACAGCTGTACGTCCCCCAAGGCAGGGCGTTCAGATGTTAGCCAGCCGTGGTAGAGGTCAGGGTGGATTTTATAGTTCTGGCGGTCCTTCGAACCGCATAGATGATGCGACTACTGGGCAGGATCAGGAGGCGACATCGCACGGGGTTACAGGTATATTTCGATTCTTTTGAATCATACGTGCATTGTTAGATTCAGATTTTACCCTAGCGTATATGTTTTCCCTTGTTGCTAGAGTTGTAAAGTGATATTACCCCAGAGGTAGGGATACTTTGATTAGTAAAGTGAGAAGTTAAGAATATTGACAAGAATGATAAGTGAGCTGAGACTAGAGTTGTGTAGAGTTCACACATAGAAATTGCCCCATGACAGTGTAAGACCGATAGGGAAGAATGTACAGTAGAAATACTTTGGCTTATGTGACGAACCTCTAAGTGAATAGGGGATAGGGTAAGGAGTACCTTGAGATAAGAGAGAGATTTATTCCAGACTAAGAATGAGAAGTTAAGTGTGACGATGAGTCGGGTTATGGACTCATTTCGGGTCAGCCGGTAGTGTGGAATGGGGTGATGTCAGTTAGAAATGGTCCCGCTTTGTGATAGGGTCACGAGGATGCAAGGCCCAAGTTTAGTTAATCGTTGTACGAGTTCGTGGATGCGTTCCACCGGAACTAGGTCGTAAGGACTGAGAAGAGCCTTAATGGGAATGTAAGTAACTATATGGCCAAGTTTGGATAGTAACTCCAAGGATTGGAGAAGAGAAACAAAATTTGAGATTTTGTACGTGTACTAGATGAGTTTGAAAGTACGAGAAAGTATGACAAGTAAGGAAAGAAATGAACCTCTAAGGATCCCGTGTTTGGGAAGACTGTAACCTTCGAGTTTTGTGAGAGGGGCCACGGACGGAAGGTCCATTATTATGTTCACGTATGTTGTGGTGTCCATGTGTGGCATCTTTGGTCTTGTGCATATATTGATTGATAGGCATAGTAAAGAGTTTATGCCGGAGTTTGTATAACTTGATAACCGACTAAGAACATTCGGGAACGAATGTTTCTAAGGGGGGAAGAATGTTACACCCCGTAAGTCCAGGACATGTATAAGAGAATGTACGTAAGGAAACAAGACTTGGAATTAGTACGAAAGGAAGAATTGTTTTTCCGACGGAAAATGTTCCGAACGTCGGAAAGGAAAAATGCTCGTTGTTGAGAATTGGATTCTCAAAAGACAATATTTGTAAAGTATGGAACTTATTAACACTATGGAAATTTATTTTTACGGATTTGGTCACGTGGGGCCCACCCGAGGAATTTTACATTTTTGTGGGGCCCACGAGGGTTACGGAATTTTTATGGACGAATGAGAGGGCGACACGTGGCACCCCCTCATGTGGTCTTGGACGAAAATGCAAGGGGTAGAATGGTCATTGACCATGGTAGAAGATAAGTCTTCCAAAGCTTGATATTGTTGACAAGTCAACTTGTCCACCTAGGCTTGATCCAAGTGAAACTCATCCTAACCTCACATTTGTTTAAGTCTAAGCCCTCCATTGTGTTATAAGTATACTACTAGTGCAAGACTAGCTCATTTAACACTTAGAAAAATTAGAGAACCTTGTGTTCTTCATGAAGAGCTCTCGGGTTTGACCTATCTCCCACACAAAAATTTTGTAATTTTGATCCATTAGCCACAAGACTTTAACCCAATGTCCCTAAGGGTATTGTAAGGATATCTCAATAGAAAGATTTCGGAAAAACGGCGTTTTCGTATTAGTCGCAAGGCGGAAACTAAGGGAGTTCTTCAACTTTGAAGTTGGAACTTGAAGATGGGTTCTTCATAGGCCTCTAAGGAGTGCTTGGAGCGGATTGGAACCTAAGTAAAGGAGCTAAGAATTTGCTAAGGCGCGACTTTGATTCTTGGAAATTTTAAGGGCTTGGAAAGGTATAATCTTGTCGTTTTAGCAATTAAGTTTACTTATCATTGTAGCTATGGTTATTAGCAAGCATGAGTTATATAGTATGAAGTTTGATAAGTATTTTGACTATTGGAACCCTAATCCGAAAACTAGCATGTTTAGCCTTAAGATTTCAAATCAAGTCGATTTTTGGTTTAAATCGTCGCATGTTGTATAAGAAGGAAATTGTAGTTGTTGAAGTTGTTTATAACTATATAACATGTTAGACCTTAGAACTTGGATTTGGAGAAGAATTGGAAAAGACTTTGAATTGTGGTTGTAAGTTGGCCGAGAATGGCTAGTGAACATTAACTACTTCGTATTAATTGTGGGGCGGAATTTTACACGTATTGTAAGGCGTGTAATCCCCTTTTGTTTGGTTGTTGATTGGAGCCTTAAATGTGGCATGTTGGTTATTGTATTCGGCCTTGAAAAAGGTGGCAAAGTGAGTAGAAACAAAGGAAGTGCTGCCCGATTTTCCGTAGACATAGAGACCGTATACTTAGTGTTATTCTACGTTAGAGACTAGAATTTGATAGTCTTATTGTGACCATTATACGTTGACACTTCTACGTACGGCGTATTCGGCTTAGCTTGTGGATTTTAGCCGAAAAGGTATGTGAACTATCTCCTCTTCTAGCATGATTCCTAAAGATAAAGAAAGTACGTTCTACTCCTTAAATGATCCATTCCTTGGTTGTACTTGGATTGCCTAGTATAGAATTTGTTCTATGTACTTCCTTGATTGTACTTTGATGTTTAAATTGTAAGTCGTATAATCCATTGCCTTAGTGGAGTTTGGATTCTTAAGAGTGAAAGTATTTTGCTTAAAGTACATAGTCTTGAAAAGGAAGTGGTTTCCAAATCTTTTGGCTAGTGCCTTAGTTTCAAAACCTAAGGGTCATTATAATGACTTTAGGTGAGTCAAAGGAGTGATTTACTTAATTGTTTTAAAAGAGGAGAAATGACGTGATTTAAGAGAAGTAACTTGTCTTCAAGGTGTGAGTTGCTTGAGGTTTAAAAGTAGAAGAAACTTGTTTTCTATATATTAAGAGACTTGAAGTGTTTTGAAAGTTAAGAACTTGATTTGTATGTTTGTAATACTTGGTTTTAAGTATAAGTCTCTTGGTTATAAAAAGAATGAAATTGTCTAAAAAAAACCATAAAGGGTTATAACGGCTTTATGGGAAGTTGGTTATAACGGTTTTATGGAAGGTTTAGAAAGTTGTCTATTTTGATTTATGGGCATAAGTTGCCTAGATTGTGAAAATTTGAAGTTACTTGATTTCAAGCTTTGAAATGAGTTTTCTAAAAGTGTAGTAACTTACTCTGAAAAATAGACATGCCTTGATACTACGGGTGTTAGTATCTTGGGGTTTTACATAAAAAGGAGCCTTTTGAAAAGAATGTACGTACATAGTACTTTGGCTTGTTAAATGAGAATTAGTCTAAGTGTGCCTTGATAAGTGCTTTGGCTTGATTAATTGAGAATTAGTCTAAGTGTGCCTTGATAAGTGCTTTGGCTTGATTAATTGAGAATTAGTCTAAGTGTGCCTTGATAAGTGTTACACCCCGTATTTACAGGACATGTTTTAAGATAGTACGTAAGAACTCACAAGTGATAAGATTTGAGACTTGTAAAAATTTATCGGAATTAAGAAATTGTCGGAAAACGTATTATTGTGACGAATGGGAGGGCGACACGTGTCACCCCCCCTCATTGATGTCTTGGACGAAATGCATGGGCACAAGGGTCATTTGACCCTTGTTAGGAAGACAAGTCTTGCAATGTAGAGAGCTTGACATGTTTGACTTAAGTCAATGGGACCACTAGCTTGATATTTAAGTAGAGCTTATCCTAGCCACCCAAATGGTTGCATCTTGACCCTCCAATGTGCTTTATAATACTAGTAGTAGCAATACTAGTGCCAACACTTAGAAAATTTTCAAGAGAAATTGATGAACTTGAGCACGCTTCTCGGGTTTGGCTAGCTCTCTACAAAATTTTTGTTTGATGTCCATTAAGCTTCCCACTTTAAACCAAGGTTCTTGAGGTAGTGTAAGCATATCTCAATAGAAAAATCTTGGAAAAGATAGTTTACGGTTAGTCAGAAACGAAAACCTAGTTGTCTTTCTAGGTTTTGGATTGGAGGTTGAAGGAAAGTTATTGGTATGGTGCTAAGGGTCTCAACAAGCGGATTGAAGTGTCTTGGAGAGGCTCTAAACTACTAAGGAGCGACTTCGGATTTGGAATCGGATTAAGAATCGTTAAGGTATAATCTTGTCTTTTAAGGGTGTTACAAGATTATATATATATATTGTTGTTGTTAGCTTTACTTGTTGCCAACATGAAGTTGATATGATAAAGTATAAGTATTATGGATTGATTGTAGCATTGGAAATCCGGAATGTAATATAAGCCATGTTAAGTTGGATTTCAATTTAGTCGTTATTAGAAATCGTCGCATGTTACCTACTTAGAGATTATGGATTGTTATAATCAAATACGACTTGATATCATGTTATGCTACCAATTTGGATTGAAATGGAAATTTGATAAGAATTGGTAAGGTTGAACTCAAGGTGGCCGAATTTGGACTTTTTAGTTTGTTTTTCATTTGTATTGGATTACCTTCTAAATTGTGAGCCAATTGGAACATTTAGTTAGTCATTTGTATTGGAGTACCTTATAGAAATTGTGAGCCAATTGGGGCTGTTTGGTTATTGTATTCGCCTTGAAAAAGGTGGCAAAGTAAGTAGAAACAAAGGAGGTCTTTGTCAGATTTTCCGTAGAATTTAGCGACTTAGCACTTAGAATATTCTACGTTTGAATTAAGAGGTTAATGGACATTTTGTGGCCATTATAGGTTGAAGTACTTTGGAGCCTTTTTGCAACTTGTCGCTAGTCGTCGCGAGGTATGTGAACCTCTACTTTCTTTGGCATGATCCTACGTATGAAATATCCATGAGATAGTATTTCAAGATTTCTTCTACTCTTAGAAGTTAAGAAGTATTTACATTGTTGAATCTAAGTTAAGAGTATGTTAAATTGTCCTAAGTCCTTACTAGGTCTTATGGGAGACGTTGGTAAGAATGGTTAGGAAGTTATGAGATTTGATTTAAAGGCTATGTGTCTTGATTTGTTTAAAGTAAGTAAGTGGATTTTATGTTCGAAAATGACTAGAAGTTATATGATCTTAAGGGAATAAATTACTTGGTTTTGGAAGGTATGGAACTTTATATTTTTTTTTTTTTTTTTTTTATAAGTATAAGTAAGTGGGCTTTAAAGGAAGTATGTTATGAAGTTTTAATACTAAGAACTTTGATTGTCTTTTAAGGATTATGAAGTTTTAAGCGATATGATTCTTTTAAGTATGTATATGCACGTAGTATCTTTGGATCGATTTTCCTAAATGTTGTAAGAATAAAAGTGTCTTAAGTTCTCTAAAATTGAAGGGTTGTTATAATGACTTTATGGGAAGTTGTTATGACGACTTAAGAAAGAGGTAATAAGATGGTTTAAAAATGTTATGTAAGGAAAATCACACCGAGCCTACAAATAGGCGGATTATGTTATGAATACACCGAGCCTACAAATAGGCGGGTTATGTTATGAGATACACCGAGCCTACCCATAGGCGGACACGCCATATTACCCCGAGCCTACACATAGCCGTTACGTCATCAAGACACCGAGCCCCACAGCGGGCGGGTTATGTTATATGATTCCACAAGACACCGAGCCCCACAGCGGGCGGGTTATGTTATATGATTCCACAAGACACCGAGCCCCACAGCGGGCGGATTATGTCACAAGATTCATCAAGACACCGTGTCCCGCAAATGGGCGGATTATGTTATGTAAGATATGTAAGTTATGTGAGAAAGTGGATTAAACTCTTAAATGCGTATGTAAGAATATGTTGGTAAATCTTATTGAAAGAAGGATAGAACGATTAATATATGATTGATTTCGGAGTTAAAGGACATTCTTTTATACAGATATGATTTGGTTATTGCATTTTATTTGCTCCATACTTGCACTGTTGTATCGACTTCTTCGGGGCTGCGTCATGCCCGCAGTTATAGGTACCAGGTTGGTGATCCTTGCTCTTAGGATCTCTGCTCGATTTTGGAAAGAAGCTCCTTTCACTCCGAGGCTTATCTTTTAGTGCAGTGTCACGATGTAGTAGACTTATGTATATTCGTGGTATGGCGGGGCCCTGTCCCGCCACGATTGTTATGTTAAACTCTTGAGGTCCGTAGTCACATGTTGGGTCGGTTTGTAAAAAGAAAGGGATGTAATCTTGTTATGTATATGTATATGTGTCGGGAAGGTAGCCTTATCGGCTAACTCGTTGTTTAATTTCTCGCTATTTTATTTTGTAAGTTTCATGTATGTTTTGCTATTCTACGACGTATACAGGCAGGTGCCCAGTAGGGCACGATGCCGCGGGTCGGGGTCGTGACAAAAGTGGTATCGAGCGATTAGTCCTCGGAAAGTGTCTGAGCACCGTGTCTAGTAGAGTCTTGATTATCGGTGTGTTGTGCACCACATCTATAATCGTGAGTGCGCAGGACATTTAGGATTAGTTTCCATTCTTCTCACTCTGAGATCGTGCAGTAGATCTGTATTAATAGGTTGATCCGTCTCTAACGTATTCTTATGTATATGAATCAGCTATGCCTCCACGGAAGGCGACCAGGGCCCAGAAGGGCAAGGCAGCAGTGAGCGCCAGAAGGCGCAGAGTTACTGAAGAGCTCGGGCACGCACTATGCCCGAGTAGTAGGCGGGTCGGCGAGTTCAGCCACGCCAGATTAGAGGAGCCGAGAGCGGCAAGAGCTCCAGAGGTTCCTTACGAGCCTCGATTCGCGGCCGGTCGCGAGTATAGAGACTACGGGAGCGGATCCGATTATTGACCAAGATAGTAGTCGGGCAACACAGAACAGCACCACCCGAGCCGAAGCGGTTTGCGGATTAGGGATTTTCTAGGATGTCATCCACCGAGTTTTATGGTTCGAGGTCGATGAGGATCCGCAGAGTTCATTCGGCAGCTCTGGACCACGCAGGTTCTTAGGGCTTGAGACGAGTCTGCATTACGCTAGCCTCACCGATTACGCGATATCGCGTTGAACCGGTTTGAGTCGTGGTTGCTTTCGGGGTGATGATGCTCGTCCGGTGGTTTGGGATGAGTTCACGAGGCCTTTCTTGGTCACTTTTGCCTCCCGAGATGAGGAGAGCCCGTGTTGATAGGTTCTTATCATTGAGGCGAATGGGAGGACCATCGTGAGTACACCCTGCAGTTTGACTCGTTGGCTAGGTATCGCACACTATTGTGGCTAACATGGCCGATAGAGTCCATCGCTATGTTATGGGACTAGACCGTTATATGATCACCGCTTGCACGGGAGTGGCCCTTCACCAGAATGGATATCGCCAGATGCGAACATATGCACTGAGGATTGAGGCGAGAGAGAGGACCGAGCCAGGAAGGCCAGCCAGAAGGCCAAGACGGCGGAGTTCGGGGTGATTGTCGAGGCGGAGAGCCTCGCAGCGAGCTAGGTCTGATTCGGCACGCAGTGCTCCTTCCCGATTTTTACGGCGGAGGTTAGATCGGCCGGGTAATTCGAGCCGGTCGAGCTCGTGGCTTGGATTCAGATATCGCATGGGTTCTAGATCGGGCCCTCTTCCTCGATGTTCACGGTGTGGCGTGATCACCGGGAATGTCGTCGTGCCATCAGTGCTGTTTTGCTGTGGCGTCGGGCCATATGTTGAGGATTGTCCTAGTAGGAGAGTTGCAGGAGCGGATAGAAAAGTCTACCGGATCAGTTGCGGGTTCTTCGCCTTCAGTAGCTAGGCAGGATGTTCATACACCGGCAGGCCGTGGCAGAGGTCGTGGTGGAAGTTCCGATTTTAGCGTCCTTTGAACCGCCTATCTGAATTCAGGTATATCTTCGGCCCTTTACAGATTTGTATGCATGATAAGGTTGTTTTATATTTATGTATCAAGAACGGATAATATTGAAATTATGTACGTATGCTAGAAGTAAGTTGGAAGTACGAAAAGGTAATCTCTTTTGGGCTTATGATGGACGGATAAGTATGTGCGAGGTACTAGGGACATGTGTGGCAATGTTAGTATATCGGGATTGTGAAAGGAAATTATGTCGCTAATTATAAGTTTGACTCCGCAAGAACATTCGGGGACGAATGTTTCTAAGGGGGGAAGAATGTTACACCCCGTATTTACAGGACATGTTTTAAGATAGTACGTAAGAACTCACAAGTGATAAGATTTGAGACTTGTAAAAATTTATCTAATTAAGAAATTGTCGGAAACGTATTATTGTGATTTAATGGGAGGCGACACGTGTCACCCCCTCATTGATGTCTTGGACGAAATGATGGGCACGCGGTCATTTGACCTTGTTAGGAAGACAAGTCTTGCAATGTAGAGAGCTTGACATGTTTGACTTAAGTCAATGGGACCACTAGCTTGATATTTAAGTAGAGCTTATCCTAGCCACCCAAATGGTTGCATCTTGACCCTCCAATGTGCTTTATAATACTAGTAGTAGCAATACTAGTGCCAACACTTAGAAAATTTTCAAGAGAAATTGATGAACTTGAGCACAAGCTCTCGGGTTTGGCTAGCTCTCTACAAAATTTTTGTTTGATGTCCATTAAGCTTCCCACTTTAAACCAAGGTTCTTGAGGGTAGTGTAAGCATATCTCAATAGAAAAATCTTGGAAAAGATAGTTTACTGTTAGTCAGAAAACGAAAACCTAGTTGTCTTTCTAGGTTTTGGATTGGAGGTTGAAGGAAAGTTATTGGTATGGTGCTAAGGGTCTCAACAAGCGGATTGAAGTGTCTTGGAGAGGCTCTAAACTACTAAGGAGCGACTTCGGATTTGGAATCGGATTAAGAATCGTTAAGGTATAATCTTGTCTTTTAAGGGTGTTACAAGATTATATATATATATTGTTGTTGTTAGCTTTACTTGTTGCCAACATGAAGTTGATATGATAAAGTATAAGTATTATGGATTGATTGTAGCATTGGAAATCGGAATGTAATATAAGCCGTGTTAAGTTGGATTTCAATTTAGTCGTTATTAGAAATCGTCGATGTTACCTACTTAGAGATTATGGATTGTTATAATCAAATACGACTTGATATCATGTTATGCTACCAATTTGGATTGAAATGGAAATTTGATAAGAATTGGTAAGGTTGAACTCAAGGTGGCCGAATTTGGACTTTTTAGTTTGTTTTTCATTTGTATTGGATTACCTTCTAAATTGTGAGCCAATTGGGGTCATTTAGTTAGTCATTTGTATTGAGTACCTTATAGAAATTGTGAGCCAATTGGGGCTGTTTGGTTATTGTATTCGGCCTTGAAAAGGTGGCAAAGTAAGTAGAAACAAAGGAGGTGCTGTCCGATTTTCCGTAGAATTTAGCGACTTAGCACTTAGAAATATTCTAGTTTGAAATAAGAGGTTTATGGACATTTTGTGGCCATTATAGGTTGAAGTACTTTGGAGCCTTTTTGCAACTTGTCGCTAGTCGTCGCGAGGTATGTGAACCTCTACTTTCTTTGGCATGATCCTACGTATGAAATATCCATGAGATAGTATTTCAAGATTTCTTCTACTCTTAGAAGTTAAGAAGTATTTACATTGTTGAATCTAAGTTAAGAGTATGTTAAATTGTCCTAAGTCCTTACTAGGTCTTATGGGAGACGTTGGTAAGAATGGTTAGGAAGTTATGAGATTTGATTTAAAGGCTATGTGTCTTGATTTGTTTAAAGTAAGTAAGTGGATTTTATGTTCGAAAATGACTAGAAGTTATATGATCTTAAGGGAATAAATTACTTGGTTTTGGAAGGTATGGAACTTTATATTTTTTTTTTTTTTTTTTTTATAAGTATAAGTAAGTGGGCTTTAAAGGAAGTATGTTATGAAGTTTTAATACTAAGAACTTTGATTGTCTTTTAAGGATTATGAAGTTTTAAGCGATATGATTCTTTTAAGTATGTATGTACGTAGTATCTTTGGATCCAGTTTTCCTAAATGTTGTAAGAATAAAAGTGTCTTAAGTTCTCTAAAAATTGAAGGGTTGTTATAACAGCTTTATGGGAAGTTGTTATGACGACTTAAGAAGAGGTAATAAGATGGTTTAAAAATGTTATGTAAGGAAAATCACACCGAGCCTACAAATAGGCCGGATTATGTTATGAAATACACCGAGCCTACAAATAGGCCGGGTTATGTTATGAGATACACCGAGCCTACCCATAGGCCTGACACGCCATATTACCCCGAGCCTACACATAGGCCGGGTTACGTCATCAGTACACCGAGCCCCACAGGCGGGCCGGGTTATGTTATATGATTCCACAGTACACCGAGCCCCACAGGCGGGCCGGGTTATGTTATATGATTCCACAGTACACCGAGCCCCACAGGCGGGCCGGATTATGTCACAAGATTCATCAGTACACCGTGTCCCGCAAATGGGCCGGATTATGTTATGTAAGATATGTAAGTTATGTGAGAAAGGCTGGATTAAACTCTTAAGTACGTATGTAAGAATATGTTGGTAAATCTTATTGAAAGAAGGATAGGAACGATTAATATATGATTGATTTCAGGAGTTAAAAGGACATTCTTTTATACAGATATGATTTGGTTATTGCATTTTATTTCTGTTCCATACTCTGCACTTTTGTTATCGACCCTTCTGGGTGCGTTAAATGCCCGCAGTTATAGGTACCAGTTGGTGATCCTTGCTCTTAGGATCTGCTCGCTTTTGGAAAGAAGCTCCTTTCACTCCGAGGCTTATCTTTTAGTACGGTGTCACGATGTAGTAGACTTATGTATATTCGTGGTATGGCGGGCCTGTCCCGCCACGGTTGTTATGTTAATCTCTTCGAGGTCTGTAGTCACAGGTTGGGGGTCGGTTTGTAAAAAGTAAGGGATGTCACGGCGGTTGTTGTGTATATGTATCTGTGTCCAGGAAGGTAGCCTTCTCGGCTAACCCGTTGTTTAATTTCTCGCTATTTTATTTTGTAAGTTTCATGTATGTTCATTGCTATTCTCGACGTATACAACAGGTGCCTGTGTAGGGCACGATGCGCCCGGTCGGTCGTGACAATAAGTATTTTGGCTTGATTAATTGAGAATTAGTCTAAGTGTGCCTTGATAAGTACTTTGGCTTGATTAATTGAGAATTATTCTAAGTGTGCCTTGATAAGGACTTTGGCTTGTTTAAAATGTTGAACTTGCCTATGCTTGTGGTGATAGCCTTTGTTGTGCAAGTGTTGTATTTCTGTGTTACCGCGTCTCTCGATGCAGGGCCGGTCATGTTATTCTTGATTGATGGACATACTGACACGATGGATGGCCCACGGGTATGCTTCCACTAATCAATCCTTTTAGACATACTGACACGATGGGTGGCCCACGGGTATGTTTCCATTAGTAGTGTTATTTTGTTAATCTCTTTGGACATACTGACACGATGGGTGGCCCACGAGTATGCTTCCATTTTGATTGCTGTCTTGTTGTTCCTTTTGGACCTACTGACACGATGGGTGGCCCACGGGTATGGTTCCATTAGGATTGTTGTTCCATGGACTAGCTCTCCATGAGGTTTACTGATTCGGCCTTGGTATCTGGTGGTTGGCTTTCGTACTTGCCCCGTCTCGTGGCTGATTCGGCCTTGGTACCTGGTAGTTAGCCGCGCTTGCCCGTTCGGTGTAGTGGCGAAGTCTCGTGATCTGACCTTGGTATCTGGTAGTTAGCCGTACTTGCCCGCCATTGCGTGGCGCAGCAGTATCCGGTAGTTGGCTTTCGTACTTGCCGTGTCGAACCGTGGTTTGGTTGTATAGTATTGTTAAATGCGGTTGTTATGACACAGGTGGGACCTAGTGTTCATGTGTACTTCTTGGTGTGATTATATCATAGACTGCCGGCAGTGAGGAAGGTATTCCACGGGCATGATTGATGTTGTGGGCGTGAGACCCATTGTTATATTTAAGTGATGGCGGAAGGCGTGAGTCACGACTTGACATCGCTTAAATATTAGTCTCGTAGTTTGGTTATCATACATGTCTCCCGCTTTGTATAGACTATTATGATTTAATTTCTGATATTTTGATTTCATACTTGGTACATTCTTCGTCTTGACCTCGCCCGGGCTGCGTTCATCTGCGCGAGTTTAGGTACGCTGTTCGGTGATCGGCAGGTGTAGGACCCTGCTCAGAGTTTTCGGATAGCTCCTTCTGTTCGGAGTCTATCTTTTTGGTATAAGTTCTTTCGATGTGAGCTTTTATCTGATTATGGATGCAGCGGGGCCTTGTCCCGTCATAGTTCAGTATGACTCTTAGAGGTCTGTATTCATATGTGGGATTGGACTCATGTACGGGGTAGTGTCTTTTGTTATGTATATTATATGGCAGCCTTGTCGGCTTTGCCCTTGCACGTACGTTTTATAAAAAAAAATGAGGTGTTATTTAATTTCCGCAGTTTACTTAGTTGTTAAGGAAGAAGGATGCCCAGGTAGGGCACCAGTCACGGGCCCGGGGTTCGGGGCGTGACAACTACATGAACATTGACGGACTGTGTGCCATTTGTAACCAGGCAATCAAGTCTGTTAAGCACTTATTCTTCAGTTACTCGGTCAGCACCTACATATGGACTCGGATCAGGAATTGGCTTGGCATCACTAGAGCCATGTCCACCATCAACAACGCTTTGAAATTCATCAAGAAAGAGGGACGTGGTACGGGCTGACAAGCTAAAGCAAAACGTATCGCACTGGAACAGTATACCACATTTGGAACGAACGTAACAAGGTAATTTTTGAAGGATCGAGAATAGACAAGGATGATATTCTTTTCAAGTTAAAGTCCAACATTTACGGAATCTTGTATGCACTTTATCCTCATTTCATTGACAGTTTTGTGGGTATAGCTACCGGATAGTTCTTCCGACTACACGAAGTTTTCATTTACTGTCCTCAAGAATTTCCGTTATGTGGATATGCTTGAGACATCTTTTGGTTTTTTTCTACTCTATATATCTCCTTTGACGCTTGACTATCCAACCTGTGGGATTAGCTTGAGCACTTTTTGAATTTGACGAGCTTAAATCTTGTGATGGTCCTACTTGTGGATGCACACAAGATTTTTATCGTCACGTCGGTCGGTCTGTGGGTATGTCTTCATTCCTTGCTCCTTTGATGATTTTAATACACATTTACCATTCATGAAAAAAAAAAGAAAAAAAAAAGAGAAGGAATACATAAAACCAGAACCGGACATAACAAAACAACACAAAAAACCGGGTACATAGAGGAAATTAACCTATGGAAGCCAAAGATTCTATCCTAGTTCCCAGATCTCAATCTACACTCCTGTACTCCCCAAATTGCAAAAAAGAAGATTCAGCCCAAGGGGGTGCATTCAGCAAAAATGCCATTTTAATTCTAATTTTATACAGGAATTTACAATTAGATCGAATGTTGTATAGAGGAGAGGTTACGGGTGAAGGAAGTTTTAGTGACTTTGCTTCTTAAAGCAGATACATGTAGCCTGTCCATTGTTAGGATTTGAGTTTCAAATCCTACCTAATCAGAAAATAGTAAATAAGCGAAGAATAAAAATACATACAGATTTATAGTGGTTCACCCTCAATGCGAGAGCTACATCCACTTTTTCGCTGCAGATTTAACTATAATCAAATAGGAAATTTGAGTTTTACAATTCTCTTTTTCTCTCTTGCTCGGCCTCGAAGAAAGAAAAACGACGCCCTAGTCTATATATAGCGAAAACTAAGGTCTTCATAGTGTCGACGGTAAATTAGGACTCCACAACTCAACATTCGATAAGGTCCGATAGCTTTCCTTGATAGATAATGGTATCATAAATTGTGTGGCTCCATTTGGCTAAATCATCTAGTTCGCTTCTCGGTAGCAATGTTGGAAGCAATGTTGGAGGTGACTCAACTCTTAGCTTTCATGTTAAGAATCAATTATTAAGTAGTAAGAAACTAAGATTCACTACATTTCTTTATATTTTTCTAAACCTGGTAATGAGCATCTAATACGGTCGTTGAACTGGTGAATCATATATACATATAGTACCTAATCAGCTAAAGCCAAGAAATAATTTTAAAAATTGCTTCTTTAGAGTTGATAAAGTGTGCCGACTGTTTTAGTCTTTTGAACATGTGGATAATTCTTCAACAAGGACCTTAGGTTAAATACATAGGGTCAAACCTTTTTATAACGGCATCATTTGTCCGATAATTTTATGATCGTTATAGTGATGTGATGTTATATATGTATACTAACATTTGATGTTTAAATCTCATTTAACTATTATAAACGAAAGTACGCGAAGAATTATTGTTCTGTACTTTTTATGATATAAACGAAAATAATATATTTGTTAATTTTAAAATATCAATTGATTTTCATATCTATTCATTAAAAAGACTAACGAATTACAAATAAATCCATGACTAGTTGTACCATACCGATAAATAATTGAAATCTAAGGAACATATGCATTTAAATACAATTTCAAGTTTGGCGTAAGAATTCTACAATTGTAAGTTGTTTCGTAAATTTCAGTCTCTTAGCGATAATAAAATGTTTGAATTGACGAAGAATTTTGTCTAAACTTTCAGCAAAATGGAATTCAATAGATTTTCCTTAAAGGTTGTCTAAGAGCTTAACAATTGACTCTTTTATCTCACCCCAAGTAGCAATAGGTTGGGGCTCTTCATCAACACTTTCGTTGTCACCTTTTGTATCAATTGTCTCTTGTTCTTCCACTCCAATCACTTATACAATAACCTCTTCATCGGTGTAAGTTTCAAGGACTGAAAGAGTTGCGTCAAACAATCATTGTTACTGCTGGTCTCGAACCAGTCTTATTTTCGTGGCGTGCAGGCCCAATTGGGGGAGCCCACTGCTCCCTCAAATGAGCCCGTCAACCAGCCCAGATCCGGATGTTAGCCCAACACCGGATCAGTTGTTTGTTGTCCCTTGGGCCACCATACACCCCCTCGATCATTAACCTACCCGAGACCCATACTACCCAACCAATAACGAATTAGCCTCGGATCATTGAAACTCGTGTCATGCATCAAATTTTTTGACCCAAACGTCAGTTTAACCTACTATCCTCCGTTCAACCGTCACCTCTATCAAAAAATCTCAAAGTCTTATCCGACCCGAATTGGAAAGCTGTCATGTTAGATAAATTTAATGTTCTTATTAAAAATAAGAGGTGGGAATTAGTATCACATCCGTCTAATGTGAACGTCATTCGGTCTATGTGAGGGTTTTATCATAAAAAGAATTTTGATGGTTTTTTTTGCGAGATACAAAACTCGTCTTGTTGGTGATGGCAGGTCTCAGCAGGTTGAAGTCGATTGTGGTGAAATATTCAGTCTGATAGTTAAGCTAGCAACTATCAGGACTGTTCTCAGCCTGACTCTTTCCAAATCTTGGTTCATTCATCTGTTGGATGTTAAAAATGCATTCTTACATGACCATTTACAGAAAACAATATACATGCATCAACCATTAGATTTCCAAGATTATTCCCGTCCATATCATATTTGTCTGCTGAAGAAATCCTTATATGGTTTGAAACAAGATCATAGGGCATGTTATAATTGGTTTGCATGCTTTGTTTTCAAGTTGGGGTTCTCTCACAGCAAGTCTGATCAATCGTTGTTCATTTATCGAAAGGGCGTTGACATGATATATATACTTCTGTATGTCGATGATATTAATCTCACAGTATCATCCACTTCATTCGCCAGTCTATTTGTCCCTTCTTGCAGTAGAACTTGCAATAAAGGACTTGAGTCAATTGAATTATTTTCTTGGCATTATCTTCACCCAATATGCAGGTGGTTTGTTTTTTAGTCAAAAGAAATATGCCGAAGAAATAATTGACAAAACAGGGATGTCTTTCTGCAAACCATCACATACTCCAGTTGACACTAAGGCCAAAATTTAATAACGCTGTCGGAACTCCATACAGTGATCCTACACATTACCGCGGCCTTGCAGGAGCCTTGCCGTATTTGACTTTCACGAGACCAAACGGTTCAGCAAGTTTGTTTGTACATGCATGATCCGAAGGACAAACATATGGGGGCTATCAAAGGGATTCTGCGGTATGTTAAGCGTACTCTCCATTTCGGCCTACATCTGTATAAGTCCTCCATCTCACATCTTTCAGCCTACACAGATGCCGATTGGGGTGGCTGTCCGGACACACATCGTTCCACTTCCGGTTATTGTGTGTTCTTGGGGGACAATCTCATCTCTTGGTCGTTCAAACGACAATCCACACTGTCTCGGTCAAGTGCTGAGGTAGAATACCAAGCGATTGCCAATGTGGTTGTTGAATCATGTTGGCTCCGTAATCTACTGCTGGAGCTACATTGTCTGATTGAAAAGTCAATTGTGGTATATTGTGACAATGTGAGTGCGATATACTTATCCGACAATCTTGTTCAGCATCAACGCACAAATCACATTGAAATGAATATTTTATTTGTCCGCGAAAAGGTTGTACGTGGACAAGTATGTGTTCTTCATGTACCGTTTCGTTATCATATTGCTGACATCTTTACAATAGGTCTTCCGCGCGTACTTTTTGATGATTTCAGGGATAGTCTCAGCATACGAAAATCTCCCTGCTAAGACTGCGGGAGACTGTTAGAGTAATTATGGGGCAATCCCATAATTACCTCCATTCATTATTCATAATTGATATTGTAATATTTTGTAATTAGGATGATTATAATTAGTATCTTATATTTTAGGTAAGATAGATTAGTATTCCATAAGACATGCATATTATGATTTTATATATATTGTACTATTTGAATGAAATTAATCAAGAAATCAATTCCCTATAATAATTAGTTCAAAAATTATAGTCTAAAAACTATATACTAAATTAACTATCTCAGAAAGTCACTTTCTTTATTAAAGAAAATTAAAATCAAGAAAAAGTATGACATTCTAAGATTATAACTATTAATTGAATGACCATCTGAAAAATCAATGCCAAACATACACAAAATTACCAGGGACTTTATCACTTGCTGTTGCTTTATGAATTACTCTGTCAAGAAAATGGATGAGAATGTATTGGTAATTAGTAATTATTCCATCATATGTTTATGTGTTGAATGTATTGAACTTGCAATATTATTAAGTTAACTATCCAGTGATTTCACAATTATTCCATTATATGTTTATGTCTTGACTGTATTCTTCTCATATCATATGGTTCATCCAGATAAAATGAATGCATACAAATGGAAGTCTTATCATCTTTTTAAACACTACATCAAAAGTAGGTGGTTCGAGTCGTATAATATGGAAGGATATTTTGCAAGTCCTTCCAAACATACAGTAGAAGACAAATATAAATTAGTTTCTCACTTACTAGTATCATGTCATGCTAAATGTCTCTAATAGATTAAGTGCATGTTTGGATTGGCTTTTGGTACCCAGAATCATTTTTGGATACTTACTTTCGTGAAAATCAAAAATTTGATATGTTTGAATTGCCTGATCTCCAGAATTGATTCTGGCAGAATCAAATTTGTCATTTATTTCAATTTGAATTTTACTCTTTCCTTTATTACCCTCTTTAATTTTCATCAACAACTCTATTCACTTTCATTACTTTCTTTAAATATCTAGAAATAATTACTAATTTTTTTCTTCAAATATACAACTTTCATTACCCTCTTTAAATATCTAGAAATAATTACTAAAAAAAATTCAAATATACAACTTGCATTACCCTCTTTAAATATCTAGAAATAATTACTAAAAAATCAAATATCTAGAACTAATTACTAAAAAAAATCAAATATACAACTTGCATTACCCTCTTTAAATATCTAGAAATAATTACTAAAAAAATTAAATATACTACTAAAGTTGACATTTGTTTATGTGTAATTGCATATTGAAACTTTAAACTCCTCAAACATCCTAACATTGTCCGATTATACGAGGATTATCATTCTCTTTTTCCTATCGTCTTCTTTCAAATACTCCGAATATTATTACTATAATATATTATATTTTGAACAAACAAGAAATAAATATACCCATGATGATTATCATAGATCATCTAACTTGGATCAATCACAGATTTTTAATGTTGCTTCTTCATCAGAGATGGATCACATTCGAGACTTAATACGCAATCAAATTATAGAGTACATGTAAATTAGTATTGTAATAATATTTAAATACTATTTGCACTTTAAATTAGTATTGTAATAATATTCTACTAATATTTAAGTACTATATTGCACTTTAATTTCTATTATCTATTTGTAATTTTTATTTACGTACTTCTATTTTTTAATAATTTTTAATTATATATATTGACTAAATGTCTATTTTGGTAATTCTACATTCAAAATCAATTTTGATCAAAACTATCCAAACATAAATCAATTATAACAATTACTGCATCCAAACATAAATCAATTCTGCCAAAATTAATTCTGTCAGAATCAATTCTATCCACCGCTAATCCAAACATAGCCTAATACTCCCTCCGTCCCAATGTAAATGTCTTAATTAGATTTGACACGAAATTAAAGAAATAAAAAAAAAAATTGAATCTTGTGATCTTAAATTAAAAATATGTGAAGTCTTTTAAATCTTATGTTCTTAAACTTGTCTTGAAATTGAAAAACTTACTATACATATAAAGAGAATATTGAGATTTCTGTCACACAACTTTTCGTATGTAGTTTGAATGTTTACTTATATGAATGAGAAATCATTTGACAAAATTATAGGCAACAAAATTCAGAAATGAGAGATATTTGGTAAAATAAATGAACGGATCAGATTGATCGATGAGAGAGTAAACAAAAGTCTTTAATAATAAACGCAGAATTAAGGATGCAATCTTATTTTATATAAATCAGCAGCAGAACCAAAAGGATTTCCAATGAAGTTAACACAATTAACTGAAGAAAGTGTGATGGCTATCCACAGAGTTCAATTTCCTTGCTCTCTCGGCTTATTCAAGAAAACTGAAAGTCTGCATTTTGATGCTGCTAAAAGGAAAAAAAGAAAATAAATATAAAACAAGAAAATCAGCTATATATAGCTGGTGAGAATACATTAAGGGCACGTTTGGTACGCTGTATTACACTGGACTGCACTAGACAAAAAAATAATATAGCATTTGGTGGGCGTTTTCAGTCGGAGTCTGACTGTACTATTTAACACTCCAACTGTCATTTTTGAAACTCATCTAGCCCTAGACTGTACTAAAAAAAATACAGTTAATTATATATTAATACTGTAATACCATCCATTATATATTAATACAGTCCATTACAATACAGTCCATACAAAATTATACAGTCCAGTGCGACGTACCAAACGAGCCCTAAACCGGATAGCAAAAAACAAACCGAAATAATCATCTATTTGGTTTTTCTTTTCTTGTGATTATATTTTTAATTATAAAAGAACATAGAAATTAGTCTAAAGTTTACCTCATGGAGAGTTCCAGCATTGTGCTGATAGTTGAAGATGGTATATGGGTTCCAATTGCCAGTAGCTACCAAATTAAAATCATTATTAACAGTACTGTTCTCTTTAGTCCCTAACAAAAGCTTCTTCTTATGGTGGGAGGTGAGGTCTTCAACATCATCTTGCATTCCATGAGAAGGATGATTCGCGCTAGTATGTACTGATAAAGACATAATTAAGTAATTAAAACTGCTTTTATAATAGCTCAAGTATTTATCCGTTTTTTTCTTGGGTTAAAGGCAGTATTAACTAATTGAAGTGTATTTCTATTATTTTTTAAATGAGGTGGTTACACTCTTTTAACAAATGCGTTACCTGATTGTTCACCCCTTTCAAAGGAACTCCAAGATTTTAGGTTCAAATCATGAGCCATTGCTTCAAAACGCAGCTTTGATCCACCAAAAGATTTCTTTAATTTTGTTCTCTCCCTTGCCCTCTCTCTTGCTTGTTTTCTTGATTCCTTTGCAAAAGGATGATGAAATGCAGCTCTTATACGAGCGGATTTCGCCTTCTTCTTCTTCTTGGAATTTCTTTTACCATTTTTCTTGTGGTTTTGATTATTAGATGGAGATTCATCTATTCCTGATAAAACTTCACATTCAGAAGTAGAGGATGCACTATTGCTTTGATGAAGAGGACCTCTGGAGAGCTCCTTGATTGCAGATTTCGACTTTATAAGCAACCATTCCACAGTTTTGCTGGCCTTTTCTAACCTCAGAATATCTTGTAAACTGAAGAATTTACGAGCAATATCGATGGAAAGTCTTATTCTTCGGTCTCTGGGGCCTCTAGCAGTGTTGATCTTGCTGTGTCTATCTTTCTTACAAGTTCTATTGTTTCTAGGGATACTAGTTGTGCTGCTTAATTCAGCTTTTTTGTTCTTACACACTTTTACTTCCTCTCCTTTGTTGGAATCTGCCATGTTAATAGCGGTCTCGGTGCTCTCAGCTAAGGCATCATCAAGTATATTTTTATCATCATGAGCTGTAGGCAAGGGGGTTTGTGGGTGTTGAAGCAAATGATCTTGGTAATATTGGAAGAGAAGGTCGTGTTCATATTGCATTGGAGAAGGGATGTTGAACAAAGAATATGGGCAAATGGAGCTGTAATTGTAGCTGTTGCTTGAGGGATACATAATTTTTTTTACACTACAAAGAATTCTAGTAGCCCTTTTTGCTATGTTGTAGGATTAGAGCTTTGAGAAAGACGTACGTATATTAACACAACTCTAGCTAGCTGCATCAACAAGGGAAAAAAATCATGTAATTAAGACTATTAGTTGAGAAAGACTTGATATGAAATAGACTTAATTAGTACTACTACTATATATTATTCTCATAAATAGATTTTGTTAGAATTATTATTTTCTTTTTCTCCCTTCTCCGTCTCTATGCTTGTGTTCATGAGTCATGACAAAGATGGTGTTATTGTGCGGCTTTTAAAATATGTGAGAACGTACACAGCTTCATATATATGGTGTTTGATAGAGACTTATTAATTTGTATCATTCTCAAAATATAGCATTAAATTTATTAGAGAACGACAGCTTCATATTGAGTCTTAATTATGTGTGTATAGGAGTAATATAGCTAGCAAGTAGCCCTATGTGAAGATTAAGCTTAGCAAAACTGAAACTTGAGAAAGATAAGGTAAGGAACTTACCAAGATTTACATTTCCTTCATCTATGCAATTTCTAAAGAAAAGTTTGGCAAGCATTTGTTTATGAAAGATAAAGGGGGGGGGGGGAGAGAGAGAGAGGAAGTTATAGTACTAGTGTACCAGTAATACAGCAGGTTTTATGGGAAGTGAATGGTTGGGAAGAACTTCTACTTGTGCCACTTCACGTGATATCAGCTGACAGATTGACTAAAATTCTTCCCTCGCCCACCCACTATACTATAAGCACTTCATATTCTTTGCAAAAGCCCGTAATAATCAAACAGTAACCATCAGGTGCTATACATGGGAGAACTGACAATGGTATTTGCTCCTTTATTTGTTTATGAACTTTTTATCTTATTACAACCAACTAAATATATACCTAGTTCACCCTTATCGTGGAAGATAAATATGTCCATATATCATGAAAGTTTATAGTCTAATATTATTAATAGTAGTGTCCCACACAACGTGCGTGGGTTTCAATATTCTCACTAACCTACGTTCCTCTTATATAATGGAAAACAAAAGTGCCGATGTACAACCTCGTCAAGGACAATTATTACAATAGAGGAGATAACATAAACCAGAGTGTAGATAAATTATTAGATCTAAGGCTTTGATTGGTGAGTGAATGAGAGAAGGGAAGGCCCTTGTTGTTTATAGAAGCTGTAAGCCTACAACTTTTGGCTTGGGTCCTCTGTCCATGTCGCTTTCTTTGTAAAGATAAACACACTCTCTCTCTCCACTTTTCCATAACTCATCTCTTTCCATCAACATCACTTTACCCAAGCTATGTTCTAATTTATATTTTCTTAGACCTTGATTACTAGGTCATATCTTTGGGTGCGCATCTACTTTTCTTTTTCATTTTCCTCACAATCTTTTTCCCTCAACGTGACTCTATCCCAAGCTATGTGCTCATGTGTTTTTCCTCGGTTAGAATTTGAATTTGAATGTTATGTTTGTGGGATTGATGTATCCTGTAAAACATTTTCATTGAGAAATAAAAGTTGGTGACAATTGTGATTTTCTTCCGCTTGATGAGGATTTATATGTTTATAAAATTATTTGTTCTTCTTTTTCATTATCGTTGCTCAAATTGTCCTTAATGATAGAATATTTTCCTCAATTCTATTCATCCTGTATGGTAACAATATATACATATAATATATTTATTAGGAAGAATGATTCTAGGCTAATGTCTTCCTATTCTTATCCCCTAATATATTTCTATTTAATGCATAATAATATCCCTACTTTATGATTATACAACCCATCATATATACTAAGATATTACATTAATAACATTATTAATAGTAATTAATAATATTATTCTAACACTCATGATTGAAGCGGGCGCCGAATCTTGAGGCGTCGAAAATCTTCAAATAAAATCAGCGGAAGCCCTTTCGTGAAGATATTTGCGATTTGATGACGCGTTGGGACATGTAATACTCGCACCTGTCCGCGAGCCACTTTTTCACGGACAAAATGGATATCCAACTCAATATGTTTAGTGCGCTGGTGATGTATTGGATTTCCAGAGAGATATATCGCACTAATGTTGTCACAGTAAACCATAGTAGCCGTCGGAATTGGGCAATGAAGCTCTAATAAAAGATTCTGAATCCAGCACGAGTCCGACATAACATTGGCAATGACGGTATTCACTTCGTAATCGAGCGCTTAACTGTGGGTTGCCGTTTGGAAGACCATGAAACTAAATTATCACCGAGGAAGACACAATACCCAGATGTGGAGCGTCTGGTGTCCGGACAGCCTGCCCAGTCTGCATCTGTATAAGTGACAAGTTTGGAGATGCAAGATGGGTAAAGATGTAATCCATATTCCTGAGTGCCCTTAATGTAGCGTACAATGCGTTTGAGTGCCTGCATATGTTCTTCCATCGGATTATCCATGAATAGACACACTTGTTGTACGGCATAGGTGATGTCTGGTCTGGTAAAAATGAGTTATTGCAACGCGCCTGCTAGGCTGCGGTACAATGTTGGATCAGCAAAGGGTTTGCTAGAGATGACACTTAATTTGGACTTTGTGTCCACCGGTGTTGCTGAGGGTTTGCAAGAGGCCATTCCAGCTCGTTCCACGATCTCAGAGGCATACTTCTTCTGGGAGAGAAAGAGCCCACCTGCATGTCTTGTCACAGCAATTCCTAGAAAGAAGTGTAACGGACCAAGATATTTCATAGCAAATTCGGAACCAAGCTGAGACATGATATTCTTGCGAAGGGAGTCTGAAGAAGCTGTCAGAATAATATCATCAAACCGCATACAATAGAAGATAAGTCGTATGATTACCCTGATGATATATGAAAAGAGAATTATCGGACCGGCTGTGTGAAAACCCCATCTGTGATACAAAATCAAGAAATCACGATACTGTGCCACAGGTGCTGTTTGAGACCATCTGAGGACTTGTTTAGCGGCATACATGATTGAGATATTTTGGATCTCTGTATCCCAACGGTTGATGCGTATGCGATCTCATTTAGGTGACCGTGAGAAATGCATTTTTGACATCCAATGGTGAAGTGAACATCCTGCGGAGAGAGACAACCGAGCAATCGCTACGATAGTATGGTTTGACTCATCGATGAATGTCTCCCCACAATCGATATCAACCTGTTGCGTCTTCCCATTACCTACAAGACGGGTCTTATGCCGCTCAAAAGAACCATCAGATTTTTCTTTATGGCTAAAAATCCACATAGACCGAATGATATTAGCATTAGATGGACGGGGCACTAAATCTCATGTCCTATTTTTAATAAGAGCTTGATATTCATCATCCATGGCCATTTTCCAATTTGGGTCTTTCAGAACAGACACAGGGTTACATGGTAAATGTGATTTGGATACTTGGGTGTGAAGGCTATATTTAGTGTTGGGTTTGACAATACCATGTTGACTACGAGTTACTGGACGTGTTGTCGGGCCAGTGGGCTGGACGCCACTGGCCAAAGGTGGTATTTGTAGAGCTGGGCCTGGATCAGGGGCTTGGGTCGAATTAGGAGGCAAATTGCCATTGGTTGGTCCGTGGCATGTTGGGCTTGAATGAATATTGGTGTCCAAAACAGTGGATTGGGCGTCATTTGTTAAGGCCTCGGGTAATGGGTGTGAAGAACTTTGCTCATTAGTTTTGGCATTGACCGAACTATGGAACAATGGTTGGGTGAAAACTGGGTGTATCCTGGCATCCAGAAACTCATATGTGGGAGATCGTGACTCATGAATTTTTTTAAACGGGAATTGAGTTTCATCAAAGATAACATGACGGCTAATAAAAATCCTATTGAAGGATAGATCATAGCATTTGTATCCCCGATGATGGGATGGGTATCCCAAAAAAATACATGGAGTAGATCTTAGTTGTAATTTATGGATGGTGGTTGATGGGAATAATGGATAACACAAGCAACCAAAGACCCGGAGATGAGAATATGTCGGTTCTCGGAGGTAAAGTAATTAAAGGGGTGTTTGGTGTGCGATTTTTTTGTTGGGTAGTATATTCAACAAATAAGTAGCCATATGAAGTGCATGATGCCAAAAATTAGGAGGAAGCGAGGCATGAGCAAGGGATGTCCTGATAATGTTATTTATGGTTCGTATTTTTCTTTCCGTCTGTCCATTTTGTGAAGATGTGTGAGGGCATGAGAAATGAAAATTCAAACTTTAGTTTTGGCATTGACCGAACTATGGAACAATGGTTGGGTGAAAACTGGGTGTATCCTGGCATCCAGAAACTCATATGTGGGAGATCGTGACTCATGAATTTTTTTAAACGGGAATTGAGTTTCATCAAAGATAACATGACGGCTAATAAAAATCCTATTGAAGGATAGATCATAGCATTTGTATCCCCGATGATGGGATGGGTATCCCAAAAAAATACATGGAGTAGATCTTAGTTGTAATTTATGGATGGTGGTTGATGGGAATAATGGATAACACAAGCAACCAAAGACCCGGAGATGAGAATATGTCGGTTCTCGGAGGTAAAGTAATTAAAGGGGTGTTTGGTGTGCGATTTTTTTGTTGGGTAGTATATTCAACAAATAAGTAGCCATATGAAGTGCATGATGCCAAAAATTAGGAGGAAGCGAGGCATGAGCAAGGGATGTCCTGATAATGTTATTTATGGTTCGTATTTTTCTTTCTGTCTGTCCATTTTGTGAAGATGTGTGAGGGCATGAGAAACGAAAATTCAAACCATTTGTTTTGCAGAAATCCCAAAATTGTCTATTGTCAAACTCCCGCCCATTATCACATTGAATGTTTTTGATATCCCGTTCAAATTGTTTTTGGATGAATGCTCTAAAAATAAGGAATGTGGAGAAAACGTAGGATTTTTTCGAAATGAGAAATGTCCACAAAAAATTAGAGTAGCCATCTAAAACAAGCAAGTAATATCTATGTCCTGAAGAGCTCAAAACCGAGGATGTCCAAATATCACAATGTATAGTATCAAATGGCAGAAAAGTGCAATTAGAAGATGACTCAAATGGTAGTTGAATATGCTTACCCAAAGGACAAGATTGACACTTATTAAGAGTTTACATGAAATTGAATTATTGCGTTTGAGAGAGTTCAAAACAGACTCTCCCGGATGTCCCAAACGTTCATGCCACAAATTGGAATTAAAAACAGCAAAAGTAAAATGTTTCTTGTCCGGTTGTAGTAGTGAAGTAACTGGATAAAGTTCTCCCTGGCTATCATATCTCATTAGCCGCGCCCCTGTCTGAAAATCATACACAGTAAAACCAAAAGGATCAAAAGCTACGGTAACCCCGCTATCTGTAGTAAACTTTCGAACAGAGATTAGGTTTTTGATTAATTGTGGTGCATGAATAACATTTTTCAAGGCTAATGGTGGATTTGGTTTGGACAATTTAGTAGACTCATACCCTTTTATTGGAATTGAATGGCCATTTCCGACAGTTATACCATTTGATTTGCTCAAATTAAAATAGGACGTAAGATTACCTTGGGAGACGTCATATGCGACGTAGCACCTGAGTCCATATACCAATTCATGTCCGGTGGATTAAGTCTGAGTGTGTGCATGGCATGTTCAATGTCCGTCGGTTGGCCCACTGTTGAGTGGGCCTCATTCCACACTTGAGGCCCAGATGAAGTCCCGCCTGAGTTGCTGCCAGGTCCAGCAAAGAACGCTGGGCCGCCTGAATTGCTGCCAGGCCCAGGAAAAAATGAAGGCCCTCCCGTGAAGCTACTCCCAGCCTCGCTGTTGGGCTTGTTGAAATTCGGCCCAGCAGTGGGCTGGGCATATCCAGCAAATGCATTTCCAGAATACTTCATGGGCTGTTGAGCTGCTGGGGAGTATAAAGTGGAGTTGGGCCTGGCCCAGTTGGTTGTAGGGTAAGGACAAGGTGGTCCAGCCCAATTCCACTGTGCCAGTCCATCTGTGGTCTTCCATTGCCGCCGAGTAGCCGTCATAAATCGCTGCAGCCATGTGGAACCACCGGAACCACTGCGCGCGGAACCGCCGAACCCTCCGCCGCCATAATTCCGATTGTTCCCGTTTCTATTGCGGTTTCCACTTTTTTTATTTCCATGTCGTCCTTTTTTACCCCGGTTAATTTGTGGGGTTGCAACATTACTTCCATCATTGGTGGCCATGTACGCCGAATCAGTTGTGTTAACAACCTTTTTAGAGAAGTCTTGTTCTTCTAGGATTAACATAGATCTTGCTTTGTAGAATAATGGAAGTG
The DNA here is from genome assembly GCA_029844215.1 of Przewalskia tangutica. NCBI lineage: Eukaryota > Viridiplantae > Streptophyta > Magnoliopsida > Solanales > Solanaceae > Przewalskia > Przewalskia tangutica. The sequence continues at coordinate 123,595,636 of CM056718.1, read as the reverse complement.
GGTTACTTTGACGGATAACGGTGGCAACTCCGCTATATGCCTCTGTCAATCCGGCAACAAGTTGTAGAACCAAACGGTTGTCGGAGACGGGGGATCCAACATTCTTTAATTGATCCACCAACACTTTGAGGCGTTGACAATAAGCGAAAACATTAGAAAAATCCTCCATATCAACATTAGAGAATTCTTGTTCCAAAGCAACTGCACGAGAATTTTGATTATCATAAAAAATGTCCCGTAATCGATTCCAAGCGTCAATTGCCTTAGAATCTGTTTCCATGATCGTGTGCAACAAATCAGTTGATATTGTTGAATATATTCAACCAAGAACGGTGGCATCTAGGACATCCCACAATTCTTTGTCTTTATCCGTTGTCAAGACTTTTTCTGTGTCTTTTTCCGGGGAAATGATGTGGTGAAGAACCCGGTGAGAACGACAACATATTTTGAAAAGTTCCGCCCAGAAAGCATAATGCACATTCTCCATTTGTAAAGTTATGGGAACATGAGTTTTGATATTAGATACTGTGAGAGCGGGGTGATAAAATGATTTGGATTCAAACATGTTGATGATAGTTGGATGAACGAACACCGGAAAAACACGATGAACAGGAAAAACCTTCAAATTCTCGGTTATGGGGATGGAGGAGCCGAAATTTTGAGAGAGAAAGGGAAAAAAAAATTGGTATTTTTTGATATTAGGAAGATGAATCTTTTCCTTAAGCTCTTGATACCATGATAGAATATTTTCCTCAATTCTATTCATCTTGTATGGTAACAATATATACATAGAATATATTTATTAGGAAGAATGATTCTAAGCTAATGTCTTCCTATTCTTATCACCTAATATCTTTCTATTTAATGCATAATAATATCCCTACTTTATGATTATACAACCTACCATATATACTAAGATATTACATTACACTTAATTCATAACACTAAAACTTTATAATTTTTCATTATTTCATGGATTACTAGGTCATATTTATGGTCACACCCGCTTTTCTTTCATTCTCCACACAATCTCTTTCCCTCAACATGACTTTGTCCCAAGTCTATGTTACTCAGGTGTGGGAATTAAAGCTATGTGCTAATTAGATGTTTGAAGCCATATGAAGTAGCTTTCAGAGAGGTTTATCGTGATTCAATTCTCACAATCCTAGCTAGCTCCTTCCTCTACTTTAACTGTCAAGACTTCTTTAATTTCTCGCACACCTTTAGTCATGAAAAGATTGTTTTATGCTTGTACTTGCCACTAGGGGTGTACAAAACAGGACCGGACCGGAAAACCGGACCGGAACCGGACCGGAATGGACCGGACCGGTCCGGACCGGTGGATTCCGGTCCGGTCCTCGGTCCGTCAAAAATGTCGATTCCGGTTTTCCGGTCCGGTCCGGGTAAAAACCGGAATTTTCCGGTCCGGACCGGAATGGACCGGATTTTTTTTTTTTTTTTTTTATAAATTGAATTTTCAATATTGAAATTGACATTCCCGGATGCGGTGCCACGCAATTTTTACGTTGAAATCAATTGTACATCGCGAGATATTTAGATTTGAAAAGGGGAAAAATGTAACGATTTGGGGGAAAAGTGAAATTGAGAGGCAAGATGGACGTTTTTGGAGAAATCGGAGGAATCAAACCGCTTATGCAGTTTGGCCACCCCCGTATCGAAAAAATACGCGAAATCAAAAAAAAAATTAGGTAAAACGGACGTCCGAGCGCAAAGTTATGACCATATAAAGTTTGATCAATTTACAACCTATATTTCTTATGTCAATACGTCCCGGGTGGCGGGAGAAGTGGCGGGGGGACTGCAGGTGGATGGGGCTGGCGGGGGTGGTGGCTGGGGGACTGGGGCAAATCATTCGGTCAAGTAACTGTAATTTCGGTCTTGATCTTGGTTGATCGGTTTTAACATTTTGTGCACCCCTAGTTTCAGGAATGTCCAAATTCCAAATATAAAATAGAAAATATAAATGTGGTGTGTAACTTTAATTAATGAGTAGTTCGAGTTAGTATCTGAACCAAGTACATTTGGTGATTTTCTTTAAGTTAGTTATATTAATGAAATAAAGTTTATTGAAGGATAAGGAAAAAAACAAACATATTTAATGAGATTGATAAACGAACACATTCTTAAAAATTTATAATTTAATTGCATTTAACAAAAAAAAAAAAAATCCGGTCCAACCGGTCCAAATCGGACCGACGGAATTTTCCCGGTCCTCGGTCGTAAATTTTCGGATTAGGTTCGGTCCATTCCGGTTCCGGTCCGGTCCGGTCCGGTTCTGGACCGGTGAACACCCCTACTTGCCACTCATGATGTTCCCAACACTTCCCTTGAAACCCTAGCTTGAGCTTTCAGTCCCTCTTCTTTATTACTCCCTTTCTGTTCCGATGTATGTGATAACTTTTCTTTCTTGATATATATTTAAATTGTGTGAACTTGACTAATATTTGAAAACATATTTTTTTATTATATTAACATAAAAGGAGTTGCAACTTATATAAATTTTTATACCGTTTTTGAATATCTAATTTTTAATATTAAATTGATTTAATCCATTTAAACTTAGAAAATTAGTCAAATTAACTTTGATAAGCGAAAAGTATCATATAAATTTGAGTAGCTGAAATATTATAATTACTTGCTCTTATCCTTTTAGTGTAATAATAATAATAATAATAATAATAATGAGTTAGTAATTATTTGACTAAGTTACCCTTTTTTCTCTCATCAAAACGTGTCATAATATAAGAAAAACTTTTCTGGAAAACTGTATAGATCGTTTATTGGGCAATGATAAATTTGGAAAAAAAAATTAATGTCTTCTTAATTTTTTTTTTTTTTGATAATCGAGGTTTTCAGGTTTGCGTCTGACTATGGTATTACCCAGACATTTTCGAGTGATGGCATCGGTCCTTCAACAACATCACCAGTAAATCGCGGAATGTCTTCCAGGTTCTTTAGTTTACGAGGCGTCTGATCAACGATGAGGCCAAATTCTCCAACATGCATAATTTCTTCACGCCTACGGGGAATCGAACTCACGCTGTCTATGTCAGAGCGTCTTATAGCGCCCAGACCACTGGACTATGCCCCGGAGGACAATGTCTTCTTAATTTTAAAATGGACTGACAGACGAATTATTCTTATTGTTTTTTTTTTTGTTTATATTGTTGGAAGTATTCTTTAAAATGGTGATAATTCTTTTCAGCGTTTCCATTTCCACTAATAGGAAAAATCTGCTTTGCACGACACTAAATCCTTGTTTCCATAAATGAATGCCGCTGATTCAAATGCCTTACCCTTTCACTCCCTTCACATTTCACACAAGCCCTAGAGAAAGGCAGACGAGGGGAGGGCAGGAAGCTGTACTATTTAAACTCTCTGGCACTATTTTATGTGAGGACCACAAAAAAAGTGAAAAACTAGTATGACCTTGGGATAGGAGGTGTTCTTTGGTAATTGCTTTTAGACCATCTCCATGAGACAGTGAGATAATTCCTCACATCCTATTAATAATTTTAAGTATCATTAATTATCTTCATTTATCACGTACACTTCACAGTAGAAGATATTTCAAAAAATAATTTATTTTCTATTTCCTCCACATCAATACATATACTCCATCATATATATTCATTCTATCTCATTTTCTATTTTGTATATGATATTATTCTTGTAATTTATATTATTATACATATAATAATAAAATTATAAATTACTTATATTTATTTAATTTTGACACTTATCAAATATTATTATAATATTAAAACATAAAAATACATGATTTTATTAATGAAGATAAATTAATCGTACAATTTATCAAAAACACACTAAAACATTGATAATATTAAAAATCACAAATTAAAAATTAATTTTCGGTTGCTCCATCTCTAGGAAATATGCATGTTCTTGCAACATTAAATCTTGATGGTAACAATATTTCTCGTACTATACCACCTAGTTTGATGAATTCTCGCATCAACATTTTGAATTTGAGCAAGAACGCTATTGAAGGGTACATTATATATGACATTTGAAAATTGGATGACATATTTTGAGAATTTTGTGGACGTGAATATTGAGATTTTGTAGTTAGTTATGAAATATAAAATTTGGAGGAAGATTAAAATTTTGATTAGCATCCATATTTAAAAAATAGCAAATACTTTGGAAGAAGATAGAAATTTGGAGAAAATAGCCAAAATATTTTGGTGTCCAAATGAAGTAAACCTAGTCTCTTTTTATAGATCTTGAAAAATTAAAAAAATTGGTGTTTTTTTTAATTTAAATTCGGTTAAATTATTCGTCAAAAATAGCAATTAAAATACTGGTGGAAAATGAATTTCTGGCAGTCAATCGCAGGCTGCCACATGGCACTGCAGGAGACATTGTCTCCTGCACCTTCCACAGCAGGAGACATTGTCTCCACGTGACAAGATTATCTCCTATATATTCAATAATTTTCAATTATTTCTACGTCAACATGTCATTCAAAATGTCTCCTGCTGTATGTAATTATCGGGGACAATGTCCCCTGCTGGAGATGGTCTTAGAAGTTAAAGACTTTAAGGGCCCGTTTGGTACAGCTTATTAAAAAGAGCTTTTAGGGGTAGAGCTTTTCAAGTAGAACTTTTTATCAAAAAGTGATTAGGTGTTTGGTTGTCAATAAAAAAAGTATTTTTGTATAAAATACAAAAAAAATATAAGTCAAAATTACCTCTACTCAAGAAGCTCAAATTTCAAAAGCTCTTTTGGATTTGTCAACCAAAGCCAAAAGCACTTCTGGCCTTTGAAAAAGCCCAACCAAACGGGGACTTAAGATAACAATGAAAAATACTTGAAAGAAATAATTTCATTTTATTAATGAATGAATATATATATAATTTATAATCTCCATAATATGGAAAATTATATTCCTACTCTACTCCCAAAGCCTTATTTTATTTGTACAAGTATCTTATAATTATGGTAAATATACAATGCTAATTAATTACAAATACAACACTACAAATAAGGCTTAAAACAGTGAGCCAAACATTCCTTTTATTTCTTTGTGTGTCAGTGATATTGTCACAATCAAAATCAGAGGGCCGCGACGGGCACCCGGACCCCACCCGTTGGGTCCCGCCATTTGTACATTCAATACCTAATCGTAATTAAACACGGACTAATACGAAAGAAACTTATGTGAAATTTTTATTTCAGAAAAACAACTTATATATATACATACTCATACCAAGGCCGATAAAGTCATACAAGTCTACTACACCCACAGGACATCATCTACAAGCCTATAAAAAGTATACGACATCAACAGGTCGGGACAGGGCCCCGCCATACTCATATACACATGTAAAAATTATCATACCAAGACAGACCGACACTCTGAAACAAGGAGAGTGCTCCAAAATTCACTGAGTCTGCAACCTACTAACGTGGATCATCGTCTTGTCTACATGAACATGCGGGCATAAAATACAGCGTCTCTCGACAAAAGGGACGTCAGTACGACTGATGTACTGAGTATGTCAGACATGAATAATAGCATAACAGAGATATAACAATAATTGAAATAGAAACAACTGACCAGCAGTAAATACCTCTAAGTATGTGTGAAATCATGCTAATCTAAAGTAGTCCCAACCTGGTCTACCTGGTTTTTAGTATCTGGATTAATTACCTTACATCCTACCTGTTTAAACAAGATTAAGTATATCCCCAACATTCGAGGACGAATGTTTCTAAGGGGGAGAGAATGTAGCACCTCGTAATTTCGGGTAAAGATGTGAACGAAGAAAATAGACCCGAGTGTTGAGGAAGGTATTGTCACGCCCCAACTTTTCCTAAGTCTTTACTTAGGGCGTGATGGCACCTGGACAATTATTTTCCACCAGGAGCACCATTTAATTCTCTTTATTTAGAAATTTAAACTTATATTCAAATACAGAGCTATTAATAAAATAACAATAAAGAAATTTGTTTATGACTTTATTAAAAATATAACGCGAGCCCATGCTCGTGCAAATATTGTTTCAACATAGACATACTGACAAATATTATTCTAAGTTGGAAGGGAGACCATTCCACACGGGCATTTCACGAGACATTGGAACTGACATTCTGAACCTGACGAGTACCAAGCCCGAAACAATGGACTTGGTATGACAAGAGACTGCGGGACAATCGCTAGCCTTGGCGTGGAGCCTTTCCTCTATCACGCTTTCCTGAAACATGTTAAATAAAGAGTCAGCCCTACCATCTGGGGCTGAGTGAGAACCTTACCCTGCAATTCAAAGTAACACCACAATATTCTAAGCGCAATCACATTATAACGTAATAAGCATATTGCAAAACATATCAGGTTACAACATTTTTAAATATGCAACAACTCCTCATAGGAAATTCTCGGTTTAACTAACACTTCATTTTATCTCGTATTATACGTTAAGACATTCCCCTGCATTTCCACATGTTTATTACATTTATATATTTGTGAACGCGTATTCACTTTTCATATTTATATATAGGTGAACATGTATTCATCTTTCATATTTGTTGCGGCGTGCAACCCGATCCATTATATTTACGTATTTGTGAACACGTATTCACTTTACGTTTTGTTGCGGCGTGCAACCCGATCCATTATGTTTACGTATTTGTGAACGCGTATTCACTTTACGTTTTGTTTCGGCGTGCAACCCGACCCATTATATTTACGTATTTGTGAACGCGTATTCACTTTACGTTTTGTTGCGGCGTGCAACCCGACCCATTATATTTACGTATTTGTGAACACGTATTCACTTTACGTTTTGTTGCGGCGTGCAACCCGATCCATTATGTTTATATTTATATATTTATGTGAACACGTATTCACTTTTCATATTTTTCAGAAGATCGAATAAATAATATTCTCTTTCCCAACATTCTGTCATTCATACTTGTAACAATTATAACTTTTTAACCATAACTCCAACTAAGGTGTTTCTCAAGCGGAAACTAAGGTAAGACAGAGATCTTTCACTGTACAAAATTTCATTTAAAACTACTTTGGGTAACTAACAAAAATTTATCCTCAAAACAGCCATATGAGATTTGTTTCGGCAGAATATTTATTAAACAGAACCCAATCTTAGAATAATCATAACTCCTGCTTTGTAAACCCGTTCAAGCCCCATAAAATCTCAAAACGACGAGAACAGAGAGCTACACGTCTCCATGTGAACCATCCTTTCATATTCTGTACCATTTGGTACAGTTTTACACTTTTATTCGCTGCCCTTTCTGGATCTCGATAGATCCAAGGCAGAAACTTTAAACAGCGATAACTATCAATCCGTAAGTCGGATAGACCCCCGTAAGGTCTCAAAATGTTCACAACAGAGAGATCTAGAACTTTCATTTACCAACAATTTTCATATTCCCCACAGGTTAGTACAGTTTTACGTTTCCACTCCATGCCCTTCTGGATTCCGATGAATCCGTGGCAGCAACTTCAAACTACAATAACTCTCAACTCGTAAGTCCGTTTTAATAAATCCTTATCTATATCTGTCCGTAACAGAGATATTTACAACCATATAAATTTTCATATAATTCTAATAAGTAAAACTCAATAAAAACAGTCTGTAATTATGCCTTTCCGAATTTCGACCAAATCTAAGGCATAAACTTTGAACTATGATAACTTTCAAACTGTATGTCCATTTTACCTCATTTTTTGTTCTATATGATCATATTAGAGAGGTGTACCACTATTCCGAATTTCATCAAATTCTAACAATTATAACTCAGTGAGAACAGTTCGTAAAGTTCATGACGCAACTAGTTATCTACACAATCAAAAGTTCAATATTTATTTTCAACACTCAATTCTTATTCTAACATGTATTGAACTAAAAATAAAGGATGTTACCAAGAATTTCTGAGTGAGAAAACTCACCTTGTAAGTGTGAAGATTAGTGTTGTGTGGTTGCTAAATTATCCTTACTCTCTAGTATTTTTTATTCTTGTTCTTCTTGCCCTCTTGGTATTTTTTTCCTCTTCTTTTCACTTGTTTTTTTTCTGATTTTCTAACCTTTATGTTATGTACTTTGTTTGTGTGTAAATACAATGTATAAGTGAAGAGTTTTCTATAACCTATGGGAGGTGGAATGACAAGAGTTGGAGGTGAAATGAAAAGGGGGGAAGGGGGGGAAGGACGTGCACTTTGCCATGCATCTTCTCTTTTTTTTTTCTTTTGTTTTTTTGTTTTTGTTTTTTTGTTTTCTTATTTTCATTTTATCTATCTATTTATCCAACTTTAACACTAACTCTATCCCATGCAATTTATTCTTTGTTTTCTTTTATATATATATATATATATATATATTTATTAACTCAACCACAACTATATATTATTATTATTTTTTTCCGGATTTTACATTCTCTCCTCCTTAAGCAACATTCGTCCTCGAATGTGAATAAGGTCGTAACATAATCACATAGACCCAATAATGTTTATTGTTATTGTAACAATAATTTGGGGCTTCACATTCTCTCTTCCTTAAGAAGCATTCGTCCTCGAATGGAATAAGGTTGTAACACATGCATATAGACACGCAAATGGAACACATATGAAGTACTATGTAACACTTTTTTTTATTACCTTAGTAAAATATGAATGGATATTTGACTTTCATCGCGTCCTCGGCTTCCCAGGTGGCTTCCTCGGTGGAGTGGTTCCTCCATAGGACCTTCACGGAAGCAATATCTTTATTCCTAAGGCGCTTAACCTTCCTATCAAGTATTTTCACCGGAACTTCTTCATATTGAAGCTCTTTATTAAGAACTATCTCATGGGGAAGGATGACGTGACTTGGATCGTGCAAGTATTTTCGTAACATTAACACATGAAATACCGGATGCACTGCTTCCATCTCTTGTGGAAGTGCTAATTCGTAAGCCACATTCCCCACTCTTCGCAAGATCTCATATGGCCCAATAAATCTTGGGCTCAATTTCCCTTTCTTACCAAAACGCATCACTCCCTTCATTGGGGACACTTTTAAAAATACTTTCTCCCCCTCTTGGAATTCAAGATCTCTTTTCCGATGATCCGCATAGGACTTATGACGGCTATGAGCTGTTTTGATCCGCTCTCGAATCATCTGTACCTTATCATTTGTTTTTTGAATGACTTGGTCGAAACGATTCGTCTCACCCACCTCGAACCATCCAAGTGGAGACCTACATTTTCGTCCATATAATGCTTCAAACGGCCATTTGTATGCTAGAGTGAAAACTATTATTGTAGGCGAACTCAATTAGACATAGATGGTCCAACCAACTTCCCAAAATCTAACACAAGATCGCAACATGTCCTCAAGTGTTTGGATTGTTCGCTCGGCTTGCCCATCTGTTTTGCGGGTGGAAAGCCGTGCTTAACTTAACTTTTATCCGAGACCTGCTGGAAACTTTGCCAAAAGTGTGAGGTGGCGGAACCCATATCTGAAATAATTTGTAAGGGAATCGTGTAACCGCACAATCTCCTTCAAATAAATCTGTGTGTCTTGTGGTGCGCGATACGTAGTCTCGACCGGTAAGAAATGGGCTGACTTTGTAAGTCGATCAACAATCACCCAAATAGAATCATACCCTTCTCGAGTTTTGGTGGGCCATTTACAAAATCCATATGAATCGCCTCCCATTTCCACATGGGGACCCGATGTCTCAAGTAATCCGTCAGGTTTTGATGTTCACTTTCACTGCGACATATAAGACACCTCCCGACAAACTCCGAATGATCTTCTTCATCCCGTCCACGATGAATTTACCTTGAGGTCCCGATACATTTTGTTGACCACTGGATGAATGGAATATCTTGTGTTGTGACCTCATCTAAGATCTTCCTCCTTAGATCTTTTACCTTAGGAACACATAACCTACCCTTATACCGAAGGTTCCGCCATTATCTCCCAATGTAAATCGTGAAGGTTTTCCCTGTTGGATCCTCTCGAAATCCAACAAACTCCGTATCCTCAAACCGACTTTCTTTTATTTCGAAGCTAAAGGCATCATGGTATCATGTACCACCACCCTACCTTCACCGATCTCGGTTAAGTTAACCAGGGTTTCCCAATCTTTGTACCTCGAACAATACCCTCTTTTGTATTGCCAAATGAGCCAACCGCCCATTGATCTCTCGAGCGCGTCTACCACCACGTTAGCTTTCCCAGATGGTAAAGAATACTAAGGTCATAATCCTTAAGCAACTCTAACCATCTTCTTTGTCTGAGATTCAAATCCTTCGCGTGGTTATGTCGCAAACTCTTATGATCTGTAAATATGTCCACATGCACACCATACAAATAATGTCTCCATATTCGTAAGTCAAACACCACCGCAGCTAATTCCAAGTCATGAGTTGGGTAATTCTTCTCATGTATCTTCAATTGTCTAGATGCATACACAATAACCTTTCCAAACTGCATCAAGACACATCCTAACCCAACTCTAGAGGCATCGCAATAGACTGTGAACCCTTCTTGTCCCGATGGTAAGGTTATGACTGGTGCAGTAGTCAACAATTCCTTTAGTTTCTGAAAACTTGTTTCACATGCTTCTGACCACTGGTACTTAACCGCTTTTTGAGTCAACCGGGTCAAAAGAGTAGCAAGACTAGAAAAACCTTTTACGAATCTTCTATAATACCCAGCCAAACCCAAGAAACTTCTAACCTCTGTCGGAGTGGTCGGTTTTGGCCAGTTCTTCACTGCTTCTATCTTCTGGGGGTCTACCATAATTCCATCCCTTGACACAACATGACCCAAAAGGCTACCTTTTCCAACCAAAATTCACACTTTGAAAATTTAGCATATAGTTTCTCCTGTTTCAAGACTTCAAGATCGCCTCAGATGTTCTTCATGTTCTTCAACACTCTTACTGTAGATTAGGATATCATCTATGAACACAATCACGAACAAATCTAGAAATGGTTTGAAGATTCTGTTCATTAAATCCATAAAAGTCGTTGGGGCATTGGTTAACCCAAAAGACATGACCAAGAACTCATAATGGCCGTATCGGGTTCTAAAGGCTGTTTTGGATATATCATCTGGATTTATTTTCAGCTGGTGATATCCCGAACGGAGATCAATCTTGGAAAAATAGCTAGCTCCCTGAAGTTGGTCAAAAGGATCATCGATTCTTGGTAATGGGTATCGGTTCTTGATCGTGACCTTATTAAGCTGTCGATAATCGATGCACATTCGGAGCGATCCGTCTTTCTTTTTCACAAACAGGACTGGTGCACCCCAAGGGGAAACACTAGGCCTTATAAAGCCTTTATCAAGAAGATCCTTCAATTGTTCTTTTAACTCCCTCAATTCAGCTGGGGCCATTCGATATGGAGGAATAGAAATGGGTCTTGTACCCGGAATTAACTCTATAGCAAACTCCACTTCTCGATCCGGAGGAAGGCCTGGAAGATCTTCAGGAAAAACCTCCGGAAAATTTCGAACAATAGGAACATCATTCACTGCTGGGGATTCCTTTTGGGTATCCACTATATTAGCCAGATATGCATACTCCACTCTGTGACTTCTCAATAACTTTTGAGCCCCAAGGTAGGAAATAAACTGACCTGAGGATATTCCAATCCTACCCCTTATAACAACTTCTGGTTCTCCGGGAAAAGTTAATCTCACTATCTTTCGCCGACAATATATCATGGCATAACATGCCGACAACCAATTCATACCCAAAATGATGTCGAAGTCTACCATATCAAGTAGTACTAGGTTCACCATTATTCACCTGCCATTCACTTCTAATGGGAAATTATTTACCACCCGAGAGGCCCAAATTGAGGCCCCTACTGGTGTCATAACCTCAAAAGGTTCACTTAAATAAGAAGGTTCTACGTGTAAATTCTTAGCAAAGCCCATTGACACATATGAAAATGTAGAGTCGGGATCGTATAATACAAATGCAGGAATACTCGAGACTAGCAAAATACCTGTGACCACCGTTAGATGTACGCCTCATTCCTCTGGGGCAAAGCGTAGAGCCGATTAGAATTGTTGGGTTGACCTCCCTGACTCTGGCGGGGTTGGTTTCCCTGATTTCCCCTGTAGGCAGCTGTGGTTGCTTCTGACCTCCCCTGAATAGATTGAGTTTGGGTCCTCTTCTTGCAATCCCTGACATAGTGGCCTGACTCTCCACAGTTATAACATGTCTTCGTTAAGAGCCGACATTCTCCATTGTGTTTCCTTTGACAAATCTTACAAATCGGTTTGTCACCTCCTGTGTTAGGGTTGGTGGCCTTGTCCTTGCTACCTTGGTAATTAGACCAACGTGCCCTTAGGCTTGAAATAAGATCGCCTGATTGGTTCGGTCACAAGATCCTTTACTAAACTCCCGCTTCGATTTTGACTCGGTTAAATGATCACGACGTCCAAATCTCTTCTGCGAATATTCTCTTTTTCTTTAGCGAAACCTTCTACCCTCAAAGCCATATCGACAATCAAGATAAGTTCGATCGTTGGCTAACGCCACCACCTTCTTCGCTATGTTGGGTTTAAACCCTCTACAAATCGCTTGACTCTATCCATTTCTGTAGGGACGACATGTGTGTTGTATGTCGATAACCTCACGAACTGTGTGTCATATTCTTGTACACTGCGGTCACCTTGCTTCAATTGTTCAAACTCCCGTCTGAGCGCATCCTTGCGCGTATTAGGCATAAATTTCTCAATGAATGTCGCTCTGAACCCTCCCCAAGTCATTGGTGGTGACATCGGGGGACAATTTTTCCTAAAATTCCTCCACCACACCCCTGCATCATCCACTAGTCGTGCGCCTACCAAGTTGACGCCCTGCGTCTCCACGCATCCCAATGTGAACATTAAGTTTTCAACTTCATCGAGGAATACCATCGGGTCGGCCTTGGGGTCCTTCCCTGAGTACAATGGTTCTCTTCTCCTCATAAAATTTGCCCATAGCCTATCGTGCATCGCTGAGGTTCTACACTCTCGGTGGTGCGCATGATCGGTCCCCTGGGCCGTCAGTTACGGTTGGGCTATGACAGACACTAGTGCAGCGGAACCATGTGTGGAACTGCAGTTGTCATTAACTCTATGAGTCTATCTAGTTTTTGTCCCACCGTTTCTTGGGCCATTTGACTCTCGTTCTCTCCAACATTTTCTCCGCTCCCTTCAGACACCACTACGTCAACTGGAGGTACATGAGCTTCGTGATGAACCTCCTCTTGAGCCCCCGGGATTTGTGAATTCACCATTTTCTGTGAAGACAAACACACTCATATTTTAGAAGACGAAATGTCTACTATATCTCTTAAAATTTTCTTATAGTTCATAAGCATGCGACACCACACGAAAAGCAGATTAACTAAACAATAATGACAACTCATAACTTGCATTAAAAATGTTTCATTCCTCATATTTGAAAATATTTCATGACATTACAATACATCAGAGCATGTCATTTTATGTCACTCCCTATAGCTCTCTTACTCGAACATGCACCTACTACAACACGTTCTAAAGGGCTTAACCGCATAATTCGCCTATTCTGCTGATTGGCATTCAACTCCCTGTGAACCTTCTTCCTTGCTTCCCTTTCCATTTCGCTCATTCTTTCCCCTACTACTATTACCTGAAATAGAAATTTGATCCAGGAACCTTCTGTAACATCTCCTCTTAGCATCTTTGCCCCTCTGAATGAGGATCGGAATTTTTTCGGGACAGAGTTGAATATTATCCGTAATATGACTCCAATCGGAAAGTTGAAGAAGGTTGGGTCGTAGGAACGTCTCTTCTTTCTACTCCTAAACAAATACGCACAAAGTTCGATTGTGTCGCACATATACTCGTTAAAATCATCTCCTGAGTTCATCTTACGACGCATGAATTTCTTCTGAGCTTGCATTTCCTTTGCCTGTTCCTCGAGTACTTCCCTCTTTGTTGGAACTCGTCTTATAATCACCATCTACACAACAATTATCGTCAAGATAACGTTGTACAATCTTCTTCCTAACCCGCGTGAAAGATGTAGTACAAGAATCAAGTCTTGAAAAGACTCAAGATAGCACGAGAGGATTATGAAAAAGGAAACTTTAGGATGTTATTCGCTCACTTATTACTAAGGTGGCGCACACCGTCGCAATAAGTAACCGTTCAAACACCCGACTCGAAGAAACTTCCTAGAATCTCCTAACCTGGTTTAGCTTTGATACCAACTTGTCACGCCCCGACTTTTCCTAAGTCTTTACTTAGGGCGTGATGACACCTGGACAATTATTTTCCACCAGGAGCACCATTAAATTCTCTTTATTTAGAAATTTAAACTTATATTCAAATACGGAGCTATTAATAAAATAACAATAAAGAAATTTGTTTATGACTTTATTAAAAATATAACGCGTGTCCATGCTCGTGCAAATATTGTTTCAACATAGACATACTGACAAATATTATTCTAAGTTGGAAGGGAGACCATTCCACACGGACATTTCCCGAGACATTGGAACTGACATTCTGAACCTGACGAGTACCAAGCCCGAAACAATGGACTTGGTATGACAAGAGGCTGCGGGACGATCGCTAGCCTTGGCGTGGAGCCTTTCCTCTATCACGTTTTTCTGAAACATGTTAAATAAAGAGTCAGCCCTACCATCTGGGGCTAAGTGAGAACCTTACCCTTCAATTCAAAGTAACACCACAATATTCCAAGCGCAATCACATTATAAAGTAATAAGCATATTGCAAAACATATCAGGTTACAATATTTTTAAATATGCAACAACTCCTCATAGGAAATTCTCGGTTTAACTAACACTTCATTTTATCTCGTATTATACGTTAAGACATTCCCCTGCATTTCCACATGTTTATTACATTTATATATTTGTGAACGCGTATTCACTTTTCATATTTATATATAGGTTAACATGTATTCATCTTTCATATTTGTTGCGGCGTGCAACCTGATCCATTATATTTACGTATTTATGAACACGTATTCACTTTACGTTTTGTTGCGGCGTGCAACCCGATCCATTATGTTTACGTATTTGTGAACGCGTATTCACTTTACGTTTTGTTGCGGCGTGCAACCCGACCCATTATATTTACATATTTGTGAACGCGTATTCACTTTACGTTTTGTTGCGGCGTGCAACACGACCCATTATATTTACGTATTTGTGAACACGTATTCACTTTACGTTTTGTTGCGGCGTGCAACCCGATCCATTATGTTTATATTTATATATTTATGTGAACACGTATTCACTTTTCATATTTTTCAGAAGATCGAATAAATAATATTCTCTTTCCACGATACATCATTCATACTTGTAACAATTATAACTTTTTAACCATAACTCCAACTAAGGTGTTTTTCAAGCGGAAACTAAGGTAAGACATGGATATTTCACTGTACCAAATTTCATTTAAAACTACTTTGGGTAACTAACACAAATTTATCCTCAAAACAGCCATATGAGATTTGTTTCGGTAGAATTTTTATTAAACAGAACCCAATCTTAGAATAGTCATAACTCCTGATTTGTAAACCCGTTCAAGCCCCATAAAATCTCAAAACGACGAGAAAAGAGAGCTACACGTCTCCATGTGAACCATCATTTCATATTCTGTACCATTTGGTACAGTTTTACACTTTTATTCGCTGCCCTTCCTGGATCTCGATAGATCCGAGGCAGAAACTTTAAACAGCGATAACTCTCAATCCGTAAGTCGGATAGACCCCCGTAAGGTCTCAAAATGTCCACAACAGATAGATCTAGAACTTTCATTTAGCAACAATTTTCATATTTCCCACATATTAGTACAATTTTACTTTTCTACGTCCTGCCCTTCTGGATTCCGATGAATCCGAGGCAGCAACTTCAAGCTACAATAACTCTCAACTCGTACGTCCGTTTTAATTAATCTTTATCTATATCTGTCCGTAACAGAGAGATTTACAACCATGTAAATTTTCATATAATTCTAATAAGTAAAACTCAATAAAAACAGTCTGTAATTATGCCTTTCCGAATTTCGACCAAATCTAAGACAAGAACTTTGAACTATGATAACTTTCAAACCGTATGTCCATTTCACCTCATTTTTTGTTCTATATGATCATATTAGAGAGGTGTACCACTCTTCTGAATTTCATCAAATTCTAACAATTATAACTCAGTGAGAACAATTCGTAAAGTTCATGACGCAACTAGTTATCTACACAATCAAAAGTTCAATATTTCTTTTCAACACTCAATTCTTATTCTAACATGTATTGAACTAAAAATAAAGGATGTTACCAAGAATTTCTGAGTGAGAAAACTCACCTTGTAAGTGTGAAGATTATTGTTGTGTGGTTGCTAAATTATCCTTACTCTCTAGTATTTTGATTTTTGTTCTTCTTGCCCTCTTGGTATTTTTTCCCTCTTCTTTTCACTTGTTTTTTTCTGATTTTCTAACATTTATGTTATGTACTTTCTTTGTGTGTAAATACAATGTATAAGTGGAGAGTTTTCTATAACCTATGAGAGGTGGAATGACAAGAGTTGGAGGGGAAATGAAAATGGGGGAAGGGGAAGGACGTGCACTTTGCCATGCATCTTTTTTTTTTTTTTCCTTTTGTTTTTTTGTTTTTGTTTTTTTGTTTTCTTATTTTCATTTTATCTATCTATTTATCCAACTTTAACACTAACTCTATCTCATGCAATTTATTCTTTGATTTCTTATATATATATATATTTTTTTTTATTAACCCAACCACAACTATATATTATTATTATTTTTTTTCGGATTTTACATTCTCTCCTCCTTAAGCAACATTCGTCCTCGAATGTGAATAAGATCGTAACATAATCACATAGACCCAATAATGTTTATTGTTATTGTAACACTAATTTGGGGCTTCACAGGTATGGACTAGTCTGATTATCTTATGAGTTATTAAGATAAATGTAGTGGGATCTAGAATTAATTATTTAATTACGGGGTACATTATTTTTAATAGGGGACTAGTGAAAGTGGGGATCTTGTACTTGTAAATTGCCTAAACTTGGGTCCACGTGCAAATAGATAGATATATGATTCACCTTTGTATTTAGTGATTAATTTATTAGAAAGTGGATAAATTTGGAAGTCTTGGCCACCTAGTATCACACATGGCAAGTTGCTGGTCACTTATTAATTTGACTATCTATCTAAAATCATTTAGTTAACACTTTGTTTTGGTTTCGTAAGTTAGAGAAGTCATTACAAGATTTATTTTATATACCCACTTTAGCACATATGAAAGGAGTTAAATAAGTTATCGGAAACATTTATTTCTTTATCCCAATGATAACAAAGTTGCTGCAAGTTTCATTCTATGTAATTCTTTCAAATTCTCCAAAGATCCTAGATGGAGATTATTTCATAGTAAGGTAACGAGAAGCTTTATAAAGGCGACCCGATTTCGATTCCTCGTCTACAACCTTCTACGAGGTCTTATAAGCTATTAAGGTATGTTAAGACAATTTTTTCTTTTTCTTGACATGTTCTGCGTACAAAATATAACTGTGGTATTGTTCCATAAATTATTCTACTCTTAGAAGTTAAGGAATATTCGTGTTATTGATTCTATGCTAAAAGCATGTCTAAGTTGTTCATAAGTCCTTATTAAGACATGGAAAAAATGTTGGTATTCATGAGAGTTTTTAGTAAGCACTGGAGTCAATTTGACTATGCTAATCTAAAGTAACTAATAAGTATTAAGTGCTGGAACTGGTTTAATAAATAAGTAGATATATTTTTAGTAGATGTATTAAAATAAGTCATTGCAGCGTTAAGTGAATAAGGTATCGACAAACAATTATATTAAAATAATTTAGAATGTCATCTGCATAGAAACTAAGATATAATCAATTTGTTTTACATTTTCTAGTTCACAACTGATTAGATAAGATCATTATAAAAATATAAACTACTAGGGTTGGCCAGTAGGCCGGCCCCGATTAAATTTTAAAAAAAATTAGCGGGTCTGGGGCTCGAAGCGGGACGGGACATTGTATGGTCCCGGGCGATCTCTTAGGACCCGACCCATCCTCGCCTCATCCGGTCCGCCCTTGATCCACGCTTGCCAAAAATAGTCGTTGCAATAACGGTCATTTTACATTTTGGCCGTTAGACAACGGTCATTTTTGGATTTCCCCACTCCCCCAACCCCCCTACCCCCTTTATAATTATTTTTAACCCCTAAGTTATTATATTTACACTTTAACCCAATTTTTCAACTATAAATACCTCATTTTCTCTTCTTATTTCTCACAAATCTTCCTACAATCTCTAATCTCTCAAAGCTCAATCAATCTATTTCTATACAACATTGTCTACTACATATTCACTCTATTTATTAATTTGAGAATTGGGAGTGAAGTTGGCAACTAGCTTGAGGATTAATCTATCGAGCAAAGTTTCAATTTTCAACCTCTCTCGATTACACATCGACTCTACGTCGGCGTTTGGTACATTCGTTCTCTCATTAAATTATTATTTTGTTTTTATTTCATTTAGCACATTTAATTTTATTATCTTTAACTTTTTAAGTCTTTAACTATTTATTATCATAATTAAAATGAAAATAACAAAAAATATTTTGGGCAAGGCCTTGGGTATCAAGGGCAAGGGAAAGGGTACTTCTTCTAGTATTCCTAGACAAGATGATTTTATGGATCCTGAACTGTTTCCTGAAATACCATATGATCTTGACACAAATGTTTATCCTCAAAATGAAGAAAATTTTAATTTAGATGACACTCTAGATGATGATACACGTACTAATGTAGATGATGATGAACCCACTAGTGAAATGTCTCCTATCCCCCCTAGTATGAGACGAGGTCCGACAAAACGACCATTAACATCAGCTGTATGGAAATATTTTCACATGGACGTACCGAATCAAGTAGCTATATGTAAAACTTGTAAATTTGTTTATACTTTTAAAACTGGACAAGGTCATTGTGGGACGGGGGGTTTAGCAAGACATCTATTGCAAAAACACAAAGTCTTGCATGCCCAATACCTTATTAAAAAAGATGGTGAGCAAGCGTCCTCTCAATCGGGACAAGGTTCACATACTATCCCGGACAAAGTACAGGGTCAAATTAACCCTATGACCGGGGGAGTTGTAGGCCCTAAATACGATAAACATAAAGATAGGAAAGCACTAGCAAAATTAGTTGCTGTGGAGGGTTTGCCTTTTTCATTTCCTGAATCTCCTGGTTTTATTCATTATATTAGAGATATGTATAATCCAACTCCCAAAAATTTAAATGGTGAGCCACATATTGAACAAACACTAGAAGAAGTGTTGGATAGCGTAGAAGATGAATGCAAAAAAGTATATCGGCATTACCAGCAAGAAAGTGTTAGTAACCAACCGGCTTTCGTACCATATTCTTACCTTGACACACCTCAAAAAAGACATGTTGTTTCTGCGGACAGTATTGAAAGCCTCAGAAATAGAATGTGCGGTGGTAGCACTGCTAACCAAATTAGCGAGTTCGATAATTTTGTTTTGCAGGGCACTTTAACTTACCAAGCAGTTGTCAATGAAGACGGAAAGGAAGACTTGCTGAAATATTGGATGCAGAATGAGAAGACATTTCCGACACTTTCAATGATGGCCCGAGATATTTTGAACATTCAAGCGTCATCAATCGCTTCTGAAAGTACTTTTTCTGCAGGCAGATTTCAAATAGGAGAGCACATACACTCATTAGCTGGAGACAGCTTGGAGATGGCGGTACTATTCAGAGATTGGATACGAGCGGAGCGAAGAAGATGCGGTCATCCAGAGATTAACGAAGAAGAAGACGAAAACTACAACAACATCTTATCTGAAGGCATGAGTAGCGACGTGGAACAATTTGACCAAGATATATCAATTCCAACCGAAGAACCACACGAAATTATAAAGAAACTAGAAAAAGTATTTTCAAATTGGTAATATATTTCATTGCAATTTTAGTATTTTTTTCTATGTCTTTTGCAAAAAAATTCAACAACAGTACACTATAATGTTGTAATTCTGAATCTTGTATATTTCAATGAAATAATTAATAATATAAGAGGCACAAAAACAACATTGGGATATTTTTTTTACACTCTTCTTGTCTTTGTTTAATTATTTAGTTTATAAATATATATGAGTATAATACTATAATATTATAATAGTATAATATGAGTATATGACTATCACTATAATTATAATATGACTATTGTCGTGCCCATTTTTTACCTCGGGGTCTGAACGGTATCCGCAACGTTGCTCTTTGGCGCGGTTCCCTGGATGGAGCAATAGTGCTGATTTTGAGGAGTCGCCACCTAATTATTTAAGTGAATTATGACACTTGATTTATTGCAATAAAAATACTGCAATTAACCTCCATTTAATGATCTGCGAAATTAATGAGATTCTGAATCAGAGTTCTTTATTATCCTAAAGGGAATGGGTTAGGCATCCTTTAAGATCCGCTAACTTGCGGTTATTCGTTCAAACCTAGGTTAATTATTTATTGCCTTTTTTATTCTACGTATTCTAAGCATTTTCCATAATTTATAATTAAAATAAAATGCGATACAAAATAATAAAATTAAAATTAAATGCGACATAAAAAATAAAACTCCGGGACATCTTTTAGCCCTTTTTAGGCCTTCTGCGCAAGATGATCTCCGGATACCTGCATAAACACTTAGTAAAAGTGTTAGTAGTAGAATAAATAATTTTAATGCAATGACAAGAATTAATAAGTAAAGCCAAAAAATAAATAAATTCGTCTTTTGCACAGAGGAGGCCTTGGAAATCAGACGGAGATTCCTTCATCGGCCAATATTGTTAAAAGCAATAAAATACATAAAACCTTCAAATCCGCGCCAAAACAGTAATAGTTTTAAACACGGAGGGCTCAAATATATATAAAAATAAAGTGGGACATCCTAAACAAGTTCGGCTGCGAGAATTCGCCCTGCCAGCGCATGTTGGTTATCCTGTGTAAGTAGAAGAAATCATCAACGCCCTGAAAGCTTCATTTATTTTATTTTCCGTCTTTGCAACTGTGGAGGCCTCAAAAATCGACGGATAACTTTTCCATTGGCCAATAAGTGTAGTATATGTTCAAATCAGTTAAATAAACAGTGTAGCATTTATTCAACCAGTTTAATACCCATTAAAGGAAAGATTCTCCAACTCAGTCTGGAAACAGTAAGACAATAACAAAGTAACAACAAAACAATAGACAAAATGGTCTGCGAAACAGATGCGCGTTAACATGCACACACTCAAACGCAAGTGCACGTTATCGTATCAAGTAGTATAGTCTTAGATAAGACCGAATATCGTCCTCTGGGATTAGGGTTCAAGTACCAACTATCTATTTTCTAGTATCTATTTGGCGAATTGATAATTGATTTGGTTGTTTATAACTACGAATTATAAAAGCTATTCAATTATAAAGGTTTACTTCAGTTGTGATGAGAATAGGGCTTCTATGTATCCTCACTATCCGCTTATGCTACTTGCTAATGCATTACTTATGGTATTCTTCTTTGGAGAAAGCGAGTTTCTGAAATAGTTTTATACTCCCGTTAGGGTTATATAAACACTCAACCCCAGTATCGTTCCTTACCTAACTTTCGCTGATAAGGGTAACTTTATAGGAGGATTAAGAACAAAAACCTAGTTGACCGTCACGCACAATGCGCAAAATTAGGGTTGTTAAGCCTCTCATCAACGCTACATACTAATTGAGATATTTTCATCCCCAATTCAAGAATGTCTACCCAACTTACAGCATATTCACAATCCCCCATTTTCAGAATCTGATTAGAAATCATATAGTGATAATTAGTTGTCAATTAATTACCAAGAATTTAACTCAATTATTGGATAGATCTCTCAATAAGAACAATAACCATAAGCATGCATTAATTTATAACATAAGTTTCAAGAAGTTCAACATAGAAAGCCCTATAAGAGAATTAGTTCCTAGCCATAAAGATGACAAGAACTAATTCCATGTTCATCATGCAAAACTGAAATAAAGTAAAGAAAAGGAAAAGAAATTACTAAACTAATGGTGTCCAATCTCCAAGCCAAAAAGGTCTTGTGTTGTGCAAGAAGGGGAACCCTAAAAAACTGCATAGGGTTCTCCTTTTATAGGTTGCAAACCGCCTCCCTCTTTTCCTTCAGGCCTGGCCCAGAAATTCGTCCAAAAACCTAATTTTTCCGCGTCGGCGCCGGCCTGCAGACAGCGCGCGGCCGGAAGTCTGAATCCGTCGGGTGTTTTGGCGCCGCGGCCCTGCTATCTGCTGTCAGAGGGCGCCGCGGTGCTGAATATCGTAGCTCGCCGGATGTTTAGCGCGCGGCCTCGCTTCGGTCTCGAGGGACCGTGCGCCAGTCTTGTCCTCTCGGATAGTGGCGCCGCGGCCACTAAGCGCCGCGGCGCTGGATCTTCGCACCTTCTGCGAATGATGGCGCGCGCCACGCTGATCGAGGCGCGCGTACTGATTTTAGCCTTGTTCGCCACTTTCTCTGTTTCGACTGGCATCTCTCTTTTGCCCTCTTTTTGCTCCTTTTCCGCCATTTGGCCATTTTAACCACTTTGACTCAAAAGAAAGAAAAACTATCCTAATACGACAATTATATGTGCAAAATGGGACAAAAGACTAACTAAAACTGACTCGAAAGGTGTATATAAAATACACTGATCAGAAACCAGTGGACACAGCGGAAACAATGGGCAACCAGATGATCCCAAAATTGGTCTAAAAATTGACAAAAACTGTAGCGGACCAGGGCGAGGTCACCGAAAATAGTAGAACCAAACAGAGGCCAGTTCACCGGATTTTAACAGGTCGCCGGAGTTTTTAGAACTCCGTCCAGATGCGAAAGACAAGTCAAACCAGTCCAACAACCGACAACCACTGAAAAATAAAGCAGAGCCAAGGTCGCCGGAATTTTCAAACTCCGGCAAGAACCATAAAACAGTTAAACAAATCAGTCCAACAACACAAAAGCAAACCGACGAACATCGCCGGAGTTTTGCAAACTCCGGCCAAATATCAAAACTTCAGAAATCAGCCCAACAATCAAAATATACAACAGTTATATATAAAATACAAAGCAATGGAGGTCGCCAGAGTTTAAAGACTCCGGCCAGTTACCCGAAGAAAGGGGAAATCAATCCACAATCAACAACATACCGAACAAGATATAAACCGAACTAACGGGGAAATGGGCGGCATCACTTCCATGGCTATCGCCGGAGCGACGCCACCCCAGTGGTGGGTTCGCCGGCGACTGGGTGTGGGAAACAGTGGTTCGCCGACATGCAATGGAATGGTGTACGGGGTGTGGTGTGAGAGAGTGTGCGGCTGGGCTAAGGTGAGAGGGTTAGGGATGAGGGAGTATTGAAAGGGGGGTTCGAGGTTGCGGCTGCTGTGGTTTGTGGGGGTTGTTGAGGGTTCGCTGGTGGTGATGGAAAAGGTCGCCGGAGTTGTGGGTGTGTGTGTGGTGGTCGACGCATGGAGAGGGCGACGGGAGAGGTGAGAGGGGGAGAGGAGGGTTTTTTTTGTAGGGGAAGAAATGTTGCGGCTGACTTATTGTAGGCTGCCCCCCACTTTTTAATAAAGGGGGTAATGTTTAATATATAGTGTAGGGTTTTTAGGGTTTGGTATTTGGGGGGGGGGGGTAATGTTTAATATATAGTGTAGGGTTTTTAGGGTTTGGTATTTGGGGGGGGGGGGGAATGAAAAGTGGGTTTTGATTTTAGGGGGGAAAATAAAAGTGTGGTATTGTTTGGATGAAATTAAAAAAAATGGTGTTGGATTGGACCGATTCAAAATGTGTCTTGGACTGGACTGATTTGACAAAATGCAATGCGGGTTAATTATTTAAAATAAAATTATTTAAAAAGATGCAAGATTATTAAAATACAAATGCCGATGCAATAATAATAATAATAAAACGATATTTAAGAAATGTTTAATACCTAATTAAAAGTAAAAACGAGATGTCAATTAATTATTTAAAGAGATGCAAACATAATAATAATAGAAACATAATATTAACAAAGACATAATGCTTAATTTAAAATAAAAATATGCAATGCCATTTTTTTGAGGAAATAAACATAGAATATTATGCGAAAAATGCAAAAAATGATATTTAAAATGCGGTGTCCTAAAACACATAAAATTGTAACAAATATACGAAAAACGGGTCAAAATTGACTGTCAACAGCATGTCCCTCTTTGTACGAAGATGATGGAAGAGTCTTCGGACAATGATGTTGACTTGTAGCCAATTTTGTCATGTTTAATAAATTAGAACTCAAAAATAGGAATGATGCAGACCCAAAATTGTCCCAGTGTCAAATCATGATGACACTGGGTCGTTGTGATGCGAAAATAAAAAGCAAAGCTGATGCAGATTTAAAAATGTCCCAGTGTCGAATTATGAGGACACTGAGTTGCTGCGATGCTAAAATTATGAACGGACGAATACCGATTCAAAAATATGTCCCAATGTCGAATTATGAGGACACTGGGTTGCTGCGATACTAGAAAATTAAAGTAGGCAGACGTCGATTCAAAATTGTTCCAGTGTCGAATCATGATGACCTTTGGTTCTTTGTGATCTTTGCAAAATTAAAGACAATCTTGTGTGATTTAAAATTGGTCCCAGTATCAAATTATGATTGACACTGGGTTACAGGTGATGTGGTGCTGTAACAGACAGGATGTTTGTAGATGTTGATGGCGTCATTGCATGGACGCGATGCAGATGCGCGTCGTTCCATAGACGAAACATAGATGAAGCCGTTGCATAGGCTTTGATGAAATGGCGTCGTTGCATAGACGTGATGCAGATGTTCGTCGTTGCATAGATGAAACATAAATGAAGCTGTTGCATAGGCTTAAATGAGATGGCGTCGTTGCATAAATGTGATGCAGATGTTCGTCGTTGCATAGACGAAACATAGATGAAGCCGTTGCATAGGCTTTGATGAAATGACGTCGTTGCATAGGCCTTGTCTGGATGTTCGTTGCATAGACGAAACATGGATGAAGCCGTTGCATAGGCTTTGATGAAATGACGTCATTGCATAGACGCGATGCAAATGTTCGTCGTTGCATAGACGAAACATGGATGATGTCGTTGCATAGGCTTTGATGAAATGACGTCGTTGCATAGACGCGATGCAGATGTTCGTCGTTGCATAGACGAAACATAGATGAAGCCGTTGCATAGGCTTTGATGAAATGACGTCATTGCATAGACGAAACATGGATGAAGCCGTTGCATAGGCTTTGATGAAATGACGTCGATGCATAGACGCAATGCAGATGTTCGTCGTTGCATAGACGAAACATAGATGAAGCCGTTGCATAGGCTTTTATGAAATGATGTCATTGCGTACGCGATCACGGATGTTAAATCGTTGCATAGACGAAACATGGATGAAGTCGTTGCATAGGCTTATATGAAACGACGTCGTTGCATAGACGCGATGCAGATGCTCATCGTTTAATAGAGGAAATATGGATGAAGCCGTTGCATAGGCTTATATGAAATGACGTCGTTTCATAGACGCGATGCAGATGTTCGTCGTTGCATAGACGAAATATGGATGAAGCCGTTGCATAGGCTCATATGAAATGACGTCGTTGCATAGACGCGATGCATATGCTCGTCGTTGCATAGACGAAATATGGATGAAGCCGTTGCATAGGCTTATATGAAATGACGTCGTTGCATAGACGCGATGCAGATGTTCGTCGTCGCATAGACGAAACATGGATGAAGCCGTTGCATAGACTTATATGAAATGTGTTGGTTTATGAGCGTACCTGCTTTGTGACCCATCTGGGTTGAGATAGCGTCATTGCATAGACGTTGTGTGTTTGTGACCCGCATGAGTTTATTGTTGTGCTCCTGTCTTTGCTGACATGAAGATCCTGCACTCAAAGAAAACTTGTGAGTTTTTTAGGAAATGAGTGGTTGATTAGCGTCGACTTTGTAGCTTTGGCTCATGACGTTTGCATTCTCATATTGGTTTGGGTTGAAGACCTAGTTGGCCTGCTTTTCCTGTCTATTGTCATCTTCTTGCAGTGAATCCTTAAAATATCCCAGTTTCTGGTAAATGAAGATGTTGAACTTTCAACTGTGTAAGGTTGAGTCTTGACGCTATCAAGGCGATCAGGTAAGCAATTTTTTTTTATCATGAATCTAAAGCTAATGCGAGAATATGGACAATGTACAATTGAGTAGATGAGAATGTAACCCTCAAAATATGCCTCAGTCATGTGTAGGTAGTCATGGATGCAAAATATATGAGGATGCTAAACTCTCCAATGGACAAAATCGAGTCCTGTGCAAAACAAGGAAGAAATATTTCTAATGGTGTGACCGAAGCCGATATGGCCGCCTACGTATCCTTATGAGAGAATCAGGTCAAGACGTAGTTCATGCTGCAAAATAAGATTTTTTTATGCTCTTAAAATGATGCAGGGACCGAAGCTGATGTGGTCGCCTACGTATCCCGCTGAGGGAATCAGGTCAAGACGTAGTTCGTGATGCAAAATAATGATTTTTTATGATTTTAAAATTATGCGGGACCGAAGCCGATGTGGCCGCCTACGTATCTCGATGAGGGAATCAGGTCAAGACGTAGTTCGCGATGCAAAATAATAATTTTTTATGATTTTAAAATTATGCGGGACCGAAGCCGATGTGGCCGCCTACGTATCCTGCTGAGGGAATCAGGTCAAGACGTAGTTCGCGATGCAAAATAAGGATTTTTATCATTTTAAAATGATGTGGGACCGAAGCCGATGTGGCCGCCTACGTATCCCGCAGAGGGAATCAGGTCAAGACGTAGTTCGTGATGCAAAATAACGATTTTTATGATTTTAAAATGATGCGGGACCGGCGATGTGGCGCCACGTATCCCGCCGAGGAATCAGTCGAAGTAGTTCATGATGCAAAATAAAGATTTTTATCATTTTAAAATGATGTGGGACCGAAGCCGATGTGGCCGCTTACGTATCCCGCAGAGGAAATCAGGTCAAGACGTAGTTCGTGATGCAAAATAACGATTTTTATGATTTTAAAATGATGCGGGACCCGAAGCGATGTGGCGCTCGTATCCGTGAGGAATCAGGTCAAGACGTAGTTCATGATGCAAAAATAAGTTTTTTTTTATGATTTTAAAATGATGTGGGACCGAAGCCGATGTGGCCGCCTACGTATCCCGCCGAGGGAATCAGGTCAAGACGTAGTTCGTGATGCAAAATAATGATTTTATCATTTTAAAATGATGTGGGACCGAAGCCGATGTGGCCGCCTACGTATCCCGGTGAGGGAATCAGGTCAAGACGTAGTTCGTGTTGCAAAATAAGTTTTTTTTTTAAGATTTTAAAATGATGCGGTACCGAAGCCGATGTGCCCGCCTACGTATCCCGCTGAGGGAATCAGGTCAAGACGTAGTTCGTGATGCAAAAAAACGATTTTTATGATTTTAAAATGATGTGGGACCGAAGCCGATGTGGCCGCCTACGTATCCCGCTGAAGGAATCAGGTCAAGACGTAGTTCGTGATGCAAAAGAATGATTTTTTTTATGATTTTAAAATGATGCGGGACCGAAGCCGATGTGGCCGCCTACGTATCCCGCTTTGACGAGAATCAGGTCGAGATGTAGTTCGTGATGCAAAATAAGGATTTTTATGTAATATGCAGTTTATTTTTTTTTTGAAAAAGTGGAAGGCAAAATTACATTCCGACTTCAGTTGATACCAACAATTAGTATTGTGCATAAGAATTTTCGTTTATTGCTTTCAGTCTAACCGAGATTGACTCCGGTGTAATTCACACAGCTTCAGATAGTACCTCAGACATACCTGAGTGTCGGCACACCTGCATGCATCCAGGGTTTCGAACTACACGTAATCTCACGTTTCAAATGCCCTCACTGAAAGAAAGTCCCATTTCTCACATATATTCCAGTATTTTGAATTTTGGGACGTTTAGAGAAGTACGCTCACACTCAGAAAGATGTTCAATGCATGCAACTGTGATACCATAGGCTTGGCCGTCATGTAAGTATCCACTAATGTGAGAACCCTCAGTATAAGATCATGTAGGGCTTGTCACGGGCTTGTAATGTAGGCTTGGGGAAAGGAATGGATATCATTTGGGTAAAAGTGACTAATCATTCCTCGAGAGTTGGACTACGTCCGTGCTTGATAATTGTGCGCTTTAATGCTGACTTGCTTTCGTTTTGTCCCAGTTTTTCTGTACTGACTTCTTTTGAATCTTTCATTTGGAGCCCTTTTTTTTTTCTTCAGGGTTATGTATTCCCTTTTTTTATATTTTTTATTTTTTATCGGGGCTTTTGATTTCCTCTTTGTGTGAAGTCGTCTCTGCTTTTGTTTTCTTTTCCTTTTTGGACTTTGACAACTTTTGTCTTTGGAAACTTCAGCTAGAATTTTGTCAGTCACTTGCACATTTCTAAAGCACTCAAGGAGGTCGGGCCAAGAGAGGGATAGTGCGTACGCACTCAGAAAGGGTATAGGTGTAATATGCGGTTGTCAAAAATAGGTTTTAGGCTCAAAGGGGTGTACTAGAGATAATGTTATTTGGTAGGCTGAAAAGGCTCAAACGGGTCAAAGAAAGCCTACGATCTTTTCCTACACCGAGTGTTACTCAGGATTTCGCCTCAACAAACATTCAAGCCAAGTTCTAGATCATAATGCAGTGCAATTGAACTTATTCTAAAAACTCGCCACACAATGCATATGAAACGATGAGGTCGGTTTCATTCTTATCTTGGAAAAACATGCAAGACAATGTCATCTACGGGTATGAATAAGAGGTACCAAAAGAATCTATGATTTACCACAAAGTCAACCCATACTGATTATCACTTGTTTTTGTTTTGTTTTTTTTATTTTATGCACAGTCCTAACTGTGTTGGTATCAACCAAGTCAACAATGATACTCAAAAATGTTTTTTTTTAATAACACTTTTTTTTAATAAAATATTTCTTCTTTTTTTTTGTATTTTTTGAATAATTCTTTTTTTTTTTGTATTTTTTGAATTAATGGTACCGAACCCGAATAGGGCTGCCTACGTATCCCGCCGAGGGAATCAGGTGCACGTAGTTCATTCAAATATGTTATAAAATGTATGCTTGAAAAAAAAATTATCAAAGAAAGGATAGCAATATAAAGCTGTGCAAAACAAATGATTGTCCACTGTGGACAAATGCAAAGTATAATGAGTGTAACAGAAAATGAATGCCCGAAAATATGATGAATGAGATGCATGAGTGAGAAAAATATGCTTCTTTATTATCATTATTTTTTATTTTTTTATTTTTGTGGTGTCGAACCCAAAATGAGTTGTCTACGTATCACACTGTGTGGTGAGAATCAGACACGCGTAGTTCGGAATGATTATGCTGTAAAAATGCATGATAAATAATTATGTAATCAACAATAAACATATCAATTGAATTTGCAAATAAAGATACAAAATATAGAAGAACTGAGAGCGATGCCTCGTTGAATCTGGTATAAACTAACTTCTATTAGTCAACATAACTACCGCTCATTTTTGTGATGATTTTTTTTTCCGACCGCCCTAGGCTGATTGCGAAAACGACCTTCCTGCAAAAAATATGAGAAATAAGTGAGTAGGAAAATGACAAAAATAATAAAAATGCAAAGGTGTGACAATGTAGTCAAAGACTTCCCTGATTGGTTCGACCGGACTGGTAGTTGATGCTTCACAAAGTCCAAGTCGCGCTATTCAAGAGTGATTTACGCAGTAGAAGTCCTGATTGCAATGTGACAGCAAAAGTGCAAAAATGCAAATGCTCGAGCCCGAAATCAAGGATAATTATTGCATTAAATAATATGTACAGAGTTGCTAGCGACAAACAATAGTAAACAAAAATCATGCAAATCAAGCGCGTGCCCTAATATGCTTGGGACCTCCCTTATGCCAGAGGTGAGCCTAAACGTCAAATATGCGGGATTATGATAAATAAGTCCAAGCCGTTAAACTGCAATGCTTTGTTGGAAATGGCGACCAAATGACAGTGCACTTTTCCAATTTTGGCGTGTCATGACCAGGCTTGGATCCGTCTATCATTATCACGATACACATATATGCTTATTGGTCGTTGGGTTGTGAAATCCGTCGACAATTTGGTGGATTCCCTAATTGTGAAAACGATACCAAGGTCCGATCCACCTAAGACGTATGCATGCATGACTTAAAAAAATGTGGTATAGCTCTATCCTAATTTTGCTAAGATTTGGTTGACTAGACCTTGAGTTCCCGAAGCGGACTACTCAGTGAGAAGGCTATCACGCCAGGTTGGACCGGATTCTCCGCGTAAAATGCCAACTCTCCTAAATTTGGGTATTTTAAAGAAATTTGCGGGTGTGAAAAGCACACCTCGCGTGTAGTATGTGATAGTGTCATTTTTCCATATTGGAGGAAATATGAGCGGAATGACAGTTTAAGGAAAGCGGTAAAAGAATATAGCAATTAAAGTAGTTAATTACAAAATAAAAGCAAACAATATAAAACATTTACAACAAATATAAAAGCAAAATAAAGTGCAATATTTAATTAACCTGAGTTGCTATGATCAAGAACCTGATATCCCAGTAGTCGCCATCTGTCGCCCCGTTTTTACCTCGGTGCGAGCGGTATCATGACGTTGCTCTTTGGCTCGGTTCCCTGGATGGAGCAATAGTGCTGATTTTGAGGAGTCGCCACCTAATTATTTAAGTGAATTAGGACACTTGATTTATTGTAATAAAAATACTGCAATTAACTTCCATTTAATGGTCTGCGAAATTAATGAGATTCTGAATCAGGGTTCTTTATTATCCTAAAGGGAATGGGTTAGACATCCTTTAAAATCCGCTAACTTGCGGTTATTCGTTCAAATCTAAGTTAATTATTTATTGCCTTTTTTATTCTACGTATTCTAAGCATTTTCCATAATTTATAATTAAAATAAAATGCAATACAGAATAATAAAATTAAAATTAAATGCGACATAAAAAATAAAACTCCGGGACATCTTTTAGCCCTTTTTAGGCCTTCTGCGCAAGATGATCTCCGGATACCTGCATAAACACTTAGTAAAAGTGTTAGTAGTAGAACAAATAATTTTAATGCAATGACAAGAATTAATAAATAAAGCCAAAAAATAAATAAATCCGTCTTTTGCACAGAGGAGGCCTTGGAAATCAGACGGAGATACCTTCATCGGCCAATATTGTTAAAAGCAATAAAATAAATAAAATCTTCAAATCCGCGCTAAAACAGTAATAGTTTTAAACACGGAGGGCTCAGATTTATATAAAAATAAAGTGGGACAACCTAAACAAGTGCGGCTGCGAGAATTCGCCCTGCCAGCGCATGTTGGTTATCCTGTGTAAGTAGAAGAAATCATCAACGCCCTGAAAGCTTCATTTATTTTATTTTCCGTCTTTGCAACTGTGGAGGCCTAAAAAATCGACGGATAACTCTTTCATTGGCCAATAAGTGTAGTATATGTTCAAATCAGTTAAATAAACAGTGTAGCATTTATTCAACCAGTTTAATACCCATTAAAGGAAAGATTGTCCAACTCAGTCCGGAAATAGTAAAACAGTAACAAAGTAACAGCAAAACAATAGACAAAATGGTCTGCGAAACCAGTGGACACAGCGGAAACAATGGGCAACCAGATGATCCCAAAATTGGTCTAAAAATTGACAAAAACTGTAGCGGACCAGGGCGAGGTCGCCGAAAATAGTAGAAACAAACAGAGGCCAGTTCGCCGGATTTTAGCAGGTCGCCGGAGTTTTTAGAACTCCGTCCAGATGCGAAAGACAAGTCAAACCAGTCCAACAACCGACAACCACTGAAAAATAAAGTAGAGCCAAGGTCGCCGGAATTTTCAAACTCCGGTAAGAACCATAAAACAGTTAAACAAATCAGTCCAACAACACAAAAGCAAACCGACGAACATCGCCAGAGTTTTGCAAACTCCGGCCAAATATCAAAACTTCAGAAATCAGGCCAACAATCAAAATATACAACAGTTATATATAAAATACAAAGCAATGGAGGTCGCCGGAGTTTAAAGACTCCGGCCAGTTACCCGAAGAAAGGGGAAATCAGTCCACAATCAATAACATACCGAACAAGATAAAAACCGAACTAACGGGTAAATGGGCGGCATCACTTCCACGGCTATTGCCGGAGCGACGCCACCCAAGTGGTGGGTTCGCCGGCGACTGGGTGTGGGAAACAATGGTTCGCCGACATGCAATGGAAGGGTGTACGGGGTGTGGTGTGAGAGAGTGTGCGGCTGGGCTAAGGTGAGAGGGTTAGGGATGAGGGAGTGTTGAAAGGGGGGTTCGAGGTTGCGACTGCTGTAGTTTGTGGGGGCTGCTGAGGATTCGCTGGTGGTGATGGGAAAGGTCGCCGGAGTTGTGGGTGTATGTGTGGTGGTCGACGCAGGGAGAGGGGGTGAAGGAGAGGGCGACGGGAGAGGTGAGAGGGGGAGAGGAGGGGTTTTTTTTGTAGGGGAAGAAATGTTGCGGCTGACTTATTGTAGGCTGCCCCCCACTTTTTAATAAAGGGGGTAATGTTTAATATATAGTGTAGGTTTTTTTAGGGTTTGGTATTTTGGGGGGAAATGAAAAGTGGGTTTTGATTTTAGGGGGGAAAATAAAAGTGTGGTATTGTTTGGATGAAATTAAAAAAAATGGTGTTGGATTGGACCGATTCAAAATGTGTCTTGGACTGGACTGGTTTGACAAAATGCAAAGCGGATTAATTATTTAAAATAAAATTATTTAAAAAGATGCAAGATTATTAAAATACAAATGCCGATGCAATAATAATAATAATAATAAAACGATATTTAAGAAATGTTTAATGTCTAATTAAAAGTAAAAACGGGATGCCAATTAATTATTTAAAGAGATGCAAACATAATAATAATAGAAACATAATATTAACAAAGACATAATGCTTAATTTAAAATAAAAATATGCAATGCCATTTTTGTGAAGAAATAAACATAGAATATTATGCGAAAAATGCAAAAAATGATGATTAAAATGCGGTGTCCTAAAACACATAAAATTGCAACAAATATACGAAAAACGGGTCAAAATTGACTGTCAACAACTATATGTTACTTTGTTAGTAATTTAGTATTTTTAATTTAGTGGAAAATTTTTTTAAAAAAAATGTCCCGCCCGTCCCGTCCCGTCCGGACCAACTGCCCACCGGGACCGGTACTGGGACGGGACACGGTATCGTCTCGCTAATACTGGTTCCGCCTATCCCGCCCCTAGCTCGACCCCTCCCCTCCTCTCCGTCCCGACCCCGCCTATCCCGATCCCAGTGGGGCCGGCCCGACCCACTGGCCAGCCCTATAAACTACTAACGGCTCATATAATGAATTAATTAGGCGATTTGGATCCGTTATCACAAATCAGATACTTTCATATTGTTAGCCAGAAGCGCAAGGGTATTATTGTTATCCAATAAATTCAGGGAATGTTTATTGTCATTCATGCATTTACATTTACATTTACATTGCATTCATATTTTACCCAAGACGATATGATATGAGTTGGTACATATGACAAGTGGTATGTGAAACTCTTCTTTCTTTCTTTTGACATGAATTATATGAAATGGGTGTACGACAGACGTACGCAATTCCATTGAATCCTAATTTATAGTGATACATGATATGATAAGTGCCTTTGATTTTACAAGTGATAGTTATTCTATTTATTTCATTGAGAGTCAAATGATGATTTAAATTGTATAAGGTTGCTCATGAAATCTACTCGTGCAAAGTGTTATTATTCCATTTATCGCGTCCCAGAAAGGGTCGGGCAGTATATGATTTTACCGCATCCCAGAAAGGGCCGGGCAGTATATGATTTCACCGCGTCCCATAACGGGTCGGGCATATAAGTGCACATTCCCTTATATGTTCACCGCGTCCTTCACTAGAGGGGCGGGCAGTATATGTATATGATTCCATGGACATGTATCCATGATGCGGGTATAGATATGTTACACCCCGTAATTCCAAGGCAATGAGATGAGAACGTACGCGTGAAAATAAGATTTGAATCTTAGAACGAAAGAAAGATTATTTTTTTCTTAAGGAACAATATCGGGAACTTGTGAAGGAAAATGTTTATTAATTGGAATTTGTTTCTCAAATTTGGTATTTGAGACTTTTGGAATATAGTAAAATTATGGATATTTAAGTTCGAATTTGGTCACGTGGGGCCCACGGGAAAATTTTACGGTTTTGTGGGGCCCTCAATATTTTTTCGATATTTTGGCCACTATGGACGTTTTTGGGGGATGAAATATTTTCGGACCAATAGGAGGGTGACACGTGTCACCTCTCCCCTTTGACTTTGACTTTGGCTTGTCTTGAGATATTTTGAAGACAAGTGGACTTGTGGGCCCCACCCACACTTGTCCACCATCTTGACCCTACACTTGGATTGATATTAACCCGTGGTTGCTCTATATATACACATAAGAGGTGCAAGACTTATCTTCCAACACTTAGCCAAATTTCAACAAGAAATATATCTCCCTTCTTGGAGTAACTCTCGACCAAGGGCAAATATGGAAGACCTAAATTCTCAAATCTTCCAAGCTTAGTTTATTATACAAGATTAAGGCTCCTAACCAAGTGATTAGCAAGATTAAGCACCCTTAACCCCTAAATCTAGGTTGGGCCGAAAATGGTGATGAAACCCAGGGTTTTCACAACTTTGGAAGCGAAACGTGAAGAGAAGTTGCTCCTAAGGTTGTAGGGGATACATACATGTGATTGGAACTTGAAGAAGTGGAGCGAAACGAAAACTGCGGACCAAAACTTAGCATTTTGCCCGGGACATTTTTTGGCACAAAATTGAGGTAAAAGTTCTTCTTCCTCCGCAATAATTATATATTACTCATTGTTATAGTATATATATGAACTTGTATTAAGGAAGATATGAAAAATAAGGTGTGCATGTCCCATTTTTGGGAGTAAGGCCGAGAGCTAGTAGTTTTCGGGTCATTGGATTCGTGGATTTTTATTGTCGTTATCTACACCTATTGCATGTTAGATGAAGTAATATGGTTGTTGATAAGTTGATATGCCATATATAGAAGTGTTGGAACTCGAATCAGATTAAAAAGGATTAAGGAAAGGGTAATCGTATTGGGTGTTGTTGGCCGAGAAATGTAGTAAACTGTGGGGCATTGTTGTGCAGTTTTTATGGACTGTTTTGTGGAGTTAGAATTCTGAAAATTCAGCCACCAATATGCATGTTTAAGTGTATCAATTGCTAATGAAAGTCCTAAGGAATAAAGGTGTTAAAAGATTCACATTGTACCCTTAATGTTAGTTTATTATGGACTGTTATAATGGACTATTTTGTATAGATTATGGGGCAGAATTTTACACGTCCAGTTAGACGTGTAATCCCCTTTGGTTAACTGTTGGCTGTGCCTTAAATGTGGCTTGTTGGTTGATGAATTCGGGCCTTGGAAAAGGTGGAAAAGTACGTAGAAACAAAGGAAGTGCTGCTTAAATTTCCGTAGAATTAGAGGACAATTATTTGGTATAAGTCTTATACTAGTAAGTATGATATTGATAGAAGTGCTATCATCATTATAAGTTAGAAGTACTACGCGTATCATATTCTACTTGGAATGTGGAATAGAAGATAAGGTTGAAGTACATTTGAGCGTATTGCTACTTGTCGTTTGGGTTAGTCGTCACGAGGTATGTGAACTTCTTCCTTCTATCGACATGACTATCCTTGAAGTATACTTGCCTTGTTATTTGGAGTATACGTGACTTATTTTCTTGAAGTACTTGCCTTGTCATTAGGAAGTATTCATATTATTGATTTTATGCTAAAGACATGTCTAAAATATTCCTAAGTTCTTACCATGACTTATGGGGGATGTTGTTAAGAGTCGTTAGGAAGTATTAGATTGATTTCTTTAAAGATTATGAGACTTTATTTTTCAAGTTATGGGACTTGATTTCTAAAGTTAAGAGACTTGATTAATTTTGAAAATTTGAGACTTTATTTTTCAAGTTATGAGACTTGATTTCTAAAGTTAAGAGACTTGATTTATTTGAAAGTCATGTGACTAGAAATATTTTAAAAAGTATAGATTACTCGGTTTAAAGAGAATGCATGACTTGATTTCAAAAGATGGGAGTAACGTTATTTAAAAAGAATGAGTTACTTGATTTAAGGAATAGAAGTAACTTGATTTAAAGGTATAGGTTACTTGATTTTGAAAAAAGGAGTTTACTTGATTTAAAAGTAAATTACTTGAGTTTTGAAAGAAGAAATGACTTGATTTAAAGGCATAAGTTACTTGGTTTTAAAAGTGTAAGTTACTTGAGTTTAAAAGGGTAAGTAACTTGGTTTTAATAGTGAAATTATTTTTGGGGTTCACCTCCCTAATATTGCATGAAATGATTCTTTTTATAAAGAATAGATGTACAAAGTACTTTGGGTTCAATTTCTTTACTTGACATGATAATGCCTTGTTTTTTATAAAAAGGAAAGAGGTAATGGGGCGTTAGTTTTCTAAAATGAAAGTGGTTATAACGGCTTTATGGGAAGTTTGTTATAACAAGTTTTGTGGAAAGTCAAGAGATGGTTTAAAATATTGTAGGGAAATCATGTGAGAATGTCCATGATTAAGTCCTTAATATATTACATGATATGTGACACTTTGACTTTCAAAGATGTTTTAAAGTAATACGTGATGTCTAGTGCCTTGATTTGCCAAAACCATGTCTTAGAAAGATACTTGGTATGATAAGTGTCTTGATTTTCTAAATGATGGTTTCAAAATGATACATGTATTGGATCCTACTTCCTAGTGATACATGTAGTACTTGGGCTTTTCTAAATGGAAATTTAGTTTATAAAGTGAATGTACCGCGCACGTACATTATTGTAATGGACTTTAATCCTTATTGATGCAAGGTGTGATAGTGTCTTGGTGTTATGAAATGAAAGACTTGTTAGTGTCTTGATTATTTTAAAAAGAAGGCATGCTATTGTCTTGGTTATTTTAGAAAGGAAGACATGGTATTGCCTTGGTTTTTCTAAGAGGAGAGTACATCATATTTGTTCTATTGAGAGTCAAAGATTATGTTAACTTGCATATGTTTGCTCATGTAGCCATTAGTGCAAGTGTTATATTATTTATTGCGGGGTCAACCCCCGGAGCATTATGCATTTCCATGGATTTGTTCTCCACGATGCGAGTATTGCGTATATATTCATTGCGGGCCCGCCCATGCGGGTGAAATAGTCCTATGCAGGTGAAATAGTCTCATGCGGGGTTTAACTCTCATGTCCGTGGATTTGCTCTTCACGATGCGAGTATGGCGTATATACTCATTGCGGGCCCACAAGGCCCATGCGGGTGAAATAGTCCTATGCAGGTGAAATAGTCCCATGAATAAGATTGCATAATTTTGGGCAAGTGTCGCGTATATTGACATGTCTTTCATAATTTGAAATGATATTGATTTCATTAATGAAAGGGTTCAGTGATTTCATGATTTTAAATGAGGTGGTTAATCTCATTTTGTAAAAGCAGGGCTTAAAAGATAAAGTTGACTCTCACTACTCTATTTTAAAAAAAAAGCACAGTACACTGGTAGTTGATTATTATACTTGTCTCTGGTTATTTGTTTGACCTGTTATAATCTCATCTACAGTAGTTCAGTGATACAGTGATACATCAGTACAGTGAAACAAAGTAATGTTGGTTCTTAGGTTATATGGCACGGTAGGATCTGGTATTTGATTTTCATACTTGCCCCTATCATTCTTTTGTACAGTTATGATCTTGTTTACTGTACTGTATTTCCTTTCCATACTTAGTACCTGTTGTACTGATTTCCTTCGGGGGGCTGCGTTCATGTCTGCAGGTCTAGGTACTCAGTTGTGGATCCGCGAGCTTAGGATCCTGGTTCAGCATTTTGAGATAGCTCCAATGTTCCGGAGCTTGTCATTATGGCTAGGTATATTCAGAGGTACGGCGGAGCCTTGTTCCGTCATAGTATTTGTCCAAAATCTTAGAGGCCTGTATTCATATGTGGGCTGGACTGGCTAGAGTTGTATTTATATTGTTGAACAGTGTAGACCCTTTCTGTGATTTATATTATGGCAGCCTTATCGGCTTGGCCTGTGTTTAAAGAAAAAAATGAGTGTTATTTATCTTCCGCGATTTATTGTGTTGTATGAATAGAAGGGTGCCCAGGTAGGGCACCAGTCGCGGGCCCGGAGTTCGGGGCGTGACAAGAC
This sequence comes from Przewalskia tangutica, assembly GCA_029844215.1. NCBI lineage: Eukaryota > Viridiplantae > Streptophyta > Magnoliopsida > Solanales > Solanaceae > Przewalskia > Przewalskia tangutica. The sequence goes on along the minus strand of CM056718.1, from coordinate 123,557,151 downwards.
ACCCATGACAGTATATGATTCCATAGACATATATCCATGATGTGATGATTTTGATATGACTCTCACTTTTTATAAGGCACAGTTGACTCTCTATTTTATATGGCACAGTTGGATTTGGTATTTGATAATCATACATGTCTCATACGATTTTTTGGCCAGTTATGATCTTTTTTACAGTACTTCATGTTTTATATACTCAGTACATTTTTCGTACTGACCCCCTTTCTTCGGGGGCTGCATTTCATGTCCGCAGGTTCAGTTAGAAAGAGTGATGGTTCACGCTGGTAAGTTGCTGGTTCAACTGATGTTGGAGCACTCTATTTGTTCTAGAGTTGTAGTCTAGTCTTGGTATGATATTTTAATGTCGTATACTCTTTAGAGGCTTGTAGACAGGTGTCCTGTGGATAGTGGTTTTGTATAGTCTTGTCGGCTTTGGTATGAGCATATATATATGTATAAGCCAGGTTTCTTGTCAAGAGCTTTTAAAACCTTTTTCAGTTTAGTCTGTACTTATTGTGATTATATGGTGATGGTGTGATTTGAGGTACCCGGCGGGTGAGATCCGGTCTCGGCCCTTCGATTTGGGTCGTGACAGCTTGCATAACAATTAGGCATATGTATTAGGGTCTCAGAGGTATTTAATGTTGGTCAGCTGTTTCAGTTATTGTTATATCCATGTTATGCTATTATGCATGTCTGATATACTCAGTACATCAGTCGTACTGATGTCCCTTTTATTGGGGGATGCTACGTTTCATGCCCCCAGGTTCACGTAAACAGGACGATGATTCGCGTTAGTAGGTTGCAGACTCAGCGGATTTTGGAGCACTCCCATTGTTTTGAAGTGTCAGTTTGTCTTGGTATGGTAATTTTTGTATGTGTATATGGGTATGGTCGGGCCCTGTCCCGACCTGTTGATGTCGTATACTCTTTAGAGGCTTGTAGATGATGTCCTGTGGGTGTAGTAGACCTTTATGACTTTGTCAGCCTTGGTATGTGTATTTATATATATAAGTTGTTTTTCTGAAAAAAGATTTCACATAGTTTTCTTTCGGCTTAGTCTGTGTTTAATTATGATTAGGTGTTGATTGTACGAATGGTGGTACCCGATGGGTGGGGTCTGGGTGCCCATCGCGTCCCTCCGGTTTGGGTCGTGACAATTCCACCTCTTCTCTGAGCATGATTCGTTCACATGGTATACACAATGCATTATATATGTCATGTATACCGTGTATACCATGATATATTTTCACCCCACGCCATACGGCGGTCTTCGTGACGAGATCGCTCTAAAATCTTCAAATGAGTACAAAGCGGAAGACTTAGTAAAGATGTCTGTAATTTGATATCTGGAAGAGACATGACAGACGCCAGCATTGCCACGAGCTACCTTTTCGTTATACCGTATTTCCAGTATGTATGGCGAGACGACGACATTTGTACAAACCCTAATTAGGTTAAGGATGGAATTGTGAACTTTCAATGGAAAAGATTTCGAACCTTGTGAAGGAAATTCTACGTTTTTAATATTTTAACCGATTACGGATTTTTCCGAGAGACGAAATATTTTGGACCAATAGGAGGGCGACATGTGTCACCCTTAGTTGGCATGGGTTGGACGAAATGTTGGCCAAGTGGACATGGTCAAGTGGGAGTAGGTATTTGGACGTTTTTTGTGCCTAGTGGAACGCCACATGGCTCTTTGTTGTGGGGGACATATGTCCCAATGTTGTGGTGGACATATGTCCCAAGGTTGTGGTGGACACTTGGTTGGAAGACCTCATTCTTCACATGGATCCAAATCTTCACCCTCCATTTGTTTTAATCTAGACCATTGGTGGTTCTATAAATACCCTCAGGCAAGACTTCTTCATCACTTGAACAATTTCCAAGTCTCAAAATCCTCTCCCCTTTGAGAAGATCTCGCCCAAACACCCCTTCCTAGTAGCTCTCATGAAACTCCCCTCTTGATAGTTCTCGTCCCACACCTCTCTCCCTTAACCAAACTTTGTCCAAAAATTCCTAAACTCTTAAGTGTTCTTCCTTAGTGTATTAGGAAGATTGTTAACCAAAGGTTAGAAAAGATTTCACACCCTAGCCCCTAAAGCCTCACCTTGGCCGAGAGTTGTGAGGACAAGAACCTTAGTGTTCTTCACTTGTTTAGATTGGTTCTTAAAGAGGAGTTGGTTAGGAGCGTATAAGGGTTGCTTGGAGCGGGTTGGTGCGCACGGAGTAGGAGCTAAACGTTGCTCAGGTCCGACATTAAAACTTGGATAATTTTGGGCTTATCGAGGTAATTAATCCTGTCCTTCTATTGTAATTGGAGGTTACATATTGTAGTAGTATAGAAATGAGTATAAGATTTATAGAAGGATGGTATAAGAGAAGAGAATTGAACTGTACTTACATAGGACTGTATTGCAGTAGACTTGAGTAGTTTGACGGGTAGGGAAGTGTTGCCCATTTTTTCCCGTAGAATAGAGAACCTTCTGCTTAGAAAATTCTACAAAGTAGTCTAGACGTTGATAGACGTATTTGACTATTATAGGTTGATACTCTGCGCGCGACATATTCGACTTGGCAGGTGGATTTCGCCGAGGAGGTATGTGATTCTTCCTATCCTCTTGAGCATGATATTTTAAAATATATATAGTACGGTAGACGTACGTGTGTTAACTGAACGTGGTTTTACTTCGATGTCTTTTGACTTGAGTTTTAGATAATAAGAATCTTGAAGTATTTCAAAAGAATTATGAATCATTTTTGAAAGAAGAGTAATACTTAGTTTTAAAAGCTTAAGAGTTATACTAGCTTTATGGGAAGTTAGGTATAACGACTTAAGAGAGATAAAAGGAACGGTTTACTTATTTGTTTATGAAAGCCTTGTATTGATTTCGGGAATGAGAATAAGCATCGAACAAACCACTGCATCGCTAATAAAAGAAAATGTATTGACAAATAATTAATTATATTAAAACCAGTAGAAACCTCCATCTGCATAGAAGCTAAGATAAGACAAAATTGTATTACATTTCCTAGATCATGGCGGCTTTAATAAGATTGTTATAAACAAGAATAAACTACTCACACATAAGATATATGTTACTCAATTTTGTTAAAAGAAGAAATTACGTTGTTAGGACTATGAACTATGAAATCTTTCGAAAATAAGAGACTTAAGTATTTAAAAATATGCAACTTGAACTTTTGGAAAAGAATGTTGTTACTTGACTTTAAAAAGGGAAAATGTGTTGGTTTAAAATGAAGGCATGGTATTGTCTTAATCTGTCTTAAAAGAGGGTTTAAATGTTATGGACGATTCTTTACCGAGTCCCATGGCATGGGCCGGGACATGTATTCCATACGATTCTTTACCGAGTCCCATGGGATGGGTCGGGACATGTATTCCATACGATTCTTTACCGAGTCCCATGGGATGGGCCGACATGTATTCCATACGATTCTTTCACCGAGTCCCATGGATGGGTCGACACGTATTCCATACGATTCTTTACCGAGTCCCATGGATGGGCCGGGACATGTATTCCATACGATTCTTTACCGAGTCCCATGGGATGGGCCGGGACATGTATTCCATACGATTCTTTACCGAGTCCCATGGGATGGGCCGGGACATGTATTCCATACGATTCTTTACCGAGTCCCATGGGATGGGCCGGGACATGTATTCCATACGATTATTTACCGAGTCTCATGGGATGGGTCGGGACATGTATACCACACGATTCCACCTCGTGTCCCATGGGATGGGCCGAGACATGTTATACGTATCATACGATTTATACCTAGACTGCCGGCAGTGAGGAAGGAATTCCACGGGCATGAGGAATATTATGGGCGTGAGACCCATGGTTATGTTTGAGTGATGACTTTGAGGGCATGCGTCCCTATTTTATATAGACTGTTATGATTTCATTATAGTATTTTCAGTTTCACATACTTGGTACTTGTTATCGACCTCGCCCGAGCTGCGTTCATCTGCGCAGTAGAGGTACACCAGTCGTCGATCCTCGCTCATAGGGTCACAGTTCAGCGTTTTGGGAAGCTCCGTGTCTCCGGAGGCTTATCTTTGGTATAGTCCCCTGTCGTTGTAGGTACTTACAGGGGTATGGCGAACCTGTCCGCCATTATTATAACATTCTTAGAAATTCGGTAATCTTGTTGTGGCGGGGCTTGTAAAGGGATATGCTCAAGTTTTTATATATATATGCCGAAAGGCAACTTTTCTCAGATAAACTGTTTCTCACTTCATATTGTTTCATGTCTTGTTTTATATTCCGCTGGTTACTCTGATGTATGTCTACTTGGGTGCCCGGGTAAGGCACCAGTCACGGGCCCGGGTTCGGGTCGTGACATTTTCGCGAACAAAGTAGATATCCATCTCGATGTGTTTAGTGCGCTGATGTTGAACTGGATTATCAGAAAGATAGACTGCATTAATATTATCACAATAAACCAAAGTTGCTTTCTGAATGGGACAATGAAGCTCTAATAAAATATTACGTAACCAACATGATTCAGATACCACATTGGCTAACCCTCGATACTCGACTTCTACACTAGAGCGTGATAACGTAGACTGTCACTTCGAAGAACATGAGACCAAGTTATTACTAAGAAACATACAATAACCAGACGTAGAGCGTCTGGTATCAGGACAACAGTCGCACCCGTTTTTTACCTCAGGGTCAGAACGAAACTGCAACGTTGCTTGCTTTGGCGCGGTTCTCTGGATTGAGCAAAATGCTTGTATTGATGAGTCGCCACCTAATTAATTAAGTGAATTAGGACACTTGAACTATTGCAATAAAAATATTGCAATTGATCTCCATTTAATAGTCTGCGAAATTAATGAGATTCTGGATCAAAGTTCTTTATTATCCTAAAGGGAAGGGCTTATGCATCCTTTAAGATCCGCTAACTTGCGGTTATCCGGTCAAACCTAGGTTAATTATCTATCATGCTTTAGAAATATATGTATTTGAAAGATATATACTTTAAGGAAAAAGAATGTATAAAAATATTGAGATGGACACTATAAAATAAATTAATCATCGGTTTTTGATTTTTATCTATTCTTCTTAACTATTTATTCTAAGTGTGTCTATTCTAATTATTTCAATAATTATACAAGTACAATAAATATAATACAGAATGAAATAAAACTGAATGTAAATACAACAACAAAACAAAATTCTGAAGGTTATCTTCTTGAAATATCACCGGGTACCTGTATAAATACTTAGTAAAAGTGTTAGTAAAAGAGTAAATAATTCTCAAACAGCGACAAAAATTAATAAATAAACCAAAAGTAAAACCCGTCTTTTGTACAGGGGAGACCTTAAAAATCAGACGGAGATTCCTTCATCGGTCATTCTTCACAAGCTGCCAAGAACAAACAGTTAGAAATATAAAAATATAATAAAATCTTCGGATCTGCGCAAAACAGTAAATGTTTTGAACACAGAAGACTCATATATATATAAAAAAGTGGGATATCCTAAACAAGTCTGGCTGCGAAAATTCTCCCTGACAGCGCATGTTGGCATCCGATGTATGTGGAAGAAATCATCATTGCCCAGAAGATTCTATCTTCGTCTTTCCAACTGTGGAGGCCTCAAAAATCGACGGATAACTTTTTCATTGGCCAAAATATAATATCTGTTCAAAATCAGTAAATACCAACAATGTAGCAATAGGTTCAAAATCAGTTTAATAAATAAATAGAGGGCAGAATCGTCAAAACCAATCCGGAAAACAATCAAGACAGTAGAAGCAGTAGCAATGATTCACCGGAGCCGAAACTCCGGCAGCAAAAACCAGCGGAGTAGTTTAACAACATCAACAGATCGAGAATATCCAACTCGCTAAAAACGTAATTAGCCAAAAATAGGACAAACACAAAAATAGAACAATGGTTCGAACCAAAAATCCAACTGAAACAGTAAGCGAATCCGGGCTAGGTCACCGAAAAAATTCGAACGCCGCCGGAAAATAAACAAACACAGTCAAAATCCGATGAAGGTAAAAGGGTCAAAACATCATTCCGACAAAACACAAAGTGACAGGACCCAAAAATCAGAAAATTAAACCATCAACCAGAAACAGCCGACCGAAGTTGTTGGAGTTATAAAACTCCGGTAATGTACAAAAATAAGTAAATCAGTCCACCCACAACCAGCGACATACATAATAGCAAGTAACAGTGTGGCGGCGTCGCTTCCACGGCGAGGTACGCCAGAGCGACGCCACCATGGTGGTCTGGTGGGTTTCGACGATGTGGGTGAGTTCGACGGGTAAAAGGGTGAGGTGAGGTCGACGGATCTATCTGTGTGTGTGTGTTGGCTGATGGGTAAACCGGAGCTCGAGGCTCCGGTGGGGATGGACGGCGACGAGGTGTGTGTAGAGAAAGGGAGTGAGTCTGGTTTTTGAAAAATGAGAGAGGGGGAAAGTTATCTCAAAGTGCGGCGCTGAGGGTGTTTGAGAGGGTGAGGGATAATGTTTATTTATAAGGGAATTTAGGTTAGGGTTTAGATTTTGTTTTTTTTTTTGTGGGGAGTTGAAAAGTGTGTTGATTTTTTATGGGTTGTAAGAGGAAATAAAAAATGGGTATTTGGATAAAATGAGTTTGGTTAAAATATGAAGATTTTATTATTTAAAAGACAACGTAATTTAAAGAGATGCAAAATTATTAATATAAAATGAAAATATGATAAAAATATAATATTTAAAAAATATTTAATGCCTAATAAAATAAAAATAAAAAATGCAATGCTATTTAATTATTTAAAGAGATGCAAAATTATTAAAATAACATTACGGTGTAATAACAATAATAATAAAAATATTAAAAAAGACCTAATTCTTAATTTAAAAAATAAAAGATGCGATGCCATTTTTGTTAAAAATAAAACATAAAATATTAAGTAAAATATGATTATTATAAGAAATGCAAAAAATAATGATAAAAATACGCTGTCCAAAAATACTTAAAATTGCAAGAAATAACCAAAAGATGGGTCAAAATTGGGTATCAACAGCTTGTCCCTCTTTGACGGAAGACGATGAAAGAGTTTTCGGACAAAGACGTTGACTTGTAGCCAATTTTGTCTACATCGTCAGAATTAGAACAAAGATCAAGAAATGAATGGGCAAGAGAGAATTTTAAGAAGAATTGGAAGCAAAGCTGATATAGATTCAAATTTTTTGTCTCAGTATCGAATTATGATGACACTGGATTGCTACGATGCTAGAAAATCAAAAACGGAGAGACGCCGATTCAAAATTGTCTCAGTATCGAATTATGATGACACTGGGCTGCCGTGGTGCTGGAAAATTAAAGATAATGTCGACTCAGATTTAAAATTTTGTCTGAGTGTCGAATTATGATGACACTGGGTTGCTGCGATGCTAAAAACTTAAAGAAGGGCTGACGCCAATTCAAAATTATCCCAATGTCGAATTTTGATGACACTGGGTTACAGTTGCGATGCGGGAAGATATATGGTGTTTGTTCCCTGAAATGTCTTTAGGGTATTTGTTCCCGAGGTCAAATATAAAAGGTGTTTGTTCTTTCTGCGGAAAAATATAGGATATTGGAGACGTCATTGTGTTGACGGTACTGATGGTGTCATGCAGATATTTGTCGGTGTATAGACGAAACATAGATGAATACGTTGTATAAGCTTAAATGAAATGACGTCGTTGCATAGACGCAATACAGATGTTCGTCGTTGTATAGACGAAACATAGATGAAGTCGTTGCATAAGCTTAAATGAAATGACGTCGTTGAATTGACGCGATGCAGATGTTCATCGTTGCATAGACAAAACATAGATGAAGACATTGCATAGGCTTAAATGAAATAACGTCGTTGCATAGACGCGATGCAGATGTTCGTCGTTGCATAGACAAAACATAGATGAAGTCGTTGCATAGGCTTAATGAAATGACGTTGTTGCATAGACGCGATCCATATGTTCGTCGTTGCATAGATGAAGTCATTGCGTAGGCTTAAATGAAATTGCGTCATTGCATAGACGCGATACATATGTTCGTCGTTGCATAGACAAAACATAGATGAAGTCATTTCATAGGCTTAAATGTAATGACGTCGTTGTATAGACGCGATGCAGATGTTCGTCGTTGCATAGACGAAACATAGATGAAATTGTTGCATAGGCTTAATTAAAATGACGTTATTGCATAGATGCGATGCAGATGTTAGTCGTTGCATAGACGAAATATAGATGAAGCCGTTGTATAGACTTAAATGAAATGACTTCGTTACATAGACGCGATGTAGACGTTCGTCGTTGCATATACGAAACATAGATGAAGTTGTTGCATAGGCTTAAATGAAATAGTGTCGTTGCATAGACGTGATGCAGATGTTCGTCGTTGCATAGACGAAACATAGATGAAGCCGTTGCATAGGCTTAAATGAAATGACATCGTTGCATAGACGTGATGCAGATGTTCGTCGTTGCATAGACAAAACATAGATGAAGCCGTTGTATAGGCTTAAATTAAATGACATCGTTGCATAGACGAAACATAGATGAAGTTATTGAATAGGCTTATATCACGACCCGACCCGACCTCGGGCCCGCGACTGGTGCCTTACCCGGGCACCCTAGTAGATATACATCAGAGAAAACCAGCGGAATAAACTCATACACATGGAACAATGTAAAATAAGAAACAGGCCAACCGATAAGTTTGTCTTTCAACATGTATATAAAAATCAAAAGCCTGAACAGTTATATCCTTTACAAACCCAACTCACAACAGGACTACAGACCTCTAAGATTTTATAACAACTATGACGGGACAGGGCCCCGCCATACCCCTGAATGTACATGAACCTACAATGACAGGGAACCATACCAAAAGATAAGCCTCCTGAGAAATGGAGTTTCCCAAAACGCAGAACTGTGACCTTATGAGCTAGGATCAACAATCGATGCACCTCTAACTGCGGCATGAACGCAGCCCCCCGAAGGAGGTCGATCTAACAATTACCAAGTATGTGGCCCAGAAAAATGCGTAATGAAATCACAATAGTCTAAAACAAATCCACAGACATGTATGAAAAACAAATTAACAGTACACAGTGCCATAGTATATATGAGAGCAAATAGGTGTAACCTGGCCGGTTCTGAATAGGCAGCCAATGATCAAACTAGGGCCATTCGCCCGTAGTATCATTGTGCAAACCCTAATCCTGGACTACCCCCCCCCCCCCCCTTCAGTCCGCATAGGTCGCGTGGACCCGCATGAGGTACTCCTCGCATCGGGGGTAGCAAACCCGCGGTAATTCCTGGACTTCCCCCCTTCAGTCCGCATAGGTCGCATGGACCCGCATGAGGTATTCCACGCATCGGGGGTAGCAAGCCCGCGGTAATTCCTGGACTCCCCCTTCAGTCCGCATAATATGAACAACGTAACATGGCCAGAGGTTTAAGTGATATAATACAAACGCAACCGGCCATCGTAAACAACATAAGCAAATTAGGAAAACCTCCTTAACACAAAAAGTCTCAAGACACTAACACCCGTAGTATCAAGACATGTTTACTTATCAAACCAAGCTACTACACCTTTAGAAAATCATTACAAGGCCTTTAAAATCAAGTAAGTAAACCGTTCTTTTATCCTCCTTAAGTCGTTATAACTAACTTCCCATAAAGCTATTATAACAATTATATCTTAAGCAATTCAAACAATCACACTCTTTTGAGAAACCAAAGAACTTATTCTTCTAAAACCAAGTATCAATTTCTTTCCAAATAATGATTCACAACTTTTTAGAATAATTCAAGGCTCTTAAGATTTAGAAGTCAAGGACATCAAAATGAAACCAAATTCATTTAACATAGGTACGTCTACCGTACTATATACTTCACAACAATCATGCTCAAGAGGATATGAAGAGTCACATACCTCATCGGCTAAATCCATTTTCCAAGTCGAATATGCCGCGCGTAGAATATCAACCTAAAATAATCATAACACGTCCATCAACTTCTAGTTTTCTTCGTAGAAAATTCTAAGTGTAAGGTCTTTTATTCTACGGAAAATTGGGCAGCACTTCCCCTGTTTCTACGTACTTTTCCACCTTTTTCAAGGCCCGAAATCAGTAACCAAATGCCTCTTATAAGGCACAACAATTCAACAAGTCAAAGGGGATTACACGCCTAACTGGACGTATAAAATTCAGCCCCTTAATCTACAAAAGCTGTCCATAATACTAGTCCATAGTCCAATGTAAAAATAGTCCAATGTAAAAACAGTTCATAGTCCAATGTAAAAACAGTCCAAAGTCCAAATCCTTTAGTTGGTGTTCTTGGCCAACTACTACAATCAAAACTGTCCAGTTTTTAGGCTAGCATGTCAATACTTGTTTCATTACTTCTTTAATATTCCAACTTATATTCCAATCTTTATATAAGTTACATTAACTTGTTATTAACAAGATTCCTTCATGTCAACAAGTAATAGGTAATATTTTAACAACTTTAATGGTTAGCATGCCAATTCTCAATTTTAACAAGTTTAACGGCTAGCATGCCAATTTTGGTTTTTAACATCTTAATAAGGTCCAACTCTTTTCAATATTCCTTCCACATATCACATACTCAATTATATAATAACATGTAATCTCCAATTTCATTATAAGGACAAAGATCATTACCTCAAAAAGTCCAAAATTATCCAAGATCTAAAAGTCGATCCTTAGCAACTTTAGCTCCTAATCTTTACGTTCCAATCCGCTGCAAGCAACCCTTAGAAGTTCCTAACCAACTTCTCTTAACACTTCATCCAAAAATATGAAGATCACCTTAGGGTTTCACTTTGCGACTATCGGATTAACGTAGTATTTTCGGGATCTTTGTGTTGGGATATCTTTAGAACACTATTAGGGACACTTGCCTAAGGTATTTGGGATTAAACAACAACAATTGAAGAATTGTTCTTCAAGAAAATAGGGGGTGCCGAGAGCTCTCAATAGGAGGGAGTAATATTTGTCTTGAAATTTCTAAGTGATGAAGTCTTCAACCCTAAGGTGTGTATATATAAGACAACTAAGGGCTAGGATCAAAACAAGTGTGTGGTTGAGATTGGGGACAAGTGTGTGTGGGTCCCACAAGCCACTTGTCCAACAAATATCTTGAGACAAGTGGCTTGCCACTTGGCTCAACCAATTCGCCCAACATGGGCCACATGGGGGTGACACGTGTCGCCCTCTTATTGGTCTAAAATATTTCATCTCTCCACAATCTCAATAATTGGTCAAATATCAAAAACCTTGTGGTCCCCACAAAACGTAAAATTTCCCGGGTGGGCCCCATGACCAAATCTGGAAATAAAATTCCATAATTCTTATAAATTCTATAAGTCTCAATTACCAAAATTGAGAATCCAATTCTCAATAACAAACCTTTTTCCTTCACGTGGTTCGGAACATTTTCCGTAGGAAAAAGAAATCTTTCTTCCTTTTCAAACTTAGAGTCGCATTCTCTTGCGTACGTCCTCATATACATATCATGAAACTACGGGGTGTAACATTCTCTCCCCCTTAGAAACATTCGTCCCGAATGTTCCTTCTAAGTTTAATCAAAATCAGATAACGGCATAGTCACTCTTAACTATACCCAACACAATCAAGAACGCCACACATGGCCACAATAACACTTAAGCATATATGTCAATTAAAATCAACAAGTAGGAAAGTGAGTTACCTGGAGGTGTAGGAAATAAGTGAGGATACTTCTTCATCATGTCCTCCTCTGCTTTCCAAGTCATCTCCTCTCTATTCTCGTTCCGCCACAAGACTTTTACGGAAGCCACGTCCTTTGTCCGCAGTCGCCTGACCTGGCGATCGAGTATCGCTATGGGACTCTCCTCATACGATAACCCGTCTGTCATCTGGACATCACCAACCGGGAATACTCTGGATAGATCTCCGATACACCTCCGCAACATAGAAACATGAAAGACCGGATGTACAGCCTCTAGATCGGATGGCAGATCCAACTCATAGGCAACCTTGCCTATTCTACGGACAATCTGATAAGGCCCAATGTACCTTGGGCTAAATTTCTCCTTCTTCCCAAACCTCATCACACCCTTCATGGGTACACCTTTAGGAAGACTCAATCGTCAATCTCAAACTCCAAGTGTCGACGTCGAGTATCTGTATACGACTTCTGTCTGACTCTGAGCTGCTAACAACCTCTCCTGGATAAGCTTCACCTTATCCACTTCCTGCTGAATCAAGTCCGGCCCGACTAACTGAACCTCACCCATATCGAACCAGCTTATCGGCGACCTGCACTTCCTCCTATACAAGGCCTCATAAGGCGCCATCTGGATACTGGAATGGTAGCTGTTATTATATGCAAACTCAACAAGAGGCAAATGATCCTCCCAGCTACCCCTGAAATCAATAACACAAGCCCGCAGCATATCATCAAGTGTCTGGATTGTACGCTCTGCCTGTCCGTCGGTCTGAGGATGGAATGCAGTACTGAGGCTCACCTGCGTCCCTAATCCCTTCTGGAAAGACCTCCAGAAATTAGCCGTAAACTGGGCTCCTCTGTCCGATATAATAGATGTATGGACCCCATGCAATCTCACAATCTCCCGGATGTAAAGTCTAGCATAATCCTCGGCCGAATAAGTCGTCCTGACTGGAAGAAAGTGGGCTGATTTCGTCAGCCTGTCTACTATAACCCAGATGGAATCACACTTCCTCTGAGTACGAGGCAACCCTATAACAAAGTCCATGTTGATCACCTCCCATTTCCAGGTTGGAATCTCAATCGTCTGCAACAACCCACCAGGCTTTTGGTGCTCCACCTTAACCTGCTGACAATTCGGACACTGAGCAACGAACTCTGCAACGTCCCTCTTCAGGCCATCCCACCAATACATACATCTGAGGTCATGGTACATCTTTGTCGACCCCGGATGAATAGAGTAATGAGCATTGTGTGCTCCCCCTAGAACCTGTTGACGAAGTCCTGCAACATCGGGTACACACAATCTACCCTCGTATCTTAGCACCCCATCAGGTGCTACCTCAAATGGACCCTTCTCCTCTCAAAGAGTTGTATCTCGATACCGTTTCATAACCAGATCCTCATACAGTCGCCTCTTCACATCCTCAACGATGGAAGACTCGACAACCTCTCGAACCCGAACCCCACTACTATCGGAACCAACCAATCGAACCCCAAGGCTCGCTAGCTGATGTATCTCGCGGACCATGCCCCTTCTATCTGGCTGCACATCTGAAAAACTACCCATAGATCTACGACTAAGAACATCTGCAACTACATTGGCCTTCCCTGGGTGGTATAGGATATCGACATCATAATCTTTAAGTAACTATAACCACCGTCTCTGCCGCAAGTTCAGCTCCCTCTGGCTGAAGATATACTGGAGGCTCTTGTGGTCAGTAAAAATATCCACATGAACTCCATATAAATAATGTCTCCAGATCTTCAAGGCATGAATCACTGCTGCCAAATCCAAATCATGTGTGGGGTAGTTCTTCTCATGCTTCTTGAGTTGTCGAGATGCGTAAGCTATAACCTTACCATGCTGCATCAGCACACACCCAAGCCCGACACCCGACGCATCACAATAAACCACATACCCGTCTAAACCCTCTGGAAGAGTAAGAACTGAGGCCGTCGTCAATTTCTCCTTCAGTAACTGAAAGCCCTTTTCACAAGCATCCGTCCACTGGAACTTAGCCGCTTTCTGAGTCAGTCTAGTCAGAGGTGCTGAAATCGAAGCAAACTTCTCCACAAACCTTTGATAATAACCCGCAAGGTCCAAAAAGCTGCGTACCTCCGTTGGTGTAGTAGGTCTAGGCCAAGTCTTGACTGCCTCGATCTTTTCCGTATCAACCCGAATACCATCGGCCCCGATAATATGCCCTAAGAATTCCACTGAAGCCAACCAAAACTCACATTTAGAGAACTTGGCATACAACTGCCGGCTCTGGAGGACCCTCAGTACCATCCTCAAATAATCCGCATGCTCCTGCTCCATGCGAGAATAAACCAGGATGTCATCAATGAATAATTTAACAAACGTATCCAGAAATGGCTTGAACACCCGGTTCATCAAATCCATAAATACAGTTGGAGCATTAGTCAAATCGAAAGACATCACCCTGAACTCATAATGCCCATACCGGGTCCTGAATGCAGTCCTAGGGACATCTGTCTCCCTAACTCGCACCTGATGATAACCAAATCGCATGTCTATCTTGGAAAAACACTTCGGCCTTTGCAACTGATCAAACAAATCATCAATCCTGGGGAGGGGGTATCTATTTTTGATGGTTACCTTGTTCAGTTGCCTGTAATGGACACACATGCGCAGCGTCCCATCCTTCTTCTTTACAAACAATACCGGCGCTCCCCAAGGTGAAGTACTAGGCCTAATAAATCCTTTCTCCAGCAAATCTTTCAGCTGGTCCTTCAACTCCCTCAACTCAGCATGTGTCATTCTGTATGGCGGAATAGATATAGGTCGAGTATCTGACAGAACGTCAATACAGAACTCTATCTCCCTCTCAGGAGGAATACCTGGGAGATCGTCTGGGAAAAATCTGGAAATTCTCTAACAACCGGAACAGACTGAAGATCTAGCAACTCAGCCTCTGTATCAAATACCCGAATAAGATGGTAGATATATCCCTTCTGAACCATCTTTCTAGCCTTGAGGTACGAAATAAACCTACCTCGGACGCGATGATTCCCTTTCCACTCGATAAACCTCATCGAAACCGAACCGTACCAATCTCTCCATACAGTCCACATTGGCGTAGCAAGAAGCCAACCAATCCATACCCATAATAGCATCAAAATCTGTCATATCCAACTCTATCAAGTCGGCTAGGGTCTGACGACTGTATATAGTCACTGGGCAAGCCTTATATACCCGCTCTGCAACCACCGAATCACCTACTGGCATAACTACCTCAAAAGGTTCTATGGACTCAGGCTATATCCCTAATCTACCAGCAATATGATGAGATATATATGACAAAGTAGAACCCGGATCTATCAAAGCATATACGTCACAATATGAAACCAATAATGTACCTGTGACGACATACGATGACGCCTTCTGGTCCTGACGGCTGGATAAGGCATAAATGCGGTTCTGAGGACCGCTGGAACTAGGACCCCTGCCACGACCTCTGCCGCGACCTGCTGGTCCATGAGCATCCTGCCCTCCGGGGCGAGTAACTGCAGGGAATGAAGACTCGACAAACGATCCCGTAGGTTGAACCCTACCATCTGCGCTACCTCTGGTCGGACAACACCTCGAAAAATGGCCCTGCCGGCCGCAAGTGAAACAAGCTCCTAAAGCACTACCACAATTCCCGAAATGGGATTTACCGCATCAGACACACCGAGAGAGGGGGTGGTCTCGATCGGTTAAGATCCCTGCCTTCCTGGAAACCCGAAGTCCTGGAGCCCTGACCTGCCCCTGAATACCCCGGACGTCCTGAAGATTGTGAAGGAGTACTCTGTACTGGCTGAGGTGCATATCTAGCCTGCTGCTGAGGCTGTCCGCCTCGAAAGTGACCAAAGGACCCTGTTGTCTTGGCCCTCTTATGCTGATCTCGGTCATTTCGTCGACCTCTACGTTCCTCAGTCCCCTGTGCATAAGCATGTACGCGGGCAATGTCCATGCCCGGCTATAGAGCTACCCCTGTGCAACCCTCTGCTAAATAATAATCAAGCCCCGTGACATAGCGGTGCAATCTGATGCGCGACTTATACACACGCTAAACAAAAGTGCACGTATCGTGACAAGTAATATAGTCTTAGAAGACCGAGTTATCGTACTCAGGGATTAGTGTCCAATTACCAACCTATATTCTGTAGTATCTATTTGGTGACCGATAATTTGATGATTTGTTTATAGCTATGATTATAGATGCTAACTAAATTACTTTACTTTACTTCAGATATGGTAGAAATAGGGCTTCCAAATCTCCTCGACTATCCGCTCGCTTTACTCGTTAATGCAAATGATTAAGGTTCTTCTTCTATTTTGAGATAGCAGGTTAACTAAGTCGTTTTATACTCCTGTTAAGGTAATATAAACACGCACACCAATGTATAACCCTTCTATCTTTCGATGACAAGATTTGACTACAAAAGAGGATTAAGAGCAATAACCTATTAAGCTACACAAGTATCGGGGTACTTTCGTCCACGATTTAAACCTATGTTTATTCAACTATAGCATATTCACAATCTCCCCTTTCGGCTTTCGATTAGAAATCATATAAGTTATGATAATTAGTGATCAATTAATTACCAAGCAATCAAAACAATTATTGAATAAATCTCAACAATAATAAGAAGAAACCAAAACATGCATTAATTCATAAGAACGAAGTTCAAGTGATTCGACATGGAAAGCCCTAAATTAAGTTAGTTCCTAGCCATAGACATGCCAAGAACTAAAATAATATCCAACATATACTAGAAAGACATAAAATAAAGAATAAGAAATTACTCAAAAATAAGTCTTCAATCTTGATCTCAAGTTGTGATGAATGGTAAGGTGTGGAACTCCTTCAAATCAGACCTAAAATGTCCTTTTATATCACCCAAAACGTGCAAAACCTTTTCCTTCTTGGCCTTGGCCCAATCCTATTCGGATTTGTCAGTTTTCCCGCGTCGGCGCCGCGGCTCTCTGCTTCTTGCTCTGCTGCTGCTGGTTGGTCGGCGTCGCGCCGCCGCCCTGTTTCTCGCCCGGGTTGCCAATTTTTTAGCTTTTTGAGATCTGGAACCTCTGTTTTTGCCCTCTTTTCGCTCATTCTCACCAATGTGTCACTTTAAACCATTGTGACTCAAAAGAAAGAATATATATCCTAACACGGCACATATTTGTACAAAAATGGGCAAAAGACTAACTAAAAATGACTCAAAAGGTGTATATAAAATACACCGATCACACTCTATCCTCCATGTCTGCCACTAGAGTGGGGGCATACCGAGCCAACGAGTCGAACTCTATGTTGTACTCCCGAACCGTCCGCCCATTCTGCCTCAACATCATAAACCTATCCACTCGGGCTCTCCTCATCTGTGGAGGCAAGAAGTAGTTAAGAAACGCCTTCGAGAACTCGTCCCAACCAGCTGGAAGCGCATGCTCCTCCCGGGACAGTTCTCATGAATCAAACCAGTTGACTGCAATATCACGCAGCCGATGAGAACCCAATACCATTGACTCTGTCCTGAGGCCTTGATCACCTTCATGATCTGCTGCAGTTGTCGAATAAACTCCTGAGGATCTTCCTCAGTTCTTGATCCATAGAACTCTGGTGGACTGCAACTCAAGAAGTCCCGAAGCCTCAAACTATCGGTTACGGTGCGCGCACCCGGCTCCGTCTGTCCTCCTGCTTCGCCACGATCCAAGCTAGTAACTGGGCCATATCCTTGTAACCCATATACGTTCCTGGCCGTGGGACTGGAGGCTCAGATATCGTGGCCTCAGTAGATACTGTTGCTGCTCTAAACTCCTCTGGGACTGGCGGCGTCGTAGAACTTGACGTCTGAAGCACTATCTCAGGAAATGACTGAGCCTGTGCCCTGGTAACCCTCTGAGTCCCACTAGAAGCTCCCTCTGCTGCCTTGCCCTTCTGGGCCGCGGTTGCCTTGCGTGGAGGCATAACTGGTACATAAGAATATGTCAGAGGGAGTTCAACCTATAACACAACTCTATTACACGATCTCAGAGTGAGAAGAATGGAAACCAATCCTAAATATTCTGTACCCTCCTGATTATAGGTGTGGTGCACAACACGCTGATAATTAAGAGTCTAATAGATACGGTCTGTAGACACCTTCCGAGGATTAACTGTTCTGATACCACTTTTGTCACGACCCGACCTCGGGCCCGCGACTGGTGCCTTAACCGGGCACCCTAGTAGATATACATCATAGAAAACCAGCGGAATAAACTCATACACATGGAACAATATAAAATAAGAAACAGACTAACCGATAAGCTTGCCTTTCAACATGTATATAAAAATCAAAAGCCTGAACAATTATATCCTTTACAAACCCAACTCACAACAGGACTACAGTCCTCTAAGAGTTTATAACAACTATGACGAGACAGGGCCCCGCCATACCCTTGAATGTACATGAACCTACAATGACAGAGAACCATACCAAAAGATAAGCCTCCGGAGAAACGGAGCTTCCCAAAATGCAGAACTGTGACCCTATTAGCGAGGATCAACAACCGATGCACCTCTACCTGCGGCATGAACGGCCGGGCGAGGTCGATCTAACAGTACCAAGTATGTGGCGAGAAATGCGTAATGAAATCACAATAGTCTAAAACCAATCCACATACATGTATGAAAAACCAATAAACAGTACACAGTGCCATAGTATATATGAGAGCAAATAGGTGTAACCTGGCTGGTTCTGAATAGGCAGCCAATGATCAAACTAGGGCCATTCGCCCGTAGTATCATTGTGCAAACCCTAATCCTGGCCTCCCCCCCCCCCCCCCCCTTCAGTCTGCATAGGTCGCATGGACCCACATGAGGTACTCCTCGCATCGGGGGTAGCAAACCCGCGGTAATTCCCGGACTTCCCCCCTTCAGTCCGCATAGGTCGTGTGGACCCGCATGAGGTATTCCTCGCATCGGGGGTAGCAAGCCCGCGGTAATTCCTGGACTCCTCCCTCCCCCCCTTCAGTCCGCATAATATGAACAACGTAAAATGGCCAAGGGTTTAAGTGATATAATACAAACGCAACCGACCATCGTAAACTACATAAGCAAATTAGGAAAACCTCCTTAACACAAAAAGTCTCAAGACACTAACACCCGTAGTATCAAGACATGTTTACTTATCAAACCAAGTTACTACACCTTTAGAAAATCATTACAAGGCCTTTAAAATCAAGTAAGTAAACCGTTCTTTTATCCTCCTTAAGTCGTTATAACTAACTTCCCATAAAGCCATTATAACACTTATATCTTAAGCAATTCAAACAATCACACTCTTTTGAGAAACCAAAGAACTTATTCTTTTAAAACCAAGTATCAATTTCTTTCCAAATAATGATTCACAACTTTTTAGAATAATTCAAGGCTCTTAAGATTTTGTAGTCAAAGACATCAAAATGAAACCAAATTCATTTAACATAGGTACGTCTACTGTACTATATACTTCACAACAATCATGCTCAAGAGGATAGGAAGAGTCACATACCTCCTCGGCTAAATCCACTTGCCAAGTCTAATATGCCGCGCGTAGAATATCAACCTAAAATAATCATAACACGTCTATCAACTTCTACTTTTCTTCGTAGAAAATTCTAAGTGTAAGGTTTTTTATTCTACGGAAAATTGGGCAGCACTTCCCCTGTTTCTACGTACTTTTCCACTTTTTTCAAGGCCCGAAATCAGTAACCAAATGCCTCTTATAAGGCGCAACAATTCAATAAGTCAAAGGGGATTACACGCCTAACTGGACGTGTAAAATTCAGCCCCTTAATCTACAAACGTTGTCCATAATACTAGTCCATAGTCCAATGTAAAAACAGTTCATAGTCCAATGTAAAAACAGTCCAAAGTCCAAGTCCTTTAGTTGGTGTTCTTGGCCAACTACTACAATCAAAACTGTCCAGTGTTTAGGCTAGCATGCCAATACTTGTTTCATTATTTCTTTAATATTCCAACTTATATTCCAATATTTATATAAGTTACATTAACTTGTTATTAACAAGATTCCTTCATGTCAACAAGTAATAGGTAATGTTTTAACAACTTTAATGGCTAGCATGCCAATTCTCGATTTTAACAAGTTTAATGGCTAGCATGCCAATTTCGGTTTTTAACATCTTAATAAGGTCCAACTCTTTTCAATCTTCCTTCCACATATCACATACTCAATTATATAATAATATGTAATATCTATTTCATTATAAGGACAAAGATCATTACCTCAAAAAGCCCAAAATTATCCAAGATCTAAAAGTCGATCCTTAGCAACTTTAGCTCTTAATCTTTACGTTCCAATCCGCTCCAAGCAACCCTTAGAAGTTCCTAACCAACTTCTCTTAACACTTCATCCAAAAATATGAAGATCACCTTAGGGTTTCACTTTGCGACTATAAGATTACGTAGTATTTTCGGGATATTTGTGTTGAGATATCTTTAGAACACTATTAGGGACACTTGGCTAAGGTATTTGGGATTAAACAACAACAATTGAAGAATTGTTCTTCAAGAAAATAGGGGGTGCCGAGAGCTCTCAATAGGAGAGAGTAATATTTGTCTTGAAATTTCTAAGTGATGAAGTCTTCAACCCTAAGGTGTGTATATATAAAACAACTAAGGGCTAGGATCAAAGCAAGTGTGTGGTTGAGATTGGGAACAAGTGTGTGTGGGTCCCACAAGCCACTTGTCCAACAAATATCTTGAGACAAGTGGCTTGCCACTTGGCTCAACCAATTCGCCCAACATGGGCCACATGGGGGTGACACGTGTCGCCCTCCTATTGGTCCAAAATATTTCATCTCTCCACAATCTCAATAATTGGTCAAATATCGAAAATCGTGTGGTCCCCACAAAACGTAAAATTTCCCGGGTGGGCCCCACATGACCAAATCTGAAAATAAAATTTCAGAATTCTTATAAATTCTATAGGTTTCAATTATCAAAATTGAGAATCCAATTCTCAATAACAAACATTTTTCCTTCACGTGGTTCGGAACATTTTCCGTAGGAAAAAGAAATCTTTCTTCCTTTTCAAACTTAGAGTCGCATTCTCTTGCGTACGTCCTCATATACATACCCTGAAACTAAGGGGTGTAACAACTTAAATGAAATGACATCGTTGCATAGACGAAACATAGATGGAGCCATTGTGTTGGCTTAATTAAATTGCGTCATTGCATAGACGTGATGCATATGTTCGTCGTTGCATAGACAAAACATAGATGAAGTTGTTGCATATGCTTAAATAAAATAACGTCGTTGCATAGACGCAATGCAAATGTTCTTCGTTGCATAGACGAAACATAGATGAAATATTTGCATAGGCTTAAATGAAATGACGTCGTTGCATAGACGAAACATAGATAAAGTCGTTGCATAAGTTTAAATGAAATGGAGTCGTTACATAGACGTGATGCAGACGTTTGTCGTTGCATAGACGAAACATAGATGAAGTTATTGCATAAGCTTAAGTGAAATGACTTTGTTGCATAGATGAAGTCGTTGCGTAGGCTTAAATGAAATTGTGTCGTTGCATAGACGCGATGTATATATTTGTCGTTGCATAGACAAAACATAGATAAAGCAATTTCAGAGGCTTAAATGAAATGACGTCGTTGCATAGACACGATGCAGATGTTCGTTGTTGCATAGAAGAAACATAGATGAAGTTGTTGCATAGGCTTAAATGAAATGACGGTGTTGCATAGACGCGATGCAGATGTTCGTCGTTGCATAGACAAAACATAGATGAAGTCGTTGCATAGGCTTAAATGAAATGACGTTGTTACATAGACGCGATGCAGACGTTCGTCGTTGCATAGATGAAACATAGATGAAGTTGTTGCATAGGCTTAAATAAAATGGCATCGTTGCATAGACGCGATGCAGATGTTCGTCGTTGCATAGACGAAACATAGATGAAGTTATTGCATAGACTTAAATAAAATGAGATCGTTGTATAGACGCGATACAGATGTTCGTCGTTGCATAGACGAAACATAGATGAAGTCGTTGCATAAGTTTAAATGAAATAGCGTCGTTGCATAGACGCGATGCAGATGTTCGTCATTGCATAAATGAAACATAGATGAAATAGTTTTATGGACGTATCGTTTTGTGACTCGCTTGGGTTGAAATGACGTCGTTGCATAGACGTTGTCCGTTTGTGACCCGCATCGATTTACTGATGTCCACTCGGTTTCTGCTGATAAGAAGAACTTGCGTTCAAAGAAGCTTGTGATTTTTGTGAAGGTTGCAAGCTCAGACTGGTTTGGACTGAAGACTCATTTGGTCGGCTCTTTTCCCTGTCTATTGTCGTCTTCTTGCAGTGAATCCTTAAAATGCCCCAGTTTCTGGTAGATGAAGATGCTGAACTTTCAACTATTCAAAGATGAGTCTTGATGCTATTAAGGTGATCCGATGGCACACACATTTTTTTAAAATATATATATCAAACATTGATGCAAAGCTAATGTAGAGACATAGGTGATGTACAATGAGTAGATGAGAATGCGATCCTCAAGATATGCCCCTAGTCATGTGTAGCTATTTATGGTTGCAAAACATTTGAGGATGCTAAACGCTGCAATGGACAAAACCGAGTCATGTGTAGGTAGCTTGTCTGCTCTATCAAGGGGATCAGATGAGTTTATTTTGTTATGCACAAAAATAAGAGAGAAAGATTTTTAATGGTGTGACCGAAGTCGATGAGGCTGCCTATGTATTCCGCCGAGAGAATCAGGTCAAGACGTAGTTCGTGATGTAAAAATAAGAATTTTTATGATTTTCAAATGATGTGGGACCGAAGCCAATGTGTTCGCCTACGTATCTCGTAGAGGGAATCAGGTGAAGACGTAATTCGTAATGCAAAAATAAGAATTTCAATATATGTATTTTTTTTGTTTTTCTAAAAAAGTGGAAAGACAACATCACGTTCTGACCTCAGTTGATACCAACAATTAGTATTGTGCATAAGGGTTTCTGTTTATTGCTTACAGTCTAACCGAGACTTACTCCGGTGTAAATCTTATAGCTTCAGATGGTACCTCAGACATACCTAAGTATCGACACACTTGCTTGCAGCCAAGGTTTCGAACTACACGTGTCCTCATGTTTCAAACGCCCTCACGGAAAGAAAGTCTCATCCTCACATATATTTCAGTATTTTGAACCCTGGGACGTCAAGAGAAGTACACCCACACTCAAAAAAATGTTCAATGCATGCAATTGTGATACCATAGGCTTGGTCGTCATGTAAGTATCCACTAATGTGAAAATCCTCAATATAAGATCATGTAGGGTTTGTCACAGGTTTGTAATGTAGGCTTGGGGAAAGGGATGAATATCATTTGGGTAAAAAGTGACTAATCCTTCCTCGAGTGTTGGACTAAGTCCGTGCTTGATATTTGTGCGCTTTAATGCTGACATGCTTTCCTTTTTGTCCCAGTTCTTTTGTACTGACTTCTTTTGAATATTTCATTTGGAACCCCTTTTTCAGAGTTATTTTCTCATTTCATTTATCACATTTTTTTTTATAATGTCGGGGCTTTTGATTTCTTATTTTTGTGAAGTCGTTCTTTGTGTTTTTTTTTCTTTTGGGACTTTGACAACTTTTGTCTTTGAAAACTTCAACTAGAATTTTTGTCAGCCGCTTGCACATTTCTAAAGCGCTCAAGGAGGTCGGTCCAAGAGAGGGATAGTGCGTATGCACTCAGAAAGATTATAGGATTAATATGTGTTTGTTAAAAGAATAGACTTTAGACTCAAAGGGGGATTGCTACGGATAATGCTATTTGGTAGGCTAGAAAGGCTCCGACGGGTCAAAAAAGGCCTACGATCATTTCATATACCGAGCGTTACTCAGGATTTCGCCTCAACAAACATTCAAGCCAAGTTCTAGATCATAATGCAATGCAATTGAACTTATTCTAAAACTCACTACACAATGCATATGAAACGATGAGGTTGGTTTCATTCTTATCTTAGAAGCATGCAAGACAATGTCATTTACGGGTATGAATAAGAGGTACCAAAAGAATCTATAGATTACTACGAAGTCAGCCCATACTGATTATTATTTGTTCTTACATATGAACACTCATAACTGTGTTGGTATCAACCAAATCAAACAATGATACTTAAAATGGCTTTTTTTGTATTTGTTTTTGAATATTTTGTGCTTTTTGAATAAACATTTCTTATATTTTTTGAATAAATGATACCGAACCCGAGTAGGGCTGCATACGTATCTCATCTTTGACGAAAATCAGGTGCGCGTAGTTCGTTCAGATAAGTTATAAAATGTATGCTTAAAAAAAAGAATTCATCCATGATAGGATATTAGTAGTAAAAGTTGTGCAAAATAAATTAGTGTCCACTAACAGAAGAATGCAAAGTAGAAAGAATGCAATAAAAATGAAAGTCCGTGAAAAGAATAATGTAATGAGAAAAATTGAATGGCCGCCTACGTATTCCCACGAGGGAATCAGGTCACACGTAGTTCCATCTCTGCTTTGCCTATAGGACCAAGACGGGTTCCGACTCGTTCTGCTCAAATGCCCTTGAATCAGTCATGTCACTAGACCGTGCCTTTGAACTTGTGAAATATCGATGATCTGTCATTGCTTAGTCAAATACAAATCGACCTTTGGGGGGAGATGATAAAAATGTAGCAAACTGCGTTAGTGTAAAGCACGTGATTTTGCAAAAGTGTAAAAACATTTAGCAAGTACATGTCGCACATAAATTGTCACATTGCAAGCGAGTCCTAACATGCGTGGGACCCCTTTATGCCAGAGGTAGGTCTAAACGTCACATATGCGAGGTTATGATGGATTTGTCCAAGTCGTCCAACTGTTATGCTTCTGTTGGAAATGGCGACCAAATGACGGTGCACTTCTTCCCACTTTTGGCATGTCATGATTAGGCTTGGATTTGTCCATTATTGTCACGCTACACATAATATGCTGGTTGGTCGTTGAGTTGAGAAACCCGTCGACAAGTTTGATGTTTTCCTAATTGTGGTGTCGATACCAAGGACCGACTCATCTAAGATAAATGCATGCATGCCTTAAAATAAAGGGTGGTATAGCTCTATCCTGAGTTTCTAAGATTTGGCTTTACTGGACGCAAGGTTCCCGAGCGGACAACTCGAGTGAGAAGGCTACGCGGCCACCGGTTAGACCGGACACTCCACGTATATTACCATCTCTCCTAAATTTGGGTTTTGAAGAAAGAATTTTGCTGATGCACCAAACGCACCTCGCATGTAGTGTGTGATTGTGTGAATTTTTCAGAATGGAAGAAATATGAGCGGAATGTCAGTTTAAGGAAAGCAGTAAAGCAAATAGCAATATTAAAACAAATAAAACAAAATACAGTACATAAAGATTAAATGCAAAAAATAATGCCAAATATTAACCCTAGGTCTGTTGTGGTTAAGAACCTTAATCCCCAGCGGAGTCGCCATTTTGTCGCGCCCTTTTTCGACCGCGACATTTATTTTAAAACTCCTGCTTAATAAAAAGGTTAGAAAAATAAAATAAGATGCTAAAAGTTTAAAGGTGCTAAAAGTTAAAGTAGGGTACTAATATGCTAAAAGTGCTTAAAAGGTGCTAGAATATTAAAAGTGCTAAAAAGGTTCGCGGAGTCGCCACCTAATTAATTTGGGTGAATTAGGACACCTAAATGTTAACTAGTTTAAAGTAAACATTAACTCCATTTAATGGTCTGCTAAACTTAATGAGATTCTGGGTAAGGATTCTTTATTATCCTAAAGGGAAGGGGTTAGGCACCCTAAAGGATCCGCTAACTTGCGGTTGTCCGTTCAAACCTAGGGTTAATTATTTATGCTAAGAATGCGTGTTTTGAAAATATAAAGGATGCTTCAGAATATTTTATACAAGGAGGCATGTTGATAAAAGTTTGTAAGACTAATGCTATAAAAAATAAAGTTTTAAAGTGTGCATTTATATTGTTTATAGATATATGCAATGTTGATTTATGATCAAAGATATGCCTTTAAAAACAAATATATATGACGTAGTGCAAAAGGTGATTATTTTGTAATTTTATGATAAGAAGGCTATTCAACATAAATTATTTATATTGTGCTAATAAAAGAGCTTATGAGAAAATCAATTTATTTTATCATGAATTTTATAAGAAGTAATACGTTAGTTGCGAGTTAAATTGTTTAGTAAAGTTTAGACATGCATGACAAGTCCTTAAAATAAGTAATTTAAAAGTGCATTTCCGATTTTAAAACTACCCGCCCAATTTATTTATTCTAAGACTAATTGTTCTATGTCGCCTATTAATTACAAAGTTATATTACAACAACAAATAAGATATAAAAATGAGATAAGGAGGTTAAGAGAGTGAAGGGATTGGAGCGGATGACTCCGTCCTATTTATTTTTCTAGGAATTGCCGAAGAGGAAACTCGATGGATGTAGATGCGGGCCTTCATTGACGAAAGTCGTGATGAGTCTCGCCATGAGACTCTTCATTTTGCTCCAAACACGTGCCATGTAAAAAAAAGGAAGATAAGGATTAGTATAACCCAAAAATAAGAAACAAACACTTGACATAAGAATTAGGACAACCGTTTCAGATTTTCCACAAGTATGCGAAATTAATATCCACATGTAGCCTAGTAATCCCAGTATAATCAGGAACTTAACCCAATTATGAACACCAAGAAGAGCCAGATACAGGGGTGATATACATGGAGTATATTTGATATACTCCTGCCTATATGTGCACAGCATATAACATTTTTGGAATGAATTCCTTCAAACAGACATGGCAGGACAGATTCGAGGCTCGATACTCGACATTCAGGTGAAACAGATTACAAAGCAGGTTCATTTCGACTGAAGATACTCCTGGATACTGCAAATTCCAGTAATTCTGACCCACGGCAACAACAAACAGTCCAATCATATTGAGTCTAGCATGACTTCTGTCTAAGACCATTGGTTTAGGGACTATCTAATATCGATTGGTTTCGTGTATAAGACATGACAGGGAGAGGGAAGATACATTGACATCTACAACATACACTTATTTAAACAGGTAATCAGGATGACGGAATGAAGATTCAAAGGGCAGATTCCATGTTGCATTCAGGGGAAACGACAAAACTGAGGAGGAAATCAAATGGACAAACTCCAAACACATATAACATGGTTCCTAAAATGATAAGGGTACTTGATAACGCACAGGGCATTGAGATTCGTGTCTGCAAAACTAACATAGGATGCTAACATCAAGTTTTAACAAGAATCATTTTAAGAGCCTTAAACAGTTCCACAATTCCAAGGATTTGTTCATATTTAATCGTTTCAACATGATAGATATCTACTATAATACTCTTGGTGATTATGAACTTATCTATCATAAAGGACATAATTTAAAACCCAGACACACAGTTACTCTACTTGGTCTTGTATACAGTAAATGCTAGTGTTGGCTAAAACATATTGACAATCAAAGTAGCCAATAGAAACAAGTGTTAACTGAACAAATTTAACATAAACCATTTCAATAATCAAATGCAGTAAACATATATTTTAGCCTGCAATTTAAACACATATATCCGTACTTTATCCTAGGGAATAGATACTATGAATCATACCAGAAGCTTAATGGGACATTTCTACTCATCCCTGGGTGATGTATGCAAACCATTTATTAAAAAAAAACATGTCATCAGAACAGGGTGTTATCTGGGAGACGAACTATTCCAACTCATCAGCTAACACTTTGGGCGATAAGGAAAGAGATAGTTATACATGAGTTTAGACAAGGGCTTCAACAGAGATAAGCTACAATAGGCAGATACAGATATTCCAGAGGAGATATATAGACAAACTCAATATGGTTTCCCCGTATAGAAATAAACTGGAATTTACATTAACCCACTCAACCTCTTACTTTAAACAAAGATGAACAGGCAGGGATGCTACAAGTTGAAAATAAAGTGGTTTAAACTAGGTGGCAGGCCTCGTAACCTTGTGATTTAGACATACTCAAATAGAGAAATCAATTTACACCGTTCTACACAGGCCAAAACCAGATCCACACCTTAGACTCATATTCAAAATAAATGCAGTTTTTCTTATTTACCAACGTGAAGGACATAGAAAAAATATGACCAGGTCTAAACCAATCAGCAGAGTGTTTTAACTTGAAGCTACCCACTATCCTCATAATATATTAGTCAAGAAGGCCTAGGACGCATACGTATCATCCCTAATCCTATTTAACTAAACTAACAAACAGACAATTAATCATAGCGGACTTAAAACATAAAGAAGGGATGAAGAAAGCTACAGTGGCCATATAGATAAATACATTACTAACGCCATATATTATCCGAGTCGCATTAGTGATTGCAGTCGCGAACATCAGTGGCGATCGACTTTAACTAACAGGTTCAGATAGTCAATTCAACACACACAAACAGCCACTAATCTGTACTTAATCAGTCATCAAAAACACACAAACACTAAATGGAATCCAGAACGAAAGGGGTGATAGATTTACCTTCTCCAGACAGCGAACCGAGGCAGCGTATCAAGTCGTCGACTCGCTCGGGTTTTGGTTTTGCGATGCAAATAAAAAGGGGAAAGCTTGTTTACTGATTTCTGGACTGACATTGAAAGAAAGGGCTTCGAACTTCATGTTCTTGTGATGCTAATTGTCTGAGTGTTGAGCCCCCTAACTCACGATGCCTCTCGATTCTCCCCTGAGATCTGCATGTGCATATCGGTCATTTTTTGGATAGTGAAGAAGGGTCTGGATTGCTGCGTTATACTGTCTTTACTATTGGCTTCTGATTCAGTCCCTGGGATGCCTTTCTTGTGCAGATCGACCTCCTTTTATAGCCCTGATTTAGGTTTAGATTTAGGGAAAGTCTTTATGACGATTTTGGACTGATTTTCTTGCTGGCTTTAGCGATTTGTTAGCAAGATTCTCGGTGTATACATGGTAAGCTTTGGTATAAACCGATTTGCTTCTCGATTTGGTAAGGAATCACTAAGGATCTAGTGTGATTCGTGCTTGATTTGGCAAAGATTATGGTGGGATTTGTACTGGGCAAGACGTGTGATTTGGTAGGTGACTCGCCGGATTCTCAGGCGAGAATCCCGGCTGGGGCGATGGGAGTGCGAAGGAGAGATAGGGTTAGGTCCTTAGGTTTTTTTTTTAGGTTTTCTTGTTCAAGGCTTTCTGAAGAACGATGGGGAAGAAGGTTAAAGGGCTGAAGGCGCTGAGCTGAGTATAAGGTAGAGGGAGCTGGGCCGCGGTATTGGGCCTTCGGGTAGTTGGGTTGGGTAGTTATTTTAATTAGGGGTAGAGTTTTAAGTGTATTAGTTTAGGTGTATTATTAATTAATTAGTGGTAAATTAAATTAATAAATTGTGATTAAATTATTTTAGGTGCTTTGTTAGTCTAAGTTTGAGATTAAAAAATAAAGACGGACGTGCTATTTAATTAGTGCTTAATATTTATAATGTGATGCCGTTATTGAAACTTATTTATAATGCGTATTCTGCGAAGCTAAATTAAAATTGAATTATTTAAATGCTACATGCAGATATGACATTTAAGGACTGCTTAAAGTTTTTCTTATAAATGCGACTATGCTATTTAACACGACGTCATTGTCGAATTATTAATTTTATGTATTTATTATTAATTATCATTTACGAATTATGACAGGGCTTAAAATTAATAAATACGGGCGCGAGAATCTAAGTGCTTAATTTCTACGTAAGACGCGGTGTCATTATTAAATTGCTTGTTTACGCATGTATTAATGTATTATTGTTGCATTTTATTATGAAAAATCATAAAAAATTATTTTGCAAAATTAGTGTAATTTTATAGCTACTGTCTGGACGGGAGGGTCAAAATTGGGTGTCAACAGTTGACGCTTCACAAGGTCTGAGTTGGGTTGTTCAAGAGCGATTTACTATTTCGTTGCTAGCACAACTTCTGTCCCATGAATCAAAAGATATGGTGTTTCCCCAGTAGAAGTGCAAAGGACAAATGCTCATGCCCGGAGTTGCAAGCACATGGTATGATATGTACAGAGTTTGAAACGGGTAATTATTGTTTTAAATAATATGTACAGAGTAGCTAGCAACAAATAATAGTAAGCAGATTGCATGTCGCACCCGTTTTTGACATCGGGGTCTGAACGGTATCCGCAACGTTGTTCTTTGGCGCGGTTCCCTGGATGGAGCAATTAATGCTGTTTTTTGAGGAGTCGCCACCTAATTAGTTAAGTGAATTAGGACACTTGATTTATTGCAATAAAAATACTGCAATTAATCTCCATTTTATGGTCTGCGAAATTAGTGAGATTCTGAATCAGGGTTCTTTATTATCCTAAATGGAAGGGGTTAGGAATCCTTTAAGATCCGCTAACTTGCGGTTATTCGTTCAAACCTAGGTTAATTATTTATTGCCCTTTTTTATTCTACGTATTCTAAGCATTTTCATAATTTATAATTAAAATAAAATGCAATACAAAAATAATAAAACTAAAATTAAATGCGACATAAAATAAAACTTCGGGACATCTTTTAGCCATTTTTAGGTCTTCTGCACAAGATGATCTCCGGGTACCTGCATAAACACTTAGTAAAAGTGTTAGTAATTGAATAAATAATTTTAATGCAATGACAAGAATTAATAAGTAAAGCCAAAAAATAAATAAATCCGTCTTTTGCACAGAGGAGGCCTTGGAAATCAGACGGAGATTCCTTCATCGGCCAATATTGTTAAAAGCAATAAAATAAAT
Organism: Przewalskia tangutica; assembly: GCA_029844215.1. Taxonomy (NCBI): domain Eukaryota; kingdom Viridiplantae; phylum Streptophyta; class Magnoliopsida; order Solanales; family Solanaceae; genus Przewalskia; species Przewalskia tangutica. The sequence goes on along the minus strand of CM056718.1, from coordinate 123,526,522 downwards.
AAAACCTTCGAATCCGCGCCAAAACAGTAATAGTTTTAAACACGGAGGGCTCAGATATATAAAAATAAAGCGGGACATCCTAAATAAGTCCGACTGCGAAAATTTGCCTCACCAGCGCATGTTGGTTATCCAGTGTAAATGAAAGAAATCATCCTTTGGATTGACCTTCGAACGATGTCGAATCAGTATTTTATCCACTGAATCGAAGAGAGGAAAGGTCGACAACCGCCGAACCTTCTGCATGCGATTCGAGGTTAAAACGAATCCTCATGGTTCAGGCAATTTTACATGAGTCCCAATGTTCTGAAATGATTCAGAAAGAAGGGGGAAAAGGCTGGGTGATGGGAGGTGATGGGTGGCATGGCGGCGATGCCGTTTATCTGGTGGGTAAAGGGGTTATCGGCGACTGACTGGTGGTCGCTAGTGAGTTCGTCGATTTGGTGGGGGGGGTGTTCCGATTTTAGGGGTATGTTGGGGAAAGGTAAAGGGTTGAACGAAATGTTGAAGGGAATTGGTGATGGGCTTGGGTCGGCGAAATTGGTAAGGAATTGTATGTGGGCTGATTAGTTTTGGGCTGGGAGATGGACGAAAATGTCTGGCTTTGGTTTAGTTTGGGTATTGAAGAAAATGGGTTGGGCCGGTTTCGATGGTAATTGGGCTGTGGGGAATGAATTAAAAAGTGGGCTCAATCTGAGGAAAAAGAAAATATGTGTTGTGGATAGATTTAGTTATTTAATTTAGGGAATGAGAATTGGGTAGAAAATAGGTGTTTTATTGTTGAGAGATTAATAGATAATTAGTCCAAATCTCCCAATTAATTAAAATATGCTCTCTTCAACTTAATTAATTTAAAAATGCACACGCATAAAATACGATACAAAAGATTTAATATATGTATTTAATTTTGAATATAATATTCATAAAAATGATTAATTTAGTAATTGAAGAACATATTAAGAGAAAATCGATCATCAATATTGACGATGAGATATTAAAATTGTTTTGCTTATATTTTAATTATAAAAAATGTAATACTCGATATTGTAAAATTATGCGATAATTAGTGAAGAATGTTAAAACTACTTATTTTTGTGATTTTCAAAGTAGAAGCATAGTAAAATTAATTGGAGATAAAAAGACAATCTAAATGAAATGTTCAGTAAAGACGAGACAAAATTGGGTGTCAACAGCTTGTCCCTCTTTGACTGAAGACGATGAAAGAGTTTTTGGACAAAGACGTTGACTCGTAGCCAATTTTGTCTTACTTGTCAAAAAAATCAGGAAATGCAAGGGCAAAAGGAACTTTTTCACGAAGAAAGGGGACCTCTAATGCTAGGAACTTGAGCGTAAAACTGGTGCTGATTCAATATTTGTCCCAGTGTCGAATTATGATGACACTGGATTGCTTGTGATGCTAAAATTATGGCCGGACGAATACCGATTCAAAATTTTGTCTCAGTGTCGAATTATGATGACACTGTGTTCTGTGAAGCTAGAAAATTAAAACCAAAGCGGGAGCAGATTTAAAATTTGTCCCAGTGTCGAATTATGATGACACTGGTATTGTGTCGCGGGATGCTGGAAAATTAAGGCAGGGCGGATGCGGATTCAAAATTTTGTCCTAGTGTCGAATTATGATGACACTGGGGTCATTGGTGTTGCAGGATGCTGGAGGAGAGCGGATCGACATTCGAGGTACAAATTGCTTCGGTTCGCCGTAAGAGATAGTTCCACGTTGTGCTCCCACTCCTGTAAAATTATGGTTCCTGTAGGCTAAAACATTAATAAAAATTAGTGCATAACTGTTAAGACAAAAAAAAATGATAAAGTATGAATATATGAGAAATGTGATCATGTGAGAAAGGATGTCGTCCTAAGTAGACGTAGTTGCAGATGCTGAGATGAAATGACCGTCGTTGCGTAGATGCGATGCAGATGAAGCCGTTGCATAGGCATAATGAAAGGGACGTCGTTGCATAGACGTGATGCAGCGATCATCGTTGCATAGATGAACTGTTGATGAAGTCGTTGCATATGCATAATGAGATAACGTCGTTGCATAAACGTTATATGAATGTTGTCGTTGCATGGACGAAATGCAGAGGTCATCGTTGCATAGATGAACTGTTGATGAAGTCGTTGCATAGACATAATGAGATAACGTCGTTGCATAAACGTTATATGGATGTCGTCGTTGCATGGACGAAATGCAGAGGTCATCGTTGCATAAATGAACTGTTGATGAAGCCGTTGCATAGGCATAATAACGTCGTTGCATAAACGTTATATGGATGTCGTTGTTGCATGGACGAAGTGCTGATGAAGCCGTTGCATAGGCATAATGAAAGAGACGTCGTTGCATAGACGTGATGCATAAATCATCGTTGCATAGATGAATTGTTGATGAAGTCGTTGCATAGGCTTATATGAAATGACATCGTCGCATAGACGCGATGCAGATTCTCGTCGTTGCATAGACGAAACATGGATGAAGTCGTTGCATAGGCTTTGATGAAATGACGTCGTTGCATAGACGTGATGCAGATGTTCATCGTTGCATAGACGAAACATGGATGAAGTCGTTGCATAGACTTTGATGAGATGGAGTCGTTGCATAGACGCGATGCAGATGCTCGTCGTTGCATAGACGAAACATGGATGAAGTAGTTGTATAGGCTTTTAATGAAATGACGTCGTTGCATAGACGTGATGCAGATGTTCGTCGTTGCATAGACGAAACATGAATGAAGCCGTTGCATAGGCTTTTAATGAAATGACGTCGTTGCATAGACGTGATGCAGATGCTCGTCGTTGCATAGACGAAACATAGATGAAGCTGTTGCATAGGCTTAAATGAAATGACGTCGTTGCATAGACGTGATACAGATGTTCGTCGTTGCATAGACGAAACATGAATGAAGCCGTTGCATAGGCTTTTAATGAAATGACGTTGTTGCATAGACGTGATGCAGATGTTCGTCGTTGCATAGACGAAACATAGATGAAGCCGTTGCATAGGCTTAAATGAAATGGCGTTGTTGCATAGACGCGATGCAAATGCTCGTCGTTGCATAGACGAAACATAGATGAAGCCGTTGCATAGGCTTTTAATGAAATGACGTCGTTGCATAGACGTGATGCAGATGCTCGTCATTGCATAGACGAAACATAGATGAAGCCGTTGCATAGGCTTAAATGAAATGACGTCGTTGCATAGACGCGATGCAGATGCTCGTCGTTGCATAGACGAAACATAGATGAAGCCGTTGCATATGCTTAAATGAAATGACGTCGTTGCATAGACGCGATGCAAATGCTCGTCGTTGCATAGACGAAACATAGATGAAGCCGTTGCATAGGCTTAAATGAAATGGCATCGTTGCATAGACGCGATGCAGATACTCGTCGTTGCATAGACGAAACATAGATGAAGCCGTTGCATAGGCTTAAATGAAATGACGTCGTTGCATAGACGCGATGCAGATGCTCGTCGTTGCATAGACGAAACATAGATGAAGTCGTTGCATAGGCTTAAATGAAATGGCGTCGTTGCATAGACGCGATGCAGATGCTCGTCGTTGCATAGACGAAACATAAATGAAACCGTTGCATAGGCTTAAATGAAATGACGTCGTTGCATAGACGCGATGCAAATGCTCGTCGTTGCATAGACGAAACATAGATGAAGCCGTTGCATAGGCTTAAATGAAATGGCGTCGTTGCATAGACGCGATGCAGATGCTCGTCGTTGCATAGACGAAACATAGATGAAGTCGTTGCATAGGCTTAAATGAAATGGCGTCGTTGCATAGACGCGATGCAGATGCTCGTCGTTGCATAGACGAAACATAGATGAAGTCGTTGCATAGGCTTATATGAAATGACGTCGTTGTATAGACGCGATGCAGATGCTCGTCGTTGCATAAACGAAATATGGATGAAGCCGTTGCATAGGCTTATATGAAATTACGTTGGTTTATGGGCGTACCTGCTTTGTGACTCGTCTGGGTTGAGATAGCGTCATTGCATAGACGTTGTGTGTTTGTGACCCGCATGGGCTTATTGTAAGGATGTGATCCTTGTGGGGCCGATCTGTGATGTATAAATTCCTTGTGAATCAAAGAATAAGTGTTGGGGGACTTCCTTGTTTCTGCCCAATCTGAAGACCTGCACTCAAAGAAATTTGTGAGTTTGGGGAGGGGTCGATTCGTATTTGACTTCTCCGCCTTGTTCCTTGACATCTGCGTGCCTGGCCTGTTTGGACCTGCAACCCATGTCTGGTTTCCTACCTTATCCTCGTTTTGAATATGCAAATGACGTTTGGCCTAAGGTGGGTCTCAATGGAGTTGCTTGTATGTTGTGTGTATTCTCGTTATATTCAGAACGAATGGAAAGCTTCCTAATGGTGTGACCGAAGCCGATTTAGACCGCCTACGTATCCCATGAGGGAATCAGGTCATGACGTAGTTCATTACAAGCGAAATTGAGTGAAATTAAAATTTCTAAAGGTGGGACCGAAGCCGAAACGGCCGCCTACGTATCCGCCAAGGGAATCAGGTCAAACGTAGTTCCAAATGAAAAATAACGATTTTTTATGATTTTAAAATGATGCGGGATCGAAGCCGATGTGGCCGACTACGTATCCTGCAGAGGGAATCAGATCAAGACGTAGTTCGTGATGCAAAATAACGATTTTTATGATTTTAAAATGATGTGCGACCGAAGCCGATGTGGCCGCCTACGTATCCCGTTGAGGGAATCAGGTCAAGACGTAGTTCATGATGCAAAATAACGATTTTTATGATTTTAAAATGATGTGGGACCGAAGTCGATGTGGCCGCCTACGTATCCCGCTGAGGGAATCAGGTCAAGACGTAGTTCATGATGCAAAATAACGATTTTTATGATTTTAAAATGATGTGGGACCGAAGCCGATGTGGCCGCCTACGTATCCCGTAGAATCAGTCAAGCGTAGTTCGTAATGCAAAATAAGGATTTTATGATTTTAAAATGATGTGGACCGGCGATGTGGCGCTCGTATCCGTGAGGAATCAGTCAAGCGTAGTTCGTGATGCAAAAATAATTTTTTTTATGATTTTAAAATGATGCGGGACCGAAGCCGATGTGGCCGCCTACGTATCCCGCCGAGGGAATCAGGTCAAGACGTAGTTCATGCTGCAAAATAAGAATTTTTTATGATTTTAAAATGATGCGGGACCGAAGCCGATGTGGCCGCCTACGTATCCCACTGAGGGAATCAGGTCAAAACGTAGTTCGTGATGCAAAATAAGAATTTTTATGATTTTTTTTATGCGGGACCGAAGCCGATGTGGCCGCCTACGTATCCCGCCGAGGGAATCAGGTCAAGACGTAGTTCGTGATGCAAAATAAGAATTTTTTATGTAATTTGCATTTTGTTGTTTTTTCTCTGAAAAAGTGGAAGACAAAATTACATTCCGACTTCAGTTGATACCAACAATTAGTATTGTGCATGAGGATTTTCGTTTATTGCTTTCAGTCTAACCGAGATTGACTCCGGTGTAATTCACACAGCTTCAGATAGTACCTCAGACATACCTGAGCGTCGACACACCTACTTGCATCCAAGGTTTCGAACTACACGTAATCTCACGTTTCAAATGCCCTCACTGAAGAAAGTCCATTTCACACATATACTTCAGTATTTTGAATTTTGGGACGTTTAGAGAAGTACGCTCACACTCAAAAAGATGTTCAATGCATGCAATTGTGATACCATAGGCTTGGCCGTCATGTAATTATCCACTAATGTGAGAACCCTCAGTATAAGATCATGTAGGGCTTGTCACGGGCTTGTAATGTTGGCTTGGGGAAAGGAATGAATATCATTTGGATAAAAGTGACTAATCATTCCTCGAGAGTTGGACCACGTCCGTGCATGATATTTGTGCGTTTTGATGCTGACTTGCTTTCTTTTTGTCCCAGTTTTTCTGTATTGACTTCTTTTGAATCTTTCATTTCGAGCCCCTTTTTTCGGGGTCATATATTCCCTTTTTTTATTTTTTTTATTTTTTTTTATCGGGGCTTTTGATTTCCTCTTTGTGTGAAGTCGTCTCTGCTTTTGGTTTTTTGAGACTTTGACAATTTTTGTCTTTGCAAACTTCAGCTAGAATTTTGTCAGTCACTTGCACATTTCTAAAGCACTCAAGGAGGTCGGGCCAAGAGAGGGATAGTGCGTAGGCACTCAGAAAGGGTATAGGTGTAATATGCGGTTATCAAAAAATAGGTTTTAGGCTCAAAGGGGTGTACTAGGGATAATGTTATTTGGTAGGCTGAAAAGGCTCAAACGGGTCAAAGAAAGCCTACGATCATTTCCTACACCGAGTGTTACTCAGAATTTCACCTCAACAAACATTCAGGCCAAGTTCTAGATCACAATGCAACGCAATTGAACTTATTCAAACACTCACCACACATTGCATATGAAACGATGAGGTCGTTTTCATTCTTATCTTGGAAACGTGCAAGACAATGTCATCTACGGGTATGAATAAGAGGTACCAAAAGAATCTATGGTTTACCACAAAGTCAACCCATACTGATTATCACTTGTTTTTTTATTTATTTTTTATTTTTTTTATGCACAACCCTAACTGTGTTGGTATCAACAAAGTCAAACAATAATACTAAAAAAATGTTTTTTTTTTTAATAACATTTTTTTTGTATTTTTTTGAATAAAATATTTCTTTCTTTTTTTTGTATTTTTGAATAATTGTTTTTTTTGTATTTTTTAAATAAATGGTACCGAACCCGAATAGGGCTGCCTACGTATCCCGCCGAGGGAATCAGGTGCGCGTAGTTCATTCAGATATGTTATAAAATGTATGCTTGGAAAAAAAAAATCAATGAAAGGATAGCAATATAAAGCTATGCAAAAACAAATGATTGTCCATTGTGGACGAATGCAAAGTAAAATGAATGCCCGAAAACATGATGAATGAGATGCATTAGTGAGAAATGCATTTTTTTTTTTGTTTTTATTTTTGTGGTGTCGAACCCAAAATGAGTTGCCTACGTGTCACACCGTGTGGTGAGAATCATACACGCGTAGTTCGAAATGATTATGCTGTAAAATGCATGATATGAAAGAACAATGCAATCAGCGCTAAACATATTAATTGAATTTGCAAATATGAATAAAAATACAAAGTATAGAAGAATTGAGAGCGATGTCTAGTTGAATCTGGTATAAACTAACTTCTATTAGTCAACGTAACTACCGCTAATTTTTGTGATGATTTGTTTTTCTTTTTCCGACCGACATCGGTTGTTTGCGAGGACGACCTCCTGCAAAAAATATGAGAAATAGGTGAGTAGGAAAATGACAAAAATAATAAAAATGCAAAGGTGTGACAATATAGTCAAAGACTCCCCTGATTGGTTCGACCGGACTGGTGGTTGATGCTTCACAAAGTCCAAGTCGCGCTATTCACGAGTGATTTACGCAGTAGAAGTCCTGATTGCAATGTGACAGCAAAAAGTGCAAAAATGCAAATGCTCGAACCCGGAATCACAAAAGGGTAATTATTGCATTAAATAATATGTACAGAATTGCTAGCGACAACAATAGTAAACAAAAAATCATGCAAATCAAGTGTGCGCCCTAATATGCATGGGACCTCTCTTATGCCAGAGGTCGGCCTAAACGCCAGATATGCGAGATTATGATAAATAGGTCCAAGCTGTTAAACTGCTATGTTTTGTTGGAAATGGCGACCAAATGACGGTGCACTTTTTCCAATTTCGGTGTGTTATAACCAAGCTTGGATCCGTCTATCATCATCACGCTACACATAGTATGCTAATGGGTCGTTGGGTTGTGAAACCCGTCGACAAGTTTGGTGGATTTCTAATTGTGGCGTTAATACCAAGGATTAACCCACCTAAGGTTTATGCATGCATGACTTAATATAAAAGGTGGTATAACTCTATCTTAAGTTTTCTAAGATTTGGCTTACTAGGCCTTGAGTTCCGGCGGACAACTCGAGTGAGAAGGCTACGCGGTGATCGAGACGAACCGATCTAACTCGCATGGCGCCAACTCTCCTAAATTTTGGGTATTTTGAAAGAAATTCGCGGGTCTTGGCTGCAACGCAGCGTGTAGTGTGTGACAATGTGAATTTTCCAGAGTGGAGGAAATATGAGCGGAATGACAATTTAAGGAAAGCAGTAAAAGAATGTAGCAATTAAAGTAGTTAATTACAAAATAAAAGCAAACAATATAAAACATTTACAACAAATATAAAAGCAAAATAAGACGCAATATTTAATTAACCTGAGTTTTCTATGATCAAGAACCTGATATCCCGGTAGTCGCCATGTCTTTGTCGCGCGTTTTTGACATCGAGTGCGAGCGATATCCGCAACGTTGCTCTTTGGCGCGGTTCCCTGGATGGAACAATTAATGTTGTTTTTTGAGGAGTCGCCACCTAATTAGTTAAGTGAATTAGGACACTTGATTTATTGCAATAAAAATACTGCAATTAATCTTCATTTTATGGTCTGCGAAATTAGTGAGATTCTGAATCAGAGTTCTTTATTATCCTAAAGGGAAGGGGTTAGGCATCCTTTAAGATCCGCTAACTTGCGGTTATTGGTTCAAACCTAGGTTAATTATTTATTGCCCTTTTTTATTCTACGTATTCTAAGCATTTTCATAATTTATAATTAAAATAAAATGCAATACAAAAATAATAAAACTAAAATTAAATGCGACATAAAATAAAACTTCGTGACATCTTTTAGCCATTTTTAGGTCTTCTGCACAAGATGATCTCCGGGTACCTGCATAAACACTTAGTAAAAGTGTTAGTAATAGAATAAATAATTTTAATGCAATGACAAGAATTAATAAGTAAAGCCAAAAAATAAATAAATTCGTCTTTTGCACAGAGGAGGCCTTAGAAATCAGACGGAGATTCCTTCATCGGCCAATATTGTTAAAAGCAATAAAATAAATAAAACCTTCGGATCCGCGCTAAAACAGTAATAGTTTTAAACACGGAGGGCTCAGATATATAAAAATAAAGCGGGACATCCTAAACAAGTCCGACTGCGAAAATTCGCCTCGCCAGCTCATGTTGGTTATCCAGTGTAAGTGAAAGAAATCATCCTTTGGATTGACCTTCGAACGATGTCGAATCAATATTTTATCCACTGAATCGAAGAGAGGAAAGGTCAGCAAACCGCCAGACCTTCCTGCATGCTTCGATTCAAGGGTTAAAACGAATCCTCATGGTTCAGGCGATTTTACATGAGTCCCAATGTTCTGAAATGATTCAGAAAGAAGGGGGAAAAGGCTGGGTGATGGGAGGTGATGGGTGGCATGGCGGCGATGCCGTTTATCTGTGGGTAAAGGGGTTATCGGCGACTGACTGGTGGTCGCTAGTGAGTTCGTCGATTTGGAGGGGGGGTTCTTCAGATTTTAGGGGTATGTTGGGGAAAGGTAAAGGGTTGAACGAAATGTTGAAGGGAATTGGTGATGGGCTTGGGTCGGCGAAATTGGTAAGGAATTGTATGTGGGCTTATTAGTTTTGGGCTGGGAGATGGACGAAAATGTCTGGCTTTGGTTTAGTTTGGGTATTGAAGAAAAGGGGTTGGGCCGGTTTCGATGGTAATTGGGTTGTGGGGAATGAATTAAAAAGTGGGCTCAATCTGAGGAAAAAGAAAATATGTGTTGTGGGTAGATTTAGTTATTTAATTTAGGGAATGAGAATTGGGTAGAAAATATGTGTTTTATTGTTGAGAGATTAATAGATAATTAGTCCAAATCTCCCAATTAATTAAAATATGTTTTCTTCAACTTAATTAATTTAAAAATGCACACGCATAAAATACGATACAAAAGATTTAATATATGTATTTAATTTTGAATATAATATTCAAAAAATGATTAATTTAGTAATTGAAGAACATATTAAGAGAAAATCGATCATCAATACTGACGACGAGATATTAAAATTGTTTTGCTTATATTTTAATTATAAAAAATGTAATACTCGATATTGTAAAATTATGCGATAATTAGTGAAGAATGTTAAAACTACTTATTGTTTTGACGATTTTCAAGACTGAGAAGCATAGTAAAATTAATTGGAGATAAAAAGACAATCTAAATGAAATGTTCAGTAAAGACGAGACAAAATTGGGTGTCAACATTGCATGCAAATCAAGCGCGCGCCCTAATATGTTTGAGACCTTTCTTATGTCAGAGGTGAGCCTAAACGTCAAATATATGTTGATAAACATTAATGATTTTGTTAGAAATGATGAATGTACATTTTCCAAATTGGCATGTCATGATTAAGCTTGAATCCATCTATCATTATCACGCTACACATATATGTTGATTGGTCGTTGGGTTGTGAAATCCGTCGACAATTTGGTGGATTTCCTAATTGTGGAGACGATATCAATGATCGACACACCTAAGGTAAATGCATGTATGACTTAATGCAAAAGGTGGTATAGCTCTATCTTAAGTTTCTAAGATTTGGCTTACTAGACACAAGGTTCCCGAGCGGACTACTCGAGTGAGAAAGCTACGCGGCTGACCATACGAACCGACTAACTCCGCGCAAAACGCCAACTCTCTTAAATTTGGGTATTTGAAAAATTTCCGGGTGCGCGAAGCACTCCTCGCGTGTAGTGTGTGATAGTGTAAATTATCCGTAAGGGAGGAAATATGAGCGGAATGTCAATTTAAGGAAAGCAGTAAAAGAAAGTAGCAATTAAAGTTGTTAATTACAAATTTAAAGCAAACAATTTAAAGCATTTACAACAAAATAAAAGAAAATAAAGTGCAATATTTAATTAACCTGAGTTTGCAATGATCAAGAACCTGATATCCCCAATAGAGTCGTCATGCTGTCGCACCCGTTTTTGACCTCAGGGTCGGAACGAAACTGCAACGTTGCTTGCTTTGGCGCGGTTCCCTGGATTGAGAAAAATGCTTGTATTGAGGAGTCGTCACCTAATTAATTAAGTGAATTAGGACACTTGAACTATTGCAATAAAAATACTGCAATTGATCTCCAATTAATGGTCTGTGAAATTAATGAGATTCTGGATCAGGGTTCTTTATTATCCTAAAGGGAAGGGATTAGACATCCTTTAAGATCCGCTAATTTGCAGTTATTCGGTCAAACCTAGGTTAATTATCTATCATGCTTTAGAAATATATGTATTTGAAAGATATATACTTTAAGGAAAAAGAATGTATGAAAATATTGAGATGGACCTAGAAAATAAATGAATTAGCGGTTTCTGATTTTTTATCTATTCTTGTTAACTATTTATTCTAAGTGTGTCTATTCTAAATATTTCATTAATTATACAAGTACAATAAATATAATACATAATGAAATAACACTGAATGTAAATACAACAAACAAATAAAATTCCGAAGGTTATCTTCTTGAAATTTCTCCGGGTACCTGTATAAACACTTAGTAAAAGTGTTAGTAAAAGAGTAAATAATTCTCAAACAACGACAAAAATTAATAAATAAACCAAAAGTAAAACCCGTTTTGTACAGGGGAGACCTTGGAAATAAGACGGAGATTCCTTCATCGGTCATTCTTCACAAGCTGCCAAGAACAAACAGTTAGAAATATTAAAATATAATAAAATCTTCAGATCCACGTAAATGTTATGAACACGGAGGGCTCGTATATATATAAAAAAAAGTAGTGGGACATCCTAAACACGTCTGGCTGCAAAAATTCGCCCTGCCAGCGCATGTTGGCATCCGGTGTATGTGGAAGAAATCATCATTGCCCAGAAGATTTTATCTCCGTCTTTGCAACTGTGGAGGCCACAAAAATCAACGGATAACTTTTTCATTGGCCAAAATGTAATATCTATTCAAAATCGGTAAATACCAACAGTGTAGCAATATGTTCAAAATCAGTTTAATAAATAAATAGAGGGCAGAATCGTTAAAACCAGTCCGAAAAATAGCCAAGACAGTAGAAAGCAATAGCAATGATTCACCGGAGCCGAAACTCCGGCAGCAACAACCAGCGGAGCAAGTTAACAACATCAACAGATCGAGAATATCCAGCTCGCTAAAAACGTAAATAGCCAAAAATAGGACAAAGACGAAAGCGAGCGATGGTTGAACAAAAATCCAAGCAAAGCGATGGCGAATGCAGGCTAGAGTCACGGAAAAATCAACGCCGAAAAAGAAACAAACACAGTCAAAATTTGATGAAGGCAAAAGGGTCAAAACATCTTTCCGACAAAACACAAAGTGACAGGCCCTAAAAATCATAAAATCAAACCATCAACCAGAATCAGTCGACCGAATTCGTCAGAGTTATAAAACTCCGGTAATGTACAAAAACAAGGAAATCAGTCCACCAACAACCAGCGACATACATTATAGCAAGTAGCGAGTCGGCGGCGTCGGCTTCCACGGCGAATGCAGCGGGCGGCGCCGTGGTGGTGGTCTGGTGGGTTTCGACGATGTGGGTGAGTTCGACGAGTAAAGGGGTGAGGTGAGGTCGACGGATCTATCTGTGTGTGTCGGCTGGTGGGTTAATCAGAGCTCGAGGCTCCGGTGGGGATGGACGACGACGAGGTGTGTGTAGGGAAAGGGAGTGAGTCTGGTTTTTGAAAAATGAGAAAGGGGGAGAGTTATCAAAGTGCGGCGCTGAGGGTGTTTGAGAGGGTGAGGGATAATGTTTATTTATAATGGAATTTAGGTTAAGGTTTAGATTTTGGTTTTTTTTGGGGGGTGAGCGGGGTGGGGTTGGAGATGAAAATTGTGTTGATTTTTTTATGGGTTGTAAGAGGAAATAAAAAATGGGTATTTGGATAAAATGGTTTTGGTTAAAATATGAAGAGTTTATTATTTAAAAGACAACGTAATTTAAAGAGATGCAAAATTATTAAAATAAAATGACAATATGATAAAAACATAATATTTAAGAAATATTTAATGCCTAATAAAATAAAAATAAAAAATGTGATGTCATTTAATTATTTAAAGAGATACAAAATTATTAAAATAACATTACAGTGTAATAATAATTAAAAAAAATATTAAGAAAGACCTAATGCTTAATTTAAAAAATAAAAGATGCGATGCCATTTTTGTGAAAAATAAAACATAAAATATTAAGTAAAATATGATTATTATAAGAACAATGCAAAAAATGATGATAAAAATGCGGTGTCCAAAAATATTTAAAATTGCAAGAAATAATCAAAAGATTGGTCAAAATTGGGTGTCAACCACAACCACCCCAATCAGCATCTGCATACGAGACACGTGTAGAAACCGATGACGGATATAGATGCAAGACATAATCAAGTGTTCCTTATAAGTATCGGATAATGTGTTTGAGCGCATTCATATGCTCAATCCTAGGATCATGCATAAACAAACATATCTGATGGACTGCATACATAATATCAAGTCTCGTGAAAGTAAGTTACTGAAGTGCCCCTGTAAGACTGCGATAGTGGGTGGGATCCTCGTAAGGTGAGCTAGCCGCAATACCCAACTTGGGTTTAGTATTGACTGGAGAGGAAGTAGACTTACACGAGGACATACCAGCTCGCTCAATAATCTCTGCAACATACTTCATTTGAGGTAAAAATAGACCATCGGAATGACGTGTGACAGCAATTCTCATAAATAACTCAATGGTCTCAAGTCTTTCATCGCAAACTCTGAGTTGAGAAGTGTCATGATAGACTTGCGTACTCACCAGAAGAAGTAGTCAAGATAATATCCTCCACATATATTAAAATATAAGCCAGGGGAAGTACCACGATGATATATGAACAGAGAATTATCAGACCTGCTGTGAAAAAACCCAATAGTAGATACATAGTTGACAAATTTGTTATACCACGCCCGGGGGCCTGCTTAAGTCTATACAAAGACTTTTTCAACAAACAGACATGATTATGATATGTGAAGTCTCAAAAATCTAAGGGTTGATGCATGTAATCTGTCTTCTGAAGATCACAGTGTAAGAAAGCATTCTTCACATCTAGGTGATAAATATGCCAGGATTTAAAAAGAACCAGACTGAGAACAATGCAAATGGTAGTCGATTTAACCACCAGACTAAATGTCTTTCCACAATCTACGCCAACATGTTGTGTTTTGCCATTACCTTCAAGTCGAGCCTTATGTCTCACAAAAGAATCGTCAGAATTATCTTTATGAGTAAAAATTCACAAAAAAAAGATCGAAGAATATTAACACCAGAAGGACAGAGTACCAACTCCCACATCTTATTTTTAATAAGATCATTATATTCGTCGTTCATAGCCAACGTCCAATTTGGGTCACTTAATGCAGATACTGAGTTACGGGGTAGAGGGAATTTAAGAATATTAGAATTTAGATTAAAATTTCGTTTTGTTTTAAAAATACTCCGTTGACTACGAGTGACATGTCTGTGACTCGGGGGAGAATTGGGTGGATTTTGGGGATAATTTGGGTGGCTGACGATGACCCGACCAGGCGGTGGGCTCTTGGCGATCTTTGAAACAATAGCTGGAACGTAACTTGGGGCAATGGGTGGACCCCTAGAACAGTACCGAGAATGGTACTGGGTCGTGAGTCTGGCCAACTGGGCAGAGGTGACGGAACAGTGGGCAGTTAGCAAACGGAAATTAGGTTTTATAAAAAATAACATGGCGACTAATTATGATTTTATTAGATGATAAATCAAAATATTTGTAACCACAGTGATTAGATGGATAAATAAAAAACACACAAGCGGTAGAACGGACTTGAAGTTTGTTAATTAAAGTAGACGGAAATAGTGGATAACATAAACACCCAAAGACCCTAAGATGTAAATACGAATGATTCTTATTATAGAGAATTTTAAGAGGAGATTCATATGCTAACTCTTTGGTAGGAAGTATGTTAAGGAGGTAGGTAGTCATTTGTAGAGCATGATGCCAAAATAAGGAGGGATGGAAGAATGAGATAATAAAATTCAGACAATATTATTAATGGTACAAATTTTTCGTTCGGCTTTTCCATTTTGGGATAACGTATGAGAACAAGAGAAATGAAAAACTATACCATTATCATCACAAAATTTCTGAAATAACCCATTATCATTGATGAGCGATTTATACACACGCTAAACGCAAGTGCACGTATCGTGACAAGTAATATAGTCTAGGTAAGACCGAATATCGTCCTCAGGGACTGGTTTTCAAGTACCGATTATCTATGCTTTAGTTTATATTTGGTTAATGTTAATTGGGTTGGAATTCTAAACTAATAATGCAGGAAATAAACTAATTATGAAAATACTTTGATTTAAATCAGTTATGATGGAGAATTAGGGCTTCCAAGATCATCAACTATCCACTCTATTCAATTCTTAATACAATTAGACTAACTTCTTCTTCTACGTTAAGATAGCAGGTTAACTAAACCATTTTATACTCCTGTTAAGGTAATATAAACACTCAACCCCAATGGAGAACCCTTCTACCTTTCGGTGACAAGATTGACTACAAAGGAGGATTAAGAGCAATAACCTATTAAGCTACACAAGTATCGGGGTACTTTCGTCCACGATTTAAACCTATGTTTATTCAACTATAGCATATTCACAATCTCCCCTTTCGGATTTTGATTAGAACTCATATAAGTGATGATAACTAGTGATCAATTAATTATCAAGCAATCAAAGCAATTATTGAATAAATCTTAAGCAAGTGAAGAAGAAATCAACTAATGTATTAATTCATGAATAAGAGTTTCAAGAGAATCACAAGGAAATCCCTAACAAGTAATTAGCTCCTAGCCATAGTCACGCAATGAACTAATATAATCTCCATACATGAACTGAAATAAACAAAGCAAAAGAAAGAAAAGAAAATACTCAAGAACAAGTCTCCAAGCCTTCTAGCATTCAAGGATTGTGTTGTGGAATATTTACAAGATGGATGGAATGGAATTTGTCAAGTGTGGGATGGAAAATGGAATGAATTCTTCTAATGATGTAGAGACTATTTATAGCCCAAGAATCCTTTAGGTAAAGGGTTAGGGATTATGTAGGTAGGAAACGTTATGGAATCTTTTAGGTAAAGGGTTTAAGAAAAGCTATGGAATCCTTTAGGTAAAGGGTTAAGGAAATGTTATGGACTCCTTTAGGTAAAGGATTAAGGAATATGTAGGTAGGAAAAGTTATCCCTTTTGCACCCAGAAAACGTGTCAAATTCGGCCCAAAACGTCAAAAATACAGCGTCGGCGTCGTGGCCCTGCAGTCGGGCGCCACGGTGCCTGTAAATCAGAGAGTTTCGGACGACTTGATGGTTATTGCCATGGCGCTGCTGCAGCGCCAAGCGGTGACGACATTCTTCCGGATTTTTCGTTTCTTCGTCCTTAGTTCGTCCGGTCTTCGTCTGATTTCTTCTATATTTCCCGGAACTTCTTAGACTTCATTTCTTGGCCCTTTTAGTGTGCAATTTCATCTCATTTATGCTCATTTCATCTCCTTTTCGTCATTTCTCCATTTCTGACCGCTGTGACACAAAAGAAAGGAAAACAACCCTAATATTATACTAAACATAAATGAAATGAGTAAAATACTAACTAAAAATGACTCAAAAGGTGTATATAAAATAAACCGATCAATCATATTCTTTGCCATTATCACACTGAATATTTTTTATTTCTCGTTCGAATTCGGTACAAATGAAAGCTCTAAATTTTAAGAATGTGGAAAACACTTGCAATTTTTTTGCTAACGGAAAATTCCATAAAAGTTAGAATAAGCATCCAAAAATAAAACATAATAATGATAGCCCAAACAACTAAGAACTGAAGATGTCCATAAATCCCTATGAATAATGTCAAAAGGCATCAAAATACGAGATGTAGAGGTTATAAATGGTAAGCTAACATGTTTCCTTAACGGACAGGATTGAGAAATTGGAGTACTATGCGTACCCTTACAAGAAATAAAATTATTTTTATGCAAGGAAAAAATAATTGACAACCCGGGATGACCCAATCGTGCATTCCACAAGGAATGAGCTAGAGCAGCAAATGTCGATGTCATGGCTTGACATGAGGAAGTGGTGGTGGTGGTGGTTGTAATTGGATAAAGATCGCCTGTACTGTTGCATATCATGAGAGGTATCCCTGTTTTGAAATCCATCACATAAAACCCAAAGGGATCAAAATTAACAAAAATCCAATTATCAGTGGTGAATTTGAGAACAGACACCAAATTTTTAATCAAGTTAGGAGCATAAAGGGTATTTTTCAAAACAAGAGGTGGATAAGGGAGAGACAAAGTTGCATTGCCGTAACCACGAATTGGAATTTAGTTGTCATTACCAACAATAATGCCATAATTTTTGCTCATATTGAAATAAGACGAAAGAGTACCTTGGTCGGACGTCATGTGAGAAGTGACACTGGTGTCCATGTACCAATTAGCGTCTGGAGGAATTAATCCAAATATATACATAGTGGCCTCAATGTCGGCGGGTGTCGGATTTGGGCCCACAGTGTTGAAAGCATGTTGGGGTCGGAGCCCAAGTAGGTCGGCTTGCTGACCCGACCCTATTCGCTACTACATGCTGCCAGAAGGACCCGAGAAGTTGGGCTGGACCGAGGTACAAAGATGTTGGAAATAAGGGAAGGGCAGTAGGTGGGACTGGGCCACTGGTCCATGCCCACTGCGAGGCAATCTTTGAGACCAGTGGGTTGGGGCCCGAATAGCGAGCCACCCCATTGTTATTCTGTACCCGCCCTTGTGATCTTCTTGTTTCGACCTTTGTCGTTGTTGCTATCGCGATTTTTGCCATTATTTTTACGGTGTTGACCCCTCTTGCCGCCACCATTATTACAGTTTTGGCCCGAATTATCAACAAAACCATGAGAGTTATCGGACGTAGTCATCATCGTCACGGAATTGGCACCGATAGCCGCCTTCTTGGCCAAGCCGGCTTCTTCTAATGTGAGCATCAAACTAGTGGAAACTCTTGCTCAAGAGTGACAATGCGGGAATGTTTATTATCCTGGAATATATCACGCAATCTATCCCATGTAGCCATAGTCGTAGTGTCTGGTTCAATGATTGTCTGTAAAAGGTCAGTAGAAATAGTTGAGTAAATCCACTGAAGAACGGTAGCATCAAGAGTTATCCATAACTGAGGATTCTCCTCGTAGGTAGGTACACCAGTTGTGCCAGGTGTCAGAGGAATGATGTGACGGGGGACTTGATGTGCGAGTGCGTGAATTTTGAACAATTCCACCCACATCAAATATTGGACGTTTTCCATCCTGTGGAATCAGTCGAGCTATGCGTAAGTTGGTCTAGACACCACGATTATAAAAAAGGATAACTATGAACTAAAAAGGCATGAATAAATATACTCCATATTTCCCAATTTATATGACACACTTTCCTTTTTAGTCAGTCCCCAAAAGAATGAAACTTTTTCTTGTTTGACCATAATTTAATTTTAAAATTTACATTTTACGCTTATTGAGACAAATCTATAACACAAATATTTTTGGCTTATTTTAAACTACAAGATACAAAAATCTTACTTTATTTCTTAAACTTCGTGTCAAGTAAAAAACGTTCATATAAAATGGGACCGAGGGAGTACCATTTAGGGTTGGGGTGAGTAAGAGAGTATATAGCGCATTAGGTATTTATATTAAGCTAACGAATAAAAATATTATATTATTGATATAATCAATTCCTTATTATAATTTTTAATGGTTGAGATTAAATTATTCAATTTGGTGTAGACACCCAATGGCCAATAATATTTATTTGTCGAGGGTGCTTTCATTTTCATTTGATAAGGAAATGGGAAAGAAAAATCTATTCGATCATTTACTACTGCCTTTTTTGAAACTCCTTTAGTTTACCAAAAGCCATTTATGTTTGGTCTTGAATCAGAAACCTTTAAAGCATACATTTTTTCCAAAACATTTGTCCTGTCTAGATACATTTGCACCTCGCACTTGGGAATTCTAGAGGATGAACCAATTTCTATTCTTAGTAACAAATAACAAATTACTCCTTGGTTTCAAGGAAAATAATTTATTTACTCTGTCCTCCTTGTATGCTTGTTTAAAATATAGTTTAAAAGCAGTTGACTGATCCTTAATTCATTTTTCACCAAGTTTTCTTTGATGAGAGGAAAGTCCCGAAAGCGAAACCCCCTACCTGCACCAGAGGCCCCTTGGTCAGATGAGATGTAAATCGAGGGATATGTATGAGTGACAGCCCTGTAAGGGAGAATACCAACGAGACACGAACCCACCAACAACCCTTGCAATATTTCAGTAAAGACTATCACCGTTGGAACCAATGAAGCAAATGATTGACTCATCCCAATCACCTTGTCACATACCAACTCGTCTGTGCCCTGGGGGCTTTCACCTAAGTTTTCTTCATTTAGATATCCTGGTGTCTGATTCTAAACATGTCTAACGGTCCGGGTTGATCCGAAACCGGACCGGTTGACCCGGTAGAAAATTCGGTCCGGACCGGACCGTTAAGGGCTTACTGGGTTGGGGTTGGGTTGGCCCCCAACTCGCACGGGTTATGTTAAAACCCGGTAAGGCGGACACATTAGACGTGCTTGGCGGATTCGTTAGGTTAACCGGTCCGGATCGGATCGGTAACACAAAAAATTAAAATAAAAACAAACGGTAATGTTACCGTTGGGGAGGGGGTGGGGGGGTGCCAACGGTCATTTCGACCATTTTTTTTTTTTTTTGTTTATTATTTTTTTTAATTACATTTTTACCTTTTAAAAAATCTATAAATTCTCTACATTTTTTTTCATTTTTATCACACAACAATTCTCTCAATTCGTTTATTCTCAATTTCTCATACTCTCTTAATTATCTTTATTATCAATTTTCAAGTTATTATTATTATTAGTTTTCTAATTCAAAGTAGCAAGACGTAAGACTTCGAGCTTCGAGTTTCAATTGAATTCTGAATCCCGAAGTTTGGTACACTCGTTTCATTCTTTAATTATTTTATTAAATTGTCATATTTATTTGTTGATTATTTAAATATTTTATAATGTCTTCGATAAGGGCAAATTTATCGGGACTACGCCGTAAATCTAGTTCAATGGGTAAAAAATCTATAGGTTCTTCATCATCTAATCAAAATATAGATTATGATCAAATGCAAGAAGATTTTGGAATAGATGATAATGAATATGATAACGTTCAATTAGATAATATTGTTGAACTTGAAGAAAATGAACCTCCTACACCTACTAGTGTTCCTTCTGTCAATGTTGGTACTGCTAGTGGTAGTCGTAGACCTCCTTTACCAGAGAAAAAAAGGAGTAAAGTGTGGCTCTTTTATGATAAAGTTGTGGGCACTGATAGAGTTAGATGTAATATTTGTGGAAGAACTTATAAACATAAGACAGAGGGTGGTGACGGGGGGACGGGCACTATAGGTAGACATATAAAAAACGATCATACGACACAATAGAATGTTGTCTCAGATTTAGAACATGGTCAACAACAACTTAATCCATTAACTGGGGGGTGGCTAAGTACGATCCAAAAAAGGATCGCATTGAATTAGCAAAAATGATTGTCGGAGATTGTTTACCTTTTTCTTTTACTTCTTCTTCATATTTAATTACATATATTCAAAGAGTATATAATAGGAAAAATAGAATTATAGAATTTAAAAAAAATGTAAACAATTTAATTTGAGACCTAAATTCATGTCAGAGGAGATTATTACACGGTGTAATTATACTTATTTATTGTTAAAAGAATGTTATAAGTACAAAGACCTCATAACACATGTTGCAAATGCGCATTGTAAGAACGTGATGTATATGTTAACCGACGAACATTGAAAATCAATTGGTGAACTTTTAAAAAAATTACGTAAATTCGAAGGTCGTCGGAGTTTTTTTTTTTGTAAGAACTCCGGTAGAACTCCATATCCAAAAAATCAATCCAACAAGATACCAAAATATGCAACAGATCTCAAAACAAAGCACAAAATTCACGTAAAAATCAGTCTAAACAAAGCACAATATATATATAATAACTCCAGAGAAGAAGCAACGTCTCGCTTGATCGCGGTGGTCATCTCCGGCGAGGCAGTGACGATATAAAAAAAAGATATGGGGTGACGATGGTCTGCCACCATGGTGTTGTCGACGGCGAGCAGTGGGGGGTCATGAGTTGGGGCGACGGGAGAGTGATGGTGAGAGAGGGGAAGGGGTGATGGTTGTGCGGCTGAAGGTGTTGCTAGAGGGTTCGCCGGAGCTTGGAGCTCCGGCGGAGAGCGGCGGCGGGAGAGAAGGGTTAGGGAATGGAGGGAGTAAAATCTGAAATGGGGGGCCTTTTTGTTTGTGCGCTGACTGCTGAGGGTTTTTGTGTTGTGTGTATGCGTTTTGGGCGGCTGACGGGTAAAGAATGGTGGGACTGCCCAGGGTATTTATGTTTAGGGTTTTGGGTATTGGAGAAAAAAAGATGAAAGGTGTATTGGGCCTCATTTTTGGGCCTCAGTTTGGGCTTCGGTTTTTGGCGGATTGGACTGATCCAGATTGTGCCTCGGACTGGACTGGTTTGACAAAAAATGCAAAACGGATTAATTATTTAAAAGAAAAATTATTTAAAGGTACAAGATTATCAAAAAAATAAAAATGTGGTGCACAACACACCGATAACCAAGACTCTACTAGACACGGTCTGTAGACACTTTTCGAGGACTAACTGCTCTGATACCACTTTTGTCACGACCCGACCCCGGGCCCGTGACTGGTGCCCTATCTGGGCACCCCTTTCAGGTATACATCAGAGAATAGCAGCGGAACATACACAACTCATAAAATAAAAAAAATTACTTAGACAATAGACATCAACAGGCCAGCCGATAAGGCCACCTTCCATAACATATACATAATACAAAATTAAAACAGTACATCTCTATTCTTACAACCCAATCCACAAATGTGACCACAGACCTCTAAGAATAACAACAGTGGCGGGACAGGGCCCGGCCATACCCCTGAATGTACAACAACCGACAATACCAGGGATAAGCCTCCGAAGTAAAGGAGTTTCTCAACGGTGGCGGTGATCCTAGAGTGAGGATCGTGAACTTTGTATACTCTACTGCGGCATGAACGGCCCCGAAGGAGGTCGAGACAACATGTACCAAATATGTAAAGCGAAAATCAGAGTGAAATCATAAGTCTTAAAATAAAGTTTGGAGACATGTATGATAACTCAAATAAGCGATGCTGTGTCTTACTAACAATGAGAGTAAACAAGAGTATACTTTACTGCATAAAAATAGGAGGCTCATGATCAAAATAGGGTCACCCGCCCATAGTATCATTAAGCGATCCTACTCCTGGACTATTTCACCCGCATAGGCCGTATGGACCCGCATGAGGTAACTTCGCGCATAGGCGTATCCGCCCTCATAGGTCGTGTGGACCCGCATGAGGTAACTTCCTCGCATAGGACTGGTCCGCCCCGCATAGGACTATTTCACCCGCATGAGCCCTACAGACTCGCATGAGGTATTCCTCGCATCATGGGTAGCAAATCCACGGAATATGCAAATGCCACAAACCTGGGGAATGACCCCGTAATGAACAATATATCACTAGCACAACCGGCTATCATACATAACATAAGCAAGTTAAGAAATCCCCTAACTTCTTATTAGCTTTGTTCATATACACTCTCATTTTAGTTTACTTAAGGCACTAACATGTCATTATAAAATCCGTGAATTTAACCCAAAGTACTACGTACTTCTATTCTTTTAAAAATGACTCTTTTCATATAAACTTCCAAGATACTAATAACCGTAGTATCAAGTCCTATCTACCTTTCAAGACAAGTCACAATACCTTTTAGAAATACATTTAGGCTTCTAAATCAAGTGACTTCTTTCCTTTAAAACCTTAAGCAATTGATACCTTTAAATCAATTTGCCTTTCATTTTTCAAGTCATTTTTCATTACTTACATTACTTAGAGTAAACCACTCTTTTAACCTTCCATAAAGTTATTATAACCAACTTCCCATAAAGCGGTTATACTAACTTTATGCATTAGACACTTCCATTCATCTTTATAACCAAGAGACTTATACTTTTAAAATACTTCAAGTTTCTTAACTTTAGTACTCAAGTTTCTTAACTTTAGGATAGCTCAAGGAATCAATACTTTCCAAATCAAGTATTCTATACATTATCAAGTCAGGAAATCCTTGTTTACCTTATTAGGATAAACCATTCTTTTTACCTTCCATAAAGTTATTAACCAACTTTATGCTTTTGAACCCAAGACATTTTTATCCTTTAAAAACAAATGAGTTAATCCTCTAACTCAACCAACTTGGAAAAAAAACAAGTCAAGGGTATCGAATGAACTATATCCATTCAAAACTCGTACGTATACCGTACTATACGTTTACAACTACTCATGCTCAAGAGATAAGAAAGTTCCACATACCTCTTCGTTTCAATCCACTTGCTAAGTCCAATATGCCGTAAGTAGTATGTCAACCTATAATGACCATAATACGTTTATTAACTTCTAGCTTCAAACGTAGAATATTCTAAGTGCAAAGTCACTAAATTCTACGGAAAATCGGACAGCACTTCCTTTGTTTCTACATACTTTTCCACCTTTTTCAAGGTCCGAATTCAATAACCAAACGCCACATTTAAGGCTCAACAATTCAGTTAACCAAAGGGGATTACACTCTTAAGGTTAAACATGCAACTTTCGGATTCCATCCAAATGTTCCATAACATTCAATCTCTCTCTCTCTCTCTCTCTATATATATATATATATATATCTATATATATATATCAGGCTTGCATAATATATATATGACTACAACAATAAGTACCTTTAATCACTTAAGAGGACAAAGTGGTTACCTTGATAAGTCCAAAATAGTCCAACAATCTCGCCCACTTTAGCCCTCTTTCCGAATTTCTTCTTCCCGCTAAAATCACCTCTACGAACCCCCTACAAGCTCGCCAACATATTTCCTTCTTGTTGCCTTTCCAAAAATCTCATTTGGCTTAGGGTTTTATCAACTTTTGATAGAGGAGAGCAAGTGTTTGGATGATCTTTTAGTGTAGAATGGCCAAGTCTTGCAAGACTTGGCCAAGATATAAGCCTTATCTTGATCCACAAGTTGGGGGGGACACTTGTCACCCACCCATGGGTCCTCTACAATAAATATCTTCTATATTTACCCTATTTCCGCAAAAAATCCCGCCTCGGCGCATGCCTGCAGCGGCGCGCGGCCTAACTCGGACAATTTCAGGGTTTCCGGCGCCTGACCCTGTCTCTTCCGTCAGCTGATCTTGTAACGTCCATAACTTTCTACTCCGATGTCCTATCGATGAGAGGTTTCTTGATTTGGAAACTAGACTCAATGAACTTCATATTAAGCTTTTGAAACACCTAAAAACTCCCATTATACTAGGATATATAGTGCTCCAAAGTTGACTGAAAAACTGTCCAAAAAAATATTCTGCCAACAACTTTTTTTTTGTTCCTAATTCGAATCTTGTTTCCTTTCGTACGTTCTCAATACATGACCTGGACTTACGGGGTGTAACACTAACCAAGTGATTAGCAAGATTAAGCACCCTTAACCCCTAAATCTAGGATTGGGCCGAAAATGGTGATGAAACCCTAGGGGTTTCCGTCGACCTTTTGGAAGCGAAACGTGAAGAGAAGTTGCTCCCAAGGTTGTAGGGGATACATATATGTAAGTGGGACTTGAAGAAGTGGAGCGAAACGAAAACTACGGGCCATTGTTTAGCATTCTGCCCGGGACGTTTTTGGGCACAAAAATGAGGTAATAGTTCTTCTTAAATTAAGGTAATTGGATATTACTTATTGTTATAATATATAGATGAATTCATGTTAAGGAAGAAATGGAAAATAAGATGTGTATGAGGTAGATATGTTATTGGCCGATTTGAGGCAATTTTGTGCCCTTGGTTTCGTTTGTTATATGGTTGTTGTTATCCACACTTGTCGCATGTTATAATAAGGTAATATGGTTGTTGATAAGTTGGTATGTCATATATGGAAGTGTTGGAACTCGAATTGAAATAAAATGGATTTAGGAAAGAGATCGGATTGTAGTTATTTTAGCCGAAAACCTGCTCAAAACTGTTAGACGTTGTCGTATCATTTTATGACTGTTTTGGGCGTGTATAATGCTGAAAATTAAGCCCCTAATATGCATGTTTAAGTGTAGTAGTTTCTAATGAAAGTCCTAAGGAAATAGGGGTGTGGAAAGGTGTTGAAATGCCTCACATTTTACCCTCGTTATTGTTGGATTACAGACTGTTTTTATGGGCTAATTTGTGGACTATTTTGTATAACTGTGGGACAGAATTTTACACGTCCAGTTAGGCGTGTAATCCCCTTTGGCTAACTGTTGGTTGCGCCTTAAATGTGGCTTGTTGGTTGATGAATATGGGCCTTGAAAAAGGTGGAAAAGTACGTAGAAACAAAGGAAGTGCTGCCCAATTGTTTGTAGAATTAGAGGGCCATTATTTGGTATAAGTCCTACACTTGATAGCTTGTAGTTGATAGAAGTGCTATTGTCATTTTAGGTTGAAGTACTACGTGTAGCACATTCTACTTGGCTTGTGGAATAGCCAATAAGGTTGAAGTACATTGGAGCGTATTGCTACTTGTCGTTTGGGTTAGTCGTCACGAGGTATATGAACTTCTTCCTTCCTTTGACATGATTATTTGGTAAGTGTATGTGACTAAATTTTAGTGAGTCTATGTGACTTGATTTGATAAGTCTATGCGACTTAATTCATTTGAAGTAAGTAAGTCGATTTTGGAAATATATGAGTCTTGATTATGAAAGTATGAGTGGCTTAGTCAAAATTGTATAAGTTACGTGAAGTACTTTAAAGTTAAGAGATTTGATTTAAGGTTAAGAGACTTGATTTCTTTACAAGTTATGAGACTTTATTTTTCAAGATATGAGACTTGATTTCTAAAGTTAAGAGATTTGATTTAAAGTTATGAGACTTGATTTCTTTACAAGTTATGAGACTTTATTTTTCAAGATATGGGTTACTTGATTTACTTCTAAAGTTAAGAGGCTTGATTTCGAAAGAGTATGTGACTTGAGTTTTAAAAGTATACGTTTATTGATTTAAAGAGAAGGAGTTTTATGATTCTTTTTAAGTATGTATGTACGTAGTACTTTTGGGTTTAGTTTCCACAATGTGATAAGAAATAAAAGTGTCTTAAGTTCTCTAAAATGAAAGGTTGTTATAATAGCTTTATGGGAAGTTGTTATAACGACTTAAGAAGAAGTGAAAGGGTGGTTTAAAATGTTATGTAAGGGAAATCACACCGAGCCCCACAGGAGGGCCGGATTATGCTACATGATTCCATAGTACACCGAGCCCCACAGGCGGGCCGGATTATGCTACATGATTCCACGATGCACGAGCCCATGGGCGGGCGGATTATGCTACATGATTCCACGATGCACCGAGCCCAAAGGGCGGGCGAATTATGCTACATGATTCCACGATGCAAGGCCGCGGGCGGACCGGATTATGCTACATGATTCCACAGTACACCGAGCCCTACAGGCAGACCGGATTATGCTACATGATTCCACAGTACACCGAGCCCCACAGGCGGGCCAAATTATGCTACATGATTCATCAGTACACCGTGTCCCGTAAATGGGTCGGGTTACGTTATCACGTATGGGTAATCAAAGTTAGCTCCCAAATAAGAAGTCCCTCCATAAAGGATCGGATTATGTTATGTAAGATACGTAAGTTCTGTGGAAAAACTTGATCGAATTCTTAAGTATGTATGTAAGAATATGATGTTAATTCTTATTTAAAGAAGGAAAAGAATGATTAATGTACGATTGATTTCATGAGTTAAAATGGCACGGTAGGATCTGGTATTTTAATTTTTATACTTGCCCCTGTCATTCTTTTGTACAGTTATGATCTTGTTTACTGTACTTTATTTCCGTTCCATACTTAGTACTTGTTATCGACCACTTAGAAATTTGTGTTCATGTCCGCAGGTCTAGGTACACAGTTGTGGATCCGCGAGCTTAAAGTTCTTGTTCAACATTTTGAGATGGCTTCAAGTTCCGGAGTTTGTCATTATGGCTAGGTATATTCAGGGGTACGGCGGGGCCTTGTCCCGTCATAGTTGTTGTCACATTCTTAGAGGTCTGTATTCATATGTGGGCTGGACTGGTGTAAGTTGTATTTATATTGTTGTACAGCGTAGACCCTTTCGGGTGATTTATATTTATACGGAAGCCTTTCCGGCTTTGCCTTTGTTTTAAAAACAAATAAGTGTTATTTATCTTCCGCGGTTTATTTATGTTGTATGGGTAGAAGGGTGCCCAGGTAGGGGCACCAGTCACGGGCCCGAGATTTGGGGCGTGATAGTAACATTTAGGGAAAATTATTAAGTTACCATTTGTAGCTTCAAATTCTCATACTTCAATGTCATTTGACATTATTCATAGCAATTTATGGACATCTCCGGTTCTCAGTTTTATGAGTCATCGATATTATGTTTTATTCTTGGATGATTACTCTAAATTTTTATGGACGTTTCCAATTGCGAAAAATCACAAGCTTTTCCATCTTCGTAAATTTAGAGCTTTCATAATAACCCAATTCGAAAGGGAAATAAAGAACATCCAATGTGATAATGGTAAAGAGTATGACAATGGGGAGTTTAGGGAGTTTTGTGCTCAAAATGAGATAAATTTTTATTTTCTTGTCCTCATACATCTTCACAAAATGGAAAAGTTGAACGAAAAATTTGTACCATTAATAACATTATCTGCACCTTATTGGTTCATTCTTTCGTACCTCCATTGTTTTGGCATCATGCGCTACAAATGGCTACCGATCTACTTAATATTCTTCCCTCTAAAGGTTTGACATATTCCTCCCCTCTTCAAGTTTTATACAATAAGTCTCCTTCGTATTTCCATCTTAGGGTCTTTGGATGTTTATGTTATCCACTGTTTCCATCCACCACAATCAACAAACTTCAGACACGTTCTACCTCGTGTGTGTTTTTGGGTTATCCGTCAAATCATCGTGGTTATAAATGCTTTGATTTGTCCTCTAAATGAATCATTAGTCGTCATGTTCTCGTTGATGAATTCCAATTTCTATTTTCTAAAGTAGAAAAACCCGTGTTTAGTTCTTATGATTTTTTGGATGATGATATCTCCCCCTATGTTCTCTGTCATTTTTCAGAAAATATGTCGTCAGCGCCGCGGTCCGTAGGGGAGGCACCGCGATGCCAGTCGTCCAGTAGCTAGGGTGATTTAATCCCGTCGTCAGCGCCGTGACGCCAAAAGTTCAGAGAGCTCTGCAGCTCATCAGGCGTCGCGGCCCTAGACCGAGGCGCCGCGGCTCCTTCGACGGTAATTTCTGAAATTCGCACTGTCTGCTGGCCAGTCCGTTTCGTCTCCCAAAAATTCCCAAATTTCACGTCATCCAGCCCCAAGTCATGGTCCAATCACTCGCAGTCAACGGGGTATTGTTAAACCAAAAAGATATTTTAATTTAAATTTTAATGTTCTTAAGTCTTCCTTACCCCGTAATCATGTGTATGCTCTAAATGACCCTAATTGGAAAATTATCATGACCGATGAATATAATGATCTTATTGATAATAAGACGTGGGAGTTGGTGCCCCGTCCATCTGGTGTTAATATTATTCAGTCTATGTGGATTTTTGCTCATAAAGAGAATTCTGATGGTTCGTTTGCAAGGCATAAAGCTCGTCTTGTAGGTGATGGTAAGACTCAGCATATTGGTGTAGATTGTGGTAAGACATTTAGCCCGGTGGTCAAGCCGACGACTATTCGTACTGTGCTCAGCTTGACTCTTTCAAAATCATGGCTCATTCATCAGCTAGATGTGAAGAATGTTTACCTATATGGTGATATTCATGAGACAATGTATATGCATCAGCCCTTGGGGTTTAGGGATACTAGATATCCTAATCATGTCTGTTTATTGAGGAAGTCCTTGTATGGGCTTAAGCAGACTCCACGGGCATTGTATAAGAGGTTTGCTGACTATGTTTCGACTATGAGTTTCTCTCACAGCAGGTCTGATAACTCATTATTCATATACCGTCAGGGACCTTCCATGGCTTATATTCTATTATATGTTGATGATATTATCTTGACTGTCTCTTCTGATGCTTTGTGAAAGTCCATTATGACAATGCTCAGTTCTGAGTTTGCCATGAAGGACTTGGGCCCATTGAGTTATTTTTTGGGGATTGATGTAACTCGTCATGCAGGTGGATTGTTCTTATCACAGAAGAAGTATGCAGCAAAGATCATTGAGAGGGTTGGGATGTCATCTTATAAGTCCACTTCTACTCCAGTTGATACTAAACCCAAGTTGGGTGCTGCAACTGGCTCTCCCTATAAGGATCCGACCCGCTATCGTAGTCTTGCAGGCGCCCTTCAGTAACTGACGTTCACGCGACCTGATATTACATATGTCGTACAGCAGGTGTGTTTATTTACGCATGATCCCAGAGTTGAACATATTAATGAGCTCAAACGCATTCTTAGGTACATTCAGGAACACTTGAGTATGACTTGCATTTGTATCATTCATCGACGTTTACACTAATCTCATATACATATGCTGATTGGAGTGGTTGTTCTGACACCAGACAGTCTACGTCTGGCTATTGCATGTTTTTAGGTAATAACTTGGTCTCATGGTCTGTCAAGCGTCAATCCACGCTTTCACGTTCAATGCAGAGGTCGAGTATCGAGGGGTAGCCAATGTGATTTCTGAGTCATGTTGGTTACAAAATTGTTACACCCCGTAAGTCCAGGACATGTAAAAGAGAATGTACGAAAGGAAACAAGACTTGGAAATTGATACGAAAGGAAGAATTGTTTTTCCGACGGAAAATCTTCCGAACGTCGGTAAGGAAAAATGTTCGTTGTTGAGAATTAGATTCTCAAAATGCATTATTTGAGGAATATGGAACTTGTTAACATTATGGAAATTTATTTTTACGGATTTGGTCACGTGGGGCCCACCCGAGAAATTTTACATTTTTGTGGGGCCCACGGGGGTTACGGAATTTTATGGACGAATGAGAGGGAGACACGTGGCACCCCCACTTATGGTCTTGGTCGAATTAGAGGGAGGGTAAAATGGTCATTGACCATCTTGGAAGATAAGTCTTGCAAGCATGACATTGTTGACTTGTCAACTTGTCCACATAGGCTTAATCCAAGTGAAATTCATCCTAGCCTCACATTTGTGATAATACAAGCCCTCCATTGTGTTTTATAAGCTTACTACTAGTGCAAGACTAGCTCATATACACTTATAAAAATTAGAACACTTTGTGCCAAGAGAAGAGGCTCTCGGGTTTGGTCTTGCTCACACAAGAAAATTTTGTGATTTAGATCCATTAGCCACAAGACTTAAACCCAATGTCCCTAAGGGTATTATAAGGATATCTCAATAGAAAGATTTCGGAAAAATGGCTTTTTCGTATTAGTCGCAAGGCGGAAACTAAAGGAGTTCTTCAACTTTGAAGTTGGAACTTGAAGATGGGTTCTTCATAGGCCTCTAAGGAGTGCTTGGAGCGGATTGGAACCTAAGGAAAGGAGCTAAGAATTGCTAAGGCGCGACTTTGAATCTTGGAAATTTTAAGGGCTTGGAAAGGTATAAATTTTGTCGTTTTAGTAGTTAAGACTTACTTATTGTTGTAGCTATGGATATTAGCAAGCATGAGATGTTTAGTATGAAGTTTGATAATTATATTGGCTATTGGAACCCTAATCTGAAAACTAGCATGTTTAGCCTTAAGATTACAATTCAAGTTGATTATTCGTTTAAGTCGTCGCATGTTGTATAAAGAAGGAAATTGTAGTTGTTGAAGTTGTTTATAACTATATAACATGTTAGACCTTAGAACTTGGAATTTGAAAAAGGGTTGGAAAAGACTTGTGTTGTGTTATTGTTGGCCGAGAATGGCTAGTGAAGTATTAACTACTTGGTACGAATTGTGGGGCGGAATTTTACACGTATTGTAAGGCGTGTAATCCCCTTTGTTTGGTTGTTGCTTTGAGCCTTAAATGTGGCGTGTTGGTTATTGTATTCGGCCTTGAAAAAGGTGGCAAAGTGAGTAGAAACAAAGGAAGTGCTGCCCGATTTTCCGTAGAATTAGAGACCAAATACTTAGTATTATTCTACATTAGAGACTAGAAGTTGATAGTCTTGTTGTGACCATTATAGGTTGACACTTCTACGTACGGCGTATTCGGATTAGCTTGTGGATATTAGCCGAAAAGGTATGTGAGCTATTTCCTCTTCTAGCATGATTCCTTAAGATAAAGAAAGTATTTCCTACTCCTTAAATGATCCATTCCTTGGTTGTATTTGGATTGCTTAAAATAGAATTTGTTCTATGTACTCCCTTGATTGTACTTTGATGTTTAATTTGGAAGTTGTATAATCCATTGCCTTAGTGAAGTTGGATTCTTAAAAGTGAAAGTATTTTACTTAAAGTACATAGAGTCTTGAAAAGGAAGTGGGTTCCAAACCTTTTGGCTAGTGCCTTAGTTCCAAAACCTAAGGGTTGTTGTAATGACTTTAGGGGAGTTAAAGGAGTGATTTACTTAATTATTTTAAGAGAGGAGAAATGACATGATTTAAGAGAAGTAACTTGTTTTAAAGGTGTGAGTTACTTGAGGTTTAAAAGTAGAAGAAACTTGTTTTCTAAAGATTTAGAGACTTGAAGTATTTTGAAAGTTAAGAAACTTGAGTTGAAAGTTTGTGATACTTTGTTTTAATTAGTATAAGTCTCTTGGTTATAAAAGGAATGAATATGTCTAAAACCATAAAGGGTTATAACGGCTTTAGGGGAAGTTGGTTATAACGGCTTTATGGAAGGTTAAGAAAGTTGTCTATTTTGATTATTGGGCATAAGTTGCCTAGATTATAAAAATTTGAAGTTACTTGATTTCAAGCTTTGAAATGAGTTTTCTAAAAGTGTAGTAACTTACTTTGAAAAATAGACACACCTTGATACTACGGGTGTTAGTATCTTGTGATTTTACATAAAAATGAGTCTTTTGAAAAGAATGTACGTACGTAGTACTTTGACTTGTTAAATGAGAATTATTCTATTGGTACCTTGATAAGTACTTTGGCTTGTTAAATGAGAATTATTCTATTTGTGCCTTGATAAGTACTTTGGCTTGTTAAATGAGAATTATTCTATTGGTGCCTTGATAAGTACTTTAGCTTGTTAAATGAGAATTATTCTATTTGTGCCTTGATAAGTACTTTGGCTTGTTAAATGAGAATTATTCTATTGGTGCCTTGATAAGTACTTTGGCTTGTTAAATAAGAATTATTCTATTGGTGCCTTGATAAGTACTTTGGCTTGTTAAATGAGAATTATTCTATTTGTGCCTTGATAAGTACTTTGGCTTGTTAATTGAGAATTATTCCATGTATGCCTTGATAAGTACTTTGGCTTGATTAATTGAGAATTTCCTATGTGTGCTGGTGATAGCCTGTGAGTGCAAGTATTATGTTTTATTGCGTTGCCGCGACTCTCGGTTGGAGGGTCGGCTGTCTTGTTGTAAGTTACTTGGGCGTCTGCAAGCGGTGATGTGGGATTCCACGGGTATCTGCGTTATTTGTAGTACTTGGGTTAAATTCGGATTTTTATAAAAGACACAGTAGTGCTTATGTGTTGTTTGACGCAGTCGAGATAGGGTAAGAGTATAAGTGAGGGTAAACCCCAAGACGCTATACCACCTTCTCCGGTAAGAGTATAAATGAGGTAAACCCGAGACATTATACCCCTGCTTGTTTTGTTTGATGGTCGGTCGAGATAGGGTAAGAGTATAAGTGAGGGTAAACCCCAAGACGCTATACCACCTTCTCGAGTAAGAGTATAAATGAGGGTAAACCCCAGACATTATACCCCCTGCTTGTTTTGTTTGATGGTTGCCAGAGATAGGGTAAGAGTATAAATGAGGGGTAAACCCCCAAGACATTATACCCCCTACTTTACCACCTGCTTGTCTTCCTACTTGGCCCGTACAGTTTTTAGGACACAGGTGGGACTTGGTGTTCAGTATGCCTATTGGCGTTATACTATATCATGGATCAGCGGTGAGGAAGGATTCCACGGGCATGATTGATATTGTGGCGTCGGACCCATGGTTATATTTTAGAAATGACTTGAGGCACGCGTCCACGACTTGTTATGATCGCTTATGTATGTGTGTATCGTAGGTTGGCTATCATACATGTCTCTGTTTTGCTTAAGCTGTTATGATTTCATTCTGATGCTGCATTTCACGCGCCATGGTACATTCTTCTTGACCTCCTTGAAGTGCGTTCATCTGCGCGAGTTTAGGTCGATGTTTGGTGATCGGCGGTGTAGGACCTTCTCGAGTTTTGGATAGCTCCGCATTCGAGTTTATCTTTTGGTATAGTTCGCCCGATGAGCTTTTATGCGGTTATGGGTGCAGCGGGGCCTTGTCGTCATAGTTGATATAACTCTTAAGTGCGTATTCATATGTGGGATTGGACTGCGTATGCGGTGTAGTGTCTTTTCACGTATATTATATGGCGGCGCTTTGGCTTTGCCACTATGCGTATGTTGGTTTTAAAAAAAAAAAGGTGTTATTTAAATTCCGCAGTTACTTAGTTGTTAAGGTAGAAGGGTGCCCAGGTAGGGCACCAGTCACGGTCCCGGGGTTCGGGGCGTGACAAAAATCTACTTTTAAAGCTTCATTGTCCTATTGAGAAAGCTACATTAGTGTATTGTGATAATATAAGCGTCGTCTACCTTTCTGGTAATCCAGTTCAGCACCAGCGCACTAAACACATAGAGATGGATATTCACTTTGTTCGAGAGAAGGTAGCTAAAGGACAAGTACGCGTATGCCATGTCCCTTCCAGATATCAGATTGTAGACATCTTTACAAAGGGTCTTCCATCGGTCCTTTTAAAGATATTAGACAGTCTCAGCGTACGAAGACCGTCCGCTATGACTGCGGGAGTGTGTTAAACATTGTCCAAACAGTGCCCAGCGCCGCGGCCCTTAGGACACAGCGCCGCGGCCCTAATTCCGTGAACAGTGTTCTGGAATCTTGTATATTTGGTATTTATTAGAATTAGTCTTGTACCTTAATTACTATTGTAATATTACCATAATTGTATAGTTAGTCTCCTTATAGAATAGAGTTTTAGATGTAAAGTAGGAATATGATTCTCCTATTGTAACTTGTATATACATGCCTTTCATCAATAAGAATAATCAAGGGATTAATTCTTTCAATATCTATTGGCTAATACATAGTTTAACTTAACATGACTATTTGTGTTGTCACTGTATTTAGAACAATAATGAAAAGTCCTTTTATTTTGGTAAGGTGTGTAAATGTTATTGAAAAAGTAGATATTGTATAGGTATTATAAAGTGATAGTTGTTACATAATTTAACCGATACACCAGTCAATAACCGCCCGATAATTGTAAATCTGGTACTGAACCAATCGATGTGTTATCGATTGGCTAGTGGATTAGTACATTTAAAGTCGATAAGTCAAACTGTTAGGCGTAATTACTCACCCGATCCGCCATACAAGCAACCCTAATTCATATACTAAACTTATCATTTAATAATTTTATTTTTATCCAGTACTCCTTTGAGAATAGTGCCAAATCAAAACAAGTAAAAATGTAATTAGGGAGTATAATATTCTACCTGTTATAAATTGATAGCAATAGCAATATAAGACAAGAGATGTAGACAAAGAACTAGAGAGGAGGACGAGACTTTCTTCTTTTTAAAGTGTATGTTAGTCTTCCTTCAAAGGTGAATAACATTTTAATTTATAGGGTGAAACCACCCAATGGAGGTTACCAATATTAAATTCCCAAATTAATAGGTACATGTAACCACCCAATGGAGGTTACAAATATTAAGTTCTCAAATTAATAGGTACATGTAACATACAAAAGGTTAGTGAATGTGTATGGACATCCATACAAAGGATGTGTATTTCATAATACTCCTCCTTGGATGTCCATAGATAATGTACCTCGTTAAAACCTTACTAGAAAATAGCTCAGTGGGAAAAAATTCTAGTGAAGGAAAAAGAGTACACATTTCTAATAATACATATTTTGATTGCCACATTAAAAACCTTACAAGAAAAACTCAATGGGACAAAACCTTATACGGAAAAAAGAGTACAACGTGTATTAACTCCCCCTGATGAGAACTTCAGGTCAAATGCTTGCGTCTTCGCATTCCAATTTTGTGTACCATCTTCTCGAAAATTGCAGTTGGCAGAGACTTAGTGAATAAATCCACCATATTATCACTTGAACTAATATGTTGCATGTTGATATCACCATTCTTTTGGAGCTCATGTGTGAAGAACAACTTTGGTGAAATGTACTTTGTCCTATATCCTTTTATGAATCCTCCCTTCAATTGAGTAATGCATTATCTTGATATAAGATTATGGGTATTTTGTCACATTTCAAACCACATTTTTCTCAAATGAGATGTATCATTGACCTCAGCCACACAACTTATCGGCTTGCTTCATGAATTACTATTATCTCAGCATGATTTGAAGAGGTCGCCATGATAGACTGTTTTGTAGATCGCCAAGTTATGGCAGCACCCATATATATAAATACATAGCTTGTTTGAGATCTAGCTTTGTGTGAGTCAGATAAATACCCTGCATCAGCATAACCAACAAGATCATGATTGCAACTGTTAGAGTCAAATAAGCCCAAATTGGCAATCCCTTTTAGATATCGCAATATGTGTTTAA
This sequence comes from Przewalskia tangutica, assembly GCA_029844215.1. NCBI lineage: Eukaryota > Viridiplantae > Streptophyta > Magnoliopsida > Solanales > Solanaceae > Przewalskia > Przewalskia tangutica. Next base: position 123,490,573 of record CM056718.1, on the reverse strand, counting down.
TTCTGTTCCAGTGTGTCCTTGTAGGATCACAACTATATCTTACTAACACATTAACTGAAAAATGCTATATCAACCGCCAAGCCATTCAGGTGAAAGAAAGGACTGATCTTCGAGCTAGAAAGGACCGATTACACTAAGATATGTTACTTCAACACCAATAATTTCCTCATTCTTTTCTTATGGTCGGAACGGATCTTTATTCACATCAAGTGATCTAACAACAATCAGAGTACTTAATGAATGTGCTTCATCCATATAAAATTATTTTAACACGTTTTTGTATATGCAGATTGATGGACAAAGATATCATTTGTAAAATATTCAATTTGCAAACCAAGACATAATTTTGTCTTTCCAAGATCTTTCATCTCAAATTCCTTCTTTAAATAATCAATCGCCCTTTTGAGCTCTGCAGAAGTTCCAATGAGGTTTATCATAGGGTTGGCCAGTGGGTCGGGTCGGGCCCACCGGGATCGGGACCGGCGGGATCGGAATAGGGTCGGGGTGGAGAGGAGGGGCGGGGTCGGGCTGGGGCGGGACCGGGACTAGCGGGATGATCTGTGTCCGTCCGATCCGATCCCGATCGGCGAGTCGGGTGGGGGCGGGGACGGGTGGTTTTTTATTTATTTATTTAATTTTTCCACTAAATTAAAAATACTAAATTATTAACAAAGTAACATTAACATATAGTGATAGTCATAGACTTATATACTCATATTATACTATTATAATATTATAGTATTATACTCATATATATAATATATTTATAAAGTATAAACTAAATAATTAAACAAAGACAAGAAGACTGTAAAAAAAACAAACATCCCAAAGCTGTTTTTGTGTCTCTTATATTATTAATTATTTCATTGAAATATACAAGATTCAGAATTACAACATTGTAGTGTACTGTTGTTGAAAAAAATTGCAAAAGACATAGAAAAATTAAAAAATTGCAATGAAATAAATTACCAATTTGAAAATACTTTTTCTAGTTTCTTTATAATTTCGTGTGGTTCTTCGGTTGGAATTGGTATATCTTGGTCAAATTGTTCCACGTCGCTACTCATGCCTTACAGATAAAATGTCGTTGTAGTTTTCGTCTTCTTCTTCGTTAATCTCTGGTTGACTGCACCTCCTTCGCTCCGCTCGTATCCAATCTCTGAATAGTACCGCCATCTCCAAGCTGTCTCCGGCTAATGAGTGTCTGTGCTCTCCTATTTGAAATCTGTCTGCAGAAAAAGCGCTTTCAGAATTATTTTCTTTAACATATACAACAAGTACTAAAAACTCTGATATTATTTTCTTTATAAAAACACATGGGCAAATTACATCATTTGTATAGCTTTCCTTTAACAAATACTCACTAAGATGATTATACCACATGTGTCCAAATTGCTTTAAATCATACAATGATCTTTGCAATCTGATTGAATGCATTTCTCGAGACTTTGAACTACATGCTTCAGACATCTTAAATTTTTCAGAAATTTTCATGTATATTTCATTTTCAAGTGTTCCATAGAGATAGGATGTAACCACATCCATTAAGTGCATCTCAAGCTTCTCATGGACATCGAAATTAATGAGATAACAGAATGTTATTGTGTCCATAACAGGTGAGTACGTCTCTTCATAATCAACGCCAGGCCTTTGTAAAAATCCTTGTGCAATAAGGCGTACCTTATATCTTTGTATCTCGTTTCTTTTTCGCACAAAAACCCATTTATAACCAACATGATTAATACCATTAGGTGTTTGGACTACAGTCCAAAAACTTCCCCTTTGGTAAGTGAGTTTAACTCTGATTGAATTGCTTTTTACCATTTTGGCCAATCACATTTTTCTCGACATTCTTTAACAGATTGGGGTTCAAGATCCTCACTATCTTGCATAATTCTAGTTGCAACATTATAAGGAAAAACACAATCCACGTTTATTTCCAAGCGATTCAAATTAGTCCTAACCTCACTTGGATTTATTGATATTTCTTCATTTTTTTGAGGTTGAGGCTCATTGATTTATTCAAGAATATCATGATTAATCAAATCTTGCATTTCTTTATGAGATTCTTTCTTAGTGTCATCTTGACCATTCATTTTTCTTTTTCTAGGATTCTGATCCTTAGAACCCAATGGTCTACCACGCTTCAGGCGTGCTTTGGACTTATTTGTCATGACACTAGTAAATGGTCCTACAGGAACGTCAATTCGAATTAGGACATTCTCTGCAGTGATTTGTGATTTGGTAATCCTTTTTAAAATGTAAAGGCGTCTTGCATTTGATTTACTATTTTCTGCAAGTGAGTAATCTTTTGGACCTCTTGCTCACAAATAGAAATACGTGGATCAAGATGAGACAATGATGAATTATTTCACAAAATTTTCCTTTTTATTTTATTAATCTCTCCCTCTAATTTTGGTAAAATTGTCTCATCAAATCGACAATCAGCAAATCGAGCAGTGAACATATCTCTTGTTAATGGTTCAAGATAGCAAATAATGGAGGGGGATTCAAACCCAACATATATCCCTAATATTCTTTAGGGGCGATCTTGGTGTGATGTGGTTGTGCTACAGGCACATATACGATGCATCCAAAAATTCTTAAATGAGATATATTAGGTTCTTGACCCAAAACCAATTGTAAAGGAGAAAATTTATGATAATATGTCGGTACTGAGACATCAACCGCCAACAGAGAGGCATAGCCATAGTCAGCAGATAAGGCATCAAGTCTGAGATGCACAAATATTGCTGCATGTAAAATAGCGTGACCCCAAACAAACATAGGTAACCTTGTTTTCATAAGTAATGGTCTTGCTATCAATTGCATACGTTTAATTAATTACTCTGCAAGACCATTTTGAGTATGAACATGAGCTACATGATGTTCAATTTTTATCCCAATTGATAAACAATAATCATTAAATGTTTGGGATGAAAACTCTGCAGCATTATCAAGGCAAATAAACTTTATCGAATTATCGGGAAATTGTATCCGTAATCAAATTATTTATGCCAGTAATTTCGCAAATGGCAAGTTGTGAGATGACAATAGACACACATGAGACCATCTAGAAGAAGCATCTATTAGGACCATAAAATATCTAAACGATCCACTAGGTGGGTGAATAGGTCCACAAATATCCCCATATATACATTTCAAAAATTCAGGGGATTCAAACCCAACCTTTGTAGGTGATGGCCTAATAATTAACTTGTCTTGATAACAAGAAGCACAAGAAAATTCATTGTTTAAAAGAATCTTCAGGTTCTTTAATGGATGACTGTTGGAATTTTCTATAATTCGTCTCATCATTGTAGATCCAGGGTGTCCCGGTAGATAATGCCAAAGTACAAATATATTGGAGTTAATAAACTTCTGGTTTACGACAGAGTGTGCCTTAATAACACCATTTTTTGTCCAATATAAGCCAGTAGTCAAGGCATGAAATTTTTCTATAACAACTTCTTGGCCAGAGACATCCTTGGTGATACCAATATATTCAAGATTCATCTCATCCATTATTTTAATATGATATCCATTTTGACGGATATATTTAAAATAATAAGTTCCTTCGAGGTTCAGGAGAGAACATAGCATTGTTTATAATGAATTTTGTTCCCTTAGGCAAAATTATGGTGGCTCTTCCGGAGCCTTCAATCAAGTTGGTACTACCAGAAATGGTTTTAACATTTGTCTTACCCATAAGTAGTTGAGAAAAATATTTCTTGTCTTTAAATATTATGGTGGCTCTTCCGGAGAGAACATGGCATTGTTTATAATGAATTTTGTTCCCTTAGGCAAAATTATGGTGGCTCTTCCGGAGCCTTCAATCAAGTTGGTACTACCAGAAATTGTTTTAACATTTGCCTTACCCATAAGTAGATGAGAAAAATATTTCTTGTCTTTAAATATGATATCCATTTTGACGGATATATTTAAAATAATAAGTTCCTTCGAGGTTCAGGAGAGAACATGGCATTGTTTATAATGAATTCTGTTCCCTTAGGCAAAATTATGGTGGCTCTTCCGGAGCCTTCAATCAAGTTGGTACTACCAGAAATGGTTTTAACATTTGCCTTACCCATAAGTAGATGAGAAAAATATTTCTTGTCTTTAAATATTAGGGTGTCCCAGTAGATAATGCCAAAGTAGATGAGAAAAATATTTCTTGTCTTTAAATATTATGGTGGCTCTTCCGGAGAGAACATGGCATTGTTTAACATTTGCCTTAGGCAAAATTATGGTGGCTCTTCCGGAGCCTTCAATCAAGTTGGTACTACCAGAAATGATTTTAACATTTGCCTTACCCATAAGTAGATGAGAAAAATATTTCTTGTCTTTAAATATTATGGTGGCTCTTCCGGAGAGAACATGGCATTGTTTAGGAGAGAACATGGCATTGTTTATAATGAATTTTGTTCCGTTAGGCAAAATTATGGTGGCTCTTCCGGAGCCTTCAATCAAGTTGGTACTACCAGAAATGGTTTTAACATTTGTCTTACCCATAAGTAGATGAGAAAAATATTTCTTGTCTTTAAATATGATATCCATTTTGACGGATATATTTAAAATAATAAGTTCCTTCGAGGTTCAGGAGAGAACATGACATTGTTTATAATGAATTTTGTTCCCTTAGGCAAAATTATGGTGGCTCTTCCGGAGCCTTCAATCAAGTTGGTACTACCAGAAATGGTTTTAACATTTGCCTTACCCATAAGTAGATGAGAAAAACATTTCTTGTCTTTAAATATTAGGGTGTCCCGGTAGATAATGCCAAAGTACAAATATATTGGAGTTAATAAACTTCTGGTTTACGACAGAGTGTGCCTCAATAACACCATTTTTTGTCCAATATAAGCCAGTAGTCAAGGCATGAATTTTTTCTATAACAACTTCTTGGCCAGAGACATCCTTGGTGATACCAATATATTCAAGATTCATCTCATCCATTGTTTTAATATGATATCCATTTTGACGGATATATTTAAAATAATAAGTTCCTTCGAGGTTCAGGACAGAACATGACATTGTTTATAATGAATTTTGTTCCCTTAGACAAAATTATGGTGGTTCTTCCGGGGCCTTCAATCAAGTTGGTACTACCAGAAATGGTTTTAACATTTGCCTTACCCATAAGTAGATGAGAAAAATATTTCTTGTCTTTAAATATCGTATGTGTAGTAGCAGAATCAATCAGACAAATATCTTCATAATTGGATTGTAATCCAAACTTACTTTGAGAAGTATCCATATCTTCAAATAGAATGACATACACAAAGTAAAACTAATACACATTAACTACTATCATTGTCATAAAATATAAAGTGAAAACTAAGTAATATAACGAAGTAATCATTACTGAATGAACATAGTAAGAAATTTTAAAATTAATTCTTATTCTTTTTGAGATATTAGTAATATTTTATTAAAGGCCATAAAGGCATTGACCATAAAAAGTATTCAGAATAAATATAACCACAAATATGGATACACATCATCTTTGCCTTTAATTGTTACCTTAACATTTTACAGAAAATTAAACTCATTTAATTCTCATTAATTACCCTCTCAAATGTAGCGTCCATACCTTTAAATCCATTTATCAACTACTACAAATTAAATTCATTAATTTACATCAAATCATTCTCACCACATACCAAATATACACTCTGTACATAATATTTTCATACACCTATCAAACTAGCATTAAAAAAATAGTAATATAAAATTATAAACATAGAACTATATATAATCCAATGTTTGATTTTGAAATAAAATATAAGCCAATGGTGTCTATTTAAGAGGTCAAATACGTTATCAATTTGCAACAAATTTAAATGATATGTTAGAAAGTGACAATATACTGTTCATTAAAAATAATATATGACATTCAATTGTTTGAAGAAAATTATATTCAAACGGATTAAATATATTTCCAAAGGAAGAAAGAAAGGTCGAAAGCTCTCTTTTCCTCTTTGTTGGGCTCAGTTCTCAAATAAATGTCATTAAGATAATTCAATACTTATACCAATTCAATTAAATACAATGACTTAATGGAGGAATATTAAGACTCATAATTGTATGGTATTAGAATAAAGAATATGTTTAACTTATTTAGAGATATAATAATTATTTTATTAATATAATCGTCACATATATATCCGTGTAAATATAAAAATCACAATAATTGCATTATATATGATCGTGACTGCTGATTTAAACAAAGATAAAAAGAGCTTGAAGTATTTAACTAATCACGTCATTATTTTTATAAAGGAGAAACAGTTCATACCTATTTTATTACTTCAGGAGTAAAGTTCAAGGGTTTACTATTTCAAAAGTAAAATTAAGAGTTTTGCTACTTCAAAAGTAGAGTTCAAACTTCTACTATTTCGAGAGTAGAGTTTAAAATTTGCTACTTCGGGAGTAAATTTATGAGTTTACTGCTTCGGGAGTAAAGCATATAATATTCATATATTATTTATTTTTTTCTCAGTCATTCTACCTCTTTTGGAGGTGGGCTGTGATAACTTCATAACCAAATACACGTCTATATATATATATATATATATATATATATATATAAGTTTTACTATATATTATCACCACATTCACTTAAGGGAGTAAATATGTATTTGTAACATTTATCAAAATTTCTCATTCTTCGAGAATGAAACATAATCATCTGTACTGATATTACCACTTCTGATGGTTATTGACATATATGAATTTAATCATAACGAGATTTAAGAAATATTATCACTTCTGGTGATATTGTATTTCTTGTAAATCTTCATTCTTAGCCATTAAGGAATAAGAAATTAATATCATAATTCCTCTTAATAATATTTTTCTTCGGGAACAAATTTGAAGCATAAATGATCAAGCGAACCATTTAAGATTGTGAGATCAAAAGAATCTATACGAAATAATGATAAAAGACATCCAAAATCCATTAAGGGTGATATATAATACGCTGCTAATGCTATGAATTCATTAGCTCTTTCCCGTAATAACAATTGTACTTATGGCAAAATACATATCAAAGATTTAGTCAGAACTAACAAGTAAGGGTGTAAATCATCTTTTTTCGAGCCACATAGTCAAAATCTCAAATATCTCAGCAAAAAAAACTTATGTCTCTTACGATAATATATACAACGGAGGGAATAATAAAAAGAAACGAAAGATGCTAAAAAGAAATATCTGATGCAGTTCTTACTTCGTCATATTTTCAAAATATTTGCCCAATACACTAGAATCGTGTGCTGATAACGTGTTATAAAATGATAGCAATAGCAATATAAGACGAGATATAGACAAAGAAGTAGAGAGTAGAAAAATATTTTCTTCTTATTTCAAATGTATGTTAGTCTTCCTTTAAAAATGTGCATAACATCCGAATTTATAGATACATGAAACCACCCAATAGAGTTATAAATATTAAATGTCCAAATTAATAGGCATACAAAAAATTAGTGAATGTGTATAATATTTCATAATGTATATTGTAATAAATATTGTTTGACATGCATTGCAAACTTTAGTTTAATTCGAAACATTTACAAGTTTCTGGCAGGCAGTGAGCCAAATGCTGAGTGTGTTGAATTGCAAAGTTTCTATCAGCTACTCATTTTCTCCCGAGTAAGAGTATATTGCAGTTTTAGTATAAACCCTAACCGTTTGGGTTGGGTTGGGTTCTATGGATCCTCGTCGACCCTCTCGAGTCATCGATCCAAAGGTTCGTCGGGTGGGTTTTTTCGCACCCGACCCGGATAACCATCCCTCATCTCCATCCGGCATTTCTTCTTCATCTCCGGCTATTTTCCCTCACGCGTTCGAGAGCGTTTCACAGGCAGTACCTGTTCCCAATCCTACATCGTCGTCGTCACGGCCTCCTCGTCGATCTGAGGAGAGTGATGAATTGGTGGTAGGAAGTTACAATCCTCTGCAGTCCATGCTTGGAACTTCCCCAGCCTCCAGCGGAATTGGCGAGTTTTCCGAGGATTCCACCACCCACTGGGTTCATCAAACCGATGGTTTCGGTTCGACTGCAGCTGCGAAAGACGATCAGGGTACCTCTACCATTGGTAATCTAGCTATTTATACTGGGTAATATTGCATTTGTAGCTAACTCCGTCTTTGTGGACATTATGGGTGCGTTTGGTATGAATGAAAATGTTTTCTTGGAAAAAAATGCATTTGTTACTTAAATCTAGTGTTTGGTAAGAAAGGAAAAAAATATTATCCCAATGGCATTTGTATATAATCTAGAAAAACACTATAGGGGAGTGGGAGTTCGGGGTGGCGGGGATGGGATGGTCAAGGGGTGGGGGTTGGGGATGTTGGGTGGGTGGGGAGGATATAAGGAACTTGGAATGTCACTTGCTTTCCCTACTTCCATTAAGGAAGTCATTTTCCTCATTTTCGAGCAACTGATTTTCCTAGAGAAAATATTTTCCACAAATTTTGGTCAACCAAACATGGAAATTGGATAATATTTTCCTCCATACCAAACTCACCCTATGTTTCCCTCAGTTTTAGTTTAGGGATTCTCAATGATAGATAATAGAGATAATTGTCAAAAACACATCTGAACTATCACTTTTTTGCGAGTTTCACACCCCATCTATAAGTTGTTTCCTTTTCCTACCTTAATTATCATTGTCTATTCCCTTTTAATACACACCTAGGAGTTGAGTAGATGGTGATAGTTCAAGTAGGAAAAAGAACAACTAATAGTTGGCATAGTCAGTTTTGAGGTATGTTTTAATAAATATATGGTGATATTTCTGGTAAGAAAAAGGAACAATTAATAGTTGGGGTGGGAAACTCGTGAAAAAATGATAGTTCAGGTGTGTTTTTGACTATTAACTCTAGATAATATAAAAAATGTCCTGTTGTATTTGTTACAAAATTAAATATGTAATATGAAAAAAGATGGGATGAACTTTTGCTCATTTCCTTCTCTGTTCGATGTGTAGTAGATGATAGTGTAGATTTAAATTCCTGAACCCAGTCCGAAATATCAATTGAACACAAGATCCAGCAATTATATGTAGCTTTACTCTTCTGATACTATGTCCTGTGCACATTCAGTAGCACTTGTAGCTTGCAATTATAGCTTTATGCATGGGGGTCTATAGGATAATGTTTGATGCTATATTAGGACGACATATGGAACATTATTACTCATTTAGTTCAAGGTTTTATCTGAGCTATCATTTCTGAGTTTTCACATCTTAAGATCAATAAGAATGCAGGTGCTTAATAATGCTTTGCGCTTGCATTATCAGCACTAAACTCCTCTTTTTGTCGGTTAACAACAGTTAGGTTGGCTGAAAGGAGAGTTCTCCTCCCTCTAAAGAATTTGGATCTTGCTAGAACTAGTGTTTCTCAGATGAGGATAATAGATTTTTTTCTCTTGCAGAACGGCTCAATGCACAAGTTGCTGAAACACAAACTGTAGTAGAAAGAAATGCAAAGCCACTGAAAGGGAAGACCACCAAAGCTGAAAGGCGTGCACTGCAGGAGGCTCAACGAGCTGCAAAAGCTTCTGGAAAAGGTTTCAATCATCTTCCCTTTTTAGTTAGGAAAGCAACTAGTATATATTATCACCACTTAGAGGAGGAAGGCGGAAGCAATGGATTTTAAAGTTTCCTTTCTTTCCGATACAACTTTAGTAAACTGGCTTGTGTCTTTATTATTCAGATTTCATCTGGGGCTAACTTGTCTGTCACAAGATTTTTTTGTTTGTTTGTTTTGCTTTCCCACCCGATGTCCGGTACTAATCTGGATTCCCGCTGGTAAGGCCCATTTATGGGGGAAATGCTCCCTACCAGAATGTTTTCCATACCTGAGGCTCGAACCCAAGACTCTGATTAAGGGTAGAGGGATTCTTTCCATCCCACCACAACCTTTGGTGGTATTACAAGAATTGGTATTGTTCATTTTCTAGAATTATATTTATTGCTGAAGTACGTGCTTATTCAGTGTCATGATTTCTATTAATTGCCTCTCTTTGTCAGCAGTCCTCCTCCTTTTCCAGATGCTTGTGCTTCTATCTTGCTAATGGATAATTTATATTACTCAATATGCTGATTTTGAAACATCAATGTTATGTTGTTTGATAGTCATGCTTGACCGCAGAACTGATAGCCAAAATAAAAAAAAGGATAGTAGACTGATGGAGGATAAAGTATATATACTTGGTATGTTTTTATGTAACTTCGGTTTGTGAGACTCCGTATAGGTTATTCTCCTAGTGGACCTCTGATATTCTTCCAGAGAAAAGTTATGCCATCACCTGGCATCTCTTACATGTGTGTATCATTATTTTTTAATAGCCATCTCTTGTGATGTTGAGGATTTCCTGTTGTATGTCTCTGAGTAAAGTCATGATATGCACTAACTAGCTATACACTGTGTTTGTGTGTTTGCAATCCATAAAATTCTCCAGGACAATGTAGGTCAATACCAGCATTTTCATTTGAAGCCACCAAATAGTGTCATCAAACCTTTTAACCTTCACTAATTGTTTACCGGTTTTAAATTTTATATTACATATTTCTAGAATTTCTGACCATGGGGTATTTTGATAATTTTGGTGCTGTCCAGTAGCTCCTTCAGTCTAATATTTGTCTACCCTATACATTTTGTTCTGAGATGTTGAAGATGCTTTCATTTTGCCAATATCAATTGGTTATGCATGACAGAATGAGCCTATAGTTGTCTGTTCTTGGATAGCTTTCCTTGTCACGACATATGCATTTTGTTGGCCCAAAGATACAAATTGGTTCATTTCACTTTTTTTTTGTCTTTCTTTTTTGAAACATGATTATGGGAATGAATTTGTTTTAAATGGAGCAACATGAATATTGAGGATTCACATTGTGGGACCACAAGGAAGGGGAGTCTTGGAGCAACGGTAAAGTTGTTTCCGTGTTCAGGTTCGAGCCGTGGAAGCATCGCACCTCAAGCCCTTCCACGGACCCTGCTATCACGTGATGCTTTGTGCACCGGGCTGCCCTTTTTTACATAGTGGACTACAAGTCCATAACTAGCTTGGATTTGAAGTGTAGTAGTTGTTGTTCTTTTCTTTTTATTTTTTTCGAAACATGAAGGTTTATTGTAGTGGTATTACCTTGGAAAGATTTCTGAACAGTGAATACATGAGAGTAATTGGTAGCTTTCAAAATACGTATGCTCTATTTAAAGTCAGGCCAGAAAATCTTTTTGCTGAGTCGTTAAATCATTTCTGAGGATTTACTTTATTTTTTATCATATATAGCTGGGGAAACATCTGGGATAAAGCTACATGGACAATCTGGTAAGCCTGCTAAGCAGCCTTTGCAAAAGAAAGATGGTGGACCAATGATGTCATCTATAGCTACTTCTGAGACAAAGGGAGGTGACCGACCACCAGAGAAGGATCACAAGAAAGATGTACCTGCTCCTAGGATGCAATTTGATGATAAGAATCGTGTTGAAAAAGCTAAGAAGCGTGCACTAGTTAAAAAGACTGAAGCTAGAAATAGAGTAGAACTGTTTCGCCATTTACCTCAGTATGAACAGGGAACTCAGCTACCTGATCTTGAATCAAGGTTTTTCCACCTTGACACCATCCATCCTGCAGTTTACAAGGTAACCTCCTCCACCCCGTCATTTCACATTTTCATTTATTTCTGCTGTAAAGTTGGAACCCTTTCAAGGAAGTAGTTGTCTAAGCTACTAAGCTTGTTTTGAAAGACTTTATTCAGCAAGTAAGAACTAAGAAGGAGAGTTACACATTATCATCTTCCTTCGTGATCATGTATCTGTCTTCTGATGCTCTAAGACTGTATTACCACCAGACTGCTGAGACGACTACTGTTTCTCTCCTAACTTTATAAT